>OX366514.1:4315889-5663685 GCA_947256265.1 Acronicta leporina
CTGCAGGCAATCTTTTTTGTCACAGACCCGTCGACCAGAAAAGTTAATATGCGCTATCTAGCGTAAATAATGGAAATACATAACTAAGTAACATATTTTATAATACAATCTCTTGCAATTTAGCAGTGAAACAAGTCATGTGTTGAAGCGGTTTACTTTACTATAAATAATATCACTAGCGGAAATATTAATGGACCCCCACTCTCCCTTTCCTCATTCGGCTCTACCGGTTGGTTAATGCTTCCTAAAGAAAGGTCCACAGATACTTCGACCAGGTTAGATAACTTGCAAAGTACTTACCTTTCTCTAGATCTATAATCTCGGTGTATCAGTCTTTCAACTTCTCGGCCGTACTCGTACTCGTCGTGTTGTGGCTCCACCGGCTCTCGCACGGTGTGCCTCAGCGATAACTACAAAATATCACGATGTGTTACTTTTTTGCTTCCGAGGCAGCAAGACCTCAGTGCACTTCAACCCAGTGGGATTTTTTGGGCTTCCCCCAGATACCCTAATCCTGAGGGTTTTAGTCTATAGTACACTGGCCTTGGATAACCCTACTCCAAAGGGCTCATTCGCTTTCTAGCTATTGCATCGCATGTACACAGGAGGTGTGTTGACGTTTTGCGATTGCCGCTTTACGCTTTAAATAGCGTCATTCATTTCTCCCATTTGTAATGATACTGCCTCTGTTCTCCTCGTTAATGATTAGTGTACACAGAAAAAGTTATTCGAAGAATATATAGCTATTTGTTGTAATCGGGAACTACTCTCCAAGGGCAGAAACCATTCAGCAATTGGCCCATTATCATTATCATTATTTTAGTTACGTTATGAGGAAACTAGTTCATTCGGATAAGTACGTACGTGCGAGGGGCTGTGGCTGATTCTGGTGAATGGTGGCTGCTGCTTGACTTGTAGCGTGGACGGCTTGGTGGGCGTGGGAGGTAGCTGCCGGCCGCGGCCCCGCCGCGCGCCCTCGCGCTCCCACGACCGGTCGCGCCACTCCCGCCACTCGCGGTCCCTCTCTCGATCCCGCTCACCTATCGGGGCCCAAACTGTTCTCTGAATGATTTGATATTCTATTCCCTTACCAACAACACCGAATCGAGCTATGCGATGATGATAAATATGATATAATTATCGATAAATAACAGGACGTTTGAAGTAAATTAAGAAAATTAACAGGGTTCATAATCAAATTATTTACTTATTCAGATGAACGATAAACAGATGTGCAAACAATTTTCTCGTGGATGTCCATCATGCTCTCCGTCTACAATCGCGCCGCTTTCATACATCTACAGACGTGCAAAGCCGGATCGCATCAACATCAATCAATTGACTAATAATTTTAGACACATTGCTATGCCAGCAAAGGGTCTTATGGTTCTAAGAATTTTAGAAATATTTCTGCCAATTCCAATTTTGTTTCAGACCCTTTGCTTTACAATAATTAACACTGATTTTATCGATAGTAACGCTGTTGAACTTAAAACAGTTTAATTACTATTGACGTTACGCATTTTCGATTTTCGAATTCGGGTAGAGGATTTCTTACTCCTTGGTTTTGTTTAATGTATTGAAAGTTTGTAATGTAATGTTGACAATTTTCAATCGAGTTTATAATACTGAATACTTCAACTAATGTATTAACATCGGAATAAGTTACCGTGGCGTGCCTGTTCTTATGGCTAAGTACTTAATGTTGAGACTTGCAGAGCATATCTTGTCATGATAGTAAGTGTGGTATGTGAGGTCCGTAGTGTGTGGCGAGTGGATCTCACCGTAGGTGTGGTGTGGCGGGCTGGGCGACCGCGAGGGCTGGCTCAGGCTGGTCGTGGGGTGCGGCGCCCTCCACTCCTTCCCTGCTGTCAGGAATACCTTCATGTACCTTCCACCACGGTTTACCCTATGCCCGTCGGACTACCGACCTTATTTCCTTACTCACAAAGGTGACTCTAAAAGTTTTGGGTGTCTGTTATACGTGGTTCCAAATGTTAAGGTTTGATGGACACGGATTCGGATCGACAAGGATAGGTTTATTGGTTGATTAGCAGTGTGTCCGTAGTTGTAACTACAGTTGTAGGAGATTGAGAAAATAATATTAATTTGATACAATAGGTAAAATTTGTTCGAACAATATGAGAGAAACTTCTTTAATGTTATAGCCGACTACTGCGGAAGATACAAAAATAAATATAAAACCATTAAGCTTTTGCATGCTGCATGATTTACATGATATCTTTGAAGTGCATGCGTTCCTGGTGCCTCTGTTGCGAGGTACCAAAGATAAGCAGTTAAATTATGTGCAAGAAGGAGCAGATATGTTTCAATTGGGCACCAATATTGCATGCAGCAGGCAAATTAATTTCATTTGTTTATATTTATATTACAGGCCAATTTATATAATGTTTACATTGATATAATGCTTCGTTGCGGCTCAATCTATTGCCAATCTGTAATGTACTTACATCTAATAATATGAGTGGCCTGGTGAAAAAAAGTATTAATGATATCGCTAACAATTAGGTCATGATGAGCGTAATTAAGGAGCAGTTACTAAATCATAGCTAAATAGCTACAAGTTTAAATGTTACAAGACTAGCCTTGTGAAAATGTTTAATTTATAGCTAGATTTTACATTCTAATTATCTAAATATTGAACTTATCAATTTGCAGTGTAACTGCTTTGCTCGCTGATATCTTAAAAACTACATCTACGAAAAACATGAATATCTACAACTACTGTTAGGCTAGACTTCCCATCTTCTCACAAAACTTTCAGAGTACCTTCATGAGAAGAAAAATGTTTGCAAAACTGTTTGAACTGGATAGTCGAAGCTATGTAAATAAAATATATTTGGTATGTCAACGTTAGTATGAATAAATAATACTACAGGAATAACATAATGATAAAATAATTAGCATGTAGCTCGTTTAAAGGCTATTATATAAAATAATATAATAAATACTATTAAAACGCCGTTGTTTCATCAAATTGCGGTAGCATTAAGCCATAAATACTTGGCTGATTGGCAAATCTGTTGATATGCTATTGACAATGAAATATAAACACACTGTATGATCTAGAACATCTAAGTATCTAAGTATTCTAATAAAATCATGTTTAATCACCAGATTTGCCTGTAATAATAACTTTTTACATTTCTCATTTGGTTAACGGTGAAGTAGTTTGGCGGTTGACCGTTTTACGACTTTAAGTTCTTGATTATAAGGCTGAAAACAGGTCAACCACCAGATTTGTCGATCCTTTTTGATGGCTTGTTCTGGCTTATTTAGCGGAGTAATGAAATGATCGCTTACCATGCGGGTGGTAGTAGTGGGGGGCTCTGTGCGTTCGGCCGTGTCTTTGATGCTCGTGCTTCACTATCTCGACGACGTTGCTCACGGTGTCGGAGAATCCGATATCGTGATGATAACCTCCGTAGTGGCCTCGCCTTCTTGGACTTGGCGTTCGTCTGTGGAATTGACAAAATACTAAATGAAAAAATACTAACGACACTATTATTTACCATGCATGTTACCACTCATGCAACACCGAGAAAGTCGGGGAGTGAAAATGGTTAGTCCTGAAGAATACATTCGGTTAGTAGAAGATATGTATCATGGCACATACCATTGCTCACTACGATAACTTTGAGATCAATTGACTCTTCTTCGATGACACTATAAAAATAAAAAGGAAATAACAAAACGGAACAATAAAAACTAAAAATATGTTTTTGTATCGAGATAACTGATTTTTTTACCTTAAACTGGAAGATCTCCCGTGGTGGCCATTCTGGTATGTATGAGGTGCTTGTAATCTACCCTCGTCCAATGACTCCATTGAAGCGTGGTGAGATCCTTGCAGCTCCAATACCTACAATATTTTATAACATTTAAATCCATTAACAAATTATATGGCAAGCTTTACTCTGCAAGCTAGTTTAATTTTATTTTATTAGACTTACTGTCCCATATTTACAAAATTTTTGAATCAAGAAATAATAAATCATGCAGACGAGGTGGTTAATATTGCATTCCATGCATCAGTCCGTGCTTGTGCAGTTTTATATTTTTATCTACTTACCAAACCGTTTTACTTATCAATTTTGAAATATCTAAGAGACATGCTAGGTTTACTTTGTTTGCATGCAAAATGTAATCCGGTAAGAAGAACATGTCCTGGTGTCATGTTAGATATTATGACTGTTATGTTGGTAATGTATGTATTGATAGTGAAGTGCTATGTCTAAAAACTGCAAAAAGTCACCCCTAAAGAGAAGACAATCGGAAACCATTCCCTATAAACTTCGAAGAAATAGAAAAGACAAAATATCTACGAGACTGACATAAACAATCATCTATTACTGAAATTCTTTACCTAAACATCAACAACCATCTGTAAACTTTAAATGGTACGATTAAAACTTTTAAATGTACATCACATAATTGATTAACTATGAGCCTAAGGCCCTAAGTTACTTTTGTTTACGACAATATTACCTAGTAAAACGAATATTATTAATGACTAGTTATAACAACAAACATTATATTCATCATCCTATGATATCATGTACATAAGTAAACACTCAAACAAAGCTGTCAACATAAATTACAACATCGAACTATCTATGACATAGGTATTAATGCATCAATGTATATTTTGACTAAAGGGGGACACCCGTTACTTAGCAGATACACAAAAACATCACATTTTC
The DNA here is from genome assembly GCA_947256265.1 of Acronicta leporina. Classification (NCBI taxonomy): domain Eukaryota; kingdom Metazoa; phylum Arthropoda; class Insecta; order Lepidoptera; family Noctuidae; genus Acronicta; species Acronicta leporina. The sequence goes on from OX366514.1 coordinate 4,320,614, forward strand.
GACCAACATCACGTATCTATGTCTATACAATGTCCAATAGTCACTTTAATTATAAAATCGTAACAAAAATTTTGTTTGTGAAATGATATTGGTGGGAACATCGATTGCACTAGACAATGGCTATCATGGCTCTGGCTGATCAGGTTTACAACAGTAATGATCGAATCAATATAATCACCGTTTCACTTAAGGTATTCACCTTTTTATTGTTCCTGTAACAAAAGAAAATAGTTGTTATTTTTTTGGATAATACTACTCGTTATTTTGTATCGGATTGGGTTTATAGATATTAGATTGGAGCAATGTCGAACAATGTCTTCCCTTGTCCTTTGGTCGGAGCCTGGGACTGGTGATCGCATTCACCACTACGCCAATGAACAGCTTCATCCCGTAAAGGGTTGGCCAAATTCATCATATTTGTATTGTCAGTCTGTATTAATCATAAGTCTGCTCTTCCTCGTGTCATTTTTTTCATTCCTGCATCCATTGTATCCAAGGCGAAGTGTGAACTTTCACGTCACATGAAATAAATTACGTTTCTATTATAAAATTCAGAAAAGTAATAGAATTGAACTCACTTGAGCGACTTTCTGTTGCCGCGTCTCGCAAGGTTGGCTAGCAGATGCGGGTCATCCGGGTGTCCATCAGCGTTGACGGGCCCTTCGTGGCTGAGCGAGCCAGCGCGCGAGCCCGGGCCCAGCCCCGCCGCCACGTCCATCAAGCAGTTAAACAGTGACGCCTTCTACACAGGCACCCCACGTCACGCATCCCCCACCCACACGCACACTTGCGCATGCTCATGTCACACAGCGTCCAAGCTCTTAGGACTTAATAGTCACTAACGGCTAAAGCCTACATGAGTTTGCGTAAAAATCCCATACATCATGTCCATGCTGGAGTTCTCTTTAATTGTGTCATGTGTGTATAGCCAGTGTAAGAGATCCAACGAATGGACACAGAACCGAACTGAGAGTGTAGGTATATTATGTAGTGTAAGTGAGGAATTCGGCTACAGGGTATCTGAGAAAACAACTATGACACGTTAGTTGTATCATGTTAGAGTAAACTTTGTTCAGATCATGTCGGTAAACCGTGAAAGAGCTGAAAATTACAAAGCATCTTGTTTTGCATCGGGTGCTAAAATATATAAAACCATGTGCGACAAAGTTGAAGCCAGAGGCGTAGCTTGCGAGTTCACGATTGCATTTAGAAAACAATTTAGATCCGATAAATATATTTGTTCTCCAGCATGCGCAGACTTGAGAATCATGATCATATTATTAAATTATTATGCTATAAGTATAAAAAATATAGGAGGCAAATAAGAGCGTAGGTAGGTAGCAATAAAGCATAATATTTTGACGTTCTTTTATCACCAGGCGTCTAAAATGGTAAATATCGACTGAGCCAAAATGTAATTGAAAACAAATTTACGATATTTAAAGCGACAGATAAAATAAATTCGTTCAACAGTTTTAAATATATCACCATGCAGGCTACCTAGAACTTGAATAAAGTAAATGTATGACCGTAACCTTAAATGCAAAGTGTATAGATAGATCCCGAGAAGAAAGTAGCAAGAGGCAAAGGGAACGATTCACACAAATTGGTAAGACAAACAAATCTACGGTAGGATTTACTAGCTACGTCAGACTGTACCAAACAATTTTAACACACATTCTTATACTACTAAATATTTTGCAACTATAGGACAGGTTTATGTTGTGGTTTACAAAGCCCTGACGGACACTTGATGGACAAACATGTGCCAGAACCGCCAAAGTTTGCCAAAATAATGCCTTATCAAGTGCGTCACTAATACTAATTCTAAATTGTTCAATTGTTTAAAACCACTAAACTACGTTTTTATTTGTTTGATTTATTTCTTGACCATCCATTTAATCTATTGGCCATCATGTATTATTTAACTTTATTTAAAATTAATTAATTTTATTCAAACACAATGCAAGAGGAAATTTATGATAAAGAAAAATATCTAGAATAGTGCAAGAAAAAAGTATTTAAGTTTCGTTCCGTAAAATATTTTAATACTACCGGCTGAATGGCCGTAGGGCTATTCTCGTTGAATGCCTGAAAAGTAAACCACCAATGTAGTCGACTCGCGTTATGAGTCGATTTCAACTAAAGTGATTCTGTATTGTTGTACTCTTTGTTATACAGAGATTTGTTAAAGGGAGCCAATCACAAGTTACGTTTACCCAACACAAGAATGGGAAGTTATCGATAGAATTGAAAAGGTTTATATTATGGATCTGTAAATGTACACAACAATACAACCACAGGTAGACAACACAACCAAATCTATTTAACTAACTATAATGTTCCAAATTGTAATCTAATGTGGGGAATTATAAGGGGCCATCAACAAACACTACTTGTAAACGTGTAGTATTACCTACCCACGTAAAAGTTACATTTGGCTCAAAGTGTACGTATATACATACTGGCGAAAGCCACACGAATATACTCTGGCTTCATTTGGATCTACTAAAGTTACTATAGTTATAATTAATGTTCATCAAAATTTAGAATATTATACATAAATACAAGTGTTGAATACAAATTTACTCAGAGGTGCATCAAAACTGTAGTACTTACCGGAACACCGTTCTGCTTGAACCTGGTAGATCTCCAGCTTTCGAGGATTAATAGTCCAGCGTATATCTTCCCGACTGTCAGTTTTCCAGCGTTGAGTACATCGTTTCGAGGCACCAGCAAGTCGAGCATCTTCTTCGCTTGTAATGGCCATATATGAGTTATCGTTTCTCTTAGTTCCTCATCTGCTTGGTCCATTTCCTCGGCTATAAAGATAAATATTGGTGTTACTTCTACTGCATTGATTACGGAATTTGTCTAAGTATATGTCGATAAGTTTATACTTACGAGATCTCATTTTGATGTTTAAGTTTTCTCGTATTAAGGCAAATAGTGTTGTTGTAAAATTAACTTTCCCCTCATCGTCTAGCGGCATATTCATTCTAATAAGCTTCTTATATGCTAGTCTATTTGGACATTTATTGCCAAACCCCAGGGGTGGATCCATATTTTTTAACATATCATACATTTCTGTATAATGAATCTTACCCCTGAAATTAATAAACAAAGTTAAATAACAATTCTAAAATTAGCAATATATTCAATGAATAGCATTAGTTAAACGTTACTGACGTGGCGTTTGGGTCGTATTCTGCCCATATTCTAACAAATTCATCAAGATGATGTGCGCCGAGGATGGACGAATCCCTCGTTAGATAGTCAAAGTTATCCATAATAACGGCAACGAATAAATTCAACATCTGGAAGGAATGTACAACTTGAAAAAATATATCGATCTAAGTAGATGTCAATTTTTAATAACAAATGGTATACTTACAAGAAACGAACAGAAGAATATAAAAGATACGAAGTAGGCGTAGGCGAGCGTACTTCCACATTCTTCGTTGGGGGCCTTTCCTGCTGCTATGTCGCACTTGGCGGGTTTGCGGCAAGCCAACATTATGTTGGGCCACGACTCGCCCGTAGCACATCTAAACATACAGTGGCTCACAGCAACCATGTCACCATCAACAAACAATTTTAAATCCAAAAGATCTTGATAATGCAATGAAGAAATACTATTTTGTATACAGAAAAGAACGTAAGAGCATTTCCAGAATTAATAATATTAATTGATTTTGTATTCATTTATGGGAAAATTCATAAAAAGATAAACATTCGGTTTGCAACTGTCTACACGTTTCCACAACTAACAGTGATAATGTGAATGATGAATAGTTAAGTACTCTTTATAGTTGAAGTGCATGCATGAAACGTGCTAGATGATACACAAATGTTAGTATTCTAAAATACTCCCATAACTCCATTGACAAGCGTTTTCATTACCTACTACACGGATTGTTACCACTTTAACTAGATTGCTATCGATTTAAATTTATTGGGGCAGTCTAAATGGTGTTTCGATAAATGTTTGTATTTTCCTATATATAAGTATGTCCTCAGGCTGGAGTAAATTGTATTCAATGTTCCTTACCTGAATAGTAGCATGAGTGCTTGAATGAAGCTTCGAAAATTGTTGTGTCTGTTCATGTCAGACTCTGGTGTTAATTCTATATTGCCAAACACCTGTGTCCAAGCAGATACAACACAGAAGGTCAGCTTTGTGTGCAAACTCATAACACATAGCCCAATTCCTATGCTTCGCCCCAAAAAAATAAACACTCTACCTAATGACGTTTCTATCTAGTACTAGCACTAGGGATACGACAAAACGACATGTCAAACAAGGGTACCAAACTATCTAGAGATACAAACATAAGAAGCAGTCTCAATATTAAGGACACCAATCAGGATTGTTATCACCACTAAGGATCGGCTAAATCTACTTTTGATTTTATGAATATACATATTGATGATAGTAATATTGCCAATGATAATGATAGTAAGTACATATGTAACACTGATAGTAGAGACAGATTTTCGGCAGTGGCCGCAAGACCGAGTAACAGCTACTTCGTTTGTACTCTCACCGAAATAGTAGCAAGAGTGCCGCCACGAAAGATTGGAAGTTGTTATGCCTGTTGATAGCATCAGCTGGATCATATTGTATGTTTCCGAAAACCTGTCATTAGAAACTTATCAATACTGTTTTTGTCTTAGTCCAATCTTAATGTACTCACTACTCATAAATATTATGAGTCCGTCTATGGTGAATTAAGTTAATTCACCTTAGACTGGCTTGGTTAATTTTAAAATGCCTTAAAATTGGTCTACAAACACTACATACGATAACATTTTGGATATTAATTGGAATTTGGCATAAGGTCAATACTAGGAAAATCTATGAATATTATAACTGTTAACTATCATTTATTACTAGGATATTAAATGGACTAAAGTAGGCACACTAAACTTGATTACATTTTTCTAAGTATAAAGAGGAACTAACTAGTACCTGATACTTATCTGATGTATTACTAGCCCCTCAAAAAATCTATAGTACTGGGGTAGATGTAAGACATTTCACAAAACAATTTATTCTCAGGATATTACTATAGAGTCATTACGCTAATATGACTAAAAACTTAGGCTATATTATCCTATTGCTACTGAATAACCAATAACTAGGAAACTTTATTATATTTAAAACTAGTTTCACTAGTAGGTATATGATTAATTAGATGTTAAAAAATCTAGAAAAAACGCAAATTTTAAAATACAAAAAATTACCCCCAAAAGTGCTTATCAAATATTCAATATTGTATTTTCTTGCAAGAATTACCTTTTATGTTATTAATTAATATAAAAATAGTTATCAGAATTAAATTAATAAGAATTTCAAGAGATAGGGAATAGGAGGAACAAAAACAGACCTGCATCCCGATGATGGCATAGATGAAGAATAGCATCGCGATGAGAAGGCACACGTAGGGTAAGGCTTTGAAACTCTGCACGAATGTCCAGAGGAGTATCCGAATGGTGTATCCCTGTCGGAGCAGCTTGATCAGTCGCGCGGCCCGGAACAGGCGAAGGAAACCGACGTTGAATGTGTTCTCCTGCGAAACATACCGTCGTTTACATCGATACCTTCAATCTCTCCTACAAAAACAAATTCAATGCAAAATCACACGTTCAAAATACCATTTTAATTTGTAAACATGTCCGGTACTTCAAGCTGATGTTTCAGCCAGGCATACTCCAAATAACTAGTAGGTATATCATAATTTAAATCTAACGATAGTGACAAATTAAAACTAGTCAATAAAATATAATGTAGGTACCTACTATATAAAATCACAAAACGAAATAAAAAAAAATAATGAAGAACATGAAAAATATTGTAAATGTAATGAATAAGAATAATTAAATCAACTACTTCTTTGTACAATAATGAACTAAACTTCAATACCTCTTGTCACAATTAATGAAAAATCTAGCAATATTAACGAGTAAGTAATTCCAATTTCTAAGGTTTAATGGTAAATTAACACACAAATTTATAATTGTCATAATATCTAAAACAACCCCACAAACAATTGGTCCCTAGCGAACAATGGTAGGTACATAATAAACTACAAAACTGCTATACATCCTAATGTTCTAAAGAATCTCTAGCACTACTAGTATCAGACCATTGTCCAATTATAATGTACACACTTTGTCTAAACCATTGACCAATTTGTTACAAAAATCTAAGATTCCTAGCAATCAAATAGTTAATATGTTACCTGCTGACAGGATATGTCAGCACAGTTTTCAGCAAGGTCAGTCTGTAATCAGGACAGATCCTTTATCTTCAGTTTCAAAGAAATAATTATTTAAATTGCCAGCAGCAAAGAAGGATCGAGTAAAGGCAAAAATGAAATTAGAATAAATGTAAATATAGAAGCTGGAAAGATTTAAGAAGATTAGATGATTATAATACTTACGCCAAACTCCATAATGAGGGCGTCAATAATACTTCCAATGACCGTTATGAAATCGAATGTATTCCAAGGGTCTTTGAAAAAATTCTGGAAACATACCAATATGTTAGTAAAGATTCTGAAATATTAATAGAAAATATTTAAAAAATCAGTACAATTAGAAGGTTGGGAAAATTGTATACAAATGTACACTTTCCATTTAAAGACTGTTTTATTGTAGATCAGAGGACTTCATGAACAGGGAAGGGAATGAGGATATCTCTCTTGAATTTATGAAATCTATGCAAATACATAAAAATATGTTATTCATAAATCTAAGAAAAGTTAATGCATTTAAAATCCTATGTCGTATTAAAAAAGCGTAATCTCATAATTCTCTATAAAATGAATTCTAAATTGAAATATATTCACGTCAATATTGAATATTAATAGCTATGCTAAAATATTTATAAAATAATGGTAGTGTATTGTGTTAGGCGCACACGATCAATTTATGTTACACATTCCAATGCATTAGTAACATTTTGTAGCACAAAGGTTACACAGTAATCAGCATTTATTAAAACATAATTTTACTCATTTTCACACCTAACTCTGATTTTGTCTTTACGTACCCATGGCTTCTTGCATATGAAATAAAGCTATCATGTTTTTATAAAATGATAGGATAAATTATATTAGGTAATATAAAAATTCAAAGTGTATCAAATTCTTACCGTACACCCGAAGGCGATCAGCTTCAAAACGGTCTCGAGAAGAAAGAAGGTCGTAAAGACGAGGTTCATGAATGTTAACATGTCCATGAGTAGTGGTGGAGCCTCGTGAAACTACCACAAAATCAATACCAATTTTTAAACCTTAACTCGAAACATTATCAAATAATGAAAGCTAAATGCAAGATCAGTATGATGTATCTTTTATTTAAATGAAAATTTCATAAATTGTTCCAGCATTTAACTTTGAATGATTAAAAATATTTTTATCTAGCCGATATTATTATCTAGTAAAATGTTTTGTTATGTTTACATTAGAAGTGAGTGTGTTAGTATCTGTGTTATGTTTTTTTTATTGTCGATGAGTATTACGTATGTTATTGAGATGTATTTGCGAGATTCGTGGCATAAGGTGCGTGCGGCATGCTGTTCCGAATGTACAAACATGCGATTATGTGTTTATGACGTACAACATTGATTACAGGAAAAATATATAAAAAAATATACTGACCTTTGCAACCGCAGACCTCCGCCAGATTTAAAAACATAATATGTACTTACCTCTTGATAACGCTCGGCAAGTATAGATTAGTCGGGAGAAAAACAACATTAAAACGCGTGTATTCACATACAATAGTGCTACATGCAGCAGGAGAAGAAGCCATGCTTTACAATTATTGCAAATAAACCTTTACAATCATCATCGTCGTCAGAGAGAAACTAGTACTGGATACTTGGGAAGGGATAACAATGACACGGCTGGAAATAATCCCATACAGTCATGTAAATAGATAAAACAATCACGTTAATAGCAGAAAGAGTACATTTGTAAGTACCTATATCGTTTTTTATTTATATTCCATTATGTACTTGACTATGTGTCGATCGATACTTTGTGTTTGTGTACTTACTTTGACACCGTAAGCGATGATTTTCAACACGGTTTCCACAGAAAACATTCCAGTAAACCCCATATTCGAATACTTGAGGACATCCGCGTAGATGTCATTTTGATTATAGTACTGCCATTTTGTGATGTAGTGCCGGACGTTATCGATAAACCCATGGCAATGAAAATACATAATTGTTACTTTATAATTAACTTATCCAAAACAGAATTAGTAATTGAATGTGATGTACAAATTGAAATTTGCATTGAATCAATGTAAGTTTGTAGATTAGTTATGTTACGGTTCATGTAACGTTGAACGGATACACATAATTAGAAGGATAAATATATCGAAGGAGATAGTGACAAGAGTTGGTGAGGAATGTGCGAAGATCTTATTAAGTTAGACAACAACAGAAGACAACGTAATTAAGACAGGGTCACAGTGAAATTAAAGCTAACATATTTTTTATCGTATGTATAAGGATATATAAATATTATACATAATATAAACAAACTGAATCAAAGAAAACTGGGTATAAAGAAAAAAAATAGTGTAGTGTTTTAATTTAGACCACCTAACATAAATTAGTTCCTTTCAAAGTTTTGTCCGAATTAGAAAAATGATCAATTTTGTCAAATTTCCAATAAATATACAAAGCAGCCCATAGCCACCAACAGACCGCCTGGCAGTAGGCCATTCCACCAAGCATGCACAATATCCACATAAAGACAATTAGGAATAGGTCTTAAATAAGATCATGCAACACGAACAACATATATGGCCCATGCCACGTCCTAACCACCCAGAGATCGTTGTGCATTCACAAGCACGAATTACCGAATAAATGTTGGTGTATTTTGTGCCATAAATGTGCTGGAAGGACAGGTATATCGTGCAGTAAACACCGATACATACATATTTAATTAATAGCAAGCGAGGAGAAACGAAAGGAGTATTCAACGAAACACAGGATTAAGAAAATAATTTAAAAAATTGGCGGTAGGTACACTTGACGGGATAGGCTTGGTAATAATTTTAAATACGGCGCATTCCGATGCAGTGTATACTGACGCCGATACAGTGATATCGTAAATTTTTGTATGTATGTGTGTATGTGTGTGTTGTGATTTTTGAAAAACCTTATCTAGTAGGCAGTACTAATGTTGTGCCAATGATGTTGATATTGTTGGTAAAATTATGTTCAACATTAAATACATTTATAGACGTATCACAACTAATAAATAAATTTAACTAATCAGATCTATGAGGTGCCAACAAATATTAGACGTATAAACGGCAAAGGTTTCATCTTTGTAGAGTTTACCATACTAGAGAGCTTACGACTTTTGCTAGATGAGCTCTTAAGCATGGTAAAGTGCAGGCTTTTGTGAACTCAAGGACTGCTAATCTAGGTCATCAGTTTGTGCCTTGTGAGACAGGCAAGGATCCTCAGCAACTACCTTAAATAAGTGATCGTTACTACTTGTCACATTTAGTGTTTTCTGTTTGGTACTGTTTGATCACTTTTGGAACAAGTGTTTGTACTTATAATTAATAGATCTTTATCTTACTGATTTCTCACACGAATATTAGAAATCTTAATAAAATGTCTAAAAGATTTTATCGCAATACATTGATGTTATTAAATTCCGACGGTTCGGATCCTTTACAGGATGATCTGGTGACTGAGACACAATAAGGTGTCTTGATGTTTAAATTACGTCCTTACTTATTCGTTAATTATTAGCAATTAAATTCGCACAGAATGAGCTCACTGTATCCTTTGTCTTGCAGTTTTAACATGGATAATGATTGTCGTAATGGATCCCAAACGTCTGGATTTAATAATATCCATTATAAGGTGATAAAATCCGTCAAAAGTACTTTTATATCAATATATTTATCAATTAGATTAATATAGGCGATCTTATGTTAGTTATTCTAAACACAGAGAAGCATCGGTGGTACATACCTTCATCATGAGCAACAATGTGTTGAGGACGATGAGCGTCATGATGAAGTACTCGAAGGGCGTAGAGACGACTAATCTCCACACTTTGTACTTAAAACTCGCCCTTTTGCTTGGCATATACCTCTCGAGAGGTCTTGCTTCTATTGTGAAGTCTATACACGATTTCTGTAAATAAATAGAGATTATTTTACTGCTTCGATAGTCTCTAATGGGTATGAGGGTCATGTTTCTATTTCTAGTCAAGCAAATGAATGGAATTTTAATGAGATTCTTTGTAACAGTTTGGACTTTGGATTCTCATTTCCCTCTCAATTTGTGAGATCTGAAAACATTGTCAAACTGTGGGTCCAATCCAGTGCACCCCTGTCTAATGCTTCAGGGATATAGGCGTGCAGGGATATAGTATCTTTGTTATTTTTTTGTTTTATAGGTACTATTGACTATCAGCGTCAAAATACTGATAAAAAGCAAGTTTAATAACAAACACAAAAAGTTTATTTACTCAGGCTAATGAGAATGTCTTTCTGTAAAATATTTCGGTTTGGATAATTCGCTGTATTGTAACTTCATAAGGTTATAATTTTGAATGGCAGACATATAAAAGTTTATTGATCAACATTGGAGGCAAAAGAAAGGTTAATTAAACCAAAATTTCAAAGGTAACCTCACCTGATTTTTATCAATTTCACCGTCCTGCAGTTCAGCTTCACCCTGCTCTTGAAATGTGATAATTATCAGAGCTACGAATATGTTAACAAAGAAGAACGGAAATACCACGAAGTAAACTATATAAAATATGGACATTTCTATTCGAAAATTTTGTATGGGTCCCCGGTCTTCGTAGGTGGCGGCCATGGAGTTTTGTAATACTCTGTGAACAAAGATAATTTTGGTTAATTATACAGTAGAGATATAAAAAAGAAACAGAAAGACTTCATTAGAGGCAGAGTCTAACAATAACAGAATTGTAATTGGACGGCCATCTTATTAGATTTGGGTAACAGAATTTTATTTTAGTTTGACTGAACAACATCTGATACCATGAAATATTAAATAAGAAAAAAATATTGCTCTATTTACTATGGACATTTTGCATGCTTTCAATAGGTCAGTAATATTATACTGTCCCACTGCACTGTTTATATTAGGCTATAGTCCACCACGCTGGCCTTATGCGGGTTGGCCGACTTCACGCGCCGTCGAGAAAATCTCTCAGGCCTACAGGTTTTCTTATTAATTTTTCTTCGCCGTTTAAACTAATGATAAAAAATATAGGGTCTTACTGTGGCCACCCTTCACCAGTTTGCACCGCGAACAGCGTGAGCATGGCCACGGCCACGTTGTCGTAATGGAAGGATTGCGTCGTCCACGTGCGCTGGCTGACGCGCGGCAGTAGGCTGTTTGACTCGTACACGAAATACGACCCTCTGTCACACACGTTTAGGTTTACATTAGAATTTATCAAATAATTTATTGGTAAAGTACTTAATGGAACTATAAATTTAATTAAATTTTCTTGTTTATCCACTACATCGTAATATATTAACAGTTAAAAAAATATCCCATAAAAAGTTTAAAAATAATTTTCATATACAATATTGAAGTAAATTTTAGGTACCATCTGGTTAAGTAGGTACATATCTGATTAAGTATATTTTTAAATATAATTTGTATACACATATATTTGTTGGTACGGTATATACACTATTATGATGTAGTGTATACAACTTTTATATTATGGACAACAACAATTTACATTTCTGTAATATATACCTAAGTACTCTTATTAATAAAAATATGTATAATTATGTTTAGTTCAACACAAATTAAAATTATGATTCGTATGCAAACGTCATACGAAAAAATATTAACCGTATACACACTTAGATTTACTAAAACATCAAAATAATAAAACTCAATACTCACTGGCAGTCTTCAAAAGTATTCTTACTGATATCGTTGCAGTGAAAAAATTTACCATTAAAAAGTTGAACTGCAATTACAGCGAATATGAATTGAAACAGTATGTACACAATGAGAATGTTAATGACGTTTTTCAAAGAGTTCACAACACAGTCAAACACTGCTTTTAACTTGGGAACTCGTTTTATAGTTTTCAAAGGTCTGAGCACTCGTAACACTCTTAACGATTTTATTGTGGACAGATTCTGCCCAGCACCCTTTTTCACGCCTCTGTAACAAAGAAATAAAATTTTAATTAGTACCTAGAACTGAGTGTTATGTGCCATTATTATGATTTCTAACTGGGATAATATGAGAATATATTATATTATTTTAAGTATTTATCTATTATGGCTCACCAACAGCTTCCACAGTATACAGTCAATCTTTACACTTTATTACAATAATTTTGATCTAGCAATAGGTACTGTACAACCAATTATCATTTAGGCCTAGCGCGCCCGAACTTACACAAATCAACACCTAATGGCCAATACAGAAAATGCCGTTGGGTCAGACAGGGTCAAGTTGGTTTAATGTTTCCATAGATTTCTAGATTATATTCTTTTCTTTGGCTTTATAAACGTTACCCCACACTAGGATTTTCTCTTGCATCGGGAGTGCGTTTACTAACGCAAATTATCACATAAGTAAGTACAGAAATACCCAGACCCGTAAACTAGGTACTTGTAGGATATACAAATATTTGTTCCGTGAAGGGATCAAACCCACAACACGTAGCGTATAAGCCTATCAATCATCCTGTAACACAAGTTTTCCTACTGAACACCAGCCTCTCAAAAAGGATTGAGAGCTACCTTATCTGTAGTATCTAAAATGTACTTACCTTTGTGAAAGAGAGAAATTAACACTTTATTGTTATTATTATAATCAGCCACTACGCCAAATATGCCGTCTATATTTGTTGTCGATACGAAGAATAATAGGGTTCGTACGTACCCGATCTCAAATCCGAAGCTGACTAGGGCGCATATAACGACGGCGGCATCCATGATGTTCCACAGGTCGCGCAGGTAGGCGCCGGGGTGGAACAGGATGCCGAGGTCCACTATCTTCAACAGCATCTCCACGGTGAACACACCCGTGAACGCGTAATCAAAGTAGTTCAGGACTTTGTTCCTGTTAATCATATCCATTTGTATGTAGGTATTATTACACATGTATCCACATCAGAATAATATTTATTGCAATACTCTACAATCAATTCGTGTTTAGAATTCATGACAGTTTGGCTAAAAAGGCCGGTGGTGAATCGTTATATCAGCTGGATTAAAGGTTTCGAGTTTTTAATCTCACATTAAGAGAGATCAGAATTTATTTTAGAGAAATTGCTAAAATTGGCCTTTATACTACAGGAATGATTAATTATGTGAATCGATTCGTCGATGCCGCCGTATCAAGGTTTAGTTCCGTATTCTATAAAACTCAGATGTTGTGTGAAGAACTGACATGGTTACTGCGCCTACTATCGTTATTTCGCCGTTATTGTGATTATTTATTGAAGAAATCTAAATGGAGTATAGTGGATATTTACGTACCTGTCACTCTCTTCCACTACGGGATCTTCAGCAGCTAAAGCCGCAGAACTCATACATATAACTACCATGATAAAAAAATCAAAATATCTTAAATTTACAACCCAGTGTGCGCCTCGCCTAATTCTGCAACAGAAAAATACAATATTATATCAAGCCTTTCAAGTGTTCTATAATTGGTAATGTTAAAAATTATATTAGTATGTTGAAAAATAATGTTAGGCAAGTAACTTTATACTATATAGGTATACATTTCCCACTATGAATTTATAATTACCAATAATTTGCGGTAGTCAGATCAATTTTTCGATCAATTACAAATGTAAAATCTGCCTCATTAGTCAAGTGGTCCTGAGCACGACTGCTAAGCTTAGAGGTCTTGGGTTCGATTCCCAGGTTGAGCAAAGTGTTATTGGGTTTTTCTATGAAATTCCCAGTTGCAGCTCGGAGTTAGGAATTTGTGCCCGGTTAATGGCAATAGGCTCACCCCCTATTACATGGGACCTTAACATATCGGCGAACTGTGGGTGTACATTAGTGGTGGTATGTAAGATGTAATGTATGATATCAGGAATTTCGTTTATGTACAACAGTAGGTATAGTGATGACATATTACTACTTAGTGTTGAGTTTACTAAATTATCATTGTAATAAAAACATCCAATGCACTTTTACAGCTTATAGTTTGTGTATTTGCCAGGATTCAACATTATTTTATAACAATTACAACTCAATAACTAAATGTGTAAAAAATCGGAACCTTAGATTTACAGATTACTATGTTTAAAATAAAGGTTTGAAATAATTTGATCCACTTACGGATTAGTAGGTGACAAAATAAACATGGACGAATATGGCAGCATTGGTTTTGGTCCATCTGGTACCTCATCTTCATCTTTTTTGGCCTCTTCTTTCTTCTTGTTCTGGAAATGTATACACACATAATAATATACATTCTCTACATAACCTGGCTTCACTACCCACTAAATATTTACTCTGGCTCTATCATAGTTTCTTTGAAATATCATTTTTAACTACACTAGTTTTGTTAACGTTTTCATAAGGTTTACATAATGATTTTGTAGCAAGTGAATTCTCTAATTGCTATATTTTAAATTAAGGTTATTCAATGCTAAATTAGGTATATCTAGAAGTTTTACATTTAGATTCAAAATAAATAATGTTACACAAGCCGTTACCAATGAATGTTATGTTAAAACATGCAATTCAAATCAATTTGTTAGTAGAAATTAACTTTGAAATAAATAAAGAAAATAAATAAGTTTAAAGCTAGAAGACAGAAGAAATGTAGCAATTGAAATTAATGAATCAGTATGTGTTTTTGATGAATCAAGTAGCCACCTAATTGTAGTTAATATAAAAAGTCAAGTTGATGTTGACATCCAATAGCAATCTAGAGATTAAAGATCTTAAACATTTTATAAAAACACCTATCATGACATTCTGCCCACAAAAGCGACATCGACCCGTCTAGCGTACTTGAAATATTGTTGATATCGGAGTCATGAACGAACACACAGGATATAACAACACATCAGACAGCGTGCAATGTCATGCAGTGTTAGAAAAGTAGCAGAATGAAACCGTGAAGGAACTCAATGGAACAGTGAAAGTTTAAAAATATCAACAATATTTTAAGTCGTCGACACCAATACAATTTGAAGCATAGCTTTGCCAATGCCGAGCTCGTTTTACCTTCCTACTCGTCGGTGAAGAGGGACTTAGGTCTACTCCCGTTGGAGAGCCGTCCACCGCGTGTAATGCACCCATCTCTTTCTCCAATTCCTAATTATCCGGAATAATGTATGAAATATGTACAAATTTCGTTCCAATCAACAGATTAAACCAATCAGTACAACCGCTTGAAAGTAAATGCTTGTGGAATAGTGGTTGAACATGCTATGGCTTTGAGATTGTGATTCTAACTAAACTCCAAAGCATCAGAAGATGAATTCTAGGTAATATTAACAAGTAAAAGCTTGTCACTTACTTGTAGCTGTTTTTCTTTGTCTTCCTCGACTTGTTCCTCTTCTGCCGCTGTCAATTCCTGTAAATATAGATTTGCAACATTTACACGGAAAGCGGCGTTAAATTTACAAGAGCGTCAAGACGTCAACATACAACATATTTGCAAACGTCTTGTTTGTGGACACACATTATACGTAATTGCGTTAGTTGATCTTGGAACAGAAATAAGAGGCTTTATTGGACATGCTTAATGACATCCATGATATTTGACCGATATTAGGAATTTGGTAAGAGAATATGGATTTAAGACCAAGTAACGCAATTCAGGACATATATACTATAACCCACCTGAGCATTAGCCAAGTTGTCGACAGCGATGGCAAGGAACACGTTTAGCAGTGTGTAGTTGCCAAACAACACAAGGATGACGAAGTATAGCGAGTAGATCATGCCCCTCTGTATGCCGCCTTGTGACTGGATGCCATCGTACATCACTTCGTTCCAATCTTCACCTGTTAGGATCTGGAAAAAGAGAACAAGCGATAAGTTATCAGGTTGCCTTAAATAATCAATTTTGCGAGAAATGTCCGAGTGATCGTCAGCAAATTTTATAGGTTGGCTGACATTTCTTTAGTAGTTAGGATGCATGGTTCTAATAGCCATTTTATGGTTTAACTGAACTTGACCTAAATTGCCACACAACATTTCATATTTTGTTTTTTTTTATGTTATTGTCCGTGACAGTGTCAATAATCTCTTTTTCTGTCTTTTTTTTGCCCATTATCTTATGATATCTCATATCTCACGACTATCGTGACTACTCGTATATATATATCATCAGATTTTTCAGATTAGGTAAAATTTCGACTATACTCTTCATTTACGGGTTACAAAGATGATCTTACCGACATGGGCAAACTTAATTAGAGAACCAAACAATGATAAAGTCTAATCGAGTAGTCCCACAGTAGCCTAATAGGAGAAAATAATCCTAATTACCTGGAAGACAGTAAGCAACGCGATAGGAAAAGTATTGAAGTTGGTCGGCGGCGTGCCATCCTCGAAGTTGAATTGTCCTCCGAACAGCTGCATGCCAAGTAATGCGAAGATGAGGATGAACAGGAAGAGAAGAAACAGCAGTGAGATGATGGATCTCATAGAGTTGAGGAGAGATATCACCAGGTTCCGCAGTGATGACCAGTACTTGGTGACCTGGAAAGTACAGTGTAGTTATATTTTTAGAAAAAACTATATTAATGATCGATGATATAACAAATATACGTGGATCACTCAAGTATACCTAAATAAAATTATGTGCCGTCAAACGTAATTTAAACTATAAAAAATTACCTTAAATATCCTTAGCAGTCTTAGAGCTCTTAGGACAGATAGCCCGAAGGAGCCGCCTTTGACCTCTGACCAGACGACTTCGAAGATGGATCCAGAGATGACCACACAGTCGAACCGATTGAACGACGACTCAAAGTATATTCGCGGGCCCAACGCATACATCTTCACCCACATCTCCATCATGAACAACCCCAGGAACACAAATTCGGCGTAGTCTGTGAACAAATAATAGTGTTACTTACGGATTTGAACACGACCAACAAATGTTTATACTGTAGGTAATAATATGATCATATCAGTATTATATATGAAGATGAAAAGTCTCGAAATTAATTTAAATACTAGTTTGAATAATACATTCAATGTGCTTGTAACCATGAGTGCTGTAAAGGACCCAAAACGCCAGGAAGTAATAAGGTAAATTTCAATCTGTTTTATATTAGCTTGTTAGTAAACAATTTTTACCCCATACTTACATAAAAATGAAGTCAGCCACTTGGGTTGTCTGTAATGCTCTACAGCGACGCATATCGTGTTGAAGAGCACCAAGACAATGACGAACCAGTAGAACCACTGGGTCTTCACCGTGTGCCGGATCCAGAACCGAAACCTCTTCTCAGCACGCCAGAAGTCTGCAAACCGGCCGGCAGACCGAGCCTTGCTCTTCAGAAAACCTGTTGTGATTAAAGATACGTTAATAACAATAATTTTAACCGCTGATCTTGCAATTAGCTAATAAAACCATAAATTGCTATTATTCATTGGCTTTCAACTGCACAAATTTTGTTATGGAAACCAATGCTACCGGCTTTACCGGTAGCATTGGTTTTTAATACGGTGGAACACTTTTAGTTAAAGATATACCACCTTATTAATAACAATTTAATACGTCTTATAAACCTTCCTTAGCTAAAATGTGTTTGCCTTGTTTTATTTAACATGTTGATATTCTCTGACACGGAAAAGCAGACAAAAACATTATAGCTAAAAGTTTATATGATTTATATGAGGATAAATTTTAGTGTAAGAAAAGTTCGACCTTAGGCAAGATTTCTCTTTCACAAAAAAATGTCTTTAATCATTTTTAGCATGCGTTACTGCCATATATAATAAAGTCGTTTTTTACCAAATAACAGCAATTTAAAGGGTCTAATGTTAATTGCATGATCAACGGTATTTGCATTGAACTAAAGGAATCGGGTGTAACATTCAACTAATTGTTTATTAACTAGCGTTTACACACGTAACGTCAGCGGTCCTACTATATTTGTAGAGATTTGCAATTGCGACGCAGCTCTTATGTTACTTTTAGCTGGTTATTGATCGATAAGTTTTATAACACAGTAATTGGATGGTATTGAAACGGCATCCAAATTCAATCGGGGTCGAAACCCGATACTTTGCTCGTATAAATCATTACCAACTTTCATGTTATCTCAAGAAAAACATGTTACGTTTTGTGGTAACTTTTTGGAGAAGCTCACGATATACAAGCTATGGGTGTGGATAGTGGAAATAGCGAACCTAGAGGTAGAAGAGTAGTAAGGGATAGCAAATAAGGTATCACGCCTGTACGCTTAACAGTCATTTGGAGTAATTTAAGGGAAAATGGAATTTACTTTTTGATTTTTTCCATTGTAACTGAATTTCTTTCGCAAGATACACGTACAAACGTTTTCATATTTGGATAAGATATACTTAGGTAGGGTAAAACTAAAATCTATGACTAGTCTATATTGACTACTGTAGAAGATGAAAAGGAATAATCTACCAGCATCACGTTTGATCCCATACCTTGCTTTTTCTTTGGAACTGTAAACAACCAACACACAAATACAGTACGAATACGCAATGATAATGGATGAAGATGAAATAAAAAGTGTTTTTAAAAACAAATATCATGCAACATACAACATTTTACGATATAAATAAGTAAAAATACGAAGGAACAGGACGATTTAATACCAAATATATGTCTAATGTTGTGTAAAATTTTAAGATACCTAACCAGATTATAAATATATATGAATCATAGACGTAACAACAAATAAACAAAATCAAAACATGCTTCTAGAAACTGCTTCCTGCTCAATGAGAACGAATCTCTGATTGTAATAAAATATTGATTGATTAATATATTTACAGTAAAATATACACACAACACGACACTCAGGTTACAGAGTATAAACATTCATGTTATAGGAGATTATACTGACCGTCGTCACCGCAGTCTTCATCTTGTTCTTCCTCTTCTGTGTCTGTGCTTTTACTTTTACCAAGGTTTTTTAACTTCTTTTTGGCCGCTGCTCTTCTCCGTGCTAGAAATACGAACAAATTGATAGCATCGATTTAATAATTATTAATATTTCATACAGAATGATTACTGATGATACCATCAAAATGAAACCATTAAATCAATTGGAAAATAATTTCTTACCTTCTATTATGTGCATTTTTTCTTCTTCTGTCGTTCTTTCTTCTGCTAATATTACTTCCTCTGTAAACAGAATTAGCTTATTATGATTTAATCTCATTTTATCAATAGCAGACTAGCAGATTATTATTAGTATGTCAAGATATTATTGCATGTATCAAATAAAATGTAATATACTGAGTTGTAAATTTACGAAATAAGATTGAAATGAAGTTGTTGGCATGCAATTTAATTAAACTGATAATGGATTATTTCAGTCTTATAGAAAATTATTTCTCAAAAGGAACAAAACAGCTCACTTGCATTGTTAAATTGTATAATTCGCAGTTTTACTTATCAATTAACTCTGTATTCCAGGGCCTGTAGACAAGTGTCAATCTTAAGTTCAAATAGACACACGAATAGGAACAAAATGTAT
This sequence comes from Acronicta leporina, assembly GCA_947256265.1. Classification (NCBI taxonomy): domain Eukaryota; kingdom Metazoa; phylum Arthropoda; class Insecta; order Lepidoptera; family Noctuidae; genus Acronicta; species Acronicta leporina. The sequence goes on from OX366514.1 coordinate 4,340,344, forward strand.
GGAGATTTGTCGAAAGCTTAATGTCATTTGCATATATTGAGAATTCTATTATATTCCATTCAATTACCGTTCATGCCACTTGTCTACAGGCATTGATTATTTGACTCAGTCTTTACTTTAGTATAGAATTTGTGTTGTGGTGCGACTTCACTTACCGGCTTTACATATCCACTCAACGTAACCGTTGAGTTCTCTCTCGAGTTGCTGCTGTCTTCTTAACTTAAGAAATTCTTGTCTATTTTCTACTTTCTCTCTTTCTTTAGCGAATTCTCTGCAAATATATTGTTACCCGTAATGAACTACGTCTAGCACTAACATAATGAATGAGTGATTGTTTGCAATACCGACACATGACTCGAGTTATATGGAAGACTGAAAAATGTTTGATTATTTACATATAATATACCATCAAACAACTAGCAATACATTTAAGGATACAGCTAAATATCCAAAATTATTAACATTGTTGTCAGGAAATATTTGAGCAGCTTTAAAATAATTCCAACTAAATCTCTAGTATCTAGCAATACTTGAGCACACATCATCAACATTCAAAGGACCTGCTTCAGTAATCCAGTTGAGGTATGCGTTGAAATCTGCGTTGAACATTTGTCGAGCTCTTTCTTTTACGAACTGAGCCCTTCGTTCTACACGACCTCTTTCATTAGAGAACTCTCTGAATATTGAGACAACAAATATGATACAAAATTGTTGTGTAAATAAAGATAATTTTGATAATATGAAAGGGACTTACCCGCTAAGAACACCGAGAACTAAGTTGAGCATAAAGAATGAACCCAATACTATGAGAGGCACAAAGTAAATCCAGTTGAACGCACTACCTAGCGCGTCATTTGTCTGCAACAAAAATCGTTACATTAGATTTCTTCAACACGAGCAGAAATTATAACACAACGTTTCAAGATGTATGAGTAAACTTGACATGAAACAAAGATTGTTCCCTGAAGTTTTAAAGTTGACCTAAAATGGTCTGAAATAAAGGTATTATTATATTAAAATTTGATTTTCTTTGTGGGAGGTGAATCCTGGAACCCAATCGCTCATATTTTGAGATTTTTTTAATTATTAGATTAAAATGAGAAACAAGGATAGGGCTGACTAATAGTAAGCAGTAACCACAGATTTGTTGCACGGTGTTTGTCGTTGACACGGGTTGTTATTTTGAGATTTCAATGTAAGTCTCATATGCCCAGATATTTCATTGGCTACATTAACCTTTGAACGGGTACAAAATAATATAATAGCAGCGGAGTCCTGCTACCTTAAAAAGACTAGCAGAATCCGGCTCTTTCTTTCCGCCTACCGAACCGTGTAACCAATAGCAACCACATGGTGGACTGGGTGTAGAATCTCATTAGGTCCGATCGACCGAGGCAGATGGGACACAGGAAAGAAAAGCAGTTATATGAGACAATTAAGTGACATACCCAATAGAGGATGGCAGTCCAGCCCTCCATGGTGATGCACTGGAAGACGGTGAGCATAGCAAAGCCGATGTTGTCGAAGGACGTGATGCCCCTGTTCGGCCCTTCCCACTTCTCTAAGCACGTGCTCTTCTCGTACTCGCACACGTTCGCGCCATACGGCGCTAGGCTCGTGTTGTCCGCGTTGCACGGTGTTGGACTATCGCCCTCATTATCTGTTTCACCTGTTTGAATAATTAATGTGTTTAATTTTTTAATGTGTTTGTCCCTACTCTAGGTACGTAGATGTAAAGTATAAATAGAGTTTTAGATGGAGCAATTTGAATAAATGCTGTTTCGGACACGAGTCAACATAGTAAAATTGTTTGCAGCTAGTCATACGTACATGACGTGTGAGGGTATTATCTAGCCAAACGGATTATTAGACCTTGCCACTAACACCTTGCACGTTGAGTTTTGTTGACTTTGACAACACGCGTTTAAATTCTATAGGTACAGCGTTCATAGGAAATATTACATTTCACTAAAATTTCTATATGATATAATGGCGGAGATTTCTACATTATCTCTCTCTTATTTTGTAAGAATTTCTCATTTGCAACTATTATTAATTTTATTAAGAAGACCGCTTTGAATTATGTTAGGAATTATGATTCACCAATAAGTTTAAATACCCATGAATTGGTTGTAGTGAAAATTATTAATGTGATCATTTTGGGGATCCCTGACTAGACTAGCATTCCTGTAGTATACAGGAGAGTATGTAGTAGCAGGTATATTATGTATATGGGTATTGTAGAGATTGTATTGCAATCCAATAGTACAATGTGTAAAGAGAAGTTTTCAAGCAAAAGGAGCTGAAATGAAGTACCTAAGTATTATATTTAAATACTATACGAACTTCTACCGTCTTACTACGTTCTAAAGTTTAGCCGTTAATTTAAATTTCCACATGCAATGGTGTCACCTGTTCCTGAGTTTGCTTGGATATTACAGTCGTAAAAAGTTTCAACTAGGTTGTTATTATTTATTTAGCTATTCATAATTCACAGTATTAAAGTATAGAATCGATGTGACTTTGTAAGAACTGTAAAGACTGAACTAAGCGAAGTTTGTTTAGTTTTACGCGTGTAATTCAGAAAAAGAATAGAAAAAGTACAGAAATCGCTCAATTATTACGTAAAACTGTGTTTAGATACAAAATGGAGGTAATTTTGGTGCCATCAAACTTAAGTCATTGACATCACAATACGTGTATATATTTTTATTACAAAAATAGTATATTTACGGGAATATGGATTAGAACTATAATGGCGGTCTAATGATGGACTTTTATTACATCTATCTACATAGATCTACATTTTATTGGATAGAGAGTGAGAAAATCTAATATTGACTACCGGCACTCAGATGATAAATTTGTCAAGAAATAATCAGCATTATCCAACCAATATTATCTAATCCAGCCAACATCACAATTTTACATTAACTCCTGAGATCCTTAGCCTAGCAATGGACATTACGTTAATTAAATTAGACGTTTTGTTATAGTTGCTCGAAATATTGATGAATAAATATAGGTTATTATAGTCATAGTCACTCGTCGACTATATATAATAAAGTTATTAATCTAGAATTTGTCTAGAGCAGTCGTATTAAATATTACGGCAATCAGAGAAATTTCTCACAAGCAAAATATGAATTAGCAACAATTACATTACTCCGTCAAATAATCAACAATGATACTTTGACCCAAGTAAACAAAAACATAATAGAAGAAACTATTTGCTCTCGTGGCGCTGGAATAGTAATTTAGTGAATTAAGTAAAAAACGGAACTTACTAATATCTTCTAATTTATAACAAGTCTTATGCAGCGCCCCTGAGTAGAACTCGAGGCCGATGATGGCGAAGATGACGATCGCGAAAAGCACCAACAGTCCGATCTGCAGCAACGGCGCCATCGCCTTTATGATGGACTTCAACACGACTTGCAGACCTATACGGAAATAGTTTTAATCAGTGTGTCAATAAGGCTTAAAAACGTGTAGCCCTGCAATTTATAAACTGATTTCAAAATCATCGTACTGTCTTTGTTAATCCAAGTCATGCGGGTAGTTTGAAATCAATGTCTTATGTCATTAACTGATGATTTTCAAGGTAAAATGAAGTTTAAACAACGAAGTGGGTATTTTATCTCCTTAAACGAAAAAGCTTAATATTAGTACTTTGTAGGTAGGTTCCAATGTACAGAGTATAAGAAAATGTAAATTAATAAACTGTTATAGCAATAAGTAACTGACCCAGGTAAAGCAGGTAAATTTTGAATTTCAACTGTAATCATTAAAAACCTACAGAGCCAAAATCGCAAAAACCCTTCGTAGTTTACAAATTACAGGGCAATAAAAATGTTCATAAAAATAAGGAAAATTTTGGCAATATAAAAAAAAAACTTTGATAACATAAATTAGGCATCAAGAGTTAGGTATTCATCAAACGTGTCGTTTTTCTCGACGTTAGTTGCTAATTTTATCAATGAGAACATTAAAGGTATGTTTTTATCAAGATAAAACAACAAGGAATAGTTTTACTGGCTTAATACCGTGTCACTAGAAATGAATTAGTATTTATTATAAAGAGATCATAACAATGATAACACAATATAAAATCAAAAAGATATCGTGCACAATGGAAGCACTGTTGCATAATTTTATTATAAAATGGCGCGAAAATCAGTGACACTTTATGTTTTTATATAATTTGGTGTGGCACAGACAGTTTTACTAATACAGCCCGAGGTTGTACTTATTTTTTTCTAAATAGGATTTCTCCCTTTCCCTTTTATTTCATAAAATTATACAACAGTGGCACTAGTGTTACTACAATACGAATAACTAATCTATGAATGTTCTAGAACTCACTAGGAACGCCCGATACTAATTTAAGGGGCCTCAGCACCCTAATGGCACGCAAGGTCCTGAAGTCGACGTCGGCTGGCGCGATCGGCAGCTGCGTGATGATACTGCCAAACACATATCACTCGATACTATAGCTTGAACTAGCAACTAGCTGAGTAATAAATTACTACTGAAGACTGTGCTTTTTTAAACAAACAGTAAATTAATAAGTCTAGCAACACTGTAAAACACTGTTCAACAAACACACACAATCTGAATCGGTATGTTTTTTTTATTTATCTTTAAAGGTATTCATTTCATACCATGAAAGCTGTTTCCAGCATTACAAGGTATAAAGGTATTCTTTTTTATATAATATAAATCCGAATAGTTATCTACACAACAACAACTTTTTTATTGACAATTTTCGGAAATAAAGGAAATTATGTTTTCAGAGAACCGCAAACACAAATAAACGACAAATATGACAAAGCACAGCCTTTATTTTATGTAAAAAATAACTACAATCTAAATATCGTGTATCTAATTAGATAGATTGTTATATGCTATGTAATCATGTTAATTTTACACATTTTAATCTAAATACACCATATTTATTCACACCTAAAATCATTTCTTTATCTAATTTCGTACGTATTAGCTTTTATATTTGATGTAAACCTACACAATACACAAATGTATAGCAAATCTTTACTATTATGCAACACGTAGCTTTAAAACATTAACATTTTTAATAAATCACATATTAATTAAAATTCACACATTTTCTAATCTATGTTAAGTATGTCAATAAACATATCGAGAATACGATGCTACGTATTTTTACTAATAATATTAAAAAATCTATTTTCCATAACTAACTGTAGTTCTACATTCAAAAAAGTTTCAAAATTCGAAAACATCTAGCGAATAACGTCTATAACAAATAAGGTAGAGTTATTATGTGAACTTTTCGCCAATTACTGTGAATTACTTGGTATCCGCGAGACGAGCTTGAGCGGTCGGAGCACTCTGAACGAGCGCAGCATCCGCAGGTCAACGTCCACGTTGTATTCGGCGAATATCGTCATCGACCTAGTTTTTGTTATCGAATATTCAATAATGTCAACCTTCCTTCGTGTTTGACAAAACCTAGTATCCTACGAGTATCAACCAATTGCGTGGCCTAATAGTGTGTAAATGTTAATTTGTATAATAATTTAGATTACATGATTCACTGTAAGCAGCCTCGAAGCTCTTATTATTGAAATTAGTAATTATTGTCGAGCAATCGAGCATGCTTTATCAAAGTGAATAATGGTGGACAAGAAATAAAAATTAGGTAAAAATAATAGCTTTGCTTTTTACCTTTACATAACTTTAATTACATCTTATAAATATACATACGTTTATAAGCTAGTAATGGTATTAAGTAAATAAATTGCCACTTACCCAGTTACTACAACGAAAAAATCCATGATGTTCCAAATGTTTCTAAGATATGATCCCCTGTGTAAAACAAAACCTAAGGCTAAGATTTTTAACGAGGCTTCTACACAAAATATGCCTAAAAAGTACGCCTCGGTCTTTTCCTGTAACAATGGAGACAGTGTTTAGTAAAATATTTTAGGATTATTATCCTTATCCTAGGCCTGTTTTTTTCGGCAAACTAGCAGTCGAGCCACCTGATGGTAAGTAGGCATCGACTGCCATGGACACCGTCAACACTAGAGGAGAGTTGCCCCTACGGACTACAGACTACCACAGCCGCAGTAACTGTGAGGGGGTACTGGCTCTCATGCGCAAAAGTCGAAACGCACCAGGTTGTTTTACGACAAACTCCAACGCAAGAGGTACCACCTCTTGCCAACCAGTCAAACCGCAAGACCCAGTTTCTACGACCGAGCAGTAGTCTTAGCAATAGTCTTTTCCAACTATGTTAGTATCGGCTTGCAGTCCAATTTATTTGTGGTCGGTGCAGCATGTCCTTTTTTTCCACTCGTCCCTGTCAGCCGTCACCTCATCATTCACTCGCATTCTCATGATATTAGCTCTAACACAATCCATCCATCTTTCCTGAGTCTCCCTATACCCCTCCGTCCCTCCACATTCCCTGTCATCATTTTCATTCATATTCACTTATCAACATTTTACATGGAGCAACTGCCATCAGACCTCGACAACCCATTTCTGGAAGTATCAGTTATTTATTTGAAACTGAATTAATTAATTATTTTAATTCTTTAAGACGTGTCAAAATCAGCATTTATTGACTTAAAATTTTTTTGAACTTTCGTTTTTGACAGTTTTGTCTTCCAAATTCGTCAGTCATTTACATATTTACTATCATTATCTCATACATTCATTATTAGACTTGGGTCCCTTGCTTGGCATTAGAAAGTAAACCATATTATCTTTTGTCTTGGTCTGGCATAGACTTACTCTTTAGTAGGTATATGATAGATTTCTTTAGTAGATGAATATGAAGAACTATGTACGATATTACTTTAAAAATAAGGTTCTATTTACCAAATTCTGTGCTAAGATGGTCTTATCGCCGTTGGGCAAATGCTCCTCCAGCGCCAGCACCACGCAGTTGGCGATGATGGTAAGCAGCACCGCGTACTCGAAGGGCGGCCACTCGATGATGAACTTTGTGTACCTGGAAATAGAATACAAATGCTACGTTCAGTAAACAAATATAATTTTAGTTTGTCTTGTTGCAAGATTGGGAAAAAGGATAAGTAAAATCTATTTACATGGGAAACAAAGCTTATATGGTAAATCAAAAAATAGACACAAAAGGTTCCGTACCTAGTGTAATTATTAATACGGTAGTCTGATTTTATTTGTCAGAATGAAAAAAAAAAACAATAATATATTGTGCATTATGTAAAATTATTTTTAATCATGAAATTGTTCGTATAGCTAGGTATAAGTATATATATCATGAATCAACTTATATCGGAACTATATAGCGATCAATCTAGCGAAAATTGTATAATGTTGCAATACTGTCTTACTGATTAAGCTCAAACTGTGTCAAAGAACATCATTATTAGCATCACCTACTAACTACTAACATTTTTCTCTAGTAAGCAAGGAGCTAGTATCATAATATAAAGCGTATTCATTTCCGATTAGACATTTCATGGGAAATTCTATACCTACTTCGATCCGTCTAGCAGACAATCATTAGATAATGCGGTTATCTATGAACGTTCGTTCGAACATAATAAGCAGTATGAACGTAAATTCGTTAATAATGCACGATGAGAGATGCCTTTACATCCTATTTTATGAATTTTTATGGCAGTTAGGAAGAAATTTAATTTGAAAATTTTGATTAAATAGGCATGTCTTTGGGATTATTATCGAAGCACAATCTCGTCATCGTCCGTGCTGACAGGAATATTTATAAAATAAATACTAATCTCATCTCTCATGCCATTTCTCTCCCTCTCTCTCTATCTCTCTCTCTTGTGTCTCTAGTACTGCACCTACTGTGTACTGTAATGGGTGACATGACACTAGCAGCTGCGGCTAGCTTAACGATTCTATATCTTTCATAACTGAAATGGGTCTACGAATATTAAGTTGGCCTAAATTGTGTACAGTAAAAATATGTAAAGCTCTTAAACTAGAATGCACCAATCATCTGGATATTTTAACAGCAAATGTGTAAGACGATTAATTTAATATAATGTTGATAAATATATATATACTTAAAGCTGAAGCTGTATTATCTTTAATAGTATAAAATGTGTCTAACTCTCATTCTAAAAATGAGATAAAACTGTGAACTGCTAAACAATATCACATCGTACATTAGTGATGGACTATAGAAAGTTTCATTGTCTCAATGCATGTGAGAATATTTCTACCAGAATTGTCTAATATTCCTCGGCGTCCGACATCGCCGGGGTTCCGTAAGCGCATTCTCTTAGACGAAACTTGTCCAGGTGTGAAAAGTTCTGTAACTCTAAAAGGTTTCTTGCTACACTGTGAGAAGAGAGACATCAATGTATAAGCTAGCTTTTATTAATAACTTGTAAGACGTATTCTACCACGTGTTTCATTCAATGAATTCAAAAATGTGAAATGCACTTTTTAATAAATGAATTTTGATGAGTTTGTCTTTGGTTTAATTGAATAGAAATTTGCCCAAGCGAGAATTTTGAACAACAGCAACGGGACGCACAAAGATAATTAATTGTGATTTTATAAATGTTCATCTCAAATAATTTATGAAAAGCTACCTTAGGCAGAAACTATAAAATGCAAATTTTTTTGCATACTGCATTATTTATGGTTTTTTATACTTGTTTATAAAATTTGCCACAAACTTATGAAGCATTCTTAAGCTAATAAAGTTCGAGTACATTCCATTCGGGATGTCCTATATACATAACTTAAAATTACAGTCATGCATTTCGTGACGACACGGAAATATTTCAAATGCGGTAGGTTCCAAAATTAAATGACTGATGTGTTCGAGATTTGGGTTTGTGTTCAATGGAATTAAATCAATTCTTGTTTATTTTTTAAATCAGATAAGATTAAGGGCCACTTGCACCAACTTCTTAAATATATTTAAAATGTACTTAAACACAATTTTTCTATGAAAAACTGTGTTTAAATGGAATTTAACTATATTTAAAAAGTTGGTGCAAGTGGGCCTTAATGTCTACTATATAAGTGTAACGATAAGCTTTGTTTCGCAGATTTAGATGTTAGATTTTGGGCTAAAGTAAAGGGTATTGTGAATAGGGAAGGTGTAACAATATTGGTAATATTGCCCTAATATAGAATACTATAATTACTAATGACAGTCAATATATTTTCAAAAACAATCCAAACAAATGTGGAACCTACGTACCAAACAAACAATTCACGCAACTTACTCGATTCGCAATACAATCTCTTTTTTGTTATCAAATTACGAATACCCAGTGTAAGAACGTTCTTGTTTGCAAAATGCATAAGGGGGCAAACAAGGTGTTCATTTAATATTTATAAGTGCGGGGAAATAGCGATCCACCCTCGTATCTCCATGCTAAGAGGTGGTCAGATGTTGCCGGGTTAAGTCGTAATATGAACGCGACCAGCTTGGGGACTTGATTTAAGTTCCATATACAGTATAGAATATTTTTGGGCCGTTTAATTGGCGTTTAAGGGTTAAGTGTATCAACCCATTATAATGTCCCACTGCGGGGGTCTCCTCTCAGGAGGGTTTAAGCTAGGGCACGCGGATTGGCAGGTTTCACACGGCGTCGTGGAAATTTCGCCGACATGCAGATTTCCTCACGATGTTTTCGCTCACCGCTCGTCCCCGATGATCGACCGACTTTAGAAGGTTTCCCCCCGTAAAATAAAAAGGTAGGTATGTTTAATACCTACAATCCAATACCTTAATTAATCACCTTTACAATCAAGTGGATCGTGTGGCTCTTCTATAAATAATTGGCTACCCTCTCTTCATCTTTGGATATCGAAAAAAATAATTAAGGGTTTTTTTTGCATCTCGTCTTCCTGTGTCTTAAACAAAATAATGCGATCCAAAGTCATAGCTACCAATATAACTACATACATACACTCACGCCTTCCTCCCACAGGGGCAGGCAGAAACTATAGAGCGCCACTTGTTACGATTCTTGCATACTTCTTTTGCTTTTGCCACAATCCTACTTCCTACTAATATTATAAATTCGAAAGTTTGTGAGGATGGATGGATGGATGGATGTTTGTTACTCTTTCACGCCAGAACGGCTCGACGGATCTGGATGAAATTTGGCACAGATATAGATTATAGTCTGGAATAGCACATGGACTACTTTTTATCTGAAGTCCACGCAGACGAAGTCGCGGGCAGAAGCTAGTACCAATATAAATCTTCGTTTTATATAGTTTTTGTTAATCTTTGTTCCACACTATGATTTTCTCCTGTATCGTGGGTTCTTTTACAAACGCAAATTCTTACATACCCAAATGCCCAGATCCGAACATTTGCTCCGTGCAATGTTAGCCTAATGGCAAGTACCTAGTCATCGTGTTCAACATTACAGAACATGATAATTTGCTATCCTAATGTTGTGTAAGTACGGGCCTTAATAGGCTTGGAGGGCCTGATAAGGCCCTCCAAGTGGTAGTGGGAGTAAGGCCACTACGATGGCCTAGTGTGACTTGGCAGATCACTCTTAAAGGAACGTTTAATAACTTTTAGGACTTTCTTAGAGAGTCTGATAATCAAACTATTACATTAATCTTTTTCTACCCGTGATGAAGTTCTGAAAGGATCGGAATTGCGCGGATTTAGTAATATAAATACTCTACAGTAAAATCCATAAAACACAACGTATTATGCCCGTGTGTTAGAAATAAGATATTTGATAATATTTATTCAATTTCTGATTCGCTTTTCGAACTAAATTCGAGGTGCGTGCCCCGTATCCAAACTTTATCTTGCAAGGTGAGCCAGCAATCTAACCATAGACTATCATTATACATACGCTGACCTAAATCGAGAAGTAACAGTTCATATACCTACTCTTGTCAGACGAAGTAGTAGTACCTACTTCAAGAATCGGTTGTACGCTCATTACTGAGGGTGCAACTAGTTCCCGCTTCCCTAATAGGGTGAGTTAGCTCATTATATTTGAGTTTGACACAGTTGTAGGTTGACTCATGTAATCCTGGTACTGGCAGATTGCGATTTGTATAAATATCACCAAGTTATTAGTGATGGAAAAAATCGACTGCGGGCAGGATTCGAACCTGCGTCTTCTGGTTCAGTACACCAGACGCTATGATTGGTCATAGCGTCTAAGGCTTAAGATAGCTTTATAATCTTAGCATGTACAATACAAAAAGATAATATAAATACAAAATAAGACCCACTGTTGTAGAACAGTGCATCTATTTTTGATAATTACAAAGTACTTATTTGTAGAATTTAATTACTTATGAATAAGTAACACCGAGTTACACTAATATTGTATACTTTATATATGCAGTATACTGACCTCCGAATAGGATTTTCGTCGGCAAATATAAAGAGTGAGCTGGGCCCTGGAGTAGCGGGCTGGTGCGCGCCGCCCATGGTATCAGCTGGCGCCGCGCGAGCCTGCGCCCCCGCCGCCTCCTGCGCTGCCGCCAACCTGGAACACAACACCTCAAACTTAGTGAACAGGTAACACCTTTGAAATATGTTCGCCTGGTACTTCGTGGTTAACGTTGACGATGATGTTTTGATAGTACAACAAGAGAAAATAACAAAACAAAATAATGCGTTCTCGACAAAACACTCTAAATTAACAATGAACTGGACTAATTTATAATTTCTTTAATTAGTTGAATGTTTTAAAGTCAGTACCTACCAATATATTAGATTAGGTATTGTCCCTTTTTATTAAAGCTATTCGTGACTTGCTACGACCATGACGGGCAAAGGTTTGATAGAAATCTTGCCCATGGTTTATTTTATTTTAAACTTTATTTATTTAATAATCAAAAAGCTAGAATATGTTATGTTTTAACAGCAACTACATTCTCTCAGTCAAAATCTTATACCCTACGTATACACAATCCATACGATTGATATATCGCGAAAATTAACTGATATTCTGCAAACCAAATAGTTAAACCATTACGTTGTGTACCAGGGCAGCATAAGCGGCGTAGTACAATTAATTCGTTGAGCCGTAGCGTGATACAATATCATTAAACAGTTCTGTGCATGACGGGGAAGGCTCGACCGTTTAATGATATCATTATCAATTAAACTCCAATGTCCCGCTAAATATGAAACTATGTTAAATTATACATTATTAATGGCCTCGCTTAACGAATGTTTTACTTTGGCCATAGCTGAATTTAAATGTAGTCCAAAGTCCACATTTATCATGCGTACCGCGGAAATGTAGAATGCGCTTCCCGAGTGGGTCTTTCCCGATATATATAATCTGAGTGTCTTTAAATCACGAGTGAATCGGTTTCTTCTAGGCAAGCGCGCTCCATCTAAGGTTGCAGTGTCGCTTAACATCAGGTGAACTGGCGATCAAGCGTAAGCCTATCAAGAATATAAAAAAAATTAGAAAGCACATTATGCGCAGAAAATTTTGCGAACAGCGTCAACTGACACCTATCTATACTAAAATTAATATTCTAAATGCGAAATAATTGTGCGAAATAGTTCACGTCTAGACTGCTGGACAGGTTTCGATATATAGAAAAGAAATAGTAAATATTCCTTTTTGAACGCAGGTGAAACCCGCATGCAATATAAACCATTGAACAGAGTCGACTATGCGACTCATAATATTTATGTCAGAAGAAGCCATTACTTCCTTCGCAACACTAGTTAAGTAAGCAACACTAGTGTTGCGAAAACAAAATGTAGGTAAGAAGTTATAATATGCAAAATTAAAATTCTCGAAACTCCATGTGACATTTAAAGTCGACATTACGAAAATGCGGAAGCCGGAATCTTTTCCTGACAATAGTTATTGTATTTCAAGTCCTTACACAAAACGTATTCCGTATGTGGTGAAATTGAATAGCTATGGAAAATCTAGGTCAGCATGTGTATAAACTTATCTATTAGAAACATGTGGCGGTAGACAGTGAAGGGGAAGTCACGGTTTCATTGCATTAGATTAATTAATACGTCAGTTTTCGACTGTTATCAAGATTGCCATCTAAGAGAGCTTTGGGTTCGGAGGCAAAACAAAAGAATGGGACATTGCATTAGTTTTTATTCAATTAGACCATTAAAATAGGTAGGTAGATTCTTTTGAAAAGTCAAACTAGTTGCACGGTAATATAAATACAAATATATTTTAGTTCCAGAAAAAAATAAAAGTTATTTAGTAAGTATGATAATTGCAAAGGAGTTTATAGTAAGTATATTATTATTATTATTTAGTATACCCATATTATAAAACAAGTTTTTGAAATATCATCAGTTCATCCAAAATGATCGAGTTAGTAGAGTTAGAGAAAATAAAAAAATAATGTTTAAGAGCTCAATTTCACCGGCATTTTAGATGAAATGGATAGTATTTATTTTTTTAATATCATGGTAACAAAAAAATACAACTTCAACCATTGCGTTCAAAACAGACAGTCAAACCTAATTTATACACTACGAAAAAACTACGTATTACATAAATAAGAACGATTGAAACTGTCGAGCGTTAGGTCCTGGGTTCGATTCCCAAGTCGAGCAATAATTCGTCGAGTAAAGCGTATTTCTTTTTATGCCCCATGTTATAAGAGCTATTTCTATTGTCATTACTAAGTGAGATGGAACGAAAGATCAAAAGATGGAAATGGAAAAAAAACCACTTTAGAAGATAAGGTTAGTAGTATAGTCATTCCATCTCACGAAGTACTGTATGATGACCATTATGTAAATTAATTAAAGTTCTAATTTCAATAATTTAATGGCCTTCGTGAAATAGAATATCTATCTATACCTTTGTTATGTCTCATCGAAGCCGAAAAGACGCAACTACTGCAAGCAAAAAGGCAAGCACACACTTCACTGTACTAACACGACCGTCCCAGTAACATAAGACCAACATTCTTCCCCCTGTTCTCATATCAGACGACAATAACTCGAGTGTTCTAGCTAATGAGGGGAGCGACACCCCGCTCCTCATTCCCTTACACCTTTCCCTCTATTGTGTTCATAAAGATTTTGGGTGACGATTCTATTATTATTTATAAGTTTTCATAACATTATTGCGTACTAATGAGTGTTGTTAGTCTTTCAATACTCATCAAAACCATAAATGTGAAAATGGGCGCCAATAGGTGCGGTTGTCGACTACGCCGAAAAATAATTGAGATCTTAATGGGTACCAATAATCCTATTCAAGATTTGATTTGGCTAGTTTTTACCAATAAACCACATTTTACAACAGCACTTTTTATAATTTACACATTTTATAACATTAAGAAAATGAGTTGATTAACCAATTATAACTTGTATGTGAAAACTAGCCAAGTCAAATCTTTAAAGTAGCTCGAAGAGGTTCGTGTACTATTATTATCCCATCAAAAACATTCTGTAAAAAACTAGCCAAGTCTCGATGGAGCTGCTTGTTTATCTCTAAAAAGTAATGAAATCTAGACAAAGTCGTGCCAAATCTAAGGTTCCTTACTGCAATTTCTTTATTATTTATAGTCTATTAATGTTGTGTGACTTGGCCGTTGACTTGTACCCACTAACGTATAAAGAATGTTCAAATTATATTCTCAACGCACATTCATACGCGAAACTAAATGAAATACAGACTTGAAATTTTGGATTTTAAGTATGTGATTATAGCTTACTGGATGACGAAAATTTCTGCGTTCTGGTCTTATCCAGAGGTTCTCAAATAGGGGCCTAAAAATGCGGCGAAATGGTTCCAGTAAAGGATGGTACGGCAGTGTTTGCTTCGCGCTTGCTGTTTGCCCGCCAAGTCGACAACAGTACGAGACATACGGTGCTGCGTCGCCAGTTTCTTTTCCTTTGAACTTGGCTGGACACGCTCCCGCGTGTGTAGATATTGTTTAAAGGTACGAATTACATTGTTATGTAAAAACGGGATTATTTAGAATATCGTTTGCAAACGTGGCTGCACAGTGTAAGGTTGATTCCTAGATTTAAATGTATAATTATAGTTCCTCTCTTGATATACAAATGTAAAATACTAAAACAATAACTGTAATTCGACATTAAAATATTACATTTTAATTAACCTGCCTACACTAAAGTACCTAAGAATTATTATGACTAAGTGTTATCTATTATTATTATTATACAATAATAAGACCGTGACTGTCGTAACGCATATGGCAATTTAATTATTATAATTTCTATGAAATTCTTAGTAGCAGCTTGAATTCGGGCCTGGTTAGTAATAATAGCCCTCCACCGCCACTACAAGGGATCAAAAGCATACCGGTTACTGTGGGTGTACATGAGTACACCAGCCTCTGACTAACCACTCGGGGATATAGGCGGTATTATGGTTTTATCATAGTATTATAGAGTTACGAGAAAAGTAAAAGAATTAAATTCGAAAAATATTCCAAACTTAGACACGTCTTGTACACAATATCATTACTATTATGAATATCCAACCTGTCCTTAGAGATTCAAGGGCTCAGAAAAAGTATCAGACGATTAAAAAAAATACAAGCTACTCACGACATGTTTCCAACTCGTTCATTTGCCGTCAACTAATCTAACTTCACTTTACTTACTGCATAACCCGTTAATCTGTATTTAATTAGTTTAAGTATTTAAGCACTAATAATCACTACACTCATTGTTTACTTTCGATAATGTGACGCGACACAAACTAATTATTTTTAATACACTCAATGTGAGGTAGTAAGAAGAAATAAAATAGGACATTTTGTAAACTACCCACATTTTTTTATGTTTTTATTTGGTATTTTATGACATGGTAACTTATGCCGGCTCCCAATAAAAAATTCGTCGATAGATTTGCTTACTAGAGATAGGTTTTTGACATTACTTGTATGTAGTTTATGTCAAAATACTATCCCTTGTAAGCAAATCTACTAACTGATTTGTTATTGGGACCGGCCGCTAGACTTTTTGGTTAAGAAGGATTATTTAATACGAAGAGAGAAAGGGTTGCCAGTTTTATTTTATTTGTTTTAATGGGCTTGTATAACATAATCTCTACTATTATAAAATTGTAAAAAAGCTGTGTCTGTACATTGAAGATATTTAAAAAAAACACGTTGGTTATCGTATATAAACTTCTCCGAATCCGAAAATGTGTTTTTAAAAATTCTTGTCTGTTTGTCTGTTTGTTAAGGGTTGGAGCAAAAACTACTGAATAGATTTTAATTTTATTATCACTGTTAAAAAGTATAATATGCTCCAACTTAAAAAACTGGTGAACTTCTTATACCAATTAATTAAAGGAATTCTGAAATACATCTTGACCCTCCTGATGTATAGAGGCCCATACAAAGGAGAGATCATCAATGTTGGTTTTTCAATTTTTACTACTGATATAGCTTCACGTGAGCGAAGCCGCGGGCAGAAGCTAGTTATATTATAATTTAGTTCTTTAATATATTTTTAGGTTTAAAGACATTTATTCTCATTAAAAACAAACAGTCACTTACATGAGAACATTATTAACATACAAGTAGAATATTATAGGGTTGTCGTTCATATTCTCATAATGCATTCGTAGGTGGTCCTAGTACTTAGTATACCGATTCTTCGTAGAAAACTGGTTGTTTAGTATTTTTCGATTATATATTCAGCGAGTTTTACCTTGAATGCATTGAAAGAGTTTACATTTTTTATTGTTGAGGGTAGGTTGTTAAACAGCTGTGCGCCTTCGTATGTTAACATTGATTTGCCGTAGTTTGTTCTTATCTTGGGTAGAACTAAAAAACTGGCTCGACGGGTACTGCGCTTGGACGTTTGTTTCGACCGTATGAAGGATAAGTTAGTATGGAGTGAGCTGTTTAATATTTTTCTGATTAGAATGCAGGTGTTATAAATATACAATTGTTTTATGTTCATTAATTTTGTTTCTTTGTATATTTTGTTAGTAGGTGTTAAATAATGATAGTGGAAAAGAATTTTTATAATTTTATTTTGAGCAATTTGGAGATCGGCTAGGTTGGTTTTGGTTGCGCTGCCCCATATTTCTATGAGGTATAAAAGGTGAGGCTTGACTAGGGAGTTATAAATGGCAATGCGGATTCGACGCGGAATACACCTTACGATGTGTCGAAGTGACCCTATGAGTGATGTCAGTTTGGATCTGATGTACTCGATGTGTGCATTCCACGTCAGGCCGCTATCCATTCTAAGACCGAGATATTTTTCGCGCGATTTTTCTTGTAGGACTACATTGTTTATCTTAAGAGGTTCGTGGGAGGTGATTATTTTATTTTTTGCCTTAAAAATTACGTAACAGGTTTTAGATATGTTGATAGTAAGGAGGTTGCACTGGAACCAAGTAAACAACGTGTCAAGGTCTTCTTGAGCCTTAGAAATTATGTCAATTATGTTTGACCCAAAGTAAAATAGGGATGTGTCGTCGGCGTATAGAGCTATGTGACCATGCAATCCCAGCTCATAAATGTTATTGATGTAGATAGTGAAAAGTAACGGAGCTAGTAACGACCCTTGTGGTACTCCACATATGAGAGGTGCCGTTTGACTTTGAGCATTTTCTGATTTGACGACTTGGGATCTATTTGTTAAGTACGATCTGAACATCTCCAGTGCCGAGCCTTTGATGTTGATGCTTTCTAGTTTTTTCATAAGTACCTGATGACTGACCGTGTCAAAGGCTTTTTTTAAGTCGATGTACACTCCGAGTACAATGTTCTTTTTATCAATGTTGGATTTAATTTTCGTGACTAGATCTGCAGTGGCAGCAAGAGTATTACTTTTAGGGCGGAAACCATACTGACGTTCAAAAATAAAATTGATTGAATTCAGGTAATTCTCTAGACGTTTATGTAAAAGTTTTTCCAAAATTTTAGAGAGAACTGGAAGAACTGAGATCGGTCTGTAATTTCCAGGGTCATGTTTTGGGCCTGATTTATGAATTGGTGTAACTTTTGCTATTTTAAGACTGTTGGGGAATTCACCACTTGATAATAATTTGTTAAAGCAGGTGGATAGGTTATAAGCAATGTGGTGTTTTATAGATTTTATAGTTTTAGTGTTGATTCCATCTAAACCGGCACTGGTGTTTGAGTCGAGGTTATTTATTATTTTAATGATTTCAGTACTACTACATGGTTCAAAATCTGATAGTTCACGGGAATAAACGGTACGAGGGAGAGCTTGAGAGATGTTGTCATGCATTTTTTTTGGAATTTCATTAGCTAGGGAAGGACCTATGGTGGAAAAGTAATGGTTGAATTCTTCGCATATTGCTCTTGCATCAGTTATTTGTTTGGAATTTACTATGAGTTTCGCGGGGATATCTCTTACTGTAGTTCTGTTGTTTGCCAGTTTATTGACCAGGTTCCACATCTTTTTCGGTTTGCTGATACATTGAGTAAATTCCTTGTAATAGTATCTATCCTTTGTGTCTTGAATTAATTGTGTTAGATTGTCCTTGGTTGCTTTGTAATCCTTTTTTATCATTTCATTTTCAGGTTGTTCCTTTATTTGTGCCCATAAATGATTTCTTTGATTGATACCATTGATAATATTTGAGTTTATCCAATCTTTTTCTGGAGGATTCAGTATTTTGGTTTTTATGACTATGCAGTCTTTTATGTGGTTTTTTATTATTTTTTCCAATCTCATGTAGTCATTTTCGGTTCCATCGAGAGTAGTTTTATCGAACATGGTATATAGTTTGTTGTAGTCTATAGCTTCGTATTTTGTATATATCCTTTTGGGAGGCTTAATTTTTTTTAGTTCCAGATAAATCTGTTTGTGGTCGGACATAGACGATTCAATGACTGCCATATGGAAGTTGTCATTTTTTAAGGTGGTACTAACGTGATCAATTATAGATTTTCGTGTGGCTGAGTCTCGCGTGCAATATTTTTGGCTGACTTTGTTAAGTATTTTGTGACCCGCGTCATTCATAAGTTCTCTGTATTTTTTGGTTTTTTTATCTTTTGTTAGTAGGTCAACGTTGAAGTCTCCGAATACTATCGCTCGGCCTTTTTGTTGTAGTTGGGAATTGTAGGTTTCTAGGAATGTTTTGTAGTTTGTGTCCCCTGGGTTGTATATTACACCGATTTCAAGTCCGTATTTTTCAAGTCGAATCCAGAGGTAATTGTTCCCGTCTAAATAGTTCGATTCGGTGAGGCTGTGTTTGAGGTTATTGTGTACAAACGCGGAGACTCCACCTCCGATTTTTCCCGTACGATAGTTGTAGTAGTGAGTGTAGTTTTGTAATTGCAATTCTAAGGCTTGCGCTTCATTTCCAATCCATGTTTCGGTAAGTAGAATCATGTGTATAGTTGTGGGTATTGATCGCAGGATGCATTTTAATTCATCGAATTTTCCTTTTTTACGAATACTCCGAGCATTTAGGTAGAAAAAGGTTAGTCTAGACTTACTAATTTGAAGTTGTCCATAGCCGTTAAGTGTTTGATAGGTGTTATTGTTGATAGTAATACTTGTATTTCCGGTGGCATTTATTGTTTGGAGTTTTTTGAGTTGAAATTTAGAATTCTAGGTGTCCCTTTAACATATTTGATGATAAGGTCTGTTTCACCGTCAGCTTGGCGACGGGCTAGTTCATCTTTTAGAGATTGCAGGTATTTTTGCTGTGCCGGAGTTTGGTCCGAGTATACTTTAATATTTTCGGGAAGTTTTTCTTTGCTGCGTAGCAGTTGTTTTGCAGGCCCTTGTGTATTGAAGCATACTTTAAGTCTTCTATTTTTATCTTGCTGATATTTACCAATGCGAATAACCTTTATTGGCTTTGGGATGTCCTTGCAGACTGTGCTAATAATATTGAAGATGTCAGCTTCGTCCTTATTGGTTCTCTCACCAACATTATGTGAATGCTGTTCTGGTAGGCCTACAACTATGATGTTTCTTTCTCTCTCGTAACGCTCTTGTGTTTCACGAATAATTTGTTCGTTTACGTGTAGTTGAAACTCGGACCCGGGGGTTGATGGCGATGAGCATGCAATTTTTGTTTCTAATGAATTTAGTTTGTGCTCACGCTCAGCTATTTTGCTTTCAAGGATTGTCATTTGCGCTGTGATTTTATTTTGTTCAGTCGTTAAGCTAATGGAGGATACTCTAATATCGTTAATTTGGGTTTTCACATCCGTGATGTTTTCACGAAGTAGCTGGATTGTATGTTCATTGGCTATTTTAATTTCGGTGATTTGGGATTTAACTTCCGCAATAGATTCTTGCATTTTTTGCAATATTTGTTCATTGGATGCAGTGTATTTTTCTAATAGAGAGGTCATACGATGTAATTCGGTGCGCATTTCTTTTGTTTCATTAGAACATTTACAATCACTATCAAAAGGTTGTTTGCGTTTACGGAATGTTATTGAAGGGTCCTTCTCCATATTAGTTAGCTTTGACAGATCGGGCTGCGATCCACCGCCAACGCTGAGTGGCTTATCGGGTGAACGTAGTAGGCTCATTATGCACAGCAAATAAGTTAAAAGTTCTGTGATTAGACAATATTACAGACTGTACCGTGCGCGTAATGATAGGCACTATTGGTCACCGTTGTATTAGCACACAGCAATGTATGCGATTCCGCACCGTAGCTATCGCCGTTGCAAGTAACTGGTGTTGTCTAGTATTAGGGAGGTACTTGCCGGTGTAGTGTGAGCGAGGCGAAAAATGGCAGCTGTACTATTTCCTCGAGGGGGTGAGGGGAGCCACAAATGCACTGTCACTACGGATCTTTTGCTTCTGCGGAGACGGTCACAGAGACGTAATGTTCCAAATCACGGTCACCAAAAATACACCAATTTAGCACAACTGCGGTACTGGTAAGTTGCAATTTAGAGTGGCACAGAGTTTAAATAATTTAAGCAGAAACATAAAACACGTCTACTCTGAAAGGCGTACGAACGATGTCAGTAATATATACCTACCGTTGGCATTTATTTTTGACACAAACTTCACAAAGTGAAAACAACTCATTGGTTAATAACCGAATTTAAAGTTTGCAGGTAAAATTATATCAAATTAAAAACGTAACTTTTTGGGTTCACTCTTTTGCTCGATCGAAGCCTCAATTAAGTTTCCACCATTTTATTGGAGCAACTCCACAACTGAATACTTGACTGGCGAACACAAAAAGTGTGGTGCCATAATATAATTCCATGATGGGAACTAATATTACTTAATTACTCCCTATACTTGACACTGGCAAATACCTACATAAAAAGTGTGGTGCCATATTAAAAAAACTTATTAACCAGTATATATCAATACTAATCTCATTTATCAAACTTATACGGCAATGCGTATACAATAATTTCCATGAAAAATTGAGGTCAGTAATATATCATACCCAAAGTATTTATGTACATATACATGAGATTTTGTGCCAAGTTGTCCACAGTATTTTTTTATTTTTTTTTATTAGGATCTCCGACAAAGAATACACCTTACATGCTAATAAAAATATTACAATTGACCTTCAATCCAAGTGCTTCTTTAATTATGGGAGATCACATCATGCGAAATGAGATCAACCACTACTTAATATAAACGAAAACAATGAGATCAAACTTTAACATTAAATCAGCTTAAATAAATATGTATAAATATGTGTATATATGCCTAAGTATCAAAACAAAACAACTTTTAAATATATCGTTAAGATTTTGAGCGAGAGAGAGATACATAATATACAATTATCTTCAGGTGTCCAAATTGTTTAAATTGTTTAAATATTTTTAAGTTGAACTAAAATATTACTTTTAAATTTACCTAGGGAGTTATAAAAGATGTCCATGTCTTCCGAGGACCCCGACATTGCATTGTACAGTTGGGACATTCTAACGATTGGAGCATGTTTACCCAAATTAGTTCGTTCAGTTCAGTTCGTTCAGTATTAAAGATAAAAGTCTGTTACGTCATACAGAAGCCATGATTTCGCCAAGTTTTGTTTATACAATTTACAATGAGCTATATTTGGCCAATATCCATTTTGTCTGATTTCCATGACTCCCCACTACTCTTGGCAACGTGGCAACTTTTTGTAATTGATTAATTTATGTTATAACCGCAGTGGACAACAATAATGTTTCTTATAGGGATTTTGGTAAATTCCAAAATATATTTGTATTGAACGTTTTACGTAATATACAGGCTGGTCCAAATAGTGACGTCAATAAAAAAAAATAGGTTCCTCATACATAAGGGTGTCCGAAAATACCCTTTGTATGTTCCGCGATTTTTGATAGATTTGGAGATATTAATATTTTTATTAATTTTTGGGAAATTGTTCGGGGACATATCTAAATTTTTTTTTAGAAAAGCTTTGTTATTTATTTTTTTGCCCTGGGACTATCATGAAGTAATTTTTATGCATAAAACAACTATCTTCCTAAAATTAGTTCAATATACAATTTTTTTTAACCGAACGCGAAAGTAAGAAAATTACATACTTAGGAAGAAAAAAGTTGTTTTTCTTTTCCAATTTTTTAAAATGTTTCGGGTTCTACTACTATAGATATACTGTGATAAAATCTGCAAAAGGTTTTATTGCAATGGTTATCTAATAATTGTGTAAATGACAAAAATCAGTTTAAGTATGTACTTATTTCACTAAAGGCCACTTGCGCCAACTTCATGAATATGTTTAAAATGCATTTAAACACAAATTTACCACGAAAAATTTAGTTTAAATGCAATTTAAACATATTTAAAAAGTGGGTGCAAGTGGCTCTAAATGTCTTTTCTCTTCAGAAAATACATTCATGATTGTTTATATACATAGTCATATACATAATCCTCCTAGCCTCTTGACTATGATGGACCCCAACATAGTCAAGAGGCTAGGAGCATATTTATTTATTTGAATTCTTTATGCACAATCAGTGTACAGAGGCGGACTTAATGCTTAAGGCATATGCATATAAGGCATATGTACGCTACTAATATTTAAACAGCTGAACATCAGTATTTTACACGAAGCGACTGCTGCCATCAGACTTCCGCAACCCAATTTCTGTTTTGTATTATTCTCATAATATCCTTAACTAGCTTCTGCCCGCGACTTCGTCCACGTAGCGTGATGATATATAGCCTATAGCCTTCCTCAATAACTGGGCTATCTAACACCGAAAGAATTTTTCAAATCGGAGCAGTAGTTCCTGAGATTAGCGCGTTCAAGCAAACAAACAAACTCTTCAGCTTTATATATTAGTATAGATTCGCCGTTTACGATACCAGTGAATGGTTGGGCTATTTTTAGTAAAGTTCAACACGGCATTTGTCACATTACCACCACACAAAGCACATTGCTACACAAATAAGGCAAGAGCTGCAGAAGTAATCAATCTTCTAAGTTAATTTTACAGCGAGGTTATTGAACTCAGTTAAGCTGCTGAACTTTTAACAAAACAAGCGATAAATTACATTTAATTATACACAGTTACATACAATTTGTAGTAGAACCGTGTTTGAGAATATGGTGGGTTTTAAAGCCAATTTTACACCAAAGTTATACAACTATCAATTTTCGGCAAAGATTTCACCGAAAAAGTCAGATAATAACTTAAACATCTGCTAGAAAGGTAAATAAATTTCTTATTCAGTCTGTGAATAATAATGATATACCTAACTGTGATACATCACTTTCACTAAACTTAAAACAAACCAAACCTTTAGGTACAATACTGAACCAAGATTTTAATTAATTTCGAATGCAAAACTATTTAAATTGTCGAGTGATAGTCAAAGCCTCTGACTACTGAAAAATATAATTTAACAAAGTTTATGGTTGGGTATGATTCAATGAAATATAAATAATATTGGTTCATTTTTAGCATCAGTTTCTTTATTTACTTCTATATAATTTTATTAATTGCGTTAGGCTGAAAATTTTTGTGTAAGTTTGTTGGTAATAAGGTTTTTTTTAAAAACTTTAGTAGGTACGGTGTCAACAAGAAACATGTTGAAAATGTGTGTTAAGAAACATTATTATGATAATTCTGTATACATGAATACATACAGAATTACATCGTGAGATTAGAAATTGTAATTAAAATATAGCTGCATTGTAACCTCATTTCATAGTAACCTTCACAGTATTTTTGTAACGTTTAAACGATGCGGCGACGTCACAAACTTAACGATGCGATGATGAAAACACAAACAAAAACGCCCTTAACTTCAGAAAAAATGACCTATCACGACACGACACTGACAAATTATAATATTTCCTACTCCATAGGGTTTTCCCGGCCCCCATTAACATAACAGGCGGCCGACCTCGAGGCCTACATCTATAGACAAAAAATCTCTGGGAGTCTTCCAAGGCGCCGGTTTATCTGCTTTTTTCGGCGATGGAGGAGACGAGACGGCGCCTTGGTTCGGCCCCGCCGATCGGGCGCCGCGCCGAATTGGGCCACCTCCCTCAACCCGTATCTTTAAACTCTGCTTCTCTCGTTTTGGCTACAGAACTATTGCTTGAACCCGTTTGCAGCTGCAGTTGAACTTTATAAATGGTTGTGAATCGAATTGAGTTAAAATATAATGGGAAATGGAGCAAGATTTGCAATAAATCTTTACCAATAAGTAAATAAAATGGAAGTCTGTGTGTAAATCTATATACTTCTATACTAATATATAAAGCTGAAGAGTTTGTTTGTTTGTTTGCTTGAACGCGCTAATCTCAGGATCTCCTACTGGTCCGATTTGAAAAATTATTTCAGTGTTAGATAGGCGATAGCCCATTTATTGAGGAAGACTATAGGCTATATATCATCACGCTACGCGGACGAAGTCGCGGGCAGAAGCTAGTTTAAAATAAATGCCAATATTTAGGTGAAAACGCTATAAAGTGTATGAAGCGTATTCATTAATGACCCTTTTTTATTCTTGTCACTCCCTTTCTGGTTATTTGAAAATATGTTTAATGAAACGTATTAGTCTAATAAAAGTTTGGATTTGAGCCTGATTAGCGGTAAAGTGCCTGTTACATGGCATGTAGAGAACAGTGGGTATATAGTATACAGTACTGCCTATCTCTTCGGGGAATACAAGCGTGATGGTATGTTACGTTACATATTATATTATAGTTCCGTTGTGACGGGTTCAAAACTACTAATTAATGATCATTGAATTAGTTACTTCATAGTGCGTACTGTGTGATTGATATTAGGTAATTAAGTAATGTATACTCGTGGCAATAATTACATTGTGTACGATTGTTATTGTGTTATCTACACACCTAAATTGAAAATTTTGTTTGTAATAAAATAAAATTTAAATGTTTTAATTAATACTATTTAATGAAGTTGCAATCAAATAATATTATTGAAAGAGTAAAGAGGCAGTATCGAAATGTGTTCCTCATTACTGAAGGTCTTGATGATCCCTTGGAATCTTGGTTTTGATAATGTTGCACCACCTGTGCCTGTCTTTGGTGACATGAAGTGCCTCGTGAAGTTTGGGATTCAGAGATGTGCGGATCTGGTCTGATTATCTTATAGGACTTCGACGATCGATCCTTCGTCGATCTATCGTAACGTGTTAATGCGACCTTTTTATTTATTTATACGACCTTAGGGTGATGCAGAGACAGGAAATGGTAGGTGCAACAATATAATTAAAAGAGTGGTTCTGATAAGTTACATATATAAATATATACAATATACATATATAAATAAATATTTTAGGTTGTTAGAAAGAGATGGCAAATGCAATAGATTGCATTGTGCCTTTTAATACGGGACTTTATAGGTTAATATGTAGAGTGGCTTATCTCCCTTTAGATCGCAAAACGATTGCTATAGTACGTTATGGTTTGCATTAACAATGATACCAGGATTGCTTAGAATAACAATGTTTCAAGAAACTGGCATGATAGTGACGCAATAATAGGGGTCGCGGGGGGCGTTTATACGAATGAGATCTGACGTCACTCGTACTCGCCACTGTCAAGCGCGGGAAATGCTTTTTGATTAATAGTCAAATGATTATGAATAAAAACATTTCAAAATTTAACTCCATTAGAGTTGGTAGTGGCCAGCTATGAAATTTAATGAGGATTTTAATATTTGTCTTTGTACTCCTGTCAGATAAGTACCTACCTACACAGTTAAGTAAATTAGATCCATCAAATATATTTATGTAAGTTTTAGAGAATACACAATTGGTGAAACAATAAGTAGTAGGAATGATCTTGTGGTATAATAGGTGCCTAATTCGGTACTTAGGTACTCGTTCGGAAACAGAAACGATTCAAATAAGTTTTTAATACCTTTTGTAATAACCGATCCAACTAGACAAAATTAATTGACGGTCTCTGTGGTTTTCAAAGTCAAAGTCAAAGTCAAATGTTTTATTTCAATTAGACCAGTAATACAGGTACTTTTGAAATGTCAAAAACTAGGTGCGCGGTTCCAAATAGTGGGTCTTATGGAGAAGAACCGGCAAGAAACTCCATAGATACCTACTCCTTTCAACAAAGATTATAACATTGATTTATTATATTGTTTCGGGTTCGATTCCCACAGGACACAAATATTTATGTTATGAATATAAGTGTTTGTGTTCGTCTGGGTGTTTCTTATGTATTATAAGTGTGTATTTACAAAAAAAAGGATATAAGTATTATATCCACTGTCTAGTACTCATAGTACAAGCTCTGCTTAGTTTGGGACTCGATCGTGCTGTAAAATGTCGCAGAATATATTTTATTATTTATTATTATTAAATCTACTTACATAAATATATAACAGTATTTATTTATATTCTGATTCAATGTGCTAATTAGGCTTCACTAAACAATAATACGTCATGTTATGGACGAACAATCACATTAGGACCAACGAAAACAAGATCCAAATATCCCTAGGATTTAATGAACGAATATGTGCTGACGTCACAGCTCTGCAGTGTCTCGAGATGAGCCAGTTTGTCCTTCGGTCCTTGGCGGGAGATAGGCGACGGCGCGGCGCCAGGCGTTATGGCGTTTTCGAGGTCACCCTCCATTCCAGGGAAGGTACGGGGTACCGCATTCCGACTAATGCGGTACGCGTGGGTTTTGGTGAGTTATGTTGTTTTTTTGTAATGAGGTATTAACTTGAATTTAAATTTGGTATGCGTGTTCATTAAACTTATTATTGCCTTCATTAATGTAGCGGTGAATTTTTTTTTAGATAACCCTGGTGGTCCCACTGCAGGGCAAAGGTCACCCTACGATCCTGCCTGTCCTCTCGGTTCTTATTTAATCGGTAATTATTTTAATTAATTCACTTTAAATTTAAAGTAATTCTTTGATACAATAAGATCTCGATCCACGGATCGAGCCTACAAACCTTATTTACCTATCTATATGAGTATTTTTTTAATTCCTACTACGCCTAGGTACTAGTCAATTTCAGTTTAAAAAATTAAAACCCGTTAACCGTACTTAAAATGCCTGTGACGTAACCAGACAGGGATTCTATTTAATGTACATAATATAATATGACCCAATCTAAAAGTTCAATATTAAATATCGACCCACTTAACTATAAATAAGATAATTTTAAAACATAAAGCAGCTAATTTTACCGTCGTACCATATTATAGATGCTATTAATGTACAACGCTGGGGACACACTGACGAAAATTACCACACGTGGCGTAACAGTGCCAACTGGCCAATATTAAATGATCTCCATTAGTGCACATCATTCAGAAGGGTACCTGCCACAAATAATTTTGACGCTAGAGGCTGTATTATGGAATTTTTGACATAATTTTCTTAGGTCAGGTACCAGTCTCCCACAAAGGAATTAGGTACTTACCTAATGTGATTTAGAAGAGACTGATCCTCTTAGTTGGTTTTTGTGTTTCTTCTCAGTGATGATTAGTTAGGAAATGTTTCTTTAAAAGATTTATTTACATAAATAAATTTATAAGAATAGAGAGAATAAATAAAATTGGACTGCCTCGTTAGTCTAGTGGTCCCAAGTGCGACTGCTATGCTAGAGGTCCTGGGTTCGATTCCCAGGTCGAGCAAAGTGTTATTGGGTTTTTATTCTCAGTAGCAGCTCGGAGTTTGGAAATTGTGCCGGTTAATGGCAATAGGCTCGCCCCTATTACATGGGACCTAAACATACCGGCGAACTGTGGGTGTACCTTAGTACACCTCTGCCTAACCCTTCGGGGAATACAGGCGTGATGGTATGTAATAAAATTTTAAATCCGAAATATAATTTTATCATTTTTATTAAAGCATTAATTATTTATGTACTGTAACATAATTTTAAGACATTTACTGTGTCTTGCATAAATTTCATCACGTATAACCATCAGACCTAATGTTTCTTGAAGTGTTGGCAGAGTTATACTGATAAACTTTATATATAAATGTGTCTATAGACCTATGAACGTGTAAGCTGTGCTTGCTGCGATAAGTCTACGGACAAATCGAGACTCTTTCGTGCCTAGGAGAGCAAGTAACACCGTCGAGTCCAGGTGAAATAGATATATGCCTATGACAATCGGTATGGGTTATCACCAAAAAAGCTTAACAGTCTATCCTATTGTAATCCAGCCTATCCTTGAAATTGGGATACTGATGTCTCATAGCAGCAACTTATAATAAAATACTGATATTCATTGAAATTAAACTAGTTTTTACGGATTTTATCGCATTGTATCGATTTTATTCTACGCGTGACGATGAACGCTGTAAAGGATCCGAAACGTCGGGAATTGAATAATATCAATGCAACGCGATAAAATCCGTAAAAAGTAGTTTCATTTCAATGTCTAATATTCGCATAAGTGTCAGCAACACTGATAAATTATTCAGGACAGACTATAACTACTAATTTTTAATGTCTGTTTATAAAATATTTTATAAACAATATTATTATATAATAATTAAAAATAACTGAAAAATATCGTTAAAACTATTTGTGTAAGCCATTTCAAAATAATGTTTCGTGCAAAACAGTGTTAATGAACTGATCACCCCATTATACTTAAAAACCTGTAATCACTTATTTGGGCCATTTAAAAAGGTATAGAGTACATGATTTGGGTCACTGCAGCTTTGTAAGTTTTTACTGGTTTTTGACATGGCAATAATTTACACGTCTTTAAAAAAGTAATTAGAGTTTTTATATTATTCATAACGTTCTTTTAGGAAAATGTATGTGTATTTTTTTTTATTTTGTAAGGAATTAATGCATTTAGTAAAAAGCTGATTCGAATTTTATATATTTTTGAAAATGGAAAACTTAGAAACTTTTAACAATAAATATCTCAATAATGATTAGGTGCTAATTTCAAATTATAAATATAAACAAATTGAATGGGTGGTATGTTCACTAAGTGATCAAACCCTTTTGTCCTAATAACGATTAAAAAAAAACCAAATTGAATGATTTAATTACGTTATATGAGTAAATACATAATATTGGTGTATCTGATGGTACTGTAGAAACAACAGTGTTACCATAATAATTCTTTCGGTAGTCAAATAAGTTAATATATGTTTTTATATAAATTACTAGCTGACCTGACTGACAGACGTTGTCCTGTCCAAGTTTCAACTAACCACCTAGAAAAATTTGGTTTCCATATTTGTAATACACTTAGCGCCCTTGATTTCTGAATACCCTATTTCTGATCTATAAATTACTTAATTTCAAAAATTTGTTCACATTGTATTGACGTGAAGCATGGAAATATAAATAGACATACCTACATAGATTAAAATCTCAAATATCTGTTTCGGCATCAGTAAAGATTAACGCACGTTGCATTTTTTATTATTATATTTATTTATGTACCTATTTATTTATTCGATTAGATGGAAACTCTTTAGTTTCTCAAAATAAGTGTGCGCACTGTATCTACACTATGGAGGTTTCACATTATAAAATGAGTTACTATATGGCTGGATGCTTTAAAGAAGAAAACAATAATATTGTCAAAATTGTCAACTCAAAATGACACCTGTTATCGAATCAAATTTCATTGAGGTAATAACGATGTCGAGTTAGTCCGCTAGAAAATAAGTTGTAATTTTTTATTTACTTCTTTAACCTACTCAAATATTTAGTTTTTACACCGGCTTGTGCTCGCTGGATAAATCTTATGTATGTCCCGTGATTCCCTGTATAAGTAGAGTTAGAATTACTGTACTAATAATCAATTCTTGGTCACAATAATGGTTTCTGATTGATCTGCTTTATTTTCTTGTTTTATGTTATTTAGTCCCTGTAAATGTATTTTTTAATTTTATTACTTGATTCTGTTGTAATCTTTGATCCGTGCTAGTCTAGTACAGAAATACTTGAAAAAGAAATTGACTTCAATGGTTATTTTTGAAAGTCAAGGTTTTCAATAATTAAAATGTTAATAACTTTTGATAGAGAGAACCGATTTGAATTTAAAATATCCTAAATGTTAATCCAAGAAACAGGCTATGAATTCCTCTCCACTTCCTCCAAATCTCTTCAGTAGTTATCATTTGATGCGCGGTCAAACATACAGACAAACCGACAGACAAACCAACAGACAAACAGACAGACAAAAGTTCCAAAAATAATAGACATTGTGTTACATACCGATTCTGAGTCCCCCAAATTAGTTTTTTTGTAAATATAAGCAATGTACAGACACGGCTCACTTACATTCTTATTATATGTAAGATTTGATTAGTTCACATCCTAAGTAGGTAATATGTCATCTAATATTTTGATATCTACATATAATAACGCTCATACCATCTCTCTAAAGTTCTATCATGAATTATATAAAATATTTTTTCCTGTCTATACATTTGAGTTCCTATTCCAATTGCTGTCAATACAAATCAATCTACGTCAGAGTAAATACATAAACTACTCTAAACCAACTGTGGCACAGCTTACATAAAATTACAAGCCAATATATGTTATGCAACAAGCTTTATAACCGCATTGATACACAGAGGTGGCTGTGAAGTGTTAATTAGTTAGATTAGGTTAGATTTAAACTGTATTCTGCGGTTAGCTGCGTAAGGTGAAAGATAGTTTAGTATGTCCCAAGTATTTCTTACCTTAGTATTTCTTATGGGCAGAGTTATCCAGCTTAAAATATCTATGTAGGATTCTCTCACTAGAAATAAAATGTTTAAATACCTAAGTTTGGTCTAATTTTAGTTTGAACCATCAACCTTTTTTTAGTTTGATAAGACTTTTTTTTTACAAAATTTCTATTGTATTGAAATTGCATGAATCCACAAATAAGAGTAATCACTATAACCCATAGTTCTCCAGTATATTTTAAATCTCATGAAATAGCCCATTGCGATTAAATGGGCAGAAATACAAACTTGAAAATTATAACACAACCAAATAAAAAAAAAATTAAACCAAATAAAAACTGTAGAGTAGCTTATATTCCAATTACATTCACAAATCACGTGTCAATAAATTTACAGCATCTAAGGAGGCCTTTGATCGGCCTCATTAGCCGAGTGGTTCTGAGCGCGATTACTACGCTAGAGATCTTCAGTTCGATTCTCAGTTCGAGCAAATAGTAATTGAGTTTTTCTATAAAATTACCAGTAGCAACTCGGAGTATGGAATTTGTGCCCGCCCTATTACATGGGACCTAAACCGACCGGCGAATTGTGAGTAGGTATACTAATTAATATCTACGCCTCTGCCTAATCCTTCGGGGAATACAAGCGTGATGGTATGTTTGTACATAAAGCACAAATAAATAAATAAATGCATTACTGTTCGCAAAACAAACTATGGCAGGGATACACAAAATTACAAGCCAATCTGTTGTGCAACGAGCTTTACAACCGTATTGATACACAGAGGTGGCTGTGAAGTGTTACTCAGTTAAGCGTAAGTAACTCAGTTACTATGGTTAACCGGGTTTGTCGCTGTATTTATAGCTGACAGGGAAAGTGGGGAGCCGGCTTTAAATATTATCCGACGATATTGTAATACATATTTCGATGAATATTATATTATTGAGCGAATTAGTGACAGTTTATTTAAATCAAGTTTGCAGATATTCTGTGTTTGAAGTAATTAAGAATGTCGATTCTATATGATAGATAGCGCCATCTAGTATAATAAAATCAAAACATTGACTTGTAAAATATCGAATATAATATTTACAGAAGTGAATATCATTTAGATCATAGTGATATAATATTAGACGTAACTTATCTGTTCATTATCAACACATTCTATTGTCCATATTCGTTGAATTTGGCTAGAGCCTACTAAGCTGGTTGGCAGACAGCGTGCCGTAAGACAATTTCATGGGCATGCAGGTTTCTTTATGATTTTTTTCTTCACTGTACACGCACTGAATTCTAAAATTCAGAGAGCGGGGCGTGCCTTGGATTCAAACTTAAGACCGTCGACTTGACTTGACGTTGTGATGTTATTATATTAATACATACATACATACATAAAGTCACGCCTCTTTCCCGTAGGGGTAGGCAGAGACCACAGACTTCCACTTGCTACGATTCTGACATACCTCTTTAGCTTCATCCACATCCTTCATTATATTAATACGTGAAGAGAAAACTTTGTAGCCCTTTTTAGGCCATATTAAGCGTATGGAGTTGTATGGAGGGGAAGTGATCACTCAACTCAGACATAACTTACATATTGCGCTTGCGCGTAGGACATGCAAGCGAAAAAGGTTTATTTCAGTGCATACGCAAGTGGGTGGTATCACCTACGCACTATTTATACAATGTGTCCAGACATTGTGACATTTGTGTATTAAAATGGTTGTTATATAAGTTACTAGCTTCTGCCCGCGACTTCGTCCGCGTAGCGTGATGATATATAGTCTATAGCCTTCCTCAATAAATGGGCTATCTAACACTGAAATAATTTTTCAAATCGGACCAGTAGTTCCTGAGATTAGCGCGTTCAAGCAAACAAACAAACAAACTCTTCAGCTTTATATATTAGTATAGATAGATATAACAACCATTTTAATACACAAATACACTGTACACTTGGGCCGCCTAATTCACTTCGCCGCTATGTGGGAGCTATTTTGCTGTATGTACAAAAATTCATATCTCTCAAAGTTTTGGTCTTATTGCGTTAAAATAGGCTTATTCGGAGGGCACAGTTGTAAATTTTATATTGTAGTGTAGCTTAGCTCGTAGACGGTAGACAGTATTACCGTCTACAAAACAACATTTACAAAACATTACCGTCTACATTATCTTTTTTTATTTGATCGAAAGATGTTGAGCTAAGCTACACTATAACATTAAATTTAAGTGTATAGTTTCTTTGTGTATTAAAGTAGGTGTTAAATAAGTATTTAGAATATCGCTAGTCCATGACTGAACACACTGTATATCTCTATTATCGGTTTCTGCTAACACAATGATTGCCGCACGTGGCCACAGTAGGTGCAAACGTACGCAAATTGAGTCCCTATATTAATTTCTATATAGAACTTTTTGCAAACTGCCTCATTAGTATAATAGCCCCAAGCGCGAATGGTACGCTAGAGGTTTTGGGTCTGATTCCCGGGTAGAGCAAAGTGTTTTGGGTTTTTCTATGAAATTTATTTCGCAGTTCAGCTTTTGCGATTTGTGCAGGGACAATGGTAATAGGATCGACCCCTATTACATGGGACCTAAAACATACCGGCGACCGGTGACTGTACATTATTACTCCTCTGTCTAACCCTTCGGGGAATACTGGCATGATGGTATATATAACCCACAAATTTTGTATACAATGTCACCAGAAAATTAAAAATATTGTTATTATGCGATATACCTACCTAAACGGACAAAATATTGTGAAGAGACAAATTACAATACACGTACATTTTCGATAGTAGTTTAACGTAGGCTGGCCTTCAGATTGTGAACCTATATCTATATATATAAAAGAAAGTTGTGTTAGTTACTCCATTTATAACTCAAGAACGGCTGAACCGATTTGGCTGAAAATTGGTGGAGAGGTAGCTTAGAACCAGGAAACGGACATAGGATACTTTTTATCCCGTTCCCGTGGGATGTGATGACAGACCGAATTCCACGGGGGCGAAGCCGCGCGCAGAAGCTAGTATTATATACATAAGTATATGGGCCAATGCCCAGTATTATTGTTAGATCATTATTATATTATTCTGTTGACTGTTGAGCTTCTAAAAGTCAACAATAAAAAGACTTCATAGTCCGTCCGAGAATGTATGGTTGAACTCGTGACTCCTATCTGACTATAAATATATTTGTGGCCAGAATTCGCCCCCGCACTCGGATTGGGGATTCCGATTTCGAAACCGATGACACTACGCTAAAAGACGCTAATCAATTGAACTACAATCGTTGAGTATCGTTTGCCAGGTTTATTGAAGGGTGTCCATTTCTAACATGTCGAAACCAACTGAGAAAAGACACAGCAATATAAATAGGGGTTTTCCTTGTACTAACTAATGGGAGTAAATAATCGGTAGAATGAAGGTATAGGTAACCTTTCCGCCTAGAATTAGTATGTAAATGAAGTTAGTCTATTTTTAATCTGAGATACGATTTGAATGTATGTTATACCTACAAAGGCGCTCAGTATTTGTTACTATTATTGTATTTTAGCTTATGTAAGCGAGTTGTGCTTATTTTGTTGCGCTTAGAGTGTATTTAACATGAATTGCAAGTTTAGCAGTTATAAGCACGACTGCTATATTGGGTTCGATTCCCAGTTCGAGCAGTATTAAGTATTGGGGTTTTGTAAGAAATTATCAGCAGCTCGTAGTTCGAATTTGTGCCCCGTTATTTGTGTTGTTTTATGTGATAGGGGCAAACGGGCAGACTGATCACCTGATGGTAAGTGATTACAGCCGCCCTTGGACACCCGCAATACCAGAGGAGTCGTAAGTGCAATGCCGACCTTTTAAAAGGTTTGGGCCTCAGGTATCCTCACTCACTCGGCGAAACAACGTATGTAAGTGTTGTTTCACGCCGGTTTTCTGTGAGGCCGTGGTATCACTCCAGTCGAGCCAGCCTATTCGTGCCGATGTATGGCCACAAAAAAGTGTGTGTGTGTTATCTAAATATGGCGAACTGTCAGTGTATTTTAGTACACCATTGTCTTACCCTACAGATAGTATATTGCAGATGGTATATATGATATTTTTCAAAAAAGTTGTAAACAGAAGAAAACACTTTAAACAATAATTATTTAAAAAGTATCAATGGAGTTGCATGGTTTTAAAATGAAATGAAATGGAAATGAATGGAAATGCTGGCAACTCTTCTCTATAAATGGTGGGTCCATTTGAGACAGTGCAATTAGTTTTTGACATTTCAAAAATAGATAAGTACCATTTGTAATAGCGGTCTAATTGAAATAAAACTTTGAATTTGACTTTGAATTATAAACAAAGATAACTACTATGTAAAAATGATTAAGCACGAAATCTTACAAATGAAGGCCAGGATTATATGGGGCGTAACTTGCACAGGGAGTAATGACCGCTTACAAAACGCGGCGCAAGACTGCCTGGCGCCGAACTGGGTAACGAGTTCGATAGTTCATATAAAATATGATGTTTATGATGTTACCTACCCGACTAAGAACATATAACTTTATTATTTTGCTGGAATGACAAACAATCATACGACTATGAGGTAAGCGGCAACCTCAGCGTATACACGCCAGAAACATCAATAGCAGCTTGTTGTCATCTTGAGGCCTGAATTGTTTTATCATATGCACCTTTTATATCTTCAGTGTACATAATATGATGCAATGGTTAGAAAGCGCATGTGCCTTTTGGGGCAGTGTTATCCCAGAACACAGGACTACAGACTCATATCCCCAGGCTTCATTATACCTAAAGAGCTGTTTGTAGAACTGGGAGAAGATGAGGAAAAGATTGGGTCGAAATGCCCTGAGGCATTGCTGCCGGCCCCACAGAACATAAGATAAGATTTATATCATATGCAAACTAATTTCACTGTGGACATTGCCCTTCAAACCCAAGCACGTTGTATAAACACAAGAATATTTGGCAATGTAGTGATATCACCTCAAAAGAACTCTAGCAACAGAGTCAAAAAACAACTATTTAACCGTGGGAGAGCCAAGCTTTTGCACGAATGGGCCGGCTCGACCAAAGTGATACCACCTCACAGAAAACCGGCGAAAAACAACACTTACGATGTTCGCCAAGTGAGCGAGGATTCCGGAAGCCCAAGCCTTTTTAAAAGGCGGGCAACGCACTTGCGACTCGTTTGATGTTGCGGGTGTGCATGGGCGGCGGTAATTGCTTACCATCAGATGATCCGCTTGCTCGTTTGTTCTCTATCCCAAATAAACCCGTGTAGTACAAGTTAATAAAAATTAAACACGTTTAGGGCTAGGAGCTGATCTTGATCCACCCACCAACACAGTAATGAAACCAGATTACTTTCTGTCTTGTGTATGTGTGATAGCTAGAATCTTAAGAGTACTTGCTTGAACTATGTGCATCCCCACAAAATACTTTAAACGCTTATATTTTAGCACTTTAGTAGTCAATTTCAATCATTTCTTCAGTGCCAATACGAATTTTATTAACTTAGTGACCCGCCCGCGGTATTACCTCGTTGCTCCGTCCTTAAGAGTCGTAGTGTAATGTTAAATAGCTTAAAATCTTCTTCATACATCACTCTATCCATTAGAGAAAACCGCATGGAAATTCGTTCAGATTTTTTGTAGTTAATCGCGAACAGACAGACACACAGACGCGGCGGGGGACTTTGTATTATATGTAAGGACAATATTTTTCAAAAGGACTGTTACTTTCATTAAATCAAACACCACTTGGTCAGCGACCACCACTAAAGGCAATAAAATGCACAATAATAATAAGATTTTACAATAGCTGCTAACAATAGCTGCTAACAATATAGATATCAATATTGTCAAAAACTTCATGCTGACGTTTTATACGACCAAAATTATGGCTTTTACATCGATTTCTATACTTACTACAATAAAAATCTTGTACCCAAATTTATCAAATCACGAACACAAATAACAAAAACATATGATATTATTTTTTATATACCTAGTGTTTGAACGAACCTGCAACTTGAAAAAAAAACCTAACATTTATCGGAGTAGAGTGGCAATTTTACAACAGACTCTCACGAGATAATGCGTTTTACACAAAGTACTTTAATTCACTTTACGTCATAATGGTAACACGGTTTTGTCGCTAGAAAAACATGCTTGAAACATTGCATTTAAGGGCTCCTAAAGTGTCGTGGCGAATGGGATTACGAAGTCCCTATAATGGTTTACCAAGTGCGGTTTTTAGTTGGTCCGAGTTTGACATTGTCCACCAGCTCACGGAGAAGTGGACGTTGTTTGATTCCTAGGTTCTTATTCGCATATCGTTATTAAAGAGGCCCCTGAGGAAAGTATGCTGTCGGACACATGGTGTCCGTCATGGCGTTCAACGTCAAAAAAAAAATATCAAAAAATCCCAACTCCCGAACTGCTACGAAGTTCAGATTTGTGTCCGACCGATTAATAGGGTCGCCCTCTATTGTTAGGGTATGGAAACATGTTGGTGAAGTGTAGGTGTACAGTAGTAAGCCTCTGCCTAAACCTTCAGGAAATATAGGCGTGATGTTATGTCATATAATTACATTTACTTTTCTCAAAAATAATCATAGAAACATTACTTTAGTGTTTCACGATAGTAAGTAATATTATCTGTGTTACGTAAAACGTCGTTAGTTTTACGTTAAGTTGCCATTAGTGAATGGCCGTTGGCATTGCCAGCCGACTTATTGCCGGTTGGCACGCCAGTCGAACTTGTAAACACCTCGACATGTATCCGACAGCATCTGCAATGCTAACGCTGAGTATATGAATCGAATCATGTGTTGCCAAAGATTCTTAGTGAAATTATTATCAATGCCGGAAATAAAAATTGTTTTAATAAAACATTCATTAAATTCATTGCCGTGTTTGTCTAAAGTTGTAGAGTATTTTACGATTCAATGTGTCAAGGTAAGCTCACAAACTAGATTGCATACATGCATACAACTTAACTACAGACTAAATTATCGATCTTAAACTCAGTGATAAACAATCCATAAAGTTGCTGAACATTGTAACTATCAACTTTGAAAAACGTAAATAATAAAAACTACATCAGTAACAAACAGTTCTCAAGGTAAAAAATACTAAACACATAACAATAGCTTTTTATCATTTGACATAACACAGTTTGAAAATCGAAACGTCCAAACACAAACAGTTTTGACGGACAAAACGAGTCGCGTCGAACCCATCGAGGTATCGACGATCGTCGGATATGAGGCAATTTCCCGCCAAAAATGACCGCCACAGAGCTGCCACCGATACCGCCAGGTAAAGGTAACTCGCGCCATTGACAGCGGGCGTTGGGATTGCGGATTATGGAATTGAAATTCGAATTTATTTGAATTTGGCATGTCACATAATCTTATAGGCCAATTGACGCAAGCAAAAAGGTTAAGTCTGTAAAAATATGTAACTGTTTTATTATAATTCTGCAATAAATACTTTTCACTGCCTGCCACATTAGTAGCAGCTTGGAGTCCGGGATTTGTGCCTGGTTATTGGCAATACGCTCGCCCCCTATTACATGGGACCTAAACATATCGCCTCTGCCTAACCCTTCGGGAAATACAGGCGTGGTATATGTTATGTTGTACTTCTCATTTAGAGGACAAATTACAGTATTTATTCTAACACTAATAAATTGTGTGAAAACTAATGTGAATCTTACAGCCTTATTGCCTTGAAATACTGTATTTGAATGAAGTTTCAGATCGGTTATGAAGTTTGACAAGAATTTCTTCGTATTGTTTTAAATAAAGAATCAATATTCGGTCTATTTTTTATAAATTTAGCTTAACGATCTAGATACCTAAATGTGTTCAAACAAATATGATCTAACCGCCATTGTCAATCCCATCAGCTGTTCACTCACGTCAGCGCGCCGAGTGGCAGACGAGGCAAAGTGGATTACAGCACTCACTGGCGACTCAAGTATCCATGTACGTCATACTGGATGTTTACTTAGCTAAATAATACTTGTGGACGCCATTGTACGTAACTGTATTGAGAATTGCATTTGATCCAAGGATGTCTGACGTTATAAAATGGTCACCGCTGTGTCATGCACAGCGGTGTACCGCTGTGTCATGCACAGCGGTGTACCGCTTATAAATAACAATGTTTGAAATAACATAGTGCCTTATTCCAAAAAATTTCATCCTATATTATTATGTACTGTTATCTCAAAGAGAACAAGGAAATTCAACACTGCATAAAGTACCTACAGCTATAAAGAAAATTTATTCAATAAGTTCCTTCATCTTTGTAAAGGAAACTTTCTTGTCTGTAACGCGTTATTATAAACCTGTTCGGGGTGCATCTTCAAATTGGATGGTTACACCATTATACAATTATTCTTACAGGACCGTATACTAAGAATCGAATTGCGAGATCGTTGGCGCATAAAGAAAAGTTGCACGTCAATATACATAAAATTATATACATAGTAAGTACTA
Organism: Acronicta leporina; assembly: GCA_947256265.1. Classification (NCBI taxonomy): domain Eukaryota; kingdom Metazoa; phylum Arthropoda; class Insecta; order Lepidoptera; family Noctuidae; genus Acronicta; species Acronicta leporina. The sequence continues at coordinate 4,379,925 of OX366514.1, forward strand.
ACTGTCTTTGGAGAAGGTAGAGGAACTTCTTCTAAGACAGTTAAACATAAGAAAATCGTACTTATAAGTTTTAGGTATTTTTTGCGTCAAATAGGTAGAAAGTTGCACAAAGTGGCAACCGAGTCGTATCAAGAAGATGTTGATAACCTAATTTTTTTGTGATAATGCTGTTGAAAAAATTGTATCATATAAATAAGGGGAATGCACTGGCTCTTGTAATACAGTTTTCAACTAGCTCAGGAGTCAGGGAATTCATCAAATGTACGCATAATTTATGTCAATAAAGAAATTTGATTTGATTGATTCGAAAGATAACGACGAATGAGATAAATACGTATATGGATAAGGAGGCATAAAGGCAGTGGTTAGGAGAAAAAAAATAGATCTTTAAAATTAAAATTAAAAATAATTTAAAAATAGTAACCGAATACTTAGTAGACAAGCGATTTGGCATCAAACGCAGTGAATTCCACAGTGTCGTGTGACATCCATTAGAATTATACTGGGTCAATAATTAATGAGGGAAGTAGGGCAGGCGTGACGAGTTAAGATCATTAGTTAGGTACACGGGGATGGTCTTCTGGCTTCACCTGTGTAGCGCTATTGTATTATCAATCATCCTAGCCTATTCCTAAGTATGGTAGGGATGGCTTTCAGTCTTTTTTTTTTGTTAAGGCATAGGGGGGCAAACTTGCAGACAAATTGCCTAATGGTAAGCGATTACCGCCGCCCATTGAATCCCGCAAAAGCAGAGGCGACAAGTGCATTGCCCGCCTTTTTAAAGGGTTTGGGCGTCTTGTATTCTCACTCACTCGGCGAAACACAACGTAAGCGTTGTTTCACGTCCGTTTTCTGTGAGGCTATGGATGGTATCACGCCGGTCGAGTCGCCATATATTTTATGGCCACTCGACCGGAGTGGAGAGACGTAAAGTATTTGTTGTCATTGCCATTGTTTATCAACCTATTACAATAAAAAAATATTTAAACCATTTAATGTCGGTCAAACAGAAATAGGGTCAGTAGCCCTAAGAGTATCAAAAATCAAGAAATGGTGATAATATAGAATTGTAAGTAATGTAGTGGGATAAAGTAGATAATTTAGATGACACATGATTTAGGGAAATTCCCATGGGATTAGAAGTGAGATCATCGCAGGTTACACCCGTTTGATTTGTACATTTGTTGTGATATGTACAGGTATGTGTAAATAAAGAAAAATACCAGTATACAAGTAAGACCAGTACCTTTAGAAAAGTAAAAACAACTATTCAATTCTACACGTGCGCCAGTTCAAACCATAATGTCAACGTCAAACAAAATTCACTGACATTTGTGGCGTAAATCGAAACTGTGCATTCGTAGTTAAATTGCGATGCGAATACACAACAGCTCAACGTTTAACCTTTACGTAAATGTTAGTTATGATTTCAGGGGCAACAATTTTTATTTGTAGGTATTGATTGACAAACAGCTGCTAAATGCGAATGCGAATCAAATAGTGTTATTCGAATTGTATAGGGCGTGACGTTGGCAATTTTAAGAAACAAATTGTTGCAGATTGGGTAGTGAAGATTTTAATCTTTGACATGTTCTTCTCCTCTTCTATTATAAAATCGTAAAAAAGCTGTGTCTGTACAATAAAAAAACAAGTTTTTTTTTTAAAAAGCTTACTAGCAATGTGGGTCGCACATTACTAGTATTCTTGTTAACCCCTCGTGCTAAGCTAAATGCTTGTGTTACGAGTGGGTTCACGTCGGTAGTCCAATGGGTGGGTTTCGAACCGGCAACCACATGATCGCAAGTCCGACGCCCTAGCCATTAGGCTACCGCCGCTTAAAATTCTTGTCTGTTTGTTACGGGTTGGCACAAAGGCTACTAGATTTTAATTTCATAATCACTTTTAGAAAGTACATACTCTAACTTATAAACTGGCGAACTTCGTATCTCAATTAATTGAAAGGATCCTAAAATACAGGTTGACATCTTTGATATATACAGACCCATACAAAGAAGAGAACATCACTGTTGTTTTTAAAAAATATATTTTTGGGATCCACTTTTAATCCTAATATAGCTTCACGTGAGCGAAGTCGCAGACAAAAGGTAAATGAGTCTATTGCCTAATTCAAAGGAGAAGGGTTTAAATTCCATTATGTTATTTTTGGGTGTATGTTACGAGACGTCTTCATTAACTTTCACAAATTTCAACATCTTTTAATATTAAGATGCTACCATGTAAAATTGGTATTAAAATGCTTCATGGCGGTAATCAAAACAATTATAACATTTTTTTAAAGTTTTTTTATAAAAGGTTCAAATCGTAATTAGTACTTTACGATCCATAGACGCGCTTGCGATCACTACATCAATAAATCAGTACGTTATATTCTAAGTGGTAAAAATACAGGTCAATACCCATTATATTCCTTGTTGACTCCAATTTGATTCGTGGTAGTAAGTAATCCATTCAAAGAATGGGAATTCTTCTGAGAATAATCCATCATTAACCATTTAATTAATTAGAATAGGAACCATGATATACAAAAATATAAATATTCTTATTATACTTAAGTTCATCACTTGCTATAATTGCGTAGTTGATCGCTGTTTGATTTATTAAAAACTAACTTTGCCCTCGACTTCGATATTTGAATTATAGCCTATGTGTGATTCTGGTGTATGAGCTATATTTTTTTATGGCACAGGGGGACAAGGGAGCAAACAGATCGCCTGATAGATTACAACCGCACATGGACTTTCGCAACACCATCAGTCCATCACCATCGCTACGAAATTAAATAAGTACTTTGAACAAAAAGTCAGTCAGTCAGTCAATTCGCGAAATCATGTGTTCCTTATATAATTTAATTATTAAAGACAGAATAAGTAAAATAGGTATAGTTTATCATTAGATTACTCTTCAAACAATTTCATTTATCCCTAATTAAATAAAATTAAAATAATTCTAAGTATTTATGTTAAATATTGTTTAGAATTTTATTTATAAATAGCAACTTTAAGCATTCTTGTCGCCTGTGACACAGGTATAACCTAGTACAGACATCAAATACCTTTATAAATTCTAAGTTTTTATATTGTTTTTTTATCAATTTAGTTTTTTTTTTGGACTAATAATATTATTATTTTGGAATAAATATATTATATTATTATATATTTCCTCGACGGTGTGTGTAGTCTGCTAACCCGTATTAGGCCAGCGTGGTGGACTATAGCCTAATCCCTATCATTCTGCGAGGAGACCCGTGCAATGCATTGGGACAGTATCATGTTTTTTTTGTATAGTTGTTTTCTCATTGTGATGGTGATATTTTCTTATTCACTGGTTGATTGTGTAATAATGACACAGAGCTGTGTTCCATGCCTCGGAAAATTTAAATCAAATAACAAATAAAGATTTATTTATTTGATTTTGTTTTAACGCATTAAAAACATTTCCAAACACATACATTATAATGGACGAAAAATCTATCTAAGGTCTACTAATTTCTGACACTTATCTCTCAGATTCATCTCAGACTCTATCTCAGATTATACCAATTTGAACTTCCGTCTTTCCGTCCTATATTTGACCGGAAGGATCCACAAAAATTTTTGAAATTTGAAATTACTTTCTTTTTTATTAGAATTAATATTATTCTCGGACATTTTTACACAGCACCATCTAGTCCCAAACTAAGCAGAGCTTGTACTATGGGTACTAGACAATGGATATAATACTTATATACTTTTTTTTTTAATTAATATTATTTATATACAACCTTTTCTTCCATTAAAATATCTTTGGAAAGAAACATTATTTTTTTCTACCTAAATACGCGAATGCTACCGTAGATGTCCTAAACTCTATGTACAGGCTGAGAAGTGTTATTAGCGGAGTTTGGGTTTGTGCCCGGTTAATGGCGGCTACCGCCTGGACACAGGCTACCAACTATATGAAATCTGAATATGTTGGCAATCTGTGGATGTATATAGATTAGTGCACCTCTGCTTAACCCATCGCGGATACAGGCGTGATGGTATATTATATTGCTAGGTAACTAAGTACAATATGTTTTTTCCTCATTCCCTTTCAGTCGAAATTAAGGAAGAAAATTCAGGTAAAAGCGCTGTGACCACCACGTGTATCAGACTCCGTTGCGTTAAAATAAATATTAGTAGCGTATTTCGGAACGCAGCTTTTCACTGAGGCGAAGGCTCACAAGTGGAAGCGAGATAGCAAGAGATGAGATCACGGGCGCGAGCGAGATGACACGAGCTTATCCGATCGATAGCCGCAGCCGCAGAGTGCCGCGAGTGACGTCAGACGCCCGTCTCGTCATCTTTGACTCTGTTCAAAGAATTGTCACTATATTTTTGTATAGAATGAAGGCCATTAACAGTTCGATATGGAACCTAACTATTGTATGTAACATGGACTGTGGTATTGTGTTCTTATTGCGATATAAAAATAATGTATTATGTACGTCATGTAGTCGACGTAAACATGTTATTGAGTTATTATGAACTTAGAGATAAGAAAGATATATTAATGAAAATATATTTTGTTAAAAATCTATAGGTAAGCGTCTAAATTAGAAGTTGAAGTATTCTTAGCATTCTACATAAAAAAATGTAACTTATATTAGACGTTAAGTCTTACATTTGAAATCCATTTCATATAATAAAGTTGTGTATAACCAACAGAAATGAGTCGATGAAAACAACCCAACAGAAATGAATTAACTCGCCAATGATTAATTTGTACGCTACGTACTCGTAGCGCGTCTACAAGCTACGAGCTACGGCGCTACGGCGTAGCATTTTACTTTTATGCAGAAATTACCAAAGTAGAGTATTCAGTTTCCCTGCTTGGGAAAATGACTTGTAGTGTAAAATTTATATAAGTATTTGTTTATTCTGAATAGGAATCAAACATTTGCGTCATTTAGGTCATTCAACGCGCTAGTAGTTTCATGATGTGACAAGGTCCTAAGCATTCTTTTGTATTATAGAATTTTTTTTTTAACTGAAAACAACTTGCGTATATTATTTTAATTTAATTATTTAATTGAGTTATTAATGAAGAATACTAGATTCTTTGCGAGTTTCTTGGTTCCATTACCACCTAGAGCAGTGTTATTGGGCTTTCCAAAAAAAAACTCGGTTTTTTTAATAAAAAAAGGTTACTAGGTGCAATGGGTGGGTTTCGAACCGGCAACCACATGATCAAAAGTCCGAAACCCTAGCCCTTAGGCTACCACCGCTTCTGTATAGTATAGTATCGGTAGTATAGTATATGACTCTATCACATGGGAATAAAAAACAAACTGGCGAGATGTGGGTGTACAACTGTTGATAAGTGCATATGTACCTAATAATTAACATTCAGTTAAATGGTGAAGAACTTTGAAGACATGTTCTTCTAAAAGAGGTTTATCACGGTTAAAATCCTTGTAATAAAACCTCGTTTAATTTATTATTATCACACAAAGTATTTTTACTTCCGAGAAAATTGCTAGAAACATTGTTGATTAAATTAAAATTTTAATTGCAATTTTATTTTAATTACTTAATCGTGCTAATGGTCTGATCAGCGTTAAGTAAGCGCGCTGTGGTTATTTCACAACATATTTTTTCATTTGCTTCATATCAGGATATTCTCTTGTTTCTACCTACAAACAAGAGAATATCCAGATCCATAACATACACAAACTCAGAACAATGATCTGTAACTCATACAATTATTTGCTCCGTGCTCGGATCGAACACACAATTCGTAGCGTGGAAGCCGACAGCTGAGCTATTATGCCAAATGTGATTGAAACTTTTAGTTGACGTGCGTTGTGTTCACCGGTATGTTTTAGGTCCCATGTAATAGGGGGTAAGCCATTAATTATTTACCAGACAAAAATCCCAAACTACGAGCTTCTACTGAGAATTACATAGAAAAACCCAACAACACTTTGCTCGACCTGAAAATCGCACTCAGGACCGACAGAGGTTTTGGGAGAGACGAGAGACGTTGGATTCTCAGGGCGACTGCTACGCTAGAAAAGAGCAGTCGCACTGAGGAACACTAGGCCAAAGAGGCACTAGAAATAAATCTCTGCTAATTCGTATCAAAGTACATATCATTACATTCTGACCCATTTTTAACAAGTACAATCAAGTACACATTCATGATACACATACATAATAGAGATTATGCCATAAGTTTAATTTTTAAACGCGTCCGGTCCGGGCCGGCTGTAAACCTCTTAAAATACGATAGAGGGCGCCCTCACGCATTTTAATTGGCCCGTGTTAATATTATAGGCGATGTAATTCCGTAATTTAACTGGACGAAGCAGTATATTGTATGTGTAGATATATGGGGCACGTGTAAGCGTGTTTGTTTTGTTTTGAAATATTTCCGATGTAAGTTTCGCTTTTAGAGTAAGATTTTTCGGTCTGGTGCGAATGTTTTTCGGATGAGCAACATGGAAGAACGTTTGCCGACCTCTAGCATTTATAGTGCCTCTTCAGAACAGACAGGAAGTATATTTTACCAGATTCGCCAAGCTATCGCATAACACACACACACACACACACACAAACACACATAAAATAACAAACCGTCGAATTAAAATGGTAATATACTTTTTTTTTAAATGCCGTGCTAATATTAGCAGCGATAAACACACCATTACGCTGTATTTCCTGAAGGAGTTACACAGAGGTGTACTAATGTACCCATAATTAGTGGGTTGGTTTTCATCCCATATAATAGGGGCAAGCCTATTAGTATTCACCGGGAATTAACCCAAACTCCAGCTGCTGCTGAAATCGATCTCCGCTATCGAATCCAAAATCTAGCATAGCAGGCTATTAATTAATTATTAGCAATGACTTTCCTTTTTCTCAGAAGAAAAATAAATCAGCAGTGATTGTTTTCAAAAAGCTAAATTGAAATGAATTCTATAAATGTAATTCTATGACCTCTCTAGAAAAATATGAATAGCCATAATTATATACTTATTTACATTTTAACAATCAATACCTTATCATCTATTAATGTTACAAAGAAGAGTAGAAGGATAACGATCTCGCGGCCGATCACCCACATGAGATGGACAGACATGAGGTCTGTAAATCGTCTACGAAGTGTTCCCTTACTGAATGTAGGTATACGCAGTACCACAAATAGAGAAAAATGGAGAAGTATCGCAAAAGCACTAACCAAGATACCAGACGTACAAAACCACGACCGTACGACTAAGAAGAAGAAGACCTTATCATAGATATTCTATAAAAACTCCAGCAATGGATACATTTACGTACCTATTTCTTGCTAAGTAGTTTGTTTTCGGTTAATCAAAATCTGGGACTTTACAACTCACGAGTGAATCTTCTAGATAAGCGTGCTCGATCGTCGACCTCACCATAGGTTAACATCAGATGAGAGCGAGGTCAAATATAGAAAAAAATACAGTAGCGTGTCTTCTTGGTTGAAAACAAACCTCTTTGAACTGAGAAGCTACAAAGAGTTTCAAATACTTGAACCAATGATTTTTCTGTGTGAATATGGAATACACGCAGTCGCATGACGGTACGCTACTTCGATATTTGGGCATCAGATAACAAGGGTAGTTAAAAGTGTTGTCAAATGGTAAGTGAATTAGAAAAACCGTAGTTAGATTTTATAAAAAAGCGCGGCAAGTGTTGGATATTAATAAAATTTTGTTATGGGATAAAAATAAAAGTTATCACAACATAATTGGAACTGCTTCGACAGTCCAGCGGTCATAAGTGCGACTCGGAATCCTGGGATTGATTTCAAGGTCGACATGTTATTGGGATATTCTCTCAAATTCTAAGTAGTAGCTCAGAGTTTGGACTTGTACCTGGTTCACGGTAATAGACTTGCTATTACACGGGACAAACTGTGGGTATAGATTAGTACATTCTTCGGGGAATACACACTAATAGAAGGGTATATACATATTATACAATGTCCTTATGGACCTCGACGAGGGAAAAAGAGGTGGAACTTAATAATGCACAACGCAACGTTTTTCCCCAGGGGTCGTAATTATGAACTTATAAAAGTCGCTTTTAAATGAAATTATACTGATGTTAATTGAAAACAAAGCGAATGCATGTTGCATGGAAAACATTATATTCAGGCTTATGTTGTCTTCGCATCTCTAGTTTTTAATGAAACTTATCGTTTGCTCCATATTAGAAAAACTATCTTTTCTTTTAAGAAAAATCCAAGTTTTAAAATATAGATATGATATTAGTAAGAGAATTTAAGTTTCAGGCTTATCTTTAATTATCATTTACCGACAGTGTTTCCTACTGAAAGTAAAGAAGTTTATTCTTCATGAGTTAGATATTAATTGAACAATACTGAAGCCGAATAAAAAAAATGGGGTATTATCGCTTTTAACTCAAGTTCTACTTGACGGATTTCTATAAAATCTGGTGTACAGGTAGATTATGAACCTAGTCAACATTGAGAGTAGTAACTTTTATCGATTTAGCTTGTAGATTCTTTCTTAGGTGGGTAGGTAAGTCGCTGGCAGAAGCTACTTGATAATATTTCGATACTAAAGAATATTATAAAAGGGAATATGTTGAATCCATATGAAATAGTTCTTACTAACGGTTATGTTCAACAACACGCTATCAGGTGATTATGAATGATTTTAAAGTTGGAGCAAACGTATAAACATGTTTTTAGTCTTAGAAACGCTGTTAGGTACATATGGAAACTAAAACGAAGTCGGATCACTTTTTTAATACATAAGTAATTAAATGTGAGAAGTTTAAGGCGTTTGAAATGTGATGTTAAGGAGAGGATGGAAAAAATCAGTTTGACGTAAAGGAAAATAAATAAGGTACTAGAGGAGAAGATAGATAAGTTAAGTTTGACGAAGAGGAAAACAAATGAATGGTATAAAAAATAGAAAATGGTTGACCAGATAAGAAGTTGAGAATCTTAGAAAATATAAGAAGAGAAAGTTTATTTTAATTTAAGAGGCAGACATTAAGTAGTTATGAAGCGATTAATACAACAAGTGAAGGAAAAAGAAGGATTCGAATCATACGCAGAGATTGAATAGAAGGCAGATGTTACCGAGCAGTAGAGGAGTAGGAATAAGCGTTACGCATCAGAATTTCTTTGGGATCGGAAGTATATACTTCAAGATGCTGCTGACAATTAATGGCTCATTCTTCTTCTTCTTATAGAATCGATAACAAAGGTAAAGAGAAGAGCGAAATAAATAATTGTAAAATATTAAACTAGATTGCACGCACGGCATTTTCTGTAGCGGTTTCTGTGTCTATATGCAGGTGTAGGGGTAATTAATAATCTGCGAATTTAACTTAACCTGTACCTAAACGAAACATACCATTACGCCTGTTTTCCTCGAAGCGTTAGGCAGTACTAATGTACACCCACAGTTCGCCAGTATGTTTAGATACCCATTAATAGGGGGTGAGTCTGTTGCTATTAATCGGGCACAAATCTAAACTTCGAACCGCTACTGAGAATTTGATAGAAAAACCCCATAAAACTTTACTCGAACTGGGAATCGCTCCCAAGGCCTTCAACGCAGTCGCGCTCAAGATGACTACGCTTATGAGGCAGTTTAAATGATAATAAAAACAAAGTAATTACTGGTGTCAACTCAACTGGTGTGAGAAGTACTCCATATTTACGAGGGTTTGAAGCACTCATTGATTGATCTTGACGTCTGCATGACGTATGCAATCTACGTCAATGGCCAGCCAATAAAAATATAGGGGTTTTATGTCGTTATAAAATCAATTAACACACCTACTTGTGCTTGCTTCAGTAGGGTGCTAGTCCTCACTTATGACGTAAATGCAGAATGTGAAAGCAAATTTCAACCTGGCGGATGAGACTCGCAGGTGAGTGGTCATAGCGTCTGGTGTATATAACCAGATGACGCAAGTTCAAATTCTGCCCGCAGTTAAAATAACTAATTTAACACAATTTAATACCACCCACTGTTACTTATTGTATCATCATTATCAACCTATATACTGTCCCACTGCTGGGCACGGATCTCCTTTCTGAATGAGAGAGATAAGGCTATAGTCCACCACGCTTGCCTAATGCGGGTTGGCAGACTTCACATGACGTCAAGAAAATTTCTCAGGCATGCAGGTTTCCTCACGATTATTTCCTTGTTAAGCGAGTGATAATTAATTATTAATATGCACATGATTACAAAAAGTCAGAGGGCCTTGGGACCGAACTCGAGGCCTACGACATGGCAGTCCAGTCGTCATGTCCTAAGTAGGCTGGCCTAATAGTGGTTGATTTATATCTGGCTTCAATAATATCATAAACACAGAAATGTATTAATAGGAACCTTAAAATATCCTGCCATGGGTTTGCGTGGGTGTGATAAATTGATAATAGATGCTTGAATAATTTCAACAACGTTATGTGATTGTGTTATAACGTTTCAGTCCTAAGTTTTTTTTGTGGGTGCAAATGGGTAGACGGATCACCTGATGGTAAGCGATAACCGCTGCCCATGGACACCCGCAACACCAGAGGAGTCACAAGTGCGTTGCCTGCCTCTTAAAAGGGTTTGGGCCTCCGGTAACCTTACTCACTCGGCGACACACAACGCAAGCGTTGTTTCACGCCGGCTTTCTCTGATGCCGTGGTATCACTGCGGTCAAGCCAGCCCATTCGTGCTGAAACATGGCTCTCAAGCATGGCACGTTAGAAAGTAGCTGCTGATTGCGGTTTCAATCGCAATATTATACCACCGAAGAATGTAATAATGAAAATATAGGTAAGTACATTTCGACAAAGTTTCTTCAGATTTGCTTGTGGTCTTTGTCGAAATGTTCCTATATCTTTATGGTAGAATGCAAATGAATGTCAAGAATATGACTGCCTTATTAGTTTAGTGGTGTAAGTGCTACGCTTGAGGTCATGGATTGAATTCCCAAGTCAAGCAAAGTATTGTTGGAATTTGCTACGAAATTTTCAGTAGCAGACATACTCGTACCATTACGCCTGTATTCTCCGAAGCGATAGGCAGATGTTTACCAATGTACACCCACAGGTCGCCGGTATGTTTAGGTCCCATTTAATAGAGGGGATCCTATTGCCATTAACCGGGCACAAATCCAAACTCATTGAAATTCTCACAGCTCGGGTTCAGGCACCTACTTCACGGAAGCGTCATGGCATTTTATTTTATGATAATGAATCATATTCATAACAGAGCATACTACCATTACACCCGTAGGTCTACTAGATACAAATTTTCTTTAAAATTTCTAAAGCACCTAGTTATCAGCGGTAGATGGTGACATCAACGTTCACGCTAGAAGAGGTCGATGTTCCAAAGAACATTTGTCGGCTGTTGATACCATAGTACGTGGAAGGTTACAGAATGCGATCAATACTTCGCCAATAAACGGACGAAGGTTGTTGCAGAATAGACAAAAGACATCAATGGTAGGTATAATGCTTGCATTCATGGCCCTGATAAATTGTTATACCTACTGTTACAGATTGACTTGGTTGGTTGGTTGTAAGTGGTGAGAATTTAATGTGTTCTACAGTGCCGGATTTAATTTGAGCGTAAGCGCCACCCTTGGTCATTATAAAAAAATAAATAAAATGGATATTTTCTTGCCTTTCTTGGCATATTCTCAAAGAATGTTGCCTCCTCCATTGACTTCGACGAGGACCGGTCAGTTGCCGCCTTCGTGCAACGACTCCTGGTACCTTTGCCAGGTCTTTTCACATTATTAGAACAAAATTATAAACCGAAATAAAAAACAACAGGTTGCACTCCGGGAGTGACGACAGAAGTGAAAACTTGAATATAAACGAAGATTTCACTTCAATAAATGATAATGTTTAGTTGTGCTGCCTAAGAAACTCTTTAACGTGGGAGAGCCTACTTCGGCACGAATGGGCCGGCTCGACCGGAGTGATAACATTAAAGTGTGACTCACAGAAAACCGGCGTGAAGCAGCGCTTGCGTTGTGTTTCGCTGGGTGAGTGAGGTTACCGGAGGCCCAAACCCTTTTAAAAGGCGGGCAACGCAATCGTGACTCCTATGGTGTTGCGGATGTCCATGGGCGGCGGTTATCGCTTACCATCAGGTGATCCGTCTCCACGTTTGCCATAAAAAATCCCATAAAAAGAAGAAGAAAACATGTGTTTTCACTTTTGTCTTACTATCGCGAGCTTAACATTTTTTCCTATCATAAAAAGTGCACAGCGCCGCTTAAGAAGTTTTCACTTAAAAAAAAAACACTATAATTTTTTATTAGGAGTATAAATATACCTAAAATCAACGGGTTGCACCCTGGCAGGAGTGAAAACTTTGCATTGCTGCAGTTTTGATAGTTCGGAATGGTTAGGGAATAACGTCGCATTTATCAGTATAAAAGTACTATAATTTATGTGGTAAAATACAATATTCATTTATTGTGCTATCGCACTGAAACATGTCAATTTATTAATTTATTAACTAATATATAAAGCTGAAGAGTTTGTTTGTTTGTTTGTTTGCTTGAACGCGCTAATCTCAGGAACTACTGGTCCTATTTAAAAAATTATTTCAGTGTTAGATAGCCAGTTTATTGAGGAAGGCTATAGGCTATATATCATCACGCTACGCGAACGAAGTCGCGGGCAGAAGCTAGTATATTATAAAGCTGAAGAGTTTGTTTGTTTGTTTGCTTGAACGCGCTAATCTCAGGAACTACTGGTCCGATTTGAAAAAATCTTTCAGTGTTAGATAGCCCATTTATTGAGGAAGGCTATAGGCTATATATCATCACGCTACGCGAACGAAGCCGCGGGCAGAAGCTAGCAATACATAAAAAATAACACTAGAACTATTACAACCGTCTTACGAATTTTCGATCAGGTCACGTGTCCTGACGCGAGTTTAACATTTTATACCCATCCCAAAAAGTACACAACGGCGCTAAAGAATTTTTTACTTAAAAAAAACACTAACATTTTTTATTAGGAGTATAAATATACCTACATAGTTTCCTGGGCGTCCTTCTCCATAAGATCCACTATATGGAACTGTGCGCCTTGTTTTAACATTTTCAAAATGCCTTAATTACCCAATCAAAATAAAAAAAATACATAATAATTTAGTAATCAAGAAATATAATTTGTATACTGAAATAATCTTTTAAATCGACTTAGAACTCAGATATACGCAAGCAATTTCTTGCACTATGACACTCCATCCGAAGATCAGATTTACGTCCATCGCTATATCGGATTCTATTTGCCTACAACCCGTAGTGCCAACACTGCCAACTTTCAATTCATACCTACATGTTTGTATAAATCTCTCTATCAGTTACTCGCTCGAAACTCCAAGACAATTGGCACCGAGCAAATGTTTGTTCCAATATTTGTTCAAACCAGCCTAGTTTGGATGTTTGGGCTAGATTCGGCTGACAAACTTCACTTTGATAAATTGGTCTTGATCTCTGCAACACTTAATTTATGTTTGATTAATCTATTAGAGACACACAAACCAGATTGTTAATACAGTTTCATTAGGCACTATAAAATACTCTTTAGTTAATAGTTAAGATAATCAAGAAAAATCTGGATTTTATACTTATTTTTTGGGCAGAGAATAATATATCTCTAGTCTAATTATGTTGTGGTTACTTTCTTCTTCATCTAAGGGGTAACTAGCATCGGACAGACGAGAGATAGCCTAGTGATATGATCATTGGATTGCCAAATCAATCTTTAGATTGTCAAAATTGGAATAATTCAAATCATGTGCATATTAATTATCACGTGCTTAAACGTTGAAGGAAAACATTTCGAGGAAAACTGCATGCCTGAGCAATTTTCTCAACAGCGTGTGAAATCTGCCAGCCCGCATTAGGCCAGCGTGGTGGAAAACGGCCTAATATCTCTCATTCTGATAGAAGACTGACGGATTGATGATGAAGATGGGTTATGGAAAAAGTTAGCAGAACTACAGGCTTTATCCGGTAATGGGAAAGTCGAGTTGTGGTTGATAAATAAATAACTTTTATCAGCCATAAAGGAGTAACAAAAATATGACTTCATCTTCCGAGCGTTGGGATCGGCTTCCAGTGTACCCAGCTGCGGCTGAATATCAGTATTTTACACAATGCGACTGCCAATAGACCTCCGCAGCCCAATTTCTGGGCAATACCGATATTCGGAGGGTAGACTGGTTCTCATGCTTTTTTGGGCTTCTGACTGTCACTAACAATTGTCATAGATCTTCGTACGACAACCGGGACGACGGCTTTACGTACTCTCCAAGACAGGGAGGGTACTCGATGTGTTAAGAATGGTCACCCATCCACACACTGATTGTGGCGAGCGCAGCTAAACCTTTCAGATCAGTTGATCAGCTTAGTTATTACTTAGCTACGAGCCCCTCAACTAACCTAACAAAAATATGACATCGTATAAATATATAATTGTATAAGATTCTAGATTGATGCTAGGATATTCCTGTGTTATGATATTGATGACAATCATCGAGCTTCCTTAATGTTTATTAACTACTAGTAGTAGACACTGTAATTGTGTTCTCCGTGATACGAAGAAATTTTTATTTTTTAGAAGGAATTGTCAATCTAACAAGGATAAGATGTCTTCAGTAGTGATGAGGAGCGCCGTGGCGGTTTTAGCCAATAGGAGACTTCACGCGGTAAAATTCCATAGAGATTTTCACACATTACAATAAAATAAGGTTGTGACGTCTCACAGTGAAGTTTAATGTCGATAATATAATTGATCGACTAAGGGCTGATTATTCAATTGTCAGATAGATTTTATCTGATGAATAAAATTGACGTTTGACAGATCTTGTATACTGTCAAAAACTCGAATTTATTCCTGAAGTTATCTGACGATGGAAAAATTGGCCCTTATGGTGTTATTACGCGAGGTCGTCTAGAGTCATCTAGAGGCAGATCAATATTGAACTTTATTATTTGCCCGGTTCCAAACAGATGATATGGAAAAAAATCCTCCATAGTCAGTGTTCTACTTTTACTTACACAATATAAGATTTACTTTTGCAACGAGTGAGTTTTTTTCAATTAACCTCTTAATTTTTACGACGACGAAAAGACCCAATAAATAATACTTAATTGATATTACAAACCACTTGTTACATACTAGTTAGTTGTAGCATCGGGATGACGTTTATACCAATTTAAGCTTTATGATAGTGTAATAAAATTCAAATGGTGCGTCATACAACTGAGTCATATCGCATAATGTACCTACTTGACCGTTTGATATGCAAATTAATGTTATTAAATTATACTTTTCTGTCAAAATAATCCGATTAAGTAGTGAGAATGCGATGACACGATACTGTGTTATTGACGTCATTTCTTTGGTATGGTCAGGGAACTGCATTGTTATAAATATTTAAAGTTTAACCCAATTTACTGTAAAACACATCACGCCTATTAGGAAAGAAATAAGCGGATTTTGGCCTCCTCTTTAGAATTTAAATATAATTATTATAAATTAAACATATAAAGGATGTAGCGGTTTACGGTACTCAAATGAAATAACCGCGAGTTAGAGGAAAATGGTGCGACTAATCAAATACCCACATAAATTAGTACCTAGATAATAAAACTAAACAAACAATAGGGATCACAGTTAATACGTCATAACATGACTATGACGTCATCAGAGTATCACGTGGACTGCACAGTGCACAACTAGGCTAGTACCTACACACAGCTACATACCAAGCTTTACAATTCCAGTATGAGCTGAGCTTGCATTGTATCGACTTTCCTTTCAATGAGGGGCCATCTTATACTGGAACTTTGTAGCTGGATGGTAGGTACTACACTTTTACTGCTCTGTCAGTGCATGACACGTCTGCACTGTTATTAGCGAATGGAACAGAACACAAACAATGTAACAAGTGTATCATAACTTTATTTTGTTATCTTACTAGTTTCTGACCCGCGACTTTGTCTGCCTGGACTTTAGACATGGGTCCGACCGGTATAAAGAGTAGCCTATGCGCCATTCTGGACTATAATCTGTTCAGCTGTTCTGACAGTTTGTACGTTTTTGGGATTTTTGGGAGTAAATTCTTAGTAACAGTTCAGAGTTTATGTATGTTTATAGACTCGACCTATAGGTGTTAGATATAGGTTCCTAGATATACTCTCTGAGCTGCTATTCTTGGGCCACCGTAGATATAGTGTGTTTATTTGCAAATATATCGAAATCAGTTTCAAGACGAATTTTCAACTATATAGTACTGGTAGTAATTTAGATAATGTTCTTATGTAATCCTGATTTTGCAACACAATATATTGTAGAATACTTGAATAAAACTTCGTGGAACTTTAACCGTAATTATAAAAAGTTATTTATACTTCAGGCGATCAATGATCGATGACGTGGTCGGCAGTCTGCAATGTGTTGGTGAATCGCACGTATATGACGAACCTACTTACATTATGTGCATGGTTAGAATTCAATTTTGCTACTATATTGAACGTAGGGCAAGGTCGATGGAAAATAAGATCGATGGTCAGGACAGGTTAAGATAGAGATGATGAATCTTTCAGAGGTTTACTGGCCTTAGCTCTACGAAAAGCAGAAGATCGAAAAACATAGAACATTTTAGTAACTGTTATCAGAAAAGTTACATACATACATAAAGTCACGCCTTTTTCCCGTAGGGGTAGGCAGAGACCACAGACTTCCACTTGCTACGATTCTGACATACCTCTTTAGCTACATCCGCACTCATCAATCTTTTCATACATGAACGTCGGTTTAGGGTACTCATGAAAATCAGAAAAGTTGTCGGCGCATCACATATGCTCCGTAGGCGATAGCGGGGAAGGCGTGGGGTACGGGGCATCGTACCCGGCCGCGCGCGCGCTGCTGCGCCGCCTTCCTCCACTCGGCTCATCGACGCGTTAGACTACGGCCATTTCTTTGCTCCTATTTGTACATATTTTGTAGTAACGGTATTATACCTATTGTTATACAGTCCACTTCTCTTTAATTTAATTCCCGACTTAGCAGAATATCACAAAAGTCATTCTATAGCCAAAGTGTATTATGAGGAGGTAGTTTAGGTTGTGATAAGGGGTTGTGTTAGGTATTTAAAAAATGTTTCTTAATTAAATCTTGAACTAACAAGGTTTTATGAAGTCTTCACAAAACTAAACTGCTGAATTTCATAGAAAATTCTAATAACACTACTCGCTCTGGACTTCGGGACTTACAAAACGAACAAGACAAATAATCGCATAAGTTTTACATCTCAGATTGGGCTCCTATTTCGATATCCTATGCTGTTAGAGACGCCAATGCATCAGTCGCGGATCTAAGTTTAATTGAAAGCGGAATTTATGCAAATAGAATCAGCCGCTTACTTCATATTCCCTCGGATCATGTAATCCAGAATATCGCTCGATAATTGTTCTCTGTCCGAGTCGACCATCTGCTGTTTACATTAGAATAGGAGCCTTTTAATGAGGACTGGTGGATATGATAGATTGATTCTTCGATAGTATGGTTGTGATATTTATATGCCGAAAGGCAAAAATATGTATTTGAATTAGAGTTATATTTTAGTGAAACTGTTAACTGTGTGTCTTTATTTTTTGGGTTACCGGACACTGCTAAGACAAATAAAAAAGTTATATGGCGAGGAATATGAACCGGTTTGTTGGTAAAATATGTGCTCCAGACTGTTGGAACTTTCGGTCAGAATTTTAAAGAACATAATATGCGATGGATAAGGTAGGAACCGGAATCCATGGCATAGACTAACGGAGGACTCTATATCCAGGAGATTCAGATTCGAGCTGTAGATGATGTTGAAGAAAGTAAGTAGACGTTTATTTTTGGTCTACTGTATCTATCAAAATGTTTCAAAACGAGATAGCTGAAATGATATTTCTCGTATCCACTAGATTAATAATTAAAAAATAATTTATTCTTTTCTAAAAATGATTGGCATCAAATCTTTATAAAACATGGAATGTTACGATATATTTTGTTCATGAAAAGGCATTGACTCTCGCCAAATTCACACAAATGCCAATGAACTTCATGAAAACCAGGTTAACCAAACTGGATAACAACATGGCAGCAGACGATACATAACCACGTGCAATCTATAGTATCAATTGAGTCAGTAATCAAGTGACCGACAATCATTGCGTCGGTATCGAACGGGTACCGCACTCGAGTGGTGTAAATCGATTGTTCAGTTAATATTGCCCTCAATCGGTTAGTGCTGTGGTTTAATCGGATTATGTAGCCCCACATTCTTGCTCCTACTGAGTTAGTACGAATGGTAGTACAGAACAGAAAAATATTCCTTTTTAGCAGGCAATGTGTCAATTTATAATTCGCTTCCTGGAGATATATATTGCTCAGACAATTACAGCCGGGGTAAAAAGCACAGGCTCTTTGCCGTGCTTCTATGTCTCTCACTCTGGCTCCGCTTAATGATCTCTTGGATTCTAATCCAACAGGCGATCTGTTTGCTGATGGGTTGACGAAGATTATATTGGTATGTCAGAAGTACTGGGAGAGGAATTTATGAGTGTGGTTAACCAAATTTTTACTTTACTTTCTTTATTTTAATGATCGTTATAATAGTTATTAAATATAAATAAATAAATTAATTAATTTTGGTGTAGGTACCAATTTTAGTTCTTCAAACGGATAACTGATAAAGAAATTTGGTCACTGAGTCAAGAATGATATACCATCCTCTGGTTTTTTTAAATTTTCCTGGCCTTTAGGAACATATCGTGTATTATTATATGTTTTTTTTATCTCTTTAGGTGATAATTATGCCATTATACAGTGATGAATGGATTTTAAGTCTAATTCTAGCTTTGACTTTCATGATAAGGTACAGTATGAAAGGACAGTATTTAACTTCTCCTTTATTTAAATAAAAGACCTTTACAGATTCTATCGCGTTATATTAGTAAATATCAAATCCCGACGTTTCGGACCCTTTACAGCGTCCATGGTCACGGGCAGACTGAGGTGACGTGCGTCTTCTCGTTGTATTTATTGACAGCTCCCCTCCATTAACTATCGCGATACAATCCGTCAAGTTGTTTTGTTTCAATATGTCTAATATTCGCGTCAGCTTCAGAAATCAGTAGTTCAAGCACGAACAACTTGCAAAAACGTATTCGTATCGAAATCGAGAATAATCTGTATGAGAAGGAGGTTATTGAACCTAGATAAAGCGAAAGTGGAGTAGCAGGATCGTAGCAAAGGCGTAGCAAATCTATAGTTTCTGCTTACGCCAATTTCAATGGGAGACAGACGAAAACATACATACATTATTTACTGAAAATATGTATGTATTCATGAGATTTGTAGCAGAAAAAAACTCGATACGTTTACGATACGAATTCGATAGTTCTTTGTGCTTAGGTGCTACAGTACCTTACATATTCATAATTATAGGTACGTCAGTTGTACCCAATCAACGTTCAGGACCATTACGCAAGGCTGCGCAGTATTACCGGCTAATTGGTCTAAAAGCTGCGGGCATATTGTCAGTGCTCGCCCCATTAGATGAAAACAGAATACCGGAATAGATTTTAATGCAGTTGATTTTAGTTTGTCAGCTTAAACGATGGTTGTTTGCGGTAGTGGATTCAGAATAAAGCGTTACAAATTAAGTGGTTACTTGAAGGCTTCATTCACACTTTGGTATCATCCAATTTAGTATTCATATATATTGTGATCACTTTGCTTAATTCTAAAATAGTTTTTCTTAAGATGTGATCTTAGAATACTTCTTAATTTGGTGTAGTTCTTAGCGTGTAATCGGCTAGTTGATTGATATTTATTTAAGGCTTCGATTGATAAAAAAAATAAGTTATGTGCCCCTAAGTGAAACTACTGCGTTAGAGATCCTTGGTTTGATGTGGGTTAAGCAAATTGTTATTGGGTTTTTCTATGAAAATTTCAGTAGCAGCTTAGTTTGGATTTGGGTAAGGTTTGATGGCAATATGCTCGCTCTCTATTATACGGGAACTAAATATACTACCAAACTATAGGTACAAATTAGTAGCCCTCAATTTCAATTCCTTACCTCAGGTTCAATGGTGTTATGCTTATGATATAACAGTCGGAAAGTTTTTCTCTAAAGTTTTTATTTAATCTTTAAACTTGGATAAAATATCTCGGTAACCTTTCGTAGGCAACTAAAACACTGAATAATAATTTTAATGGTAAAGTCATACTCAATTTTTTTTTTTTTTTATTGTTTGCTTGCGGCTATAGTATCACTGCGACCGAAAATGGTCTATTGTGATCGCCACTCTTTGAGTTAGAGTTCACCGCTGAATCCTGCAGCTACTATGAACTGCAGAATTTTCCTAGGGGTGAGCTCTTTTATTTCATCCGGGTAAGTCATACTCAAAGTCAAGCTTTATTGCAATATTATTCTACTAACTTTTTGTGATTTTTTATGCTAATTTTTATAAAGTTATATAGTGAAGGAACGTCGAACGTAGGACGTCACCTTTAAGACGTAAGTTGAGAATGTGAAGGCAAATTTCGACATGGCAGGTGGGACTCGCGGTGGCTTAGTGGTCATAGCGTCTGGCGTACCTAGCCAGAAGACGCAGGTTCGAATCCTGCCTGCGAGTCGAATTTTCCTTCACTATAATTATTCTACTAGTTGCACTTTTCCAAAATGTGGGTCTTATGAAAAAGAGCCAGCAAGAATCTCCATATTACTTTAAAAAAATACTACTTTAAAAAAATGCTATACAAAACCACATAAGACACACGCGTACTATTTAAGACGCGCACTGTTATATCGCAAGCACTTCAAACAACAAGTTGAGCATTGGTATTAAAACAATGTTGCAGAAATTGCCCCATGATCCTCGGGGCTTCGATTCTATACATATTTACACGGACACACAAACAACTGCCGAAGTAGGTCACCGTGTAAGCAAGCTAGCATTTATTGCAAAAAACATTTTCGCTCGCAAATCATCGTTGCATCGGAAGTATTCGCATGTTTTCCGCATCAGAGGGCGAGTTCTGAACCGAATGCTATTATAAATTTGTTTAGGAAGTATTGCCTGGAATAATTATCATGTTGGACTTTTTAAGCATATTGTTTTTAACACTGATTAGAGTTAGAGTTTCTGTTTGTGGCTTTAATCCATGCTTATATAACTTACTGTACCTATATTCCTTCCTCCCGTTTTCATGTTTTGACTTTAATATTTATAGTTTGCTTTACATCGGGGGAACTGGCGGTCAAGCATAAGCCTATTGGAATACGAAATCTACACTTCAATACTTCACTACATATTATAAAACAAAGTCGCTTCCCGCTGTCTGTCCCTATGTATGCTTAGATCTTTAAAACTACGCAACGGATTTTGATGCGGTTTTTTTAAATAGATAGATTGATTCAAGAGGAAGGTTTTAAGCTATTTAACATCACGCTACGACTCTTAGGGACGGGGCAGCGCGGGTGAAACCGCGGGCGGGTCGCTAGTAATATATAAAGCTGAAGAGTTTGTTTGTTTTTTTGTTTGCTTGAACGCGCTAATCTCAGGAACTAAGAGTCCGATTTGAAAAATTCTTTCAGTGTTAGATAGCCCATTTATTGAGGAATGCTATAGGCTATATCATCACGCTAAGACTAAGTAACTGTTCCTCGCGAATGAAGTCGCAGGCGAAAGCTAGTATAGGAATAAAAAAAAATACTTCAAAATTGACTTACTATAGGTATCTGTATTTGCCCACGACGGAACGGAGACGGAATATGCGTTTAGGGTGAACAAACACCCTCTGATTGTTTTTTTTTTACTTAATTATTTTTGTGCACATAATATTCACATAATACTTTAAACAACGTATAATTCTGTTATTTATGGACTTTTTTCATCGGTATATAATTATTATATGTTTAATACATACTCCTTATTTTCTGTTTCTGAAATAACTTCCTTAATATCATTCTATATCATCTATTACTGACTTAATTGATAAATTTAAAATATTATGAATCATATCACAATGTAAGCAAAAGCAATAAAAAAGTACCTTCAAAACATCGCGAGCGAGATCGCGAGATACTCCCAACAACTATCACAACACGACTATCAATCTCGATACCTATGCACCTTGATTTACGACTACATTTATATGTAATACGCACTCTTAATACAACAAAGTGACCGACAATAAGCCAATTCCGAGTCAGGTCACGCGGTGATCGTTCACATCCTGTGATCTTGTCGCCCTGATTGTCACTATACAGGTCATTATGTGTGAGTGTTGTTCTAAATTTGCCTTTGTTCCAGATTGGGTCTGGCAGGACTTGCAGCACGATTTATAGCTTTGTTATCAATGGTGCCAAGGTTACAAAATGCTAGTGATAAACTGGTACTTTCGATGAAACTTGCTCATCACGCTTGTCGCATCTATATGAAGAAGCACCATCAGGCGCTGGAGGAAGTATTATGAACCTAAAGTTATGCCGGAACATTGAAAATTGGAGATACGGAGTAAGGACATTTAAAATTAACTTCCTCGTTGGTCTAGTGGTTTCAAGTGCGACCGCTACGCTAGAGGTCTTGGGTTCGATTCCCAGGTCGAGCAAAGTGTTATTGGGTTTTTCTATGAAATTCTCAGTAGCAGCTCGGAGTTTGGAATTTGTGCCCGGTTAATGGCAATAGGCTCGCCCCCTATTACATGGGACCTAAACATACCGGCGAACTGTGGGTGTACCTTAGTACACCTCTGCTAAATTCGGGGAATACAAGCGGGATGGTATGTGACATTTAAAATACAGTAACGACCAAATGGTGGTCGAGAGAGGACAAGAGAAGGGTCAAGCATCCAACATTGAGAATTGTCTGTATAATCGAGAGGTGTATTATGATATAGACACAGACACAAACCGAGGAGAGCCATGCTCCGGCACAAATGGGCTCGGCCGGAATGATACCACGGCCTCACAGAAAACCGGCGTGAAACAACGCTTGCGTTGTGTTTCGCCGAGTGAGTGAGGTTACCGGAGGCCCAAAATCTTTTAAAATATGGGCAACGCACTTGTGATTCCTCTGGTGTTGCGGGTGTCCATGGGCGGGGGTTATCGCTTACCATCAGTCTGCTCGTTTACTCACCTATCCCATAAAAAGGCCTACATCCAGCACTAGGAACAAGCCGTGGAAAAGAACAAATATTTACTTCGATTGGGAATAGAACCCAGGCATCCTTTATAATCGAGGTATTTTCTCTATCTAGTTTCAGCTTGACAAGAGACTATTAGAGCCTTATTATTTAGCCAAAAACTTGAAAATTATCGATGAACCGTTAAACGAGCGCATCTTGCCTTTGTCTATAGACAATATCGCACTTAACTGACCTAATTCTTAAAGGTTGCATCTTGTCCTAATTCCATTGTGGCCTAAAATGTGATTTCGGTGGCCCGCATTTCTCAGGTGAATATCAAAATAGCAATTGGGCGAGAATTTATTAATTAAAAACAATTTGAATTGTTGATATTGAAAATGGATTATTTGGTTGTCGATTCTTTAGACTTTATTGTATTCAATAGTCTCATTAACTATTTGTTTTCCGATACTAAACTTGAAGAATGAAGAGAAGATTTAGTTGTTAAATTTAGTTCATATATCACAACATATCATCATGCCTGTATTTCCTGAAGGGTTAGGCAGAGGCGTACAATTCACCGGTATGTTTAGGTTGCGTGTAATAGGGGGTGAGCCTATTGCCATTAACCGGGCACAAATCCCAAATTCCGAGCTGTTACTGAGAATTTCATGGAAAAATCCAATAGCACTTTGTTCGGCCTGATAATCGAACCCAAGAACATTCGAATTTGAAATTTTGTTCCTTTGCTTCATAAACAACCATACGGGAATCCTGGTGGCAAATGGTAACCGCAGCCTATATAAGCCAGCACCACCAGTAGTATCACTCGTGTAATATCATGTTGAGACCTCAATTTGACCGCAGAGTATTTGGCAATACAGGTAGTGGTATCAACCTGTATGAACTCTAGTATGTTGAGTTGTTGAGTCTCAGGTTCTAGGTAAGAATTTAAGGTTGAATAAAATGTCATTGGGTTTTTAGGTGAACTTCTAGGAAGCAGCTCGAAGTTTGATATTATACCTCTAGACTACCCTCCCATTACATGAGGTTCAAAGACCTATGCCTGTGCTCCCTAGACCTCTGCCTTTTGGAGAATTCAGACGTGATTATTTATATTTATTTATTTATTATATTTTATGTGGTACATGGTGATTCTTATAATACAGTGCCCCACAAAACTGTACACACAGTTTTCTGTGGGATCAATAATGGTTAAGTATGTTATTTTATGAGAATGGAAATTTACAAGCTGTTATGGAATGTTTGAGTCATATTAATAGTGTGTTATAGCTATAAAGTTACAGTATTTACTACTTGCGTAGGAGGCATTTAAAGTACCTAGTTAATTCTGAAATAATAGCTTTGACTTTTATCACGTCATAGCAAAACCTACCATAATGCCTGATCTTCTCAAAAGGTTAAGCAGAGGCGTACGAATATCCACCCACACCTTTCTGTCAGTAAAATCTCTTACAGATATATACAATATAGGTAATAAACTTTACAGTATTATTGGATATAAACACTGTAAAGGATCTGAAACGTCAGATTTTAATTATCAATACCTATATTGCGATAAACTCATTAAAAATTCGTTAGTCAGATATTTATTTATTTATACTTCTATGCACAAAAGTAGTACATAAGGTGGACTTATTGCCATATGGCATTCTCTACCAGTCAACTTATGGGTTTGAGAAAAAAGTTAAAAATAGGTACAAAAAAATAAATATCTGAGTAAAATAATGATAATACACAATAAAATAAACATATACATAAATACAAACATACGTATAATTCAAGTAAATATATATATAAATATTTAAATATGCCAGAGAACAACATTATCTATATATATATAAAAGAAAGTCGTGTTAGTTACACCATTTATAACTCAAGAACGGCTGAACCGATTTGGCTGAAATTTGGTGGAGAGGTAGCTTAGAACCAGGAGACGGACATAGGATACTTTTTATCCCGTTCGCGTGGGCCGTGATGACAGACCGAATTCCACGGGGGCGGAGCCGCGGGCAGAAGCTAGTTAGAGTATATAAAAAAATGAAATCAAGAAAAAATAATTCAGCGACTTCAAATAGTATTCACGAACTTTACACTTGAAAGAAAAATTGCCCGGAGCTTTTTTAATGTCAAGTTGAAGACCGTTCCATAGTTTTATAGCAGAGACAGCGAAGGAATTCCAAGATAGGACAGGAATCCCAGCTGGTTTCCTGCAAAAGGTTGTAGGCTCTATTACTCCTGTGCTAACCCATCTCATAAATCGCTGTTTTGATGCTGGTGTTTTCCCTGATGTTCTGAAAAAGTCCATTCTTGTTCCGATACACAAAGCAGGGAATACTGATTGTGTTAACAATTATAGACCCATCTCAATACTCACATCACTTTCAAAAATATTTGAGCGCGTCCTTAACTGTAGACTTGTTAATTACCTAGAATCAAATCAGCTACTTTCTTCAACACAATATGGTTTTCGAGCAGGCAAATCCACTGATGATGCGATTCATAATTTCACCTCATTTTTAGTTGGGAAAATGGATAAAAACGAAAAGTGTATTACCATCTTTCTCGATCTCGCTAAGGCGTTTGACACAGTCTGTATTCCCAACCTTTTAAACAAACTAAATTGCATGGGTATTCGGGGGAAGCAACTTGATCTTTTCGCGGATTATTTATCGGGAAGGTATCAGTGTCTAAGTATTGGTGAGCACATGAGTGATGATCATAAAGTAACATATGGAGTTCCCCAAGGGAGTATTCTTGGACCAACTTTATTCTTATGTTACATAAACGAACTCTGCCAACTTAATATCCAAGACTGTAAAATTATTTCATATGCAGATGATACCACGTTAACATTTGTTGGTGAAGGTTGGGAGGACGTATTTGCTAAAGCCCAAAAGGGGTTAAACACGGTGTGCCACTGGCTTGCTGCAAACTCACTGACACTAAATGCGGAAAAAACCAAATTCATGCAGTTCTCCATTCATAACCCACCAGTGAACACACAGAGACAAATATATGCTCACCAGTGTTCTGTCCCTCCTGCATCACAGTGTGGCAACTGTGCACTTATTGCATCGACAAAATCTATACGTTACTTAGGTGTAACTATTGATAATAGGCTTTCGTTTGGAGAACACATTCATAATATTGCTCAAAAAATGCGTAAACTAACCTATATTTTCAGACAACTTAGGTACGTGGCAGATAGAAAGACACTAATTATCGTTTACTATGCCATCATTCAGGCGATGGTAACTTATTGTATTGTAACATGGGGCGGCACAGATAAAACCAAATTATTGGAATTAGAGCGAGCCCAAAGGCTGATTTTAAAGGTTACCTTTTTCAAACCTAGACTATTTTCTACCCGGAAATTATATCAGGAAACTGAAGTCCTAACTGTTAGACAGCTGTACATCCTCTTTAGCGTTCTTCGACAACATAAGGATCTATCGGCGTTTAACCAGGAAATCATTCATACGAGAAGGCACTATGCTGTTAGTAAAACATATAAAACTAAAACTAGATTTGCTCAAAAATTCTTCAACTTTATCACACCCAGACTATACAATCAAATTAATAAAGCATTAAATATATTTGATAATAACACTCAAGCATGCAAAAGAAAAGTAACATCTTGGTTACTAGGATTAGACTACCAAAAAACTGAAGAACTCCTGGAAATTAAGAAATAAAATAAAATGAAACATAACATAACTAAAGATGTATTGCAGGGCAAATTACTTTCTATTATAATACATACACAACAAACCCACATAACCATATACATACTTTCAAACACATTCACCACACACCACACCTCACACACACACTCATTAAATATACTTTTTTTTTTTTTTTTTATACATTCTTCATTCTTCTTGTCATATGTACATATACACAGTGACTCTTCTACCTGTCACTCTGCGATTTCAAAGATCAATCATCAACATTATTTGTTGTTTTTGGTACACAGCTTCTTTTAAAAAAATGCTATAATAATGTTTGTTGGTGGAGACCTGGTGTCCTAAAATACAGGCTTCGGCTTAGTTTAGGCACCAGTCTTCCATGGATAAAATAAATTATAAGTAGCAAGATTAATACTACACCTGCATTTTTGTACATGAGATTATGTTATTATCTTTGTAAGTTTTTGTATATTTTTCATTATTGTTCTTGTCTGTGGAAGAGAAAATAAACTATTTTTATTTTTATTATTTAATTAGAGATGAAACCTGTGCGGTGCGAAGGGAATTGAGGTATGAGATTTTCAGATGCACGAAGGTTGCAATTATGAGAACAGCCTAAAAACTGGAAAAAACTTTTAGGGCATTTAGGAGAACCAGGATCATTGAGTTTATAGAAAAGCATACAAAGAGATCTAAGGGATCTTCTTTGCCGGATAGGTAGCCATTTAAGCTGGTGACGATAGAAGGATATGTGGTCATACTTTCGAAGCCCAAAAATGAAGTGAAAGCAATTATTGAGTAGACGATCCAATTTGTTCAGAAGTTCTTGTGATAAATCACAGTAACAAGCATCTGCATTGTCTATTACAGAAAGCACGAGGGACTGGACTAAGAGGGTTTTAGTGCAGGGAGGAAGAAAATGCTTGAACCTATAGAGAGATCGCAGTGTGGCCTCCATGCTTTGACTCACTTGGGTAACTTGCTTGTCCCACCCCAACCTATCGTCAATGTGCAAGCCTAGGTCTTTGATGTTATATGAGAGAGGAATGACGGAGTTGTTAAATAAAATAGGAGTAAGGTTATTCACATCAAGGCTTTTTAAGTGGAAAGAGGTATTGAGATTGTTTATGCAGCTGTCTAAATTGTCTATGCTGGTTTAAGCGTAGAGATGGTAAGAGCATTGGAGAATTTTAGTGATTGAGTTAATAAACAAAGAAAATAAGAGAGGAGAAAGTATACCGCCTTGTGGGACGCCAGTTGACAAGTCACACCAATCAGAGAAATCCTGTCCAATGTGCACTGCTTGCTGGCGACCACGAAGATATGAAGAAAACCAAACACGTGACGATGTTGACATCCCGATTTATTCGAGAATGGCAAGGAGAATATCATGATCAAAAGTATTAAAGGCGTTGGAAAAATCTATGAGAACTAACACCGTTATCATTGTATTCTCCATGCCAGACCTAATGTCTTCAGTTACTTTTAACAAAGCAGTAGACGTGCTTTGTCTAGGGCGAAAACCAGATTGAAGTGGTAACAATAATTATGTTCTTGAAAACAAAGGAGATTTGTTTATGTACTACCATACCATACTGGAAAGGAAGAATTGAAATAGGCCTGAAATATATCACTGGCATGCTTATTTAATTCTATGTAACATTATAACTGTTGTTTCTACAATCTATATAATAATATACTATCCATCACGCCTATATTCAAATCAAATCCAATCATTTATTTGCTTAAGTACTAAGTGTTAAAATATACGACAGCACGTTTGGCGTAGCGGCTGAGCGATCGGCTTCTGCGACACGTGTTATGGATTCGATCCCCACACGCAGCAAATATTTGTATTATCTACAGGTAGTTGTTCCGGGTCTAGTTGTTTGTGTATGTAAGAATTTGTGGGTGTTTACAAGCACACACGATTATTCACGGTCTTATTCAGTCAGTTGTGGTGCTTAAAACTTATTCCTCGAAGATTTAGAGGGAAGTGTCCTAATATACAATCAGTTTGCCGTATGTTTAGGTCCGAAGTCAAAGGGGGTGAGCCTATTGTCATTAACCAAAAATAACAAATTCTAAATCTGAGCTGCTGAGGAGATTTCATAGAAAACTAATAACAATTTTCTAGACTAAGAATTGAATCCAGGAATTGTAGGTTAGCGGTTGCCCTTCGGACCTTAGGACTTAAGACACAGATATAGGAAATTTATATTATCTATATAGTACCTAAAGTACCTATGTATATGTTCATACAGTAGAAATTAGGAAATATTTGTATGTTGCGTTTCTCGTACTCAGGCTAGTGACCAATGGCCTCAAAATAGACAAAGTGTTGACTACATTGACCCTTATCGTATATCAAAAGCCGAAAACTTACATTTAAGTAACAAGCAATTATTGCGACCCTCTGCAATTATTTATTGAATAAAGAATCAGTTGGGAAAAAATGATAATAAGTAGGTTTTATTCGATCATAATTATAAAATCAAATTTTATATTGTTATCAACATTAGATTGTACATTAAAAAGAACTACTTCTGCACGAAAAAATACGCATGCTTCTGCATGAAAAAACATGCATTCTTCTGCATGAAAAAACATGTATTAATTTTACACTTGTACTTAAGATGTCATTAACCTAAAAAGCATGCATAGAAAAGAAAAAAATACTTTTTTGTGTTATTGTTTTACTATTCTATTCTAATTTTAAGTTTACTAACTTTACTATGGTCCTGTGTCTGACAATATAGAGCTGTTTATTTATTTTATTTTCATATAAATTAGGTTCAACATAATATACCAACACACCTGTATTCCCCGAAAGGTTAGGCAGAAGCGTGCTAATCTACATCCGCAGTTCACCGGTATGTTTAGTATGTTTAGTACCCATGTAATAGGGAGCTAGCCTATTGCCAACAGGGCATAAATGCCAAGCCCCGCGCTTCAATATATTGTATCCAAAAATGGTAGTATTTTTGCTAGGCGTTAGTTCTTCGAATACAATGTATAACATTAATACATGTACCAGCGGTAACACTGCTACGTTATTTTATGTAAGGTAGGTAGGACACCTTGAAATCTTATTTGTTAATTAAAATTATTGTCACATAGAATTATTGTTTTTTAGAAAGATTCTCTGGTTGTCATTTCTGTTCTTTTCGCTACGTGTTTTCCTCTAACGCCATCTTTAGCCGAATCTTATAAACGTTTTTCAGATCGTTGTGAAGTTAGCTCCATTTTAGTAAAGATTAGCTGAATTGTGGAAGGTATACATTTATTAAGTAAAAAATTGTTTAGGCTGTATAAAAAATCATCATTTGATGAATATTATTTATTTTCACACCATCGTGTTTTCGGCTTGTAATAAGTTTTATAATTGTTTATTGATCCTGTTTTATTGAAACATGTTTTTGCCTGAAAGTATATCAATCATGAGCACGTGTGATGTAATTCACACAAAAAATAAATAATAATATCGTTTAGGACTTAATTTCAATAACATTTTCTGGTAGAATGGTGTTTATAATTTTAGTTAATTAGGTTTTTACGGTATAGATACAAATCACACGCAGACTCACTGAAGGCGAACACAACATTACGTATTGACGCAAGAATGTAAATACAAATAACACATTTCCATTCACTCCTGTTTCGAAACATTTAGGTTATTGGCTTAGGGTTATAAAAACACCTACGCGGTGTTTCTTGCGAAAATGGCACGCCACGAAGCCTTACAATCTATCACTCACCAGAGTTAGGGGCATGGGCGCGGCGCGAGTCAGCACCCACCGCACTCCTTTAACTAAATGAATCCTTGACTCTTTGTACTGCTTCGATTCTCGACATTTTTTCAATAAATTCACCGAACATTTAACTAAAGACTTAAGAAGATGGTCGCCCTCGCCGCCGCCGTTGTTGCTAGGTGCAGATCAATTGCCAACCCTTGTAGGTTACATGAATGAAACCCACACATTTTCGGTGCGTCATAGCTATCATGTCGCTCGTACCCGACGCGGACCTTCAAATACGCCACGGTTGTGTTAAAATGACTGAATATTTTGTAAACGTCTTCAAAATACAGTCGACTGATCGTGAACGTTTCGTTTTGGATTTGGCAAGTAAGAGGGGCGGAGGGTTAGTGTAGAGCCTGACGTGTCAGTGTCGTGTGTCGAGCGAGTTGTAGACGGCGGTGGCGGAAGGTCGGGGAAGCCGGGCCGTCGGCTGGGGCGCGAGCCCGGGCTCCGCTGACGTCAGCGACGGCTCGGCGCCGAGCGGCAGTGCTCACCACCGGCCTGCCAATTATTATTTTATGTACACGAACGGCGCGAAACAAAAGGCGGCGACGGCGACGGCGGGGCGCGGGCGGAGAGCGCTCGCCGCAGGAGCGACTCTCGGCGCCATCTAGCGGAGCGCGCGGCGACCACTCGCGCCTACTCCTTTCAGTCTGCGGACGATCGAATCGAGACGAAACCTTTACGCTGACCGACCCTCACTGGCTAACCGGACTCCGGTAACACTGTCACTGAACAGGAGTAGCGTGGAGTGCATCTAGGGATGGCTGTTAGGCGTTGTGGACTGTGGTCACGTTACGCAAAATGCGTTCACTGATGCGTACCGTCGTCAGAGCGTGGCTGCGTGTGATGGTGGCGGTCGGGTAGGCCATGCTGTCAGGCGGCGCGGGATAGGCGCGGGCCGGGCATGGCGGGCTCCTGCTCGACACTGCGGTGCGGGCGTCCGCGGCGCGCGCTGCACGCCACTGAGCCGCGCACCGCCCGCGCCCGCCACCGCCGCCGCCGCTGCGCGCGCACGCCCGCACCGCCGGCGGCCGCACCGCGCCGACCGAGCCTTCGGCCTCCGGCCTGCAGCCGCGTGCACCGGCACCACACCGCACACCGCCCACGCAACACAACATACGCTACCTATCGATTGTACACTTGGATTCTGCACCTTACGAAAGGTCGGCACTCGGCACTGTGCACTCTCACTCAGAGACAGATTGACAAGTGTAAATAAACTCGACACGCAGACAGATTGATGTAACGTGTCTCTTAATTATTCGATTTATTGGTTCAAAACCATCGTTTCGTTCTTAGTATACAATCTAATTTAAAGGGTCACTGACCCTATTTTAGTCAGATTAAGCGATTTAACAGTTGGCCTATAGGTACAGTACACAAACGCAGCCTAGGTGTTAGTGTCTGGAGCCAGTTTACTGGCAGCGAGACACATCGTCGCGTCGTCAAATTTTTACGACTTCGCTCGAGTGTGCTAACCCAAACAGATTCTATCTGACACAATACGAAGCAGGATTTTCTTCCTGATAGCATCTTATCTTCATAATTATCATACTTATAGAGTCATTGAAAGGTAATCCTATTCATCAAGCCAATATCGCTTAGGTAATGGTAAGGCTGAGGTGAACTAAGTATCCCACAGTTCCGACCAGTTCAGTTCAGACCTAAAAACGACGAACTTATTACCTACTAGGAAAATTCGAACTGTGCTACAGAACCTTAAGTACCCAAGACCTCACGTTCAGCAGCCAAAAACGGCTGCTCTACACCAACGAACGGTATAATTTTGCACTAGATAAGTAAATACATAAACAATAATTATATTATATACCGGGTGTATATAATATAATTATTGTTTATATATAATGCTAAACCTTAGAACTGTTTTATGGATTCTATACAAGTTATATTTTAACAATCAATAGGAAAAAACACTCAATTAATAAAAGTAAATATTAGCCGTGCTGAACAAACTTAAAATAGTTTCTGCATTAAGCCAAAATATAACCCTAACTTGACCTAACAAGACATATTAATTATATTCAGGTATTTTTCCTTACGTTCTAAAATTTAAAGGCGACGCTTGCTTACTAATTTTCTTGTCTTATCTGAAAGAAAAGAAAGAAAGAAAGAAAATACTTTTTATTTACGTCGACATGACGCACGGAAAATTAAATTAAACAACAAAAATAATATAAAATAAATCTGTGGAAAACATGCGTCACACCCACACAAAAACGGCCAACGCTCAGCAGGATAAATCTGATATCTAGAAAACTGCATTGATTTCTTCTACTTTTACACTCAAGAAAGCGGCTAAACACAGTAGATAAACTAGAATAACGAAACATACCATCACGCTTGCATTTCCCGACAGTTTCGGCAGACGTGTACTACTGTACTCACACAGTTTGTTAGCCTATTACCAGGCAAATGAAATATGTGCTAAACTGGATTTTAAAGACAATCTGAGAATCACACTCATGAAATAGTGGGTGAGTCTATTGTTATTAATTCAAGCTCCAAGGAATTGAAAATTTCATAGGAAGATTCAGTGAGACTGCTTGAACTGGGTAGCGAAACCAGAACCTTAGGACCTCTATCTAGGCTAATGAGCTAGTTTTGTCAAAAGGATTTAATGTGAAGTTCCCATTCTAAGAACAATTCAAGTTAAGAGTCCACGAAACACTAACGCTTTTCAGAAAATCTGACTGAATCATTGTGATACGTAATAACGGGAAGTCTTCTACGAAACTGAATGTCTTACGTATTCGTGGAAAATTGGATATTGTAGGGTAGCAATACTGTATGGTTAATTTCATTAATTTAAAGAGTTTTATACTGAGACTAGCTTCTGCCCGCGACTTCGTCCGCGTAGCGTGATGATATATAGCCTATAGCCTTCCTCAATAATTGGGCTAACTAACACTGAAAGAATTTTTCAAATCAGACCAGTAGTTCCTGAGATTAGCGCGTTCAAGCAAACAAACAAACTCTTCAGCTTTATATATTAGTATAGATTACGGTAATAGGCTCAATCCTGCTTAGTCTTTGGACGAAATATATATAGATCCTAGTAAATATCTTGCGCAAAGATGATCCATAAGGATCTTCTGCTACAGAATTGAGATTTATACTGACTAAAAACAAAGCAAAGAATTGAGATTTATACTGACTAAAAGCAGCCTAGTGGTAAAAGGGCTCTTCTAGAGCCCTTTTACCACTAGGCTGCTTCTACAGCATTAGAACATATACTATCACGCCTGTATTCCCCGAAGGGTTAGGCAGAGGTGTAAACTGTTCACCCACAGTTCGTCGGTATGTTTTGGGATTATGCAATAGAGGGCTATCTCATTGCCATTGACCGGGAAAAATTCAGTCTTCGAGCTACTAATGAGAATTTCAAAGTAAAACACAATAGCACGGTTTGACCTGGGAATCGATCTCAGGACCTCTAGCGTAGCAGTAAAGCTTAGAACTACATATACATAGGTACGAGTATGTAGTTACTTACTGTAGATGTTATTGTAACCTTTTACTATTTCTTATCTTCTTAAGTTTGTTTATACATGCATAATTATACATTCTTGTCAAGGAAATATTTTCTCAATTTACACTTAAATACATGTTTGTCACCTTCATGTCTTATGACCTCCGGCTGGGTATTTAATAGATAAGGCAAGCGTTTTTTTAATGTTCTATCACCATAGTAGTTATTTATTCTAGGTACTGTGTATTTGCCGGTGGCCATTGAGTGAGTGTTATATTTATTGTCTACTCACATCAAGTTAATCTCCCGATTGCCATGGTTATTAACAGCCAGTAGGTATTTATGTTTCACACTGATTGGAAGTATGTTACAAATTTTAAATAATTTTGTTTAGTAATTTTTACAACACCTCTCACCTTTTTACATGAAAACCCCTCCGTGCCTCGGAGAGCACGTAAAGCCGTCGGTCTCGGCTGTCATACAAACATCTTTGACAATTGTTAGTGGTAGTCAGAAGGCCAAAAAAAAGGCTGACAAGCAGTGTATCTGGGGCCCAAGTCTGCTATTTCAATTGCCTCAGAATGACCGTCCAATGGCACTAAATGACATAATAAATGACAGATTTCGTAGACAAAAATGTCAAAAATCAACAATTTTGAAGTCACTGAATCACAATTCTGACACAACTAAATAGTAGACTCGGCACCCTGAATATCGGTATTTCCCAGACAGATGGCAGTCTCTTCATGTAAAGCCCACCCATAACATAGGCTCGGAGGATCAATGATAGTAGAATTTTATTTATTTACTTTTATTGGTAAAAAGCATATGAAAATAATTGTGTCATCAAAATACATGTGTCGTGCTGTTGATTAACTACAAATGGTGACGAAGGTTTGAAAAGAAAGAAATAGTAATAATTAACAATGGTTTGTAGGCCACTGACAACCATGACCTATATTCCAGGGTT
Organism: Acronicta leporina; assembly: GCA_947256265.1. Lineage (NCBI taxonomy): Eukaryota > Metazoa > Arthropoda > Insecta > Lepidoptera > Noctuidae > Acronicta > Acronicta leporina. Next base: position 4,415,109 of record OX366514.1, read on the forward strand.
GCCACATTCAACTCAACTGTACCTATAATGTTTGCACAACGGATACACCATACTTGGCCTATAAGCAGGGTGAATGAAGATGTAAACACTTAATTTAATTGTCGTTGATATTGCAATATTATAAGTATCTAGTATTCTGAATTTGTTTAGGTATTAGAATTTAATACATAATCAACATATTATATGTCCCACTGCTGGGCACGGGTCTCCTCTCACAATGAAAGGGATTAGGCTATAGTCCACCACGCTAGCATGCCCATCATGTTTTTTTTCTTGTAAAATAGATAAATACGTTTTTAATAATCGACTTTTAATAAATGAATGAGGTTCTATGTTTGTCTGTACGTATTTTCACCAATATTTTCGTCAGTTATGGACCGATTTAAATAATTCTTTTTTTATATGAAGGAGTAGCTATAATCCTAAAGTAAAATTTGGTAAAAATCACAAAATTTGAAAAAAAATTATAGTATTACGTAACGACTAAATCTTATGACATCGTCTAAGTGCGTAAAACTCTACTCGCTACTAAAAAAGTTGAAATAAAATTTGAAGCGTCGGTAGCCTAATGGCTAGGGCGTTGGACTTGCGATCATGTGGTTGCCGGTTCGAAACCCACCCATTGCACTACCAACGTGAACCCACTCGTAACACAAGCATTTAGCTTAGCACGAGGGGTTAACAAGAATACTAGTAATGTGAGACACACCATTGCTAGTAAGCTTTTTTTTTTTAAAAAAAATATTTTTTAACAAAATGTAAAATCGCATTAAAAAATATACAAAAATATGTTATCTGCAAAACAGTTTCGGAAGTGAGTAGCGAAAATAAAAGATCAAAATCGAAAGCACCGAATTCCGAAACTGTTTTGCAAATAACATTATTTTAAATTTTGTTGAAGTCGGTATTTTATATGCCGTATCCATATCCCGTATTTATTTATAAAACAGGGACCTGTCTGTAGTATATAATGTTCTTGTTCAAGTTCATCATAACAAAGTTAGGTGACATTGTTTGCTGCGTCGTCAGTGTTTCGCGGAAGGTTCTAGCTCTGTATAAAGCAATATAATCTTCGTTGCACGTGGCTTCGTAAGCTGGCTCGATTTCACATGAAGTTTGAAGCTTGTTCTATGAATAAAACGCGCGTGTAGACTATTATAATATACTAACTGTTACACGCGGTATTGCTCTCTTTTTCCGGGACTTTCCTACCTAACACTTAGACCGTATTAAGAACTTACCGGTTTGGGCTTTATAGGTTCAGAGATTACTCATTAGTTAGTCAAAGTGAGTGGTTTTTGTCACCGGATTTAGTCACCTGAACCATTTACAGTGGTGATTCTTCCCATTGTTTCTGTCGTTTCAGTAATGATTTTCGTATAGAAAATTACTCAGTATGATGTTTAGAATCACCCTTGTAACGGAAGCAGCAGACTAAATCAGGACCTTAAGCTAATATAAAGTTAGTGGTGTCGAAATGGGTCTAGATCTTTTTATAGATCGACTTGGTAGTTTTAGATTGTAAGAAATTTTCAAGCCCCATATTTAAAAGGAACGGGAAATAATTAGTGTTGTGAAATTTTTCTATAGTCTTTCTTCTTAAGCATACTGACTCATTAGTAGTTTGTATGACTTTCGCTTTCATAAATAGTTTGCGTACATGTATAAATACAATTACACAGGCCGCAAACATTATCGTCTCACCTCGTGTCGCAGCATTGAATATTGTATGACTGCGAAGACGTTTCGCAAACTGCGCCCAGTAACTCGTTAATTCCCTTCGTCTTGTAAATGAACGATGGCTCATGCACGAATTAATTTGTCATACTCATAAAGTATTGTAAGAAAATTTTGAACCGAAAATATATTATTTACTTTGCCATATAAAACACAACTAGCTTCTGCCCGCGGCTTCGCCCCCGTGGAATTCGGTCAGTCATCACATCCCACGGGAACGGGATAAAAAATATCCTATGTCCGTCTCCTGGTTCTAAGCTACCTCTCCACCAACTTTCAGCCAAATTGGTTCAGCCGTTCTTGAGTTATAAATGGTGTAACTAACACGACTTTCTTTTATATATAGATAGCTTCTGCCCGCGGCTTCGCCCCCGTGGAATAAAAAGTATCGGGAACGGGATAAAAAGTATCCTATGTCCGTTTCCTGGTTCTAAGCTACCTCTCCACCAATTTTCAGCCAAATCGGTTCAGCCGTTCTTGAGTTATAAATGAAGTAACTAACACGACTTTCTTTTATATATATAGATATACACTGGCCTACAAAACTAAGTATCACACTTTTAAGTACACAAGATAAACTTTAGAAATATAAAGGACTTGAAAAAGTCTTGTATAATTTACTAAATAGTTTCTAAAAAAGCTAATATTTTTTTTATAAAACATCCTTTATTTTAAATCTTTAACTTCTATAGTTTAGAAAAACAATGAAATTTTCAAAAGAAGTGGTTAGTACTTAGTTTTGCAGGCCAGTATATAAAAACTTAAAATAAGTAGATATAGTAGTATTTTAAGTATCAAAAATTGTAGGAGGAGAAAATATAAGTAGCTATTTATCTGTTCAAAATTAACTTCTTCATTAGTCTATAAAAATATAGTAGTTCTAATCGTAACTGCTACACTAGAGAGTTCGATTCCCAGGTATAGAGTGTTATTATAAAATTCTCAGTGGCAGAGTTTAGATTTGTGTTCTTTTAACCACAGGCACGCTTATGTATATAGCAGTTAAACATACCGGCGAACTGTTTGGTTACATTAATACACCTCCGACTAACGTGATGGTATGTAATGCAAAAACATAAACTATCGGCGACTCTTCTTTACAATTTAAAATGTGCTTATAACTCATTTCAATTCCTCTCAAATATAAGGAATGGATTCATTTTATATGTCCATAACTTAAAAATGTGTCGTCTTTACACGTGCCATATGTTTTGAGGCTGTCGGCGTGCAACTGGGTCGGTATAACTTGGTACAGAGGCGGTATTATGACGTGTTATAGCCACCATTTTACGATTGAAAGAGAGGGATGCCGCTCTACAGATTAATTAGCACGTGGGAGAGCCATGCTTCGGTACGAATGGGCCGGCTCAACCGGAGTGATACCACGGCCTCACAGAAAACCGGCGTGAAGCAACGCTTGTGTTTCGTCGAGTGAGTGTGGTTACCGGAGGCCGAAACCCTTTTAAAAGGCGGGTAACGCACTTATGACTCCTCTGGTGTTGCGGGTGTCTATGGGCGGTGGTTATCGCTTACCATCAGGTGATCCGCTTGCTTGTGTGCCCCCCCTATCCCATAAAAAAAATTAGTGCTATCCCATTCTGACAACCTAAAAATGATGGCAATAACGCCTCGTAAAACAGCCCCTGTTCCCTGCCAGCACGGGAGCGCCAATAAAATGACACTGGCGCTGAAATAAGCTGAGCTGGATCGACATAAAGTATTATCCAGCTTATTCCGTGAGAGAATACTTTGTATTTTATCATAGATATTTCGGTGGTTTGGTATAGGCAAATTAAAGTTCGATTCTTTGGGAAAATACACCTCGTAACTATATTGAAACAAATTTTGATTTATAAATGAGAAAGCTGCAATTCTTAATGATAGCATTAAGTTGTAATACCGACCTAATGTAACAAAGAACTGAATTTTATTATGAACTAGCGACCTGCCCGCGGTTTCACCCGCGCTGCCCCGTCCCTAAGAGTCGTAGCGTAATATTAAATAGCTTAAAACCTTCCTCTTGAATCACTCTATCTATTAAAAAAACTGCATCAAAATCCGTTGCGTATTTTTAAAGATCTAAGCATACATAGGGACAGACAGCGGGAAGCGACTTTGTTTTATACTATGTAGTGATAAGCAAGAGGAGGGAAAAAAGGTATTTTATGCCAATGAAGTCCTTATTATCTCTACGTTTGTTGGTAAAATGGAATTAAAGTTTGTTAAATCCTGTTCCCGAGTAGTGTGCCCTTTACTTGGGAATATTATATCGTTCAATCATATGCGCTTAATAAAAACCCCATATAAATTAGAAAGAATGGAAACTTTGCATTCAAAGACATGTGCGCTGGTAAACATTTTTTTACGTAGGTAAATCTATTTTATGAAAATATTTTTGTTTTAGTAGGTTTTATACAACCTTAGGCTTTAGGCCTTAAGCTTCTGCGCCACGTGTTGTAGGTTCGATCCCCGACGGAGCAAATATTTGTATGATCTACAGGCAATTGTTTCGGGTCTGGGTGTTTGTGTATTGAGAATTTGTGTTTGTAAACCCACGATATAGGAGAAAATCCTAGAGAGAGGCAACGTTTTATTAAGATAAAAAATATATTTTTAGATAGGTGTACAAACAGAAAAATAACACACTAAGTCATCAAAAAGTTTTTCGAAGTCAGTTTCTGTAAGCGGTGTGTAATAAAGGGTTGGTGGAGGCATAATATCGACGAACACACACTCAGCGCTTTTCCTAGAAATATTTGTCAACAATAATTACATGGAAATTCTGATTCACCGTAATACTGATTTTCAGAACGTGATTTAATGTTATGACAAACTTCATTTTCATCGTTTTCTCTTTGAAATAGGTACGATTATAAATAGCGTACCATCACGCCTTTATTCCCCGAAGGGTTAGGCAGAGATATGCTAATATAGTTCGCATAGTTCGCCCGTATGTTTGAATCCCTAATTTAAAATATTTTTTCCAAACTTCAAAATGAACTTCATTTTTCCATTTTTTTTATAAAATCCAAAACGTTTAAATTCAATCGTGGAAGTAATAACTGCGCTTATCAACTTATCTGCAAGGTTAAGCAGCGCTCGCCGCGGTCTGTGAGTGGATGGGTGACCATTCTTAAAACATTGAGACCCCTTCATGCCTCGGAGAGCACGTAAAGCCGTCGGTCCCGGTTGTCATACGAACATCTTTGACAATGAGTTGTATTCAGAAGCCCATAATCTATCTATCAGTCTATCCTCCGAATGTCGGTATTGCCTCAAATTGGGCTCGAATGATGATCATATGACGTAATAAGATACGTAATTTTTTTTTAAATTTCATACAATAACAAGTCTCTAACAAACAAATGTACGAACTTCATTTAATCGTCACATTGCATCGGGGCCTAAATCCCGAAGTTCCCCGGGGTACTTGACCAGCGGAGCGTCGCCAGCCCAAAGTAGAGCGGGTCACAAAGGTACCCCGTTAGATGCAAGCCTTGCTTGCACGATTAAAAGAGGTCCCAGTTTACATTACACGAAGCATAAAAATTTTTAAACGAAAAAAAAGACGTTGAAGTAATTCGTTTGGATTGAGGCGTAATTTTAGTTGCTGTTTAAGATAAATTTTAGATCTAGTCTATGAAAATATAGATGTCAGTATATAAAAAATGGAAAGCATTGACTAGTAAAAGTTTATTTAAACTTCAAGGTCCGGATCATCGATAATTCAAACTCTTTTGTTTTGGGCTACGGGGGTCGTTATGGATGTTGCTGAATCAAAATACTTATATATTTACAGATTTATTAAAATACTAGCTTCTGCCCGCGACTTCGTCCGCGTAGCGTGATGATAGCCTTTAGCCTTCCTCAATAAATGGGCTATCTATCAAATCGGACCAGTAGTTCCTGAGATTAGCGCGTTCAAGCAAGCAAGCAAACAAACAAACAAACAAACTCTTCAGCTTTATGAAGTTATTTAGTGAAGGAAAAATTCGACTCGCAGGCAGCAGGAGAATTTTTCCTTCACTAAATAACTTTATAAAATTAGCATGAAAAATGCAAAAAAATCACAAAAAGTTAGTCTTCAGCTTTATAATTAGTGTAGATATATTTACCTGCATACTTAAATATAAATTGTAATATTTTTGGTAAGTAATTTGATTTTTTAAGGGGCTCATGGCTAACGCATCTGTGAACAGCGCTGATCAATAGAGCTGCAAAGTTAAACTGCTATGAGTAACAAACAAAGTGTTGTAGGTTCGATTTACACACCGGGCACATATTTATATATACATACTACCGATAGTTGTTCCGGCTCTGAGCGTTTGTGCATATGAGAATTTGTATTTTAATGGCATCCACGATACAGGAAAAAATCTAAGTGAGGTACAAAGTTTTAAAAAAATATATATACTCCTCATTATACTCCTGAGGCCGTACTACGTGTTATTGCGATCGTTGCAATTGACAGAGACGGATGCCACTCTACATAATCTCTTTCATTCAATCTAAATGTTACTTTAAAATTTGTTCACATATGTCATTGTACCGAATGCATAACACTGAACGTATTCACAACAAGAGAATGGAGTCGAAATCAACATTTAAATAATTTCAGAGCCGCGTCCGAGTTTCCGAGATCCGAGTCGGACGAATATTGCACTTTGCAACCGCCTCTTTGTTCGTGTAAGCCCGTATTGGGCCATTTTTTAGGGTTCCGTACACGATGCCTCTTTGTTCTCGTACATACTGCAATCTTGAAGCAAAGTTTTTTTAGTTTTCTTTAAGGAAACGCTAAGATTATTTTACAGAAGAATATATTTCTATAAAATTTGGCTTGAGATAGATGGCATCCTGAGAAAAGACAGGCCATATTATTCAGCACCAACCTATTTACTGTCTCTAGGTTAGGCATGATCTGGGCTTTTGTGTAAGTTTGTTTGTAAAAAACAGAAATTCGCACACGGGATAGGATATAGGAGAAAATCCTAGTGTTTGCCCCACACTAGGATTTACTCCTGTATCGTGGGTGCTTTTATTAAAAAAAAAGATAAATCTTGGGAGTCTTATCAATCACTCATCATTCTATACTTAATATATAAAGCTGAAGAGTTTGTTTGTTTGTTTGTTTGCTTGAACGCGCTAATCTCAGGAACTACTAGCTAACTCTTCAGCTTTATACCAGACCACTCAGAAAGTTTTGCAACAAAAAGTTTTTATGTATAAGACACTAGTCACTTGTAATTCTTTTGAAAACTTCGATTATTTAAAAGTAAAAATACCACTGTTCGATTTTCAAATTTCCCTCCGCATTTTTTTGAGAGCCTATTCAAATTTTCTTGTCTCATAAGAAAATGGATCTGCATCGAGAATATTTTCGTGCAATGTTTTTTTATGATTTCAAATGTGGCTTAAAACCTGATGAGTCATTTTATCGACATCGAATTGCTTTTATGGATGAAGGACCTTGAAAAGCAACCATCTACCGCTGGTATAGCGAGTTCAAACGTGGTCGTCTTACTTTGGCGGATGAACCTTTGGAATGGTCGTCCTACGACGGCTGTGACGGCTGGCACGACAACGCGCTGCGCACTCTGCGATCAAAACGAGGGACTTCCTGGACTCCACATCGGTCAGAGTCTTGGGACACCTTCCTTACACTCCTGATTTGGCTCCATCTGACTTCTTTTTAATCCCTCAAATTAAAAATTAGCTCAAAGGGATACAGTTTTCATCGCGCGAAGACGCGCTAGCAGCGTTTGAGAAGGCCGTGGAAGAGGTGTCTGCGGAGGACTGGAAAAAATGTTTTGAAAATTGTTTCAGACGCATGAAACTTTGTATATACGCTGGTGGAGAGTTCTTTGAAAAGATTTAATAAAAATATTTTCTTCATAGAAGTTAGTTTTTAGTTTCTCAAAACTTTCTGAGTGTCCCACGTATATTAGTATGGAGTATAGATACCTATACGAAGCAGGTTATGGCCGGATTTGAACCCTTAGACTACGGGGTTTGTTACATCGGATGGTTAATCAAACTAAGCTACCAAGATACCACCTCGCTCTTTAAAATGACTTCAGAATTGTTGATTCTTGACAGTTTGTATGTCATTTAGTGGCACCGCATGATCATCATTATGATATAATTGAAATAGTCGAATTGGTTCTAAGGTCTCGATGCAATACTCAGGTAAAGCATAGTTTTATTGTGACTTACTATTTTTTTGTTTTTGATATGCTTATGGTTGATCACCAGTTCACCTGATGTTAAGCGACACTGCGACCTAAGATGGAGCGCGTTTGCCTAGAAGAAACCGATTCACTCCTGATTTAAAGACACCCAGATTATATCTATCGGGGAAAACCCACTCGGGAAGCGCATTCCACATTTCCGCAGTACGCATAATAAATGTGGACTTAAAGCGTTCCGTTAGGATTTTCGGAATATCCATCATGAATCTATGTCGCTTTCTTGTGCTTCTGATTGTCTGATAGTAGAAAGGGCATGGGGGATTAAGATTGTGGAGATCTGATGCATACTGACTACTTGACACCACCATACCCTAATGACAAAAAGTCACAAAAAGTTTAACCATATCGAAGTCAATCCATTACTGTGACATGAGTTGACGATTCTTCTCCGATCCACCGGGAGCTCAAACACAGGGTTGTCACGCAACACTGTTGCGTATACACAGTATACACTCCATTACGCAAATTGTTCATAATAATTAGTTTGAAATAACGAACACTGCTCTTTATAGGGTTGCACATAACATAACCATCATGCTTGTATTTCCCGAAGGGTTAGGTAGATGTGTCGCCGGTATATTTAGCTCCCATGAAATTGGGGGCGTGCCTATTACCATTAACCGGGCATAAATCGAAACTCCAAGCTGCTACTGAAATTTTCATAGCAAAACTCAGTAAAATTTTGCTCGACATGAGAACCGAACCTCTTTAGCGTAGCAGTTCATAATTACTTAATACGAATTTATAGGTAACAAGCTTTTTTGTAATGTTTTTGCATTTTCCATGCTAAGATTATAACGTGAGTCGTGACATCTCCTTTAAGACGTAATAATTCAGAATCTGAAGGCAAATTTCGACCATCCGGGTGGGTCTTGCGGTGGCTTAGTGGTCATAGCGTCTGGTGTATTTAACCAGAAGACACGCGACCTCACGTGCACGTGATCTCGTCCGCGTAGATATTTTAATTATATATTATTCTGATGTATAAGCTAACTGCCTCATTAGCCAAGTGGTCCTGAGCGCGACTGCTACGCTAGAGGTCCTGGGTTCGATTCCCAGGTCGAGCAAAGTGTTATTGGGTTTTTCTATGAAATTCCCAGTAGCAGCTCGGAGTTAGGAATTTGTGCCCGGTTAATGGCAATAGGCTCGCCCCCTATTACATGGGACCTAAACATACCGGCGAACTGTGGGTGTACATTAGTACGCCTCTGCCTAACCCTTCGGGGAATACAGGCGTGATGGTATGTTATGTATAAGCTATATTATTGTAAAGTTTTGTCGAAATCAATAGAGTAGTTTTTGCGTAAAAGAACAAACAACCATACATGCTTACAAACTTTTACATTAATAATATTAGTAGGATTGAATTATCTTACACTAAATCAGTTATTTTGAATAAAATAACTCAACTATAGGTTAGTTGAGTGGTATTTATTTTATTTAGATTATACTAATCGAGAAGATGGTTCTTGTCTACCTGCCCCACCAGACGCTAACGCAATTTCCCGTCATTCGCAGTTCAGGTGTAGAACTAGACTGAACTGAACTAGACTGTGCCGTTGACAATGCTGTCCCATATAATATAATATGTGCTCACGTAATGCTGCATAAACCAATTATTACAACACTGTCCCTGACTTAGCACGGATGGTTTATACCAACTAAACGACTCGTAGTTTAGTGCCTGAATAAACACGCATGTTCTTTACTTGTAGTTTGAATAAACACGGATATTCTTTACTCGTAGTTTGAATAAACACGGATGTTCTTTACTCGTAGTTTGAATAAATACGGATGGTCTTCTTTTTAGTGGAGATTCGAGTAAAACGGTATCGATTGATTGATTGACAACACGTTCGGCGTAGCTGCTGAGTGATCGGCTTCTACTACACGTGTTGTAGGTTCGATCCCTACACGGGTTTTGGGTCTGAGTGTTTGTGTATGTGAGAGTTTGTGTTACTTACACCTTGGATTTCTAGACGGGTTGGGTTCTAAACGAACCCACGATAGAGGAGAAATCTAAGTGTGGGTCAACATTAAAAAAAAATGTAGATAGAGTTATTAATCTTCAGTGTAGAACTATTTTATGGTTCAAAATGGAAAAAATCGCAAATCATGTGGTTGCCATTGCACTACCGACGTGAACCCACTCGTTACACAAGCATTTAACTTAGCACTTAAACACACTTAACACACTTAGCTTAGCACACTAAAAATATTTACGTATTACCTGCGAAATCCCCAGAAAAAATTTTTTAGTAATAAAGGCCCAATCGTATAAGTAATTAGTACTTAAATGAATAATAAAAATATTTTTATGCTTTAATTACATGCGAAATTAGATGTTACCCACCATTACAATCTCGTATTGGACGTAGGCCACTTTCAGTCTATTTTTTAATATCCTCCCACCATTAATAATAAAAGTACTTTAAATAATTTATTACTGCGAACTCTCTACAAAGTTACTCAGTAATAAAGGCCCGTCAATCGTAGAGTTCAAGTACGGAAGGGGGTTGCAGTTGCTCCTGCGGCGGCGACCTACTGACCGAGGTCGATGACCGGTGCATCGCAACCCTACAACTGTGGAACCGCGTTGTTTAGGCTCCGATGCTCGTGTGACAAAGATTTTCCTCATTCTGAAACGTTTTTATTATGCCGTCTCACTTTATTCACATGAGAATGACAAAGACGGATACATTTTGTATGTCTTTAGCTACTTGGGGTATAATAATATTTTGGAATGTCGTAGTTGTTATTATTATAAGCATTTTTAGTGATGCTGCTGGCATGTTTTTTGTCAACTGTTTTTATTAACCTAGTGGTCCTAAGCGCGACTGTGACGCTAGAGTTCCTGGGTTCAATTCCGAACAAAGTGTCGAACAAAGTGTAAATGAGTATTTCTATTATATTCCCTAGCAGCTCATATTATGGTATTTTGTGTCCGGTTACTGGCAATAGGTTCGCCTTCTGCCTGCCAACTGTGGATGTACATTAGTACGCCTCTGCCTTATCCTTCGGGGAATAAAAGCCTGATTGTATATTATATTTATGATATTCATTACTTATTTGAAACTTAATTCAAACTTATATTATGCAAATTATAGAGCGTTATCAGGTCAAATATACCTAGTTGAATAAGGTTATCCAAAGAATATGGGTCACCAGTGGGTCTGGCTCGCTACGTCTGTTCTGTTGCAGTCTTTGAACGTTCAAGTTACTACTTAACTTGGCTTAAAGTGGCCCTTATGGACCCTTACTTAGCAGATTATGTTCCATTGAAGGACCCTTGAAGTATTAAATTTATTCGATATTTAGTTTTAGCGTGATGATATATAGCATATAGCCTTCCTCAATAAATGGGCTATCTAAGACTGAAAGAATTTTTCAAATCGGACCAGTAGTTTCTGTGATTAGCGCGTTCAAGCAAGCAAACCAACTCTTTAGCTTTATATAATAGTATAGATTTCAACCAGGGTATTTCTATTTAAAGAAAACACACAACAAAGATTTTTTCTTGATAAAGTTCAATTGAAAAAAATATATCAGCTTAAGCTAGTGATCGCAAACTATTTTTGATGTGTGTAGGTACTAACTCCAGAATAAACCGGAATATTTGAAGAGAAATATTAAAAGATAGTAAAGTATATGATTCTTATGTGAGGGTGCCGTGACCTGACACCGCTGCAATTGACCCACGAACCTAGAAAAGTGTCAACTTCGAACAATGGACGGTTCAGACTAGCTACACGCTGTAAATAGGATAGACATTCTGGTCGGTGAGAAAATTCGAATTATAAAATATCTTGAGGAATAAGGAGAAATAAAAAGTAGTATTTAAGAAGTATTTATTTAAATAAGAAGTATTTAGCATTTAAGAAGTATTTATTTAAATAAGAAGTATTTAGCATTTAAGAAGTATTTATTTAAATAAGAAATAACTATTTAATAAAAGTAGTATTTAAGAAATATTTATTTAAATAAGAAGTATTTAGGTTTATTTTATCGTATTTATGAATACTATGAACATGTTTTTCTAGGGAAAAGGACACAGAGTACCATCCGGTTAGGCAAGAAATTGGGGGCAACCTCTGTTAAAATCAATAAAGTAGTTGATTATTAGTGATCAAATTATTCAAACAATAGGTTTTGTTTGTAAAAATCACGTTTTCCTTGAAACCTCACTTAGTCACATACGCCCAGTAAATTATTATTAATTCACTGGCTTCATTACCCTTTAAACCGGAATGCAATAATATTAGCACGATCTTGCTAAACGGCAGAACATTTGGTAACGCGGGGGCACCACCTCAGACGAACTTAGCAGCAGATGGAAGGAGTTCTACCGATTTAAAAATCTTTACTATCCCAATCCCACTACTTAGTATGGGACTCCTCTTAGGGCCTTTTTCACTGTGTCAAGTAGCCGCTACTCAGCGAATAAATAAAAAAATGTAACAGAGTAAGTATATTGTGTGAAAATAACAGCTCGATAAATTACTTATTTATCGGGAACTTACTCGGTGGTGGTAAAATAGGTGGTGAAGTAAGAGGGGTAAAACTATAGTATATTCAACTTTTCCAGTTTAATCTATACCAATAATAAAGCTGAAGAGTTTGTTTGTTTGTTTGCTTGAACGCGCTAATCTTAGGAACTACTGGTCCGATTTGAAAAATTCTTTCAGAGTTAGATAGCCTATTAGATAGTTATTGAGGAAGGCTATAGGCTATCGGAAGTCGCGGGCAGAAGCTAGTAATATTATAAACGTGAAAGTTTATGAGGATTATTTGATGTATGGATGTTTGATACCCTTTCACGACAGAACGGCTGAAGGGATCTGGATAAAATTTGACACAGAGATAGATTATAGTCTGAAATAAAACATGGGCCACTTTTTATCCAGGTCAGACGCACTAATTCTGAAGTACACGCAGACAAAGTTGCGGGCAGAAGCTAGTATTTAATATACAAGTAACGTGTAACAATAGCTACGTACACAACACATCACTTTAATAGGTGGTGCACTGCGTTGAGGCTGCAGCCGCGTTCCTTTGTACACTGTGACTGTGAAACGCACCCCTATTATCAAGCAATACAGGTTGCTGATTTAGTCACTGGTACCCGTTTAAGGGTGATTCAAATCAGCTGATTATTGGGTCAACATCTTATGACTGTCCAGATGATCAACAAATTATTTTAATTTTTTATTTTAACATACTATATATATTTGAATGCATCTGAAATATTGTGTGTAAAGTTGAGTATGTCACCCTTTAGTGTATGCAGGTCATTTCTATATTAACCTAGAAATGTCTATTGTGTTTTTTTTTCCATTTCCATGCTACGCTGTGGCTAAGTGGTCATAGCGTCTGGTGTATCTAACCAAACGACGCTGGTTCGAATCCTGCCTGCAATCGATTTTTTCCTTCACTAAAATAACTTAAAGGACTATCTTGATTAATTTATTTATACATTAAATTCTTTCTCACGTTTTTCACATAAACTCCTTTACTTAAAGATACCACTCATTAAAAAAATTATTAACTCTCGTCATATTGTTGTCACCATATTGAAGGTGTATCCAGATACGGAGTAACACTGTCTCCTAGATACAGGGACTCAAAATATTAGGTATATTATGAGTCCCTGTATCTTAGGACTCAAGGAACTCATCATTGAAATTTTAGTTTTAGCCTTTGTAAATTATGATGTTATAGGTAGGTATGTGTGTTTGGGGCTATTCAATAAATTAAATTTAGTAATTTAATCTCAGATGTTTTTATATTATGCTGTCCCCAATACCTGGAGTCCAGGTACTGCAGGATTCCTTTAAGTCCTGCGGAGATCAGACGCCAGTTCAGCGTAAAATTACAAATCTGTAACAGCATGTGAGGAATTTACACGATATATTTTGGCGAATCTTTGCAAAATTATGTAAAAAAATATTTACCAAGAAGCTTATAAAATGAGGTTTTATTTATTAATTTATTTAAATAAATAAATAAAACCTCATTTTAAGGTAACTTTTTGTGATTTTTTGCATTTTTTTTGCTAATTTTTATAAAGTATTTGTATATAGTGCAGGCAAATTTCGACATTGCAGGTGGGACTCGCGGTGGCTTAGTGGTCATAGCGTCTGGCGTACCTAGCCAGAAGACAAAACGAATCCAGGTTCGAATCCTGCCTGCAGAAGTGGAATTTTTCCTTCACTATATAACTCATTTTAAGGTTTTAAACATAAAATCACAGAAGATAGAAAAATATAATTATGTACTTGTAACGAAGTGAATCTGATTAGTTTATTCTTTAAACCTTTATGCATTGCAGAGAGAGTCCTGCTTCGGCACGAATGGGCCGGCTCGACCGGAGTGATACCACGGCCTCACAGAAATCATCGTGAAACAACGTTTACGTTGTGTTTTGCCGATTGAGTGAGGAAACCGGAGTCCCAAACCCTTTTACAAGGCGGGCAACGCTCTTATGACTTCTCTGGAGTTGTGGGTGTCCATGGGCGGCGGTTATCGCTTACCATCAGGTGATCAATCTGCTCGTTTGCTCCCCTATCCCATAAAAACAACATTATGTTATCTGATTAAGACAAGAGATTTTTTAACATTATTTTGCAATAAGTTGTTTAAAAACATCCGTTACAATATACAGGATACCTATCAATGTTTGACAGCACGTTTGCCGTAGCGACTGAGCGTTCGGATTCTACGCTACGTGTTATGGGTTCAATCCCCGCACGGAAGAAATATTTGTATGATCTAAAGTTATTTAAAGTGATTTAAAGCTTAGCACGAGGGGTTAACAAGAATACTAGTAATGTGCGACCCGCATTGCTAGTAAGCTTTTTTTTAAAAAAAAAAAGTACAGATGCATGATCTACGAAACAAATATTTGTTCCAGGTCTGGGTTTTTGTGTGTGTGACAATTTGTGTTTGTAAAAGCACTCACGATACAGGAGAAATCCTAAAAAGTACCTACATTAGTACATTATTGTCTCCCTACAAGGATGCTGAATGATCAGACGTTAGGCATCAAAAACAATGTCTATACATAAATATAGTCAAATGTAACTTCTTGTAGAAGCACATAAAAACACACGGGTACACATAAAAATCAAACTGCAATACTATCTAAGTGTTTTGCATTACCGTTTCACCCTGACTTGAGTGCAAGCCATTTGCATTGAGCGATCCTTTGAACTCCATCGACACCGCTACACTACATAGACTGACGGTTACTAGGTATACTTACATTGAATTTACAAATTTACAATACTAACGTAATGCCAAAATAAATTGTAATTCAAAACGACATGTTTGCCGTAGCGGCTGAGAGATCGGTTTCTGCGACAAGTGTTGTGGGTTCGATCCCTACACGGAGCAAATATTTGTATGATCCACAGGTATTTTTCCGGGTCTGGGTGTTTGTGTATGTGAGAATTTGTGTTTGTAAACGCACCCACGATACAGGAGAAAATCGTATAGTGGGGCAACGTTTAAAAAAAGAAAACAATTCATTCAAAGTTTGTTCTTATTCGGATTTCAATACCGTAATCTAATGTTTAGGTTCCTTGTGTACCACTTCATCAAAAATCTTCAATGGAAATAGGTAAATGTAAGCGAATGTAATTCTTTCTAACTTTACACCAAGTTTGGAACGATTTTCCGGTTGTTTATCCGGGTCTGGGTGTTTGAGAATGCGGCAATTATTTTTTTTTATAAACGCACCCACTCACGATACAAAAGAAAATTCAATGGGGCAGCGTTAAAAAACAAACATAATGAAATGAAATGATTTGGTAAGTATTTATGAGATGCACCGTCAACTCCATTTCAGTTCAATCTCTGTAAAGCCCATCCTATGGTTGCCTGGAAGAGATCGCTGCTCGCGATAAGGCCGCCCATTGTACATTTTTATCCGGTCTGTGTATATGTTTTGGTGTACAATAAAGAGTACCTATATAAATAAATAATATTCATCTTCCCAAGAAGAGCAGAGGATGTCAGATTTTGGCCGTCATAATGCAGGCAAGCGAGCGTTTCTCGCACCGACGACAAGAGAAAAATAATGTCTCACGTTGGCGACACAAAGCCGCCGCCCGCCGCCGCCATAAGTTAAAAGGTACGTTTGGTCATGTTGGCGTTTGTCTTTTTCGAGCACTTTTTTTTAGTAGATACCTCTGTACAGTGTACTATAAAACTACCCAATTGTCTTTATTTCATTACAAAAAATGGGTACATTTAGATTTAGAATTTCATCATTTTATTAGAATTTTTGCTTAAGGTCAATCGTTCAACATAACATAACATACCAACCATGTACTCGTACATACAGACCACAACTATGTTTTGCTTACATCTTCTCTTCTCTACTATTATAATAATAATAAAAAAACAACAGAGTATATAATATAATCTATACTATTATAAAATTGTAAAAATCTGTGTCTGTAAATTGAAGATATTTAAAAAAAAACAAGTGGGTTAGGGTATATAAACGTCTCCGAACCCAAAAATGTGATTTTTGAATTCTTATCGGTTTGTCTGTTTGTTACGGATTAGCGCAAAGACCACTAAATATATTTTAATTTTGTTATCACTGTTAGAAAGTATATGCTCCAACTTAAAAACTGGTGGACTTCTTATTTCAATGAGTTGAATGGATCACGAGATACAACTTGACCTCTCTGACATACAAAGAAGAGATTCAAGATCATTACTGTGGGTTTTTTTCGAGAATCCGTTTCTAATACTAATATAGCATCATGTGAGCGAAGCCGCGGGCAAAAGCTAGTAAACAAATATTTCTTACGTACCAAAGTTACAGAAGCATTATAACCTCAATGCAAAAGAAATATTAGATATGTGTGTGTGTGTGTGTTATAAAAAATAATTTGTTGGTCTATTTGTGCCATCTTAATGGCTTCCTTTTTCAATTTTAATACCTAGAAATTGAACGTAGAAAGCTTGACGAGGGACATTGGTAAACGAAAGAAAAACCGATATAGGTTTATCTTTAATTTTTTTTATAACAACCTTTTTGCATCGAGGTTATAAATAATTAATAATAATAATAATAATAAATCGTTTATTTTCTCCTCACAATAAAAAGTTTACATTGTTATCTTATTTATTTAAATGTTAACAAATTGTGAGGAGCTGGTGTCTGAGTTAGGCATAGAAAATACCTGTATTACAGATCACCAGGTCCTCACCCCACGGTATGAGTAAGAGCGTTAGAAAAATTATAAGATTTCTTTTTTACTGATTAAGGAGATACAATACAATACAAAGGAGTTAAAATACAAAATAGTTAACTAAAACAATCAAACAACTAATAAAAAAAAAAAAAAAATGCCAGATAAGAGTGCCTGTCTGTGTGTGTGTGTGTGTGTGTGTGAGTGTGTGTGTGTGTGTGTGCGCGTGTGTGTGTGTGTATGTATATGTGATTATTCTGAGTGAAGTAGGTTTTCCGTAAACTTATAATCCAACCTTTGCAACCATTCCGTGAGCACAGATTTGCATTTAGTTTTCGGTAACGAATATATTGCTAAGACACGATTTAATTTATTGTAGAAATTTGATCCTTGGTAGCAGAAAAATCGGTGTGCTAGGCTGGTCTTGAATAGCGTTGGAATGCAGACTCGATCCTTACGTCGCTGATTTACAATTTTTTCAGGTTCATATTTTAACAAAGAATGTTGTTTGGATACAGTGTAAAGAATAAAAAGTTGACGGACTGTTAATACCTCCCACTCCTTATAAAGATCCGAAGTAGAATGGTAGAATGGCAGGAATAAGGTAACTTTGAGGAGGGCCCTTTGAGCCCTTTCTAGTTTTAAGAAATTTGTTTTACAGGCACCTCCCCAGGCGGTGATGCAGTAAATAAGTTGAGATTGACAGAGAGCAAAGTACACTGACCTAAGTACATTTTTTTGTGCTACATGTCTTAATGCTTTAAAGACAACCATCAATTTACGCACCCTTGCCGCAAGAAGGTCAATATGTCGGTAAAAATTCAGATTCCTATCTATCAGTATGCCAAGATACTTGGTCGATTCTGCGTTCATAATGTTAGGGCAGGAACAGTTAGTATCCATATGATTTGAGCAGGTGTGAGAGATAATATGATACGAGGGATCAGGCTTATCATTGGTTTTTACAGAAAAGGTTAGGAAGTTGGTCTTTGAAACATTAAGTGTTAGAATGTTTTTATTCAACCATTTAGTAACGGTGTTCATTCCTCTTTGGGCACTTGAAAAAACCTCCCCCCAAGAATTACCACTAAAAAGCAAGGCCGTGTCATCTGCAAAGGTTACAATCTTTGTATTAGGTATTTCCATCTGACAGAGATCGTTAATGTACACGAGAAAAAGCGTAGGGCCCAGGATACTTCCTTGGGGAACTCCAAAAGTCACTGGGACCTCCTCGCTTATAATATTGCCTATTTGCACACATTGAGTTCTCTCTGACAGGTAATCTTGTAGTAGTTTTAATTGGAGGTCACGAATACCAAGGCATTCAAGCTTCTTTATCAGGATCGGGACAGAGACCGTGTCAAACGCCTTTGCTAAATCTAGAAATATACCTATGGTTTTCTTTTTATCATCTAATTTAGTTACTATATAGTTAGTCAGTTCAAAGACAGCATCTGATGTGGATCTATTTGCCCTGAAGCCAAATTGTGCTTGTGATAAGTAGATTATATAAGTAAATTAATCGCTCACTATACGTTGAATAGCGTCTTCCCTTTCTCACATTCTAAAAATGATTGCGTTATCACGTGGGAGAGCCATGCTTCGGCACGAATGGGCCGGCTCGACCGGAGTGATACCACGGCCTCACAAGAAACCGGCGTGAAACAACGCTTGCGTTGTGTTTCGCCGAGTGAGTGAGGTTACTGGAGCCCAAACCATTTTAAAAGGCGGGCAACGCACTTGTGACTCCTCTAGTCTTGCGGGTGTCCATGGGCAGCGGTTATCGCTTACCATCAGGTGATCCGTCTGATCGTTTGCCCCCATAAAAAAAATAACACGATGTGGTACTCAAGATGACAATGCGCAAGTGATATTACTCGTGTTGTTGACGTACATAGTCTGTGGCTATCGTACTATCACTGTGGTGTTGAATGTCACGAATCACATGGACTACAGGTCAATGGTTACTACATAGGCCGTATTATGACGTGTCATTGCCATCATTCCCCGATTAAAAAAGAGGGATGCCGTCCTACAGATTAAAAATCGCTATCCCATTCTCTCAACCAACCAATGATGGCTATAACACGTCATAATTCGGCACCTGGGCCAGCGAAGGCAAGTACGGTTTTTAGTCGGTACGAATCCGATTGCTGTGACAGAAGATCCGTAAGGATCCGCACACATAAAATGATTTTATTTGAGCAAAGATTTTGACGATTCACCGGCTCTATATTTCGTCCAAAATCTAGAGTTCAATAAACACTGCCCCCTCCCCAGCTGGAAGTCGAGCCACGAGGCTTTCTCGCGCTAAACAAAAAAAGACGGCTTGTATGTTTGTTTATCATTTTATAACAACAAGAATCCACAGTAAGCAGAAAGCAGCATGCATTTGCAGCTCACTCCGGACACACAGCAAAAACTTGATGACCTACAAACGTAGTGTCGCCGCGGAGTTTTGTGAGTTTCCAAACTGTTACACTACTGCGTCATAGGTTAATATGTACCTATAAGTCCTTGCTATTTATATAGTGTAAAATAATAAACGGAATCTCTGGAACGTTTTTATAATAAACCAAAAATAGATTCACACGTGTTCAATAAACGTGGATATTCAATTAAAATGTATATGCAAATTTAATAGGAAAGGACCGTCGCATTGCTTCGAGACTTTCAATTACTTTAAGTTCCGTTTCTTTCGCGAACTCTTCCGTTATCGCCGCACGGAGTAAAGGATTGCACTCATTTATATCTAGATTCTTTGATTTGTGACAACACCGATATTATCTTCTTTTGTTTTTCTTTTGTTTCTTCTGTTGTGTTTATGTCGGACTAGCCGACCCAGCGAACTACGTACCGCATCAGGAAAACATTTTTTTTCATATTTACTCACCTTTTTAACCTTCTCTGGACTTCCACAAACATTTCAAAACCAAAATCAGCTAAATCGGCCCAGTCGTTCTTGAGTTTTAGCGAGACTAATGAACAGCAATTGATTTTTATATTTAAAGATTTTGGCTTTTTATATAATTTGGTTTTATAAAAAAATATATCTTACTATAATCCAGCATAATCGATAAATGCCACATTAGCGTAGTGGTCCCTACTGCGACTGATACGCTAGAGATCCTAGGTTCGACTCCCAGGTCGAGAATTTTTTTAATAAATATTATTGGGTTTGTCTATGAAATTAAACTAAGCTCAGAGTATGGATTGGACCATGGTTAATTGCAATGGGCTTACTACATGGGATCTAAATACACCTCTTTATAGGGGAATACATACAGATTTTTTTGTTTATTAACCTAATTTTCACTCACAAATTCATAAAACAAACACTTTACAAGACACACATACACATTACAAATTTAACACTTCAGAACTATGACAATGTGAGTATGTATTAAAGTATTAAGTACCTATAATTTAACTTACTATATTGCTGTACCCTTACAGGGTTTCATGTTGAAACTGATCATCATATTTTGTAACATCTTTGTAACACATGAATGCAAATAAAGAACTTGAACTTGAACCGTCTTACGAATTTTCGATCAGGTCACGTGTCCTGACGCGAGTTTAACATTTTTTCTCATCCCAAAAAGTGCACACCGCCGCTAAAGAAGTTTTCACTTCAAAAATCCTGGAAATCAAACCTTTAGCGTAGCGGTCGCGGTTAGAACCGCTCGGTTACTAAGGCAGTTAGCAGCCTGATTTCTGTATTTACTTACCAAGGGTCCTATATACCGAGTGTCCATGATATCATAATACTGCCAATCGTAATCCTTTTAATTCACAATTCACAGCCTGATGACAATAATATTGCAGTGGCTATTATTGGATATAATAATATGAGTAAGCTATAACGGTGATTACTTTTTATGGGGATTTGTACACAGCTTTAAATGAACGAAGCCGAATGCTGTGCGCTACAATACAACTTTGAATATATAGAATGTGCAAACAATATAATGTTGTCTGTTCCAATGTTGATATTTTCCATGATAGTCGCAATGTTTTTAAGAATTCTCTGCTTAAGGCCCACTTGCACCAACTTCTTAAATGTATTTAAATTGTATTTAAACACAATTTTTCATAGTAAATTTGTGTTTAAATACGATTTAAATACATTTAAGAAGTTGGTGCAAGTGGGCCTAAGAATTCGCTGCTAAAATTTGATCAATATTTTAACACAATGTAACTTTTCTTTATAATATATTCATAATTGGACTTCAGGTTTATAAATTGTATGTTAAAAGAATGCTAGTATGTAATACTTAATCTATGGTCTGTTTCTGTACCTGTTAAATAAAATGAAATATAACAATATCATAATACCTACCTATAGGTAGGTACTGATTTCTGACACTTACGCGAATATTAGACATTGAAATGAAACTACTACTACTGGAAATCGAACTCAGGGCCGTGCTAACAATCTCTAGACCAATGAGAAACTTCTACTAAGTACGGCCCATGCGCAGTTTCGCTTGTGTAAATTTTCCCTACTTTTACGGATTAAAAAATAACTTGTATCTATACCAATAAACTAAAATTTTTCATACATACGGCAATTTCATTGTTTAAATTAAGAATAGAAAAAAAAACTTTATCATTAAGTGAATAAATTGTATGAGAGAATACCCATGATGCAACTCGGGCAAGCCTCTACAGTTTATTGTGCCTTCTATCTATACTATAAGACACATTTGAGATACTATACAAATAAAAGTATTAACAATAATTAAGATATAATCTAAGTTTTATCTAAACAAGTGGAAAAACATTGCACAGTTAAAAATATTGTTTGAACGGGTTTAATTAACGTGGTGTTAATCTAGGGTATTAATTCTCGTAAGCCGTGAGGTGCAGGTGCGTTCGACCGCTGGCCGCCGGTAATCCGCTGATTTACTGTACATCGATAATTGTTGGTCACTCCTGTGATTACTGAACAGTGGTGATTTTCCTAGTAACAGTAGTGATAATAATTATAAACAATATTATACCTAACTTACTGTCTGTAACTAACTGCCTCATTAGCCAAGTGGTCCTAAGCGCGACTGCTACGCTAGAGGTCCTGGGTTCGATTCCCAGGTCGAGCAAAGTGTTATATGGTTTTTCTATGAAATTCCCAGTAGCAGCTCGGAGTTAGGAATTTGTGCCCGGTTAATGGCAATAGGCTCGCCCCCTATTACATGGGACCTAAACATACCGGCGAACTGTGGGTGTACATTAGTAGTACGCCTCTGCCTAACCCTTCGGGGAATACAGGCGTGATGGTATGTTTATACCTAACTTATTCATATTATGTATTATTATAACAGCCCCTATGTAAAAAAAACCCTGATTCGAAAGGGGCCTATATTGTAGACTAGCTTCCGACCACGACTTCGTCCGCGTGGAATATTTAGTTGGACTTAGCGTTATTATATATAGCCTATAGCCGTCCTCAATAAATGGGCTATCTAACAATGAAATAATTTTTCAAATCGGACCAGAAGTACCTGAGATTAGCGCGTTCAAGCAAACAAACAAACAAACTCTTCAGCTTTATCTAGACTTTAAGTACCTATAGATATCTCTATCGCCTTAAAAAATAAAATAGCTAACATTAAATATTCATAACACTACATATTAATGAAGTATAAACTGCATGAGTGTCGTGTCCAAATTATCGCAATCTCCCCAAAATCTAGAAAAAAAATAGGAAAACAGCATTATCAGCCTTTGTATGTTTGGCACTCAATGATGACTGCCACTTTATTGCTATTTAATAATAATTGCAATTTTGCTCACTTTATTAAATTTTGTTCAGGGTATTTTTTTACTTGTAATTTGAAAAGGATTAGGTATATAACTAAATTGAATTAAATCTTGATACCTAATACTATTGTTTTTTTATTGATTGATACCTAATTGATTGACTGAATTGATATTTCTTAACAAACAAACACCAAAGTACACCAGTCTGACATTATACTATGTTGGAGTTATGATATCAGTTTAACTTAGCTCTACAAACCAAACATAGATATCACAGTGTACGCGAAGCCTTATCTTTGCTTAAAAAATAACACGTCAACCAAATACCCCAAAAAACAAACATAATTATTATAACCACTGTTTAGATTATATCGCACCAACCGAACTTTTCACCTAATTACTTAGGCTGTATTAAATATAGGGAAAGCGGCATAAAAATAGGTCATATATTGGCGAAAGAGCGGGACAGAAAATAGTGCAACAAATTGTGGTATGGCGCTGTCTCGTTCTCGCGCCGGAAATCAATAATGGCATCTCGCCACGTGGAGGCAGGAAGCGAGCCTGCTCCATTTACACTGGTCGAACGTAGTGAACGGACGACTTCACGAGACTCCATTACTAGAGAATTGAATCCGACCGTCTTCTGTTTTGGACTCCAAATGGAAATTGAATTTCGAATCGATATATCGGATGGAATATTTCCACGAATAGATAGATGGGCCTTATTCGGCGGCGCGGTATTCGTTTGTTAACCTAATTTTTGGACTAGATTCTTGTACTTAAGATCTAGCCTGTTTATGGTATCTATACCTACTACAGCTAGGACATGTAGTACCTACATATCTTGAAAGTATTTATATTTTTTAAATAAGAACTGACTAAAAACTCATTACTGTAGTCTCCTACCAATTGTAACTTGAACATGAAATTAGGGCAAATAAGCTTACTACTTGGCTCAAGTTGAGACTCACAGAGACATCTATCGAAAGCAACCCAGAAAACAAAATATAGTACTTTGAGCTACCACAAGCTGAAACTCGTAGTTTAAAAGTTTTCCCGGTTAAACCTTCGCAGCTAGATGGCTCCATAGTCATAAGATTGAAGTTCCAGATTTTCCCGCAACAAGCATCAAAGCGCTGGCGTCGCATATTAATTTTAGTTCCAAGTTTCCTCGCTAGGACGCCAATGAGCTAATCTAGATGGCGTTACAGGATAACAGTAAGTCAAGCTACTGCCACTAGAGGACTCTATTCTATTAGTTCTCGTGTTGTCCGCTCGCTACGGCTTGCTACGGTGGCGCTGCGCGATATTACTAAAAGTTCTATTCGATGCGGTAGAGGGCAGAGGGCATCGGACATTTGATTTTTGTTTTCTTTTGTTGTTCAAAGATATTATTTATTACTTTACATTATTAGATATACACACATAATGTATTGCAAAATCATTTATAGCATCTAAAAAAAAGAAAAATATATTTATTTGTGCTCTAATTACAGGAAAGTAATAGAACTAAAAATATATAACATCATTTTAGTGATTTGTATGATATTGCTAAGCTAAGCTAAGCTCATCCAGCATTTTTTTATTGCAAATAGTTACTTGCACTTTTCTTGAAGTAAAACTTCACACAAATATCTTCTTCAAAATTTTACTAATAGTGATACTTGTGTAATATAATCGTTTTTCATAAAAAGTATATTCACATTATTTTGAGACGGCTTCTTGACTAAAAAAATATAAGCGTTGATGGGAGCAGAGCAGGCCTGCGGTGGTTTTAGGAATGTGCATGGATTTATTCACCTGTATTTTATTAGAGTTGCTTGACTGGCTTCGAACTCAATAAGAGCCCTTAGGCATGAAGTAGGCCCTCTCTCAAATAAAGATAAACAATTTGAATTTTGACTTCCAATGATAAATACGAATAAATAAACGCTTTTTAAATAAGTAATGGCGTTATCGTACCAGTTACAACAAACAACAGAATTCCTTCGCAAAATCCTGTAAGTATTCAAAGGTAAGTAAACAGAAATATTGTTCATGCCATCATACATTTTCATCGGGAACAAAGCAACTTTTTTACTATAACTTTGGATAAGCAAAATCATATTCTATACAAAATTAACTAGTTAAATATTTGCTTTCCGAGTTTGCATGGGAAGATTTTTCCAGGATTTACAAATCGTCCAAAATATAAGTTGTTTTTTACAATATGTAGGTAGGTACTTATAATCATGTAATGAAATAATATTTATTTCTGTAAGTGGATCTTTAGAGACACTTTTACTAGTCAATGGTTTTTTTTTTTTTAAAGCTAGATGGCTTCGGCATTTCCTAACTGACGACCTCTGAGAAGAAACACCGAAACAAACTCAGAGAATCATGGTCTCTTTTAAAGTCCAGACATAAAATACCTAATGCAAATAATGTGGGTGGTACAATGCAGGGCAATGTCTGAAATGGCCTTTTGAGGAAAGAACCATAGCGGCTTTGAGTAGACCAGTCCTAACTGACGGCAAGCATGTATCAGTCATCGTGTAGCTCAACCATAATTAAGGGAGCTCAACGACCCGTCGCACGACAATACCATATCAGCAGGACATTCGTGTAGGTCGTATGAATATGTTTCTATAGACTGTCATCATTTATAGTCGGATTAAAACAATAATGAATCAAGAATAGGTAGTATAAATCTCATCTACTCACATAATGTCCCCCAACTTGAGCCTGGTGTGTATGAGCGCGCAGGTCTTGTGGTCTTGCGCAGCGAGTGCGGCGCGGCGCCGGCGCATGGGGCGCGGCGACGCCGGCGGGGAGTCGTCGGCCGCGGCCGCGCCTGCTGCATATCGGCGCACGCCCGGGGAACTGCCGCGCCTGCGCACGGACGCGTGCCGCCCGCCCACGCCGCCCAGCATCCTTCAACAAATGAAAAAATATATTTAATAAAGCTTTTCTCCATTACCTGGTGACGGTTTACAGCCCTTAACATAATTTTTCCCAGTAAATCTGTACCGAGAAAAGGATTATCATTTAACCTTTTTATAATATATGAATAATATTTATAACATAACATACCATCACGCTTGTATTTCCCGAAGGGTTAGGCAGAAGCGTAGGTACATAATGTACACCCACAGTTCGCCAGTATGTTTAGGTCAGATGCAATAGGGGGCGAGTCTATTGCCATCAACCGGGCACAAATTCCTAACTCCGAGCTGCTACTGGGAATTTCATAGAAAAACCCTATAACACTTTGCTAGACCTGGGAATCGAACCCAGGACCTCTAGCGTAGCAGTCGCTCACAGGACCACTGAGGCAGTTGTAATATTTATACAACGGGATAAAATCCGTAAGAAATAAGTAAGAAATCTATATATATAAAAGAAAGTCGTGTTAGTTACTATACACTATTTATAACTTAAGAACGGCTGTACCGATTTGACTGAAAATTGGTGGAGAGGTAGCTTAGAACCAGGAGACGGACATAGGATACTTTTTATCCCGTTCCCGTGGGATGTGATGACAGACCGAATTCCACGGGGGCGAAGCCGCGGGCAGAAGCTAGTATTTTATAAAAATATAACTTTATACAATAAGGCCGACTTGTACCAACTTCTTAATTATATTTAAATTGTATTTAAACACAAATTTACTATGAAAATTGTGTTTAAATGCAATTTAAACGTATTTAAAAAGTTGGTGCAAGTGGGCCTAAATTGTAAACATTTTCAGAAAAAAGATATATTATAAAGTGAAATTCAACTTCCATTCTACATAAATTAGTAAAAAACACAATACTATATTTTCATTATTAAACCTACGTATGTCTAGTTCAGGTTAAATCTCCTGTATTGGAAATTAAAATGTCTCCAAAACATTTCAAGTGTTATTACTGTTCCCACTACTGAGAGAAGCCAAATACCTATTTGATATTCTAATTAGAGCGACCGCGGCCATGCTTAGACTTGTCAGAACGGAGAAACCTAATCTTCTTAATTCTATAGCAATAAAAATAAGCTTCCTTTGAT
The DNA here is from genome assembly GCA_947256265.1 of Acronicta leporina. Classification (NCBI taxonomy): domain Eukaryota; kingdom Metazoa; phylum Arthropoda; class Insecta; order Lepidoptera; family Noctuidae; genus Acronicta; species Acronicta leporina. Next base: position 4,442,089 of record OX366514.1, read on the forward strand.
GTCTAGAATTTATGTCTAAAGGTATACGCACAGTTATCAGAGCTGAATGAATCAAATTTTAGAATCACTTCTATTAAATTTATATAAAATTAAAATTATATAAAATTCTATGAAAGCTCGCACACCACGCCGAATTGGAAAAGAATTCGGCGTAGTTGATTCTTTTGGAGCAGACAAGTGTGCGATCACCTTAAGGCTAAAACTAAGTAAATAGTCAGACGGTAGATTAGTAAGGCAATTGATAAAGCAAATAAAAACTTGTTGTCGATTTTTATATCTTATATCTATCTATATATATAAAAGAAAGTCGTGTTAGTTACTCCATTTATAACTCAAGAACGGCTGAACCGATTTGCCTGAAAATTGGTGGAGAGGTAGCTTAGAACCAGGAGACGGACATAGGATACTTTTTATCCCGTTCCCGTGGGATGTGACGACAGACAGAATTCCACGGGGGCGAAGTCGCGGGCAGAAGCTAGTACCTAAATAAATAACAGTTACAGGAACGTAGGAACACACTTAGAGACCTTTCGCTTAAAGGAAACCACAGTGTTTCATTTCCTTTAATTCACATTTACAATTTTAATTAAGGTTCCAAAACGTCTAAATATCTGTCCATCCATTTACTTGAGACTTTAGAAACCTCTAGATATCTATGATATTTATTAATTTATTCATATCACCATCTAATCCCAAACTAAGCAGAGCTTGTACTATGGGTACTAGGCAATGGCTATAATACTTATATACTTTTTTTTTTGTAAATACATACTTATAATACTTACATAAACACCCAGACGAACACAAACACTTATATTCATCACATAAACACATAAATATTTGTGTCCTGTGAGAATCGAACATTTCGTGGTCAGCAGTCCGGTACTCGAACCACTAAAACTCTATCTCAATTACATGTTTCTTGAACACACTGTATTTACACATTTATAACAACTACATAATATACATTTACATAAAGTACCTAAACTAACATAATTATCAAGCAACTTGTACGAAACATAATAGAACTAATATAATGGAAATAATAATAAACCTGACTCATTAGCCACTTGGCTAATGACAAGCGAGTCAGGACCACTTGGTCCTGAGCGCGACTGCTACGCTAGAGGTCCTGGGTCCGATTCACAGGTCGAGCAAAAAAAAGAATTCTTTTTTGAATTTGATAAACTGTATTCCCTGTAGGGTTAGGCAGAGGTGTACTAAGGTACACCCACAGTTCGCCGGTATGTTTAGGTCCCATGTAATACGGAGCGAGCCTATTGCCATTAACCGGGCACAAATTCCAAACTCCGTGCTGCTACTGAGAATTTCATAGACAAACCCAATAACACTTTGCTCGACCTGGGAATCGAACCCAAAACCTCTAGCGTAGCAGTCGCACTTGGGACCACTAGACTAACGAGGCAGTCAGTAGTCGAGATTAAACCATTTTCAAGAATAAAATGTCATTGCTGTCGTGCTTTTCGGCGTCGTGTAAGTATTTTACGTTTAGGTCGACTGGTAGAAAATGCCTGCATAAAGAATTAGTAACATAAATTATATATCAGTGATTTTACTACACATGCCAAGTTAAAACTGACACATTCTCCAAATGTCTCATTCAATCGAAACGCAACAGGCAAGTCAGTAATCAAACACATATAAATATATCGCAGAAATCTCACATAAGGCGGTGAGCGATCCGAATCAACAGGTTGATCAGTTAGGAGAGTTCTGAGGATTGGAGCTTAGGGTCCAACCCGCGCTCTCTAACTTTATCTTGACGTTGAATTAGAAATACTTACAGAGAATCATGTGAAGGTGGTAATTGCATAAATATTTTAGAAATATAGGCGCCAAAGAAGCATCTATGTGAAGGTGAATGTGTCAAGAAACTATTAAGAGATAATAGAAAAATAATTATAACGATATTTTGGTAGGTCACTGTTGTTTAATGGAATAAAATTCCTATTAAACACATATTTGCCCAATAGGGAGTGACCAGATATACTTTTTACTTTTTCTTAATATTAGCAAATAAAAAAATTCCAATCCAGTCGAAGATTGGTTTTGGTAAAATTTATACCAATACGACTAGTAACTGGTGCGCTACTTCGCCTGAGTATAATTTTCCATTCAAATTTCTGACTTTACCACTGGATATAAAGTAACAAATCATAGAAATCTTGTTCTGACTATTGTAAAAAATCAGCCAAATCAGTAGATATCTCTCTCGTTCTCAAGTGATCTTTCATAGATAAATCTATACTAATATATAAAGCTGTTCGTTTGTTTGTTTGCTTGAACGCGCTAATCTCAGGAACTACTGGTCCGATTTGAAAAATTCTTTCAGTGTAAGATAGTCCATTTATTGAGGCAGGCTATAGGCTATATAGCATCACGCTAAGACCAAGTAACTATTCCACGCGGACGAAGTCGCGGGCAGAAGCTAGTAGATAAATATTTTGATGAAAAGTCAGCTCCACTATTTCTTACATGAAGGTTGTGAACATAATACAGAGTGGTGAGCTGGATCCCGGCTGTTGTATTAAGGATTACGTTAGGTTTGGCGGCTGGTGTCGAATGATAGCACAGTTACGTGCCCGAATAAAACTGGATTTACTGTTTGTTTCAACATTTTGCTCGCTGCAAACACTAAACGGTTTTGAAATTCATACGAAACAAGATTTTATTTTGAATTTAAACATAACATATCATCACGCCTGTATATCCCGAGGGCTTAGGCAGACATGTAATAGGGGGCGAGCCTATTGCCTAGGCACAAGTGTAAGTTCCGAGCTGCTATTATAATTTCGTAGAAAATAATTTGCTTTACCTGGGAATCAGACCCAAGACGTAGCATTCGTGCGACAACCACTAGACTAATAAGGCAAATATAGCATTCAAATATTTTTATATCAACGAAGCCTTTACGTGCATAATTATAAGTGTAATGAGTTTAGTTGCAAGATTCAAAAATATTGATCCTATAAAGAAGTATCCGGCAAGAAACTTCATGGATGAATAATATTTCCCTACCTGTACCTTTGTGCGTAGGTATATAATACACCGGTTATTACGCCTTCATCTGTACGAGTTAAAAGTGCCCTTAGGCAATACATAGTCCCGTTGATTTATACAAAGCGAGGAAATATAAACAAGTATCAGGTTCTATTATTTCGAACAATCTTGATGTTTCCAGGTAAGTAAACAAACAAAACAGAATATCGTGAAAGTAACTAGATACTTTGTTATTGGTCTGTTCTTATAATAGATTAGTTAGGATATAGATTACACAGGTACTGGAATGTCTTATTAATTACTAGCTTCCGCCCGCGACTTCATCCGCGTGGAATAGTTACTTAGTCTTAGCGTGATGCTATAGCCTATAGCCTTCCTCAATAAATGGGCTATCTAACACTGAAAGAATTTTTCAAATCGGACCAGTAGTACCTGAGATTAGTGAGTTCAAGCAAACAAACAAACAAACTCTTCAGCTTTATATATTAGTACTAGCTTCTGCCCGCGACTTCGTCCGCGTAGCGTGATGATATATAGCCTATAGCCTTCCTCAATAAATGGCCTATCTAACACTGAAAGAATTTTTCAAATCGGACCAGTAGTTCCTGAGATTAGCACGTTCAAGTAAACAAACAAACAAACAAACAAACTCTTCAGCTTTATATATTACTAGATTCTGCCCGCGACTTCGTCCGCGTAGCGTGATGATATATAGCCTATAGCCTTCCTCGATAAATGGGCTATCTAAAACTGAAAGAATTTTTCAAATCGGACCAGTGGTTCCTGAGATTAACGCGTTCAAGCAAACAAACAAACTCTTCAGCTTTATATATTATGTAGTACTAGCTTCCGCCCGCGACTTCGTCCGCGTGGAATAGTTACTTAGTCTTAGCGGGATGATAGCCTATAGCCTTCCTCAATAAATGGACTATCTAACACCGAAAGATTTTTTCTAATCGGACCAATAGTTCCTGAGATTATCACGTTTAAGCAAACTTGGCAGGTGGCAGGAAGCTGAAGGGGATCATCATCTCCTTACAGGTGGTAAGAAGATGATGATCCCCTTCAGCGGCTTGTAGTATGTTTTGATTGAAGCTCACTTCAAGATATAGCCAATATTGTTAGTTGATAATTGAGTATTGAGTATCCGAGCGGAACTTTAGTAAAATATGTCACGGGAACAGGAATAATAAAAGAACGCTAAATGAGGATATGTCCTTTAGAGCGTCTGTTGGTCCGCACGGATACAAAACAAATGCTCTAAAGGCTGATGAATAACGTATTTATTTGGATAAGGATTATTAATATCATGTTTATAAAAACACCTACGCAAATAATGCATTTGGAATTTTAGAACAAAGTTAGCATAAAAAAGGTTATAGTGAGCCAACCTTAAAAGATAGACATATGCTGTCGTGGACTTTTTTTTAGAACTTTTAAAGAGGAACAATTCTGTCATATATGATTTTTGCGAAACTTTAACCGTTTACGCAACGCACGCATCGGAAGCTCTCAAAAGGAAAAAAAACGAATTTTAGAACAAAGTTAACATAAAAACGTTTATAGTGAGCCAACCTTAAAAGATAGACATATGCTGTCGCGGCTTTTTTTTTAGAACTTTTAAAGAGGAACAATTCTGTCATATATAATTTTTGCGAAACTATAATCGTTTACGCAGCGCATGCATCGGAAGCTCTCAAAAGGAAAAAACCCCGATTTTGAAACATTCTTCATTGATGCTCCGCTCCTATTGGTCTTAGCGTGATGATATATAGCCTATAGCCTTCCTCGATAAATGAGCTATCTAACACTGAAAGAATTTTTCAAATCGAACCAGTAGTTCCTGAGATTAGCGCGTTCAAGCAAACAAACAAACAAACAAACAAACAAACAAACAAACTCTTCAGCTTTATATATTAAGTATAGATAGCTTCCGCCCGCAACTTCGTCCGCGTGGAATAGTTACTTAGTCTTAGCGGGGTGATAGCCTATAGCCTTCCTCAATAAATGGACTATCTAACACCGAAAGATTTTTTCTAATCGGACCAATAGTTCCTGAGATTATCGCGTTCAAGCAAACAAACTTGATGATCCCCTTCAGCGGCTGTAGTATGTTTTGATTGAAGCTCACTTCAAGATATAGCCAATATTGTTAGTTGATAATTGAGTATTGAGTATCCGAGCGGAACTTTAGTAAAATATGTCACGGGAACAGGAATAATAAAAGAACGCTAAATGAGGATATGTCCTTTTGACGTTAGAGTAGAGCGTTTGTTTTGTATCCGAGCGGACCGAGCTTGGGTCCGCTCGGACCCAACAAACGCTCTAAAGGCTGATGAATAACGTATTTATTTGGATAAGGATTAATATAACATAACATAACATACCATCACGCCTGTATTCCCCGAAGGGTTAGGCAGAGGCGTACTAATGTACACACAGTTCGCCGGTATGTTTAGGTCCCATGTAATAGGGGGCGAGTCTATTGCCATTAACCGGGCACAAATTCCTAACTCCGAGCTGCTACTGGGAATTTCATAGGAAAAACTCAATAACACTTTGCTCGACCTGGGAATCGAACCCAGGACCTCTAGCGTAGCACTCGCGCTCAGGACCACTTGGCTAATGAGGATTAATATCATGTTTATAAAAACACCTTCGCAAATAATGCATTTGGAATTTCAGAACAAAGTTAGCATAAAAAAGGTTATAGTGAGCCAACCTTAAAAGATAGACATATGCTGTCGCGGACTTTTTTTTAGAACTTTTAAAGAGGAACAATTCTGTCGTATATGATTTTTGCGAAACTTTAACCGTTTACGCAGCGCACGCATCGGAAGCTCTCAAAAGGAAAAAAACCCCGATTTTGAAACATCCTTCATTGATGCTCCGCTCCTATTGGTCTTAGCGTGATGATATATAGCCTATAGCCTTCCTCGATAAATGAGCTATCTAACACTGAAAGAATTTTTCAAATCGAACCAGTAGTTCCTGAGATTAGCGCGTTCAAGCAAACAAACAAACAAACAAACAAACAAACAAACAAACAAACTCTTCAGCTTTATATATTAGTATATAGATAGTATAGATGTCATAGTGGCCAAGCATCGTATGGTCCCTGTTTCTCTCTGCTTGTCTCTTTCTCCCTCTCTATCTTATCAAGCAAGTCATACTTGCTCCACATTAATATTTCATGCCCAATATTTTTTTAACCAGTCTAATAATAATCTAATATTTTATTATGATCTTTATTTAACCTACCTCATTAGCCTAGTGGTCTTATGCGCGACCGCTACGCTAGAGGTCCTGGGTTCAATTCCCACGTCGAGCAGTGTTATTGGATTTATCTATGCAATTTTCAGCAATAGGCTCGCTATTACATGGGACCTAAACATACCGGCGAACTGAAGGTGTAAATTAGTACACCTCTGTTTAACCCTTCGCGGAATACAGGCGTGATTGTAAGTTATGTTATGTTGTTTAACTTATAAGTCCCCTATTATAGACATAATGCAAAATTTTTGGTCTCGGGAGTCATTACGAGCGTTGTCGAATTAATCTTAAGAGTCCGTCAAACCGAATTCTCAAAAAAATACCAAAATACAGCGTAATTTAAACACAATTTATTCAAAGTGGGTTAATGTTCGGATTCCAATACCGATAATCGGTTCCTGCTCTACCATTTCGTCAAAATTACTTCACTTGAAATAAATGTAAGCAAATGCAATTCTTGATCACTTTACTACGTTTGGAAAAAAAAACCAGTCGTATATTTCCAGTGAAGTAGTAGTAGACAAAATGGTACGATAGAAATCTAGATTAACGGTATCTCAAACCGAATAAAAACACAATTTCATCAAATACTGTTTGAAATTTTACGATTTATTTTGGTATTACGGTTTTGTGGACAAATCAAACTCCGCGGGATCCTTAAGTAAAATCTCTTAGGAAAAACTGTTAAGTACGGATAATTTAAGAGTTACTTACATGATTAAATTTGTTATGGGAATTACAAATACAATATTTATTCGGGAATAAAATATTAACAAAGTTAAGTTATGGTTCACGCCAAAAATCAATCTCGTGCACATTTCGCTCAGAATCCCTATAAAAATGGGATCGTAAAACCATTAATTTCAATAAACACCCCAGGAAAGAAAATCTTTATGACACGTCTATTAACGTAAAATCCGCTCCCCGCTTTTATTATTGACGTCAAAGTTATGTTCCACTATTCATAAATTTTCTGAACATGTTATGAAGTTTTTTGCTTGATGAGAATACATGAAGGTTTCACTTGGTGCTCATAATCAACCCATAATACTGTCCTACTGCTGGGCATGGTCCTATAGTCCACCATGGCACGGTACGTACCCGCATTAGCATTGGCAGACTTCACACGCCGTTGAGAAAATCTCTCAAACATGCAGGTTTCCTAACGATGTTTTCCTTCACCATTTAAGCGCGTGATAATTAAATCACCCTCTCACTGGCATCACTTGATGTTCAATCTTTTTATACCGGAATATTTTTTATTCAGTGCGCAAACTTTGACAATTGATACTTAAACGACTTTTATTAAACACCAATTTGTTATTTTGATATGTCTTAGTACAAAATATCGAAGTTATCGTTAACGAAAGATGTTTACTTTGAAACTGATTTTATGGTTACTCGCTAGCGCACGGCAAAGCGCGCGTGCCTTAGTACCTACATCAGCTGTACACCGGCGCGTGAGTCGGCTGGCACACGTGCATATTGTTATTATTGCGAATAGATATTATGTGTCCATATTTTGCTGATTTCAAGCCGGATAAAAATTTAAAAAAAAGTTTTGAACTAATAATAGGAATGTGTTCTATTACTGATACTGAACTACCAAAATTTTTTTGCGCACTGCTTAAAAAATATTCCTGTAGATAGATATTTTTATATAACTTGCAGTTAGTGGTAGCAGATCTGGGTGTTTGTTTATTTTATTGAATTTGTAAATGAGCCAATAATAATATTAACAATAACAATAACAGCCAAGAACTGCCTCAATAGCCAAGTGGTCCGGACCGCGATTGCTACGCTAGAGGTCCTGGGTTCGATTCCCAGGTCGAGCAAAGTGTTATTGGGTTTTTCTATGAAATTCCCAGTAGCAGCTCTAAGTTAGGAATTTGTGCCCGGTTAATGGCAATAGGCTCGCACCCTATTACATGGGACCTAAACATACCGGCGAACTGTGGGTGTACATTAGTACGCCTCTGCCTAACCCTTCGGGGAATACAGGCGTGATGGTATGTTTGTAAATGAGCCAAAGATTCGGATAATATATCTCAGTGACGAACAATTTTTTCATTTTATATAAAAAACGAGAACAAAAATCGTGAACCTTTTATTAGACTTTTCTGAGATGTAAAGAGAAAGTTGTTTTTTACAAAGCAACTATGTGCTTTCTTTTTGCTCAACTATGAATCGAAGTCTCGAAATTATTCACTAGATATGTAGCTACATTAATAATCACACAGCTTTGGGATGTTGGAATTTACTTTTTGAGCAAGATTTTTCTTGTCAAAGAATATTCCTTTGACAAGAAAAAAGGCAATGGGAAAGTATCTAATAATGTAGTTGCTCTATGAATATTTTTACTTTACTTTTCATTAAATAAGTTCCTGCTTAATTTATAAATAGAAAATAGAAACTGTCTTATTAGCCTAGTGATCTTGAGTGCGACTGCCACGCTGAGTTCCTGAGGTCTTGGGTTCGATTCCCAGGTCGATTAAAGTGTTTCTGAAATTACCATTAGCAGCTCGGAGCTTGGAGTTTGAGTCCGGTTGATAGCAATAGGCTCACCCCCTATTACATGGACCTAAACTAAAATTAGTAAACCTCTTGGGGAATACATGCGTGATGGTGTGTTTATAATAGAAATAGAAGCACGAAAGATGCAGTGGCTTGCAATTGGGTATTGTGCTACTCTATGTACGTGGGTTTAATTCTTGCCCGAGACAAATATTCACATAGCCTACTACGTATAGTTATGCCGAGTTTGAGTACCTATTTGTGTGTGATAATGTGGCTTAACGGACTCATAATACAGAAGATAATCCTAGTTATGGCCAACATTATTTTAAAAAGTTCTAATTATTATCTACACTAGCTTCTGCCCGCGACTTCGTCTGCATGGACTTGAGATAAAAAGTAGCCAAGTTATTCCAGACTATAATCTATCTCTGCCAAATTTCATACAGATCCGTTCAGCCGTTCTGGCGTGAAAGAGTAACAAACATCCATCCATCCATCCATCCATCCATCCTCACAAACTTTCGCATTTATAATATTAGTAGGATAGTAGGATTATGTGTTTAACAAAAACTGTTGTTTTAGCGCAAATACTCAACGAGTACTCGCAAGTTAGGCAAGACTGGAAAGAGATTTTATATATTTTATTATACCTACAGAATAAAAACGCCAAAGTTTTTCAGTCTATCTACAAATATTCAATAGCATATTCTTATGAAATTTTGTATGCTCTGGCATTCTCGGTAGCAAGATTTGGTTAGATTTGTGCAAAAGTTCCACGGGCCACCTCAGCACATTCTGTGATTGGGTACAGTTGGGTTCATCCCAGACCTACTCGTAGAATATTCATGCAAATTTCTCAGATATTGCAATAAAAAAATAGAAATATGACGACATCCTCAGGAAAGATATAAGTAACTTTATGGCTAAATAATTAAACAAATAGTCCTTTCGGAAAGAGAGTTATAATAAGAGAAGGATACAGTTGTTATAATATATCTTTATCGCTGACTGATAGACAACGCCCTTCGTGTGGAAAGAAAATGAATGTTTTAGACGAAATGCCACATAAAATGTTCTACGAGAATAGAAAAAAAATAATGCTATCGTCATGCCAACACGAATAATACATAGAATTTTTATATTCTTCCTTGCCTTATCCATAGAACCCTCCTCTTCACTAAATTGTTTTTAGAATTAAACATCTGTCCGTAGTTTCAGCTACAAAGTGTGGCGAATTAAACACAATCCCAGAGGATCAAAGTCCGTCAGAGGGAAACTTATTTAATTTAAAGCCTCTATCAACAAACTGATAACATTAAGCTCGTGTGATGTTTATGTATTTTTAGTTAGGGGTCCCTTTGTGGAAAGAGAGACAAGTTTTGTACCGGTTTTTGGACAAAGGGTGAAGGCTGACGTCACCTTAAATGCCAACTGGTTCCCATTCTAGATAAAGTAGTATCGTATCTATGTTCTCCTCGGTGTAGATACGGGTTAGAATGCAGTTTCTAAGAGGTTACTTGTTTGGAAATAAGACCTCTTGGAGTCTGAGTGGCTCGTAACCATCCTTAGGTTGGAGACTGTTGTAAAGCACCTGTAGTGTGTTTAGATTTTTGCGTGTGAGAGTCTATGGTCCATATGGGCTCTTAAGGTTCGGCAACGCATCAGCAACTCCTCTGGTGTAGCAGGTGTCAATAGGCGGCGATGACTACATAACATCAGGTAGCTCGACTGTTCTTTTGTTGATAAAATCAATAAAAAAGTAAATGTGGTGGTACTAGACTCCTATAAAAAATATTGTGATCATACCTATCATCATTTCAGCCAAAAGAGATGTTATATTGAAAATATACCTACCTATAGTCGGTTGAGAGTCAGCAACCTTTATTAGATCGTCTATTGTCTCACGAACGTCACATCATCCTCCGAGCATTTTTCTAGCTATATTGGGTTCACCTTTCAGCCTAACTAAATGCAGCTGAATATCATATGATGTGACTGCCATCAGACCTCCACAATACAATTTCTGGACAATATCTATATCCGAAATATAGAATGGTTTGTAAGATTTTTGGGATCCTGACATCTAATCTACCCAAAAGATGTTTGTATGACAACTGGGACCATCCATTTCGTGAACGTATGAATAAAAAAACATTTACTCTATTTACAATGATGATGAAAAAGTAGTAATAGCCATGGAGTATGACCACTGGACTGACATATCGTAGGTCTCGAGTTCGAACCCAAGGCACGCTCCTCTGACTTTTCGTAATCATGTGCGTATTAATAAAAATAATTATCAGGAGAAGACCCGTGCCCAGCAGTGGGACAGTATAAGGGTTGATTATGTTGTGTATGTCTATTTACAATTAATACAATGATTAAGTTGGTGACCCATTCGGGACGGACATGACGACAATGTTTTTTCTTTTGTTTTTCCTTTGTTACATGTACCTATCAAATCAAATCAAATCAAATCAAATTGTTTATTTGTGATACATTACATATACAGGTGTTCATTCAAAATTTATTGTAAACTAGCTTCTGCCCGCGGCTTCGCCCCCGTGGAATTCTGTCTGTCATCACATCCCACGGGAACGGGATAAAAAGATCCTATGTCCGTCTCCTGGTTCTAAGCTATCTCTCCACCAATTTTAGCCAAATCGGTTCAGCCGTTCTTTAGTTATAAATAGTGTAACTAACACGACTTTCTTTTATATATATAGATGTATTTGTATCCGTTTGTTCGTCTGAATAAAAATATTTCTATTATATTCTATTCTATTTAATAATCTTTTTACAATACGATATTTTGTTTGCTATACTCGCCAACACCCACATTGATATTTTTTATAAATCTTTGGAACTATGAATTGATTCCTGTGCCACTACAAATTAAAAGGCTTTGGTAATTGCTTCCACAGCGCATGAAAAACTTTTATACAAACTGTGATAAGCCAATCGCAGCTTATAAAAAACTATTAAAGGTTTTCAATAGAATGGAATTACGGACCAGTTTTTCTGCATAATAAACATACGTCGATTTCCGTAGTATATTTCTTTATTAATTGCTATGAAAAAACGATGGTATGAAAGTATTGTAATATAGGAATTTATCAATACTTTCATATCATCGATAGAACTTTTTTTTTTGTTTTTTATCCATTATATTTGAAAGTGATCTCCGCTTATGTGATTTTCGACTGGATGCTCCTTCCAAAATACATCGAGTTGAATATTTTTAATAAAAGAATTTATACTGAGTGAGTGAGTGAATCTTTAATTAATAAAAAAATAATACAAACATGTAGAAGCTATTTTCATATATGTCTGCGTTACGTTCGTAATTCATTGACATTTTATAAAATCTCTAGTTAAATCTGCCCACGCTCCGATGTACCTTAGCCTGATATGAAAGACATAAAACATTTTAATCAAATTATTGTTTTATTGTAGGTACCAAATTTACAGAGAACCAAGACTGAACTCAAATATTAGCAAAGATAATTTTATTACTTGTTTCAATCGATTAAAATGCTCACCCTAAAACTTGCAAGCACCGAAGTGAGGTTCCTAAGTTGAACCTAGTTTTAACCACATTTCTGCACTTAGCCTAGAACAAGGAACTTAGCACTAACTTAGAGCCACTTAACTAGACAGCCTTTACTAGCCTGATTACATCTACATAGCTTTCTATATTAATTCATGATACGTTTGCTTACATATAGGTAGTTGTGATTTGGGTTCTGATCGATTTTTGATTGGTGGATTAATACTAATCACTTGTAAGGTGTTGCACAAAGTCAAAGTGAAAGTCAAAATGTTTTATTTCAATTAGACTATTAAAACAGGTAGGTACGTACTTTTGAAAAGGTAAAACTAGTTGCAGTCAGTCTTATGGAGAAGAGCCGGCAAAAAATAGATACTATTGCCGTTTAATTTAAAGACATCCTGTAGTTGGTACAATATTTGTGAAAGAATAGAATAGAATATCCTATATGAAAATCTGACAGCACATTAGATTATTGTTTATAAGAAACAGATCGCTAAGTAGCAGGATATATATAAAAAAAATCTAAATTAAGATTGGAACCCACGTAAAACCACCATAATAATGGTTGATGCCTGATGCTTGCATTTTTTATGGCATAAATATGGCGAGATCGGGACTGATCGCCTGATGGTAAGCTGATGAGCGATTACCGTCGCCCATGGACACCCGCAATACCACAGGAGTCGCAAGTGAGTAGCCCGCCTTTAAAAGGTTTGGGGCTCCGGTATCCTCACTCACTCTGCGAAACACAACGTAAGTGTTGTTTCACGCCGGTTTTCTGTGCGACCGTGGTATGACTCCGGTCCTCCCCGGTCTGGTCGGCGTGTCCTTACTAACTAGGTATCTAAAAATGTAATAACTAAAAATATAATACAAACTTTATATATATTTTAAGTGTACAATAAAGATTATTATTGGATTGCCTCATTAGTCTAGTGGTTACAATTATGACTGCCACGCTAGAGGGCCTGAGTTCGATTCCCAGGACTAGCAGTGTTATTAATTTTTTTTTATTAAATTCGCAGTAGCAGCTCGCAGTTTTGAATTGTGCCCAGTTAATGGCAATCGGCTCGCCCCCTATTACATGGGACCTAAACATGCCAGCAAACTGTGGGTGTATATAAGTAGGCCTCTGCCTATCCCTTTGAATACAGGCGTGATGGTATGTCTTTTCCTAAATATTTTCATTTCTCATTACAACTTTTATAAATAGCAAAAGAAATTTGAAAGTTTGCCAAACTTCTTGGCAGTATATGATTAGGTATAAATGAGACAAAGTTGTAGTATAGTCTGGTTATAATTGTCCAAAGGTGCATCTTATATACTAACGACTACGTGTTGATCACGGATAGTAGAAACATTTAATAGATATTGAACGTGCGATAAAGATCATAAGATTGCGATGTAGATTGTAGATACAGCACAAAGATATTGTACTGTAACAGAAAGTAAACATTTTTTGAAAGAAGTGAGCCGTTTAGAAAGTTACGAGAGCTTATATAATTATTAAAACATAAAAAAAAAATTGAAAATTTTGCGATACAGTAGTGATATGTGTCTGATTGGTGGACGCAAGGGCGAATAGCCAGAAACCTTTGGTTCGATTCCCAGGTCTAACACTGTTATAAGATTTTTTCTACAAAATCCTCAGTAGTAGCTCCGAGGATTCCTTTATAACTTTTACAAGAATTGGGCTATCAAATGCAAAAAAGATTAAGCTCAAATCAGACCGATAGTTCCAGAGATTAGCGCGTTCAGACACAAAAACAAAACTCTGCAGCTTTATCTACTTTATATATGTGCATGTCACTTAACTCCTAAACTGCTGGACTGATTTTGATGAAATTATTTGTGTGTGTTTGAGTGGATGGTTTAGGTACCTAGACAATTAAACCCGGTAAGTGGTAAAGACCAGGTTTTTTTATTTTCAGGCCAGGACAACGTCTCCTGGGGCCGCCAGTATTAATACTTAGTAGTTAATTATTTCTAAGTACGATGTTTAAGACCAGAGAGGAATATTTAGACCGATTTGCATTAAATTTGTAGATGTCATAGAATTGTTTCGTGTTTAGTGGAATAATGATTGCTTTTACATGATAATTGAGAGCTCACACTTAGAATGGTAAAGGCTTTCTGTGGTTTGTTATACTAATGATTCAATAACATGTGCCATTCAACCACATAAGAACGGTGACTCTCCAGTTGTAACAATTATTTTTCTATTTATTGTGTTGTTAGCCTTGTGATCCTGAGCGCGGCTGCTACGCTAGAAGTCTTTGGTTCTATTCCGGGGTCGAGCAGTGGTTTGGATTTTTCCATGAAATTCTCAGTAGCAGATCGGAGTTTGGGATTTGTGCCCAATGTTAATGGCCAACTGTCGTGAAAAACTAACCGGTGTACATTTTTATTAATTTTAAGCTGTAGATATTTAAGGAGCCCTTACGAGTATATAGTATACTAGCGGCCCGCCCCAACTTCGCACGGGTGGAGAAATCCCAAACTTTTTGAGAACATTCTATAGCCTATGTCAATGTATTCTCTAATAATTTCACCGGAGGCCCAAAGTCTTTTAAAAGGTGGGCAACGCACTTGTGACTCCTCTGGTGTTGCCGGTGTCCATGGGCGGCGGTTATCGCTCACCATCAGGTGATCCGTCTGAACGTTTGATCCACTATGCCATTAAAAAAACAGCATTCAATTCGTGAAAGAATTTTTGAAATCGGCCAAGTAGTTTTTGAGTTTATTCGTTATTTACATACAAATTATAATATTAGTATAGATAACCGATGCATCCCTGGGCAGTCAGAATATGCTCAATAGGTACATTCATTTTTTTGTTTTAAAAGATGATAGTGTCAATGCTGACGTTCAAACTTGTATTGCGCTTGAACGTCAGTTGTTCCGTTACCCGCATTACCGATGACACGCATTTTCTAAAATTAGTTATGGGTTTGCAAAGTAATTTAGATTTAATTAAATATATCATTATTCGACCTTCGGACCTTCAAATATCATCCTGAACAGTCACCCTGTACATTGAACATGCAACCTAACACGGCCACATACAAAACAGTCACCACAGAATGATAAAACATTGATTAATAAAAAGATTGACACTTTGTGTTTAGAATGGTAAGTTAGGTAATTTATTTGCTATTATAATTAAGGATTAATTTATCTATGACAAATCTATAGGTTTATACTCGATAATCTCTATGTTCCATTTAAATAACCAAAAAGTTATAAAATGAAATGTCATTTACGTATCTTTGAGCTTGATATCAAAAGCAACATATCAAGTTCTCAGTAAAACCATCTTCAAAGCAATCATTCTGTATTTATTTTACGAAATAGCAAACCAAACCTCTTATTTCGACTTAAGACATAATATTAAAATCAATTTGCTAGAACGAGTCGCGTTGCATCTCAAAAATAGGCCACTCTATTCATCACGTTCCCAAAGACCAATGCGGAGAAGCTTACTGCAACTTTGATGAGCTCTAAATCAAAGAAATACAGACCTGTCCGTGTTACTTTTAATACAATTATCATTCAAATCGCTTTTGTAATTGTGCCGATCGATCTTTTAGCCATCATCATAAGCCAAATGCTTATGGTTTTAATTTTGAGTTAAGACACTATTGCACGTAGGTACTTATCTTTGCGCCTCAGGGGTTGTACTCTAAGTCAATAACATCAATGCTTAGTTTTGATATCGCTTGAAGGTATTTGTGGCGATTGAACCATTTCTTAGTTTATTTTCTTTTCATCCTCTGTTTTCGTAAATATTGCCAATAAACTAACTTTGATGATGAAGGGCGGGCGTTTAGGGGGCTCAAGTCAAAATCATTTTATTCAGTATAGACTACTAATTTCAATGTCTAATATTCGCGTAAGTGTAAGAAGTAGTAAGTATATTGAATTAATGATTTTGTCTTTTGACTGACGTATATATATATATTTTTGATTGAATGTAAAAAACTACAATTCAATGCATCTATCTACGCCTTCAATGCAAATCTTGTAAATAAATACGGATATTTTCCACCTTTACATTCCTCATTATTATAATAGCCGAAAAACTAGCCAACCTTTTGAACTTTTTATGACTTCGAAATGTCAGAGCGTGCAACTCATGCGTGCATGGAGTCCAACAGTGCAGCTTAAACCAACCTTTTTGTTTGAGCTAAATCATGTAATAATCGCCGCTTCATGTTAGTACGTACTTGTTTTAAAGTCATCGACGTCACAACTCGAAATACCATCACATCACTGCTTGTACGAGTATATAGTGTATATACCTGAAACAATAGAATACACGTGTCACACAGATCGATAAGGATTACTGTCTCTTTAATCATTGGAACGTAATAGTAGATATTGGAATCGTGTTTCTTGTTAAACGTCTCTTACACAGTTGATAAATCATATCTATTACTAGCTCTGGTCTGCGGTGCTGCTCGCCTTATTGTCGAATTTTCAAATATTATGAAAATTTCTTCCATTCCAAAATCTTTATTTATTTATTATCTTTCACATACAATATAACACAATAATTCGACGGTATGTTTATTGTTTATGACCCATATAATAGGGGTCGAGTCTATTGCCATAATCGGATATAAATAAAAACTCCGGACTGCTACTGGGTGTTTCATAGGAAAACTTATTAGACTCAACTTTTCATCCGTATTTTTGACGAGTACTTCTCACAATAACACGGAGAATTGTATATGATGCAGCCTGTACAATGTATTTAATGAGCATTACACATAAGTGAAAACTTAATATAGTTTTACTTAATTTCGTATTATATAAATACATATATGACAATGCGTACGCCACAGGTGCTGACATAATGAAAGAGCAGGGGTGCTCACTCACACACACATAATCTTGATTATAATTAAGTTCCTAATACGCTGTGGTTTTAGTAATTGACAAAATGTTTACGAGACGCGACATGCTTACTTGTTTCAAATTTCGAATACACGAAGTTATAAATATGAAGCGTACTTTGACATTTGAATTACAAAATTTGTATATTTAATAACTATCTTCTGCCCGCGACTTCGTCCGCGTAGCGTGATGATATATAGCCTTCCTCGATAAATGGGCTATCTAACACTGAAAGAATTTTTCAAATCGGACCAGTAGTTCCTGAGATTAGCGCGTTCAAGTAAACAAACAAACAAACAAACTCTTCAGCTTTATATATTAGTAAGTATAGATTAAGTATAGATTATTATTAATATTACTATTAGTTTAGTATTAGTAATAGTATTAGTTTAGATAGAGTATTGATAAATTGATGTTCAGTTTCGTAATTATGATCAACTATGCAGTCATATTAAAAGTTCTCTTTTGCGGTGGTCTGATGGGAGTTATTTAGCGATATTCAGCCGAATCTAGTTAGAATGGAGGCTGACTATTAAATGAATATGAATTATTAAAAAAAGACTAGGGAAGACATACATAATCAATCCATTATACTGTAGCCCAAGGACGAACAACATATTCGTATAGAAATCGAGAATAATTTGTATAAGAAGGAGGTTAATGAACGTAGATGAAGCGAAAGTGGTGTGCCAGGATCGTAGCAAGTGGAAATCTATTGTCTCTGCCTACCCCAATGGGAAGACAGGCGAGAAAATATGTATGTATGTATGAGATTTGTAGCAGATAAACTCGATACGTTTACTTCGTGCTTAAGCTATATAGTATCAGGACAGTATAATGAGAGAGAACAGAATCGGGGGGATTAGGCTATAGTCCACCACGCTGGCCAAGTGTGGGTTGGCAGACTTCTCACGCTGTCGAGAAAATCTCTCAGGCATGCAGGTTTCCTCACGATATTTTCCTTCACCGCTTAAACACGAGATAATCAACTACTAATACACACATCGCTTCTACTGCTTTTGTAAGAAAATTACTATAGAGATTTAAGTACTACTTAATAGAGCTACTACTTAATAGATAATTTTCCAGCTAAATAGCAATATTTATACGTAAACAAGAAGTATTTTATGAAAGGTAATTGTAATACAAATTCTTCACAAAACAGATCATCAATATTCAAATAATTTTACATGAAAATGCAAAATTTATTTAAAATATTTATTAAACCAATCCAATCAAATTAGATTAGACAGTTCAATATTTCATGTTTCCGGGTCAGAGTTACGACACCGGTTATTATTAATTATTTCCTTTGTGAAATTTATAATGGGAGGTTAAGAAAATATTTCGCGCAATTTATAAATGTTTGGTGCGAAAGAAGAATCAGAAAATTAAATGATTCATTGAATAAAATAGTAATTTGCAATTTCTGACACTTAAGCGAATATGAGACATTGAAATAAAAGTACTTTTTATGGATTTTACCGCGTTTTTATATTATTTCAGTCAGTTTGCCCGTGACCATGGATGCTGTTAAAGATCCGAAACGTCGGGAATTTTATAATATTATCAATACAATGCGATGAAATCCGTAAAAGTAGTTTTACTTCAAAGTAATTAGCGAGTTAAAACAGAAAAAGTATAGTTTATTTTTCAAAATATCGTGGTGTTGGCAATTATATATAGATACTTGCTCTTGCCCGCGGCTTCCCTTGGATCCCAAAGAACATTTTGAGACATAAGGGAGCCTATGTTTGTTTATTTAGTAATCCATCCATTGAGTAATTAAATCACAAAACTGAAAAGTCACCGAATGTTGAGATATGGAGATTATATTGGAATCATTATTCCGAGCATACTCAGAATTTTTATCGATCTATTTTTGAAGAAACTGTATAAAAAAACACCACTAAAAATATTAATAATAATGAAATTCCTGTTTCGACCGGATCGAGCGAAACTCAGCGGCCGAAACACCTACTGAGCCTGCTCCCTTATCCCATAAAAAAAACGCGTTGAAATTCTTACTGCACTGAATAGTCATACATATACAACCTTAAGGTCGTAATTATAATAAGTTTTCAAAGTAGTCTCTCATTTAAATTCCGAATCAAAATAATGAGACACTGTATTGAAACTTAGCGATTTGTCGAAAAACTGTTTATCAAGTTTTACCATCTGAGCATCTGAAGCGAAGGAGAAATAATTAATTCACGAGGGAACCAAGTCGCGTGAAATTTATTTCAAGCTACGTTACATTTTATGAAACGAATCCGTCCATCTTTTGGCGTTCTGGTGTAATATGAAATGCACGGTGATACAACACGGTCCGATTAATTATTTTTGTATTATATTCTGCCTTAGATGTTACATTTTTTTATAACTGTACCAAGTATCTATGCTTCTTTTTGTTAGAATCCTTCGTGGTTTTATGTAACGTATTGATGTTCTTTGAAATCATTATACTTTTATTAGGCTAATGATGAAGTGATATCAAATAGCATGAACAAATATTCATGGCTGGTTCGAGCTACACTTAAAAAAATATGTATGTAGTACTATTATAGTGATTTTTGAAATTCTCGTCTGTTTGTTACGGGTTGGCGTAACAACTACTGAATGCTAGAAAACTCAATGATACTCAATGTTAGTAAGTGAACTTCTCATCTCAACTAATTAAACAGATTCTGAGATACTTAAGTTCCTAGATACAAAGAAGAGATCATCACTGTTTGTTTTTGATTAAATTATTTTGGGATCCTTTTTTATCCTAATTTAGCATCATATGAGCGAAGCCGCGAGCAAAAGATAGTCTATTGTTTATATATACTAGACTAGTTGTGCAAGTCGCATGATTTTTTAGAAACAGTTGCATTCTTGCCCACAGCAATTCAACAAAAGTTCAATGAAAGTTCCATTGCAGTAGAATAAAGGATATATAGAGGAAGAAAAACCTAAACAAAGAATTTTCTCCGTCTACCTCAAGATACTCATCTTGGTAAACAAAATGAATAAATAAATAGGTTTAGTTTAAGTATAGGTGTAGTCTGCACTCTTCCGAGAAAATATTTTTAATATGAGCTCTTTCTAGGGAATAGGTTTGAGCTCTTTCCAGCTTGTTATCCCCTCCTGCTCTCATGAGAAGCGAGTACGCATCTTACTACCTATACACTGATAATGTCGTACTGTGAAATCCTGATTTCCCAAAGGTAAGCTGAATCGTTAGCTGGCCAGACCGAATTCTAGTAATATTTTTACTTATACACTGCACAAACTATTATCTAATATTCTGTGGTCCCAAGGAATTAAAGTGATTTCAAGGTCTCGCAGAGCAGGTAAAGTAATTTAATGTATGGTGAAGACTCTCAGGAGATCGTTCTCTTTTGATAAGATTGCTTGTACATGCGCAGCAAGCTTTTTCTCGATTGAATTAATATTAAAGAAATATGAAATACCTAGGCTAAACAAGTGTTTTGTAGGTGTCTGTAAATTTTTGTACCTATTTTAGTTCTTCAGTTGATCTCTAGAGGGTTTTCATCATTCTCATTCTCTTAACTCTTTCCCAACATTTTTTTTTTTAATGGGATAGGGGGGCAAACGTGCAAACGTATCACCTGATGGTAAGCGATAACCGCCGCCCATGGACCCCCGCAACACCAGAGGAGTCGCAAGTGCGTTGCCCGCCTTTAAAAGGGTTTGGGCCTCCGGTAACCTCAACTCACTCAGCGAAACACAACGCAAGCGTTGTTTCACGCCGGTTTTCTATGAGGCCGTGATATCACTCCGGTCGAGCCGGCCCATTCGTGCCGAAGCATGGCTCTCCCAAGTGAAAAATTAGCATTAGCTGGTTTCTAATCTAAATAGATGCGACAGAATAATTTGTATTATTTTACACAAAGTCACGCGAAATATAAACTGGTTGTTAGCTTTTTGGATTTCTACCACTACTATAACGCTAGAGATCCTGGGTTCGATTCCCAGGTCGAGCAAACTGTAATTGGGTATTTCTCTGAAATTTCCAGTAGCAGCTCGGAGTTTGGAATTGGTACCCGGTTAATTGCAATAGGCTTGCCCCCTGTTACATGGGACAAAACATATCGCCGAACTGTGGGCATTAATACGCATTTGCCAAAATTTTAGGGGAATGGTTTATGTTATGTTCGTATGTCCGACAGCTTCAAATGCACTCCAAGTTATACGTAGATGTGTCAAGAAAGTCATGCATCCATAGACTGAACGCCACCAAGTGCGACTTAACCAGCAGAACGGTTGATCAGCTGAGTTATTGCACATGAAACTTGCGCAGCATAAGAGAATTTTGTCTTGTCTTGATGTGATGTCAAACAAATAAAAATGAATATCTGGTCGTTAGTCAAAAACTTTTCTCATATTCCTAACTTTTAAACAGGTCATAGAACACACGTACAGACATTCCCTTTAAATCTGCACATTAAAATTTACAGCAAAACTTGTTCAAAGCAGTCCACATGCATTTCTGACGTTTCCCAGAAATCATTATACAGAGGGTTTGCAAACAACTTTCAATGAATTTTCTCAACAGTGCTCGCGGCTAATATTTCAATGCAATTTTGCTCAGTTCTACTAAAGAGCTCTTGGGAATGTTTTGAAGAATCCCTGAATGTTTTATTTTATTGAAAAAAGATTACTGCATCACTCGAAAGGAGTGGTTGCTTTCCAGTCTTGGAACGAAAAGGACTTACGAAGCCATTTGTTAATTAGTCTGAAGCATAAGTTTTTTATTTCGTAAGTGCTATGGACTATATTAAATGTATAATATATTGATTTCCATAAGAAATATTGATCTATAAGATATTAAAATCATTTTATTTTAGTGAAGGGAAAATTCGACTTGCGGGCAGGTTTCGAATCTGCGTCTGCTGGTTAGATACACCAGACGCTATGATCACTAAACCACTGCGAGTCCCAACATGTCGCCATGTCGAAATTTGCCTTCATATTCTGAATTTACGTCTTAACTGCCTCGTTAGTCTAGTGGTTTCAAGTGCGACCGCTACGCTAGAGGTCTTGGGTTCGATTCCCAGGTCGAGCAAAGTGTTATTGAGATTTTCTATGAAATTCTCAGTAGCAGCTCGGAGTTTGGAATATGTGCCCGGTTAATGGCAATAGGCTCGCCCCCTATTACATGGGACCTAAACATACCGGCGAATTGTGGGTGTACCTTAGTACACCTCTGCCTAACCCTTAGGGGAATACAGGCGTGATGGTATGTTATGTTACGTCTTAAAGGTGACGTCAGTAACATAATATATTGAAAAGCAAGTTATTTTGCTTTTCAACCGACATGACTTACCTTACAGTTATTTATATATCGTACTTATGCTACTACCATACCTATAAATTATCTTTTTGTATTTTTTTTACATTTTCCAAGCTAAGATTATAAAGTTATTTTAAGTAGATTTTTTCCTTTAATAAAATAACGTTATAATCTTAGCATATGCAAATGCAATGTGCATAATCTTCAACATGCTGTAGATTTCTGTAATTTTGTGTTTTTTTTTTGACAACACGTTTGTCATAGCGGCTGAGCGATGGATCAAACGTTTTAAGTGTTAGTAAGATCAAAGGTAATTAATTGTTCCGGGTCTGGGCGTTTGTGAATGTGAGAATTTGTGTTTGTAAACGCACCCACGATAAGTTGAAAATCTAGTGAGGGGCAAAGTTACGTGGACTAAAATGACCACTTTTGATAAATCTTCAATACATCAAATTCAATACTCCTATAACTTTACGTTAATTGTAACCTTATTTTATACATACTAAAAAATAAATACTAAATTATTGTAAGAGATATGTAACTAATGAACCAAAAACTCTTAGCGGTTTTACCCTCAGGAGGAAAGAATAAAAAAAATATGGACACACGGCAACATACCGGGCCAGGCTATAGCCGTATGTCCGTAAATATCCCCAGGTTCTCATTATGAAGGATGTTAGTTTTAGAAGTGATGTTTTAGGATGATATCATAACAAGCAACTATACCGCAGTTGAGGAATCGTACCTTTCCCGCTTTTAAAATGAACTCATTAAAAGATTTACGAGTGTTTATTAGCTAAAGTAAAATCTTTTGATAGGATGAGAGCTTTAATTCTGGTCTAGGTAAGTAGGTACTCAATTTTACGGTACAAAGTTGCCAGTTAACTTTTGATGAGAGGAGTTTTAGCAAAAATAGAAGGGTTTTTTCCGTCGGGATTAAGTCGTGATATTTCGATTTGAATTCGTATTTTAGTTAAGGGAAAATTTGACTCGCAGGCAGAATTCGAACTTGCTTCTTCTGGTTAGATCTACCAGACGCTATGACGTCACCTTTAAGACGTAAGTTCAGAATGTGAAGGTAAATTTCGACATAGCAGTTGTACTCGCGGTGGATTAGTGGTCATAGCGGCATCAAACACTGTTTATCTTATGCTTAGAGTAATAAACAATATTTTTGAAGTCTTAAAAATCATGCCAACTTTAACCACTTTAAATTAGATAAGTGGTCCCACAGCGCCACTGCTACGCTGGATGTTCTGGGTTCAATTACTGTAGGGTAGAGCACTTTGCTCTATTCTATTATTTATCTATTATTAGGATTTTCTTAATTTTTCAGACCAACAGCTGGCAGTTCGGTTGATGGCAATCGCCCCTAATTAGGACCTAAACATACAATAACAACTGAGGGTGAACATTCGTATACTTCTGCCTATCCTTATAGGGGAATATAACGTGATAGTAAGTTAAAAGCATTATTTTACACAGTGACATATTACAAGATTTATGTTATACAACATTTGATTAATGAATAAAATGTTGTATGATAGAAATCTTGTATTGTAAAACGTATTTTCTTAGGATAGGGGGACAAACCAGCAAACTGATCGCCTGATGGTAAGCAATTACCGCCGCCCCTAAACACCCGCAACACCAAAGGAGTCACAAGTGCGTTGCCGAAATTTTGAAAGTGCTTGGGCTTCTAGTATCCTCATTCACTCGACGAAACCCAACGTAAGCATTATTTCACGCCGGTTTTCTCTGAGGCCGGTCGAGCAGGCCCATTCGTTCTGAAGCATGTCTCTCCCACGGTAAAATCTATATATTTATTTAATATATAAAGCTGAAGAGTTTGTTTGTTTGTTTGCTTGAACGCGCTAATCTCAGGAACTACTGGTCCGATTTGAAAAATTCTTTCAGTGTTAGATAGCCCATTTAGTGAGGAAGGCTATATATCATCACGCTAAGACTAAGTAACTATTCCACGCGGACGAAGTCGCAGGCGGAAACTAGTTTTAAATAAAAACAAAAATGAGTCATGTTACAATACACGTTGCTGTCACAATGTAGACGGCAACAAACGGTTCGCAATCATGTGCTTGTCGACTGTACTCTGAATGTAGGTACTGTAATTTTCACTAGCGAAGTACCAACGCGGCTTCATGAATCTCTCGTAAATAATGTTTGTATTTTTATTTTAAACTAGCGACCCGTACGCGGCTTCGTCTGCCTAAATATGCTATTTCATACGCATTTTCGAGTATTCCGGTGGATTCTCGAATAATAAAGCTTTCTTAAAATCATTGTTTTGACAATTATGAACACAGACAGATTCAGAAAACACAAATATTTAATCAAGCTGTTGAGCGATGCTCAAGTAATTATCTTACATAAATAAGCGACCACTGATTTATGATCTATATATATTTTTTTTTTTCAGATCCATTTAGCTGTTCAGGCGTAATTGTCTAACAAATATCCATCCATCCAATCTTTCACATTTATACAGTAGCATGATGCGTAACATCATCAACATCAACGTAAATTTCATCCAGATCCGTTCAGTTGTTCTCGCGTATTTGACTAACGAACATTTTATTATTGTGAATCACACTATGATTATAGAAAACGGTATTTTTAGCCCAGCCAGGACGGACACCGCTGGCTTTAAATTAGTTCTAACAAACTTTACAGTTAAGCATCCTATATTTTTTTAGGAATGCATGACAAAGGAGCTGATTTTATGATAATGATGATTGTCGATCTCAAATCAAACTTCGTAGCAGTTAATATTACTTATGTATTTGACTTTACGCTTTGGGTTCAGTATTCATTATTAACCGGAAGTTGCGAAAGTCAATAACAGTCAAAAGATTCGATTAAATAACTTTAGGCCGAGAAATTGTAAAATTCAATTTATGAAAGAATCGAAAGATCCTCAAAATAAGTTTAAAACAAATATCATTTTATTCCTTCAACATTTCATTAATTCACTTTCGCTAAAAATGATCCTATAACCGCTAAGTCCTAGGTTAGATTCCCAGGTCAAGCTGGGTTTTGGAAATAAAATGGAGTTTTCAATACCTAGCACCGTGGTGTTCTTTGTGTTCGGTGTAGCCATAGCCTTGTAAATAACGTGGGACCTAAGAAAATTACGGAGACCTAAATTATTAAGCCTCTGCCTTACTCTTCGGGTTATAAATATTACCCCCAAATGTGAAAAAAAAATGACCCTTTAAAAAACTCAACAAGCGATCCATTGAAATGAATAACGCTTAACCACTCCGGGACAAGCATTTATCCTCATGAATATATAAAATATTTGTTCCCGCACTTGGGAAAACTGTTACAATAAACTCTATCTTTTGAATAGAACATACGCCATACATGTAGGGAGTTTCTCTGAAACCACAAACTAAGAACTATTGTGTATTAGAACATAGCTCCCGGTAAAATGTGTTCAGCAATTTTTCAGCTGCAGCGCTTCATTGCTCCTGTCTACGTTAGACTACTGTTTTGTTACAGCAATTGATTTGTGCTTTAAGCACAATTATATGTGCCCTGGGCTTGCAAGAGTGTATTGATTGATTTTTGAATAAAGGTCGTAAAAGACTTTAGAATTAAACTTAATATACATAATAATATCTATGTAATAAATTCACTGTTACTGATGATTGAACAATATTATCTTTGGAAAATAATCCTTATTTTCATTAGCCAGAAGGGTTACAGTCATGTAATAATTTATACCCTAAGTATAGTATGCTTTAATTTTACGTTATACACTTACTTTTATAATGACCATAAAACCGCTTTTAATTTTAATTTATACGGTGGGTATATTTTATAGGCCATTATAAATTATGATTAAATTAAGATGCATATTTTACGCTCATGTCTCGGTTATTTAAGCCTGTTTTCCCCGATGGGTAAGGCAGAGTTTAATACCAACAGTTCACCGGTATATTTAGGTCTCTAATCAGTGAGTCTATTGCCAATAATCGTCACGAATTAAAACTTCCAGCTGTTATATATGATACTAACTTCTGCCCGCGGCTTCGCTTACGTGAAGCTCATTAACCAACAGTGGTGATCACTTCTTTGTATGGGTCTCTATACGTTAGAGAGGTCAAGCTGTATCTCAGGTTCATTTAATTATATGAGATACGAAGTATACCAGTTTTCAAGTTGGAGTACATACTTCTAACAGTGATAACAAAATCAAAATCTATTCAGTAGTTTTTGCGCCAACCCGTAACAAACAGACAAACAGCAAACAGACAAGAATTTAAAAAATCACATTTTTCGGTTCGAAGACGTTTACATACCCGAACCCCCTTTTTTATATCTCCAAAGTACAGACACAGCTTTTTTACAATTTTATAATAGTAGAGATTAAGTCCTACAAAATCAACTTCTGGCAACTTCAAATGCAGACAGAGCTATTTCGATTAATGCAAATACATACACTCGCTCTAACCTACACAGACACTTCATATAAGTGTTGAGGGTAAGCCCGCCCTTTCCGTACAGCATATCATCAATCACTGCCACCAAAGGCTCAAGGTCACCGCCAAAGGTGTTCGGGTGACGTCACACGAGCGTATCGCTCGACATCAGGGTTGATGACCTTTTAAGACTTTTATGAACTACGAAAGAAGGCTTTGGTGTGTCGTATTTTTTCAAGTAGCTTTGTTATGATGGAATATGATTCTAAGTGTACAATGAATCATTATTTTATAGATTATTCTGCATGGAACTGTACCCACATTACGCCGGTATGACCAGGTCCCACGAGGCAAGCCTTATTGCTAATAACAAAGCTTAATCCAAGCACCGAGCTACTATTGAGAGTTTTATAGAAAAATGCAATAACACTGTTCGTCCTCGAATTCAAACACAGTATTTCTAGCGTAGCAGTCTTTCATTTTGTTTGCAAACAGATGAATCCAACATTAATATTTTAGACTAGCTGTTACCCGGGACTTCGTACACGTGGTATTAAAAAGCCCAAGTTACTCCTTGTTACATCAGCTATCTACCAGTGAAAGTCCCGTCAAAATCGTTCCAGCTGTTTCAGAGATTAGCCAGAATAAACAGACAGACAGACAGGCAAAAATTGAAAAAAAAGTTGTTTTGGTATATGTACCGTGAATATATCCAAATGCACTTAGTAAAAAGCGGTTATTTTAATATTACAAACAGAGACTCCAATTTTATTTATTTGTATGTATGTATGCATAGATACCAGCCCAAAACACATGAATCTTTACTGAAAACAAGATAAACTCATAACAAAACTATAATTTTACCTGCGGCTGACAGGTAAAATGACAGGTGGTCCTTTTCAAAGTTCATTGAAGTCATGTTACAATTTTCATTCGTACGCTAAAATTAGCTTATCGTTCATGTTTGTTACGTCCCTGTTACATTCAAAGCCCTTTTACAACGTTTTAGGACACAATATATGCTGCACATTGTTACAGAGGAGTGCCACATGAAACAATGATAATCTGGGTTCGTAGATACATAGAGTCATAGATACATAATATACATGTGATAATGCTCTAGAATATCTTGCCAACAGTAAAAGCATGGCCATGGTAGCCACACGCCAGGTAATCAATACCTGGCGTGTGGCTACCATGGCGTGATGATATCACACATACATAATCAGACCGGGATCAAATACCGAGATACCGAAGCAGATTTCTCAACGTCTGGTATAGTGGTGAGTATCATTATCTTTATAAGAAACAATATAACACAAACAAAATCCAAGATAACAATAACAGCATTTTTTTCCCATGCGTCGTTAACAAGATCAAAACAGAACATACATACATACATATTTTCACGCCTGTCTCCCATTGGGGTAGGCAGAGACTATAGATTTCCACTTGCTACGATCCTGGCATACCACTTTCGCTTCATCTATGTTCATTAACCTCCTCATGCATGAACGTCGGTTTAGGGTGCTCTTAACCTGTCCTTTTTTAAGAACGGCCGCAACTTGGTTGTCGTACGTTCGTCGAGGTCGGCCCCTTCCAAACAGAAGATTATTATTAAAGTCAATCCCAGTGCGCTGAATGTGCAACAGTTGTCGTTATTAGCTGTTACGTAGAAAATATCAACATGGAGTCTGAAACAGGATATATAGAGGAGTAGAGACTTGTTTTTATTGTACTATGATGCATACGGAAGCATTTAGGTCAATTTTTTATTGGACCTTGACTTTCTTTTTAACCGTCTTTTCAATTCAGTTAAATGTTTTTGTATGTTTGTTATCTCAGAACTCGAAGAAGAAGAGAAGTATTTACAGAAGTATTTATAAACCTAATTGGAAAAAGTTATTTAAGTAGTTCTATTTTGTGGTGAAGATCCGATCACAAAATTTAAAACAAAATGAAAATCCCAAGTACCAATCGAATAAACGGTGACATCGTCGAGGTAAGAAAAAATCTACACACTACAAATCTTGAAATAAAATAATTGAAAAAATAAAAACAATGTTTTGTGCGAAACAGTTTCCGAAATCGGTGGCGAAAACAAAAGATCCACCAAATCGAAGGCACCCACTTCCGAAACTGATTTGCATATTTATTATAACTTTTTTTTATCTTTTTGAAGGCGGTTTTATTTATTCAATTCCAGCGCCATCTACTACTAAAAACGCAAACAATATCTTTATTCCTCTATAATACTAATCTATACTTCTATACTTATACTTACTAATATATAAAGCTGAAGAGTTTGTTTGTTTGTTTGCTTGAACGCGCTAAGCTCAGGAACTACTACTTGAAAAATTCTTTCAGTGTTAGATAGCCCATTTATTGAGGAATGCTATAGGCATTATATCATGACGCTAAGACCAAGTAACTATTCCACGCGGACGAAGTCGCTGGCAGAAGCTAGTGTTTTATAATTTAATAGAAACATCTTTAATCTATAATATTAACAACATTCATATCGTTTATACGTATTCAGTTTAGACGTGGTTGTTAATAATATTAATTGAAGCACAAAATGTACAACGACTAGTACACTAATTGGCCGTTAATTGGCAAGTTACTATATACCGACCGCTGAACTTTTGTGGTGAACTCACTCTAGGCGAGCATGCCCATTGCCCACACTGCATAAGATACTTTTCTTGTGTAATTTAAGGTAACTTTAGTTAACTATTTTTTGCATGTTCGACCTTAAATCTAACTGAACTCGAATAAAGAGAAAGAAAGCCAAGAGGCCGGCTGCTGTGCAGTTTGGAAAAATATTTATGTAACACTTTTGGTTACAAAATTTACAAAAAAAAAATCTATGAAGCTCTCTATAGCACGTGCGTCCGCGTGGTGTGTCCTTACGTTTACTTAACTTTCGGTTAAGTTTCGTTACTAAGTAATATTTATTTTAAATGTTTTGTTTCTATACGATCGCCAAATATTATATATAATATTATAATTGAAGCGGTGGTAGCCTAATGGCTAAGGCGTCGGACTTGCGATCATGTGGTTGCCGGTTCGAAACCCACCCATTACACTACCGACGTGAACCCACTCGTAACACAAGCATTTAGCTTAGCACGAGGGGTTAACAAGAATACTAGTGATGTGCGATCCACATTGCTAGTAAGCTTTAAAAAAAAAAAACACGCCCTAGCGTATTCTGCTTAACCCTGGGGAATACAGACGTGTTTATATTTGACTGTATGCGTATATTTTTGGTTTGTCCTGGATTTCACAAAACAAAATTTACTAACTTTGTTTTATCAAATTATGTCAGAGTGCTACAATATCTGGGCTACCGTGTCGTGTTATCAAGATGGCGGGAGTTCTTTGTGAATAGTTTCCACCTCGAAGTTGCCACATTATTTAGATGGAAAGTTCGGCCGGATTCATTATTCACTGGCGAGATAGGAGAGTGACTTGTATACTTGTTGTTATGGAGTGGATTGAATAAGTGTACCTGAAGTTATAAAACATGAACACACATATCATCACGCCTGTATTCCCCGAAGGGATAGGCAGAGGAGTACTAATATACAACCACAGTTTGCCAGTATATTTTGGTCCTATGTAGGTAATAGGGGGCGAGCCTATTGTCATTAACCGATCACAAATTCCAAACTCCGAGCTGCTATTGAGAATTTATTTTTATATTAAATATATAAAGCCGAAGAGTTTGTTTGTTTGTTTGTTTGCTTGAACGCGCTAATCTCAGGAACTACTGGTCCGTTTTGAAAAATTCTTTCAGTGTTAGATAGCCCATTTATCGAAAAAGGCTATAGAAAAACCCTTTAACACTGCCCGAATCGAACCAAAGATCTCTAGATTAGTCGCAAGTAGTTAGTTCGCATTTACAATATCAGTTTGGAAAGTGTTGCAAACTCTTATACATAAAAAATTCACGAATTTGATTACATAAACAATTCATTAAACTCTAATAGAAAAAATACTTTGCTTGACCCCGGAATCGAAACCAATTCATGCTCAACCAAATTTGTAACAGCTATGATTAATCTAAATAAATGAAGCTTATAAAACTGACGTAAACACATTTGCCCACTTAAAATTGAAATGAATAGAAATATAACACAAATAGTTTTATAGTACTCAGAAAATGCTCTACAAATTACACATTAAACTAAACACGAATAGTTACGACTGTAGCAAAACATTATTAAGTGAATAAAATACAACGACAACATTTAATTACGGCACGTAACTATTCATGAAAGCTTAAACGATTAATTACATTAAAACATAATTAAAATTTACCTACGCGAGTACACTTAAACTGAAATCGCGTACCACGCATAACAATGTACAACAACTTATGTGCTACGAGCGAGCGCTACGGCCTACGGCCCCGCTACGACATGCTACGAGAACGTGCTACGCAAAATGTGTTCTCGACACGGTTTCACTAGAACTTGATTTTCATTCAACAAACTTTCGTTTTAAAAGTTTTGTTAGCTGGGGTATAAAAGCTCCGTACTAGCAATGGAACTAGGTAAGTATTCTTCAGCATTCATTCGATACGCTCACTCTGAATAATAATTCATTAAGCGCAAACTGAAAATGGTGGTTGAATTTCGAATAAAAAAAAATAAATAAACTGAGTATAAAATTATCTATTGCCTTACCAGTCTATCATTTTTAAGAATGACTGCTACCCTAGAGGTCCTTAGGACGTAATTGGGTTTTTCTATGAAATTCTCAGTAGAAAACTAGAGTTTGGATTTGTGGTCGGTTAATGGCAATCAGCTCGCCCCCTATTACGTGTAATATTGTAAATCATTGGAATGACCTTTTGGTATCTAACTGGCTGGCATACTTCCGACTTTTGCGCGTAAGAACAAGTTCCCCTCGGTTGCTGCAACTCTGGTAGGTGTTGCGGGTGTCTCAAGACGACGATGACTCTATACCACCAGAATAGTCAGCTCGTTTGCCTACTTAATCAATAAAAAAAATTGCTGCTGCTCGATAATGTTATGAGAAATGCTAAGGTACTATAACTATTATTAAACCTTTATACTGATAATGACTATACCTCCCAATAAATAATAATATTCTACAATTGTAATATTGTATCAGATAAATATCTAGATAAAAAAATATGTTATTTTTTTATAAAAAACTCAGATTCGAGATCCATAACTTGGCAGTTTAATGGTCATATCACTATGCTATCTCTGCTATTGAATCAGTTATTAACGCCGTAACGTTTCATAATAACATATTTCACACTAGTAAAAAAAGTAAAATTATAATAAATCTTAGTCGCTGTTAAATGTGTTAGTAACAGCGGGGTTATTTATCGCGTACCCACGTTAATGAACATTATCTAACACTAGTACATAACGTTTATGTATCTATCATTTATTAAAATATATAGTGAGTTATATAATATACATAATGTATGACTCAGAAAAGCTTTCAAATTCCTAGTTTAGTCTTAGTTT
Source organism: Acronicta leporina (assembly GCA_947256265.1). NCBI lineage: Eukaryota > Metazoa > Arthropoda > Insecta > Lepidoptera > Noctuidae > Acronicta > Acronicta leporina. The sequence goes on from OX366514.1 coordinate 4,474,609, forward strand.
TAACTTATTAATATAATATTTATAAGTGTTGGACTGTTGGTTATATTTTAAGACGAAATTAGCTAAGACCGTTTGTTAATTAAGTTGATAACGTTGTCAATATAAGCTCTCTGAAATATTGAAATTATGTACCTAGATTAAAAAGGGCTCTCTTAAATTTGCACATTTCACTATGATTATTTATCTATGACTTTATTTAATTTAAGAAACTTCTTTATAATAATTAATTTAATTATAATAATCTATCATTTATTGTATATATTCTGTTAGAGATACTTCTTATCTACTTCCTAAGTAATTAATAGTATAGATGCAAAAGTAATCTTGTCAATCTATCTGGCTTTTTAATACATTTTCACGCCTAAACTGAACCAACTTTGATGAGCTTTGGTATAGAGATAAATGTATATATATGCTACCTTTTGTCTCCAACAGTCATTTGGGATGTGAGCTGCGAGCAACATCTACTAATAACTTGTATATATATCTATATATATAAAAGAAAGTCGTGTTAGTTACTTCATTTATAACTCAAGAACGGCTGAACCGATTTGGCTGAAAATTGGTGGAGAGGTAGCTTAGAACCAGGAGACGGACATAGGATACTTTTTATTCCGTTCCCGATACTTTTTATTCCACGGGGGCGAAGCCGCGGGCAGAAGCTAGTATCTATATATATAAAAGAAAGTCGTGTTAGTTACTCCATTTATAACTCAAGAACGGCTGAACCGATTTCGCTGAAAATTGGTGGAGAGGTAGCTTAGAACCAGGAGACGGACATAGGATACTTTTTGTCCCGTTCCCGTGGGATGTGATGTCGGACCGAATTTCACGGGGGCGAAGCCACGGGCAGAAGCTAGTTATTCATAAAATACGAATTTCACACAACCAAGGAAGCTATATGATTCCAACTTTGAATTTGTAATTTACTACTTGCATTTCTAACCTGCCTTCACATTTCTGTTCGTTTCGGAATTAGTAGAACGTGACATTTAACACGTACCTACACACGTTTACCTGCCTTTGCCCTTTACGGAAATGCAGAACGAAATACCTTGCTAACATATTCAAATTTAATAACACAATAGTTTTTATCGCCTAAAATAAATACATATAAAAAATACCCACCTACCCACAGACGAACATTGAAACTCAAGTTTTTTATTTGAAGTCTGATAAAAATGCATTTTCAAGACAGAACATTTTTATAATAAGGAAACATTAAATAAGCATAATTCCAAATAGTTACTAAAAAGTGCATACTTTGTTGGAAAATAAAATAAATAATATTATTATAAAATTAATTAAGAATGGGAATGTGTCATTCCCCTGCCAAACCAAACCATCTTTTTTCGAATCAACTTGAAATTTTGTAGACCCCACAATTTTATATGCACAAATTAAAAAATTATGCTTTTTTTTTGCTTTGCATGTTTCATTAATCATAAAAGCTACTAAATACATGAATTAGAAGACAAGACACAATTCCAATTTAAAACTATCATTGGTATTTTCAATATTTATTTATTTATTTAGATAAGGTTCACCAACAGTTGTCACAGATAAATATAGATAAGTACTTATAAATATTTTTGTTTTATGTCTAACTGCACAACCAATTACAGGTAAACACCACATGCAAAATTTACTCTGTATCAACATCTACATATTCTTTATAATTTTAAATACTTATTTAAAAGGAATTAAATTCTAATTATTAATATATTAAAGATTAATTAAATTATTAAATTAAAAATAAGAAGGAATAGAGAGAGGCCTTTGCCCAGCAGAAGGACAGTACGGGCTAGTAATAATAATATTAATTATTATTTTTATTATAATATCTTACGTTTGACATGTCTGGCAAATGCCGATATTGAATCCGAGTGGACGTCAACAAGGTCGCTGTATTCGTTTATAAGTTTGCACATGCGGGGTATAGGTGAATTAAAACCAAATACTGTATAGCGAAGAGGTGGAACTAGAGGTGTTATAGGTTTGCGAGGTGGTCTGCGGGGAACTCTGAAATTAAATTTATTTAATAATTGGGGACAATCAATGTTATTATTGAGCAGTTTATAGGCAAATCTCAAATCCAAGAGATCCCTTCGGGCTTCCAGGGTACTCATTTTATAGTAGCCTAGTTTATCGAGGTAGGAGAGATACCTAAATTGCCTTCCCTTTGAGTACCCTAGGTGTCGGATAAATCTTTTTTGGACTCTTTCTATTCGTAGCGAGTGAGTTGCGTAGTGAGGTCTCCATACTACACTGCAGTATTCCAGGATGCTTGTTATAAGGCTATTGTAAATAACTAATTTAGTATGTGGGCGTTGAAATACCCTCCCATTGCGAATGACAAATCCGAGCATACGCTGGGATCGACTTATTATGTCCTCAATATGCGGTATAAATGTGAGTTTAGCGTCCAAGATAACTCCCAGATCCCGCACTACATCAACCTCGTTTAAATTTACTCCATTGATTTGGTACGACGAATTTACTGTTTTGACTTTCCTGGTGAATTTTATGTGGTTACATTTCGAACTATTCAAGGAGATTTTATTGTGAAAGCACCATACAGACAACCGGTCAATATCTTCCTGCATTAGATTTACGTCCTGTTGAGACCTAATGGCTTTTGAGATTTTTAAGTCGTCTGCAAAAAGAAATATGCTAGTATTATGAAAGCATGATGTCACATCGTTTATATATATGTTGAATAATACAGGGCCCAGATGAGAACCTTGGGGGACGCCTGAGGCAATTGCATACTTGTCTGACTGAAACCCATTGACAACCACATAAAACTCCCGTCCAGTTAGATAAGAAACAAACCACTTCAGAAGATTACCGGTGACACCGTACGCAGCTAGTTTTTTAATAAGGAGTTCGTGTGAAACCTTATCAAACGCCTTGCTAAAATCCGTATAAACAGCGTCAACCTGTAGACCTTTATCCATGGCTTCGCATGAGGCTTCAACAAACGATACCAGATTAGTACTTGTGGATCTTTTCTTTACAAAGCCGTGCTGATGGTTGTTTATGAACTTGGCAAAATAGCGTTGAATATATGGATAAATCAACGATTCCAATATTTTACCGAAAATCGAGAGAATAGATATTGGTCTATAGTTCTTTACGTCGCAAGAGTCTCCGCTCTTGTAGACCGGTACTACTTTCGCTTGTTTCCACTCTTTAGGGAATTGGCCACTTCGGATAGAGGTATTAAATATCTTCGCCAATGGAGCAGCGAGACTAGATGCACATTTGGTAATAAACAATGGCGGAATATCATCTGGGCCTGCACCCTTGGTAATATCAAGATTTTTTATTCTTTTTTCTACGTCTTCATATTTTATGTCCACGGAAGCTATACTGTCTGACTGTGTGGCTATAGCCACCATGTGTTCGAAGGCCACATCGTTTTGACCCAGGGATGATGATGTTTCATCTTTATAGATGCTACTATAATTAGAAGCAAATAGCTCACATATTCCTTCTCCATTGGAAGATGTTATCTGACCATTAGTCATTGATGCAGGGTATGAACTTTCTCCTCCACGCTTATTCTTGACAAATGACCAAAAAAATTTTGGCCATTTAGCAATACATTTTTCTGTACTCTCAATGTAAGCATTGTAGCACTCTTTAGCATAATTATCACATCGTTTAGAGATTAATTTGAGTGAAAGTATGTCAAGGGGGTTCTTGTATTTTTTATATCTATTACGAAGTTTGTTTTTTTCTTTTAGTAACTTAACAAGTTTTTTATCGAACCATATTGGAGTATTTCTATTTTGCTTTCGGCTGATAGGTACAGAAGTTGTGATGGTTGATCTAATAACGCTGTAGAAAACTGTCACCATGTCGTCAACACTACTGCAACATCCCAGCTGTTCTTCCCAATCCTTATCCTTCAAATGCCTGTTTATCGTTTCATAGTCAGCCTTATGAAAGTTTCTCTTTGCGGTGCTATTACATTTTAGTTTTAGCGATTCCGTCAATGTGATTTGTATATCTAATGGAGGGTGGTGAGGGTCAACAGCACTTAAAGGATCCGCTTCGCTAACGCAGCAACCAGGAACGTCAACCAACACAATATCCAACTGTCTACTATTTTTGTTACTAACATTATTGCATTGTCGGAGATTATTAACTGATGTAAAATCGATAAAAAGCTGATCAAGACTGCTAATGTGCTGATTTTTGAGAGGGTTGTTTAGCTCACTCCAGTTTATGGTTCTTAAATTAAAATCTCCCACGATGCATGTGTACGCATTATGGCTATCCTCGTAGGAATTACAATTAGCAATAAAATGTTCCAACATTGATTTAGAGACAGGTGGCGGCAGGTAGACAGCACAAAGATCAAGACGGCGGAGTTGCTTTGTGCGCTCACACGGTATTTCTACAGACACCCATAGATCCTCACAATTACTTTGCCTATTTAGTAATTTTTTTGATGCTAGTTTTTTAGATACTGCAATTAATACACCTCCGCCATCCTTATCCCTATGGTAGCCCGAACTTCCCCTGTCTCTTCTATCGTTTGTTCTCTGGAAGGCATTGAATCTCAATATTACTGGACCTAGCATGCTGTTCCATCTGGTTTACGCGATTTATGAGATTTACAATGGTGCTGGACATTTGTTCATTTTTAGATTCAAGATCTTTTATTATTTGGGCAGATTTTTTGGCTTCCGAAATAGCAGATTCATATTGACTATTCATAAAAGACATAGCCTCATTCACTTCCCTCAGCTCTTCCCTGATTGATTTAAGCTCTGAGTTCATAATAGCATTTAATTTTGCAAGCATGTCAGTCATTGCAGTTTTTATTACTGCCGCTACTATATCTTGTACATCAGTCTTAGTTAAGGTACTAGAGTTACTAATCGGTGGTGACGACAGAGCTAATCTCTTTTTAGAGCGCGAGGTTACATTATCTTCCTGTCTGATGAGGGTTCCAGTATTTTTAGCGCTTCCTTTTGAGGGTTGAGATGCTGATTCGGCCATATTAATTATGTAAAAAATAATTCTTTGGTTCGATAGTTTTCTTACAGGACTGACTCAATTCAATATGCTTGACAATGAGTAATTTGTGTCGCTGGAACGCGCCGTCACGTACAGGCGATTGACAAGCCTAAGTTGGTAGCACTTATGTCAGCTGTGACAGGCTGTGATTTGAATGTAAGAAAAAACGGTTGTTTGTTTATTATGGTTATTCACTGGGGCACTTTTATATATTTGTGTGCAAACAATATCACTGCAAGTTTTGAGAATATGGAATATAATTTTATTAGCTTTATCGCGTTTTTGTAGATGTAAGTATTAATTTTAATATTGAAATACGGATCAGATGTTGATGACACTAATGACACTAATCAATTAAATTAAATTAAATAAATAAAAAATCTTTCAAGAAATCCTAGTCTTAAATTCAGTTCCGGTATAGCCCATAAAAATACGAATTTAAAACTAAAATTTTTGTTCTTGGCAAGTAACTTATACAATATTATGTAAAATCTGGAAAATTATTCCAATGGATAATAAAGTTACAAACGCAATGATTGACGAAAATCCATTTGCCATACATGCAACTACAACGTAATTCGTGCAGAAATCAAAATGGAAATTAAAACACGCACTGAACCATTGCTGTTTATATAGGGTTGCTTTATTTGGACGTCCGAGCCGACTCTGCAATATCACCGTACATTGTATGTTTACCCGTCAGTCAAAACGACAGCCGTGGAACTTTGGCAATATAAATGTAAATTATCGCACGCAGCCCTATGCATAGCATATGTTAGCATGTACAGTTGTACACACAAGATCAAAGAGCAGCTGATTTTAGCATGTCCTTAAGTTTCGTACGTGAAGGTCTCTTCTACATTATAGGAACTAGTGGTCGCCCGGTCTAGATCAGTAGTTATGAAAACCGATAAAAGAAAGAAACTTAGACGAAATCCAAGCCTTATCCATGGTTGCTTTTCTACGCGTAATCTAATATATAAGTTTCATTAGCAACGCTTAAATAAATATTTATATCTAGGTACTCTTGTGCCTACGAATATAAAAAAAACTTTAAAGTATATTTCTTAAAAAATAAATAATAAAACAAAAAATATCTGCGTGTTATGGATTTTAAAAATAAACAGTGATGCTGATTTGTTTACATGAGATTGAGTATAAACAGTGTTTCAAAGAATTTCTTGTTTCCGTATGTTTGTGGCCGTATCAACACGGATTCTTTTTATGTATTTAAAAATGTTGCGTATGATGATTCATCCAAATGCAAAGAGTAAAGAAGTATTCCTAGAATTGCAAATTAAAGATTCCTAGAATTTATTCCGAAATATATTGCGATATAAAATAGAAGTTTCTGATTAAGATTTCGCGGAATCAATGTGAAATGAAAGTCTTTAATAGGTAATACGTATCGGGAAATGAATGAATATATGATTTATAATTTCAGAGAAAAGTGATCGAATGACACAATAATAATTATATCTGGGGGCACGGCAGTGGTCCCGCCAATATAATATGTATAACTTGTGAGATACATTGTGTTTTCATGAAAATGGCCTGAACTGCTTCGAGAAAAGGATGGTACGGCCGCGCCGCTTTATTTTGCTCGACTTGGCGGGGGCACTATCGTGCCCCCAGATAACATTCCAAAATGTGTTAACTTTTATAACCGCCTCATTAGTCTAGTGCCGGGCTAGACTCCCAGGTCGAGCAAAGTATACCTATGTGTTTTTCAATAAAATTCGCAAAACGAATGGATCAACAGACAAATAATAGCAGAGATTAACGAAAGAAATGCATTATGGAGTATGCTAAAAAAAGACCCTAACAACACTCAATTAGAATTAAACTTTAAAACCCAAAGAGACAAAGTAGCACAAACAATCAGGACAATAAAGGAAGAATATTTTTATGGTGTATTTACAAAATGTACGAAGAAACCCAAGAAGATGTGGAAACTCATCAATACCCTATCAAATAATAAAGCTGTTGTAAATTGTGCTCCCCCAAGCTTGAGATCTGATAATGGTTCAATTACTACAGATCCCATAGAGGTGTGTGAAATTTTTAATGTATTTTTTGCCAACATAGGTACACAATTAGCGAACGAAATACCAGCTAAGTTCCACAACAATAACACATACACATTACCCAATATTAACCAACACGCTGATTACCATGAATTATCTCAATTTTCTTCATGTACTATTGAAGAGGTATCCAGAATTATAGATGGATTAGATCCCAATACTAGTACAGGAATAGACGGTGTTAGTACTAAAGCTGTAAAATGTATCAAAAGTCTTTTCCGGAAAATTTTAAAGTTGTAAAATTACGCCGGTTTACAAAGCTGGTATAAAATCAGACCCCGGCAATTACCGACCAGTGTCAGTTTTGCCAATCCTATCCAAGGTTTTAGAAAAAGTAATATATACTAGATTAAACAACTACTTAACAAAAAACAACTTCATTTACAATCAACAATATGGCTTTCGATCTAAATCTAACACACTTGGAGCAACAATCGACTTGATAACCACCATAAAAACAAAAGTTGACCAAAAACAAGTAGCGCTAGGAGTCTTTATTGATTTAAAAAAGGCGTTCGACACCGTTAGTCACACCCTTCTACTGAAAAAGCTTGAAAGTATTGGCATCACTGGAACCGTACTTAAACTCCTAAAGTCATATCTAAGTGATCGTTATCAAATTGTGAAAATAGGAAACTCTCAGAGTACTCCTAGACTTCTAACATGTGGCGTACCACAAGGCTCCATCCTTGGACCCTTGCTGTTCCTAATCTATGTAAATAACATACACCAAACAAGTTTGCACGGTCACTTAGTCCTTTATGCCGACGATTCATGTTTATTCTATTTTGGGCATAATATGAATGAAATCGTTAAACATGCACAAGACGATTTGAACATATTGCAAAATTGGTTTCAATACAATCTTTTAACTATTAACATAACTAAAACCTCCTACATAATATTTCATGCCAAAAATAGAAAACTACGTAACTATCCGAATCTAACCATAAATGGAGAGCTATTGAAAAAAAGTAATCATGAAAAATATCTAGGGCTGATATTAGATAGCAACTTAACATGGAACGCACATATACAAAATGTGAAAAACAAACTTTCATCACTTGTGGGCCGAATACATAAAATAATTCGATGTATACCGAAAAAAGTTCGGCTTTTAATTTATAATGCTCTGGTAAAGCCTCATTTGCTGTACCTCATCGAAGTATGGGGTAATGCCGCTAAAACCAATTTAAAACCAATACAAACCTTACAAAACAGAATAATAAAAATCTTATACAACTATGACTTTTTAACATCCACAAAAACGATTTACAAGGAAACCAAACTACTTAGCATTAAACAACTATACACATATAATACATGTGTACTCATATATAAAATAATACATAAGCTCATTCACTCACAAATTACACTCACAACAAAAAATAAGACAAACGGATACAGAACACGTCGAGCCAGTCACCTCAGATTGCCTGCTATAAGAACAAATTATGGTAAATATAACTTGACATATAAGGGAGCACAGTTATATAACCAACTTCCAAAAAATGTAAAAGAAGCGAATTCTCTCAACAGTTTCAAAAATAAATTGTTTACTCATATTTATAATAGCAAATCACTACTTTAAAAATACTAAAATTAATGAACACGCAACATCTTTTGACTTGGACCACTGCCTTATAAAAGGAATGCAGAGAACTCGTTTCTTGGTTGACAACTGCAAATTAGTAATGATTTATTTTCCTTCTACCTGCATTATGTTAATAAAATTAATCTAATCTAGTGTTCTCCATGTAAGTGACGAATGTCTTAATGGGAAATAAAGTTCTTTAAACCGATTTCTGCTCAGAGTTTGGATTTGTTCCCTGCATTAGAAATCTAATACAAATACGTACAAATGTACGTATTACATGGACATTAGTACAATTCTGCCTAACCCTTAGGATACAGGCATGATAGTATTTTATTTTATGATAAATTATAATAAGGCCATGAACTCAACTAAATTTCCGCTTCAACAGAGTTGAGTGTATGCACATAAAATGAGACATAATGAACATAATAATGACGTCACCACCTCCTACACTATCGTATATCTCAATTAATACGCACCCTATTCGTAGTTAATGAACTATTCCATCAACCGGCGGTTTCAACGAGTCAGTGATTCATCTCACACCTAGCTGTCAAATACAAGCCCACGCTCTATTTTCCTATCCAAGATTGGAACAGCGTTTTTATTTTTATTTTGACGCTATCTAGATTACTGAGATCGTGTTTGATTGATGGGTTAATTACAGATAAATCAAAATAATATTTCTTGCATTACCTTATTAATTTAGTGGTCCTGAACGACAGCTTTAGAGGTCATGGGATCGTATTGCTAAAAGTCTAGTAGTATTTATAGTCTGGATAGAAACCGGGTTATAGTAATTTGTTTTGGGAAGCGAGTGTACCCGCAGGCAACTGCTGGTGTATAGCGATAAAACAAACAATCAAGGAGAGCGTATTTGAACATCGAGTTAGAAAAATGCGTGGAATAATGTTGAGAAAGATCGTAGTTACGACCAATTCATTAGTTGAGTGAATACCATCTCAAACATTGCACTGCATGGTAGCACTCACATGTTGCTACTACAGTACTTTTGTCTTTTTTATGGGATAGGGGGGCAAACAAGCAGACGGATCGCCTGATGGTAAGCGATAACCGCCACCCATGGACACTCGCTATGCCCATGGACATATGAACATAATTATGCCCATGGACATATGGACCCATGCCCATAGACAAATGGACATACGCCCATAGACAATCACTAGCCCGAAAATAATCACAATTCCACGCCCTTACCTATCATGTAAGTAATTTAATGTAGTCAAATTTCCTTTTTTGTAGTAGCTACTTGTAGTCTTTTAAGAAAAAAAGACAAAAATATTTTTCCGAATACCTCATTTGCGTTTTATATTTTTACGTTATCGACCCTGTATTCACGGCAAGCCAACCGTACTCGCTGTTCGAGCTAATTATCGAGCTTCGCTTCTTTCAATGCGCCGTCTGCTTCAAATGCACTCATGGGTTTTAGTTTTGTTATGTTGCAAGTTGCTGGGCCCATTTTAAAATACGTGATGAATTTCATATTTAATTTTGAAAATCGAATTAGAAGATTATCCACAACTAGATACTTCCCTAATAAAAAAAATCTTTATTGAGAAGTACCTGATAATAAAATATTTCAAACTAGAGTTGGACCTGTATCATCGATGCCTGATCATCATGTCCACATGGGCAATTTAATATTGCTGTGTACTAGTAGGATAACAATCTGAGTATAAAAAGGCTGTGGGAGTTTCCTAAGTGAAGATCAGAAAGTAATTTTTTATGTAATCATGTTATCAAAAACTTTTTAATACATTTTATTTTTATTCATTCGTATAATTAGGTCCACTTACACCAACTTCTGAAATATGTTTAAATTGAATTTAGACACAAAATGACACTCAAAAATTGTGTTTAAATACAATTTAAACACATTTAAGAAGTTGGTGCAAGTGGCCCTTAATGTAACTTGCTAACAGAAACGCAAGAAATCATTACGTAGGTATATCAAAATTACACAAAAATATTTATAGGTACTTATAGGTTGAACAACATTTTACTGCGAACTTCAAATAAACACGCTCTTTACACATATAGAATGTACTTAAGAGCCTAAATAAATACGGAACATTGGTAATTAAGATCTAATAGCGCTTCTCTAGGGGTTTGAGTCACGAACGTACGGAACCCAATAAGCTCAATAGTCGAGCATCATTGCGGCTTATTGGCCGCCCATTGTTCGATCTTATCAAATATTAATCAACTCAATTTTATGGCTTTGTTGATTTCGTGGAAATGGCTTTTTAAGGGATTAATATTGCCACAATATTAGCGCAGCCTGCGTAAAACTCTGAGAGACTATTTCATTACCTCTGAGAAAGTTCCCAGAATATTACTGGCCAGTTAATAAATTACTTACAAGTTCCATTTGTGAATTTCTACGCCAGGCCTATTTCACCAACTCTGAGTAAGTCCTAAGATGCAACTTACATTACTTGACAGTAACCTTCATACAAATTCCGTTACATTTTGTGATTAGTCTATTGACCTTGAAAACATTTAATTTCTTTTATTTTCTTGTTAATTTTTTATTATATATATATGTCTTGTAATAATTTTTAAATTCTAAGTAGGTTTTCAATATTATTGTTAATTTTACATCCTAAGTGCATTTAATTCTTCTTTCTGTTTGTTTATATTACTGCATGATGTGGTCTCCTGTAATTGAGGAAACACAAGGAATATCTATTAATGTTAACACTTCTATAGAACGTAAGGTGTATTCTTTGTTGGAGATCCTAATAAAATAAAATAAAACATCGTAAGATTTAGATACAAGTGAACAATACCTGTTGCTTCTAACTCAAGTGTATATATTTTCTAGTTCTCAAACTAAATTACACAATATTTGTTTAGTATTTCATCTACCTGTTGCGTTCAATCGGAAAGGAAAACTTGACAATCCAAATCCGACTCTCTCATAATAAAGTTAAGGTTGATATTTCTATGATTGGTTTTAGATTAATAAAATACCTCGCATAACTACATGAAATATTGAGAGTAAACTCAATCTTGTGATGGGATTTTCTTTTACACATATTGGGTGCGTTCACAAATAAAATGGTTACATACCTACACAAATACCTAAACCCAGGACAACCTACACCTCCGTAGTCATATTTTTTTTTCGAGAGTAGATCTCACCCGCAACCCTTGCAGCCAGAAGTTGGTTGCTCAACCAATACGCAAAACTTGCCATCAAGAGCCAAGGCGTTGTTTTTTGTATTACCTAATATTGAGATCAGAAAGTTTTTCACAACTCTTTTTATTATTGTCATATACATATACATCGACAAAAAAGTGTATAGAGATCCAGATGGTAAGTGGCAGCCGCAGCCTATAGACGTCAACAACACCTGGGCCCCAAGTCTGCTATTTTGTCTTGTCAAAATCGTCACTCAATGGCTTCAGAATTGTTGATTTTTGACAGTTTTGTCTACGACATCTGTCAGTTCTTATGTCATTAAGTGACATTGAACGACCATTTTGATACAACTGAAATAGCAGACTTGGGCCCCAGAAGTATCACTAGCGCGTTGTCATCGTGAGAACTCAGTTGTTAAACCAACCTTCATTTGCCCAATAATCGACGATCTCTGTTGTTTAGTGGTTCGAGTACCGGGCTGCTGACCACAAGCTCATGTGTTCGATTGCCACAGGACACAAATATTTATGTGATGAATATAAGTTTTTGTGTTCATCTGGGTGTTTCTTATGTATTATTAGTAGTACCTATGTATTTACAAAAAAAATAGTATATAAGTATGTATTATATCCATTGTCTAGTACCCATAGTACAAGCTCTGCTTAGTTTAAGACTAGATGGTGCTGTGTAAAATGTCGCACATTATTTATTTAAGAAAAAAAATACTGGCAACATTGTCCTATAAACTGGGAAATAATAACACAGCAATAGAAATTAACTAAAAAACTACGATTATAATTGACAAAATACCATCACGCCTGGTTTCCCGGAGGGTTATGCAGACGCGTACCTACTAATGTACCTACACCCACAGAAATAACAATGTTTACATATTTAACGCCCTGAGAGTACGCCAGTTAACTCAAAGTAAAATAAAGAAAATATTTATTGTTCAATTTACACGCAAGCGTCTATTTTGTCAGCGCCTTTGTGTTGTTGATGAAAATTTTTCTTTCTTTTATATTTTTGGCATTAATGTCATGGTAACAAACAAATCATTATTATTATACTATCTGCTGTGCTGGGTACGTGTCTCCTATCAGAATGGGAGGTATCAGGCTATTTTTTATGGCAAACAAGCACACGGCTCGCCTGATGGTAAGTGATACGGCTCGCCTGATGGTAAGTGATACGGCTCGCCTGATGGTAAGTGATACGGCTCGCCTGATGGTAAGTGATACGGCTCGCCTGATGGTAAGTGATACGGCTCGCCTGATGGTAAGTGATACGGCTCGCCTGATGGTAAGTGATACGGCTCGCCTGATGGTAAGTGATACAGCTCGCCTGATGGTAAGTGATACGGCTCGCCTGATGGTAAGTGATACGGCTCGCCTGATGGTAAGTGATACGGCTCGCCTGATGGTAAGTGATACGGCTCGCCTGATGGTAAGTGATACGGCTCGCCTGATGGTAAGTGATACGGCTCGCCTGATGGTAAGTGATACCGCCGCCCATGGCAACACCAAAAGAGTTGCAACTTCATTGCCGGCCTTTTAAAAGAGTTCGGGCCTCCGCTATCCTCACTCAGTCGGCAAAATACACCGTACACGTTCTTTCACGCTGGTTTTCTGTGAGGATGTGGTTACTCCGGTCGAGCCGGCCGAGTGGCCTAATTACCGCATCGCGCATGTAAGGAATTGCTTACTACAGCTAATAAAGGTGTTCGTACCGAACATTCGTGCCGAGCATGGTTCTCCCACGAACTACTCTATTAGATAAATTTATTATTACCTGCAGATACGTTTAAATTTTCAAATATAATGAATGTCTTATGGAGAAGAACCAGCAAGAAATCATTTTATTCATGGCTTTCGTACATAATTATCGAGTATTTTCAAGAGTTAAAACAATATTCCGTTTGTTGACAACGCATCACCATGGCAACCAGTTGTGCCTGTACAATTTACAATCGGCCATTTATTGTCATAAAGAGTCATGGGTACTATAAAGCTGGACATATTTGACGTGGACGGTATTAATCAAAATAATTCTTATAATGATGCGAAGGAGTTTGATATTTCAGTGTAGGAATTAGTGAAAAAAACTGTCATTTTTATTTTTCTTAACATAATTATTATGAGGTGCACTTATGTTATGTTGATGGCGCTGGTATTTCCTAGCTAGTGAAAGAAACTCAGAAGAAACCCCGAAACAAACCATTATAAAAGTTACTTTTGAAAAGTCAAACTAGTTGCACGGTTCCAAAAAGTGGGTCATATGGAGAAGAGCCGGCAAGAAACTCCATAGATACCTACTCTTTTAAAAAAATATATCAACTTGGATTACAATATTAAGCTTTACAATTTTGTTATAAAATATTTACTGAGAATGATGCAGTTTGATGAGCAAGATCCATTCATTACTTATATATTTGGTGGTATATTGTGGTTTCGCATATACTAAAACTAATGATGCATTTCTCGAAGGGTTAGGCAGAGGTGAACTAATTTACACCCACAGTTCGCCAGTAGGTACCTATGTTTAAGTCCCGTGTAATAGTAGGCGAGCTATTCAATAGTATATTCAAAAGTAGAACTAGAGGAAAAAATAGTCCCATTAGTCCTACGGTAGAACTGTTCAGTAGAACTACTGAGAACAAAGGCCATTAAACGGGCTTACTTCTTAAATCTTTTGCTTCCTCCACATTCATACATCTTCGCATACATACGCGCTAGTTGCGAGTACTACGCACCTGGCTTTTATGAAGGACCTAGCCAATAAGATCGGAGCATGTCCTTCTAGGACGACCTCCTGCCGCTGACATTCGCCTTATAAATTCCTTTCGTTAATCGTCTTTGATACTTACAATAATTCTTTCAATATATCCGAACATATGTAGCTATATAAAGATTAACATCATAGTTTGACTACCTTATTAGTTTAGGATTCATAACCGGGACTGCAACCCTAGAGGTTGTGAGCAGGGTTTTATTAGATTTTTCTATAAAATTCTCAGTAGTGGCTCGGAGTTTGTATTTCTATCCGTTAGGGAAATACAGGCGTGATGGTATATTATACTAGCCCCCGTACGCAGCTTCACCTGCCTAAATTAGCTCGACTTTTGCAGTTGATTTAAAAATGGACAGTTAGAAACATATGAAATAAGAATGATCCAATTTGGTGCAGTCGTTCCGAAGTTATGAGCATACATACAATTTGGCAGTTATTTTTTAATAATATAACATCATAACATAATTGGCACCTTTCATTATATTATTAGTGATAATATAGCTACTTGTGTGACGAGCCTTAGTATAGAAAAATGCTTAGCTGGCGCCATGCCATACGTAACATTTTACTCTCGATCTAATATCAGCTCAAACAACAGTATCGTTTCAAAGCACTTAAAAGAAAAATTTAAAGCATTTCTCATAAAAAAAACTGTCTGAATTCCAAATAGTGAAGCATAAATTCATTTTATCGATTGATTTATAACTCATAGATTTATACCTCGTTTCAAACAGTAATAAAACTCCAACTGAAAATCCGATGTGTCGTAGATGCGATGGAATCTATTAGGGACTTCGCCAAGTATACCGGAAACATGTCACACCGGTCGAGAGATATCGAGAGAACAGATGAAGGGTGACTAACGAAAGGGATTTATAAAGCGAATGTCAGTGGAACCGTCTGGAGGGGACGCCCTACAAAGGCATACACCGACCTTATCGAAGGACCTCACGACCTTCAAAAAGGTTCGATGCATACCTAGTTGGTACTCGCAACTGGCGCGTGTGTATGATAAGATGTATGAATGTATGCAGAGTAAAATAGGTAAGTCTGTAGTTTGTGCCTAAGTCTATGGTATGTGAGTGTGTGTATCTTTGGAGCTTACTTACGTTTTGATGTTACTGAGATTTTGATTGAATAACCTAATAATAATATAACACTTAACCTGACAGAGTTTGGCAGTGGCGCTTACAACCCCTAAAGTAATGAAAGAGTCTATTTCAATGCAAACATAAATAAACAGGCGTGAAACGCTTACGTTGTGTTTCGCCGAGTGAGTTTTAAAAGGCGGGCAACGCACTTGCGACTCCTCTGATGTTGCGGATGTCCATGGGCGACGGTAATCGCTTACCATCAGGTGATCGGTATAGTCGTTTGGCCCTCCTATCCCAAAATATATATACATATGTGAAAACAAATATATACATGACTAGTCCACTATAACATTCCATCATAGTAGCTTTCTTCGTTCTCTTAACATTCGGTAAGTTCGGTATGATACGATGTACTGGGTTGAATCCTTTACGGCCAGCTACTACACTACACTCTCACCGAGGCTTTGATTGAATGTTTGCTTTGCATATGTTATCCCATGGGTCCCATTTATTTTGATGGGATAATCCTATCTTTTGCGTCAGACCCAAATGTCTTAATACTTCAGGCAAATTTATTACCCCTTTCAGAATCGAATGTGGAGGATGAAGGATTTGGATTGTCTAGTAAAACATAAGTATTAGTTTTATCTTGTTTTTTTTTCCATCTCATTATTTATTTCTTCTTTGTCTGGGTTTAGATTGGATACATTTCATAAAGAACTACTATTTTAATCATAATTGGTTTTTTCTCATCAAAATAGGTATTTGGAGATGTAGGTACGTCGACCCTTTTAGAGAGGATTTATATTTGGAATGAAACTCGATTATGAATACTGTCCTGTCTTGGATGGGACACTGTAACATCTATACGATAGGTGCAATTAATTGATCAAAAAAGTACAGAAAAAACTCTGCTCTGATACTATTCTACCTATTAATTCATCTATAACCAATCTCCAAGATATAAAAAAGCCCGTAGTTCAAATGTCTCAACTCATTAGCCCAGAAATAACAATAACAAACCGTAATCTCTATCAACCTTTCACACAATACAACAAAAGGTAACTACGTAATCGAATCAAACGACTAATCATTTTCCTCGACATAATACCTCAATAACATCTGTTTCCTTATTCTTGTACAACGTTTTCCACTTAGGATATTATGCTTCTCATGTATCGCATTCCTATATATATGAGTGTTATGATATTTATGTTGCAACACATTGAAACATCCTTATGTACAATGTTATTGTAATCATTATTTCCTCACTCACTTTTATCTAAGCTCAACGTACACCTTGATACTTATAGAATGGGCGACTAACAATATACTCTCTAAAACTAGAGCGAGTGACTGAGAGAGTAGAACGCTTTATTTGCAATCCAGAAATATGTATTGAGTTTCAACGATTCGTTCTGAGGTTTGAGGTCCTGAACGTGACTGCTACGCTAGAGGTCCTGGATTCGTTTCGAGTCAAGCAAAGTCTTTTTGGGTTTTTCTAGGAAATTCCTAGTATCAGCTCATAGTTTGAGATTGTTGTCTAGTTATTGGTAATATGCTTGCCCTCTACTACATGGAAACTAAACATACCAGCAAACTGTGGGTGTACATACATCTCTGCCTTTCCATCAGGGAATTCAGGCATGATGGTATGTTTTATATTATAAACTAACTTCTGCCCGCGGCTTCGCCCCCGTGGAATTCGGTCTGTCATCACATCCCACGGGAACGGGATAATAATATACTATGTCCGTCTCCTGGTTCTAAGCTACCTCTTCACCAATTTTCAGCCAAATCGGTTCAGCCGTTCTTAAGTTATAAATGGTGTAACTAACACGACTTTCTTTTATATGTATGACGATATATAACGATAGATATAGGACGGCCACAGATCTACAGCTTTTGTAGCAAAGAACTTGACTTATCAAGCAAGACTACTTTACTGTTAAAGCACTCAAATACACTTTTTCTATGCAACGAGCAACGAGTTTGAAATCTATAAAACCTTTTATTAAGCATACCTAAACTTGGTTTTCTTAACCAAGTTTCTTATTGATCGATTTTGATAGTCTAAGCTAACTGCGAAACGTAAGCAGAATCTAAATGAACGTCAATACATTTCAATCTCAGAATCGCGAAAGCGTCTCGTGTCTTGAGAAATTCATAAAGTATTATGTGTGTGTGTGTGTGCTTTGATCCTTATAACGTAGGTACTTTTTATATAGGTACCCTCAGGTGGTACCTACCAGTCCCTTTGAGATCTTCTCAACATGAAGCCGTTTTTGTATTTACCTCATTGGAGCGAAAATATTACAATAAAAATATTTTAGCATACTTCAAAGACATAGGCCTTCTGCTTATATCTTACCTTCCAAGTTGGAAAAAGGTTCAAAATATGCCTTTGTTGTATGATTTCAATTGATATACCTATACAAAAATAGCTCAAGATACTATATTAGTTTTAGGCGAGTAGAAAATGCTCATTGATCTTCTTCTACCTTCTTAACATACCATCACGCCTATTTTCCCCGAAGGGTGAGACAGAGGCGTACTTATGTACACCCACAGTTCTCCGGTATGTTTAGGTCCCATGTAATAAGGGGCGAGCCCATTGCAATTATTAACCGGGCACAAATCCCAAACTCCGAGCTGCTACTGAGAATTTGATAGGAAACGTCAATGATATTCTGCTCGACCTGGAAATCGAACTCAGGATCTCTAGCGTAGCAGTCGCGCTTACGGCTACTGGGCTAATTAAGCATTTATAGTAGTCCATAACACTTAATACCGTATGATATTCTCTACCAGTCAACCATTGGGTACCTATATGAGAGGTTAAAATAGGTACAAAAAATAAATATTTGAGTAACTTAGTGATAATCCTACTTCCTACTTTCTATCCTACTAATATTATAAATACGAAAGTTTGTGAGGATGGATGGATGGATGGATGTTTGTTACTATTTCACGCCAGAACGGCTGAACGGATCTGGATAAAAATTTGGCACAGAGATAGATTATAGTCTGGAATAATACATGGGCTACTTTTTATCTGAAGTCCACGCAGACGAAGTCGCGGACAGAAGCTAGTAAACTATATATACACAATAATCGATTCTATTCATTATTCATAGTACCTACTAGTATGTAGTCATTATTCATAGTCCTAATAGTATGAAGCAGTGACGCGGCAGTCGTCGTCCACTGCCGCGTCACTGCCACACGAATGAAAGTTGTATATTTACAAGCCCACGCACACATAGGGCCGCGCGCACAACTGAGTTGAACTATCTGTACTCGTTTCACATAAGTGTCAGTGTGATTTAACACAAGTGATTCCTCGCACACAGTTTCACACACGTTTTGCACAAGAATTCTGTGTATTTGTGGTCTATCCTTAACACCACTTCATTCTGTTTCATACGTAACAGGAAATGGCTGTATTTATACTACTGCCCACATCCATTTTGCAAATTAAACGAATCCCTTTGTTTGCGGTTTTGCGTTTACCAATACCATTATAATATTACATACCAAAGTTTTGGTTCAAATGTATTTGTAACACAAATATTTGATTTGATTCATACAAAGGTTTCATGAAAATAACTGCCACAGGTAGTAGTAACGTAAAAAAGTGTTTTTTGTAGAAAAATATCGAAATTAATAAGAACAATAATCACGAATGCGAAACATTTAAGACCTTATCTGTCTTCATACAAAGCTTAATATCGTAAAACGTACCACCATGTACTTGAGTATAACTTCAGACACGCGCAGTTATTTCGTCGGCTGTACAATTCTTCGTATTATTCGGATGTGTAGATGTTTGTTACTCTGTCACACAAAGGCTACTGTATGAATTTAAATGAAAATTTACAACAATAAGGGCCTATTACACCACCTCCGAATAAGCACTATCTACCAGATAAATTCAAAATTGGAACATAAATTGTATGTATGGAGTCAGATAAATAATTTATCGGGAACATATCAGAAGGCGGTGAAACAGGCCCTAAAGCTCGTATATCATAATAATACATAAGCTATAATTCAAATATGAAAGCTAGTTCATAATAATCCTTTCAATTAAATTTGGTATCATACCTACCTATAATTGATTCTTTTTATTGTATCTCAATATTTTTATTTCCGTAAATAGATAATAAATAATATACTATCTATTTCAAATGTGATATTATTTCAATGAACTCTATATATATCAAGACTAGCTTCTCCCCGCGACTTCGTCCGCGTAGCGTGATGATATATAGCCTATAGCCTACCCCAATAAATGGGCTATCTAACACTGAAATATTTTTTCAAATCGGACCAGTAGTTCCTGAGATAAGCGCGTTCAAGCAAACAAACAAACAATCAAACTCTTCAGCTTTATATATTAGCATAGATATTAAATTAGGGCTTTAGGAGAAGTACGAAAAACATTAAGTATCTCATACATCAGAGAAATTAACGAGACATAATGTCGTCGTTCAGAAGCGTTTGAGTATTTGACCGGAAGATACCTTGTGCATACCTTACATCGAAGAACTACGTATTTATATTGAATAAACCGCATTTACGCAATAGTTTATGTACAAAATACTCGTACTAGGCTTACCAACTTCAAGCCAGCAAATAAATTAAGATTTTCTTGTAAGTATTTATTACCAAACAGAAAGCGAGCTTAGGAAGTTATTTTAGTTGCAAACTTTTCTCTAGCCATTTACTTATTTGGTAGAAGAAACTTTTGAAAGTGCCTCGCATTTCGTTCTAGCTATCTTTATTTGTAATCTTGCGCAGTTTTAACCGCTGTAAAGTTTTAAGCAAAACTAATTTCCCTTATGATTCATTGTTGGCCTATTAGAATATTTGTGTCCGTTGATTTTAAAAGCAGTGTTTGATATATTTTAAAGAAAAAAAAAAGTTATTTTGTGTTCATTTCCATTTCATGATTATAAAGATATTTTAGTGAAGGTATTCTACCAGACGCTTTGTTTGAATTCTCCCGGCGGCGGTCGAATTTTTCCTTCACTAAAATATAAGCATAATCAACCCATTATATGTCCCACTGCTGGGCACGGACAGTCTCCTCTCACAATGAGAAGGATTAGGCTATAGTCCACCTCGCTAGCCTAATGCGGGTTGGCAGACTTCACACGCCGTCAAGAAAATCTCTCAGGCGTGCAGGTTTCCTCACCATGTTTTCCTTCACCGTTTTAAGCGCGTGATAATTAACTATTAATACGCACATAACTTCGAAAAGTCAGAGGTGCGTGCCTTGGATTTGAACTCGAGACCTTTGACTTGGCAGTCCAATGGTCATATCACTGGGCTATCACGACTCTTGACACTAAAATAACTTTAAAAGTATTTGAAATTCTATTAATCTAACATTTAAATAACATTTTGGAAATTCTCATTATGAAATACCGTATAAGTCCAAAATATACAACGTTAATCTCTCTTTACCGACAGAATCCTTCAGGATCCCAAAATGGATTAGGGGAGATCTCTTTAATCAAATTACTTCTAACAAGAGCTTTCCCGTTTTTTAATCTCCATGACTGAGTCGATTACATGGAGGGTGCTGAGAATAACCGTGGTGCCACCCCGTCAAGGAGAATGTCAAGAATTATTGAGTAAAACAAATGAACAACGGTATTCACTTCAGAGATCGCTGCAAAAAGGCAGTATTAGTAGTTTTATTACTGAAGTACTAACCAGGTTTGAAATAAAAAGTACCTCTGATACAAAAATCCCCAAAAAATATCTAAATATTTACTCTTTGCGTTTATTACAAGTAGAATATTTTAAGACTAGTGTCGTTGTGTCGGGGGACCGCTAAGTATATTATAATAGTCAGTAGAAAATATATAATAGCAGTAATCCTCAGCGTTAACAAAATCAAGACTTCAAGACCGATGTTCTACTACTGTCCTCAGAACTCTGTCCTTCTAACAAGCAAGACTATTTCTTACTAACGGTTAAGTTAATTTTAGCGTTTTATATTGCGTTTGATAAAGCATTAGGTACAATTTTCCACCAAGACCGCGGAATCAACGTAATTATCTATTAGCCCCTCTGTAAAATTAGGAATAGAAAATAATACCCACACACAGAAAATTACTGAAAAGCAGCGATATTTCAATGATAATTCTGTACACAAATTCAATTACGTTCGTCTCAGTGACGGGGTTTAGCGCCAAGACTAGCCCATGTCTCGTGGCTTGGACCCCACTGTTTGTGCTTAATTACATACTACACGCGAAGCTCTCTACAAGACACGTTCACAAAATTTCAACGTATTTAACATAATAATAATGCCTCCCGACATGCGAAAATAAAATCAGTCAAAAGTTTATGATTTGCACTTCAAAAATGTTATGGCAATAAGCCCACCCTCTATTCCAAAGAACCAAAACATATCGGTGAACTGTGGGTGTACAATAATACACCTGTATCTAACCCTTTTGAGAATAATGTTAGTCAGTCAGTTAGTGTAAAAGGAATGTTAGTCGCGGTCAATCTAGGGATGGGTGAGCGTTATTAACACACCTACACTTTTTTTTTTTTAAAAAGCTTACTAGCAATATGGGTCACACATTACTAGTATTCTTGTTAACCCCTCGTGCTAAGCTAAATCCTTGTGTTACGAGTGGGTTCACGTCGGTAGTGCAATGGGTGGGTTTCGAACCGGCAACCACATGATCGCAAATCCGAAGCCCTAGCCATTAGGCTACCGCCGCTTCTGAACTGTATCTCGAGAGCACGTTCCCTGTATTGCTGAGATTACGAGTTTCCTATCGAAATGAGAGGGCTTTAGACCTTAAACCACCACGCTGGCCTTATTCGGGCGGGCAGACTTCACACGCCATCGAGAAAATCTCTTTATATTTTTTTCTTGTACTTGAGTAAAAGCTATAGGTATATAAGATGTTAAAGATTGTAGTTCTACATTAAAAAAACGAATCGTCTAATGTGGCAAGTGCAAAACTTGCGAATGGCCCGTTCAATTCGACTAATTTTTGTTTTCATAGTTTCGATAAGGTATGAGGAAGGTTCGTATGGAGAGAAAGAACGTAAAAATTGCGAGGTTTATTGATATTTATTGTTTTTTTTTCTATTGTCTATACTAATATTATAAACAGGAAAGATTTGTATGTAAGTATGTTTTTAACGAATTGGCTCAAAAATTGATGAGCCGATTCCAAAAATCCTTTACGATTTGAATGCTACATTATTTCAGATTAACATAGGCTTATAGAATACTTTGAAAAAAGTTTGGGATTTCTCCAACCGTGCGAAGCCGGAGCGGGCCGCTAGTATTCAATAAAGCTCTTTTCTTCACACATAATAAAATATGAAATCGCAAATATCATCATAATCAGTACTATTTTTAGCCGTACAAAGTCGGTCGAGGCTCGAGCACCACAAATTGCCCCCACGCCATAAAACAAGCTATGGACGGCTCCAACCAATCCCAAGTGTTTACGGCGCCTTTTATCATCATCCCCGATGAAAACGTTCCCACATAGTACATGTTGATTGAAGCAATCCTATGTTCATTAACTAGTTGAGAAGATTTTATGGCAGTGTGGTTAATGCTACTAAATTACTAGTTCATTCGATTTTGTTCTTGATTGTGTAATAATGTTAATTTTTTTCTAGTAGATATTATGTTCTATTTTACAATACCTATAAAAAAATGGAATTTGTAGTAACTTGATGGAAACTTAGAAGGAGGTAGTGAAATAGGCCATTTAATTATAAAAAGTACATTATTTATCGCATATTTTTTCCACGAGGATGACGTCTGAATCGACGAACGTATTGAACATAAGAAGTTATTTACTAAATTGATGCAACAATTTATATTGCCTATTGCTGTTAACCGGGCGCTAATCCAAACTCGAGCTGCTGCTGAGAATTTCATAGAAAATCCCAACAACACATTGCTCTACCGGGGGAATCGACCCAGGACCTCTAACGTAGCAGTCGCTCTTAAGACCACTATACTTATGAAGCAAATAAGATGTTGTAACATGAAATACAATATTACACTTCAGGAATGCTTAGAATTTAAAGCGGTAACAAACAAAGCGAAGGTGTCTGTTTCAGAATCGAGAGAACCTTCAAAGGAAATCAGAGGATCTTGTGTTAGAATTAATTGTATGTATTTACTAGCTTCTGCCCGCGGCTTCGCTCACTTGAAGCTCAAAAACCAATAGTGATGAACTATTCTTTGTGTGGGTCTCTATACATTAGGTCAAGAAGGAACCAAAGAGGTCAAGCTGAATCTCAGGTTCTGTTTAATTATTTAAGATAAGAAGCATACCAGTTTTTAAGTTGGGGCACATAGTACTTTCTAACAGTGATTCTAGTTTTTGCGCCAACCCGTAACAAATAGACAAGAATTGTCAAAATCACATTTTTGGGTTCGAAGACGTTTATATACCTAACCCAGTTGTTTTTTTTAATAATTTCAATGTACAGACATAGCTTTTTTACAATTTTATAATAGTAGAGAAAGAATACTAACTTGGATAATTTAATACAACAGATTTGTTTTGTTTATTTATTAGTTTTATAGGCATACGCTCGTTCGATTTCGATCTACGATGGAGCGCGCTTGCCTAGATGAAATCTGTTTGGCTTTGGTCTCAGATTCTGTTAGGTTCTGTGGGTTGCGGTTTTTTTATGGGATAGGTGAGCTAACGAGCAGACGGATCACCTGATGGTAAGCGATAACCACCGCCCATGGACACCCGTAACACCAGAGGAGTCACGAGTGCGTTGCCCGCCTTTCAAAAGGGTTTGGGCCTCCGGTAACCTCACTTACTAAGCGAAACACAACGCAAGCGTTGTTTGACACCGTTTTCTGTGAAGCCGTGGTATCACTCCGGTTGAGCCGGGCCCATTCGTGACGAAGCATGGCTCTCTCGTGTGAAATATGATTAGTATAGAAATAATGACAGCCCTAAATTGTCTAGATTCAATGTTAGGTTCTCTGTGTTGCGGAGTCTGTTTGGTGTCTCATAATACTCGAAAACTTGGAAGATAATAACACAAAATTTGAGAGATCGAGTTTCTTTCTGTTGTAAAAGATTAATTAATAAAGAATTACTAAGAGTAAACAAATAAAGGCTAAAAAACCAAGTCCATGAGACGAGTGTATCAAAGAGAAATTGCATCAAATTGCAATTTTCTGCAGCTACCAGGAAACGAGACTCTTTTATAAAAAAAACTTCAAGCTAACTGTAGAACTCCTCTAAGAGAGTTCTTGAAATATTTCTAATTATACTAGCTTTTGCCCACGGCTTCGCTCACCTGAAGCTATATTAGGATTAAAAATGGATCCAAAAAGTAATCTATATACTTACTAAAGCTGAAGAGTTTGTTTGTTTGCTTGAACGCGCTAATATCAGAAACTACTGGTCCGATTTAAAAAATTCTTTCAGTGTTAGATAGCCCATTTACTGAGGAAAGCTTTAAGCTATATATCATCAAGCTAAGACTAAGTAACTATTCCACGACGAAGTCGCGGGCGGAAGCTAGTATAATAATAAAATAAAATATAATTATAATACTCCCGAAATGATCTCATACTGATGAAATCGTGTAAGCTCATGGACTTTTTACTATGATACTGAAGTTAAATGGTACGATTTAGATTTAAAATAGCCATTTTTCGACATTCCCGCGCCATATAATCTCGTAGACCGGTATATTCCCAATTTCCTGTCCACGCCAACCTACGTCAAAATAAAAAGAAGAATTGGCCAGTAACTTAATCTTATTTCCGATACTCAAGCACACGTATCTGAGACCCCATAAAGCACTCAAAAGGTTTATCGATTGCTAGAAGTAAACAGACAATAAAACCGCTGATGGATAAAATAACCCTTACAAATGAGATTACGGGATGACGGGTAACAAACTCAATTTGTTCACTACAATATTTCAAGAAAACCATTGTTGAGTAGGGATGGGTAACGCAGCAAATTTTCTTGCGGCAACTCAATACCTTCGGCTTTCTGAGTTGACCTAAAAATGCGCCGTGTGGCCGCAGGATAGATGACTTGATTTATTAAAAATCGATAATTATATTCTATCGGTCCTATAGAAAATTATCATAAAATATTATTCGTATAACATACCATCACGCCTGTATTCCCCGAAGGGCTATGCAGAGGCGTACTAATGTACACCCACAGTTCGCCGGTATGTTTAGGTCCCTAATGCCATGAATCCCGTAATAGGGGGCGAGCCTATTGCCATTAACCGGGCACAAATTCCTAACTCCGAGCTGCTACTGGGAATTTCATAGAAAAACGCAATAACACTTAGCTCGACCTGGGAATCGAACCCAGGACCTCTAGCGTAGCAGTCGCGCACAGGACCACTTGGCTAATGAGGCAGTTTATATAGATATAATGCTATTTGTTGTTTTTAAGATTTGGATGACACAGCCAATTAACACAATTGAGTTTCTCTGTAATAAAAGATTTATTTGCTAAGTAGGTAAAAACAATTAATAGTACACCGTATGTTATTATTATTACAACATTACCTTAAACTTACCTGTAATAAAAGAAACGACATTTAATGTTATTGCTATGTCGATTCCTTAAACTTTAATCACGATAGTTTTTATTTAAAATTATTTTTACTAAAATGTTATTTTTTCTTCATTCATAGAGTAGTGTCAACATAGATTCCCTATTTGATCACAGAGTAGTCACTGCTTAGGTTTACTAAAGGTATTCAACCTATATAAAGAAAATTAAATAAAATTAAAAATTCTTTACATCTCCCCCCCTAGGGAAAGTAAACGTTACGACTTCTATAGTATTCTATTGAAGGTTATTCGAACGCAGGAGCTGGAGTCAGCTTCGAGATGTGGAAAAAGTTTGACTCTGGTTTTTTCTGGCCTGTGTTTATTTTGTAGATGGTGTTTGATATTTTTTCTACAATTTTGTAGGGTCCAATTCTTAATTCATCGAGCTTTTTCCTATTCAGTTTGTTCCCATTTTCTACATAAACCGTATCACCAACTTTAAAGTCAAAATGTTTTCGGTTTTTATCATATATTGATTTGTTGTAAATATTTGATTTTATAGTATTTTGCAGAGCCTTTTCTCTGTCTTTAATCAAATCATACTCGGTTTTCTTAATTTTTAGCTCCTTTGGCAAAATTGCAACGTCTGTGTCGTATAATAAATATTTTGGAGCATATCCAGTGACAGTATGCTCCGTCTCATTATAGTCTTTTACACAATTTTGTGCTACAGTTGTCCATGCAACTTTTTTATCATTTTCGTTTATCTTGCATCTGATTTTATTGATTAATGTTTGATTTAATCTTTCATTTAAGCCATTTGAGAAGGGAGAGTTCACTGATGTGAAAACTATTGGGATATTATAATTGTCCAAAAAGTTTTTGAATTCTTTAGAATTGAGACCCGGGTATTGGTCCGATAGAATCATGCCAATGTCGTTTGTTTCTGTGGAGTTTTTCACGAGTTTGATGAAATCATTTGCGTTTTGGGTTCTTGACGTTAAAATATACGCATATCTTGTGAAATGATCTGATAGCAAATGCAGGTATCTTTTAGTTGACCTCGAACCCCCAAGACCTCCAATGGTGTCGATAGAACATATCTCAAAAGGTTTTGTCGCGGGACCCAAATGCGACATCAATCCGTATTTATTTTGTCCTCTTGATTTGTTCTTTATACATACTGCACAATTTTCACAGGTTTTTTTTATGTTTTTTGTCATGTTTTCCGCTGTATATAAAGAGCTGATCATTTTCTGCATTTGTTTAGTGCCTATATGACCCAGATTTGTGTGTACACTATTGATTAATTCTATACTGAATTTCTCTGATAGAATTATTTTTTCTTTATTTTTCACTTTCTTGTAATAAACATTGTTCTTTGTTATTAGATTCTTCTTTTTGTATTCTATCTTTTCATTATTAACTTGGTCTTTTAAGATATCTTCTAGTTTTATTAAATTTATCACTTTTAATTGTTCATCGAGATTTTCATTTGGTTCCAAGACTGGATTCCTGCTGAGGCAATCAGCTTCTATGTTATATTTTCCTGGAGAATACTTTATTTTGAAATCATATTGTGATAGGTAGTATGTCATATCTCCTAATTCTTCATCCGTTCTTGACTTGTATGTTCATATTCTCTAACGGCTTGTGGTCTGAGAAAACAGTAAATTTCTTACCCATCAACCAATGCTGCCAATACTGAACACATTCTTTTATTGCTAGGCATTCTAAATATATAGCCTTCTTTCTTTTTTGAACTTCATTCAATTTTTTTGAGAAGTATGCTACAGGTTTTTCTTCATTGTTTTCTTGTGGTTGTTTAAGTACGGCTCCTACTCCTAATATACTGGCATCTGTATATATGTGTATTGGCAAGTTTGGATCAAAAATGGTCAATATAGGTTGAGAACACAATAATTGTTTCATTTCTTCAAATGACTCTTGACATGCCTTAGTCCAGTTAAAGGGTTGTCCTTTTCTTAAAAGGTTATGCAACGGATCTAATTTAATAGCTATTTTTGGAATATACTTATGATAAAAGTTTATCTTCCCCAAGAATTGTCTCACATTTTTTTGTGTTTTAGGAGTTGGGAAGTTTCTTATTGATATCAAGTTGTCTTTCAGCGGTCTAATTGAATTATTCTGTATTATGTGACCCAAATATTTAACTGAATCAGCTGCAAATGTACATTTAGAAAATTTTAATCTTAAGCCTTCGCTTTTAATTGCTTGAAACAACTGTGTTAAATGATTGACATGATCTGAAAAAGATTTTGAGAATATTAAGATATCATCGATGAAATTAACAGTAAAATCTCCGAGTTTGTGTTTCCGTATTATGTTACACATTATTCTCTGAAATATCGCTGGTGCTGTTTTTATACCAAATGGTAAACAAGTCCACTGAAAATGACCCTCTTGTGTGACAAATGCAGTTTTGGGTCTGTCTGTTACACGAAGAGGTATTGACCAAAATGCTGAGTTTAAGTCTAGTGTTGAAAAAAACTTGCAGTCTCTTGTTTTCACCGTAAGGTCTTCAATAAGTGGGAATGGCTGAGATTGAGGAACAACTATTTTATTTAGGTCCCGAAAATCTACACACAATCTTGATTTTTTGTTTTCGTCTCTTTTATAAGCTAATGTGACTGGTGCTGCAAATGGGCTATACGATTCTTCTATTATATTTCGTTCTAATAATTTTGCAATCTGTTCCTCGATCTCTTTTTTATCTTCAATCGTGCAACGATAAGGCCTTTTGCTACAATATTTTTCTATGGACAGATCAATGTGTGCTTCGTAATTTGTTACTTTTCCAATATCATATTTGTCCTTTGCAAATATTGATTTGTTGTTCGATATTAAGGTATCAATCACTGCCTGCTTTTTATAGTCCAGATGATTTATCCAAACTGTAAAGTTTTCTTCGTTAAAGTTTTCATTGAAGTTTACTAAATTATCGGATTTTATTTCCTTGTTAGCAGTATCTGAATCTTTTTTTCCCTTAGAAATTGTTTCATTTTCTTGGTTTGGAATTTTCTGACTGATTTCAAAGTTTTCATTTTGGATTAGGTGAAACTTCTTAATGCAATCAAGTCCAATTAAGAAATCATAGTTGAAATTTTCCTTGTCTATTACAAATACATCCATTTCTTTTTCCATGTTAAAAATAGTTACATCTAGTGTTATTATGCCAATTGCCTTTTTAACGCCATTAATTGTTTTCAATTCAGTATTGTTTGATTGATTCGCTTTTTCATTGCGGATCTTTAGCAATCTCGAATTTATTAATGATACATTAGATCCTGAGTCATAGATTCCCAGTGCTTCAATATTTTTATTCAATACTATTTTTACTTTAATTAATGGCGGCACTATTAGTTTTTTTGATTTTCACATTGCAGTTCACATTCCAATTCCGAATTATTAACAAGCCTTATTTGTTTCTTATCTTTTTCCTTTTCATTATTACTATCATCTGTTTTAAACCAGCACATATCTTCTGAGTGATAGCGTACACCTTTCTTTAACTTTTCACAAATACTACATTTTTCTCTCATCGGTTTAGTATCAACTTTTTTCTTTATAAGTTTCTTTTTGTATACTAAATGCTCTAATTTCCCAAGTTCGTTAAATAAGTCTTTTGTTGCCAAAACTTCATCTTTGTCTATCCTATCTGTTATAAAGTCTGGTAAGCCAGCAGCAATTATGTCAATTAAGGTCCCTTGATCAATTGTCTTTCTTACTTCGAGTAAAAGTTTTTCTTTTTTTATCGCATATTCTAATAAAGATCCTGATTGGTACCTGAAAGACAAAGCATATTTGCTAGTTGTCCAGCCCTTATTAGCATAGGTATGTAAAAAGTCGTTTTTCCATTCTGACCATTGTGATTCTAAACCGAGTTTTATCATCATGGAAGAATACCAATCAATGCATGACTTTCCTAGGAATAATCTGAAGATTTCTATTTTTTCTTCTTCTTCTACTATATTAAACCTTGTACATTCTCTTTCAAATACTTCTATCCAGTAACATGCATTTAAATTTTTTCCTTCAAATTTTTCAAGTACAAATCTCTCAGCTAATTTTTTTATACTTTGTTTCTCCTTTTTTTGTTGACTTTCAATTAATTTTTCCAAAATTTTCGTCATGGGATCATCTGCATTATTTTTGTTCAGCATCGTTAACTGTTCTTGAGTAACTTCCTCTAGGAATTGGTCTTTAAAAATCATATTACCGTCTTCATCAAAGTATGTTTGTAGTAAATCTTCTGTCATTTTTATCCATACACTTCTAGTTTGATATCTCTTTTTTAGTGTATTTTTTACTGTAGTATAAGTTTTTGAGGTGTGAATATGTTTATGGAGTGTTGCTGCTTGATACTCCTCAGGAATCAGGAAAACTTTTTCGTCTTGAGTGATAATTGAGGTTATGGCAATATAGTTTGACTTACCGTCTATCGCTGGT
Organism: Acronicta leporina; assembly: GCA_947256265.1. Taxonomy (NCBI): domain Eukaryota; kingdom Metazoa; phylum Arthropoda; class Insecta; order Lepidoptera; family Noctuidae; genus Acronicta; species Acronicta leporina. Next base: position 4,505,411 of record OX366514.1, read on the forward strand.
TTTGATTGAAACGTAAATTTCAATTTTTCCATTTTTTGTCAATAAATGTCGTTTTATAATGCTATTTGTTGTTTTTAAGATTTGGATGACACAGCCAATTAACACAATTGAGTTTCTCTGTAATAAAAGATTTATTTGCTAAGTAGGTAAAAACAATTAATAGTACACCGTATGTTATTATTATTACAACATTACCTTAAACTTACCTGCAATAAAAGAAACGACATTTAATGTTATTGCTATGTCGATTCCTTAAACTTTAATCACGATAGTTTTTATTTAAAATTATTTTTACTAAAATGTTATTTTTTCTTCATTCATAGAGTAGTGTCAACATAGATTCCCTATTTGATCACAGAGTAGTCACTGCTTAGGTTTACTAAAGGTATTCAACCTATATAAAGAAAATTATCTATATTTTTCTTTACATAGATATATAGAGGCAGTAATTATATTATTCGAATATTCGTATATAATAAAAAAAATACTGTAACAGTCTATTGAGATGACCATTCAACTATATCATCAAAGGTCTCACGCATCTCTGACTTTTCGAAGTTATATTTCGTTTCAATAAATTAAATATCACGCAGGAAAAACATTGTAAAGAAACCTGCTTGCCTGAAAGATTTTCTCGATGGCGTGTGAAGTCTGCTATAGCCTAATATCTTTCATTCTGATGGTGCCCAGCAGAGGGAAGTTATATTGAATTGTTGTGATGTTGATTATGATAAAGTGTCAAAATATTTAAAAATTTCAAACAATATTCTGAGATGTAAGCGTTTAAATTTTTTGATGGGGTTTCAAAAGGGATTTTCTGTTTCTTTCCCTCAAAACAAGAGTCACTGTAGAAATTGTATAGCGCATGCACAGTTTGAGGTCACAATGTGCTTTTAATACGCTCTCTGTCTAGCATGATACTGTGTCCGGAATAAAACAATAGAAACTCACATCACACAAACAGACGAGCCAATAAAATCAATACTCAGCTTAATTAGTCTTAAGCAAACGGTTCCAGCTCAGTTGTCTTCGTATTTACGAACCCTCGATTGTCTTTAGATAAATTCTACAAGCTCATATGTAAATAGTGAAGCTCGGATAGGGCTGCTCGGGAAAGAGAAATTAATGTTTATTCGAGAGAAAAAAAAATCATTTCAGTAATCTAGAACATGTTTTATTACATTGGTATATAGCTTCGCCTGTAAAAATGTTCGCATCTACATTTTTAAAAGAATTTCACACAAATGTTATCTGTCCTTCACAATTAGATAGGGACCCGTGCCCATCTTCGCTTCCGTAAATATTCCCGACTTGTCCCCATGGATTTAAAAATATTTTCTACTATAAACTTTAGTTTTCTATTACGTCGTCTACTACTACTTTAACAATAAAATAATTATACGATTTGGTGCAATCGTTCGGAACGTAAGCGCGTACATTTCGTCGATTCATTTTTATGTAGGTATATAGAAGATAACATAAATGTTATCTTTGAGAATGAATACTCTACTGGACTACTTCAGTAGTCTAGTGGTCCTAAGCATGAGTGCTACGCTAGAGGTCCAGGGTTCGATTTCCAGGTCGAGTCAAAGTGCTATTAGATTTTTCTATAAAATTCTTGGTAGCAGCTCGGAGTTTTTGTGGTCAAAGTTCATAATACCATATGTCAGATCTTACAACCCTTGACAAATACCTTCAGAATATATGTATATTGAATTCTCAACACAATTCGATCGATGTCCCGTACCCAAGCAACAGGTCTTCGTCATAGCAACCGTCTGTAAAGGTACCGCTACATATTATTGGTCCTTAGTGATCTATCATAGATTTCTTTTTTATAGCGATATTGCGGGCTGTGATTGCCTAATTAGTCCATTGGCATTCTTAGGTTAGGCAATGAGTTTCTGATTGTTTTTTTTTAACATACGGTACTTACTGGCATTTTTACTTGTATTATGATTACATTTACATGTATATGAACATGAACGAGTAGGCAGAGGAGTACTAATGTATACCAAAATTCTGCTGGTATATTTAGGTTCCATGAGGGTGAGCCTATTGCCATTGAACGAATGCTAATCCAAACTTAGTGCTGCTACTGCTAATTTCGTAGAACCTACGACCACAAGTGTAAAATTGACGCTTGCGATCATACCAAGGAAGGAAATTAATTTGATACAAAAACAAATCACAATTTCTAAGAAAATATTGCTTACAAAGTAAGTTGACATAAAGTCCGTATCTCAACAACCTTATAACTATAGTTCAAACATCTAAGTGCATGGAATTTTCAATAAGTTTGTCTCAAGTGTGCAAACTTTCATCGCAACATCATAACTAGGGGTGGGAACTCTGTGAAGTGGGAGAGACATAGAAACTTTACACATGAGAGGGAGAAATTCATTACTTTATATACTTATCCATGCTATAGTGTTGGTCTAAAGTCCTGGTCATCTATGGCATTGATTTCTCGACTGCTGGGAACCTCATTTCAATAGTTTTGATTTCGGTCCCACTTAGAAACTAACCTTCAACATCCACACATCCTATTATCTCACTGTTGTACTCGAAGAACACTTATTTTAAATGAGTGTCCATGGAGTTTCTTTCCGTATCTTCTCTTAGGATAAATTTTTTTAACCGTGCAACTAGAAGTAAAATCATTTCATAAACGCATATAATCTTATTTGAAATAAAATCATTTGAACTAAAACTTAAACTAAGTTCTTCAATAATATTAACTACGAGCTTCTGCCCGCGGCTTCGCTCACGTGAAGCTATATCAGGAGTAAAAATGGACAACCAACATTGATGACCTCTTCTTTGTATGGGCCTCTATACATCAGGGAGGTCAAGCTGTATCTCAGGATTCATTTAATTAATTGAGACAAAAAGTTCACCAGTTTTTAAGTTGGAGCATATACTTTCTAACAGTGATAATAAAATTAAAATCTATTCAGTAGTTTTGGCTCCAACCCGTAACAAACAGACAAGAATTTTAAAAATCACATTTTCGGATTCGGAGACGTTTATATACCATAACCCACGAGGTTTTTTTTTAAATATCTTCAATGTACAGACACTGCTTTTTTACAATTTTATAATAGTAGAGATGATGCATAGCGTAACATACTATTAATATTATAGTTAAGACTGATGGCCTCATTAGTCTAGAGGTCGTTAGCATAATTGGATTTTAGGTTCGATTTCCAGGCCGAGTAGTGTTATTTGTGACATATGCCTAGTAAATAGCAATAGGTCCGCTATCTACTATATGGGATAAACATACCGATGATATCGATAATTTGAATAATAAAGAGATAATTCAAGCATACTCTTCCATGCAAAAATAGCACATCATGCTTTTTTGAATAGAGTCCGTATTTGTATAAAAATAACCTGGGAATAGTTTCCTGGAAATCTTGAAAGCCTCAACGTAATCTTCGTCGCTAAGAGTGTTTCTATCGAAGAGCGATCTATTCTGCGTGTTCCGTGGAATCAAAAGAGGATTTAAACGGATTTCAGAAATATTTGCTCGATTTTGAAATCCAGTTCCGGTGCCGGTTGAGGAACGTAGTTTTATTATAAATTTAATCTTTTATTTATAGTCTAAATAAAAGTAATAATCTTAAGAACTTTCGAAGACGAAAGCCGAAGATCAGGGGGGCAAACGAGCAAACGGATCACCTGATGGTAAGCGATAACCGCCGCCCATGGATACCCGCAACACCAATGGAGTCGCAAGTGCGTTGCCCGCCTTTTAAAAGGGTTTGGGCCTCGGTAACCTCACTCACTCGGCGAAACACAACGCAAGTGTTGTTTCACGCCGGTTTTCTGTGAGGCCGTGGTATCACTCTGGTCGAGCCGGCCCATTCGTGCCGTAGCATGGCTCGCCCACGTAAAATATCTATGTGGAGTATAAGAAGAGTAATCTAGACGAGTATAGGCTTATAATTATGAACCGTGAATTCACTTATAATACTATCATGAATATTTCTTACTTTGCCCTTCCGGATCGGACAGGGTTTTTTTTACATGTTTTTAGTGTATAGATACTAACTTTATAAAATAGATCTCACTTTAGGATAAACCTACGTAAACACAATATTGGCACATATCCTTCGTATGCCTGAACATGGCTCATCCATCCGACTCTGCGGTTACTAAACACATGGATAAATCCCAACAACAAATCGAACCTGACCCAAAGTTGATACCTCCGCCAGTGACTGAACGATTAATTTGGTCGCTACGGGTCACAGCACGGGTTTCTGCACTAAATATTTATTGTTTTAAAAAGAAAGAAGAAAGAAAAAAATCTTTATTGCCACTAAAAGAATAGGTACATATAAAGATAACATTAACATAACATAACATACCATCACGCCTATATTCCCCGAAGGGCTAGGCAGAGGCGTACTAATGTACACCCAAAGTTCGCCGGTATGTTTAGGTCCCATGTAATAGGGGGCGAGCCTATTGCCATTTACCGGGCACAAATTCCTAACTCCGAGCTGCTACTGGGAATTTCATAGAAAAACCCAATAACACTTTGCTCGACCTGGGAATGGAACCCAGGACCTCTAGCGTAGCAGTCGCGCTCAGGACCACTTGGCTAATGAGGCAGAAAAAACTTTAGCAGAAAAAATACAATATTTGATAAAAAACTATTTTTAGAATGGCAAAGGAGTAGGCTTAGCAAAATGTTGATCCGTGTGGAGCATAGCTCCCCCACCTTGATCAACGCTGGTTTTCAGCCCAACCCCTTATCTAGATACTTCTACTTATAATCTACAATGCTGCTTTGGATATCTGTATCCGCGGATATCCGCAGATAGAACGTCATCTTCTTGCTGACTCTTTTACATCTCAGATTATATCTATCTGGATATTCTTACATTATGCGGTCGAGACCACAGCGGCCAGTATTCATCTTGGCCATAGAAAATGATGGCAGAAGATCGACCCTTAACCGAACATTAATGTTAACCTTGATATCTATTCAATTTTTTTTTTTTTATTATAACAAAAATATCTTACAAAACATTAATTATCTTACAATCTAAAAACCACGAAGGTTTGTCCAGATTGCAGTGAATATCACTCTGCACTCTCAACAATGGTACACAATAGTAATAATTATAGTGAATATCTAAAATTACTACACGACTACCTACATAAACTTATTAATCACTGCAGAAAGACCGGAATCCGGTTTTACAAACTATACAATAACAAGTAGTGCTTTGTGTGTGTGTGGGACCAAAGATTGATCTACAGGTTGTTCAAAAAATGAGTTTTAAGTTTTGATTTTATATTATTTTTTGTGATACATTTTCTAAAAACTGGATCAAGTTTATTAATTAATCTAGGTATTAGATAAGCCATGGTTCTTTCGCCATAATAGTTACAGGCTTTTATAATTATGAGTTTCTTTTTTGTCTGTTGTCGTGTCTGTATTTTGTGTGCGATATAATTCTGTGTTTCGGTGTTAAAAAATTGTTCTTTCAGAAGACTATAGATGACTTTTGTGTGAATTGGTAGAACTTTACAGTGTTTAAAAAGTTTAGGGGCATTATCTTTAAAGTTTTGTTTTATGTTTGGTGAGACGACTAGCTTTAGGATCCTTAGTTGCAAGTTATAAATTGACCAGGGTATTGGACATAGAACCTCACTAGACCACTGTTCCGTCTCGCAAAGGACAGACGGAAGTTTTCCGAACTGACGGCTAACCTCCAGTAATTGGAGAGGCACTCCGAAAAAGAAGACGACCAATGAAGATAGTAGAGTAACTAGAGTCTAGAACCATTAACTAAAATGCTAAAAAGTTTTATTAAAAGCAATAGCAATAGCGCACAAAACTAGCATTCTTGTTAAGCCCTCGTCATTTAATTACAGAATCCTCAATCTGTTGGTTTCGACAAAAGACAGCTACCTATTTATTCTTCATAAGCCGCGGACAAAGGAGCTGACGTACTTACATCCCTTTGACAGTAACAAAATATAAAGGCGTATGTAACAATAGGAGATAAGCCCGGTTTCAATTCCTGCGGGTGGTTACCTCTGAGGTAATGAAATATAAGGTGAGCTGTAAACGGTAAGGTTAGGATTAAAGAAGGTTAGAAGGAGGAAATTAAAAACTTTTTCTCAGACTGAAACAAGGCATTTAAAATTGCTTCAAAAATCTAATGGTCCTAAGCGTGACTGCCACGCCAAAGTGCTCATGGGTTCGATTCCCTGGTAGAGTAACGTGATACTGGATTTGAAAAAAGGCATATGTCATAAGCTGAAGGTAACCAGGGCTACCCTTTGTCATTGTCAAATTCAAGCAAAAGGCACGAACACAAATTCCAAAGAGATAAACAATATGCTCAACCTGCGAATCCAACCCAGAACTTCCTAACCAATGATTCTTTAAAATGTAGATATCTCCACTATTATAAAATTGTAAAAAGCTATATCTGTACATTGAAGATATTAAAAAAATACATACAAAGAAGATATTATCACTGTTCAGTTGGTGTTTGATTAAATTATGATTGGGATCCATTTCTAATCCTAATATAATTCCAGGTGACCGAAGCCGCGGGTAAAAGGTAGTCTATTGTAAATCACAAAAGGTTGATTGTAAAATAAAGTATATTTAAAGATTGAATATGTGAAGGTTAGGTGAAGATTAGAAAGTACTATACCTTGATAGGATGAGAATTTGGTGAGCATATTTTAGTAAAAAAATATAATGTATAAAGAAAATATAATATGCAAAGACTACTTTTATGTTTGAGCTCAGCTTGATTGAATTTATATATAGCCGGTAGGTATTAATATCATATAAAGGGTCGAGCAGGATTTTACTAAGTAAATTTAATTAAAAATGTACGTTGTTCCTTTTGAAGTTCATTCGATTATTCATTGGTACTCCATTCGCTTGTTCGCTGAGAAATCCTTTTCAATCATTATGTGCATTTGTATGAATGCATTTCATTTCAAAAGAAAAACCGTCTCAGTAAAAAAATACATTAGTGTTTCATTATATTTTATTTAGATATCTAGACTCATATTCTCCGAATGGCTTGACAAAGATATACATGTTGATAAGTCAAAGTCAAAGTCCAAATGTTTTATTTCAATTAGACCATTAAAATAATACTTTTGAAGGGCAAACTAGTTGCACCCAAGATATAGGTATCCAAGATTCACCAATATAATTTAATATATAATAGATATCTATACCACATACAATTGCAGTCATTTTAATATATAGGTGAGCAAATGAGCCAACGGATCGCCTGATGGTAAGCGATCACCGCCGCCCATGGACACTCGCAATACCAATAGAGTCGAAAGTGCGTTGCCCGCCTTTTAAAAGGGTTTGGGCCTCCGGTATCCTCACTCACTTGGCGAAACACAACGTAAGTATTGTGTGAGGCCGTGAGTGATATCACTCCAGTCGAGCCAGCTTATTCCTGCCGAAGCATGACTCTCCCTCTCTGGCGTCTGTCTGTTACTTGTTCATGAGTGATAGAGACAGCACGTGACTTAACGCTGTCTTACGGCGGACATCAGACCTCTCCTAGTGAACGCCACAGAGCCCGATCATCGGCTTTCCTAATCCAGTTACAGCCAGCTGCCTTCCGCAAGTTGTCCTCCACCTAGCCCTACACTACGTTTGCCTAGTCGCAATCTCCACTCGAGAACTCGAGAACAGATGTGACCGGCCCATTGCTTCACTTCAGCTTGCTAATCCTTTGAGCTATGTCGGTAACTTCATTTTGGATTTTATCTTTCTCTCTCTCCATAGCTCGCTGAGCTACTTAAAAGATGCGGACCTGTCCAGGCCAGTAAAAGTAAAACATCTTCATTTAGGTATTTCGAAACATGTTCTTGTTCAATTCAAAACACAAAGCAACAGCTTTCCAACTATATTGAACAAGAATTACTGCCGAACTCCACACGTTTACCTCACTTTCCAATAGATCGTGACTTATTTATTACATGGCGGCTCGCCATCAACAGGTCCTTGTCAGCCGCCGACTATACAAACCTTTTGACAGCTCCCGATTGTGCCCAACTTTATTAAACGAAGGCGATTGGATTAAAGTGAATTTCCGTTATATATACTTACATTTTAAGGCGGTGAAGCCCTAATTTAATCGCGTTGTTGATATTATTTCATTCCCGACGTTTTAACGTTGACGGTCACGGATAGACTGAGGTGTTGGACGTCTTAATGTTAATATTACTAACAGCTACCTTATATCTTGTTTATTATTAGCAATTACATTCCTAAGGTCTTGCAGTTTTGGGCCTGGATTTCGATTGAAACGATTTTATAATAGTTCCAAGCAGGTGGTTAGACGAAACCATCTTGTTTATTGAAATTTGGTGTTTTTTTTTAATTTCAATAGCCTGCGCCCTGTATTTTTGGATTATGACCCAAAGGGACAGGGAAAGGTTAGAGGCATTTGAAATGTGGTGCTGGAGGAGGATGGAGAAGATCAGTTGGACGGAAATGAAAACAAATGAGGAAGTATTAGTAATTGTAGGAGGGAAAAGTCAGTAGTTAAGAACTAGAGAGAATAGGAGAGGAAAGATGTTTGGCCGCTTGATATGACACGACAACTTCTTCAAAACTATAATAAAAGATAAAATTGAATGAAAACAAGGTAGGGGAAGACCTAGACAAAGTTTTGTGGAACAAGTGAAGGAAAGGCGAAGGGAGGGTACAACGGAAAGCAGACGACAGAAAACAGTAGCGTTTACTCCACTGGCAAGAGCTGAGCTTTTAAATTAAAGAAGATTAAACGTTTATAACTACCAATAGTAAACTTACTATTACGTACTAAATTGTCATCCCATTTTATTATAAAAAGTACCTAACATAATCTAACATTCTCGTTCTGGAAATCAAACCCTGCTGGGTCAGCAGCTACGCTTACAGCCACCAGATCAACAAAGCAGCATGATTGATATAATCTTAAGGAGATTACTGACACTACACTGTCACATTAGAATCCCGGCTAGATGAATCCTGCTACAGATTAAATTATGACTCCGGCCCTCGTCACAAAGGGAGGGTTATAAATGGGACATAATATGGCCATTTTCCTTACAACGCGTCTCTCGTCTCTTCATCTTCATTATAATTAATAGACTTGTATATCCTGTATTTCTGTTCTGTCTGCAGTTGATAACACTACATTTTATGAATTGCTCATTAGCCTAGGTCGAGAAAAGTATTATTGGGTTTTGCTATGAAATTCCCAGTAGCAGCTCGGAGTTTGGAATTTGTGACCGGTTAATAGCAATAGGCTCGCCCAATACTGGCGAACTGTGTAGTACATTAAGTATACCACTGACTAACCCTTCGGGATATACAGGCGTAATGGTATGATGGTGTCATAAAGTACCTGGCACATTGAGTGTGTTTATTCGAATTTATCTTAAAAATATCCCTACAGTAGTGTAGGGATTTTTGTAAGGTTATTAACAGAAAGAGGAGAGGTTATTATCTGAGAAGGTTAAAGGCTATAATTTAAAAAACATACCCACGTGAAACCGTGGCTAGTTAGTCCTAAAAAAGAGAAAGAGGACAAACCGAAACTTGTTGTTGCAAGCAAATTTAAATAAAATCAAAGTAATCGGACGATTGATACAGTATCAGCATTTTACACCCGCGACTTGGAGAAAAAGTAGGCCATGTATTATACCAGATAATTATCTATCTCTGTGCCAAAATTTATCCAGAGCCGCCGTTCTAGAGTAGTGATAGAGTAACAAACATCAATCCATCCAGCCGCATCCTCACAAACTTTTGCATTTATAATATTAATAGGATAATTAACCTCTCAACGTACTTATTAACAAACTTGCAACACAGACAAGCCTTCAACTGCACTCACTGAAGGCTGGCTTAGACATAGAAAGCTGTCTCCTACAAAAGTCTGTGTTCATTTTAACTTTAATTAATACACCCCTTTGTTTCACCACCGATACGACCCATGTAGCTCGTTACTATGAGTACAAAGAGGCTCTAACTCGAGATCGAGTTGGAAGTTTTTAAATTCTTGTTTCTAGTTGTAGCCATGAGACAGACAGAGAAATACTGATTCGCTTTATAAATTTTTAGATTCTATGTAATGGAGGACGCCATCCCATTAACAGCACAGATCTAAACTCATTGCCTCGTTAGTCTAGTGGTCCCAAGTGCGACTGCTACGCTTGAGGTCCTGGGTTCGATTCCCAGGTCGAGCAAAGTGTTATTAGGTTTTTCGGTGAAATTCTCAGTAGCAGCTCGGAGTTTGGAAATTGTGCCCGGTTAGTGGCTAGGCTCGCCCCCTATTACATGGGACCTACACATACCGGCGAACTGTGGGTGTACCTTAGTACACCTCTGCCTAACCCTTCGGGGAATACAGGCGTGATGGTATGTTATTATGTTATCTAAACTCAATCTAATGAGAATTCCATAAAAAATCCCAGTAACATAGCTTGACCTGGAAATTGAACCCAGGACGAGCTCAATAGCTGCGCTTGACACCACAAAAAAATGGGGCAGTGACTACAAAAAAAGGTTCCTATTCGTTAGTGGATAATGAATAATTAATTAATTTAAATTTACGTTATTAGTTAATAATAAATAAACCCAGCTTTTTTATATCACTGAGGAGGCAAAAGCTTCCGGTCCGCCTAATGGTAAGCAGTTACCGTAGCCTATAGACGTCTGCAACTCCAGAGGTGTCGATCGCGCGTTGCCGACCATGTAAAAGTTCCGTTGATTACACTGTGTTATTGAGGTTTTCTTGTTTGCATTTGCGCCCGGTTAATACATGCATAATGGCGTTTGCCATAATTTTCTGGGTTCTACTAAGACATCTAATAGTAAATACTCCATAATGTTTCTGGGAACTAATAAAATTACTTTTAACAAAAAACCGCCCCCAAACACAAAAACAATGTGGTGCTAAACTATATAATGTGATAATAATATAGCGAATGTAGTATTCTGAAAGAAGTTTTTAAATCGATCCAGTAATTTTTGAGTTATCCATTACAAACAATTTTACAAATAGTCCTCTATAAAATATTAATATTGTAGGATTCACTAACGTTTCCATATTAATCCTTATTACTTATTTAACAACTACTTAAGATCTTAGATCTTATCATTAGCAGAGTGATCTTCGAATCAAGCAAATGTACCACAGTAGAGATACCAATTTGCATGATTAAGCCTATATACCGTAATAGCTGGGAGTGTAAGCCATTCACTAACATTACTCATAGTAATTATGACAATTAGCGGTAACGGTAAGAGGAAATAGGGATGTTCTGAGAATCTCTGGAAATGATATTTTACATAACATACCATCACGCCTGTATTCCCCGAAGGATTAGGCAGAGGTGTACTAAGGTACACCCACAGTTCGCCGGTATGTTTAGGTCCCATGTAATAGGGGGCGAGCCTATTGCCAATAACCGGGCACAAATTCCAAACTCCGAGCTGCTACTGCCAATTTCATATAAAAACCCAATAACACTTTGCTCGACCTGGGAATCGAACCCAGGACCTCTAGCGTAGCAGTCGCGGTCAGGACCACTTGGCTAATGAGGCAGTTGATATTTGAATGATATTTTATCGAACATAATATTGTTTATAATTTTAACACATATTTTTATGAGCTAGAGATTCTTGGTTCAATTCCCAGGTCGAGCAATGTTATTTGGTTTTTCTATGAAATTCTCAGTAGCAATTCGGAGGTTGGGATTTGTGCTCAGTTGGTTTGAACTATGGATGTAGACCTCTGGAAAAGGGTCACCCCTTACTAAACGGGACCTAAACCCTACTGACGAACTGTGGATGTATACTTTAGTACGTCTCTGACTAAGCCTTCAAGGAATACAGGTGTAATGATGGTATGATAATTTTATGAAGAAAAAAATCGACATTATATGGGAATCGAACCTGCATCTTCTAGTTCAGTAACATACATAACATAACATAGTCTCTCCGAGTCTCGATGTGCTTTCAATGGTCTCCCATCAATATCCTGATCACAGGCAACTTAACCTTGCAGATTGATTGTTCAATTATTATTACTTAACTACGAGCTTTTATTACAAACATCATATAAATATTTACACTACTAGATACTACGCACATACACAAGAAATAGATTGTGTGACATTATAAAAATAGGTGATATCCTAGCGGTATGTGACAGTTGGACTGCCAAGTAAAAGTTCTCGAATTCAAGTTCTTTATCTCTTCTTACATATAATCTTATCTTCTTATCTTATCTTACATATAATAAGAATGTAAGTGAGCCGTGTCTGTGCATTGCTTATATTTACAAAAAAACAAATTTTTGGGACTCAGAATCAGTAACACAATCCATTTCTATTATTTTTGGAACTTTTGTCTGTCTGTTTGTCTGTCGGTTTGTCTGTCGGTTTGTCTGTATGTTTGACCGCGCATCAAATGATAACTACCGAAGAGATTTGGAGGAAGTGGACAGGAATTCATAGCCTTTTTCTTGGATTAACATTTAGGCTATATTTTATTAAAATCGGTTCACTCTATCAAAAGTTATTAACATTTTAACGATTGAAAACGTAGAATTTGAACAATAACCGTTGAAGCAAATTTCCTTTTTAAGTATTTCCGTACTAGACTAGCACAGGTCAAACATTATAACAGAATCAAGAAATAAAATTAAAAAAATACACTCACAGGTACTAAATAAGATAAAAGAAGAAAATAAAACAAAGAAATCACAAACCATTATTGTGAACGGGAATTGATTATTAGTACAGTTATTCTGTCTCTACTTCTACAGGGCATCACGGGACATACATAGGACTTATCCAGCGAGCACCAGCCGGTGTAAAAACTAAATATTTGAGTAGGGTAAAGAAGTAAACAAAGAATGACAACTCTTTCTCTAGATGACTAACACGAAATCGTTATTACCTCAATGAAATTTGATTCCATAACAGGTGTCATTTTGAGTTGTCAATTTTGACAATTATTATTTTCTTCTTTATAGCATCCAGCTTTAAAGTAACTGATTTTATAAAGTGAAACCTCCATAGTGTAGATTCTAAAGAGTTTCCATCTAATCAAATCATAAAATAATATACCACGTATGTGTCTATGTATAATAATTAAAAAAGTGGGTCTTTTAATAATAATAATAATTGCAACGTGCGTAAATTTTTTCTGATGCCGAAACAGTTATTTGAGATGTCTATGTAGGTAAGTATGTCGGTTTATATTTGTGAACATTTAAAAAAAATTAAGTAATGTAAATTAAGTCAATGGCGCTAAGTGTATTAACAATATGGAAAACCAGAATCCTTTTTTCTATGAGATTTTTCGAGGTAGTTAGTTGAAACTTGGAGAGGACAACGTTCTCAGGTCAGCTAGTTATTGAATAAAAATGATTGTCCTTGTGATAAATAGGATATACCTATATCTATCATTTACAGTGATAACAGTCAGCGTAGACCTGCTCTCATAAGAAGGGTTCGTCCACCTTACTGGCCTTGTGCAGGACAAATGTCCAACGGTATTATATTATTCGGATAATAAAACAAACAAATACATTGACTTGCAAGGGAAATTGACTTGTGACATTTATGATGTTTATGACACTGGGGCTTGACCAAAATTATATTTTGGGCATGTTTGTAGGTACAATTCCATATCGATATTTAGTTTAGATCAAATCGCATTCTCATATATAATTGAAAACCTCACATTGTTTTCTTCTGACCTGACAAAGAACGTCAATGGAGAACCATTTATATTGTAACTGTTTCTTTTGCATTTATTTCGTATTATAATTGCATTCTGTGTGGTTGTCTGTCTGTCTGTGCACATAGAATGCAATTATAATCATATAAATCGTCTGGCGGTGTCTCAAAAGGTAAATAAAGGATCTTTATATTAAATAGGAGTTCATTAAAAGCTCGCCCGAAGTTGAATCTATCCGAGCCAAATAAGCTGACATAATCACGGCATCGTTAGAGGTCTGTAACGCTACAAACTCCGTGACTCAAGTAAATCTAACTTATTTAATCTGCGTCTGGACTAAGTTTAATGAAATAAACAGCAATCAGAGAGTCAATCTCACGCCGATGTACAAGTCTAAGCTTCATGCCGCGGGTCGTACTTGCGTCAAGTAATCTTACATAAATAAAAAATGTTTAAGAAACTTTTCCGTAGCATAAAACTTGGAGGGTCTAAAATTTAAACCTTTGAGGAATCATACTTATTATACTTGTAACTTAATCTTAGGAGAACATAAAATAATATTATGAATCATGGTGAATGATCATGGTGACAGACGAAAAATAAACATGCATAATTTTGTCTTGTAAATCTCTCACTCGGATAGGACAAACAGAATCTCTAGCGTAGTAGTCGCGCTTAGAAACACTAAACTTACGGCCGAACTTAGATTTGGTTACTAGATATAGAATTTTGACATTATTTGTATGGATCTTATGTCAAAATCCTAACTCTAGTAAGCAAATCTATCGATGGTTTTGTTATTGGGACTCACCCTTAGTTGTCTAGAAGATTAATCTATTCTGATATAAGTAATTGAAATAACAGACTTAGAATGTTGACGTCAAGCAAATAAAGAAGCCAGCATGTACTAGCACAGATATCAAAGTAACCAGTTTCCTTCATCTGACTTTTATATCTTCCGCGAATTGAAATACATTCGATCCACTGTGTTTTTTCCTATTCCTGTTTATTTGAATCTTGTTTAGGAATGAACTTCGTTTTAACAGTGATTGATATTATCATCGATGAATGATGAATGAATGAATGAATTTTTAGATTTTAGGATTATGAAAAAAAAATGTTCTGTTTTGTTATTATATATTTATCTTAACTTAAACTGTATCTAATATTAGCTAGTAACATGTGGAAACGTAGTGGATTGTACGTTTACTTAAGGCACACTGTATAACTAGATGTAATATACAATGTACGATTGTTTGTTTTCCCAAATAAAATAAAATGAATGGATGGATTTTTATTCATAGGTACTTGACTTATGATATACATATGAAAGTACCTAACATTACCTATCTGTCTATCTATGTACATTATCTTCACACGACCGAACCAATTTTTGAGAATTGTTGCTATCAACAATTCTCAAAAATTGTTGAGATACGCAATACGTTGGACCTTGTAAAAGGACTTAAACTACCTTTTGTTTCGAAAATCCTTTCTGAGTGAAACCGCGAGCAACGGCTAGCAAAGATATAAATTGCAATAATTTTAAAATCACGCCTGTATTTCCCGTAAGGATAGGCAGAGGTGTACTAATGTACACTCACAGTTCGCCGATATGTTTAGGTCCCATATAATAGGGTGCGAGCCTATTGTTATTATTGACGTAATAATATACAGAGTAATAATTTGTTTGTAAATGTTTGGTCATCATTCGATAGGTACTTTGAGTCATAATTGGGTAGATAGACCTACTTACAAGTTAACAGAATTCCTATATAATAAAGTTAACATAAACAAATAATAAAACACAAGCACGCAACCGTCCTTATTGGCAATACCACCAATACTATTGTTTTTGAATAAGTACTCCAGCCGTCGCTTACTTTATTAAATATTTTATGATTTAAGGACGTCAACCCCGATAAGGAGTGTTCGCGTAGTCTGTCGCAAACCTTAGTATCCGTACTTGAAATAAGCCATCGATCAGCGGTTAAGGGGTTAAAAAGGTTAAGTATTAAAGTTAATATTGAAATTATTTTCTCTTTGAATTCTATTGGAAAAAACATCAGATACATGTTATTGTCCCTATATTTCCCGAAGAGGTAGGCAGAGACGTAGGTACTGATTTACACCCACATATCTAATGTTTTCACCATACCGGCAAACTGTGGGTTACTAGGGTTATTAAGAATTTCCTTGAATACTTCTTATATATTCTCTCAAATAAAACGCCTTCCAAAATTGGTTGAACTATAGATGCACACCTCTGCTTAACCATTCGGGGAATACAGGCGTGATGGTATGTTATATTTTATCTGATTTGCGGCAGTACCTATATTTGGCATTCCAGTGATCCCCACAGACAAACCGCCTACCAGTCTGCCTATTAGGTTATCATTGGAAGTCAAGTACGTGTAGTTCTTCGCCTCATCTACGCTAGACCTTCCGTAACACAATGCATATATCCCAAGCTTGTCCAATTATCCTCAAATTATTTCCCCGTTGTTAAAGTTCGAGTGTGACCCTTTTCAAATGCTTTATTCTGACAAAAGCATTTGCCGAAGTTACTTCATGAAAGAACCTTTTCAAAGTCCACGCATGACCCAAATCATTGGGTATATTGTTTATTTTTTATTCACATACAGTTTTTGGTAGCATGCGATTGAGAGGGAACTGGTTGAGCCAGACTGCCGGTTGAAGACTGCATAAGGTTGAAATATTTTTTTTGGCTTCGGAAGTCATAAATTATGAAATGTATGTTTAATTTAGTTTTTCGAATTTGAACCCCACTCGTATTTTTTACGAGCTATAAATCAGCTTACAATGTTTGTTACGATAAAGTCTTGCAAGCTGAATTAAAACCACTTCCTCTAATCCAACGATATTGAATTTACATGTTAGTTCAAATCTGCATTTTGACCTGAATTGTCTTCCAGGATTAGCTCCAGATAAAAGAAGTCTTCACCGGTCAACAATAGAGACAAGAAATTTTGTATACCTACGTATTTAATTATGATAGCCGATTTTAAGTTTTACCTAAGCATGGTTACTGCAATCAAGGTAGACTGCTGATTTGTTCATTTAAATAATAGCTTATTTAGAAAAAGATTTATAAAAAAGACACACCTACCGCACAAATTATCACACACAGAAACACCCAGACCAGAAATACTTGTATATTATACAAATATGTGTGCGGGAATCAAACCCACAACACGTAGCTACGCTAAACGTGCCGTCATTATCAGTTGTTAATATAATTAAACACGGGTCGTGATAATTAAACATTCAAAATATAATGTACTTATTATGAAGCACCAAAACGTCAGAATCCGATATTTTAATATTGCACCGTAATAAGCTGTACACTGCCTCTACTACAGTATCTGTTAATTTACAGGGCACTTTTATTCCAATAACTACCATTCCCCAAATTGCTGAGGGGTGTACTCGAACATTCCACTATGAACAGTATCCAATGCTGGCTTTAAATATACTGTGATTGCGTACACTTTGTTACGTGGTTCAATGTATACCTACGGTGATATTATTGAAGTTTGATTTAGTAGCGGGGGCGCTTGGCAACGCTCCGGGCACCTGTTGCCCGGGCTATCCCCCCACCCACTCCTCTTTTCAACCCACCGTCCCTCTGGGGATGTTAGCACTCGTTTCGTCTGTCTGCGAACTGGGACTAATATGGAGCTTAAGCTTTGTAAGTCTCGTAACTACACGGAAGCTTACGTCTAGACTCCGGCGCAGTGAGTTCGTAAATGAGTTAAGTGTTCACTGAGGAGAGTGAAGCATGTGATGCGCCGGTATTAGCAAGAGACCCAGCATTGCTCTCACTCCTGCACTTTAAACTTAGCTTAAATATTTGATCTCGCTTTGAGTAGTCTTTGAGATTGATTTAGTTGTAATTGAATTTATGATAAGTAGTTTTGTAAGTACCTACAGATATTACTTATACTAGCTTCTGCCCGCGGATTCGCTCGCTTGAAGCTCAAAAACCAATAGTGATGATCTCTTCTTTGTATCGGTCTCTATACATTAGAGAGGTCAAGCTGTATCTCCGGTTCCATTTAATTATTTGAGATAAGAAGTATACCAGTTTTTCAGTTGGAGCACATACTTTTTAACAAAATTGAAATTTAATCAGTAGTTTTGGCGCCAACCCGTTACAAACAGACAAGAATTTTAAAAATTACATTTTTAGGTTCGGAGACCTTTATATACCCTAACCCAGTAAACCTGTTTTTTTTTTAATATCTTCAATGTACAGACACATCTTTTTTTACAATTTTATAAGGTAGAGAAGAAGAGAAGATACATCATGTTAATTATTGTTGTAATGCTATGGCATTCTCATTGTTAGTTCTGAGTTGGGTATTGTGCTCAGTTCATGTTTATAGCTTGCTCTCTATTCCATGGGACTTAAACATACCGGCGAATTGCGAGCTTACAATAGTACACCTCTGCCTCACCTTTCAAGAATTATAAGCGTGATGTCATGTAATGTTACCTATGTTACTCTCGACATTCAAACTCTTTACGAATTTAAAAAGTCATATTAATGAAACAATGATGTTTAAAAAAACACCTAGTACCTACCTAGTTTTATTTAAATGTCTAAATACACTTGGGAGTGTCGGAAATAGTGAAATATTGAGTTTTTACATCGATTCTAGTATCTGAGCTGAAAGTACAAACCTACCAATAATTTATAGAGTACTTTATTACATTAAGAAAACGCAAAAATCTCTACAGAAGTAGAGAAGATATTGTGTGACAGCCCTAAAACCTTTCAACCTCCTTGAAAACTTGCAACGGTATCGTTCAATATAGGTACGCAGCTTACATAGAAGTATTGTATCGTAGAAATATGAAACGTAGCGCAGGGAAATAATCTTTCACTTATAATACAATTGTAACAGTCCGACGTCTCTAGAGGTACATTATAGATATGAAAGAAAAACGATATTGGTGTTTTTATTAGAGCAACAGAAGTCAAAATAACTATTTTTAGATTTATTGTCTGCCTGTTTGTACTCACATCACTTAATTTGATGTAGTTTTTAGAATTGTATTCCTGGGGTCTAACTCAAAATATGGTGCATATTTCAACTTGATAGGCCAACTATAAGCTGCGCGCACAATCATAATGAAATAAGAAAGTCGTATGTCTGTTTATTTAATAAGTGATATTGGTATTTAAACATATATGATATAGGTACTTAGTTTCGATTTAAATAAACGTTACATATACACCATGACATCAACAATCTCCGCTATCTGAAAGATATTTTCTATTTACTATGGGGCCGACTTTTCCATCGCCATTGTATAATTTTATTGGAGGAATAAATTCGAATTGACAGTTTCTCAGTTAAAAGTTAAATAACGACTGAAAAATCAGCCCTTAGGGCCACTTGCACCAACTTCTTAAATGTGTTTAAATTGTATTTAAACACGAAATTTATATGAAAAATTGTGTTTAAATTCAATTTAAACATACTTAAAAAGTTGGTGCAAGTGGGCCTTAATCTTTTTAACTAAAAATATCAAAATATATTGTTCCGAGCTCAGTTGCGGAAATTTTGAATGGAATTTTCCTGAACTAAAATTCAACGTCAACCAAGAATAAATTAAGTTAGTTACAATATACCTAATATTATAATGAGGTCAAAATTTTACCCCAGGTTACATTTTGTGACACAGATTATACCGGAATTATATTTTAATTATTTTTAATAGCCCAAAACGGAACGGACACTGTATATGCGTATAGGGTGAAAGGGAGTTTGTTTGTTTTCACAATTAACCTTTAGATTTGTGTCGAGCTAGTGATAAATCAACCTATTTTGTACATTAAACTGCCTCATTAGCCAAGTGGACCTGAGCGCGACTGCTACGCTAGCGGTCCTGGGTTCGATTCCCAGGTCGAGCAAAGTGTTATAGGATTTTTCTATGAAATTCCCAGTAGCAGCTTGGAGTTAGGAATTTGTGCCCGGTTGATGGCAATAGGCTCACCCCCTATTACATGGGACCTAAACATACCGGCGAACTGTGGGTGTACATTAGTACGCCTCTGCCTAACCCTTCGGGGAATACAGGCGTGATGGTATGTTAAACTACTTTTTTTTTAATGTCAAGGTAAATAGGGCAGTAAGGTAAGGTAAGTAGGCAATTAAGAGCAGTGGGACAGTAAATAGTTTGATAATGAATACGACATACACATATTAGTCTACACCGTAATTAAAACGTATGCTAACTAAATCAAATTGATATTATATTTTCGCAGTGCAAAACGCACACTGAATAGTGATTTAATTGCATAGAAATTCCAGGTATCCCACTTCGTACCACACACAATCTATAACAGTTAGTATCAAAGGCACATTCACAAATACCTTTACTGACTACTAGTGGATAGTACACTCAAGCTACATTTCATCCGAGATTAGATTAGCAGCCATATTGCCGTAATTTTATAGAGTTTGTGACAGATTGATTTCAGAGATGTAGTCTCTATACTAACAGGATAGAGTGGGGTTTCAGAATTCGCTTTTGTATAGCACTCAATTGGAGACAAGCCCCTGTAGGAGGGGTAGAATACAGTTCCTTGCCGCTATTCAAATAGGCATGTCGTAAGATGCGAGAAGATTATCTGACTTGCTCGGTGGTAAGATCTCGTGAGATCTGACTGGTTGGCGACCACCCTTTCATCGGAGGCTGTCGTAAAGGGCCTTGATGTTTGTTTCGACTTTTGCGCGTGAGAGACAGTAACAGGTTACTGCAGCTTTGGTAGTCTGCAATCCCTAAGAGCTCTTAAGCCTCGGAAAGATATTTGCAAATCCTCTAGTGGAGCAGGTGTCAATGGGCAGCTATGACTGCTTGCCATCAGGTGGCTTGTATGCTCGTTTAGCGATACAATAGCGATGGGATATCTTACTAATATTCTAAACGTGAAAGTTAGTGAGAATGTACGGATATTTGTCACTCTTACACAAATTTGGCACATAGATAGATAATAGACTGGAATAACATAAGCTGGGACCCAATTCTGAAGTCCACGCAGACAAATTCGCGGGCAGAAGCTTGTTAACAGTAAAGGATATAGTATTCAAAAAGGCCTATAGAAATAAATCATTCTTTTTTCAACCAGTCACATGATTATAACTCCATCTGTGTCATTTATAATCAACAGCGTAACTTAATACCACAATTATATTATTTGGTTGCTAATGGGACTACACGTCGCATACCACCAAATGATGCGTCCATCATTATGAATATACTCTGACAAGGATAATGAGGATTGAGTGCTATTAACTTGATATTTATAATTATACAATACCACCTATGCTCAGAGTTTCGTGGCTAAATAATAATAGTGATTTGACTAACTTCATACCAGTGAGTAAACCAAGCTTCGCCGAGTGAGTGAGACTAACGGAGGCCCAAACCCTTTTGAAAGGTGGGCAACACACTTGCGACTCCTCTGGTGTTGCAGGTGTTCATAGGCGGCGGTTATCGCTTACCATCAGGTGAACGTCTGCTCGTTTGCCCCCCCCCCCCTATCCCATAAAAAAAGATCTACGGCTATAGGCATCAATCAGCAATAACCTTAGACTATAGTCCACCACGCTGGTCTAGTGCAGGTTGACAGACAACACACCATCACAAAAATCTCTTAAATAAGCGGATTTCCTCAATATGTTTTCCATCACCGTTTAAGCGTGTAATAATTCAATATGAATACGGACATTACGTCGAAAATCAGAGGTGAGTTCCTTTGATTTCACCTACCATACCATTCTACAAATGGCCACATTAAGCAATTCCGCTAGAATCAATAATTCATATTTGGAATCCACAGCTGCTTGTCAAATTTTCTAATGTGGAATCATTTTTTTTTTTTTTAGCGACCTTAACAATTATTTTATTTCGTTTTCTGTTATTTATGCAATGTTTGGCTACAGTGTGCACTTGTGTGTAATTTGAAGCACTGCAGGAAACATCATTATACAGCGCAGCTTTCGAGAAATTTCGTGAACTTTGTGTGTATATTTGACTGTGTTCTGTTTCGTGGATAGCATTCTCATATGTTATTACAACTTTAGGATGACAAGGAACTACGAGGATATAATAAGGTACAAGGAGCCTATTATGAGACTATTCCTTGACTGTTTGTCTAAAAATAATTTTACTTTCCGTGATTTAATTACGTGGGTACTCTGTTACATAATACATTTTTGTAGATCTAAATATAAAATATTTCAAAAATATTACTGCCGAATCATTTGGCAATTACTACACCCACTTGTATATTCGAAATAAAAATAGATTCCAAATAACAAGAAGTGAAGGGAGAGTATTCGGATGTGGGTGTTTAATATGATTGTCCTGAGAAATTGTGTAGGTATCTTAACAAAACCACGATCCTGAACCTTTATTTAAAAAAAAAACCTGCCACGCTTCCTTTTTTTCGGCGGCCTTTTGATAACCTTTTTTAAGGAAGGTCTACCATGTGACGAGACGTGCTAGGCGATGTGCCATTTCATCAGCCTCTTCATAACGTCGACAGATTTGCGTATCAATCAACATCATGGTGAACATGTCCTTGTTTAAGCAACAATGTCACAATACGCATCAAACTTGATATTAAGTTATACTTTCAACTCTCAGGAGAGCTCACTGGTCTAATTTACATTTACTACCATCAACGTCTTTCATTTTACTACGACAACTATCAGATTATAATTAAATAGCATTTCCCCATAAACTCACAGGGGAGGGATTAAATAAGCTGAATTATTTGAAAACCCATCTATGAAAATATTTTATTAGTATTGTATGAATATAACCTTTGACTAATAAGCGGCGTTAGCCTAATGGCTAGGGCGTCGGACTTGCGATCATGTGGTTGCCGGTTCGAACCCCACCCATTGCACTACCGACGTGAACCCACTCGTAACACAAGCATATTTAGCTTAGCACGAGGGGTTAACAAGAATACTAGTAATGTGTGACCCACATTGCTAGTCAGCTTTTTTTTTTAAAACAAAAAAAAAAAAAATATGTAGATATTTTTCCAATGATTAAGAGCACAGACTGCTACATTAATCTAGTAGTTGTGAGAGTGACTGCTGTGTAAGAGTTTGATTTTTGAGAAGAGTTTGTATTTGTGCCCGGTTACTGGCAATAGGCCCGCCCCCTATTACATGGGACCTAAACATACCGGCGAACTGTGGGTGTACCTTAGTACACCTCTGCCTAACCCTTCGGGGAAAAACAGGCTTGATGGTATGTTATGTTTAACTAATAAATCAATAAACTAAAACTAATCAATAACACTTTGCTCGACCTGGGAATCGAACCCAGGACCTCAAGCGCAGCAGTCGCGCTCAGGACCACTATGCTAATGAGGCAGTTTTATAGAGATTATTAAACATGGCGTATTAATAAAGAAATATCTGATGCCCCAGATGTCCCAAAATTATTTACGTAATATAATTGTTAAGTCAGACCTTCAGCAATATATTTGTGAAAACCGCATCCAGTTTCGTGCAGTAGTATTTGCGTGATGCGCGAACAAACATAATGACAGATAGACAAACTAAGGGGAACGCACCTGCTTTTGGTATTGCTGCTACGGGTATCCGTGAGCGGTAAATTGACTAGTATGTTCATTTGCCGACTTAACTAATTAAAAAGGCTTGCTCACTAACCTTTCTTAAATCTCTTTTAAACTTAAATATATTAATTTGATTCTCATTTGTAAAAAAAAACAATCACAAATAGGTACAAATCCAAAAATAGAATTCAAATCATTGATCATGTTTACCGTTTCTACCAAATCTGCGAGTAATACCGCCTGTACGAAAAAATATATTCTTGAAAAGGTGAAAATAGCTTAGCACGGTCTAGTGAGCACAACCGGGCTTGGCACAATGGATGCCCGTACAAAATTGTGTGAAGCTCACATATTGTGTCAGCTTATTAATACAGGTTTATAAGAACAACTGCCTCATTAGCCAAGTGGTCCTGAGCGCGACTGCTACGCTAGAGGTCTTGGGTTCGATTCCCAGGTCGAGCAAAGTGTTATTGATTAGTTTTAGTTTATTGATTTATTAGTTAAACATAACATACCATCAAGCCTGTTTTTCCCCGAAGGGTTAGGCAGAGGTGTACTAAGGTACACCCACAGTTCGCCGGTATGTTTAGGTCCCATGTAATAGGGGGCGGGCCTATTGCCAGTAACCGGGCACAAATACAAACTCTTCTCAAAAATCAAACTCTTACACAGCAGTCACTCTCGGTCTCGGTCTCGGTTTTTGGGTTTTCTATGAAATTCCCAGAAGCAGCTCGGAGTTTGGAATTTGTGCCCGGTTAATGGCAACAGGCTGAAGTACACCCACAGTTCGCCGGTATTTGTAGATCACATGTAATAGGGGGCGAGCCTATTGCCATTAACCGGGCACATATTTCTGACTCGGAGCTTTTTTTTATTTCACAAAAACACGACACGACACCTTTGGCGTAGCGGCTGAGAGATCGTCTTCGCTACATGTTGTGGCTTCGATCTCCACACGGAGCAAATATTGTTTCTGGTTTGGGTGTTCATGTATGTGAGATTATGTGTTTGTAAAATCCTAGAGTGGGCCAACGTTTTTTCCAAAACTCAAAAATCTAAATCAAAGTCCATCGGTGTTTCACTAACTGATTTTAAGCTTTTAAATCAATATAATCAACATTTGGATCTGGATCGCTGATACTGAATGCGTCTCAACGCACATAAAGCGACGGTATATTCATATATATTTAGTATTCCTGAGACAAAGGGCATCGTTACAAGGGGATGCACTATTGTGTCGATATTTTATACGTGAATAAACGTTAACAATCAATTGTGTATTCAAGTAATGTATGGAGGAGTATAGCGGAGACATGCTTCAATAGAAACAGTACTGAGCTGTTGAGACAAAGGAAACATTGATATCTCTACAATACATGTAGGTCGCAAGTCACAGGGCTTATAGAACGATATGTGACGTGATTGAATTATCACTGAAATATATTTTTATAAGAAAATTTTCTGAGTTTCTTGCCGGCTCAAAAACATTAGCCCTAATTAAAATAAAGCATTTGGCATTTAATTTTTATGAAAGTCTTCCAAATTTAAGATGATTGTTAATATATTTCAAATTCAAAGATAATAATAAATATGTGTTCATAAAAATTGAGTAGATTTAACCGTTAGCAATTATGCGCCAGGATACTGAAAATAACTAAAAGATGAGTACTGATGATAAATTTATAAAAGCTAAATATAACAATAATATTTCCATAATGTCTGTAAGCATGAAAAACAAATGATTACAATTTTCCACATTCATTAAACAAACAAAACCTCACAAGAAAAATACGGGAAACTGACGTCAAAGTCGCCATACTACAGTCCCCGACGTAAATAACATTAACTTCATTCAACAATGCACGCTTTGTCAGCGACCATTTTATTAAGTTAACAGTCACTAATTAAACTTAATTTTGCGCAGACACACTGGAGTGTGTAATTACATAGCAATAATGCCTACATTGTAAGAAAGATAATAATGTTGTTTGATAAACATGAACATAGATCGTTGTAAGGCGTTCAGTCAAATGCAAGTAATTATTAAAAAAGGTCATTGTTTTATTAGTTTAAAAATAGTATATTGTCCTTGTTTTTAATCAAGTATATTGATTATCAACTACAACAATTTATCAAATACCAAGCACAAAAATAACACTAAGACTTATATAAGTAGTGGTTTACGTATGCAATTTACCTAGATGATTTGTTGCGCTGTTGCGCTACGAGTCGTGGGTTCCATTACCAGCCGAAGCATTATATATGTACGTTACATATTTTTTCTAGTCTAGGTGTCAATTAACATCATGTACATGTATTTGGTGTCATCAACAAAATTTGAGGTATGTAAAACCCGTACTTCTTTCTGCAGCAAAAATCATTTTTCAAAATGCCGTCTAACACTATCAGATTACTCCCATAACTATTCCCAAGATTAAACCATAAAAGCTGTCCTGTTTCGAATTCTCCCACTCAACGTGGCTTATCAGAAGCTTTAAAAGTGGACCCAAGTATGAAATATTCACATCCCACCATATACATCAATATAAACGGAAAAAAGTACGTTACGGTCCCGAAATATGTTTATTTATTATATCGACAGCTCCGTAAGAAATTGACTCCATTTCTGTCGAATATCATATCAATTTTCTGAGACGCGTGTCCATACATTACGTTGTTCGCTTACGCTTCGCTTACGAACGTGTTATACCCTCGGCACTTGCCTTTCATGGCATTTGGATTACGGTGAGCCTAAGGGATTACAATGACATGGGGAAATACGTGACTTCATTACATTTTAGACACAAAATAACACTGTTGTTATGCATTTTACGTTCCATTATATCGTTCAGATAAAACTCTAGCGTAAACTTTAACGCGGGTTGAAAGTAAAACAGATTGAAAAACACAAACACATCAATCAATCGAAACAAGTTTCGAAGAGAGGTAAATTTATTGCGAAACTCAATATTTGGACATTTAAAATAAACTCACTTAAATTATTTACATTAAATTAGGATTACGTAAACGAGAAAGGGAATATTCAAATAATGATTAATTTTTGTTCTGATGAATAAAATACTTTACTCAATGAAAAACTGCGAATTGCAACGATCAAAAACCACTCATGTTTCAAACATTCATAAATTCCGGAAACAAGCGAATAGCATTTATGGATGAGATTTACGCCAGCCCTCATACACATAAAACTGTATTTTACATTCAAAGTTATGCTACCTTCATTGTTGAAACTCCTTACACTTGAAAAAACTCATCCTTTTGATGTGAATCATATGTGAATACACCCAGTAACTATTTTTTCACGCTCCACATTTGGAAAAAGTTTGCTCGCATAATCTGGCTTTTTCAACAACTGTGCGAATAGGGTTGTTACTCCTTATATTGTATGTACTCCTGTTAGACTTAGGTCAAACTTGAAATTAACCTTCAATGTCCATACATCCTGCTATCGCTATGTTATACCAGTGGAGAATGTTATGCCATTTATTGTAAAAGACAGAGTTTCTTGTCGAATTCTTCTCTATACGATCACCCTTTTGGAACCGTGAATTTATTTCCCAAAAACTACTTGACTCGCATGTATTACTAACACAAGAGAGTGCACAACACCTACAACCATTGTATTTTTACTGTCTGGTATCGATTTCAGTGAAATCACATCCCTATTCATAAGTAGCAAGAGTTGAATGCGAAATCAGCGGTACTCGATTGAAGAGTCACGGAGTCCGCGAGAGCGTGCCTCAACGCCCCACTTCGTCATCTATGACCCAATATGATTTATCGCGAGACCTGTAGGTATATATCATATGTCTTGGTCCCTCGCAATCTGGAGCGGTCAGTGAGCGATAGACTCATGTTGTGTGCTTACACTCAATCGTATTACGGTGTAAGTCAATTTTGGTGCGGTAACTTTGGGCCGTAATCTGATAGGGTCGCATTTTTATTATTAGAGGTCGGATTTTTGTCAGACTCTGATAGTCTGAGCTGTTTGTTTTTTCACAGGATATACGTTTACATAAGTAAATAAAATAAGCTATTTTCAAGCGATTCAACTTTTAGAACCCAAAAGTTAGTGTACATTTACGATCACTTAGCTAAATCGATAAGACAGACTCTTATTTATTTAGCTAAGTGATCGTAAGTAGGTACAGTGAGAGAGCTGATAATAAAGGTTAAGTATTGATACGAGTATTAGTTTTTCCGTTCGGAAATTTTAAGGAATCGTTTAAAACCTGGACTTATACTAATTATTTGATATAGATATAGGTAGTAGGTTCGTTCCCTATGACATATAGGATTAAAAAATAAACATCGAGGCTATCAAACTACGGCTATTGGGAAGAAATCAATACATCTCTTTGTAAACCTGACAGGAATACATAGCGTGATAGTGTATTAAATTTATATTCTTCTTCATTTATTAATAAATTTAAATACCATATTGTACTCACCGTTAGCCAAGTTAAAAATTCTTTCAATTCTTTCAATTCTTTATTGCGTTTTATAATGTACATATAAAATTTAACAGATGGTAAGCTTAAAACTAAGAACCAATTATGGACCCTGTTGGGCACAGCAACGCTAAGTACGAGAGAGGGAGATGTACCTATACATACATTAATAATTTAATAATTATATTTTAATTACATTTTTCTAACTATATTTAGCCTTCATTATTTATTGCACTTTTATTGCATATATTATTATCTTATAGTTGTTAAGTAAATATGTACCTTTATGATATTTATTGCATTAATTTTTAATGTAATGTTATTTTTTATTGTTATTTTATATTATTATTTATGTACTTGAATAATTGCACTTCTATTATTGTAAATATATTTGTTATTTTATGTTTTATTATATATTAATTATTATTATTTTATTTATTGTTTTTAAATTCTTATTTATTATTATTATTTTTTATTGCTATTGATCATTTTAGTAACAATATATTATTATATATACCTTTAAACTATATATATATATTTGGTTTAATAATTTTAAGCCTCTAAAATATTCTTATCTCTAAAATATTATGTACCTACTTAAAGTTTATCTTCAAGGTATTCTTTTATGCTGTAGTAGGTTTTCCTTATTAAAAAGTGTTTTATTTTATTGCAGAAGATATTGGACCTACTTTCATTTTTTATAAGTTCGGGTAATTTGTTAAATATTTTTATGGACATTACCAAAGGGCTTGAGGAGTGCATTTCTAGTCGGGAAGTTGGTAGATTTAAGCGGTTTTTGTGCCTGAGTACGATTTTTGTTTATATGTTTTCGCGCCTACTATAAATACTTAACTAAATTTATTAAATTAAATATATCCAACGCATAACGCTCGTACCTATATATCTTTATTAAAGTTCTCCACTGCACTAAAATTAAAACTTTACTAAAATTACCATACTAAAGATAAGAATATTCTTTGCAGTATCTTCTAAGTAGAAATAAAAATCTTTATACCTATGTATATGCGAAGAAAGAGGAATTTCATAAAATATTCAAAGATCTACTTCATAACATACGTGAAGAGATAACCTTTTTAAGCATATTGCGCGCATGGAGAAGCGTTAGATTGTACATAGTTCAAATTGATATGGGGAAGAAGTGCAATACTAATATGTTCAAAAAAAAAACATAACATTACACACACTATCATGCTTTTAACACACACATTTGGCACACTGAAAATTGAAACCTTTATCCAAAAAATTCAGAAGAGCATAGCCATCAGCCATGATCATCTGAATTTTTTGTTTAAAGGTTTCAATTTTGGCTTCATGGCTTCTGACTGACTGAACGTTACACAATTTTTAAGATGCAAGTAAATCTCACACTGTCTATGACAATTAGTCTAAAAGTGAAAGAGCCAACACGGTACTTTAACAGCGTCTTAAAATTGAGTAAGGGTTTTGAGTATTTATCCTTCAGTTTAGTAATTACAACATATATGCAACCATGCCACAAAAATGCCATGAGCATCCTTATAATATACATTGACGAGACCTATGCAAGACACGCAAAATTCTTTATAACGGCCGCCTCAAAGTCTCAGAATATCCGGATTTTGCCAAAGTACTTGAAATTGAATTCCAAATATAAACTGTTTGGAAGTTGAAATGATTTCTTTATTTCTATGAAAGGAGCTTAATATTTCGTTCATCAAAAACAAGAGGAAAATTGAAATATTTTTTTAATAGAAACAAATTATATTTATGTTTTTTGTGTTTAAATAATGAGTACGGAATTGGATTTTTATGTTTTACACATTTTAGGCTTCAAAAATGAGAATAATTTGGTTCTATTTATAATATAAATATCAATCACCGTTTTATTAAATGTAAGTTTAGATCAACATTTTTATTCAATTTTTTTTATGGCATCGGCGGGGGGCACCCTACCGACGGATTGCCTGATGGTAAGCGATACCGCCCCCATGGACACCCGTGACACCAGAGGAGTCACAAGTGCGTTGCCGGTCTTTTAAAAGGGTTTGGGCCTCCGGTATCGGGCGAGACACTACGGCTTTTTTGAAGGTTAGTAAAAAAAAACGTTTACAGTTAAAAAAAATCCGGAAAATAATACATTTAGGTAATTAGTTTTGGTGTATAGACTCATAGTAAAAATATCAAAAGTAATTATAGAATAGAATAGAATATATAATTGTATATGCAATACTGACCAGTGCAAATTAATTCCACCTACATTATCAAATGTTGAGGCGATGACTGTATAGCGTATATGTATATTTCCATCCAATAATTACTATTAATCAATATGTCAGCAGCAAAGCTTCAATAATACAGTTGCCTAGACATGAATAGGCCTTTGAACGTTGGCTATTATGTATCTAGAATATTCAACAAGGCTTCTAAGCCCGTGGTCGACGACGGACGAAGCTAACTCCTTACCAGCTTAGCTTGGTCCTTTCTAGCTCAGCTTCAGAGTCAACCGTATTATTTATCTTAAGTAAAATTTTAGAGACTTGAATTCTAATAAAGTTCTTCAATAGATGTCGCCATCGTTACCTTCTGACGTAGCAAGTGGAAGAGGAATTCGGTATGATTTTTTATAGAACTTTCTAGAGAAACCTACAAATAGTAAGATGCCACGCAGGATATGCGAGATGGTAGAATAAAGGATGATGGGTAGGGTGAGAATTTTGCTACGCGAGTATTACACGAAGAGTTAGGTAGAGGTATACTAATGTAACCCACAGGTAACCGGTATGTTTAGGTTATAATAGAGGGTGAGCATATTACTAACCGCACACAAATCTAAACTTCGAGCTCCAACTGAGAATTGGATAAGAAAAACCACTATGTAACACTTCACTCGATCTGGAATCGAACATGTAGCAGTCGCGCTAAGAACCACTTAGACTAATGAGGATAAAAAAATATTTTGTTTATGTATAAGGAAAATCAAATAGGTACACTAAATAGAACGAAGTTTCCAGTAATTTTCGATCCGCATCACGCCACAAAAGCGTTTTACTAACTTGTTGATCCTGTTTCGTTTCCCAAGACTAATTACACACACACGCAGGACGCTTGTAATCAGATTGCGTCGGATTACGCTTGAATTATGAACAGCATTTGGGCCAATTAAACATGTGGCGCTTACGACCTTTCCGTCACTAATTCCAGGTGTTTAATGAAACGTGGTTTTCGTTTCGGCCAGAAAACCGGGTCTGATGTGGTCGTGAATATCTGAGTGTTTTTGAAATCAGGATTTGCTTTTGTTCTTTTCGTTTTGCCTGCAAATGGTTGACTAAAATTACAACAGATTATAAAACGTAAGTAAGATTTCAATAACTACTTAGGTTAGGTTAAGAGTTTGGAATAACTAGAAGCCCAAAAAGTCATTAATTTAAATCGGACGAAGACTTATCTTAATGGACTATCGGCTCAGCTCATCTTTAAGATCCATATTCAGATAATAATTCATTAGGAAAAATTACTAAGATTCTACTTAAAAAGAATATTGAGCGTACTGTATGGTTCTAGAGAAACTTCATCCCACGTACAATCAGGCTGTGATTGAGCTACCTGCCGAGGTTTTTCCAATACAGACAAAGGAGTGAAAATGTTTTTACAGGGTCAGGTCTAGTATTGCAGAAATACCTTGGGCAACGGCAACTGCTAATCATCAGGTGAGCTGTCAGATTATTTGCCACCGCAGTGGTATAAAAAAATACACAATAGTCACGCTATGGTGCAAGGGACAACTTTTTGACGTTCACAATGGCTCATGAGTTTCAGATAAGTTCAGTATTTTGAACGTTGTTTGAATATAAATGTGAGCATAAGCACTCAATCTTGACAGATCAAAGCATAAATTTACGCATGCACTCATCTCTGAAATTGGCCTTAGAACTCCTTACCGACCACATAGTTTTTTATTTAGAAATGACATCGGGTTCTCAAATAACCTGAATCTTCGTTTAATATAGTCGACCCCGGTCAAACTTGGACATCCTTCTTCACATCTTGTTATCGCAATACTGTACCAGTGGAGTTTGTAATTTATTTATTTTAAAAGAGTGTGCATGGAGTTTCTTGCCGGATTCTTCTCCATAGGATCGACCTTTTGGAACCGTGCAACTAGAATTTTACAAGCGTTTCATAAACGCTTGTAAAAGCTTATTTGAAATAAAAACATTTGAACTTGAACTTGAACTTCGTAGCCGCCTACGATTTTGCTACGCAGCTACGGGCGTCGTAGCACGTCTACGAAATATAGCTACATACGTAGTCACCTCATGTCATCACAATGATCACTAATGGTTCTTTCCACAATACATAAACAGTAACAACAGCTTTCAAAGTTTACGACTGGCTATAAACTACATTCAGGCCGTTGATTTATTGCTACTCCCCAGGCAATAGTGCTTTTTATCCCCTTTTTCTCTAATACTCACGATACGCCCCAGAGATTTTATCTCAACTAGATTCTAAGTTGAATTTGAATGTTTGGGAGAGTTACCACGAATTATTCAACAGGTAAGATGGAAGTTGGATGGATGGAACTGCTTCATTAGCCTAGTGGTCTTGAGCGCGCTGCTACGCTAGATGTCTTGGGTTCGATTCCCAGGTCGAGCAATGTATTATTGGGTTTTTCTGTAAATGGCAATTGGCTCGCCCCTTATTATATGGTACGTAAACATACCGGCGAACTGTGGGTGTACATAAGTACCCCTCTGCTAAACCTTCGAGGAATACATGCATGATGGTGTATGTGATGGTAAGTTTTCTGTTTGTACATTCGCGATACTAGTTGGGATTCGATTTCAGATTTGTGAGCCGCTGAACCAAGCCATCAACAATCCGTTAAAATAGTAGGATTTTTTTTTATGGGATAGGAGTTCAAATGAGCAGACGATATCGCCTGATGGTAAGCGATGACCGCCGCCCGTGGACACCCGCAACATCAGAGGAGTCGCAAGTGCGTTGTAGGGTTTTGGCCTCCTGTATTTCACTCACTCAGCGAAACACAACGTCAGCGTTGTTTATGAATTATGTTCTAAACGCAATATAACTATAAAGTCGAGTTTCGTTGTTCGAAACGTTAATTGCAATTAACTCGCGTAAACTATTGATCTTGTATGACTTTGTGTCGATCACTGATGCGTTACTTGATTATATCAAAGGACGTTATATAGGCGCTATACATAATGGCTATATATTATATTACGTATGTATACATATATCAAACATATCATATCATATATACAATAACCACGATTGCATTAATACCAGACGCTACAACGGTCGTGTTGTCGCTAACAATTTGTGCGTGTTCGAATTTGGAGTCATTTCATTATAATAATAGAGTTCAAGTTCAAACTGCCTCGTTAGTCTAGTGGTCTCAAGTGCGACCGCTACGCTAGAGATCCTTTTCTTTTTCTATGAAATTCTCAGTAGCAGCTCGGAGTTTGGAATTTGTGCCCGGTTAATGGCAAAAGGCTTTCCCCCTATTACATGGGACCTAAACATACCGGTGAACTGTGGGTGTACCTTAGTACACCTCTGCCTGACCCTTCGGGACATACAGGCGTGATGGTATGTAATAGAGTTCAAATTGAGGCTGGAAATTCAAATCGACTTCCCATTCGCAAGTCTGCGCCTTAACCTTTAACAAAAAAAAGAAAATTAATATTTTATATTTTGCTTGTAGCTAAGTAGGTATTAATTACCATACTATTACGCCTGTATTTCCCGAAATGTTAGGCAGAGGATTTCTATAATATAGAGGAAAGTGTTGATGAAACAGTGACTGTGTATCAGCGAGATGGATACAGAAACGTCAGTGTTACATAAGACATTCTTATGTCTTATCAATCTTGTCTTAAAGAAGCATAAATCTATGTGCGTGTTGAAATATAAATCACAACAGATTCTTGAAACTATAAACAATGCGTTTATCTGACAAGCGTAGTGACGATCTATATCTTCCATATGGTGAAGACTTTAAATAATTCACGCCATAGATTTTCTTCTTTGCATAAACAGACGGCAGTAATTAATAAATACTATTTATTTCTGTAAATAGATCTTTTAAAGACACTTTTACAAGTCAATGATTTCCATGTGGAAAATAATTATATAGTGTAGTTTCTTCCTATTTACCTAATATAAAAAAATATTGAAATTAAAGTCGAGGATATAAATAAAATCAAGTAATTCTAATAGATTTTTTTTTGCATAACAAATTTATCAATATGTAATTACCAATATCCAAAAGCAAACCCAAGCTTAATAATTAGGTACACATAATATATCTCAAATCCAGATTCAAATGCGCTGCCGTAAAATACAGCATCGAATTCAGTTAGCTACCTACACAAATGGAGATGACAACTTAATTACTACCGAATCCAGCAACAAGAATCCACTGTTGTATTCCCTTAAGTCAGACATTTAGGTAATTATGTACAAACGGCAAACGTTGCGTTTACGTTTCAACTTTCTTATTAAGAGCATAAAGTTGAAAAGGGCTTAACCGGTAAGATTACCTTGAGACAGCCGTATATTTTAAACTAGTAGATGTAAAATACTAATACTTGTCGGGTTGCTAATGCTCTACGTATCCAATACAACATCTTCAGGATGCTGATTGCTGATGCGACTGCCTCGCTATTGTATGTAGTGACTCTGGGATGGATTTATTTAAAATCTGACAACGACCCTACCACTATAATGACTAAAAACTGCGTTTAAACTGAGAACCATCGCTGCTAAATTACAAATCATTTACAGAAAACTGTATCTAAGTCGGTCAAACCATTTTGGAGTTAAATGGGAACATTCGGTTGCAGAACAAACACTCCGTGGAATATAAGAAATTTTGGAAGGAGTCCCATGTAAAAAGTTTCAGAACCACTGTTACCTATATTGGTGTATTTATCACTTTGACTATATATCCTAATTTATCATGATTAATCAATTTGTCGAAAGAAGTTGGAAAGTATTTTTTTTTAAGTTTACTAGCAATGTGGGTCACACATTACTAACTAGTATTCTTGTTAACTCCTCGTGTTAAGCTAAACGCTTGTGTTACGAGTAGGTTCACGTCGGTAGTGCAAATGCCACCTCGATCATGACACCTTTCTTCTTTGGCTTCATCTGTATTTGGCTCCCTTAGTTATATTTATCTGAAGTCTAGAACTGGACCTATTTGGCACGGCCAGGGCGCATACAATATTTTTAAATTTTTATTTTGTAAGTTCATTCGTTTTTATTATGTTCTTGTTTCAATAAACCCTATATCATTATTTCTTTCTTTTTATGGTAACCTGTCGATATTTTCTTTTTTGAAGTGAAAACTTCTTTAGCGGCGTTGTGCACTTTTTGGGATGGGTTAAAAATGTTAAACTCGCGTCAGAACACGTAACCTGATCGAAAATTCGTAAGACGGTTGTAATAGTTCTGAAGTGTTAAATTTTTAATTTATACTTTATACTAATACTAATATACTAATCTATACTAATATATAAAGCTGAAGAGTTTGTTTGTTTGTTTGTTTACTTGAACGCGCTAATCTCACTATACTAATATATAAAGCTGAAGAGTTTGTTTGTTTGTTTACTTGAACGCGCTAATCTCAGGAACTACTGGTCCGATTTGAAAAATTCTTTCAGTGTTAGATAGCCCATTTATTGAGGAAGGCTATAGGCTATATATCATCACGCTACGCGGACGAAGTCGCGGGCAGAAGCTAGTATTATATAAATTATTATCATGGTTGTGTACGATAGCGCAATAAATGAATATTGTATTTTATCACATAAATGATAGTACTTTTATACTGATAATTAAAGCAATTCGTGCGAAATTCCCTTATCATTCCAAAATATCAAAAATGCACAACGTTAATGTCCAAGTTTTCACTTCTGCCGGCACTCCCGGAGTGCAACCCGTTGTTTTTTTTTCTAAGTCTCATTTGCATATTGTAAGAATGTCACTAACCTGTCGTGCGAGTAGTGGAGCGGCGTGAGGCGCGGCCGGTCGCCGTCGTCAACTTAGCGCCATAGTGGCGGCGGCCGGCGACACCGATCCTGCGCGCGCGCACCACGACACGTCACCACCACTACACTACACTTGTGAACTTGTGCACATTTTTTAAACACAAACTTACACTCGCATAAATTTCTCACAACACTTTGTACCTGAAAAGAAAATTATGTTGATTAGCTTTGAAATATTTAATTTAATGTTAGAATTAACAAATTTTCTAAACTTACACACTATCTCATAAATGTAGTGGTCATAATCTCAACTGCTACGCTAGAGTTCCTGGGTTTTATTACCATGTCAAGCAGGGTCAATTGCAACACGTCTTAGACTTTAGATTTGTCCCAGGTTAATGGCAATAGGCTCGGTTTCCTATCGAATGAGACATAAATAAAACATATCGGCAAACTGTTTCATGCGTAAAGCGTTTCGAGGGGGTTTTTGAAATGTCCACCATGAATCGATGTAGCGTTTTCGCGCTTCTGAAGCATGTTCTATTACATTTTTATTTTATTAGGTACATTACTATAACAGTCTTTGTGGAAAATATAACTAATTCCAATTTGTATACTGGAAAAATAGTTTAAATCGCCTCATACAATTCCAACATAAACAAAAGATATAAATCTTCCAAAAATCCAAGATATAAATCTATTTGTGTTTTTTTATTAGTTTTATTAAAGTTAATTTAGTAAAGGAACAATTTGACTCGCAGGCAAGATTCAAACTTGCGTCTTCTAGTTAGATACACCAGACGCTATAACCACTATGCCACCGCGAGTTAAACCTGCCATAGTCGAAATCTGTTCGAATTTAAACATAACGTTATGAATAAATGTTTATTTTTTTGTGCCCAACAGTAGGATTATTAAATGGTATTGTAGAGGTAAACGAGCAAATGGTTGAGCTGATAGTTGGGGATCACAACCACCCATGAACATCTGCAACAAAGGAGTCGTGGTAAGAACCACGACTCCTTTGTTGCAGATGATTGACCATAAAGAAAGGCCGAAAAAACATTGGGAAAAAGAGAAAACACACACACACACACACTACATTTATGAAATGTGTAACCTCATTTCTCGTAACCTGCTTGTCGTATGTTCGGGAACTTCGATGAAGATAGATCATTGACAGTTGTAGGTACGTGGTAAGAAATCTCTTCCACTATAAAATTGTAAAAAAGCTGTGGCTGTACATTGAAGATATTAAAAGAAACAAGTGTTTTAGGGTATATAAACGTGATTGACGTGACATCAACAAAAATGTAATTTTTAAAATTCTTGTCTGTTTGTCTGTTTGTTACGGGTTGGCGCAAAAACTACTGAATAGATTTTAATTTTGTTATCACTGTTAGAAAGAATATGATCCAACTTAAAAACTGGTATACTTCTTATCTCAAATAATTAAACGAAACCTTATATACAGTTCGACCTCTCTGATGTATAGAAACCCATACAAAGAAGTTTTATTTCATAACTGTTGGTTTTAAGTTAAATTATTATTGGGATCCATTTTTAATCCTAATATAGTTTTAGGTGAAGGAAACTGCGGGCAAAAGCTAGTACCGAACCAAATACGTACACAGGACCCCAATTATTTCCACTCTTTAAAAAATTAAAAAACGTGTGAAGAGAATGTTTTGTTAACTAAAATACCTGTATCGTTGCTTAAAAAGATATCGAGTGGCGTAAATTAATATTTTTGTTTAATTTTGACGTTCATTAATTAAAAGCAGTTGATTGTGTGTACAGAATGTAGCAATGGAATATATTGTGCGACGTGTATCGCATGTATCAATTACTTTTGTAAAAAAATACCAGAATATATTCTGCCAAAGAGTAAATAATTATAATTAAAACGAGTTTTTTTGTCATTATGGTTGTTTTCCAGTAGAGTACTTTTTAATATAAATCGCATTGAGAATTTACAACACGTTCGATCCCCACACGGACTAAACCTATGTGTATGACCTACAGTTGTTCCGGGCACAGATAATAGAATACTAGTATTCCGGGTCTGGCTGTTTGTGTATGAGAGAATTTTGTTTGTAAACGCATCCACGATACATGAGAAAAACCTAGTGTCGGACAACGTTTTAAAAAAACTAGTGTCGGACAACGTTTTAAAAAACCTAGTGTCGGACAACGTTTTTAAAAAACCTAGTGTCGAACAACGTTTTTAAAAAAGTGGTCTCAAGCGCGACTGCTCTGCTAGAGATTCCAGGTCAAGTAAATTATTGTTGCTTTATATGCAAATTTGGACTCCCTCTTTTGCATGGGACCTAAACAAACCAGTTAACTGTGGGTGTATCTACATACATTAGTACTCCTCTGCCTAACCCTTCTGGGATTACAGGCGTGTTGGTATGCTAGGTCAAACTAAATTTAAAGACTATCCTACTACTAAAAGGACCATTTATCTACTTCTTCATAACAGCTAAAGTGACATTCAATTCGGAGGGCGTTCTTGGATAATAAAAAAAGGTATTAGAACTGTGACGGATGACACAAACTGAGGGAGGCCTATAACCCGCAGTGGGTGAAGTCAGACTATGGATGTTGAGGATAGTGATGATGATTATAGCTAAAAT
The DNA here is from genome assembly GCA_947256265.1 of Acronicta leporina. Lineage (NCBI taxonomy): Eukaryota > Metazoa > Arthropoda > Insecta > Lepidoptera > Noctuidae > Acronicta > Acronicta leporina. Next base: position 4,543,936 of record OX366514.1, read on the forward strand.
ATCACAGTTACCTACGTACTGGTTTCTGACACTTACGCGAATATTAGACATTGAAATAAAACTATTTTTTACGGATTTTATCGCGTTGTATTAATTTTATTTATTTAGTGACCATGGATGCTGTAAAGGATCCGAAACGTCGGGAATTAAATAAAATTAATACAACGCGATAAAATCTGTAAAAAATAGTTTTATTTCAAAGTTACCTACGTATTTAAAAACAGTTATTTAGAACTGTGAAAGCTGCAGATTTACTTCAATGGTTGCTAACATTTATATTGATGAAACATACACCAGATTTTAAGTTGGACCCCCAGGATCAGAATTGTGAAAACTGCATATAATTTCATGTAGTTTTTGCGCGATGCGTGTACAGACCGACAGATATATAGACAAAAATTCAAAAAAATATTTTGTTGGCTTCTGTTGCTCTAATAAAGTCTACCCATTTTAGGTTTTCTTCAATATCTTTCATTTTATTAATATACTAGCGACCCGTACGCAGCTTCACTTGCGTATAAACATATTCCCGACATTTCTGATACTTAATCAAAAAAAAAATAAAGAAAAAGAAGTAAATGCATAGGTACACAAAAATTCATTCAAGTCGATTCAGCAGTTTACTTGCAGTATAGATAAATAACCTAGATACCGACTGCAGCGCCATTTGCCGGGCTTATTTGTGAATCTAAACCATGCTCGAATCCACTTGAACACACACAAAAACATCATTCAAATCGGTCCAGCCGTTTAGGAGGAGTTCACTGTCAACACACATACAGAAGAATTATATACATAAAAGATAAAAATATATAACCAAAATGCTGGTCTTGATCAACGTCGTTCGCAAAATATTACTTCGTTACACATGTACAACCGAATTAGATGTTAATAAAAACAATAATTTTGTGTACACAGTATCCATAAAAGTCTATTTGCAGAAAAAACATAACTCGCAATATGACAGTCATAAATGGTTCGTAATGGTAAAAGTACATGGGCTGTTACTAAGAGCTGCGAACTCGAAATGGCCCACAACATCACATGAGCGAGTAGTTAATATCAACTTTATTGACTACCTTTATGGTCTTAGCGAGATTACAATCGAGTTTGATGTTCATGGTAGGCTTTCAGGGAAAATCAATAGGTGCATAAAGCTGAAACGAAATGATTCGCTATGAATAGGTGGGGCGACAGCTTGTAGGGTTCTTAATATAATGATACAGCTTTATTTTCGGTACCTACAGTCCTACAGGGTTTCTGTGAGACTCATAAATTTATTTATTTACAGATCATTAAGTACTTATCTGTCATGTTTATTTAACTAGCTAACCTAAAAGACGTCCTGTCGTTCATACAAAATCCCATAAACAAAAGGACAGTTTTCCAAAATTTTCCATTTTTCCAGTCATTTTTTAAACTTTTCCCTCCCTAAAAAGCTTATTCAAATCGATCGAGCCGTTTTCAAGTGATGCATATTATAACAACGAAAGCATTTGGTTTTAAATCGTAAATTTTCCTATCTTAATTTCCAATTTTTCCAATAGATTTTCTTTTTTTTTCTTTCGTACAAACATTCTCCTGACTGTGACGAACACAATAAAATAAGAAATATCCAATTTGCATTTCTACGATATTTTTTTGTCTTCTAATATTTATTTTGTATCGATAGAAATATCGTTCAAAGATCTACTTACAGAAATAAATATTGATTAAATCAAGTTTAAGTTCAAAGTTCAAATGTTTTTTATTTCAAATAAGCTTTTACAAGCGTTTATGTAATGTTATGATTCTAGTCACACGGTTCCAAAAGGTTGATCTTGAATCCGGCGAAAAACGCCACCGACACTCTTTTAAAATAATGTTACAATCTGAAGATTGTAACAGTGAACTGTTACAATATTGCGATAAAAATGAATAAAGTTTATCCTTTCCATGAAACACTAACTATGTAATATTCATTTTGTTTTCAAGAAATTAGGTACCAATTATTGTGCAATATTCTTTACAATTCTACGTTTTTACGTTTTTTTAGCACAGTGTTCAGAACTCATACAAATAAATCGAAATATTTTAAGATAATATACAAACTGATCAACCAATAATCATTGTGCAGAAATTTTGCATCATAAAACGGGATTACGGTTGAAAACTATGTAAGATCACACGGTTGGCCGATTGCCAATAGGATCAGCTGTAAAACGGAGATCCGACGAACTGCCCAAGGTCCCACAGATCGTCCTATAAAAGTTCTATATCTGGTTTTGCACCTCATCTTGACCGCAGACACTTCCTGTGACCAAATACAGGAAACGCAAATTACTATTTTAGGTGAATTGAGTGTCTTTCAATCACGACTTGAATACTTTTCACCGTGTCACATAGCTCATGATTGCCGCTGGTGCGATAAAAACGCAAAAAAAATTAAACTGACTAAAAAAATCAACTTAAAAACATAAAGCCAGCGAATATTCATAATATCATCTTTCTAAATGACTATTTCCTAAATTCGAATTTTAAAACTTATTGATACAGTGGTGTCTAGGTTATAGCCGCGTGGATGCATGCCGCTATGCGTTGTTGGATTTGAGTTTTTACCGCGGTATGGAGATGGATAGGTCATATTTTTGTAATACTCGTTTCTTCTCGGCGTGTGGAAATTCTCTAAGATAGATTTTTCCTCTCACAGGCATAAAAATTTAATAGAGTGATCTAAGACTATGTTTACAGAACGAGGAGGTAAAGTGACCGTTACAGAATATTCAATTCGATAGTGATTCACTCGATCTCAGTTTTGACGCCAAATTCATATTCCAATATTGAAAATTCTTTTGTTCCATTGAATTTCCGAAAACCACAACAAAATGTATGCATTAATGGACATGAAGCCTGCACTTTGATTTCACGTAAAAGCTTTCAGTGCGAGTTTCTGGAAGCGAAATTTCGTTGGAAAATTTATTTAAATAAAAATTTCGTTACCTAATATTTTGTAAAATTGCATTAATAACTACATAGCTACTACTACTACACTCACAGCGCTCTTCAATGTTATTTTATTTTTTATGAAACATATAAATTTAAATTCTATGAATTAATTAAAATCAGTTAAATAAAAAAAAAATCAACTACATGCCGCCTTTACCATAACACCTGTATTTCTTGAAGGCAGTTTAGGCAGAGGCGTACTAATATACACCCACAGTTCGCCGGTATGTTTAGGTCCCATGTAATAGGGGGCGAGCCTATTGCCATTAACCGGGCTTTCAAACAATGGGAAACTCGTTAAACGCTATAAAACTTTTTAAATTAATTGGGGTAATTCATTAGGGTGATTGATTAATACATACTTATAATGAACCTATTTTTCGATTGTTAATGATCTATCAACGATGGTTTTGTGTCTCTTTGAAAAACTTCTGTCAAATTAAAATCTTCAGTTAAAAACACTCGACACTGGTCAAAAATAGTCCGCAAGGAAAATTAGTTAATTTATACTAATTTTGAGGAATGTGAATCCCTCTTTGATCTTGTAACTATTTCAGGTACATAGAATACTATTACAATACTAATAATACTTCGTATGTATGAACATGATTTTTGGTATTAAAGTATTTATATAATACAGTATGAATGTTAGTTTTATGTATGTCTAGAAACTTGCTTGTTTTTGTTGCCAGGATGATTTATACAGATGGCGTAAGGTTCACCCTTACTAGATCTTTAGTGCCAAACTCCAAGAAAATAAAATATTTCCAACTATATCCAAAAAATAACGTTTTTTTATTTAACAAATAACGTTTTGTTCTTTATTCCCCCTCTATGAATTGTTACTGCTTTGAATGTTGAAAAGAGATGCGAACATTAACAAGGTGTGAGGCATTACCGTACGTAACTGCTACACGTCACGACACCGATACTAACGGATATCGTGGGCTGAAAGCGAGTTTTATTGGTAGTCGATGCTAGTCGAATAACGCCACGCAACTCCATCACATCAGGGCAACACTTTTACCGTGGGAGAGCCATGCTTCGGCACGAATCGATCTGAGTGATATCACGGTCTGACAGAAAACCGGCGTGAAACAACACTTACGTTGTGTTTCGCCCAAACCATTTTAAAATGTAGAATAGAATAGAATAGAATATACTTTATTGCACACCAAAAAAATATATGTAAAGTACAGTTTAAAAAAAATATATAATGTACTAGCAACCTTTCTGGTGTTGCGAGTGTCCATGGGCGGCGGTAATCGCTTACCATCAGGTGATCCGTCTGCTCGTTTGCCCCTCTATCCCATAAATCAACCAAAAAAATCAAGAATCCCATGTCCCTATAGGGCAAGGAATGTCAACTGTGGTTCAACGTCCACGGTCCCAGGTAGGAGACGAACTATATTTTTCGTATTTTATTGCTGTAAAATTATAACATACAGATTCATTTTTCTATTTGTATTTGTAGGAAGTTATCGATAAAAGTTATTGATTAAGAAAAATCACCAAAAGTTTCTTATGTCATTTTCCCATTTCATTGTATAAATATGAACCCTCTTTCAGAATTTAAAGCTAACTTCCATAATATGGAATATCTTGATCTTCATACTAAAGATAGTTCGAAGATCAAGATTTCCACTAAATGTAACCAACTTTTTCATGTGAACATTTTTCATAATATACTTCTACTGTTTATTATGAATCTTGGTATGAAATATATTATTATTATCATCGAATTTAAAATTCAGCGTCAAAATCTCTTTTAAGAATAATAATTATGATAAAAGCAGCATAATATTTGCTTATTGTGTAATTTACTTATAGTTTTTATTACCTAACTATGGATTAAGTGTATCTTTTTTCTACAACGAGATGTTGACGCTATTTTCTTTGACACCTCCCCCTACTCTTAGTGCAAGAGTCAATTATGTCGACAACGCCACTTAGAAAGTAAATTACTGACGATCGCGCGATCGCTTCGAATTAATGAACATGGAAGATGGAAATTCATTCAAGAGGCATGAAAAACTTTCAGAAGTTAGTCGAAATGGAGTTTAATAATATTTTGATTGTTAAAGTGGGTCTTGTGACAATATTCCCCTTGAGTGGCCTTTTATTTTTTAAGGAACATCCTCCGTAGAAACCCAGTCTTTCCCCTTTCAGGTGGGTTAACCCTTACGTAATAATAATATTATACATTTACACAATTTATGTCGGACTAAAATTTCGAAGGTCGGAAGGAAACTCCAGCAGCGACCAACATTTTATGATTGGTTTCCCAAAATGGCTTTTGGATTTCCCGTTTCAAAGTTTTAATGGCGATTTAAGTGGTGTGCCATAATGTTTATAACGAGACAGAACCCTGTTTGAAATATATCAAATGAAATTATTCATATTTCTGTAAAAATAAATTGTTTTTTAGTACGTAAAGAAACAATAAATTCCGCGACAGATTCATTTATTATTTTTATTACGTACATTAGTGGTCATAGCGTCTGGTGTATCAAACCAGAAGACGCAGGTTCGAATCCTGCCTGCGAGTCGAATTTTTCCTTCACTAAAATAACTTTATAATCTTAGCATGAAAAATGCAAAAAAATCACAAAAAGATACGTAAATTATTAATATAATTTTATTATTATGTTTGGCACTTTAATGTTAAAAGAACAATCAAATAAAATATAAATAAATAGTACTTATATTGATTATTATTATTGAAAATGAAGTAAATTACCAATTTACTATTTCCTTTTTTGACCAATTGTTAGCTTAACCAATGGTCGAATATCTGAGTAAAACTATCTTTTTGTGATTTTTTTTGCATTTTTCATGCTAAGATTATAAACTTATTTTAGTGAAGGAAAAATTCGACTCGCAGGCAGGATTCGAACCTGCGTCTTCTGGTTTGATACACCAGACGCTATGACCACTAAGCCACCGCGAGTCCTACCTGCCATGTCATGTCATGTCTGGTGTATCAAACCAGAAGACGCAGGTTCGAATCCTGCCTGCGAGTCGAATTTTTCCTTCACTAAAATAAATCTGAGTAAAAGTTTAAAAAATTACATTGTAAAAAATTACATTGGAGATTTAACAATATGGCGGATAGTTAACCAACCAACAAAAAAAGTTTGACTAGTAGTTAACATAGACATTGAAAAACATAATAGCTCTTTAATCATTAGTTGGTTATACGATTTGACTAAGGATCAAAAAACTGGGCGTAAGTCTTGATATATATATGACTTTTCAGTAATTTTTTTACCCTAGGTAAAACGTATTTTTCGTTGAAAGCCATTTTCTATTTACGCTCGATTGTCCTTACGTAAGGTGTAAAGAATATGCGTGAACCAAAAAAGCGTGAAGCACTCCATAGATAATGATTATCATGGTATATCACCATGGCGTATTAATGTAGTGTTGCGTCACCACTGATTTCAGTAACTACTTTAGATAAAAGCTTCATTTGGATTTATCATACTTACGTGATGCATTATCGGATATGTACATATTTATGTTAACAAACCTTAATACTGGAAAGTACCATTATTGGATACAATAAAAAGTGGTTATCGACATGTTTCTAAGTGTAGTCAATTGTAATAACTTAATTGTCAGAAAAGATTAAAAAAGCTTATTGACAAGGAATTATTCGTTCTATTGCACGAAGTTCGTAGCAATGCTATTTCGGATAGAGTCGAGGTCTGGGCCAGTCACAAATTTAAAACAATCACAGTTCAATCAATTCTTGTTCTAATTTCTCCATTGAATGGTTTGCTTGCATGTGCATAATTTTACTTGTAACTTCTTTCGGAATAAGCATAAGACTTCAAGATCAAGATTTCTCCTAAATATAATCAACTTCTTCCCGCTAACAATTTTGTTATGTTACCACCGTTTATTTCTGTATTTTTAACCACCTCTGCACTTAAAGGTTAAAATTCAAACGCTAAAATTGTAATAAATAGGGTGGTAATGTCGCTTTCACCGGAAGACAGGTAAGTGACATTGAGTTTAATTAAAACAGCATCAAAATCTCTGATTAGCTTATTTTACAATTTACTTGTACCTTGTCCAATATCTAATCATGAGAGATAAGAAACTATTAGTTATTTTGCACGAAGGTAGTAGTGGTATGGCTATGGCCTTCGTGTAAAATGACAGTTTCAATTTCGAGGAGAGCCACGGTTTGGACCTGATACTAATTAAAAAAAAAAAACAGATCTGAAAACGAATCAAGGCAGTGAATTGGCTCAGCCATTTCGGACGGGGTTGACACATTGGTATGTCTGTCTGTCCATCTGACTACTACATATTTGTACATGCATTGAGCTAAAATCACTGTACATAGTGGTTAGGTAACAGCTAGTTGATAATATAATGTACAAAATAATGCGTAGACAAAGTTGCGTTGTTTAACGCAATTTTGTTCATCTATATTGCGGTAAAGCCCATTTTATACGGCTTTTACCGGAATAGTGCACTACATTATTATGTGGTCTGCCTCATTAGCAACTGCGACTGGTAAATAAGAGGTCCTGGGTTCGATTCCTAGGACAAAGTGTTATTCCGTAAGTTAGGAGTTAGGATTCGCGTCTGGTAAATGGTAACAAGCTTACCTCCTATTACATCTAATGGAACCTAAACAATATACAGGCAAACTGTATTAGTACACCTCTGCTTAACCTTTTGGAGAATACAGGCGTGATGAAAGGTTATTATAATGTGCTGTAAACTGACATGTACCTACGTGATGATGGCACTACAACTTCTTCATCTATGTAAGTCATGACACCATGTTCGCTTAATTGACTGCAACAACTTCTACTAACTAAAAATCTACTGGATATGCTCACATTTAATTTTTTTAAAGTGTCATATAGATCTATTGATTTTCATTTGAACAAGGTCGAGGTCTTCGTAAAAAAGATAAAAGAGACTAAAAAGGGGGCACATCGTCGGTTTTGTTACGTAGTACCTTTTTTGTGTTGACGGGGTTGGAAATGCTTTATGCACTATCCACCATTCCGGGGAGAGCGGTGGGGTGTGTCGGACTTCGCTCTGAAAAGAGTATCTACCGACTAAAACCAACGTCACCACTTTGGTGCCGGGCCTATGGGAGCGCTGTAGCATTCGTCCGCGGTGTTACGTAGTACCTGTATTGTCTGCAACCCGGGACCTGGGAAGGGTGCAGAGAAGGTCGGTCTCGTACCGAATAAAACTGTAAAAGCCTTCCTTGACCTACAGACACAGCCAAGCGATTCGTGACATTCGCCAAGACCATGACAGACTGAGGTCCGTTCATTGAACTCCTTTACAGGGCGAGGTCCTGCCTCACATCCCACCCAAAGGCGTCTAGGCGCGCCCTACTGAGTGGTTGCGAAGACATTTTTTATGTAACTAAATTTTACATCAACATATTAAATGAAAATCTTCATAATCATGTTTTTTTTATGGGATAAGGGGAGCAAACGAGCAGACGGATCACCTGATGGTAAGCGATAACCGGAGGAGTCACAAGTGCGTTGCCCGCCTTTTAAAAGGGTTTGGGCCTCCGGTAACCTCATTCACTCGGCGAAACACAACGCAAGCGTTGCTTCACGCCGGTTTTCTGTGAGGCCGTGGTATCACTCCGGTCGAGCCGGCCCATTCGTGCCGAAGCATGGCTCTCCCATGTGAAAAAATAATTTAATATCAGACAAAAAGCCCATAACATTAAATAGTACTAGACATTAAATATCTCACAGAAAAAAAACTAAATTAATATCAAATCAAGATCAGATCTATGGAAGATGCTCACACCTCTTTAATTATCTAGAAAATTCTTTATTAACTAGAAAAGAGCTGATAATCTTCTAAAAGCTGGCCAGATTTTCTTAAATCACAGCTAGGAACTCGATCAAGTCACTTTTCAAACAAAAAGAACGGAATCAAAATCAGTCCGTTCGTTTGGGAGTTACGACGCCACAGCAGACAGAGATACACACGATCTTGAAATATAACACCCCTCTAGTAAGGTGTTATAATCGTGTCAGGTGGAGTAGCTAAAAACAAAGGAAAGTTCTGTTCTATTCTGCTACGCCCGAAATACTTACAAAATACATATTATTATAAAAAATATGCATACCTGAATATTGAAATTCGAATATAGTATCGTTAAAATCATGTAGGTAAATAATTTCCTTTCGAAAAGGCCCGACAGAGGGATTTTTTTACCAAGTCATGTGAAAATAATTTGATAAGATCTGTTGTCGACGGGAAATGATTTGTTGTTCATTAAAATATGGCAGTGTTTGATATGTAACAATTGACAATTGATTGATAATTTGAGTGATTTCTTAGAATCTTTTCACTGTGTTTTCCAGTGCTAAGTACCCACATCGCAAGTTAATCGGTAATAACATTAATTACGTATATAAATTATTAATGATTATCAGCAAACATGATGGTCACAATTTCTCAATATTTTCGTGAAACCGAGGGTGTTATAGATAGATTTTCCTTACACTTAATAGCTTATATTTAGACCAAGATTGTAGGCATGTCATATACATACAAAAAAATACTAAAAAAGCAGTGATACACAAACAGTAACAACAACAATATTTAGCCTTTAGCTGTTTTCTCGAAAAAGTTATAAAAAGGCGATAATCAAAATTACTATAGATAGACACATAAAATATTTTGTTCGTAAACATACCTTCACGACATTCAACCTCTTTGTTTCAAAACTCACAACACAACACTAAATAGAAATGGCCACTGCACTAATCAATGTTCGATCCGATATTGGACGACTCTAAAATGTTCTCAATTCAAAAGTCCCGCCATTACGGATTGCATTGTATGGTAACACGGCACAACGTGGTTGCCAACCTCCCGTCAACAGGTCGCATCCCACACTGATGCCTGCCGCCCCGATTCATCGTCCCGTTCGCGCTCGCGCCAAAAATAATACTCTTAGAAGGACATTGGAGGTTTCCAATGACCCTGTTGCTATTGGAAAATGGCTTACCCTAGTACTTCATTGCCTGTCAACTCAAAATCTCATTGATTTGTACGTGTCCTGACTTATTAGCATTTAAGCAATGAAATTTATCTTTTTATTAAAGATTTATTATTTTATATAGACATTGAATGTTCAAGTTTTGAAAGATTAAACAAAGGCAGCATAATTTACGACGTGTTATAAAGATATATTTATTGTCCAGCACGTCTTCGTTTGTTTAAATCAACATAAAATTCTATTTCCGTAACGTACCAACATTTATTATAATGTGTTTATACTAGCGAACAGTTAATCATTTTAAGACGGAAAGGTTACATTTTAAGAACTAAACTCTATTTATTTTATGTAAAAGGATCATTCTTTGGTTATTAATAGCTGACTCGAAATGGGATAAATTCATATTAAAATGCCTAAAGGATTGTTTTCTTAACAATCGCCCGAGAATGGATTTATAAAATTGCCTAAAGACATTAAAGGGTTCATTTTTGCAAAAAGATGCTTTTATTTTACAAGCTGTATTCTTGTTAAGTTACTCTTATGCTAAAAACTAAAATCAATCATGTTAACATAAGTAGGTAAGCCATTTCATCTTAACAATTTATTTATTCTACCAGGGACAGATAGAACATCTACGGAATAAAATAATATAGGTCATTAAATTTATTAATTGTTGCTGACCAGTGACACAAAAATCATACACATTGTTCTAGTCTTCAAAGATTAATTGTTAACACACCAAGATACAATCTACTTATATAAAAACTGCGCCACTTTCTACAATAAGTCAGTAGTTACAGTAGCGATCATAAGTGTCAAGCTCAGAATCACTATCTGCAGACTACGCAGAAAGTTCCAAAGAAGCTAATGACTAAGCTACTTTTCTAATAGCACGTTGATTCTAATAAGTACAAACACCAAAAGCGAAGCAAATTATCATCAAGCCTTGCCATTCTTGAAACCAGAGACATCAACGCTGGTTCTGGCATTAACGAGTAAGTCAATCCGTTAACTGTTAAACACTATAGAGCATCATGACACCATGATGGCTCATTTCCCAGGTAGTGACTGCCGTGGGAAGAAAAACAGCTGGTGCTAGGTTTATTTTTTAATAAGCGTAAGACTTGAACATTATTTATCATATTGCCGTGATCTGTTTTATTTATAAAATGCGGTGATAAAGATTTGAGTTAAAGGAAACTATCGAATTCGTATTTTTTTTTTTATGGCACCACACTTTTTGTGTATTTGCCAGTGTCAAGTATTAGAGTAATCAATTATGTAATATTTCCCATCATGGGATTTTATGGCACCACACTTTTTGTGTTCGCCCGTGTCAAGTATAATGTTGTTCAGTTGCCCCAATAAAACGGTAGAAACTATAATGAGGCTTCGATGGAGGTTAGGAGTGAACACAAAAAATCACGATTTTCAATTTTATACCATTTGCCTACACTCTCACACGTTCACGAACACTTAATGGTTAATTATCCACCATAATTACACATTAAGACCCAGTTTCACCAATTTCTATTTAACAAGGCATTAACTAATCAGCATTTAAAATTAACAAAGCTGTTAAAATAAGATATGTCCCACGACGAAAATGTAACAGTGTGTTACTAAATCAAGCATTTACTGAATGATACACAAAGCATTCACTCACATTCTAATACGACCAAAACAGTAAGTCATAGCAACGTATATCAATGATACTGATATGTCAAATATTGTAACTAGTCGTATAATAATGTTATACGGCCGAATTTATTACATCAATATTTTTCTCTGATTCAAAAGCAACCGGGGTATTTATAATTTTGATAGATAAAACGTCAACAATAAATTGTCAATAATCATTTTTGTGTTCTGTTGTGCGGATTTTTTTCATATTTTTAAATTATAATCTCTGTGAAAAGTACCTTCACCCTTAGCCCTCACCATGAGAAATATCTAAAAAACATTCACGCTGAATTTTTCTTCGAACGAGAACTAAATTTTTGTATATCTACAAAGATGTTATGAAGAATAAATTATGATGCAACTGCAAATAAAAACGAAGATTGGAGCAAACCACAATCACTTCTTCGAGCTTTTTCAATGCCATGGTACTCAGTGTCATGGAACAATTCAATCATGTGGGGATAATATACAATATAATATTCTCAACAGGTAGAAACTAATTTTGAGTTATCTATATGAACTAAATGTTTGTTACTATTTTATTTCTGTGTTTATTACTGAGGTAAAATGTTATTGCACCTTTTTCAGATCAGATTTCAAACTTCGATAAACGACGAATTGGTGCAGAGCAAACTGAATTACTTATTGACGACAAATCATGAAAAAACATGGTGAGACTGAGGCAGCGATGACACAGTAGCTAAAAGAAATATCGAAATAACAGAAAATGAAGAATGAAATATCTACTCCAAATTAATTCGAAATAAAGTCGAAAATGGCTGATAATAACATAAGCAGTTTCATTTATTTTATATAATAACTAGCTTCTGCCCACGACTTCGTCCGCGTAGCGTGATGATATATAGCCTATAGCCTTCGTCAATAAATGGGCTATCTAACACTGAAAGAATTTTTCAAATCGGACCATTAGTTCCTGAGATTAGCGCGTTCAAGCAAACAAACAAACTCTTCAGCTTTATATATTAGTATAGATTATATCTTTACCAAACTATAAAAATAATAAGTATCCTACACACCAATAGGCCTTCGCAAAAAACTTCCTGTTTAGCCTAAGTGTTGAGCTAAGTTAGTAGGTCCCAAGCACGATCGCTATGCTACAGGCTTCGATTCCCAGGTCAAATAAAATGTTGGCTTATTGGTTTTTTCTATGAAATTCCCAGAAGCAGCTCAGAATTTGGATTTGTTCCCGGCAATTAATGGCAATAAGCTAGTTCTCTATTCATCCAAATTTTCTAAAACAATCCAAAATAAAATGATTCGCCTTAATCAGACCTTCATGAAAGAGCCTCCTTTGTTCTTTTAAAACGATTTTGACAGTACACAAGTCATAGTAACAGTGTGTTAAAAATTTAACAGACCCGCAGAGCAGTGATTAGATTTAACAGCTGATTAAGCAATTTAACACGCCATTTGCATGTGGTGGGACACTCACAAGCCTTAACAGTGTGTTAAATTATTAACAGGCTGTTAAATTAACAAACATAGTATGGTGAAACTGGGTCTAAACATCGGAGAAATTAAAGTTTTGAAAAATAATATAAAATCGACAATGTGCACTTTTCATTTTCCCGCCTAAACTCCTCGAATTCGTATTGTATCGTCGTTTTCGTCGTCGACAAATCTCATATAGATATACATATTTTCACATCTGTCTCCCATTGGAGTAGGCAGGGACTACACTTGCTACGATCTTGGTACACCACTTTCGCTTCATCTACGTTCATTAACCTCCGTCTCATACAAATAACAGTTACCGCACCCGCAACATAAAGAGGAGTCGCAAGCCTCCGATATCCTCGACAAAACACAACGTAGGTGTTGTTTCACGCAGTTTTCTGTGAAGCCGTGGTATCACTCCGGTCGAGCCGGCCCATTCATGCCGAAGCATAACTCTCCTATGTGAAGTCAAATTTCGATCTGGGGGTTGGGAATCGCGGTGGATTAGTGGTCACAGCCTCTGGTGTATCTTACCAGAAGCAGGTGTGATCCTGCTTGCGGTCAAATATTTCCTTAACTAAAAAAACCGGCTAAGTGCGAGTCGGACTCGCGCACCGATGGTTCCGTACTTAAAAATATTTTTATTATATGATGTAACTAAAAAATTTGCTTATTGCAAAATTTCCTTTATCTGTGCTATAAGACGTTGCTTTGTACCAAATTTCAAGATTCTGAGTTCACGGGAAGTACCCTATAGGTTTTGATTCCCTTGGGTCAGACGGACAACAGAGTGATCCTATAAGGATTCCGTTTTTTCCTTTTGAGTTACGGAACCCTAAAAATAACAGTTACTCGGAATTAATAAATAAATTTGTGTTTCAAGATATTTCGGTATTCACATTTTAAGGGGGGAAACGCTTGTATGTATAAGATAGCTGGTATTTTTTAAGATAGAAACCCCAAAATTGGTATTGTCGCTACTCATCATAAATAAATAATAACGAATTAATTCAAATTAAGCGATCACAAAAAAATAAGCTGCCCATCCTTATGCATAATTCATGCTGAATTTTTCTCGGCTCAATAAATAATTTACACAGCCTTATCTAAAACTTTGGTCTACGTGCCAACTCCGAAAAGCACAAGTTGTTTATAATCGCTAAAACAACGAAATAAAGTAATTACTGAACTCTTATATTTTCTCTTTCGAAAGGAAAATGATACGAAGTTTGGCAGTGGCCCAACAACGTGAGTAATTAGATAAGTTATGTAAATTGAATTCTGAAGAAAAATCTCAACTTGATTTTTTTTATAAAGTGACCTCAGCACGTCTTTAATACTTTTCGATCAATACTCGCTGATATTACAGTCTAACTTGTGTTAACATTAACTTTTTAATACTGAAATTAACTTTTTTAAATCTTGAAATGGTAGCTCCTTTTCATAAAACGGCTTCACTTAGAACCCTTATGAGCTTGCGTATTTTATTTTACTTCGGTATTGATTTTATCTTAGCGTATTTCTAAATTCCTTTTTTGTTACGGGTTACTTTTGTCCAATATCTGCATCGTCTTTTTTTAGATGCAGAAAATCCTCATTTAAGTTCTTTTTATTGTTATAGGATCGGGGAGCAAACGAGCAGACGGATCACCTGATGGTAAACGATAACCGCCGCCCATGGACACCCGCAACACCAGAGGAGACACAAGTGCGTTGCCCGCCTTTAAAAATGGTTTGGGCCTCCGATAGCCTCATTCACTCTGCGAAACACAACGCAAGCGTTGTTTCACGCCGGTTTTCTGTGAGGCCGTGCTATCACTCCGGTCGAGCCGGCCCATTCGTGCCGCAGCATGGCTCTCCCACATCATCGTTCTGCTAGGTATAGGGAGCAGCCAGAGTAGAGACTATGTATCAATAAAAAAACACTCGTTCATGTCCATGATATTCATAACATTCGCTACAACCATGGCTAGCAGTGGTCCCGTATTCGCTGTACCCTTTCAAGGGTCAAGACCTTGCCCCACATCCCACTGGAAAGCGCGCACCCCTTCTGGGGCATTATCTGGTCAAGCGGCGCACTCCTTATGAGGCTCTAGATTTGTACAATGGGCAGTGTTCTGAGGAATTGTTTCATATGATGCCAACAGCTACTTTCTATCACCGCACCTCTCGCCAATGTGCCCGATGCACATTGGCGAGGTTCTAAGTTATGTGGAGTTCATCCACATAACTTAGAACCAGTTTGGTCTCATACTGTGCGATTCCAGAGGAATTTCCTCCAACGCACAATGAGGTTGTGGAATCAGCTCCCAGCCGAGGATTTCCCAAAGGGGCTACAGCATAGAGTACTTTAAAAAGGGTGTGTAAAGAATTTTACAGAGTCGGCTTCGTACGTTGGTGTGGGGTCGTGTGGGTCGCTTCTTTCTCGAAGTTGCGCGTGGACCAAACACGGATGTGAGAAAATCCGCGAGCAACAATTAGTATTAACAAAACCAGTGCCAGAATAATGGACTATCAAAGACACAACTAAACCATTTACTTCGTTGTTAAATGTCAATGACTTGTAATTAAAACCTTAAAGTGTTTGGGGTAGCCAGTAAATTAGTTTGTCCCTTTTGGGGTGGAATCTTTAGAAGCCTGTCCACATTAGTCTCAAAGGTTGAAGAATTGGTTGGTAGAATTAGGTAAATTTAATTACTGATGCCAACAAGGATTGCTGTGGTTACGTTGTGTATATTACATAAGGTACATTGTTTTATCGTCATCAACCCATTTACTGTAACATTTCTGGGCACGAGTTTCTTCGTTTCATTCTTTCAGAATGAGAGAGATTAGGTTATAGTTCACACTACCCTAATGTGTGGTGGCGGACTTCAAATACCGTCGCAGCAAATATATGTCACAGCCATATCGTATAAGTAGGCGCGCCAGATTTAAAAACGTCGCTGTATTGTAATGTAATGCAGCTACTTCATTTCATATTTTATGTACCTTTTTTTTTAAACGTTGCCCCACACTAGGATTTTTCCTGTATCGTGGGTGCGTTTACAAACACAAATTCTCACATACACAAACCCAGACCCGGAACAACTACCTGTAGATCATACAAATATTTGCTCCGTGTGGGGATCGAACGCACAACACGTGTCGCAGAAGCCAATTGCTCAGCCGCTACGCCAAACGTGTCGTCAAATGTGTTTATCACACGCGCTGTTATTAAGCATGAAGTTTTAGTTTCATTGGGTTATTTAATGAAATTCACTGCAGCAGATCAGAGTTTGAACGCTTATTTTGTAACACATAAACGTAAAAAAGGTTGAAATCAAATATAGAAATTTTGATAAACAATAAACGATTATTGATATACGATATTTCTATCAATCTATACTCATATATAAAGCTGAAGAGTTTGTTTGTTTGCTTGAACGCGCTAATCTCTATCTAACTACTGGTCCAATTTGAAAAATTCTTTCAGTTTTAGATAGCCCGTTTATTGAGGAAGGCTATAGGCTATATCATCACGCTGAGACAAAGCCACTATTCCACGCGGACGAAGTCGCGGGTGGAAGCTAGTATATCAATAGAAATATTGTTTATCAATGCAAAGAAAAGTCGTCCTATATTACCACTGAAACTCTTATTCCTAAATTCATAACCGCTTATCCTTAATAGCCGAAACAATTAACCACCTTGTAACATTGTACCCATTTAATTAAACACTTCAAATCCGTACACGGCTAAATTGATTTTAGTCATTACCGCTCGGCATACAAGATTCAATATACATACTAAGACCCAACGCACACTTCATACTTTTACAAAGCCACTGCGCGAAACATGATGCCTTTACAAGTTGCATCCGTTCGAATCGACAATGAAATCGAAACTAAGTTTAACTAAGTATATGGAAATTATTAGGTACTAGCCCGCGACTTCGTCCGCGTAGCGTGATGATATATAGCCTTCCTCAATAAATAGGCTATCTAACACTGAAATAATTTTTCAAATCGGACCAGTAGTTCCTGAGATTAGCGCGTTCAAGCAAACAAACAAACAAACTCTTCAGCTTTATATATTAGTACAGATTTATTCATTTCCATCGATTTTGCCTCGATTCGAATAGTAGACTGTAAATAACCTATCTACAGCTATATCATTTGTATTTTCCAATAGTGTGAGGGAGGAGTTTTCATATCATTTCATATAAAATAATATGACAATGCCTTTTGACATTAACCTATTTGCTACGGAGAATTTCTTAACAAAAAACCGGCTGGAAAAGTTTCAATGCAATTCATAACTGCATAAACAATTTTACTCGACTATTTGTATTCGAATCGAGAAATAAATCGAAACCGTAATAGGCATGATGACTGATTTTCAAAAACTGTTCTAAAATATTCTTATGTATATACTATTTCCGAAAAATAAATTATTTCTGCAATAAAACATGGTTTTTGATACAAAAATGCGATTTTAATTCAATGTTTTTCAATTAGCGCGAAAACGGTCGCTGGTGTCATGGCGTCTGCTTATGACGTCACTTCAATGTTTTGGCATCGTACACAATAGGAGATTAAACAACTTATCAGATGATATTTTTGTTAATTTTTATTTATACATGACTTCGCAAGTGTATAAGTGGTGTGCTGTTCCCCAGTGTGGTAATACGTCAAAAAAATACCCTGATAAATTATTTGTTTACGTGCCACACAACAAAACAATCACTACATATTATAAAACAAAGTCGCTTCCCGCTGTCTGTCCCTATGTATGCTTAGATCTTTAAAACTACGCAACGGATTTAGATGCGGTTTTTTTAATAGATAGATTGATTCAAGAGGAAGGTTTTAAGCTATTTAACATCACGCTACGACTCTTAGGGACGGGGCAGCGCGGGTGAAACCGCGGGCGGGTCGCCAGTAAGATATAAGTGGCTTAATCTTGCACGGCAAGATTAAGCCACACAGTTTTGCAGCTTCCTTTTCTTTCCTTCCTTAATAAACTTTTCAAATACTCCAGTATTTATTTGCAAACTAGGTTTACTATTAGATAAATATTTTGTTGTAATATATTTCAATGTAGTCCAAACCCGAGATAGCTTTGATTTCATCCAGTAGCATTCAATGGATGTATCGGACGGTTCTTCACTCCTACGATGGACCCACATGAGAAATGCAATGGCATTTTTGCAGCCCCCTTGTGAGGCAACACTGTCATGGCATTCTACCGATACAACTTCTTCTTTTACTTCGTCAACTATTAACGTCACTGCATATAACTTCGCGTGGACCTTGTGTTCTGCGCAGATTTTTGATCAAACTATAGGTACACAGATTTCCATCGCGTTTTAACTGAACGTAGCTAATCGCGTCGTCAATCTAAAACAAAGAAATCGATAGGTAAGCATATTTTATAAAATAAAAACATTATTAAAACTAAACATATGAAGCTGTGCTTTTTAAAAGTGATTTTATTTTTTTAACTTTTATCTGTGGTTACAGTAATTTTAATATAGTTTTTATTTAATAATAAATAATACTTACATTGTAGTTTTAACATTTCTAAACTCTGCTGAACAGAAGTCTTTGTTTGATGCCAGGAACTGCCCCAGCATGCATTAACAAATCAACTCTGGGCAAATTAGAGCTGTTTGCCTTGGTAAACCCTTGTTCCATTACTTAATAAGTTCTTAACAAGTCGTAGAACAAAAAACTAAGTAATATACAATTAGGAAATACATAATAAACAACATTTAAGCGCGGAGATCGTCGAAATTCTTGCGAAATTTACGTGACGGTGACAGTTCAACATAGATGTGACGTAATTGAATCTGATTGGTGTTCAACTGAACATGGCGGACTTGTGTATTTTGGAGTTTTATTTTATCAAATAAATTAATAATCCCGTCTTATAAATAAAAATAAATGCTTTTTTCTAAACATATTAATTATATTTCAGTATATGAACATATTATTTTAGTAATTCTTGCTAACCGTCATCATGCCTATTGTATGGAAATTACATTTTCGACATTTCTTTGACCCGTCGAATTAACAAGTCAGCTATTTCAATTATATCAGAATGGTCGTCCAATAGCACTAAATTTTTTTTTTTTTAAAAAAGCTTACTAGCAATGTGGGTCACACATTACTAGTATTCTTGTTAACCCCTCGTGCTAAGCTAAAATGCTTGTGTTACGAGTGGGTTCACGTCGGTAGTGCAATGGGTGGGGTTCGAACCGGCAACCACATGATCGCAAGTCCGACGCCCTAGCCATTAGGCTACCGCCGCTTCTATGACATAAGAATTGACAGATTTCCTAGGCAAAACTGTCAAAAGTCAACTATTCTAAACTCATTGAATGACGATTGTGACACAATCCAATATTAGACTTAAGACCGTGGGGACTGTTGACGACCTCTGTGGTTTAGTGGTTCGAGTACCTGACTGCTGACCACTAGGTCGTGGGTTCGATTCTCACAGGACACAAATATTTGTGTGATGAATATAAGTGTTTGTGTTCGTCTGAGTGTTTCATATTATAAGTATATATTTACAAAAAAATAATATAAGTTTTTCACGTGGGAGAGCCATGCTTCGGTACGAATGGGCCGGCTCGACCGGACTGATACCACGGCCTCACAGAAAACCGGCGTGAAACAACGCTTGCGTTGTGATTCGCCGAGTGAATGAGGTTACCGGAGGCCCAAACCCTTTTAAAAGGCGGGCAACGCACTTGTGACTCCTCTGGTGTTGCGGGTGTCCATGGGCGGCGGTTATCGCTTGCCATCAGGTGATCCGTCTGCTCGTTTGCTCCCCTATCCCTAATATAGTACCCATAGTACAAGCTCTGCTTAGTTTGGGACTAGATGGTGCTGTGTAAAAATGTAGCAGAATATTATTATTATATTACTGTTTGAATCTCTCGCTTAGTAGCCGTAATGTGCATAACATTAAAATTCGTTCAGTTTTAGTTAAGACAATCTCTCTGTATTTCTGAAGTAGTACGTGTGTCGGGGCCCTAAAGCTTGTCTCACCGAGTACTATTATGACAGTAACGGGAGGGAAGGTAATCAATCAAGGCCGGTTGAATCACATTCGAAGTGATTTGACTTTTGGCCGCCGCCCGGTTCGGTGTCGGCCCCTCCCCAACATTTTATTTTCAGAATTTTGCCGCCGAATACGAAAAAAGTCTTAGTTCGTAATTGATGAATGTGCCTCTTTGTTGGCATTCGGAAGTCATATAATCTAATTCTGTGCGGTCTCTCGCTTCGCTTCTTGGTGAAGACCAAAAAAATATAGGTAATATTATGGAAGAAGGTATGCTGTGGCTGTGGATTTTTCCTTAAGGGACTGCAGCCGTCCATCTTACCTATCCATAGTAATTAAAAATTGTTTTGTTGTAGTTAATGAAAGATCAAAAATAATTCTTCAACAGTGACGATTTTTTGTTGAGTAAGCCTTGTCCAACTTTGCACTCCCAAATACTTTTAAACATAAACTGAGAATACCATCATGCTTGAATTCCTCAAACGATTAGGCAGATGTGCCCTAATTTACACCCTCAGTTCACCAGTATGTATAAGTCCCATATCAAATTCCAAGTTATTACTGAAGATTTTGATAATAAAACCCAATAACACTTAGCTCGACTTGGGAATCGAACTCAGTTAAACGTAGCAATCTCGCTTATTTACCACTAGGCCAATAAGGCAGGTGTAGCAATTAACCTCGAGAGATTTCGTCCATTATAATTCTATTATAATAGTGACAAAACATTGAGATGTTTCAGCGGAGCGCGTTTCAGGCTTCGCAACTATTATTGAGACCGCAATCACCTTGAGTTAGGTAGTTATGGCATCAATTTAATTGTCTTGTGATTTTCTTAAGGGAATGCTAAGTCAATTATCTTTAGAACTCTGAAGAAATATTTTATGTTATAAATATAAATAATATACCATCATGCCTGTATTCCCCGAAGGGTTAGGCAGAGGCGTACTAGTGTACACCCACAGTTCGCCGGTATGTTTAGGTCCCATGTAATAGGGGGCGAGCCTATTGCCATTAACCGGGCACAAATTCCAAACTCCGAGCTGCTACTGGGAATTTCATAGAAAAACCCAATACCGTGTGCCGTGGAAGAACCATGCTTCGGCACGAATGGGCCGGCTCGACCACACTGATACCACGGCCTCACAGAAAACCGGCGTGAAACAACGCTTACGTTGTGTTTCGCCAAGTGAATAAGGATGCCAGAGGCACAAATCGTTTTAAAAGGCGGGCAACGCACTTATCTGGTGTTGCGTGGGCGGCGGTAATCGCTTACCATCAGGCGATCCGTCTACTCATTTGCCCTCTTATACCATAAATATATAACATACTATCACGCCTGTATAATTTTGTTATTAATTTTGTTATAAGTGTTATAAAGTATATGCTCCAACTTAAAAATTTATGGACTTCTTATATCAATTAATTAAACAGATCGAGAGATACAGCTTGACCTCTCTGATGTACACAGACCGATACTAAGTAGAGGTCATCAACGTTGGTTTTCCATTTTTACTCCTAATATAGCTTCATGTGGGTGAAGCCGCGGGCATAAGCTAGTTATTAATAAGACACTAATTATATACTGTTTAATTGAAGAAATGTACACCTTTTTGTAAAATAATTTAAATAAAGTTTTTTTAATTATTTATTATTTTATTTATTAACGATATATAAAATTCTCGGTAACAAACAGAGAGTTTTATAGAAAAACAACACTTACTGTGACTGCTGCTGGAATTTGTGTCCGGTAAATGGCAATAGGATCGTGAACTAAACATACAGGCTAACTGTGGGTGTAGATTAGTACACCTCTGTCTAACTCTTCGGTGAAAACAGGCGTGATGGTACCTGTATTATTTCGCCGAACATCCATTTATTCTTTCCCATGCATTAGCCCCCGGCTACATTCTCATATTGTATAGCACTCGTTCGCATGTAGTCACACAGCGCTTCCGTTTTTCGGTATCGAATATTTGTTCAATCCAGCCTAAAAATCCAATCGTACTCTCTCCATTCAGAAAATAAAAACTAAGCGTGGTTTTTTAGAATTAGATGTTGACAACACGTTTGGCGTAGCGGCTAAACGATCTGCTTCTATGCCACGGGTTGTGGGTTCGATCCTCGGAAGCGGGCCGTAAATATTTGTGTGACCTACAGGTAGTTGTTCTGGGTCTGGGTGTTTGTGACAATTTGTGTTTGTAAACAGAACCACGATACAGGAAAACATAACATACCATAACGCCCATATCCCCGAAAAGTTAGGCTGAGGCGTACTAATTTACACTCACAGTTCGCCAGTATGTTGAGGTCTCATTTAATAGGGGCCGAGCGCCGAGCCCATTGCCATTAATTAGGCACAAATCCAAACTAAGCCGCTACTAAAAATTTCACAGAAAATCCCAATAAGACTTTGTTTGACCTGGAAATCGAACCCAAGACCTCTAACGTAGCAGTCGCACTTAGATGGATAAGACTAATGAGGCAATCTAAGATATTGAATTAATTATAATATCCTATCTAAGGTTAATGAATCGTGACATACTGTAAGTACATGGAGCCAAGGCAACCGTTGCTGTAATTCTGCTTACACATGCGTAACCCTGCTACACATATAAACATAATTGTGTGCCTCACCCTTTAAATCCCGTTAGAGTATTCCAAATAATTTCGCCCAAACCCGAATGGATGTATGTCATGTGTTTCCGCCCTAATACGCACCCCTGAGAAATGAAATTTAAAGGAGGAGGGATAATTTCTCTTACTCATTCTCTGGGTACCGTAACACTTCAAATACTTTATCTAAAAATCTTTAAGTCAAAGTTTACCTATGCTTGACTTTATTAAAAAAAATAAAGGTATATTATACACTGTTTTAAAAACCTTGTTCGATCCCAAAGGGGTTATGTAGGGATCCCAATTCCTGTCAAGTTAAAATAATTATTAATTATCCATGAAAGCAATCATATAATAAATTATAAAATGCATGACTATTAAAAATGCACACCCATCCATAAACTTACCGCAGCAAGCGCAATTTCAACCGACAGATCGATTAATTAGGAAGCCGCGGTAGCCTAATGGCTATGGCGTTGGACTTGTGATCGTATGGGTTGCCGGTTCGAAACCCACCCATTGCACTACCGACGTGTACCACCACTCGTGACACAAGCATGTAGCATAAGCACGAGGGGTTAACAAGAATACTAGCAATGTGCGATCCACAATCCTTTTTTTTACATAATAAATGAAAATCAGCATGATTATTACTTTTTCATGAGCCCCTGCTATCAGGAGCACCTATGTAAAATAATAAAACCCGTCCACTCTAACACAAACAGGCATAAAGGACGAATTGATGGAAACGTCACGCGTTATTCGAAAATTCACTTCGGCCGATTTAAAAATGCCGCCCTCGAATAATAAATGAGGGTTGCTCATATTCAGTGAGGTTTTATATAAAAAAAGGCAATTTGTCGACCTTCGACATTCACGGTAGAGGTACACCCTGATTTGTTTTGTGACTTTTAGCTTGAATTGGTGGCGAATCGACACAGTTAAAGTCAAATTTTGTCGATAAGTGTGAATTCGAATGTTTTTCTTTATTCCTACTTATCACGTAGATCACTTCATAGATTGGTATATTAAATAGTTGCCAGTGCACCTTATAACCATGGTAGTCTGTGTCTAACGGCTGCGCCATAAGGTCCAATTCAGCATGTTGCCAAGCCACCAGTGCTTTACACTTACATTCAACTGGATTGTTGCGAAGATATTGTGACTAGTAGTTACTAGATACACTTAAATAAAGCGAGTCCAATCATAAGTCTATGAAAAAACATGTTTTGACTATGAAAAGGCATGATTTGAATACCGCAAAACCTAACTGAATGCATAATTTAACGAAATGTTAATGATACCCAAAATTATTTCAATTATAAATCCTCTTTGCCTTTTCCTCTTTGCCAAATATCTACGTTTTAAAAACAACGTTCATTTGCTATGATAATATGCGAGAGATATGTAATCTGGTAGACTTACTCACTGAATTGTGATTAGTATTACTCTGAAACTAGATTATAGGTATCTATCTTTTTTTACCATAATCGTCCCACTGCAGGCCAAAGACCAATCTACTCTCCTTCCCCTCCTCTCGGTTTAGAGCTTTCAGGGCCAATCCTTCCCATAAACGTCTAGCTTGTCCCGCCACCTCCTTTTGGGCCTACCGCCGCATCGTCTAACATTGTACCCTACGGGTTCCAATCAATGGTGAGTTTTATCAATGAGATTTTAATCTTGCAGCTATCTGACCAACGTAAGCGATCTGATAGTTAGTAGGTATCTACCTATCTAGGTATTAAAGTAACACCTATGTAACTGAGATCGATTAAGGTCAGCCATACTTAAACACCAGTAAATTGTTTATAGCTAGAAATATAGGTAGGTATGTGTTCATGATTTACTTTGCTTCAATCGACAGGTAAAACCACGCCTGTATTCCCCGACGGGTTTGGCAGAGGCGTACTAATGTACACTCACAGTTCGCGGATATGTTTAGGTTCCATAATATCTTTGTACATTTTGAGAGAATGAATGAAAGTCGGTTAACGAAATGAATTTAAGGAAATAAGGCGAATGTCAGCGGCAGCGTCGGAAGAGTTCGTCCTAAACTCGTACTTCGTACTCGCAACCGGCGCGTATGTATGAAAAAATGTATAAATGTATGGTAGAAGAAAAATAATTAAGCAAGAATCGTAGGAAGAGGCGATCTGTAGTTTCTGCCTACCCCTGTGGGAGAAAGGCGTGAGTGTATGTATGTAGTATTTTAACATTATAAAATTACTAACACCCTTCAATATAAAACTAGGCATACCTACTCCATTTTTTGGCGATTCAAAGAAAACATTTCAACGAAACAACAAATAAAGCTGAAACTCATTTATACAAATACAAGGTGCATTACGTGGCTTCACTCAGGTGGGAGACAGTGACTAATGGAGCGCTGGCGCCCCCTATATTGAGTTTTCCACGTCGCAAGTGGTTTAATCCTGTATAGATCTTTTCTTATCATGACAATCTACAAGAATTATTGGGGAAAATAATTGAAAAATTAGCATACCATCATACTTGTATTCCCCGAAGTGGTAGGCAGAGATGTTTACGAACACTATATCGTGTATCGTCGGCATGTTTAGGCAGAAATGTAGTAATGTACGTATACCCTGCATTTCCAAATTTCAAATAATACTGTTGATTATTATTAAATACATTTTTATACCAACCGCATAAATGCGTGGAAGGAAAATTGGAAAACAAAAATCGTGAAGTAAATGCGATTTCATTGAAATGAGATTTTGAGCAGCAGGCTGTGTGAAAAAAATCGCAGGTGTAGGTAACGTATGAAAAATGATTTCATGTGATTATTCACATGCTATCTGCAAAATTTTCCATGCTTACTTACACAGTAAATTATACAGAAAAAAAACTAATCTAGAATATATTTTCTTCAAGTCATCACTAAACTTAAACAATTCCAAGCAAAAGGTGTGCGTATTACCATCTTGTAGTATAATTTTGTGGTTTCCAACCATAGCGAGGTAGAAAAACCTTATTCTGTGATAGATTAAAATTGTACTACGGTTCTATGCACCTATAAAATATGATGATAGCCCCATAACACCAAAAATCAACTTGTTCTAATTGAAAACGTATTTTTAGCGTTTTCTGTGTAGTAAAAATCATTTTTATGGATTGTTATTGTCTCCATTATAATAATATACTTTACTAGGTATATTTACTTGGCCTCCACAGTCCACTTGACAGGCTTGACTTATTGTAGGGGTCACAGGATTTTTTTTCTCCTATGCTTTTATAATTTTAGAAACTATTTTTTTCTTATTCTTTGTTTTTCTTTTTCTAATAAGCGAAAGGAATTTACTCCGCTCAACCGAGTGATACCACGGCCTCACAGAAAACCGGTGTAAAACAGCGCTTAGGTACGTTGTGTTTCGCGGAGTGAGGATACCTGAGGCCCAAATCCTTTTAAAATGCGAGCGATTCACTTGTACCTATCTTCTTTAGTGTTGCATCAGGCGATCCGTCAGATCGTTTGCCCACCTATTTCATAAAAATACCTTTCCAGCCTGAATGGCGAACATTTTTCAATAAAATTAGGTGCCGGTATTCGAACCTTATACCCCTAATTAGTCCGTAACAGTTGCACTTAGGCTAACGATGTCTTTCTAAACAATATTGTAAGATAACAAAAGAAAGTCGGTCATAGCTAAAGATTTGAAACACGATGAAACATACCATCGACTATAACGTTTCGACGTCTAAGGAGTTCAGAATAGCCCCGCTGAGGTGAAAGGCAGCTATTGGGAGTATCAAGCGGAAATTGCGCCCCCAAGCCAAGGGTCGATGTAATCGCAACGTTGCGTGTACGGCGCAGATCATTAGCGCTATCGACTGATAGTTTCACCTTTCTTTACCCACTACAACATTTACATTCTAAATACAAATTTTAGGAGCCTCTTGTCACCTAAAGTTTGATGACCTGCAATTTAAGTTTGCCCTCATTCGGTCAACAGCAGATACGATCTTTGAAGGGAATCGTCATTGTAACCGACTTCAAAAAACAGTGGGTTCTCAATTCAACCGTGTGCTTTTTTTGTAGACATGTTACGTGATTTGATTGATTAAAAATATGAAATGATTCCGATTCTAGGGTTACGTACTTGGTCGTAGCAGATGTCATGAATGCAATGGCCGTAACTATAGGGTATGGGAAGGTAAGTGCGATTTTTCATTATGATTTTCGGCATCACAAAAAGGAAATAAACTGTTCTCAGATGGTATGGACAGTGCCAACAGTATCCTGATGATGATAAGTATTATGAGACTTGACTGCTCTTTTATGAACCGCTGCTCTAGGGTCTCTGTTGTAGTACCACCGATAGTAGCTCTGGATTGGTGAGTGGTGCTATTATTTTTTTTATTTCTTTATAATCAAATATAGTTTGTAAGAGAAATTGTTACCAACGCTATGAGTTTATTTATTTATTTATGGGAGAGGGGAGCTAGCGAGCAGATGGATCACCTGATGGAAAGTGATAACCGCCGCCCATGGACACCCGCAACACCAGAGGAGTCACAAGTAATTTGCCCGCTTTTTAAAAGGGTTTGGGCCATAACCTCATTCACTCGGCGAAACACAACGCAAGCGTTGGTTCACGCCGGTTTAATGTGAGGCCGTGGTATCACTCCGGTCGAGCTGGCACATTCGTGCCGAAGCATGTCTCTCCCACGTGAAAAGAATGAGTCCACGTTACTCAAAATAAATTCATTTCGTATTATTATTTATAAGAGAATACTCTTGGTGTGTTTGAAAGACAATTTTTCTCAAAGACGCGCAGAGAATGTTATGTTGAATACATATCAAATATGTACCAATATATGTATGTGTATCTACCAAAGGATTCTTGAAGCTGTAGCTTTTAGGTCAACGCAATAAAAAATCTGCAACTAATACCTCATATTTCGACACTCTCCAAATCTAAAGGATACTTCCCGTTGAATTGCGTCTCATAGAAACTAAAGGAAATAATCTGAATATCATGACAAACAAGCATTTACGCCTGCGATAATAAGTGGCAACCGCAACCTATAGACGTCAGCAAAACCAGTAGTAGGTACCATCGCTAGTACGTTGTCATCTTTAGACCTCAATGTACGGGAAGTACACTTAAGTTGACCTAGAATATGAAATTTTGGAAAGAGAAAAGAAAAAAACCTGAAAATAAAACAAACAAGCATATATTATCTTTGTAATCAATGTAATATAATATAATGTAACAAGTCAACCCGTATAACGCTCGAGTGCTTTCAACAGAATGTGGCCGCCCGCGGTCACCCACATCAATTAGTGACGTACCTTTGACATTTGTGAAATGATAAAATAATCACTGTTCATGTATTATGGTTATTTATGTAAAGTTTAATCAAATTCAATAAATCTGAGATTTTGACTTTCAATATGCGTCAAACGTCTATTAATCACAAACGCTGGATGTGAGCGAGTCTGTTTGATTCCCAGCCCAGATCAAGCGAGTATTGGTAAACGCGCCTGCACTCCAATCCAATCACGGGAGATCCAATTTCTGAGTAATACTGACGGTCAAGCTAAACTGGTTGCTTTTCGGGGTCCTGACAACCAATAATTTTCATACCTTTGTAACTGTTTATATAACAACCAGGATCAATAGCTAACTGAGTTTTTCGAAACACGAGGGTGAGCTAAATATGGTCCATTAACTGACCCCGCAACCGCAGCTTAACCTTTGAGATTGTGTTACTATTACTTAGGCACGAACCACTCTAGTATTCACAAATCCGAAAAAACCGAAAATATGTAACTATAAGACGCATATATTTGTGTAGAACAAAAATAAGAAAATGCTCAAAAACAAACCATTTCTCAAGCCAAGAAATACCTAAGTAAACAAAGCATTATGTTAATAATAAAATTTTGACATACCTTTTTAATCTTTAATAAAAAAAACACACAGGGAACAAAGAAAATCTCGCTCGTTGCGTCATATATCCTGTTTCAAATAAAACCTCTTTCGTTCAGTAAATCAGTACACTTTGTAAAAAAAGCGAGTTACAAAGATGATGAGACCCGACGTATGCGGGTTAAAAATAACAAATGAAAATTAAGCCATTCGCTCATACTCGTGAACGTGAAGAATCCAAATTTTGTCATTGAATAATAGTAGGTATATCTTTATTACTATTAAATAAATCTGAAGAGTTTTATTTGTTTGTATGTTTATTGAACGCAATAATCTCAGGAACTACTAGTCCAATTTGAAAAATTCTTTCAGAGTTAGATAGCCCATTTATTGAGGAAGGCTATAGGCTATATATAATCACGCTACGCGGACGAAGTCGCGGGCACAAATTATAACTATATAAATATATGTAAATATAATTTAAAGTTTTACTAAACGGACCCGTTTTCCGTGATATCTATATATATAAAAGAAAGTCGTGTTAGTTACTTCATTTATAACTCAAGAACGGCTGAACCGATTTGGCTGAAAATTGGTGGAGAGGTATCTTAGAACCAGGAGACGGACATAGGATACTTTTTATCCCGTTCCCGATACTTTTTATTCCACGGGGGCGAAGCCGCGGGCAGAAGCTAGTATTTCATAAAATCTGTTTTTTTACTGTAAATTCAACTTGACTAAATCTTATTGTAACTTAAATTGTATGTAATTAAATTTATCGGCTAAGTCATAACGAGGTCATAACACGTCAAATTTCACGTCAAACTTAGTAACTATCGAACGAAGCCATATTAATAAAGTATTAAAGGTGGCAGGACTGAGTTGGTCGCTGGAGTTTGTCTGAGATGATACCACCATTTTGCCAAATATTCTGCCGCAAAGCAAAACAGCATTATTGTATACTGATTTGAAGAACAATGTAATCAGTGAAATTACTTGGCCACTTTACTTGCTCCCAAGAATACAACGCCCTGATGATACTACTGGTTTCACTGGTACTTATAGACTGCGCTTGCCGCTTACCATCAGACAGCTTATAGGATTGGGGGGCAAACGAGATGACGTATCAGCTGATGGTAAGCGATTACCGATGACCCATGCACACTAGAAGAGATGCCAGTGCGTTGCCCGCTTTTTTAAAGAGTTTGGGTATCCTCCGGTATCCTCATTCACTCGTAACACAACGAAGTGTTGTTTCACGCGACACAAAAATATCTCCAGTGATCTTCCACATTGTTGTTCTATTGTGTCTGCTAATTGTTTCTTGACAAGTTAAGCACATTAGATCGAGAAATAAAAAGAACATTGATTGAAACCAAATATTAATAACTAGCTTCTGCCCGCGACTTCGACCGCGTAGCGTAATGATATATAGCCTATAGCCTTCCTCAACAAATGGGCTATCTAACACTGAAAGAATTTTTCAAATCGGTGCAGTAGTTCCTGAGATTAGCGCGTTCAAGCAAACAAACAAACAAACAAACAAACTCTTCAGCTTTATATATTAGTATATAGATAATAACAGTACCTACCCCTCCACAGAGACGTAATCATTGTTTCTACTGTGTCGGCAAATTGTTCCTGACAAGTTACGCACGATCGCAAGATCGAGAAATAAAAAGAAAATTGATTGAAACCAAATATTAATAATAAAATACAACGCACAAAATACGATCGCGTGCTCAATTAACCCCACGCGGCCGCTAATTCGGGCTTGTAACACAAAAGGAAGTGAATTAGGAACTTTTTAGTTATTTATAAGGATTTTTTGACGAATTTTTACTGTGTCGAAGTGTTTATTTCTGAAGCAAGAATTATTGTTATTCGTGCTTGTTCCAAGATACAAAGAAATGGAAATGGAAATTATTTACAAGAACATAATGAAATTGTATATGACCGAGAGATGTTTGGTTGGGTTGTCGCAATACTACATAACATACCATCACGCCTGTATTCCCCGAAGGGTTAGGCAGAGGCGTACTAATGTACCTACACCCACAGTTCGCCGGTATGTTTAGGTCCTATGTAATAGGAGGCGAGCCTATTGCCATTAACCGGGCACAAATTCCTAACTCCGAGCTGCTACTGGGAATTTCATAGAAAAACCCAATAACACTTTGCTCGACCTGGGAATCGAACCCAGGACCTCTTTTTTTTATTACTGATAGGCTTACGCTTGACCACAACTTGCCTGATGTTAAGCATCGAAGTGGTCTACGATGGAGCGCGCTTGCCTAGAAGGTACCTATTCACTCTCGTCTTGAAGACACCCAAATTGTGGGTCTCAGGGAACAAAGATTCCGGTAACGAGTTCCACAATAGAGCAGTACGCACTATAAATGTAGACGCAAAACGTTTCGTGCGAGATTTAGGCACTTCCACCATGTAGCGGTGGCGCCTTGCCGTAGCTCTGCTCGTGCGATAGTGGAACGGGGATGCTGGAACTATATCATGTAGTTCCGATGCACACTCTCCGAAATGTAACCGGTAAAAGACAGAAAGACATGCAACTTTGCGCCGATGCTCAAGGCTTTGCAGTCGTGCTCAGGACCACTTGGCTAATGAGGCAGTCTAAAGAGGGCAAAAATAGCTTCAGTATTTACGCGAGTCTCACCCGCCAGGTCGGTAAGTCATATCGGTTGAGAAGCAAAGTAACTTGCTTTTCAATAGATGCCGCTGACGTCACCTTTAAGGCGCAAATTCATAATTTGGAGGCAAATTTAGACCTCGCGGTGGCTTATTATCATAGCGTCTGGTGTATCTAACCAGAAGACGCATGTTAAAATCCTGCCCGCAGTTCGAATTTTCCAAAGAAACATAAATAGACGATGGTTAATAGAAAAAAAATTATGGTTCCTTAAAACAGTTTAAGTCAGAAAGAAAGAAACATCAGGTCAGTGACTTTAGTTTACATAAACAAATTGAATGCGGCCCTGGGAGGACTGCTACGAATACAAAGCTCTCTGCACGCTGGGAGGAAACATGTTGTAAAAATCCACAATACGTGCTGGGTCGACCTAACTTACCTTTTGACCTTAATTACCTTTTTATCTTATCAGTTATAATGACCCGCCTGGCATCATCTGTACGACATGTACTAAACAGGTTTACTTACTGTGTTTAAAAAATACTATCTTTGCCCGCGGCTTCGCTCACCTGAAGCTATATTAGGATTAGAAATGGATCCCAAAAATACTCCAGTAGTCTCCCTAACATCGGAGAGGCTAAGGATCCGTTTGTTTAATTGAGATAAAAAGTTCATCTCTGTTTTTACCCGTTATGGATCTATGTGTCTGCAACAAAGACTCTTTATTTTTTATTTATTTTAATAATTTGTGTCGGTGCTGTCAAACTAAGTCTCCACAGCAAAACGCTGAGCTTTGACCTTTTTTCGTTGATACGACGCACATACCTCTCTTTATTTAAACATAGTCTTTAGATTGTGCCAACAATTCGTTCAATTGCGATTCACTACCTAACTTATTGTTATGTATAGGACGTAGGGACAAGTGAAACAGCAGATAGCTAGTAGCAAACTGAATGTATTTGTCAAGCGACACAAGTTTTATAGGAGTGGATGCAACCACCCACATGTTTACAAAAGTATATAACACTTATGTATCTGACTTTGTGTTTGTTACTGTTTTATAGGGAATATGCATCTTGAACTTGATGATGAACATCATTTAACGACACGTTTGGCGTAGCGGCTGAGCGATCGGCTCTGCGCCACGTGTTGTGGGTTCGATCCCCAGACGGAGCAAATATTTGTATGTTCTACAGGTAGTTGTTCCGGGTCTGGGTGTTTGTGTATGTGAGGATTTGTATTCGTAAACGCACCCACGATACAGGAGAAAATCCTAGTGTGGGGCAACGTTTTATTAATAAACTAGCTGACTAATTATCATTTGATGCGCGGTCAAACACACAGACAAACCGACAGACAAACAGACAGACAAAAGTTCCAAAAATAATAGAAATGGATTGTGTTACCGATTCTGAGTCCCCCAAATTAGTTTTTTTGTAAATATAAGCAATGTACAGACACGGCTCACTTACATTCTATTATATGTAAGATAAGATAAAAAAAGAATATCCATGGACGGTATCGGTTCCACCGTAAGTATTGCCATTTCAGTTGCATCGTTTTATAAATTTGGTATCGTGATATTATTTTCATTGTAAACTGAAAACAATAAGGTATATAGATGGGACCGAATCCCGATACCTCACAGTACCTTCACGGGTCGCACAGGGTTTTATTAACACATTGTATATATCTACCATATTCCTACCAGCCTTTGACGGACTATGTCAATATTCCAAGACATACCAATATAACTAAAAGGTTTGTGGTAGATTAGAATATGTATACATTGCCCGTATTTGCTCTTGTACACATGGCCTAGGGTAGCGAGAACTAGCTTCAAATGGCAAAGGATCGAGGGAAACCTACTTTTGTGTTCATAAGGCAATGAACATAAATGTAGGTTTCCGTCGTTCTTCAATAGCTGCAACTCACATATTACTTTGCTAAATAGCATTGTGACTCCATACACACTTATTATGTATAGCATGAGTGTTGTTTCAGGTGGTTTTAATAATATTACATTTTTTATAATTGCTGTTTCAGTTATTTGACTTCAAATCTCTGTAACTTCAAAATATATGCAATCAAATAATCCTTATCATACATAATCAACCCATTATATTATCCCATTGCTAGGCACGGGTCTCCTCTCACAATGAGAGGAATTAGGCTGTAGTCCAGCAGGCTATCCTAATGCGGGTTGGCAGACTTCACACGCCGTCGAGAAAATCTCTCAGGCCAGATTTCCTCACGATGTTTTCCTTCACCGTTTAAATGCATGTTAATTAACAAGCACATGACTTCGAAACGTCAGAGGTGTGCACCTTGGGTTCGAACTCGAGACCTTCGACTTGCCTGATCATATCTAACTGTTTATATATTTTATTTATAGCTTAAATTTTGTCTCATATTGGCTATGAAACGGCTCTTCGAAATCTCGCAAGTTAAAATATAAACTAAATTTTCAAGTATGTAAATCTTGACATAGGTAGGCCTTATTCTTTACTGTGAGAGTAGGTATTTTTAAAAACAAATCGGTACCATAATTTACAACAAGCGGGGAACGGCATAAATCTAATAACTGAATACATAATTCCTTTGCCTATCATAAAGAATAATAAATAGCCGAACATTTTAAAAGTGCCTGGCCCGCTTCATACCGGATTCCCGAAACGATAAAAACAAAGATTGATTAGGAATTCAGTTCAGAGTCAATCAATCATTCGTTCCACTGAGAAAGCAGCGTTCGTTCTCATATCTCGTTCATACAGACCCTTGACTAATTATGCACATAATTATGCCTCAGGGCTTTTGACATTGATTTTATATTTAATGCTAGATCGTGGGTCTAAGCTATACCTAAACTGCACGTGGTATAGCTGTTAAGGTCTCCTCGCGCAACGGTAGTATTGCGCCGCGTATCGTCAGTTCGATTGCCTGCCGTAGAAAATATTATTTCGTTCCACGAAATTTGTTTCTAGTCTGAGCGAACTTTGTGTCCATTCATTGTAAGTTTGTGAGTATTTTTTTAAGAAAAAAGAGCTACTTTTAAGAATGAAAAAACCGATTCTTCTAATTTAAACATTATGTTAAGGTTGTATTCTCCGAAAGGATAGGCAGAGGTGTAAGTACACCCACCATTCACCCCGGTATGTTTTGGGTTAAAATATATATGGAATACACATCTATTTCCATTATCTGGGCAAAAATCCATACTACTGAAAAGATTATTAACATTTCATAATAAAACTTCCAAAAAAACCTGGCAATCAACTCTAGTACCATATAATTATTCATCTATAATTATCATGAAAACTCGTCTCTAAAATATATCAATGGTCGTAATAAAATGGTCAAATACAATGCAGCTCCGAAGTCATCGGTATTTTAAAATTACAATATTTTTTACAAACAATTTTAATATTGAAAAATATCGATAACGTTTTAGAGAGGTACTACATGGCACTATGACGTTCATTCGTGACTAGTAATATAAAATTGAGTTTGTATTCTATCTGCAGCTAAATTATTCCAATGAAAACTGCGCAACACTTTTTTAAACTATAGGTGTAGTAAATGGTTTCAGAGTATAACCTTCATAAAAATAATAAAAGTCTTATAAATTTCATATAACTATATAATATATCCTTCAACGTCCACACATCTTGTTATCGCAATATTGTACCTGTGAAGATTGTAACATAATTTATTTTAGAAGGGTGTCCATGGAGTTTCTTGCCGGATACTTCTCCATAGGATCGACCATTTGGAACCGTGCAACTAGAATTAACGTTTCATAAACGCTTGTAAATGCTTATTTGAAATAAAAACATTTGAACTTGAACTTGAAATATGTTTT
Source organism: Acronicta leporina (assembly GCA_947256265.1). Taxonomy (NCBI): domain Eukaryota; kingdom Metazoa; phylum Arthropoda; class Insecta; order Lepidoptera; family Noctuidae; genus Acronicta; species Acronicta leporina. The sequence goes on from OX366514.1 coordinate 4,579,149, forward strand.
ATCTTCTTTTCCCTGTCACAGAATAGCAAGACCTTATTAATAGCTTTATAGAAGGTTTATAAGACTTATTATATTATCATGAATAAGGGGATAAATGTGAGTAGATAGTTATCATAATCATCACACTATTACAGTCCCACGACTCGGCACGCGTCTGCTCCTAGAATGATGTCTTAGTGTATAAAGCCTAAGCTTTATACATCAATTGAACGTCCCACAAATAGAGAAGCTTACATAACATATTTCATGCCTGCATTGCAGAGGTATACAAATGTACACCCACAATTCCCCGGTATGTTTGGGATCGATGTGATAGGTGGCAATTAAATAATATCATTGGGTGGCAAGTACAAATCCAAACTTCGAGTTGTTACCTACTGAAAATTTCATAGAAAAACCCAATAACACTGGTCGATCTTTTTTTATAGCAGGTACGGAAAATCGTCTGCCACACAGGGAGTTGGCAGTGTATGACAGGCTCATCATCATTCCCATCTTATCAGCATATTGCCGTCTACTGTTGAACGTTAGACTCCCCCAAAGAGCCACCAATCCCAGTATTGCAGCTCGCATCCATCCGCTGAAAGGCTCGTACCGTGCTTGCCTTGCCGTCACGCTCATACGATTCATGACAGCCGCCACGGCCATGATAGGCTGTGCTCAAGCGTGAAAAAAAAATAAACGAAAAATAGAAAGGCTATATTCAACGTAAAGATTTACAGCCTATATGATGTCTTCCATTCTAGTTTCCTTTTCTAAATTGCATTAGGGACTACAAAATTGCGGCCAGCGACCGAACTGAAAGGCTATTTACTTAATATTTACTAGTCTACGTATCCGACTATCCGTATCTTCATGTTCCAGACCACGATAGATGTTATGTACCTAAGTCTCATTTATGTATCCGAATGGCATAGATGGAGTATGAAATTTTCTTTCGAAGAAATCTTTGCAGCGAGTTTGTTATAAAAATATAGGAAATAGGTAGGTACTAGGACGGCATAGGTAAGTACTAAATTTTTTTTCGCGATTTTGATAGCAATCCGCAAAATTGCTTAGCATTTATAATCACACCATTAAACCTGTATTCCCCGAAGGGCTAGACAGAGGGTTAGACACGAATAATATACACACAATTTGCCGGTATGTTGAATTGTTTAGGCCCTATGTAATAAGGGGCGAGCCTATTAACATTAAAAGGGCACATAATATCCAAACTCTTAGCTACTACTGAGAAGAGTGCTGCTACTTATTAGAAACGCAGGATGCCATGAGAGGACGCTGTAGAATGGATTGATAAACGCCAATATTATCGATAAGGCCCTTCAAAAAGATCAGGAGCATAGTACTCGCAACAGGCGTATGTCTTTTGTTATGTCATAGAAGAGCAAAAGAGCAGGCGGGTCGCCTGATGGTAAGTGATACCACCGCCCATGGACACCCGCAACACCAGAGGAGACGCAACTGCTTTGCCTGCCTTTTAAAGGATTTGGGCCTCCGGTATCCTCACTCCCTCGGTGAAACACAACGTAAGCGTTGTTTCACGTTGGGTTTCTGTGAGGCCGTGGTATCACCCCTTTCATGCTGAACGACGGCTCTCCGACGGTAAACGACAAGACAGTATGAACGACAAGATGAATAAACTTGACGATGCAAAAGAAGTATGCAGGAATCATTAAGTGGAATTCTGTAATTTCTACAGAACTCGTGAGTGCGTGTTTGCTGAAGCTGAAAGCTGGAGTTATATGCGGTTTGGAGTAAATGAACTCCACAAAACAAAGTCCGTAGTCGTAGTTAATCTAAGCACTAAGCCCGCACCGACACTGCTCGTAATTACTTCCACTTTCCTATGCATTGATCATGCGCTAAGTTCAGCGCGATGACAGCGCGCCTACACCCAGCACACGCTAGTAACTGTCATTATGTGGTGGCCAGCCTTATTTGTGACATAGGGTAGAACCAGGATGTTTAAAAATAGAATATACTAGCTTTTGCCCGCGGCTTCGCTCACTTAAAGCTATATTAGGATTAAAAATGGATCCCAAAAATAATTTAATCCATAACTCACAGGGATGGTCTCTTCTTTGTATGGGTCTCTATACATCAGAGAATGGTAAAAATAGTTAATAGGCGGATCCCATATTATATGGGACTTAAACATAGGTGCACTGTGGGTATACATTAGTACGCCTCTGCCTAACCCTTCAGGGAATAGAAGCGAGATGAAATGTATGTAAAATGCCTTACTCAGTGTCCAGTTAATGGCAATAGTCTCGCCCCGATTTTTGGGACCTAAATATATTGAACTATGATGTGTAATACATTTCTGCCTTACTCTTCAGGGAATACAGTCGTAATGATATGCATTGTTTCCTTTTCAAATCAATCGTGTGGCTTGAACTCCAAGGCGTGTCTCCATTTACCACCGGCATTTAATCGGGAAACTTCGGTTGACATCGGGTTTTTGCTCCGTCAATCACCATTAGATATTATTAGGTGTGCCAATAAAGGATTTTGGGTAGGGCTGCCACAAGATTGATGAGCTATTTTCGTTTTGGAACTCTAATCATTTTTGGATTTTCTGACATTAAAATAAAATGAAATGCTGTTACATATTTCGTTCATTTATTTTTAAATGAAGAATTTTATGTTTTTTTACGTGTTTTTTGTAATGACCCTGCCTCTTTAGCCTAGCGGTCATAAGCGCGACGCGACTGAGATCCGTGCCCGGCTAATGGCAATAGGTTCGGCCCCTATTACGTGGGACCTAAATATACCAGCGAACAGTGGGTTTATTTCGGAATACGTCTGCTTAACCCGTCGGGTAATACAGGTGTGGTGATATGTTATGTGTTTTTTTAGCTATTATTGTAGCAGTCTATTGGTCGTAGCAGTCATCTCAGTGCACAGTGATTCAAAAATTTACAATGGATATAAAAATATCATGTACCTACTACCACTAGGACTGAAATCAGTATTTCTTTTTTGATAACGTAACAACCCTACAATACCTACATAATTACTTTCGAAGCCTCTTTGTCTTCAGTAGTGAAGATCACGCCGTCACTTGACAAGGGTCTAAAACGATATTGATATTGCGAACAAATGTAAACAAAATTGCCTGAATGAAACATACATACCATCAGGCCTATATTCCCCGAAGGGTAAGGCAGAGCTGAGTGATGTTTGACGTAGCAGCTGAGCGATTGGCTTCTACACTACGTGTTGTAGGTTCGATCCCTACACGGAACAAATATTTGTAAAACCTACATAAATAGTTGTTCCGGATCGAAGTGTTTCTGAATGTAAAATTTATTATTGTAAACGGACCCATGATGCAGGCGAAATCCTAATGTGAAAAAAGGGAAAATGGTTCCTTGGAATGATATATGTAATAGCCACAAATTAAAACTCTCAGCAGACTTTTTGATATAACAACCCAATAACACTGCTGGGCCTAGGAATCGAACTCATGACATAACACTCAGGATATGCTTTTGTGACCACTGAATTATGTTTTCTAGTAATTTGTTTCTTCAGATCGGAAATTAGATTTGATAAATGATATTAATTTCTGTAAATACTTAGATCTTAAAAAGACACTTTTACAAGTCGTTTTACATATTTTTTTTTACTAGATGACGCCGGCATTTCCTATCTCACGACCTCTGAGAAGTCTTTTTTTGTATTTTTTGTATTATAGGATATCTGTTTTACGATGTAGGGCAAAATCTGAACAGACCTTTTGAAGAAAGAGCCATAGCAGTCTTGAGTTGACCTGTCCTAACTGACGGCACGCATGCACCAGTCATCGTGTAGCTCAACCATTATTTAGGGAGCTCAACGACCCGCCGCACGGCAATACAAGATCAGCAGGGCACTGTGTCTCGAAACTCGTATTTTTTTCCGTACTAATTGCTGCTCTGCCTACCTTAGACTCGGGTACCTAACAACGAGATTTACTCTTCTCTTTGAGATATAGAAATGATGATAGTACTCGTATGGAAGAGAAAGAGGAAAACTTATTAAAATTATTAGTATATCGCGCAAACGCACATAGATAAAACTTACCGATTCTGTGCAATATTTATATTTATTTATATTACGATCGATTTTTATTGTAGAGGCAATTATAATGGAATGTCCTTAACGCTAGTCAGTAGTACATATTAGCACGCTTGTGAGCCTGTTTTTTTTAACATTACATAACATACCATCACGCCTGTATTCCCCGAAGGGTTAGGCAGAGGCGTACTAATGTACACCCACAGTTCGCCGGTATGTTTAGGTCCCATGTAATAGGGGGCGAGCCTATTGCCATTAACCGGGCACAAATTCCTAACTCCGAGCTGCTACTGGGAATTTCATAGAAAAACCCAATAACACTTTGCTTGACCTGGGAATCAAACCCAGGACCTCTAGCGTAGAAGTCCCGCTCAGGACCACTTGGCTAATGACGCAGTGTTTTTTTTTTACTGAAGTAACAATCGGCCTTTTAGGGTAATCTCGGAATTAGAATTTAAGTTAATTACCTACACCTTTCTCTAACCCTTCAGAGAATACAGGCTTGGTGGTATGATGTATACGCATTACAATAAAATAGTTATTTCACTTGGAGCTTGATCAATGAAATCGTAGCGTGGAGATCGGAAACATACTGAATGTTCCTTAACTACATCGTCGAAGCCTGTTTTATATATTACATTGTCACCAAAAGAAATACAAACCTACCAACGTTTTTCAAAAAAGATAAAGAAAAAAAGATAAGATATATATATAGTCATGAAGAACTAAATTGCTTTGCGTTCGGGCTATAAAAATGATAGATGTTTGTATCACGAAGATCTTGCCTGTGGGTGTTGTTCCGTGAACTACTGAAGTGTGTGACAATCTTTATTGCTTGGTCCCTTGCTAACATGGCCTGGTGATTATGTTACCCGAATCTTGATGTAAGAATTTTGTTATATTACAAAACTATATTAATATCCCACCCACGCCGAAGTATACACAAAAAGATATTTAGGCGACTCAGTTATCATAGTCTGAGTAAAATATAAAAATGTCACACATCTGACATTTTTGTATTTTACTTTTTCCTATGAGGAAAATGCTGCAGATGAGTGTAGTTAAGTTTATTTCGAGTCGCGAGGAAATACAGAAAATGATCAGAAAAAGACTCACAAAAAGAGATGCTTTTGTTATTTTTATTTTTTGTTTCCAATCAATCATAAGTAATGAGATATTTTAGTGTGCGTCAAGTACAGGTATTACTGACTTGTTAAGAAATAAAAGGAATGTTTTTGATATGTCCACAACATTCAATTTGTCACACAATCGTAGGTATTTGACATAAGACACCATCACGCCTGTATTCCCCGAAGAGTTGGGCAGAGGTGTGTAGAGGAGTTCGCCGGCATGTTTCGGTCCCACGGCATAGCGGGCAAGTCTATTTATTGCCAGTTGATGGCAATAGACTTGCCCGCTATGCCATGGGTCACAAATCAAAACCGACCTGTTATTGAGCACTTTATAGAAAATCGAACCCCTAGCAATCAAGCGTGTCCAAATAATAATAATAAATAGTTTATTATAAAATATTATTACAAATATTTGTATACCACATTATACATACCCTTTTTAGCAAACATCGCCTTCTTAGGAGTATAATTACTTTTCATAACTCAAATAAGTATGTTTCCTTGACTCAAAATAATTTGTGTCCATATAACTTTAAATGATTCGTGGTACATAAGATGTGTTGTGTATTACAAATGACATCTCTCACGTCAAAGTTTTATGATTTATTTCCTTCTAAACACAAAGTCAGGGAAGGTAAACATTTTTCTTTTTGCTCCTCTCGATCCTCATACCTACATTATTGAAATGTTGTATAACTATACTTATTTAGGTATATCAATCTTGTACTTATATGTTTCATAATTAAGTAACTTTATGTTCTGTGACAATTGTGGTACCTGCCGAACTCAACTAGAGCATTAAATCTCACCTCAAATTATAGGAAATACCTAACCCATATATTTTCTTTCATTATCTTCAATGTACAGACACAGCTTTTTTACAATTATATATATATATATACTTATATACAGAGAACTGCCTCATTAGCCAAGTGGTCCTGAGCGCGACTGCTACGCTAGAGGTCCTGGGTTCGATTCCCAGGTCGAGCAAACTGTTATTGGGTTTATCTATGAAATTCCCAGTAGCAGCTCGGAGTTAGGAATTTGTGCCCGGTTAATGGCAATAGGCTCGCCCCCTATTACATGGGACCTAAAACATACCGGCGAACTGTGGGTGTACATTAGTACGCCTCTGCCTAACCCTTCGGGGAATACATGCGTGATGGTATGTATGTATAATAGTAGAGAAGAAGAAGAGTTATCTTTTAATCTCCATGCCTCAGAATGTCATCGAAATATACTTGTAATGATATTTGTTTACTGAAATTTCCTTCATCTGTCGCTGCGTACCGAGTCAGAGTATCCGATACAATTGATTGATAGCCAACTGAAGCAAAATATTCCCATTTCAAATCCCATATGCTACCTTATGTACTGTATATCCGTATATTTATATTATGGTACCTACGTTTTGTTACTGAACTCAAAGTCATAGATAACCCCATTAAATTAAAAGAACAGCAGTGATGAACCAATAATAAATCATTGGAATTCATATTTTAAGTAAAAATATTTATGAAATGAAATGATATTTATTTCTGTAAGTAGATCATTAGAGACACTTTTACAAGTCAATGGTTTGTTTTTTTTTATAGCTATATGGCTTCGGCATTTCCTAACTGACGACCTCTGAGAAGAAACACCGAAACAAACTCAGAGAGTCATGGTCTCTTTTAAAGGCCAGACGTAAAATAATGCAAATAATGTGAGTGGGACAATGCAGGGCAATGTTTGCATTGCATGCATCAATCATCGTGTAGCTCAACCATAATTAAGGGAGCTCAACGACCCTACTACTACTTTACTAAGGAATGTTAAATAAGACCTATAATTCCATATTATATAGTCCTTTTCATAAGCCAACTACATCTACTATATCAAACCACGATTATTGATCAAGATCTGCTAACAAAGGCATAATTACGGCAATATCCCTGAAGAAAAATGGCTACGTCCCCCAGGAGTAAAAGCCTGATTTAATGTAAGAAGCCATTACGGTCAGTGGTAGACTTGCCAGCAGTTACATTATATGGATATATACAGATTGTATGAGTCGTTCCTCTATTTGTATATCAAAAAATATTTTTTTGGAAAAATAAAATATATTACATTAGAATGTAATAGGTATATTAAAAAATGGGTTAAGATCGGACATAGATATAGATATCTACGTCCGATCTTAACCAATTTTTTTTAATATTTAATTATTTTTTTTATAAGGGGGCTCTGATATTCCTAAAAGTTACGAGAAATAAATAGAGGAAACTTTTTGAAGTCAGTAAAAATACCTAAAAGCAATTGGATAAATACCTATACCAGGCATAGGTAATATGAGAGATAATATCTCAATCATTGTTAATACATCTTCTTTCACACCACAGCACTCCTTATCACATTGTTCCAGGCTAGTCTAGTCGCAAACATTATTTTTTTAATGTAATAGCTTGAAAAGCTCTGTGGAATTTTAAAGCTACCTGTTGGCCGCTCAGAATCAAGCCGAGAGCGCTATAAAGAGACAAATTACACGTTTCACTTACAGATTCAGTTCAAAACGTTCATGGAGAAGATTAACTTTAGTCATTAGGTACTTTAAAAGAAACGGAATGATTGAATTTCATAGAGAGTTTAAATACATTATTTTTTTTACATACATACTTATACAATACATACAATCACTCCTGTATTACCCGAAGGTTTAGGCAGAGGCGTATTAATGTACCTTCAGCCATATTTCGCCGGTATGTTTAGATTGAATAAAGTTGTGGTGGTATGTACCTACTCAAGTAAATGGAATTTATATGGAACCAACCTAAGGTACTTATTTTTGTTATTTAGGACGCCTCTAGACAAAGAGAGAATCATTCGAATGAGTTGAGCCATCTTATCAGCATTATGTATCTACTCAGACAAAACATTGTCAACACATGAAAGCATTGTCGTATCTCCAGGGAGCCATCAACTCTAGCTGATGCTATCCTACATTATAGTCAAAGGATCAAGGAAATATCATCAACTGCCGGTCTCACACCGAGGAGGCAACGAACCCCCGCCAAATCCTATTTATGTTTACGAAAAGAACACGTAAGCATAGCCCTCATAAATTACAACTCATCGATACGGGAAATTATGCAAAATTTGCAGACCAAAAAGGTTGTTCAAGGATTATTTTCCCATAAGCCATACTGCTTGTATTATTTTTTAAATCGCATCAAATAAAACTCACTTTAGCTCACTTTGAATCAATTTGAATTTCGAATACTGAATTTCTTTCTTTTTTTTATCTCTCATAGAATTTTCATACAGCCTAGTTCACGAGTGAAGGTAAAACCTTATTAACCTATAATAGATATTGATTACGTGACAACACACATCTGTTAGGGTGTGGTTTCAAATAGTTTCAATATGACTGTTAATGTCTCGTATCATAAAACGCATTCTCGATTGTATAATTATATGAGTAGAAACTATGAAATGAATAGGATACATGGGTAGTAACACAAATTATACTGTGCCTCGGTACCTCGTAAATAAATTAGATGTACCTAAATATCTGCATGGGTAGAAATATTTAATCTATATCTATCTATACTAATATATAAAGCTGAAGAGTTTGTTTGTTTGTTTGTTTGCTTGAACGCGCTAATCTCAGGAACTACTGGTCCGATTTGAAAAATTCTTTCAGTGTTAGATAGCCCATTTATTGAGGAAGGCTATAGGCTATATATCATCACGCTACGCGGACGAAGTCGCGGGCAGAAGCTATAACAAATAAAAATATAAGGTAGCTGTTCATAATTGTGACCATAGATGCTGTAAATGACAGGAAACTTCAGGAATAAGATAATATAAATACAACGCGAAAGAATCCGTAAGAAGTAGTTTTATTTCAATAACTGTCGAGCATTTGTAACAACAGATTGATACCCCTTTCAGAGTCATTGGGATTCCAAATTCAAAAATGATATTTTGCGTGCATAATTATGAGCAATTCGATATTTATTTATTCGTTTCTTTTTGACTAAACTATAAAGTACGACCTGTGTCACGGGTCGTAATGTAACATGTTACAAAGCGAGCATTCGTAGGTGCAGTAAGTACATGGAAACGAGCACGAACACAATAAGAACGATTACACGAATGCACGAATGCTCGGTTTGTAACATGTTACATTAGTCCCCGTAACACCGGTCAGTACCCACCTTAACGGTTTTTTAAGTCAGGGTTGCTGAACTATTTTGGAATTTAGAATCGTATTAAAAAAATACCCAATATATCCACTCTCTGTGATGACGACATGACGACTTTCCTTTCAATACGAAGGACCGACTACTCAATCTACTGAATAAAGATTCTTGATCCTATCTTATAAAGTGTTCTGGCATTTTCCAAATGGGTTCTCAAACTCTCTTTATACTGTTCTATTTATAGTACATAAGGAAGTATTTGACGTACTTATTTATTTAACATTTGCTCAGAATTGTCTCCGAGTTAACGATTTTGTGCATTTGAATGTCATAACGAATTTAGTTAATAATTTAATATTGCGAGTTTTTGCAAGTTTGGAAGATGATGATTATAATCATGATGATAATTACCTCAATAGCCTAGTGGTCCTGTGAGCGACTGCTACGCTAGAGATCCTGAGTTCGATTCCCAGGTCAAGTGTTATCGGGTTTCTCTATGTAATTCTCAGTAGCTGCTCAGTAGCAGCAATTGGAAGTTGTGCCCGGTTAATGGCAATAGGCTCGCCACCTAACCCTTCGGGAATACAGGCGTGATAATATGTTACATTATATTAATTATATTCATTAATGATGAAAAAACCAAAAACACTACTCTGTTACTATATCTGTTACTGTACTAACTGGGAATCGAACCCAGGACCTCTAGACAGTGGGTCGAAGTGCACTGAGGCCTTGCTGCCTTGGCCAAAATAAGATAAGACTAATGAGGCACTTATACAATATAATCTGTGCAAAATCTGGATATCAAATGAAATCGATTGACTGGGTGGAGTCAGAACCAGTGAAATCTTGAGGAAAAGTTGCAAATAAAGCGCTCTGTCCCCAAATATTGGTCGATATCGAAATACCCAGTTTTATTGCCTGTGTAATGTACGACAAACCGAACTTTGTGTAAGAAAGCCAAACAAAAGTTTTGCAACATCAATTTACGTGTTTCTGCGTCTAACATTATAATTCCCGAGGGGAAAGAACGTTTTAAAAAGTTTGCGTTTTGTCAAATCACTCCCGATGGTCTCTTGCCTTTACACCTAGGCAATGTTATTTACCATCACGCCTATTACCTGAAGGGCTAGGCAGGGTTGGAAGGCAATCAAGCGTAGGGGCGTCAGGTTAGAAAGCCGTTAAAGTTACCGTAAGAACTCACGGCAACCAGAGGGGCCGATGAGGTGCTGCCTAAAGCACTGTCGACATTTAACACCATTTAATCCACCACGGGGGCTAAGCAGAAATCTACTTATGTAAGCTTTTAATTAGGTATCATTGACCGGGCATAATCGAGTGGCTACTAAGATTTTCTCAATCAATTAACTCAATAACACCTTGCCTGATATCGACTGTGCTTTGACTAATCGCCATGAGCACGACTGTTATGCTAGAGGTCCTGGGTTTCGTTCCCAGGTCGAGCAAAGGGTTATTGGGGTTTTATAAAAATTCTCAGTACCAGCTCGGCGTTTGGAATTTATGCCTGGCTATTGGAAATAGGCTCCCCTATTACATGGCACCGCATACCGACGAATTGTGGGTGTACATTAGTACCACTCTGCCTAACCCTTCGGAGAATACAGGCATGGTATGTATGTAAAATCTAGATAATCAAAAGTAGCTCCACATATACATTCCTTTCCAAATTAAATTTCTTTAAGTGTAAATCGTCCTGTTTTAAAGTATCTACTGAAGATTTAAATGCGTCATAAATAAAAAGTAAGATAAAAACCGAAAGAAAATCTATTTTTTACGTCCGACATTAGCAGCAACTTCGTTTAAAATTGTTTGTCAATTTCTTACCCTTAGCTTATTCGAAGTTTGAAAATACAAAGAATCGACCAAAACCATTTGTGTTTTTATTAGTCATTTAGGCTTATAAATAACTAGCTTCTACCCGTGGCTTCGCTCCCGTGGAATTCGGTCTGTCATCACATCCCATGGGATAGAAAATAGAAATATCCTATGTCCGTCTCCTGGTTCTAAGCTACCTCTCCACCAATTTTCAGCCAAATCGGTTCAGCCGTTCTTTAGTTATAAATAGTGTAACTAACACGACTTTCTTTTATATATATAGAATACGATAAGATCATTTCGTACATACCCGCATTCAAATCCAGAATAATAATTAAAAACCTCACGAAAAATCACAACACTATAATCCCACAGACACAAAGTCACACAATGCTACTAAGATTTAAAAACACAGTGATTTTCAAATTAGGAACAGATGCGATTTTATTTTTTAAATAATCGCGGTCAAGCCAAGGCGTCGGTTCCGTACAGCCGCTTTGGCAATAGGCGTCCTAACGGTGTTAACTCGCGTCGCTCACTGTTTCTCGCGCACCGCTCGCACCGTTTCACACAATACAAGCTTTTCTGAAACGTCCGTTGCAAATGTTCGCAGGCACTGTATGCATAGCACAACTGTTGCTTTTGCTTCACATGAAGCTTCAAAACACTTTTCAGGTAATGTGCTAGGCGCGTTTAATTCAGTGTAAGTAGGTGTGTATTTCTTACCATTCCTTTTTTATCTTATCTAAAGATGTTTTTTTTTCTTTTCCGAAGAATTTAAGATGGGAGGAAAAACTGATTTTTATACTTTATGCAATTTTGAAATGGGAATGTCTTGTTCTCTATGAATTATGTGGTCAAGTTATTTTTTTATATTGATATGTAAGTCATAATTATCTCCATTACCAAGAGGTTGACGAACTGGATACAATATCTTATGATTCACAGAAGTCCTAGCGTGAGATCCTGGGTATTGACTTTGTGGAGGTAGTAAGGTATACATAATATGAAAAATCATCACTAAAGAAGGGCTCTGTTGTGTTTTTTTTTAATGTGTGTTTTGTAATAATTGTAAGATAGAGGCATCGAGGCACGGTAAGATAACATTACCGTGACCGAGGTTTTACTGAAATATATATTTTTTAATACACCGTAAAGGGCAGAAATTGGGATGAGGTAATTTATGCAGACCAAGGGTTGCTAGTTAGATATAAATTTTAATTTCGTTAACGTGACTCTTAAAATAGTCCAAACAATTATTTACAGTTTTGTCTGATAATTGATAAGGTTAGGTTAACTGCAACTGTCACGCTACCAACCTAACATTATCTATAAAAAAACAAGATATTTAACACGCATAAAATGCGTAGATTTTATTTTTAACTACACACCACAGCGGATGCAAAGTGCGTGTAAAGCCCGCCTTTCGACCCTTCGAACATAGATCTTATAATAATCTGTGTAACCCAATTTTACGCGTTACTACACGTAAATTAGCGACGGAACCCAGGTGTTGCGTGTCGAGTGCGTGCCACAGCTTAGTGTTGCCAGTGGACACGAAATATTGTCCCAAGTTGTTGTAGTTGGTACTGAGTAAGTACCCGCTAACATGATTTATTAGACTGAATTTATCAATCTCTTGTGATAGTTACACTATAGTTATACTGAGAAAACTTTTGTTTTATGTAGCTCTTTTATGTCCCTAACTCATTCCAGGTTCAGCATAACCAGGAGGAATCGTTAAATATCTATGCATGTGACTCAAACAGTCGTGAATATAAATGTGGAGGGGTGGAAGGGTAGAGCCAGATCAAAGTAAAGGTGGATGGATTGTGTTACGGCCGATGTGATTGAAAAGGGATTGAATGATAAGTGGCGGTAGCCTAATGGCTAGGGCGTCGGACTTGCGATCATGTGGTTGCCGGTTCGAACCCCACCCATTGCACTACTGACGTGAACCCACTCGTAACACAAGCATTTAGCTTAGCACGAGGGGTTAACAAGAATACTAGTAATGTGCGACCCGCATTGCTAGTAAGCTTTTTTTTTAAAAAAAAATGATAAGGTAACGGCTGACAGAGAGGAATGTAAGAAAAGTTCATGCTGCGCCGACCCCAAATAAATTGGGACAAGGCCAGGACAGATGTGTGTGATGGTACAGTAAAATCTAATATTATCATTAAAATACTAAATGTCATCTTCGAAGCTTTTTGCAACTAAGTTGGGCTCTACTACAATACACGTCATACTCTGTTTTACTGTAATGTCTACATTTTCTGTAGTATATTATATTGGGTTTTCTAAATAAACAAATAATGAAAAAAAAAATTATTAAGGTCAAATACAATTTATTTTCCTGCATATCAAGATGTTTTTCCATAATAGCAACATTACGCGCCTAGTGATTGATGTTTTCCCGCCAAAAAGAATTACGGGCCAGTTTATGAATCATGGCTGACATGTTTTACATAATAACGCCTTGTTTCCATCGCGATCGAAATAAAAGATCAAAATAAACATCCTATCAACACACCTTTTGGTTTATGACTTTGTCAGAGTCTTAATCATTGGTTGCCAACAGAAATGTGTTAGACATTTTTTAATCATTTAAAATGTGTCTATTACGTCGTATTTAATCTAGAATTACGTTTCGTGTCGTACCCGACAATCTTTAGGCCGACATGACATAGTACACAGTGAGATTAGATCCCCACTGTGTACTGGCTGGAGTTTTCATGTCTATCGCCTGTCCCTGTTACTGGTAGACATTGCCCACCAGTAGTGGGGACCCTAGCAGAGTCCAATAGGCCTCGTGGTTCTAAACTTCACTTTAACCAGTCTGGTATGTTTTAGTTCCACACATTATGGGAGTAGCCAATGATGTACCTAGCCGAGATCTGTAGTCTTGGCCACATTCAACAATCTGTAAATCAATTTATTTAAGAACTCATACCTAGTAATTCCCCGACGATTTACGAGGAGTACTAGGAATCCGGTTCCATCGACGAGTGAATCATCGGTTTCGCTCCATCTTATATCGCAATCCATTATTATCAGGCGAATTCGCGGTAAAGCGTAAGGCTATCAGGAATAAAAAAACCTCAAAAGTAGCTATTTTAACCCCCCAGATATCCAGGCTACTACTGAGAATTTTCATATATCCAATTACACTTTCTCCGGCGTGGATCTGAGCCCCATTCTCATGCTCAGTTACGTTCACCACTAAACACAAGAAACTAGAAAATTACTACATAGGTAAATATTGATTTGACAAATTGGTTATGTCCCAGTAAACTAAAGAAATAGGTCACCAAAGTGCTAGTAAGAATCGGGCTGACAATCTAAGATACCTAGGTAGCTACTCTGCAATTTTCGAGTTTATCGGTTGAAGTAAGAACCTAGTCTTTGCGATTGCAACTTTGTTTACTTCGGAATCCATTTGAATTGATTACATAGTAAACATAGGTACTAAGTGTTAAGTGAGAAGTGCAAATACGAGTAATACACGCTGAAGTTTGCCGCAAGAAGATACTTGCGCATGCGCTTCTCACTGCTGTATCTCGCAAACTTTAGTTTCCGTGAATGATTTTGGCATGTGTTATAGAAAGCCTTCAGTTATATTCAATACAAGATAACATGATGTACTACTAGGTTTTGACCGGTTCGCGGTTAAGTTATAACTTAGATGTGCAATGTTAATGTGCTCTTGCATCTACCGTTCTTAAGCAGAGGGTTAGCAATGTATGAATTTTTTTATTGATTAAATCGGCAAACGAGCCACCTGGGCTGGTTAGGTGAATGGTCTATGAGATCATGTCACCCATGGAGACGCCTAGCAACACCAAAGGAGTTGCTGATGCGTTGCCGACCCTCAAGAGCCCCTACGGACTGCAGACTGCCGGAGCAGCAACCGAGGCGGAACTGGCTCTTTCGCGCAAATGTAGTTTTTTTTATTTGAGAAGAAGCTCTAGGATATTTTCCTACACAAATTCTCACACAAACGCCCAGATCCGCAGCAACTACCTGTATCAAGTATGTATATTAAAATATCATATGGTCAAGTAGGTATTTTAAAAGTATACTCGAATCATCACAGTCACCAAACAAACTTTTACTCCGTTTCGATGATTATACATGGGTATTTCATTTTCAATAATATAACTTCACGTCAAACTGTTCGCTGAAACGCCGACGGCAGGAATTTTGTTATCACAAAATATTGATTTCTAAAGTAAATTGACCGTGGAGGGATTTACTGAGGTGAAAGGTGAGACGAGGTAAAAAGCGAAGTAGCTAGGCGTGAGTACCTACCTACTTAGCTAAGAGTTATTATTATAAACAAAAAATATTTATTCTTTTTAAATTGTAATTAACACCTCCAAACAAACGCCTACTTCTGAAATGTTGAAACTACCTATAGTTTACATAAAAAAAAGTTGCGTGCTGAGAAAGCAATGAAACATGTGAACCTATTTTTATAATAAAATATCATCTAAAATTATGTAAGTATAGGTACCAACCGTGCTTCTTGAAATAAGTAGTTTATATTTTATTACAAAACCATTTATAGAACAATTTGTATGTAAGATTATAATTTGAGAATACCTCTACCGATTTGGCCGTATATTTTTTGTTGTTTGAAAGAAAATACTAATTACTATTAAAGAAAATACTAATTATTATTACTAGTAATTTATTGTTTAAATACAATTTAAACATATTTAAGAAGTTGGTGCAAGTGGCCCTTAATATATAAAGCTGAAGAGTTTGTTTGTTTGTTTGCTTGAACGCGTTAACCTCAGGAACTACTGGTCCGATTTGAAAAATTCTTTCAGTTTTAGATAGCCCATTTATTGAGGAAAGCTATATATCATCACGCTACGCGGATGAAGTCGCGGGCAGAAGCTAGTATCTATCTATATTAATATATAAAGCTGAAGAGTTTGTTTGTTTGTTTGCTTAAACGCGCTAATCTCAGGAACTACTGGTCCAATTTAAAAAAATATTTCAGTGGTAGATAGCCCATTTATTGAGGAAGGCTATTGGCTATATATCATCACGCTATGCGGACGAAGTCGTGGGCAGAAGCTATACTTTATATGTAACCCCTATAGCTTCGCTTTGGCGCTGTAAATTCTACATAACTATATTTCAAAATGTTGGTGATGATAGTGGTTCAGGGATGTCACCCGTTTAACATCGTGGTTCTCTCGTTTCACAGCTTTCATAACGCGCTCGCAACAAAAGCGGTGACAGCTTAATGTCAACGAGTGATTTAACATTGCGGATTAGGGCTACTTTAAAAGCCTGGATAACAATTTTAATAATAATTAAACGTATTCAGATGCAGTATGTAGTACTATGTAGTATGTAGTATTTATAGCCCCGTAATATTTGTTCACATTACAAGACTATCACTATCAATAAAATACCGGCCAAGTCCGTACTTAAAAATATTTTCATTATCTGTATGATGTAACTAAAAATGTATGTTTTCCGTAATTTCTCCTTTATCTGTCCTTTATGACGTTGCTTCGTACCATATTTCAAGATTGTGAGTTCACGGGAAGTACCATGTAGGTTTTGATTCCCTTGGGTTTTGAGAGACAGACAGACACACAACAACGTGATCTTATAAGGGTTCCGTTTTCTCCTTTTGAACGGTACGGAACCCTAAAAAAGCAAGACACATCCCTAAATTTTAATTTCATTATGATGCCACCGCTGGACACGAGTTCTCAGAGTGAGAAGGGTTAGGCTATAGTCCACCGCGCTAGCCTAGTGCGTATTGGCAGATATCACACGTGCCGTTTAGAGATTTCTTCCCGATGTTCTCCTTCGCCATTAATATATAAACACCGCAGAAATATAACGACAATTCAAAATAAATAAAACAATTTTGAAAATCCTTTTACTAGTATTTATATCCTATCCTATCCTACTAATCATACTAACCCTACTATCCTATCCTACTTCCTACTAATATCATAAATGCGAAAGTTTGTGAGGATGGATGGATGGATGTTTGTTACTTGTTACAGTACAATATCTTTGTGCTGTATCTACAATCTACATCGCAATCTTACGATCTTTATCGCACGTTCAATATCTACTAAATGTTTCTACTATCCGTGATCAACACGTAGTCGTTAGTATATAAGATGCACCTTTGGATAATTATAACCAGACTATACTACAACTTTGTCTCATTTTATGCCTAATCATATACTGCCAAGAAGTTTGGCAAATTGGTGACCCGACGAACGAATACGCAGCAAGAAACATGGCACAATCACCATGCAAGGCGAACATAAATCAGCAAGGAACACTTGAAGTAGCTGCTGGCACCTCGGTTTTATCTCGCATTCCGGAATTTTGGAAAGACCAACCAAGATTATGGTTCACGCAACTAGAAGCCATATTAGCACCACAGAAGCAAGGAGACGAATACAAATACTGTACAGTAATAGCAAAATTATCCAAGGAAGAAATACTACAAGTTAGTGACCTAATCACTTCACCACCGACTACAGATAAATATAAAAACATCAAGGAACGTTTAATTGATTGTTACGAAGAAACAGAACAGCGACAGTTTCAAAAATTAATATCAGAGACAGAACTCGGTGATCAAAAACCTTCGCAGTTATTACGTCAAATGCGAGTCCTCGGGAGAGGAAAAATCAGTGACGAAACAATTAAACTACTATGGTTCAGGCTTTTACCAACATCAGTTACTACGGTTCTAGCAGTTACGGAAGACATGGAAATTGACAAACTGAGCCAAATTGCAGACAAAATAATAATGAATTCAAAAGTAACCGAAATATCAGCTGTTAGCAACGACACTTCAAACGACAACAATACAGCATGCATTTTAGCCCAGCTAGCAAAATTACAGATAGATATTGACGCAATTCAGCAAGGTCAATATGGCTATCGACCCAGCACGCACAATCATTTCAAGAAACGTCAACAATTCCCGATTATGAGGCCGAGAACAAACTATAGAGGAGCAAATCGATTTTGTTACTACCACGAAAGATTCGGAAAATATGCAAGAAACTGCATTAAACCATGCGATTGGAAACCAATGACTTACGTACGGAACCAGGGAAACGAATAAGAGCACAGACAACGGCGAAACTCTGTGCAATCCACCCATCCAATCGCCTCACCATTACCGACCGAAAAAGTGGTATGAAGTTTTTAATTGACACGGGCGCAAATATTTCAGTCATTAGCAAGCAACAGAGATATTCAATTTTACAAAATGAACAATACACACTATACGCTGCAAATGGGACTAAAATTAGGACTTACGGCGAGAAGACGCTTACCTTGAATTTAGGACTACAACGATGTTATAAATGGAATTTTATAATCGCCGATGTTACACAACCAATAATTGGAGCAGATTTTCTAGAGCACTATAAACTATTAGTCGACATAGCAGGTCGCAAACTTATCGACAAAGTTACAGAGCTGACAACGCATGTAACTTCAGAAAAAGCGACACAACAAACAATTCGTACTATCGCAGTGGGAACGAATTCACGTATTACGCAACTTTTAAACAAATACGAAGACATCACGAAAGAGTCCTCTCTACGCAATGCGCCCAAACATAAGATTGAACACCACATTATCACTACAGGACCACCCGTCGCAGCTCGGGCAAGACCATTACCTCCAGAAAAATACGACATAGCCAAAAAGGAATTTCAAAATATGATAGAGCTCGGAATTTGCCGACCGTCAGATAGCCCATGGGCAAGCCCATTACATATGGTAAAAAAGAAAAATGGCGAATGGAGACCGTGCGGAGACTATCGAATGCTCAATAGCACGACAGTACCGGACAAATACCCACTACCAAGATTAACTGACTTTACATACATATTAGAAAATAAGAAGATACTAAGCAAGATAGATATACGCAAAGCATACCACTGTATTCCTGTTAAAGATATAGAAAAAACAGCCATCATCACACCTTTCGGACTTTTTGAGTACTTAAGAATGCCTTTCGGATTACGCAATGCGGCACAAACATTTCAACGATTCATGGATTCCTTATTTAGAGATTTAAACTTCGTATTTATATTTGTAGACGACTGTCTCATCGCATCGGACAACGAAGATTTGCATTATCAGCATTTAGAAACGGTTTTCAAACGTTTACACGAGAATGGAATAACCATTAATCTCGAAAAATGCGAATTTCTCAGAAGGGAAATAGATTTCTTAGGTTATCATATAACGAGCCAAGGAATACAACCTACCGAAGAAAATTACAAAGCAATCATGGAATTTCCCAAACCGAAAACAATTCAAGAATTAAGACGATTTTTGGGCATGGTCAATTTCTACAGAAGTAATATTCCACGCGCAGCGGAAAATCAAAGAATTTTAAACGAATATCTACATGGTTCAAAAAAGAACGATAATTCACCTGTTCCTTGGACAACGGAAGCAGACAAAGCTTACGAAAAATGCAAGGAAAGCATGAAAAACGCAGTGTTAACAGCGCATCCTTCCCGCAACGCATCACTAGCGCTCATGACCGACGCTAGTGCTACTTGCGTTGGTGGACAAAAATCCGGACGCAATTGGGAACCATTAGGTTTTTTTTCACAAAAATTGAGCGAAACTCAACAAAAATATTCTACGTTTGACAGAGAGCTGTTAGGAATATACATGGCCGTCAAACACTTTCACAGATTAATCGAGGGAAGAGAATTTACAATATTTACGGATCACCGACCTTTGACATACGCATTCTCCCAAAAACCATCATCAAACGATACACCGCGACGGGTCCGGCAGTTAGATTTCATTTCACAATACAGTACCAACATTCAACACATAAGCGGACGTGACAATATTACCGCCGATGCCTTATCTCGAATAGAGGAAATATACGTGCCATCACCTATCGATTACGCTGAATTGGAAAAATGTCAATCAACAGATAATGAACTAAGTAAATTACGGACAATAAAAGATTAAAATTCAAAAACATTACGCTTCCGGGTTCCACAATAAACATCACCTGCGACACGTCTACTGGAAAAAGCCGCCCCTACTTACCAAAGCAATTTCGCAAACAAATTTTCGATACCATTCATGGTATGAGCCATCCAGGAAAAAGAACTACGAGAAAAATGATAACCCAAAGGTATTTATGGCCGTATATGAACAAAGATATCAATAATTGGTGTAGATCATGTATAGCCTGCCAAAAATCAAAAATACAACGACATACGATATCACCTCCTGGTACATTTATGACAGCGCAACGTTTTGAACATTTACATATTGACATCGTCGGACCACTTCCGATTTCACAAGGGAAGAGATATTTAATCACAATCATAGATCGTTGTACGTCATGGCCCGAAATATTTCCGGTAGAAGATATAACTGCAGAAACAGTAGCCAAGACACTTTTCGAAGGATGGATTACTCGTTTTGGATGTCCATTGCGCATTACTACGGATCAAGGCCGACAGTTTGAATCAAGAATATTTGAGTCACTCTCACAATTTTTGGGAATACATAAAATTAGGACAACACCTTATCATCCGCAATCCAATGGAATGATAGAGAGATTTCATAGAACTTTAAAGGTGGCGTTAATGACAAGAGAATCCAACGAAAATTGGTTAAAAGAAATTCCAACAGTTTTACTCGGGTTGCGGAGTAGCTTGCGAGAAGACACAGGTTATAGTTCAGCAGAGATGACATATGGAACGCCAATACGACTCCCTGGAGGATTTTTTGAGTCATCAGCAGCACAGTTATCAACGTACGAAGAGTTTGTAAAACAAATTCAAAAGGACATCACACAAATGACATCAATTCCGAAAAGAAAAAGCCACAACCAAGCTATATTTGTGCATCCCGAACTCAAAGAATGCTCACACGTATTTGTTCGGTGTGATAGAATTAAGAAAGCCCTGACACCGCCGTATGAAGGACCCTACCCAGTAATTAGTAAAACAGATAAAACATTTTGCATTAGAATTAGGGATAAAGAGACAGTGATATCAATTGATAGATTGAAACCAGCATTCATGATCAATGACGAATCAAACTACGTGCCAGATTCAAAGGATTTATACAGACATTCACACACGTACACTACACGATCGGGACGTAAAGTAAAGCCAGTAGTACGTCTATAAAAAATCGCTGATATAAGCAAGCCATTCGTATATATATTAACATAGATCTTAACATATACCATTAATTCACAACTACTCGTAACAACAAGACATCTAAAATGGGAAATCAAAGTTCTAAGGACCAGATAACATACAATACGGACAGTTGCCTCAATCAAAACGAAGCGGACAAACTCCGTAACCTGATCCAGGAGGACTTACGGTGGACAAGAAATGTTGCAATGGGACAGATTATTTTTACAATCGGCGTGATCCTACTTTACGGCATAATGAAAACACTGGACAGAAGAATGAAGAGTTTAACGGAAAAAAATAATAAACACTCGTGCAACAGCTAAGTCAAAATTACATACGTCAGCAAATCACACCACAACAGGCGTCATCAAATTCCACCGCGTACAATAGCATTATTATTTATATACATCAGCAAATAACTAGTAAGGTCTAGGTCAAATTTATATTGTAAACACTATTACCATAATAATATTTTTTTTTTTTAAAGGGGGGTGTACTGTTACAGTACAATATCTTTGTGCTGTATCTACAATCTACATCGCAATCTTACGATCTTTATCGCACGTTCAATATCTACTAAATGTTTCTACTATCCGTGATCAACACGTAGTCGTTAGTATATAAGATGCACCTTTGGATAATTATAACCAGACTATACTACAACTTTGTCTCATTTTATGCCTAATCATATACTGCCAAGAAGTTTGGCAAATTACTCTTTCACGCCAGAACGGCTGAACGGATCTGGATAAAATTTGCACAGAGATAGATTATAGTCTGGAATAACACATGGGCTACTTTTTATCTGAAGTCCACGCAGACAAAGTCGCGGAACATTCTAGTACACACAGTGTTCTATCGAAATCCATTCTTACATTATTGCTACAAGAATGTTCTAGCAATCAGATATCCAAGCGCCAGCGGCCCACGACTTAAGTACTTTGATTCTAAAATTAATTGGAAGGCAAAATTAAGCTGACTGACGTCAGTTATTTGCCTTTTAGCTACCTCTTCAATTGCCGAAATTGATATTTGCTGTCTAGGATAGCGATACTATAATTTAAATAATGTTTTTCAATTAGGACTAAGTAGGTATCTAGCGCAAATGGTGGGATTCTGATGACAAATCACCTAATCACCCGACCAAACACAATCAACCCATTATCAATACGCACATGATTACGAAAAGTTAGAGATGCGTGACTTGGGTTCGAACTCGAGACCTACGACATGGCAGTCCAGTGGTCATAACCCAAGGCCTGTATACTGCTTATAGTATCACTGCTTTTATTTGAGTATAGGAAATTTTAATGTAATATTGCCTCATTAGCATAGTGGTCCTAATCGCAACTGCTACCGCTAGGATGTGTTCCATTCCCAGGTCGAGCAAAGTTATTGGGTTTTTATGAAATTTTGTTAATATTAATGGTCATAGGCTTACCCCCTATTAGATGGGACTAAACATACCGGTAAACTGTGGGTGTACTAATGTACGCCTCTGCCTAAACCTTCGGGGAATACAGACGTGATGGTATGTTATTTATTTTAGTATAATATCACCAGAACCCTGCAAAAAAAAAAAAAAACTATTTTATGGCTATTACCGCTGTACCTTTTAATGTGAGGTAACCCTGCCAATGCAACTTCTCAACCCTCACCTCTTGCGTTCTTTTTATAATACTTATTCTAGAAACTTGTTTTTATTTTTTGTCTCACTCACCGGAGGATGGCACGATCGCGATTTAAATTAAAATTTTGCTCATAATATGACACGGTCTGTTGGAAGGTTCCATATATATTTTCTTTATATTTTAGAAAATATTTTCTCAAGTAATGGCAAAGAAAATTTGTTTTAGAAATAACATAAAGGCAGACTTGACTAATAACGATACTCATTAAGTCATTAAATAAGAGCTCTGCTGAAGAATTGAATGGCTTATATGTCAAAATGGGGGCTTTTCTTTTGAAAATCACCGCTTCAACTGTAAGAACCTTATTCTAAAACGACACTCAAGCGATAACCACTCTCTTGATAAATGCTTAGAAGACAATAATTGATTGAATAGATAAAATTACTTTCTCCAATTACTGCTCAATTTTGAGGCAGCATTGCTTGCAATAAACTTATTTTTTATGTTTGCTTGAAGTTCTACCGTTTTTTTACCTGTGGCTTAACCAGGAGTTTAATGACCGATAGATGTTTGTGGAAATTTCATGTAAGTATGGAAATTAGTTGCTCTATATATAGCGCTAGAGAGTGTTCAGAAATATCAGTAGCGCATTTTCATCTTTAGACCTCACTTGTTATGTCGCAAATATCCAGTCATAATTGGTAATGCCGTGGTACCGTCCTAGACACACTCCAGCAACCACCATGTGCCTAATAATCATTATATCAGCCAAAAGTCGTCCACAGCTGAACAAAGGCCTCCCCTGAAGACTTCCACAAGGACCGGTTATATGCCGCCTGCATCCACGACTCCCAGCAACTTTTACCAGGAGTCCAATTGTACTGGCCCAATGGCATAAAATTTCATGAGGACTGTCAGCTTTTCAAGGCATAACTGTCAATAATCAACAATTCTGAAGACATTATGACACAATAAAACTGTAGACTTGAGAGTAAGGTAGTCCGTTTATCTTGTTGGAGGTCGTCCCACAATGCTTTTGCATACAGTTGATGCGATGCGTGGTCTCCACATGCATAGGTATTGCATACAGTTCAAATTGAATGTTAGTACGTTTATATCTTTCCAGTCCATCCAAAGGCATATCTACCAGACAACTGGTAAATATCGCTATTAGCGATAAGACCTCTATTGTACCCTTATTTTAATTTGATTTGGTTTCTTTCTCTTATGGTGTACAATAAACATTATTCTATTCCAGTTCTGACATTCCTACACACGACGGAACATACCTAGTCGAATTGTTCTTCGTTGAACTCAAACTCAATTAAAATAATAAAAAAGATTTCAATTCAAGGTAAAGAAAAAAATTGCTTCATTCGAATTCGCTTACTAAAGCGGAACAACGCACGAATTTCAAGTTTTTTTTTTATACGAAGTCCCCATAACAAACTTTTGATTTGGAAAAGTTGGGCCTACAATTTCGGTACGTGACAACGTGATTGGTTGGTGAGGGTGAAATTGAATTATGTTCTGCTTATAAGCTATGGTAAATAAAGTTAATTATGGTGGAAAACGACGATATGTTTGGCGTAGCGGCTGAGCCATCGGCTTCTACGACACGTATTGTTGGTTCGATCCCCTCACGAAGCAAATATTTGTATGATCTACAGGTAGCGTAGCGTGATGATATATAGCCTATAGCCTTCCTCAATAAATGGGCTATCTAACACTGAAAGAATTTTTCAAATCGGACCAGTAGTTCCTGAGATTAGCGCGTTCAAGTAAACAAACAAACAAACTCTTCAGCTTTATATATTAGTAAGTACCTATATAGATATATAGATATAGATATAACATACATACATAAAAACTGCCTGATTAGCCAAGTGGTCCTAAGCGTGACTGCTACGCTAGAGGTCCTGGGTTCGATTCCCAGGTCAAGCAAAGTGTTATTGGGTTTTTCTATGAAATTCCCAGTAGCAGCTCGGAGTTAGGAATTTGTGCCCGGTTAATGGCAATGGGCTCGCCCCCTATTGCATGGGACCTAAACCAGGTCCTAACCAGGGCGAATATGCTCGCACGGAGGTTTGCTCGCTGTTCGAGGGAAGTAAAAATACATATTTTCAAGGCGTACTGCCAATCGTGTTACTGGAGTAGCTTGTGGGTAAACTACACTTGTCGGGCTGCTAGTGCTCTTCGTATCCAATACAACAACATCTTCAGGATGCTGATGCGACTGCCTCGCTATTGTAGTGCGTCTGGGATGTTTGTGGAGGCCCGAACAGACCGCTTTCATGCGATTATTCGCAAGAGAGTAGCCTCCTTACTACATCGTGTGAGAGGTAGTAGTAACGGTATCCTGCAGATGATTGTTACTCGTCCGGACTGCCCAATCCAACACAAATGGATGCATATTGTGATGGGTGTTGACTAACATAGTTTAAAATATTTTACTAACACCAAATATAGTAGTTTAATTATTTTATCTTAAAATTGTATGGATTATTTAATATCTGAAATAAATTTAATAATAATAATAAACATACCGGCGAACTGTGGGTGTACATTAGTACGCCTCTGCCTAACCCTTCGGGGAATACAGGCGTGATGGTATGTTATGTTAAAATACCATCACGCCTGTATTCCCTGAAGGGTTAGGCAGAGGTGTACTAAGCTACACGTACAGTTCGCGTTCGGTGTGTTTAGGTCCCATGTAATAGGGGGCCTAATGTAGTAGCCTATTGCCATTAACCGGGCACAAATTCCAAACTCCGAGCTGCCTCTGAGATTTTCATAGAGAAACTCAATAACACTTTGCTCGACTTGGGAATCGAACCCAGGACCTCTAGCGTAGCAGTCGCACTTGGGATCACTACACTAACGAAGAAAATTATACTAGCTATTTAGCTTTTTAGCCCGTGCTTTCACGCGCGTCCTGCTATTAACTCAATTAACAATATAGCATGATATATAATTATGCTACTCCGGAATAATGTAGCTTTAGGTAGGTGAAAGAATTTTTAAAATCTGTTGAGTAGTTTTTAATATTATCCATCACAATTTTACAAACAACACACAAACACTCAATCAAATCTTTCCTCTTTTGAAAATCCATTTCCTCGTAACGAATTCAAATGTCATTCAAAACATAAAAGATGATCGGTACGGTACCCTAAAACAGTAATATCCGTTTTATCGCTATTTGATGTCGTTGTTTTTTTTTCTAGAATATACCTTGCTATTTCGCCCACGTCCGTCTCCTGTCTTGCGGTAGTGTAGCTATGTACCTAGCTGCAGGAAGCTGTTGATATTGATCGAGCGCTTAATTAGCGTAGACTTTAAAAAGGTACTATACATTTCATGATTTTTTACAGCGGTATCGGTTATTTCTGGAAAGTCATTTTCTTTCTCGGTAAGTATCGATATTTTTGCCGATTAATTAACTGGCAACTGTTTCAGTGCGGTAGTTTTGTATTACCTAAATATAATGTGTGTAAGTATATATGTACCTACTGACAAATTATAATAATGTGTCTCCCAGAGGATCTAGAAAAATTTAAATCAAAATAAAACTTATAAAGAATTAGGTTGGTTTTTTAACCCAAAGAAAACTATATTTTTGACTCGCAATGGCTTTGCTTTGTTTGTCTGGTGTAGTGAACCAGACGATGCAGGTTTGAATCCTGCCCGCAGTCGAATTTTTCAATGAAACCTAGTCCAAATATTTATTATTTATAAGGTCATCAGGACTCCAAGGTAAGTCGCAGTGTCCCTTAACATTAGGCGAATTGGCGAACAAGCGTAAACCTATTAAGAATAAAAAAAAACAAACCAGTTCATAGTAACCATACAGTCAACATGTTTAATTGTTCCTTAGTAATATGGTGAATATTTATAGGCAGCATGGTCTCTGACCTTAGCCTGGTGTGAAAGGAACGAACGTACAAAAAAAATTGTTCCTTAGTAATATGGTGAATATTTACATCTAATCTAAATTCATTATTTTAGTACCTAAGGTTAATTAATTTACTTCACAACATAATCTTTCTGCTGTACACAAACTTAAAATGTTTATTAAAAACTGTGGACATAATTTTAATTTGATCTTGTGGTTTAATAAAGTCGCTAACAAAGTTACTAAGTACTATGTACTAGTGCATTAATTATAACTTAGTTGGCAACTTAGCGATAGCGTGCCAACAAACATATTAATTTGTCGCTCAATTTTCGCTAAAATGAAGTGAAATCAGATTTTCTCCGAACTCCTTATATTGTCTGTAGTGATTAATTTCGTTGGCTCACAAAACACTTTAGGCTTGTCTAGGACACGCTAAGCTTTTTGTTTTAAGGTAAAACCTAGCTTAAAAGGAGTCGTAATTTAATACACTTGCTTATTCTATCTAAAGGAGTAAAGTAATGCTTAATGTGACGGTATTAAAGCCGATGTAATTTTTTGGATAATTCGTGCTTCACAGACAGCATTTAAAAATTCTTTTTTTTTTTAAACAAGCTTAGACATTAGCAATGTGATTCGCATATTCTAGTGAAGCCGTCGTGCTAAGCTAAATGTTTGTGTTACGAGAGGGTTTACGTCCATAGTGCAATAGATGAGTTTCGAAACGGCAACCACATGATCGCAAGTTCGACGTACCACCTTTTCTGCATTCTCGGTTGATATACAAATATCAGTGACATTATTTTTTTTTAATATTGGTCAGTAACTTAGCTTAATTAAGGCAGAATAATTATACCATCGCTGTTAAACCACCAATTTTATACAGATATAAAATTGTACCAGAGTACCACCTGTGTTCTACGCAAATAAATCATTATTTCTTTATAAATCAAATCAAATGTTTTTATTGTGGGCATAGGTTATAAAGATGTTACATATTTTTTACAGCTCCATTATGTCCTGCCTAGTAGGCATACAATAATATTTTCTGTCATGCAGGTATCCTGGTCTTTCTGTCTAGCTCTACTTTATTCTTACGATTCTTATTAGTATTGCTCAGAGATTAAGGTTGCGATGGTCTGATGACAGTCGCTTCGTGTAATTTAATGGCTAGGGCATCGGACTTGCGATCATGTGGTTGCCGGTTCAAACCCCACCCATTGCACTACCGACGTGAACCCACTCGTAACACAAGCATATTTAGCTTAGCACGAGGGGTTAACAAGAATACTAGTAATGTGCGACCCACATTAAGTACTAGTAAGCTTTTTAAAAAAAAAAATTTTTAAACTTTCTCTTATAGAAAGAAAGAAAAAGAAAGAAAGAAAAAAACGTTTATTTGGAGCGAAGCACTCACACATACAATTTAGGAGACGAATATTTTATAATATATAAGTAACGTAGGAAATAAAAAAAAGTACATTGTATGTGTGTGCCCAACCGCACCAAAAGGGTGTCCAGCTCAGCATGTGCCAGGATGTTATATCCTAGCGCTGATATTCTGCCGGATCCCAGGATGCACCTACGAATGTCGAGCAAACCACCATCGACTATGTATAGTGTGAGTAGTGTGGGTGTGTGACGTGAGTGTGATTTGTGTATTGCAATACTGCTAAATATTAACAAATTCTACCCTATATTATAATTATATAGAATATAAACATTACGAAATATTTTTTTGGTTACTTACATAATTAAGAAATTCAGCGAAAAAATATAATATAAATAATATAAAATAAATATTTAATATAAAATATAATCAGTTATACTGCACCTGAAATGGACAGCAGCTATTTGCTTAGATAATGGACGTATCGGCATTTATAAGACTTACTTCTTTCTGTTTATCGATAAGATATTTCCGCAGTTGAACTCTAAATATGCCTAAAGTTTTAATGTTTCTGATGGGGGGAGGAATATTGTTCCAGCACTTTGATGCCGCGTACCGGAAGCTGCCCCTAAAAATCATTGTTTTGTGTTGTCCTATGGATAGCTGCTTTGAACACATTCTAACCTCACATTCCCTCCTACTCGTGGTCCAGCTTAATTTACTGTATAAGTAAGCCGGTTGTTTCGATCTTATGACCCCGAATAGAAGGCAAGCCAAATGTAATTTGCGCCGCGATTTCATTTTAAGAATGGAGTGTTGGTTTAAAAATGGCGTGACATGACTCCTTCTCGGTATGGAAAAACAAAAACGAGCACATGCGTTTTGTATCCTCTGAATTAGTCGCTCAGTTCTTGCTAAAAGACGAGGACCATAGACCGTGTCTGCATAATTTAATTTTGAAAGCACCAACGATTCCACCAGCTGTACTCTTAATTCTTGGGACAGGTATGGTCTCATTTTATAGAGGATCTTAAGCCTATAGAAACAGTTGCGCACAGACTCTGCTATATGTTTCTCGAACCTCATCTCGGTGTCCATATTTAGTCCAAGATTACGTGCCTCGTTAACTCGATCAACCAACTCGCCCCTCAACGTAACGTTTAGCGTTACCGGCAACGTACCAGTCTGGCACCTTTTCCCAAACAACATATACTTAGTTTTAGATGGATTGAGTACCAAACCGTTTCTGTCAGCCCAGCTTGAAACCTTCTTAAGTTCTTCGTTTAAATTCTTTACCGCATTGTTGTAATCTGCCGGCTTGAACGACACGTAAACCTGAACATCATCCGCGTAAACATGATAGCTACATCTTTCAAAACATTTCACCATATCTGCACAATATAATATAAAAAGAATAGGACCCAAAATTGAGCCCTGTGGTACTCCCCTGTTGACTGGAGAAACTGACGAGGAGAGATTAGTCCCATCATGAGATCGCATTTCCACGCGCTGGTTGCGACCTGACAAATAACTGTTAAACCAACGTAGCGTTTTGTTGCTAAAACCGTAGTAATTCAACTTAGACATGAGTAAATCAATATTTATACAGTCGAATGCACGTGAAAAATCCAGTAATACGAGGATCGTACACAGGCCCTTATCTTGAGCAGCTAGAATTTGGTCGGTTACATCTAAAAGAGCGGTCGATGTACTACGCTGCTTACGGAATCCTGATTGGAGTTCAGGTAAAATCCCATTTTTCTCAAGATATTGTGTCAGCTGTTTACATACAGCTTTTTCGGCAATTTTAGAAAGACAAGGTAGAATGCTTATAGGCCGTAAGTCTTTTACTTCAGTAGGATTTGGTGTTTTGGGGAGTGGTCTTATTATTGCAGTCTTCCAGGTAGTAGGAAAAGTTGCAGTTACAAGTGAACAGTTCACAATATTACTGATAGTTTCCAAGGTATGTGGAAGTGTGAGAGTAAGCATATTCAGTGTAATTCTATCACACCCCTCAGCATTCGATTTGAGTTGACCAATATACCGAGAAACAAGATCTGCGCTTACAGGAGTTAAATCAAAACTTGCATCGCTAAATCGGTGAAATTCAAAATATGTTAGTTGTGATAAACAACATACCCTGTTGCCAGGAACTCTTAAAAACTGGTCGTTTATTTTGTCCGGATCTCTGAAATGTGCAGGAAGGTCATGACTTTGTTTATTTGGCAGCAGTGTACTTTTAAGATTTTTCCAAAGTTTTTTAGGATCGTTAATTTTATTATTTATGTTAAATTTAAAGTATGCAACTTTTTCCCTGTATATAGAACTTGATACGAGAGATTTTAAATCCTTAAAGTACTGTTTTTTGGGAGGTGCTTGTGTTTTTCGATACGCGGCCAACGCATTATTCCGCAGTTGCATCATTATCTTTATCGTTTCCGTAATCCACGGATACGAGGGCTTTATGATAAAAGTCCTGACCGGTGCGAATGCGTCATATATATTTAATAATGTTTGGTTAAATTCTGTGACCATATAGTTTACGTCCGGCACGTCGCATACCATGTCCCAGTGGATGCGACTCAAGTAGCTATGCAGAGTTTCTTTATTGATGTGTTTGATGGGCCTGAATGTAACGCGATACGGTTTGTACTTACTACGCTTAATGTTGAAAATACTGATTATTAGAGAGTGACTATTTATTGCTCCATTTGGTTCAACCGACACACTTCTGGGGTTAAGGTCAGTGCATACTAGATCAATCAGTGTTTCACTGTGATCTGTGAAATGAGTGGGCGTAGACACCAATTGGTTCAGGCTCAGACTATTTAAGCACTCCCTTAGTTTTTTGGTTTTGCCGTCGTTAGCATTGAGCAAGTTCACATTGAAATCACCGACCAAAATGTAGTGGTCGCAGTCAGACAGGGAGCTTACAGACTCAGTGATGGCATCAAGAAAAGTGTCCATTTCAAAACGTGGGGGGCGGTACGCTGT
Source organism: Acronicta leporina (assembly GCA_947256265.1). Taxonomy (NCBI): domain Eukaryota; kingdom Metazoa; phylum Arthropoda; class Insecta; order Lepidoptera; family Noctuidae; genus Acronicta; species Acronicta leporina. Next base: position 4,610,482 of record OX366514.1, read on the forward strand.
GCCAATGGCCAATCGTTTTCCGTTAATGGTAAGAGTTATCCACATTTGTTCTACGTGCCCGTACCTACTGTCGGCTGGTGTAAGCCACGTACGCGCGTTTAAGCCGCGTTTGATATAAAAACCCACTCCACCGCCCCTCCCACCATGTACGTTTTGGGAACGAGGCCTGTGCCGCAATCGGTATCCAGGTACAATAGGTGCTCGCCCCTCCTCCCCTGGCCGAAGCCAAGTCTCATTTACGGCCATAATGTCCATTGAATGCCTTTCTACTGATGCTATGAAGTCGTCATGGTTAGTTCCCAGTGAACCTGCGTTTAATAAGCCAACGCTTAAATATTTTTCAGTCATGCTATTGCTTAGTATACATTAATATAGTAGAAAGATAAAATAAACTATTTATACACAGGGAAAGTGTCAGCGTAGTTACTTTCAGGGTATTATAATAAATATGTATGTATTTTATAATAGTAAATATAAATTGTTTTAATATTGATTGCTGATTTGTTATTGATATTTGATAATTGTACTTGTATATAAAATTATATTTGTGTAATTGAATATTGTAAATAATATACTGAAGTATTAATTTGGAATGGTAGAAATGTCTATCTTTGTAAGTAGTTTCAATTGTCATTTGATTATGAAATATATTTAGATTTTTATTGTGCTTGTGATTATGTGGAGTTATTTTGTTAAACAGCTTGTAGAATGAGTGGATTGATGTACGAATGTTGCTAATATAGGTTTTGCATAGTTGTGGTTGGTACTGCTGTGTGAGAGACAATCTATTGGACTTCCCCTTCGGTGCCGCTAGACACACACGGTGCGAGTTACTGACGTTGAGCTTAAAACATCGTAAAAGTTTATAAGAATAAAGGTAGATAAACAGTAACAATGAGAATATGTATGAAGTTTGCTTACAAAATACAAAAGATAACAAATTCGACAAATTGAATTTATTACGAGAGAACACGTAACAATTACTAGTAAATTCTCGCTTTGACATAGAAGACAAACTTAAATTTAACCAAAAATTCTTAAGATATCGTCCTCACATTTAACCCGCTCCGATTTTTGCCCATCTGTTTTGCGAGCGAAAATTTTACCATCTCTTGTCCAGACATACCTCCACTTGTGCTGACTACCTGCCTGACGAGTGCGATAAAAAAGCTGGCGATTTACTCGAGTAAGGCGCTCGTTGACGTAAACACGCTGAATCGGTCCCCCCACCTCGAGGTCGCTCGTGCTGAGTCCACGGCGCACCCGTGCCGCGCGCAGTAATGAATCACGCGTCGAGCGCCTAGCAAAGCGCACTGATATAGCTCGCGGCCGCTGCGCAGCGGGGTCGGCAGGGATGTTGTCATCGCTAGCCTCAACTCGAATACGGCGCGTAGAACCGACGCGTTCGACATGAACAATGTCTCTTTCGTCCAACTTAATACCAAGCTTTGTAGAGAGGACTATCAGGTGGTGCAAGGTACTCTCAACTTTGGTTTCAGGTATTCCAGCTATTTCCACGTCGTTTAAAAGCAGTTCCTGATCACGCTCGTTGAGCTGACTTTTTAAGTCGGCGATGGTATTTTCAAGCGGTGTTTTGCCGTCTATTTGGCAATTTTGCTCCAACTTGTGTTCAATGGCGTCCACCTTCGCTTCCAGACTATTTATGCGGTCATCATTATTTTTGAGAGAGTCCTTTAACTGACTTATTTCTGTCCGAAACTGCTGGAACTCGTGACGCACTAGCCGCAACTCCGATCGCAGCTCCTCTTTAAAAAGTCGTAATTCATCAACTATGTTGGGAGAAGGGTCCGCAGTTACATCCGAGATAGTGGTGTCAAGAGTAGTAGCTTCCATGAGCTCATCAGAACAACAGACTGCCCTTATACCTCGCACTGGTGTCTCAGTTTTATTGTCTCTGATGACATTTTTTGAGCACTCAGGACAACACCAATCAGATGCTATAACGCCAGTAATAGGTAGGGCCACACACGCTCGGTGGTAAAGTGCACTACATTGTTTGCATTTAGCGGCCTCTATTGGCGATAGGAATCTTGCGCAACCACCGCACTTCACTGAGGGCATGTTGTTGTTAAATAAATTCGTTCGATACGACAGTTCGACTTGGCTGTTTTGCGAAATAATGTGTGATTTCGACAGATGGCGCTGTCCTCAAAAAGTAGTTTATGGGCTATCTTATGGGAATCGTATAGATGGTATATTATTTACTACCACAGCCACAGATTGATACTTGACTAAACCTTAGGCACACAATCACTGGAGATCTAGTTTTTTTTTGTTAATCTTGTAAGATTTGTTTATTTATTAGTTTAAGGGTAGTTTTAGTTCACTTTGTTCACAGATTGTTCTTTGTGTTTTTATTTTGTTAATTTATAATGTTTACACTGCACTATCACAATGGATAACGTGTTATGATGATTATTACACTACTTTTAAATTTTTTATAATCAATAGACTAATACTGGACGATACTTTAGTTTTTATTTACTTAAACAAGCGCGAGCTGTTTGTGGTAGTTTGAGCGACACTCGTCCGATATGGATTATGGTGTACAATAAACATTATTCTATTCCAGTTCTGACATTCCTACACACGACGGAACATACCTAGTCGAATTGTTCTTCGTTGAACTCAAACTCAATTAAAATAATAAAAAAGATTTCAATTCAAGGTAAAGAAAAAAATTGCTTCATTCGAATTCGCTTACTAAAGCGGAACAACGCACGAATTTCAAGTTTTTTTTTTATACGAAGTCCCCATAACAAACTTTTGATTTGGAAAAGTTGGGCCTACAATTTCGGTACGTGACAACTTGATTGGTTGGTGAGGGTGAAATTGAATTATGTTCTGCTTATAAGCTATGGTAAATAAAGTTAATTATGGTGGAAAACGACGATATGTTTGGCGTAGCGGCTGAGCCATCGGCTTCTACGACACGTATTGTTGGTTCGATCCCCTCACGAAGCAAATATTTGTATGATCTACAGGTAGCGTAGCGTGATGATATATAGCCTATAGCCTTCCTCAATAAATGGGCTATCTAACACTGAAAGAATTTTTCAAATCGGACCAGTAGTTCCTGAGATTAGCGCGTTCAAGTAAACAAACAAACAAACAAACTCTTCAGCTTTATATATTAGTATATAGATATAGATATAACATACATACAGATATAACATACATACATAAAAACTGCCTCATTAGCCAAGTGGTCCTAAGCGCGACTGCTACGCTAGAGGTCCTGGGTTCGATTCCCAGGTCAAGCAAAGTGTTATTGGGTTTTTATATGAAATTCCCAGTAGCAGCTCGGAGTTAGGAATTTGTGCCCGGTTAATGGCAATGGGCTCGCCCCCTATTGCATGGGACCTAAACCAGGTCCTAACCAGGGGGAATATGCTCGCACGGAGGTTCGAGTTCGTTCTTCGTATCCAATACAACAACATCTTCAGGATGCTGATGCGACTGCCTCGCTATTGTAAGTGCGTCTGGGATGTTTGTGGAGGCCCGAACAGACCGCTTTCATGCGATTATTCGCAAGAGAGTAGCCTCCTTACTACATCGTGTGAGAGGTAGTAGTAACGGTATCCTGCAGATGATTGTTACTCGTCCGGACTGCCCAATCCAACACAAATGGATGCATATTGTGATGGGTGTTGACTAACATAGTTTATAATATTTTACTAACACCAAATATAGTAGTTTAATTATTTTATCTTAAAATTGTATGGATTATTTAATATCTGAAATATTACATATAATAAGAATGTAAGTGAGCCGTGTCTGTACATTGCTTATATTTAAAAAAAAAGTAATTTGGGGGACTCAGAATCGGTAACACAATCCATTTCTATTATTTTTGGAACTTTTGTCTGTCTGTTTGTCTGTCGGTTTGTCTGTCTGTTTGTCTGTCGGTTTGTCTGTATGTTTGACCGCGCATCAAATGATAACTACTGAAGAGATTTGGAGGAAGTGGGCAGGAATTCATAGCCTGTTTCTTGGATTAACATTTAGGCTATTTCTAATTCAAATCGGTTCTCTCTATCAAAAGTTATTAACATTTTAACCATTGAAAACGCTGAATTTTAAAAATAACCATTGAGCTCAATTTATTTTTCAAGTAATTCTGTGTTAGACTAGCACGGATCAAACATTATAACAGAATCAAGTAATACAATTAAAAAATACACTTATAGGCACTAAATAAGATAAAACAAGAAAATAAAGCAGATCAGTCAGAAACCATTATTGTGACCAGGAATTGATTATTAGTACAATTATTCTAACTCTACTTACACAGGGAATCACGGGGCATACATAGGATTTATCCAGGGAGCACAAGCCTGTGTAAAAACTAAATATTTGAGTAGGTTATAGAAGTAAACAAAGAATGACAACTTATTTTCTAGCGGACTAACACGACATCGTTATTACCTCAATGAAATTTGATTCGATAACAGGTGTCATTTTGAGTTGACAATTTTGACAATTATTGTTTTCTTCTTTAAAGCATCCAGCCATATAGTAACTTATTTTATAATTTGAAACCTCCATAGTGTAGATACAGTGCGCACACTTTATTTGAGAAAGTAACTAAAGAGTTTCCATTTATTCAAATAATTAAATAATATACCCTAAGAATATACCAAATATGTATGTATAATAATAATAAAAAAATGCAACGTGCGTTAATCTTAATTTACTGACGCCGAAACAGTTTTGAAATTAAGTAATTTATAGGTCAGAAATACGGTATTCAGAGGTCCATGGCGCTAAGTGTTTTACAAATATGGAAAATCAAATTTTTCGAGGTGGTTAGTTGAAACTTGGAGAGGACAACCGTCTCTCAGGTCAGCTAGTCTGAAATAAATTTAATAATAATAATAAACATACCGGCGAACTGTGGGTGTACATTAGTACGCCTCTGCCTAACCCTTCGGGGAATACAGGCGTGATGGTATGTTATGTTAAAATACCATCATTTTTGGAACATTTGTCTGTCTGTTTGTCTGTCGGTTTGTCTGTCTGTTTGTCTGTCGGTTTGTCTGTCGGTTTGTCTGTATGTTTGACCGCGCATCAAATGATAACTACTGAAGAGATTTGGAGGAAGTGGGCAGGAATTCATAGCCTGTTTCTTGGATTAACATTTAGGCTATTTCTAATTCAAATCGGTTCTCTCTATCAATAGTTATTAACATTTTAACCATTGAAAACGCTGAATTTTAAAAATAACCATTGAGCTCAATTTATTTTTCAAGTAATTCTGTGTTAGACTAGCACGGATCAAACATTATAACAGAATCAAGTAATACAATTAAAAAATACACTTATAGGCACTAAATAAGATAAAACAAGAAAATAAAGCAGATCAGTCAGAAACCATTATTGTGACCAGGAATTGATTATTAGTACAATTATTCTAACTCTACTTACACAGGGAATCACGGGGCATACATAGGATTTATCCAGGGAGCACAAGCCGGTGTAAAAACTAAATATTTGAGTAGGTTATAGAAGTAAACAAAGAATGACAACTTATTTTCTAGCGGACTAACACGACATCGTTATTACCTCAATGAAATTTGATTCGATAACAGGTGTCATTTTGAGTTGACAATTTTGACAATTATTGTTTTCTTCTTTAAAGCATCCAGCCATATAGTAACTTATTTTATAATTTGAAACCTCCATAGTGTAGATACAGTGCGCACACTTTATTTGAGAAAGTAACTAAAGAGTTTCCATTTATTCAAATAATTAAATAATATACCCTAAGAATATACCAAATATGTATGTATAATAATAATAAAAAAATGCAACGTGCGTTAATCTTAATTTACTGACGCCGAAACAGTTTTGAAATTAAGTAATTTATAGGTCAGAAATACGGTATTCAGAGGTCCATGGCGCTAAGTGTATTACAAATATGGAAAATCAAATTTTTCGAGGTGGTTAGTTGAAACTTGGAGAGGACAACCGTCTCTCAGGTCAGCTAGTCTGAAATAAATTTAATAATAATAATAAACATACCGGCGAACTGTGGGTGTACATTAGTACGCCTCTGCCTAACCCTTCGGGGAATACAGGCGTGATGGTATGTTATGTTAAAATACCATCACGCCTGTATTCACTGAAGGGTTAGGCAGAGGTGTACTAAGCTACACGTACAGTTCGCGTTCGGTGTGTTTAGGTCCCATGTAATAGGGGGCCTAATGTAGTAGCCTATTGCCATTAACCGGGCACAAATTCCAAACTCCGAGCTGCCTCTGAGATTTTCATAGAGAAACTCAATAACACTTTGCTCGACTTGGGAATCGAACCCAGGACCTCTAGCGTAGCAGTCGCACTTGGGATCACTACACTAACGAAGAAAATTATACTAGCTATTTAGCTTTTTAGCCCGTGCTTTCACGCGCGTCCTGCTATTAACTCAATTAACAATATAGCATGATATATAATTATGCTACTCCGGAATAATGTAGCTTTAGGTAGGTGAAAGAATTTTTAAAATCTGTTGATTAGTTTTTAATATTATCCATCACAATTTTAGAAACAACACACAAACACTCAATCAAATCTTTCCTCTTTTGAAAATCCATTTCCTCGTAACGAATTCAAATGTCATTCAAAACATAAAAGATGATCGGATCGGTTTTATCGCTATTTGATGTCGTTGTTTTTTTTTCTAGAATATACCTTGCTATTTCGCCCACGTCCGTCTCCTGTCTTGCGGTAGTGTAGCTATGTACCTAGCTGCAGGAAGCTGTTGATATTGATCGAGCGCTTAATTAGCGTAGACTTTAAAAAGGTACTATACATTTCATGATTTTTTACAGCGGTATCGGTTATTTCTGGAAAGTCATTTTATTTCTCGGTAAGTATCGATATTTTTGCCGATTAATTAACTGGCAACTGTTTCAGTGCGGTAGTCTTGTATTACCTAAATATAATGTGTGTAAGTATATATGTACCTACTTACAAATTATAATAATGTGTCTCCCAGAGGATCTAGAAAAATTTAAATCAAAATAAAACTTATAAAGAATTAGGTTGGTTTTTTAACCCAAAGAAAACTATATTTTTGACTCGCAATGGCTTTGCTTTGTTTGTCTGGTGTAGTGAACCAGACGATGCAGGTTTGAATCCTGCCCGCAGTCGAATTTTTCAATGAAACCTAGTCCAAATATTTATTATTTATAAGGTCATCAGGACTCCAAGGTAAGTCGCAGTGTCCCTTAACATTAGGCGAATTGGCGAACAAGCGTAAACCTATTAAGAATTAAAAAAAAAAAAACCAGTTCATAGTAACCATACAGTCAACATGTTTAATTGTTCCTTAGTAATATGGTGAATATTTATAGGCAGCATGGTCTCTGACCTTAGCCTGGTGTGAAAGGAACGAACGTACAAAAAAAAATGTTCCTTAGTAATATGGTGAATATTTACATCTAATCTAAATTCATTATTTTAGTACCTAAGGTTAATTAATTTACTTCACAACATAATCTTTCTGCTGTACACAAACTTAAAATGTTTATTAAAAACTGTGGACATAATTTTAATTTGATCTTGTGGTTTAATAAAGTCGCTAACAAAGTCACTAAGTACTATGTACTAGATACTAGTGCATTAATTATAACTTAGTTTGCAACTTAGCGATAGCGTGCCGACAAACACTATTAATTTGTCGCTCAATTTTCGCTAAAATGAAGTGAAATCAGATTTTCTCCGAACTCCTTATATTGTCCGTAGTGATTAATTTCGTTGGCTCACAAAACACTTTAGGCTTGTCTAGGACACGCCAAGCTTTTTGTTTTAAGGTATAACCTAGCTTAAAACGAGTCGTAATTTAATACACTTGCTCATTCTATCAAAAGGAGTAAAGTAATGCTTAATGTGACAGTATTAAAGCCGATGTGATTTTTGGATAATTCGTACTTCACAGACAGCATTTCAAAATGAAAATTCATTTTTTTTTAAACAAGCTTAGGCACTAGCAATGTGGTTCGCACATTCTAGTGATGCCCTCATGCTAAGCTAAATGTTTGTGTTACGAGGGTTTACGTCCGTAGTGCTATAGGTGAGGTTCGAAACGGCAACCTCATGATCGCTATTTCGACGTACGACCTTTTCAGCATTCTCGGTTGATATACAAATATCAGTGACATTATTTTTTTTAATATTGGTCAGTAACTTAGCTTAATTAAGGCAGAATATACCATCGCTGTTAAACCACCTATTTTTTACAGATATAAAATGGTACCAGAGTACCACCTGTGTTCTACGCAAATAAATCATTATTTCTTTAAATCTACATACATACCATCACGCCTGTTTTCCCCGAAGGGTTAGGCAGAGGCGTACTAATGTACACCCACAGTTCGCCGGTATGTTTAGGTCCCATGTAATAGGGGGCGAGCCTATTGCCATTAACCGGGCACAAATTCCAAACTCCGAGCTGTTACTGGGAATTTCATAGAAAAACCCAATAACACTTTGCTCGACCTGGGAATCGAACCCAGGACCTCAAGCGTAGCAGTCGCGCTCAGGACCACTAGACTAATGAGGCAGTTAAGTCTTTAAATCTAATCAAATCAAATCAAATGTTTTTATTGTGGGCATAGGTTATGTTGTGTATGTTACATATTTTTTACAGCTCCATTATGTCCTGCCTAGTAAGCATACAATAATATTTTCCTGTCATGCAGGTATCCTGGTCTTTCTGTCTAGCTCTACTTTATTCTTACGATTCTTATTAGTATTGCTCAGAGATTAAGGTTGCGATGGTCTGATAACAGTCGCTTCGTGTAATTTAATGGCTAGGGCATCGGACTTGCGATCATGTGGTTGCCGGTTCGAACCCCACCCATTGCACTACCGACGTGAACCCACTCGTAACACAAGCATATTTAGCTAAGCACGAGGGGTTAACAAGAATACTAGTAATGTGCGACCCACATTAAGTACTAGCAAGCTTTTTAAAAAAAAATATAGTTTTCATCTGATTAGTCTGGAAGCGGGAAGCTTGACAGGACATTTGAAACAGACTATGGAGGTAAACAACGTCTCTTTTTTGAAAATCTGTCACTACTACCAACAGTAAAATAGTATATAATTAATAGTTAATTGTCACGAAAATATATTCCAGAAACTAATTAAAATATTGAAGTAACTATGGAAAATTGCTTCATTAGTCTAGTTACTCCTCTTTCTTCTGCTACACTAGAGGTCCTGAATTCGACTCCCAGATCGAGCAATGTTGAATTTTTATAAAATACTCAATAACAGCTCGAAGTTTGGATTTTTGTCCGGTTAATGCCAATAGGGTCACCCCTTATTCCATGGTACCTACCTAAAGATACCGACAAAATGTTGGTTTAAGTATTAAGTCTCTTACCCTTGATGATACCTATGCTATGGAATGTAGGTATAGGTACTGACGGTATGTTATTGTAGGGATAATGTTGACCCGTTCGATTTACATTGTTTTAGCTTAGCAGTCGTCTCCCCACACCCTAGGTAATATGTATTTGTAACATGGAACCGGTCAATTAAGTATGTTTATACGATGTAACGTCCTTCATTAGTCGCCCCTTCAAACTAAAACCCAACAACTAGGTACACATACCCCACATTATGTTATAAACTACGGAAATCTCTAAATATCACACCAACTTCTATTCGATTGAGCAATTAAATAACTCGATATAAAGAACACGGTCTATAAAATCGAACCGAGATGAAATGCATTCCCAGAACGCGCAGCAAAAATAAATAAGACCTGCTTCGCACTCAGACAACGTTCATGTCTGAAGATATTAAAAACTTATTGATACGTGCACAGCTTTGAAAAGTCTCGATGCATTTTTTTTATGGGATAGGGGGGCAAACGAGCAGACGGATCACCTGATGGTAAACGATAACAGCCGCCCATGGACACCTGCAAGACCAGAGAAGTCACAAGTGCGTTGCCCGCCTTTTAAAAGGGTTTGGGCCTCCGGTAACATCACTCACTCGGCGAAACAACGCTTGCGTTGTGTTTCGCCGAGTGAGTTTTCTGTGAGCCAGTTTTCTGTGAGGCCGTGGTATCACTCCGGTCGAGCCGGCCCATTCGTGCCGAAGAATGGCTCTCCCACGCAAAACGAATGTTATAAAACCGATTGAAAAATAAAAACGCCTGTATTCCGAGGCGTACTAATGTGCACCCTGCTTGCTCTACAAGGGCCCTGTATCTTTCGTTCTACCCGATATGAACGCCCGGAATTTATTTTGAGAGGTACTGAAATAAACTAACCCAAAAGTTTTTCAAAATATATTTGTTTGAATGATCACAGTCATTGTTTGGGTTTGTCGTAGGTAGGTACTTATACCTCAGCAGAAGTTTATAATATGAAAGGGCAAAAAAGTTTTGTGAAAACTCGCAAATAAATGTGGGAAGGCTTTCGTTATTATGATGACGGAAACACAGAAAGTAAAGTTGAGGATTGTTACATATATTTTATCAATGTAACGTCTCTCTGTGTTCTCTCTCTCACACACATACACCATCTCTAACTGTTCTGATTTCACTCCCATCTCGAACGTACTAAACGACTAAGCCTCATTACCGTTTATTTTTTTTAAACTAAAGTACCTACCTACCTACGAAATAAACTATGTATCTACTTCCTCAGGATGCAATCTACCTCCTTGCCAAATTTCATCCAAATCTGTTTAGCGGATTAGGCCCAGTGTCCCAATGAACAGAGAATGAGTCCCTACTTTAAACGTAAAACAGATTGCAACTAAAATAAATACAGTTGTTTTCCCGACCTACTATGTTTTTTTTTTCACTTTATTGCTAAAATCAACTCAAGATTTGGATACATCGTTTTGTATGCTTAATGTAGGTAACTGGTTTAAATATATTTCTTTAATAATTCGTGTGAATAATATTATCATTTAAGATTGATATTATTAGGTAATTAACACCCTTAAAACTTTTAATTAAAGAGCTCAATCAAATTGGGTCACGAAACCCTCATTAGATACTTTTTGTTGGAGCCATGATGAAAAAAAATGGTATTTTGTACCGCTTCCTAGGTCGAGATCGTTTGCTTTTTGACGATGGCAAATTACGTCGTCATAATTTGATCAAATATTATTTTGTAAAGCTTTTGTGAAATGAACTGTTACGAGTTCGATAATATTTTTAGATTACGCTGCGATTCGGTGCTTTGTAATCATATATTCATTTAGTAAATACTACTAAATGGGGGAATGGGAATATATGGATACGTAGGTATCTCACAGCAGTGAGATACCTACGTATCCATATATTCCCAAAGTAGAAAGAAGTACGCTTAGCAGCCATGTTTACAATCATTCAAAAAGAAACGAGAAAATCTCTCAGGTAAGCAGGTATCCCTACAAAGTTTTCCTTGTTCCAATTATAAAATCCCAGGCCTATATGACGCAATTGGCAAGAGTTCGAAATTCAAACTGATTCCATGTTTAAAATCATTCATGAATGAATGAATGGGACATCACCAATTGCTAGCTCCTAGTTCGCTGAAGTGAACAGCGATCGGGTTTTCACAACAAATTGGTCTTTTATGACTAAACTCCAGCTTCGAATGCACAGCGCACTGAAAACTCACGACAAAATAAAACTAAAACCACATGAATGCTTTGCTCTGGCCACATTTTAATATATGTACTACCGTAAGTATAGAAATATGAATATTGATCGAAGTTAAGTTTGTTAGCTACTTGCACAAACTTCATAAATGTGCTTAAATTGTATTTAAACACAATTTTCTATAGTAATTTTGTGTTAAAATTCAGTTTAAACATATTTCAGAAGTTGGTGCAAGTGACCCTTAAAGTCTGTAATTTTTTTTATGTATGCTCCATTATATTGTATATTTTAAAGGCTTTCAATATAACTAAATACCGTATCTATGTATTCAGTTATATATAAAACCATTTTTTTAAACTAAATACCTTAGGCGCTTACCTTTACTCCTACTACTGCTTACTGTACGACATTTCTCATCTACTACACCTACTCAGATTTTAACTTTTCTCATTACTTAAAAGCCATAAAGTTATGCCTTCATTTCGAAATTGCCTGTCGGTTCTGTTGAAATGAAGCTTAATTTTATAACTCATGGGGGAATTTTAGTAGGTGGAAGCGTTCATTCAAAGGATCTTTAGGAACTTTAATTCCCTACATGTTCTTGTATCTTTTGTACCTAGGTACCTAATAACTACCTAATCAATATTAAGACTAACAGCCTTAAAAAACTGCGTCCATTTTGTGGCATTTATGGCAGTCGTCATTATGAAATTATTATGTAATGGTACTTACAGCAGATGGCTGTTTTATGATAACCCTTCGAATAATGAATGAAAGATCCCAGTGCTCCAGGACGTTTACGCAATTTGCTGTAGTTTTTTCTTTTTATTTATAGAAAATAATATTCCCCATTACAACATTGTACGACTAATACTAGGGCTAACTTAAGAGTGTGACTAGCGAGACTAAGTAATTGCTCTTGCCTAGAGGAGTATGCTCCACTGAGTAGACGAAGTCTCAAGAATGCTGGATTTTAGACTGTGTGTAGCGTGCGATCCATAGATTCATAGACAATCACACATACATACATACATCACCTTTCCACTAGTTTGTGAGGATGGATGGAAATGGATGGATGGATGTTTGTAACTCTTTCAAGCCATAATGGTTGAACGGATCTCGATAAAATAGAGAAAAGAGATATATAATAGTCTGGAATAACATAGGTAGGTATGGGCTACTTTTTATCTAGGTCAGACTCAATTCTGATGTCCACGCAGACGAACATGCGGGCAGAAGCTAGTGTAGGTACCTAGTATAAACTTAATCTGAGCTGAACCTACTTATATCCTCTTTTATCTGCCCTAGTATTATACTGTACCTAATGGATGTCAGTTTTATTTTAAAGGGCACGTCAAACCTTATTTTAAAGGTTTCTCTGTTGACGTCTTGTCAGAAAAACTGCCTAACCAGGAAATCAAACCAAACATAGCCCACTCCCTACCCTTGTATGGCATAAATCAGGCAGGGGTCACAAACATAAAATACGCAAAAAGAGGTCGCGTTAAAGATAAAACCTTTTTTAAACCACCATGTTAAGTAAAAGGATACAAGTTTAACATAAGTTTATCTACACCCGAGGTTGTGTCCGGATATTATAAATATTCTAGAACATTTCGCTTACAAATAACTTGCTTGTAAAATAACGTTAGTAAATTTGTAAAACATGTATTTACATGTACTTGTACTTGTAATCAAACGCGTACATTTTTAAATACCCACCTACACGTGGCCAAACCAACAGTGATCTCTTCTTTGTATGGATCTGTATACCTCACGTGTTCTGTGGTATACCTATATCAGCGAGGTCAAGCTGTGTCTCAGGATCCGTTTAATTGAGATAAGAAGTTCACCAGTTGTTGTACCAGCTGGAGCATATCATTTCTAACCGTGACAACAAAATCAAAATCTATTCATTAGTTTTTGCTCCAACCCGTAAGAAACAGACAGACAGCCAAACATACAAAGATTTATAAACTAGGTACATTTTTGGGTTATGAGATGTTTATATACCCTAACCGAGTTGTTTTTTGTTTAATATCTTCAATGTACCTACAGACACAGCTTTTTTACGATTTTAAAATAGTAGAGATAATAATTATTTTATATAAGAGCATAGCACGCTTACTGTCCAAACTTTGAAAGTGGATCATAATCACAAATTCGGTTAACAGATCCTGACACATTTGAATTTACACCTTGGACAAAGTAACGATCTCCAAATACAATCTAAGTTTTGCCCAGATTTCCATTGTTTAATGAATATTTTGGGTAGACTAAAGATATCTTTAGATGCAAATCTAAGAAGACAGGTGGCCATAAATTTATGCGATTTCCACCAGAAATAGCTTGCATAACTACTTATGCTACTTCATTGTTCCTGATGTTCCGGATACAATAATTATCATTACATAGGTACACATATCATCACGAAGGGTTAGGCAGAGGTCATACAAAAATGGGTTTGAAAATTGCCTGTCTTCGATTTCCTCCGACATAATTATGTAGGTACCTACATAAGAAAAAAGCACTAGAACATCGTTGGATCATTCAAGCGCACTCGGATATAGTTGCGTCGCTATCATTACCCGCAATATTGTATCAGATTGCGTCCAGCACAATCCGATGGCATTTTATCTGAACACGTACGACACTTCACTAACCAAAAGTTCAAACATTGATGACCTTTCAGAAATAATTTTCCTTAGGTATTATGTTGGACATGCTCCACGTACTACAAGAATTCAAGTTGTAAGAGCTTACATAATGTACCTAAGCTCTTACAACTTGAATTCTTGTAGTAGGTACGTTGAATTCTATTAAATGAATTGAAAGTAGGTAGGTAATATTACCTGCCTACTTAAATGTTTTTTTTTCCAGTTTTTTTATAGGATCAACGAGTAGATGGATCGCCTAATGGTAAGCAATTACCGCCGCCCATGGACACCCACAACACCAGAGGAGTCATAAGTGCGGTGTCGGCCTTTTAAAAGAGTTTGGGCCTCCGGTATTCTCACTCACTCGACGAAATAGGTACAATGTCATGCTGGTTTTGTGTAAAAATGGAGTCGTGATTTGCGTAAGGTTGCTGGCGTAAGCTGGAAGCTAAAAGCCCAGGACAGGATGAAATGGCGCACATTGGGTGAGGCCTACGACCAACTATGGACTAGGTACTCTAGGCTGATGATGATGATGATAATTTCTCAATATTTATATTGACCTCGCACCTCTGCCTGATTATTTATTATTATTATTTATCCTTCCTTGTAAAGTAAAGTAAAGTAAAAATCTATTGAGTCCTTCGTTACCTACAATGTTTACGATGTCTTAAATTAGGTTTAGGTAGTTACTTAAGACATAAAATACATCTTGTAACTAAACACAGGTCGCTAATTTAAACTAGACGCACGTCTATATCTTGGGAGTCTGATTGTAATATAAGCCAATTTTACTCAATAGGTATACCTAAATGATACGGTGTTTGAACAATAATTTCCTTGTCTCGCACTCACCACCCCACGACCGAGATACCCCGAAGCGCGAAAATAAAAAGAACAGAATTTTACGCGGATAAACGTTTCAATGAAATGGGTTCGCAATGTTTACGATGAACGCTATACATTGCCGTTTTATAGGTCCTATATTATATGTCGTTTATCATTATTGGCACTTAGCTTTATTAAAAAACTGGTAGGGATGGTACCTAGGATCCCTTTTTATAGTAGGTGCGGAAAATCGTCATAGATCTTCTGCCACGTAGGGAGAAGACCCTACCCATGGACTAGTACTTACAGAAAAAAATCTGATACGTAACTACTACTACCAGTAGGTACTACCCACTAGTTAATTTTTTTTACCTACTCGGCCGTTCAGAACGGCTTTATTCATTTATTTCGTTTGAATTGTATTTCTGCACTACCTACACTAACTGCCTCACTGAAAGACATCAAGTAGGTAGGTACCTAATTTAGCAAATTACCTACTCACAAGCACATCGCGTGAAGGCCCCAGGGTACAAAATAACTATAGATTTTGCATTGTGTGTGCCTGTAAGTTTTTTTCTTGCCGGGATTTTAAACGACATCGTGGTTAGTTAAGTATTTATCTTGCCATATTTAATAGCATTCCATGATTCCTGTACTATATCTGTATAAGCTAACTAGCTTCTGCCCGCGACTTCGTCCGCGTAGCGTGATGATATATAGCCTATAGCCTTCCTCAATAAATGGACTATCTAACACTGAAAGGATTTTTCAAATCGGACCAGTAGTTCCTGAGATTAGCGCGTTCAAGCAAACAAACTCTTCAGCTTTATATAATAAAGGTAACTAGCTTCTGCCCGCGACTTCGTCCGCGTAGCGTGATGATATATAGCCTATAGCCTTCCTCAATAAATGGGCTATCTAACACTGAAAGAATTTTTCAAATCGGACCAGTAGTTCCTGAGATTAGCGCGTTCAAGCAAACAAACAAACAAACTCTTCAACTTTATATATTAGTATAGATTAGTAAGTATAGAGTACCTATAGATATTAGTATAGATTATTCATCAGATTTAATTGGGTGTCTTTTAGTGCGACAGTTAGGTCTTATTGTGACGTTTTCTATCCAATTTGTAGCATGGGCTACATAGCGCCATTTTAGTGTAGTTTTTATGAGAGGGCTCTCTTTTTTCATTCTTCTTCAGCATAATTGTATCCACTGATATGGCTGTAGGTATGCCTCTTGCATAGCTCTCCAGTTGGATCTAGATGACCAACTGGAGAGCTAGTCTGTGTACATTTCGACTTCCTATTTAGTCTCCAGAAAAGGACCCTAGGGCTTCATTTGCCATTGTTCCTGTTGCAGAAATGTCCGACCCATTCCTATTTTAAGTGCACAGCTCTTTTACCGATGTCGATGACCCTGCTCCGTTGACGAATCTCCTCCCTCAAAGACATTGAGCTTGGATCTCTTGATCGCTATCTGCATAACCTAGAGGTGATGTAGACTTAGTAATCACCAATTTATATTTAGGCATCGCTTCCTTCAGATATGTTTAAAAAAAACTAAATTCTTCGCTTCGCGAAAACGGTCGCCAAGCAACGTGATTGGCTCCTGGAGTCCCCAAAGGATAAAATTAGATCGAACACGATCGAATTCTATCCCACTCACTAATAACATCAATACACAGGCGCTATTATCTTACTCCCACAACAGATGACCTGACACGCCAGTGAATTAATGCCGTCATGCAATTTTATAGATCTTTAAGTACCTATATGTAGGTACCTAGATAGTATACATATAAAGCCATATACGTAGGTGCTTAGGTGCATAAACTTTAGGCTCGCATGGTATGTGCTTTCGTAGATACATAGAGGTCAGCTTATATGAACGGGATGGGAGTTCATTTTTTTAAGTAGGTTATCTTTCCTCGCACTAGGGTTTTCTCCTGTATCATTGGTTAACATGGTTAACAAACACGAATTCTCACACACACAAATGCCCAGACCCGGAACAACTACCTGTAATCTTACAAATATTTGCTCCGTGTGGGGATCGAACCCACAACACGTGTCGCAGCGGCCGATCGCTCACCCGCTACCCGGGATCAAAATGACATAACAAATTACTAGTGTCTTGGGGATCAAAATGCCTTAGCGTATTACTAGTGTTACTAGTATTCTGTTATCTGTGCTAGTGTCTTCTAAAGATTATTTACTTACATAGGTAGGTACTTGAAGTCTCAAGTAACTTTTTTATGTGAGGAGCAGCAGGTGCGTTGCCAGCCTTTTATAATAGTTAGGGCCTCCGGTATCCTCACCCACTCAGCGAAACAACGTAAGCATTGTTTCACGCCGATTTTCTGTGTGGCTGTGGTATCACTCCGGTAGAGCCAGCCCTACAGTACCCTACAGTAGAATCACTACTCTACTAGGGATTGAACCCACGAAAATACACTCAGGAGCCGCAATATTATCCACTAGTCACTAGACCAATGAGGCAGTTTCGTTGTGATATTAATTAATTTTAATAAGGTTCGCTTCTTTCCAGTTCTCTCGTCAACCAGGTCCCCTCGAGTACCCATTAACTTCTCCTAGCAATTAGCAATCGTGGATATTTACTGTAATTTTAGATATCAATAAAGATTATTATAAAATACAATTTTATATTTTCTTGGTGAAAATATAATTAAGAGTTATATTTAGGTAGTTGGGCCGATAAATTAAACTACTATTGCTTTTTTCAACTTGGAAGAGTGTGTTATATTATTTCTTATTAACAAAAAAGATTAACCATGGTACATTAGTAAATTGCCTTAAATGCGAGGGTTCAATAAAAACAACACATTACAACTACTGAATCTTTAATTATATCCAACAAGTACTCTTATGCAAATCTTTTAAATCAATCTTAACTAAAACATAATCGCTAAACTCGAATCTTTCTCATTTGTGTGTCAGATACAAAAATATTAATATCTCATATATCAACAGAAAACCCACTCATACCGTATGATACGCTAAACTTATTGAAATAAAACAACGCACTCATAATTTCAGCGTCCATCGTCTGGGATACTCGACTAGTATCTTAATATAAAATTTATTCACAAGCCAGTGGCGCCGGCTTTCAATATGAAGCCACGATGTACAGATCACTGTCTGGTCAGAGGTCTGCAACAAAATGGTATACTCAATCAGAAAAGACAACTAATCTACAGTGAACACAGACTGACCATATTTTAATTGAAGGCAGGTAATATCTTGCAAAATGCTTAATAATAAACTGACCTATTGGGATAGGTAAGAATCAAGTTACATATATGCATAGGCTTTTATTAAAGCCATATATGGTTCTTTCTTGCAAATACACATTTTTTTTAATAATACAGACTTATTTTAACAACAAAGCTTGGTTTACATAACATACATACATAATCAACCCATTAAACTGTCCCACTGCTGGGCACGGGACTCCTCTCCGAATGAGAGGGATTAGGCTTAGAACAGAATAAACTTAGAATAAAGTTGGCCAATAACTAGACCAGTATTCCATTTATAGATTACTTCCAAAAAACAACTCTTTTTAGTTAAGTCAGTTTATTATTAAGCATACAAGATGTGGCACTTCATAGAAGACTTCATATATAATTCCTTCATCATTAAATTTATGATTGCCTTACAGCCTCCTCTGGTTAAATGTAGTTAATCTGTCTCCACTCTGGTCATATTAATAAAGACCGATTATACATGATACTCATAGCATCAGCAATCAGCTATTAAATTTTTAGTACTAAAATGCATGTAAATGGCAGAATTTAACGAGAATTATTCTAGAATAGTATTAACTCAGTGATGTACACTTATTAGAGTGCTGAACTCCTCGATTACAGATCACAATTAATGCAATTGCTAAACTGCTAATTGCGAATGCTTGATGCCTTAAAGAGAGTTACATTCTCTTATAGTACCTTTATGAAATGCATGGATTGTATTATAATTGTTATACATCTAAATAAATCGAATTATACAGAGCTCAAAAAATATATTAAAGAAACAAGCTATATCTACTCACACACACATGTTTTAAGTATCACTCTTCCAAAGCTTGATAGTCTTGTCGTTCTCTAGCGCCGCTGACGCTATTATGTTCTCGGTAGGGTGGCATGCGGTGCAAAGCACGGTATCTGTGTGGCCAGACAGTCGTTGTACGATCTCTTTTGATTGCAGATTCCAGATGTACACCAGGTTGTCTTCAGACCCTGACACGATCCACTGTGGGCAAAAGCAATGGTTGAGTGGCCCAAGTGATAAAACATAGCACAATCATTTATTTCTACAAATTATTTGTACAGAGCCGGTCGGAAAATTCGAATAGAAATCGCTCGAGAATGTGCAAGCTAGGGAAAGTGAAAGGTTGGGGAGACCCTCACCCGGCAGAGGAACAAATTGTGTTAAAGAAAAATGAACTAAATATGCACATTTATATCTAGTTATAGCATTGAGTAACAGTTCATTGTTTTTTTAAAGATTTATGTAGGTAATCAAGAAAGTGCTTAATTTGAAAATGCTCCAGCAATTGTTACAATAGACAATTTCAAGTAGGAGTTTAGTAACAAAAACTAAGAAATTAGTCTCCGACCTTGACATACTTGCAATCTCTTATCAGTGAGTTGTAGATTTAAATAAAGCCCATGGGAAATCTGAGCTGAGAGCACTCAATAACTGATAAGCTAACTTATATCAGTTTCCGTAAAATGATACTAAAAATGCGCTCTGGCAAAATGTATAATGGAAAACTTATGATGCATATTACGCGAGGAATTCTTAATTTTACATGTCCAAGAAGAACCACTTCCAGCTCAATTGATTTTGAGGAGTTTACTCAAGAATGGTCAATAGAAAACCCACTTAACTCTGTTTTTAACCACCGAGGCAAAAAGGGGGTGTTATACGTTTTACACGTGTATCTGTGTGTCTTTCTGTGGCCTCTTAGCTCCCAAAGGAATGGACCGATTTCGATTTGCGATTCTGATTTTTTTGTTACTTGAACAAGTATTCTCTAAGGTTAGTAGAGAAGAAGGTATTCTTTTCTAGATGATGGGGGGATGTGAGCAACTCTCAATTCTTTACTATCCTGTTACGTCAATGATATTGCAGGAACATAACATAGCCTCATAAGGACCTCTAGCTTAGCAGTCGCGCTTAGGACCACTTGGCTAATGAGGCAGTTTGTCCTAGCTGTTCCATACGATTTCATCCGCGATAAACATATCCGCTTCGCCCCCATAAGTTGTAGCGTGGTGTTATATGGCGAAAATCTACCTCGATAATTGGATTATTCAACATTTAATTGGATCCTGAGATTAACACTTTCAACCAAACAAACATATTTTTCATATTTTTACTATTAGTATAGATAAAGCATACCTTTCCACCAGTAACACTGAAGTTGGCGAAGATGCAATATTTCTCATTCTTATGTCCCGTATAAGTCTTGAGGCACTTGCCTCTGCTGTAGTCCCAAAGCTTGAGCGTATTATCGAGTGTCGCCGCCAAGATATATTTTCCGTTGGGAGAGAACTTCACGAACGATACAGGCGGATTGTCGTCGTCGATCAGTGTCTTTAGACATTGACCTGATGCTGTATCCCAGATTCGACTGAAAAAAGAAAAGTATCATTAGATTATTACATTCCTACATTCACTGCCTATCTATATGTATTTGTAAAAGCAAAATATCACTCTTTGATCAAATATATTCATAAATTTCAACAATTATATAAGCATACAAAATTGAAATTTTGCATATACATAGATAGATTGCTTATAAAATGTAGAAAGACTAGTGTAAATTCTAGTTTACAGCTTGTGGAGTTTGGCATCATGGAACACAGCTAGTAGTCGATATAAAAGAAGGAAAAAAGCTACACAAAGACTGATGTGTGCCGTCGGCTGGGAAATCTGAGCCACTCAAAGCCTAGCTATGGATCATTCTTCAAAAGGCCATTTCAGACATTGCCCTGCATTGTACCCCTAACATGAAATGAAATGAAATGAAATGATATTTATTTCTGTAAGTAGATCATTAGAGACACTTTTACAAGTCAATGTTTTGTTTTTTTTTTATAGCTAGATGGCTTCGGCATTTCCTAACTGACGACCTCTGAGAAGAAACGCCGAAACAAACTCAGAGAATCATGGTCTCTTTTAAAGTCCAGACATAAAATAATGCAAATAATGTGAGTGGGACAATGCAGGGCAATGTCTGAAATGGCCTTTTGAGGAAAGAACCATAGCAGCTTTGAGTAGACCAGTCCTAACTGACGGCAAGCATGCATCAGTCATCGTGTAGCTCAACCATATTTAAGGGAGCTCAACGACCCGTCGCACGACAATACCAGATCAGCAGGACATTCGTGTAGGTCGTATGAAATTCTCAAAGCCTCCAGACTATAAAAACTGGTATAATAAAATCAAGCCTACATGGTACTCACATTTACAAAAGAAAAATGACTAGAATAGACTTAGATGTCAAAATAAATGTCAGTATAAATTGTAATGTCGCAACAAAATATTAATAAAATTCATAAATGTCAAAATTCAATTCACTAATAATAAAAAAAAAAAAAAATATTTTATACATATTTTTGCTACTACTTTATCTGGACTTATGGTTCTCTGAGTCAGTTTTGGTTTCTTCTCACAGATCGTCAGCTAAGAAATGCCGACACCATCTAGCTAGTACTTAAAAAATTAAAACATTGACATGTAAAAGTGTTACAGATGCAGAAATATATTTCATTTCATTAAAATGATCAGTCTTTGAGTAAAGTAATGGCTTACCATAATCCGTCATAGCTTGACGATACAATAAGGCTGCCATCTCTGTTGAAGTGTACTGCTGACACTGGGTCTGAGTGTGCCGGTAATGTTTTCAAACATTTGCCTGAAAACAATTATTATGCATTACTTACTTATACATTGCTGGCCTAGTTACAAGCACTACATAGGATTACTTAGCAACAATTTATGTTACTAAAGTATACTGTGTGCAATAAATACACGACAATTATATGGCACTAGCCTCTGCCCGCGGCTTCGCTCACTTGAAGCTCAAAAACCAGCAGTGATGATCTGTTCTTTGTATGGGTCTCTATACATTAGAGAGGTCAAGCTGTATCTCAGGTTCCGTTTAATTATGTGAGATAAGAATTATACCAGTTTTTAATTTGGAGCACATACTATCTAACAGTGATAACAAAATTAAAATCTATTCAGTAGTTTTTGCGCCAACCCGTAAGAAACAGACAAATAGACAAGAATATTATAAATCACATTTTTGGGTTTGGCGTCGTTTATACACCCTAACCCACTCGTTTTTTTTTATATCTTCAATGTACAGACACAGCTTTTTACAATTTTATAATAGTAGAGATTAAAAAATTACACCACTTTAAAATCATTAAAAATTAATTGTAGTGATGATATTATAATTAAACTTTTAATTTAATTTAAATGCTGACAATAGCGGCTCAGATATTGGATTTGAGACTGATTCATATCAACTAAAAATAGATCCATTCAGATAAGTATAATGTATTTTATTATAATTAAAACATTGCTTATCACTAGGTTTCTCTCATGTACGTAAATGCGTTTATAAATGCAAATACCCAGACCCAGAATAAACGATCTACATTCTTATAAATGGTGATAACAACGGAATCAAACCCACAAACCCTAGCGCGGAAGCCATAACAAGTTTCCTATTACCATTACACACAATACTGATTTGGCCAGGATGTGTATCGTATAAATAGTGCTGTAACCTACTTCCACATGAATTGCAGGCGTGACATTTACGATTGTTTCTAGTTCCATGTGGCTATTATTGGATGCAATTAACGTTCGTATGAAAATTATGTCGAAAGTCGAGTGGTGAATGGTGAAAATGTTTTCACAGTGTGGTGTTAATAGGGTTAAACGCGTTGTATAACAAAGTACACACGTCGACACTTTAAGCTGTACAGTTTAGCCATCCCTACTCCATTACAATAGCAGTCATTTTGGCAATGAAACTGTATTGTTCGACGTGTTGTTGTGTGTACATTCGGATCAGCTTTATAAAGTAGATACCGTGCGCTCGTGACGGCATGTCACGTCTTCGTTTCGATACAATATTAAACATCGTACCATATTATTATACAAATATACACAGCATAGGCATTATTATAATACAGATATTGGTTTGTATAACGTATTATCATTTACCGTATTGTAACCAGTTGATACCGACTGGTATCAATCTATCCCAAAAAATCTTACTTATATAAAAGCACCAAATTTATATGTTCCGTCACTAATAGCAAAAATACTAATAGCAATATAGACTCGAAGAAATGAATAAAAGTGCAAGAAATGCATGTTGTTTTCCCCGTCACTAAATGCCACTAGTGCCGTTAACGCCAGCCGGTGTGAGTGACCTATAGTACCGAGAAATGTATTTTTTAAACACGTACATTGTCTACCTGACATAAACAACTTGAAGTTATGTATGTTTTACATTAAAGTAAGTAGTTAATTGCTAAAATATTAGAGAAAAAGAAAACCGACTTTTCGCATTTAGTGGTTTATCTTCAACTCAATTTATACAGGACGAACTTATTTATAGACAGACCATAAAAAGTAACATTCAAATTAGATCACGATCAGCAAAGATATATATATAGATACTTCGGAAATAACGAAGAAATATGGTTACTATTCAAAAATGAAAGAACAAACTCTTACCTGTCCTTACATCCCATATCCGAACACTCTCGTCAAAACTGCCTGATACGATAAGATTACTTTGTGGATTAAAATTACAGCAAAATACATAGTTGCTATGTCCTTTCAGTGTCTTCAAACATTTGCCGGAACTCAGTTCCCATACCTGTAACATGAAAATAGGTCATATAATTATTTTGTTGTCCACTGACGATACTCTAATTATGAGGCAGAAATATATTTTTACATTTAGTAAAATCCAGTGAAATTCGTAAAGACTCGTACTCTAACTCGTAAAAAAATTTGAAAGTCTTACTTATTATAGTCTATGGAATTGAGCAGATGAAGGGAAATGGCGGACTTTTCGTCTATAAAAATACACAGCTACCATAGAACTTTTTTTTATTTTCATCGTTACGGTTTAGCGAGTATAGAGTTGTCAGGTGTTGTGGCCCCAGAGGTACTACTAACAGCGCACTTACTATTCCTTGACCAAAAATTATACTTTACTAGCTTCTGCCCGCAACTTTGTCTGCGTGGACTTCAGAATTAGGTCCAACCTAGATAAAAAGTAGCCTATGCGCTATTCCAGACTATAATCCATCTTTGTGCCAAATTTTATCCAGATACATTCAGCCGTTCTGGCGTGAAAGGGTTACCAACCTCCTATCCTACTAATATTATAAAATTTCACGTTTATGATATTAGTCCGAAATTGTATTAGTTGTAATTTTTTTTTTACGAGACTGCATGTTTGGCCTTTGGCTAGTCCCCTCGCCTATCGTGGTCTACAATATTGTGTTCGATTCCTACCCGAGGATTTTTTATTTGTGTTCCACGGATATTTGCTTTGAGTTTGTATGTGCTTTGTGTCCCTTAATAGTGTATTTGTGGGGACAAAAGCAGGTGCCCGAGTTAATTAAAAAAAAATGTCGTCAACTGATGTTATCTATATACTTTCGTTATTTGTAAGGGTTCTTCTTCACCTGCTTGATTGAAGTCAATCGGCATGGCGAATGGGTCTTTGTAATAGTTGTATTAGGTACTCCATTTTGAGCTTTTAATGGATATAGACAGAACGGTTTTAACAGACCTCCCCACTCGCAACTGATCAGTTTAGTGTCGATCGACCTTATCGATCTAGATAAATATTTTGTATCGATTGGATCGGCCGATCGGCATCGGTAGAATATCTATATCATTTAAAAAATATGCAGATTCTTCAAGTCCAAATGGTATCACATAAAATGCATACTCTTTAGATAACTTTTGACATCAAATACGTTAATCGCAATAAATTTATTAATTAAATAAATGAATTGGTATTACAACATTGAGGTCAAAGAAAGCTATGCATTGCAAAATGATGGACAAATGTATAAATGTATGTTTAATAATGCACTTCAACTCTCTATGGTAGTGACCAGTTTTTGGTATTTCCCAGTGTATTTTTTTTATTCAATAATATTAATAGGAATTATGTCCATGTATTAATGAGATTGAAATGAGAAACATTGAACTTTACCCATAACTAAATTATTTGATACTTACTACACCAAGGGGTAAAGTTCAATATACTCCTATCATTTGATTTACCAAAAAGGAGTGCATAACTTGAAATAAAGTATGTTTTTTAAGTTATGCATCTCAATAAAGCATTTTATTAAGCTTATCACTTTATTGTTGTCAACTTAAACATACACTGTTATCTATTAAGATATCAGCTAGCTAGTTCAGTAACCTGACAAGTATTTAATCTACTTTGGCAAAGGTAACTTTTTAAAGTTGAGATTTTAAGAATTAGAGCAAGCAATAATCAATCATGATAACATTTTTGTACTCATTATTTCATTTTCTCAAATGAAGAACAGAAGTGAAGTTCACTTTTATTCACTCTCACACAAAGAGTAAACGAAGTACAATACACAAGTTAAATAATGCAATAATTAACCCACAATAGCCACTGATCGTCATAAATTTACGACAATTCAGTGGCAAAGTTACAAAACCCTTTCAATATAAAACATTGCTTTCTTTACTCCAAATGTTTTTATAACAGTCCATACGGGCGTAACCTTTATCGTATAATAAACGGTTGTCATGAATACGGCAACCGACGACACGGAAATCGCGTGTATAAAAAGGGTCTCACGCGATTCCTTACGCCCCCTCCCACTACGCCCTGATCCCCGCTAAGATCATTCACCGCGCCTGCACAGCCTTAAAGTTCGACGTTCGAATTTCGCGCGTTTTACAGTCTATGGTTTTGGACCTTGGAATAAAGAAAGAACAATAGGAACAAAGATTTTTCAGAGGCATTATTATGGTCTTGTTTATGGTTGCAACAACTCTTTCAAAAAGTTTCAGCTTTGTAGGTCAACTCTGATAAAAAAACATTGGGTGAAACAATTTGAACTACAAACTATTTACCTTTAAAGTTTTATCATCACTGGCACTGACTATCAACCTGCTATCTGATGACCAAGCAACATCACTGATTCCCATCTTGTGTCCCGATATTGTCTTCTCAAATTTGCCATCATAAGCACCCCACACCTTAATAAGTTTGTCAGCAGCTGTAAAATAAATAATGTTGGTTGTTAAATTTGAATAATCTTTTGTAGTATGGATTTTCTAAGAAAGGTTTTAATCACATAGTACTGGCAATAATAGACCTAATATGAAAATTATGGTTATTGGGTGTAGCTTACTTTGTTTACCTATTGTAATACTATAATAATAAAGTAAAAAAGGCTCTTAATAAACCATCTTCTTTAAACCTTATGACACTAATTGTCTAACAGATAACTCACTATACCAGTAGGGTTAGAAACATTACACTTTACACAAGCATTTCTTAGGAAAGTGAGCATTAAGTTGTGCTAATGGAAAATTCCCATGATTGGAAAAAACATATATTATGAACTTTTTTTTCCCAATCCCATTGGAATTGTGAAAATTTGAATTGTGTAAAAGATTGCTTTAGCCATAGCAACATGCATTCAGGATGACATCATCACTATATTTATATTTCATTTTAATGGCCAAAAGAAATCTCCCGGTAAAATTCTTTGTTGAAGTTTGCCTAGCAACAGCTGTTTTAAATTGAAAATAAACTGAAGGTTAAACTATGCTTTCCTCAAAAGGCCATTTCATACATTGCACTGTATTGCCCCATTCTATAATTAAAGCATTATTTGATGTTGGGACTTTAAAACAGACACTGTTTCCCTGAGTTTGTTACTTCTAAGAGGTCATAAGTTGGGAAATACTGAAGCCATCTATCTACATATAAAACAAACTATTGACTTGTGAAAGTGTCTCTAAAGACCTACTTACAGATATATTATTTAATTACATCATTTCATTTAAATGGAACGGAATGCATTGATATATTATATTGTATTGTGATAAAACCATCTAAAAAAGTTTAAATTAGGTGGTTTTTTACATTTACCAAGTAGTTACTTTATTAGTTTAAATAGGTAATCCTAACAATAGACATATATGTATGTATATATACAATATTAATACTGTTGTATTTAATAATAATATCCTGTTATTAACCTTCTGTTAACATATTACAACTTATGTTCATGGTTCAGCTGTTACAATATACTAGTAACCATGCTATGAAGTGACTTTTGTTCCATACTTATGCATTGCAACATGTACCAAAGAAACTTATTTTAAGCCATATGAACCTGCCTAATATGTCTTAATGTGACTACACACACATTACATCATATTAGTAAAGTGACAAAAAACAATGATGTAAACTATTTTACAATTATACTTCACACTATTGGCAGCCAACACTCAAGGCCAACATTTACATCAAACTTTGGTTCATTGTAAAATGTATCTATAAAAAAGTTAATGAATAAAATAAGATATTGTTAAAAATTGATGATAATCTTATTTGTGGGTCATGCAGTGGTCACTGGTGCGGAGCTAATCATGATTTAGGTTTTTTTTTACCATGGAGTTTTTAATACTATTTGGTAGCAATAACCACTAAAATGTAATAAACAATGAATGAATGAACATGAACAATGACTAATTAATTGAATTCAGATTTGCTTGAATTCTGACACAAATAAAAAGTACCTATATTTATGTATATGTTTTTCAATCAAATTGTCCTTTGTATGTTTGTTGCTCAATACTCAGCAACAAACATGGAATGACAATTAGTTTTTTTGTAATCTTGCACAATACATAGAAATGATGAAAGCAGAAAGTATGCAGGTCTACAATAATCTGGTGGTATTTTTAGGATGTTTCCAAAGACAAATACTTAAAAATAGTTTCATGCCTATCAAAATGGACACTATTCTTATCACATCCAGATTAAACTTTTTGCTAAGTATATATATTTAGTTGCTATTGATAAGCTGATGAATTAGATTCAGTGACCTCTTCAAGACAGGAAAAATAAAATAATAACATCAAATGTAAATAAAACTAAAAACAACGACCTAGGTACTAATAATGTATGCACAAAAGTAGAATACTCACAGGAGCTTGCCAGCCATTCTCCATTTGGACTGAATTTTACTGACGACACAGCTTTTGTGTGTCCCGCAAGAGTAAATTTGAGTGTGTAATTCGGCTTCTGGAAACCGACATCAAAATTAGCGCCAAATCGCACGTGCTCGTACAAGTTGAAGTTACATAAACATGTGCCGCCCGCCAGACTGACGCAAACCAAAACCAATGAAATGCAATAAAATGACGCTACTTACCGCCACTGAAGACTTATTTGACTGTGGAGCGCTTTGTGATAGCGAATTTGGGCCGGATATGTTGGCGGAGGGCCCACCGTGTGTTTGGTGTGCAGCTGGATGGCCTGGGCCAGGACCTAGCGGCACCATGTTTTAACTTTCGACGCACTACGATTAACTTTGTTCGTCACCCAAAACAGTCACTTTTACACAATGAAAAACAATCTATATTAGACTTCGGAAAAGGTAATACACGGAACTTGTCACTAATTCTAGTTTTTATATAAATTTCAACGTAGATTTTCAAAGAACATTCTAAATCCGGGCGTCCCAATGCGTGCATATTTCGCGAAGACGAACAGTGGTGCCAACCTACTTTTAAATTATTCCCTCCCGCAGAACTCTAGCTGGCCAGCCTATTGTCTTTGGTCAGTTATGTTTTCCAGATTTTCACAATAATTTAACAGAATATTATTCTGTTTATTTGCAAATATATTTTTTAAATTATTATAATAATACCAATTAGTATGGTTGTATTATACTAATATACATCAAAACAACAATTATAAGGAAGTTATTAGGTATGTGCTTATAATATTATTGCCAAATCAAAAAATACCAAAAAAATTACATGGCAGGAACATAAATGACCTTTTTGACATTTCCAAGGTTAAAGTTAAATAAATTGACATTTTGAATTGAAATCGCCGCAAATCAAGTGATAATATTTACTTAGAAGTTTAAAAAACTCAATCAAAATGGCTTTAAATAAACTCAGTATTGACGCCCTTAACTTGGCTGGCAAGCGCGTGCTGATGAGGTGAATATTTAAAACTATCTGCACCCTCAAATCTGTATTTTTATACAACGTGATTACAGGTTTAAATAAATGATTTTAGGGTGGACTTCAACGTGCCCCTCAAAGAGGGAGTAATTACCAACAACCAACGTATTGTTGCTGCTCTTGATTCAGTTAAATATGCCTTGGATAAAGGTGCCAAGTCGGTCGTACTGATGTCACATCTAGGCAGACCGGATGGTCAAGCCAACCTCAAGTACACCCTGAAGCCAGTCGCTGAAGAACTGAAGAAGCTCTTAAACAAGTAAGGCTTGTATTTTTTATCTAGCAAACCAGTTGCATCATGGCTTTCCTATTTATTTACAACAACATAACATTCCATCACACCTGTATTCTCAGAAGTGTTTGGCAGAGGTGTACTAATGTACACCCACAGTTCGCTGGTATGTTTAGGTCCCATGTCATTGTAATAGGGGGTGAGCCCATAGATGACTGGTAAATGTATTTAAAATGCTTGTAACATTATTACAATACATATTTTACTCTTGCAGGGATGTTACTTTCCTCTCTGACTGTGTAGGCGCTGAAGTTGAAGCTGCCTGTGCGGACCCCACTCCAGGATCTATTATTTTGTTGGAGAACCTACGATTCCACATTGAAGAGGAAGGCAAGGGTATTGATGCCTCTGGAGCTAAGGCTAAGGCTGACCCTGAGAAGGTCAAAGCGTTCAGGGCTAGCCTGAGGAAGCTTGGTGATGTTTACATCAATGATGCCTTTGGTAAGCAGTTATTTTTTTTCATTCTTGTTATAATAAACATGTTATTTATACTTGGATAATATTCCTTCATGATTGTGATTATAAAAAAAAAAAAACATTTGGGGAAATTATTCATCTCATTTAGGGTTTCATTGTGGTTTCTTAAAACACCAATAAATATGTATGTTTGAGGATTGATTAAATATAAGGTAAATTTAGTTATACCATTCATACATAGTAACTAATAAAAACTTCTGTTATTTATTTTATTAATATAATTATTGTTTTGTTTTACAGGCACAGCCCACAGAGCCCATAGCTCCATGATGGGTGAAGGCTTTGACCAGAGAGCCAGTGGATTCTTACTCAAGAAGGAATTGCAGTACTTTGCCAAGGCTTTGCATGAGCCTGAAAGGTAATCTTTTTATTTGAATAATTCCAATACCAACTTGTATTAATTCAGTAACACCCTGTAATTACCCACTTATAACACAATAAAAGATTTGGCATTGTGTCTATAACACGGGACCTGATGAATTTAAAACCAAAATTTTAACTTGTAAAAGAGATCTAATCCAATATACTATAGGTATAAGGTACTCTTTTATAATCCTCTTGTTTGTTAACCATCCAATTACAAATGGCTAAATACATTGGAAATAGAACCTTCTTTATATATATAATTATAATAGGTGTTTTTTTACTAAAACCTTCATATACATATTAACATAATGTGGAAAGAAGTGCTCAAATAATATTTGTCAAATTTTGCATTCTAGGCCATTCCTAGCTATCTTGGGAGGTGCTAAAGTAGCTGACAAAATTCAACTTATTGAGAACTTATTGGATAAGGTCAATGAGATGATCATTGGGGGTGGCATGGCCTACACTTTCCTGAAGGAATCCAAGGGTATGCCCGTAAGTACACTGCATTAATATAATAATTGCTAGAGCTTCTTAAGGCAGAAGGTCAAATTCATCTCTTCAGCCTTTCATTTTTTGTTAAATTACAAAGCTTTTGCATACAATATTTCCTGAATTTCATCCTATTAAGACATTTATATCCAAACTCTAAACTGCAGAGTACCTTTGCATAAGTACAATGGCTTATTTGTCCATAAAAAACTTCAAGCAAGTTTAATAGCATTATTTTATCTGATTTTAGATTGGCAATTCCTTATATGATGCAGAAGGTGCCAAAATTGTTGCAAAACTATTGGAAAAAGCTGCCAAAAACAATGTTAAAGTACACCTTCCAGTTGACTTTATCACTGCTGATAAGTTCGATGAAAATGCACAGGTGAGCTTGAGTCATAGAATGCTATTCCTCTAATTTATTGCTCCAATAAGTATCAGTTCAATTTGTTTTATTTATTTTCATTAGGTTGGCACTGCTGATGTAGCAAGTGGTATTCCTGAAGGTTGGATGGGTCTTGATGTAGGACCTAAATCTAGGGAACTTTTTGCTGATCCCATTGCAAGGGCTAAAGTAATTGTATGGAATGGGTATGTATTCACACCTATCACAATTGAAACTAAAATATCAACTTTATAGTTAATGTAATATGGTTTATTTTTTATAGACCTGCTGGTGTGTTCGAATTTGAGAAATTTGCTGGTGGCACCAGGGCTCTCATGGATGGAGTTGTCAAAGCCACTACCAATGGAACAATCACCATTATCGGCGAGTATATTTTGATTTATCTGAATCTTATTATTAGCAATGCTGGAAAAAGCTGTCACTACAAATATGTATAAGTGACAGGATTTAATCTTCAAGCCTATTTATGCCTAGAATCCATCACTGGAAACTGTATTTTCATGGGTAGGCAGAAAATATAGACCACCTGCCACTCACAATCACAAATCCATGAGACATAACATACCATCACGCCTGTATTATCCGAAGGGTTAGGCAGAGGCGTACTAATGTACACCCACAGTTCGCCGGTATGTTTAGGTCCCATGTAATAGGGGGCGAGCCTATTGCCATTAATCGGCCACAAATTCCTAACTCCGAGCTGCTACTGGGAATTTCATAGAAAAACCCAATAACACTTTGCTCGACCTGGGAATCGAACCTAGGACCTCTAGCGTAGCAGACGCGGTCAGGACCACTTGGCTATTGAGGCAATCCATGAGACAGGTATACTTATTACACGACAATAATCTTACCATCAATCTTAATAACGCGTAAATTTTCATATTAGGTGGGGGTGACACAGCTACGTGCTGCGCAAAGTGGGGAACCGAAGACAAGGTATCTCACGTGTCCACCGGTGGCGGCGCCTCCCTTGAGCTTCTTGAGGGTAAGTTGCTAGGAGACAACATTTACTGTTGTTATTATAGATACTAAGACCATATTTCACCCACACACTAGTAATTTCTTGATAACTCGGCAGTTTATTTCATACAAATTATGTTATATTTTTTAATTTTAATGCGAGTAATGTGCTCCAACTGAATGCTGAAATGCAGACTTAATTTTTCTTCAATTCAATCTTTATTATTATTTTTCAGGTAAAGTACTGCCAGGAGTAGCAGCCCTCTCTGACGCATAAATTACAGTGGAAAATATAGCAAAAAGTATTTATACCCAATTAACACCTATTTGCTTTAGTGATGTTAAGAAATTATCCTATTGTGCAAGAAAATTTTGATTTTATAAGTGATATTGTATGTATAGTTCATTATTTTTTAAGTTTTAGGCAAGAGAAATGAGTCACGCGAATCGAATATTGAATAGTGTAATAATTTTATTACTACAAGAAATCAAATAAATGTTGATGAATGTTTCTTTTGTTGTATTTTTGTTAACAACCTCATCTAATAAGAAAAAAAAAATGCCATTACAATACCACAGGCGTCTAAAGAACACAAATCATCCTAGCTTTTCTCAAACTAAAGCAAAGAATCAGTCTAACCAATGTGATTGAATACCACTTGAAGCGACTGATTACGAGTGACTTTTAATGAGTCGAATATATCATGAGTATCTGATACCTCACCTCTGTTACTAGTATTATATTATCTGTGCCTCTGTTATAGAATTACTTTAAAAAAATACAACTTAGTTTTATCAGACAACTGCTAATACCTCAATGAAATACATTTACTTATGAAATACCTATGTCTATCGCGAAATAGCCGTCATAAATTCACTGGATACTTTGGGCATTTACCGAATAGATAGGCTCTTTATGTTCGTGAATACGTGAGATCCGTTTGCATATCTAATACATCATCGATATATTTGATATTAATATTCATTCAATTTTATGCGAGTCGTCGAGAAAACATTTACGTCAGTTATGAAATAAAGTAAGTTAGGTTGGCCAACGTTACTTAGTACAAGTACCTACGTACGTACGTAGTATAACTTAGGTATCTACTGGTGAAAATAGATTTCTAGCTCCGCCTACCTCTGAACTTACCAATATCACAATGCCATCCTCTGTATTCTTGCAGAGTTAGGCTATGTTTGACGGCATGAAGGGCGCAGTGGCTGAGCGATCGACTTCCGCGCCACGAATCTCGTGTTCGATTCCCATGCGAAGCATACCTATAATGTGTATGGCTCATGAGTCATGACAGTATAGATAATGTTCCAGATGATCTGTGAAAAACTTAATTTCGGACAAGTTTTAAAGAAAAATAAAAAGACTAGGCTAAACGAAACCTATAAGTAATTAATTATTATCATACTCATATTCGCGACATATTCATAAAAATATAACCGTATTATCAGCCCTCCATAACTATAATGTTTTATCTTGTTTTGACACGTGATATTCTCTGACAGGGAAAAGATATTATTAATTATTATTAATATAGCTATAACATACCATCACGCTTGTATTCCCCGCAGGGTCAGGCAGAGGCGTACTAATGCACATCCCACAGTTCGTAGGTATGTTTAGGTCCCATATAATAGGGAGCGAGCCTATTGCCATTAACCGGGCACGAATTCCTAACTCCGAGCTGCTACTGGGAATTTCATAGAAAAAACCCAATAACACTGCTCGACCTGGGAACGAACCCAGGACATCTAGCGTAGCAGTCGCGCTCAGGAGCACTTGGCTAATGAGGCAGTTATTATAGCTATAAGAAGACGTTTTATATTTTACTAGCTTCCGCACGCGACTTCATCCGCGTGGAATAGTTACTTAGTCTTAGCGTGATGATATAGCCTTCCTCAATAAATGGAAAAACCGAAAGAATTTTTCGAATCGGACCAGTAGTTTCTGAGATTAGAGCGTTCAAGCTACCAAACAAACTTCAGCTTTATATATTAGTATAGATGAATATGGGTGTTAGTATTTTATTTATATGAGGAGAGGAAGAGAGGAACGATCATCCCCATAACAAAAATTCTAGGTCTGCGATAGGATAACGTTTAGATGACTATAGAATGCGATAATAGTTAAAATTTAATTCATTAGATCCGTTGTTACTAGCTATTTTTTGTGTTCGGTATTTTTATGGGATAGGGGCAAACGAGCAGTTGGATCACCTGATGGTAAGCGATTACCGCCGCCCATGGACACCCGCAACATCAGAGGAGTCGCAAGTGCATTGCCCGCCTTTTAAAAAGGTTGGCGTCTCCGATATCTTTACTCGCTCGGCGAAACATAACGTAAGGGCCACTTGCACCAACTTCTTAAATGTGTTTAAATTGTATTTAAAAACAAAATTTGTGTGAAAAATTGAGTTTAAATATGATTTAAACACAATTAAGAAGTTGGTGCAAGTGGCCCTAAGTGTTGTTTCTGTGAGGCAGAGGCTCATTCGTGCCGAAGCATGGCTCTCCCACGATAATCCTTATGAGTCATGAATCGTTTGCCACCTGGTGCGGTTTTAGGGAATCGTACCGACTAAAAATCGCACTTGCCTTCTTTCCTATAGTCTATAGTCGGTTGAGATTCGTCACGACCGTAACAGACGGTGACGGCGGACTAACGGGAGTATAGCCTGGTGAAAATTCTCAGTCTCAGAATGCTCCTGGGCTAAGCAGTGGGACACAAAATGGGTTGATGAAGATGGTGTTTCTAAAGAGATTATGATTCTTCGTTTGTTCTCGGCAGTTGAAAAACAAAGTCAGTACTTATTCAGGAATTAATGAGTAGTGGATTTCTTTCAACGAAAGTCTATTGCAAATAAAAGAACATAATATTCACTTTGTATTATTAGATTGGCAGTTGTTATTTTCCCACATTCATAATCCGCTAGCAACAGCGCCCAGCGGGAGAGCTCCTTTGGAACATGAAACTCAAAAGAAAACCCGCCTGTGCGTGGCGGAGCTGGGGTACCGTAGGGTTTCGCACCCCTAAAACATTATTTGAATACGATAGGAATATCGCCTTTTATCATGACATCGATGGAAAATTCACAATTGGAGCTGCCCGACTGAGCCACCTTGCAGGGAATCGTAGCCAAATAACATAGCTCCATGCTATGTTGTGTTCCTAACGGTGAGCAAAGTCGCTAGAGCTTGGCGAGGAAACGTTGTGTTGGCAGTGGGAGGGACCGGTAGTATTTAAGAATCACACTTACCTATTGTCTCCTACAACCTATTTCCAGTCAAGTTTAATATAAAAACAACAAAGAGGGCGTAGCTCCAGTGAAGGTACCTACACAGTATTTTCAGGGCTAAATAAATTATATAAAAAACGCCTTATATTTTACAAAAAGGCCCACTTGCACCAACTTTATAAATATGTTTAAATTGTAGTTAAATGCAATTTTTCATTGTACCTAGTTTTGTGTTTAAACACATTTAAGAAGTTGGTGCAAGTGGGCCTTAGTCCAGGAAAATTGGTCGCTGAGAGCGTCGAGCGCATTTAACCTTTCCACTGGCACGACCTTCGCGCTTCATTACATGACTCGTCATGTCTACATGTCGTAAGTGCTTCAACTGAGGGTGAGGCCTGCGTTCAATTCACAGGTCGAACAACTTTTAGAATATTCTCAGTTGCAGAGCGGAGATTAAATTTGTGCCTGCTTACTGGAAACAAGCTGTTGACTGCGGTTTCGCTGACATTCCAAAAGGATTATTTACTATAATAACTCGGCTTTTTTATGGCATATCAAGATGAAACATGCACCAGAATTTAAGTTAGACCCCCAGCTCAAGTGTGGAAACTGTATGCAATTTCTTGTAGATTTTTTTGCGTTATTTGTGTACACAAATATATAGAGACACAGAACAGAATTAAAAAAAAGTATTGTTTTGGCTTCTGTTGCTCTAATAAAGGCGAAGTTGTTCTTAATATACAATTCCAAAGTGTGTATAAGGCCCTAAGATTAATAATTACAAAGGCGTCTCATTCCTTCTAGGTTCCAGGCCATTACCCAGCGCCATTAGCGTTGAAATAATTAATTCTCTGTTGAAATATTATTTTTTATTCGTATTCCTTTGATCTTGCGTAGGTACCTTGTTACCTCTTGAATTGTAGGACTAAAATTACCTATACCTACTGATCATTTTAATTATTGTTGTTCCAAATATAAATTGATTTTAGAGAAAGTGCCTCCTTTTATCTTTTTAGCCTCCCTGATAAGCAGCGAAGTAGAAGATTACAGAAATTATCTAAGAAGATAGATTTTTGGAAAGGTAGATTTGTTCATTTTATAGGGCTTAGACTTCCTAATACTATTGTAAAAGTTTACCCGAGTTTACGCAAAGTCTCACTGTGTCTATAAACGATGAGAGGTAAAGAGACCCTCGGGTCGAATTCACCGTCTATTTCTATTTTACCTGTGACCTTATCTAACAGAAAGGGTACAACAGGACACATTGCAAATATCAACGGCTTTGTATCAGTGGATACAACCAATCTGAACTTTATTGACATTTATCTACCAAGTAAACAATTTGCTTCACATTCATGAATGAGCCGCTGTGCTTTTACACTTTAACCCAATTTATTTCACACCCTATGTGCTTACAATAGGATAACTTTTGCGGTGCTTACTGTATTGATACGGGACCTATTGCAGCTGTGCTGTGATCGCTATCGATCGAAACTTCGCGCAAGCGTCTCTATACATGCAAGGGGATACGACAACAGAAACTTATAATAAGACCAACAATATTAGGACATTTGTTTATAGCAAAACAGGCTTCGTAAAAGGAGTAGCATTGCATTGATGATTTATCAATATAGGTAATATCCTAGCTGTTCGTGCATTGCATACCAATAGGGTGTAACGCTTTCCAATACGTGAGCTCTGGTCCAATTGGCGAAGGTCCGCGCATGCCCGGTGGACTCAGGGGTGGTTTTCAACAAAAAATAATAATTTTACTTAGTGTCAGTGATGTAAAGGACATTCGATGCCGCCGGGTGACCCGGCTGGCGTGAAAAATGTAGTAAATTAATCTCACAGAAAGACAACATACGATTAGTTTAGTGGAGCGTTTATCAATGTCAATTGTTATAGTGTATATCTATTGTACTTAGAAATATCGTTGTTTTTACGTAAATTTATTAACAGGTAAGTGACTTAGCTGTTTGTTTCTTTGATAATTATTTGTTTTAGAACTTGTCTCCTCATTTTTTTTAACTTGTCTCCTCTTTTTTATTGACTTGTCTCCTCATTTTTTTATTAAGAGTTTACCTACGCAGACGCATGGTACATTTTTGTAACATAAATTTGCCCATTAACCCTCCTATGTACCTAGTAATAAATATTTGTAATTATTTTGTGAATTTTAATCTACGTATTTATTTGTTTTTAAATCCTGTGTCGTAGCATTTGTGTCCGAAATTTGCACTTCTTGTTTTTCTTGTGAAGCTTATAAGCTGTTCATGAGACGCTACAGGTCAATCGCGTTTACTTGTTTATGTATCAATATTTGATAAATGCACTTTTATTCTATCCCTTAGCACATATTTATGATACTTCGAAAGGAAAATGGTGAATAAAGTATAATTATTTAGAAGAGGCGTTTCTTTCTCACATTTCCAAATATGCTGGCACATTTCTTAAAGAATACTCGTATATCCGAACATAACACATAAGGTCGTGCTCCCAGGTCATTCCACCTACATAAGAACATATGTAGGTACATATATATGTATAGGTTCTTGTTATGCAAGCGATAGTGCATGTACCTACGACTATTCGCTCGATACTATCGGGTCTGGGGTGTTTCGGCAAAGTTGCACAAGTAACATCTTTCTGCTTAAATTAAGTAAATACACACAATGTGTTGAGAAAACCCTGTTAGACCCGCGAAGGTATTATTAGGTATCAATATCAGGTACTATTTATATAATCGTTTTCACTTTACAAGTAAAACAAAAGTTCAACACAATACTTATTATATACTTACGGCGGCAGCAACACCTTCCCTGGGTGGCAAAATTCTAATGAAGACGGTGCTTTTACCTGAGTTTAAAAATAAATAGATTTTGGGGTGATTGCACCAATTTGGGCACGACAATTTCAAACTTAATTATTATGTTTCCTATCATGAATATTTAGTGTTTTTTTTTATTTTATTTGGTGATGTGATTGGGATACCTATGCGCCCCTTTCGGATCTGACAGATTTTTTACATAGTGTATAGCGATACGATCCCGGAATATATCTTTGTCTACCGTTATTATAAATGAAAAAGTCTTTCTTTTT
The DNA here is from genome assembly GCA_947256265.1 of Acronicta leporina. Classification (NCBI taxonomy): domain Eukaryota; kingdom Metazoa; phylum Arthropoda; class Insecta; order Lepidoptera; family Noctuidae; genus Acronicta; species Acronicta leporina. The sequence goes on from OX366514.1 coordinate 4,649,291, forward strand.
CATTTTTGGGATAAAGATGGATTAGAACTTGGAGAACAAAATAACTTAGGTACTAAACGGGGTTCTAAATGGCTCGTCTAAAATATTTTCCTTGTACAGAATTATACCAAGATTAAAGGGGCGTAGAAATAGCACAGTCAGCATCATATATGTACACCTATCTATGGGCGTACAGACTGTTCAAAATGATCTGAATAACAAAGAAAATTATAGTTTAATTATCTTGATAGGAATGTTTCAGAATTAGCACAGTACCTACACGGCAACTGTCAGTGTGACGTGAATTTTAAATTTCCGTTAATAAAGTTTAATTTCTGAAGAGCCGATTTTTCCATCGCCAGATAAATACGAGTATGGGGGTATAAATTATAATTGTTGACAGTTTTTCTATACAAAATATATCAAATGTCAATTTTATTTCTCAGTTAAAAGATATCTAACGATTTAAAAAAAGTAGTATTTTTTTATATAAGTATAAAGTACAATACACTGTTTTTGATCAGACTGTGGTTTTATTTTGTTTTCCTTCTATGTCCCATTCCGAGGCCAGAATTGATACTAATAAATATCGTATCGCATAATCAGTTAGGTCCTACCGGCACCAGGTATTATCCGGTAGGTACATGGTAATATTAGTAATATCTGATTATTCTGAACTTCCGATCATAAATCTCTATGTAAATCAGTAAATTGCCGCTTGAGGTACCTATGTAAGATTAATTGAGACTCGATTGATTTGACTGTTACTTTTTTATCGTAATTGGCAGAACCAGATCCAATAATTTGTATGGAAGAAATATTTGGCCAAGAAAATTCATGCAAGCGAAGCTACGCACGGTTCGCTACCTAGGTTCAAATAAAAATATTTGAAGTTGAACATCTCCTCTTGGTACAAAATCTTATCTTTAATACTCCTAACATAACAAAAAGTAACATAGGTACCATCACGCCTGTATTCCTCAAAGGGTTAGGCAGAGGCGTACTAATGTACACCCACAGTACGCCGGGCATGTAATAGGGGGCGAGCCTATTGCCATTAACCGGGCACAAATTCCTAACTCCGAGCTGCTACTGGGAATTTCATAGAAAAACCCAATAACATTTGCTCGACCTGGGAAACGAACCCAGGACCTCTAGCGTAGCAGTCGCGCTCAGGACCACTTGGCTAACGAGGCAGATAGTAACAATTTGCATATCATTTACTAATTATTAGCCTGCCTCATTAGCCAAGTGGTCCGGAGCGCGACTGCTACGCTAGAGGTCCTGGGTTCGATTCCCAGGTCGAGCAAAGTGTTATTGGGTTTTTCTATGAAATTCCCAGTAGCAGCTCGGAGTTAGGAATTTGTGCCCGGGCAATGGCAATAGGCTCGCCCCCTATTACATGGGACCTAAACATACCGGCGAACTGTGGGTGTACATTAGTACGCCTCTGCCTAACCCTTCGGGGAATACAGGCGTGATGGTATGTTATGTTATTTACTAATTAACTGCCTCAAAAGTTTACCGGCAGCTAAGAGCTAACCAATATAGTATTTGTGGCTCTTGGTAGCAACTTGGATCTTAAGATCTGCGCCGGGATAATGATGAGCCAGCCCCCTCTTAGGCACATGAGCCCAAGGGAATTATGGGCGCACTTTATTACACCTCTGCCTATCATTTGATGGATACAGGCGACATGGTATATACAAATCACTAGGTACTGCATAATTACCTGTTGGATACAAATATTGCATGTCACTTCGAGTTTTGAAGGCTGAAAATTGTATCGTAAATAGCGACATTGGAAATTAGACCTCTTCAGCTTACTATTTAGGTTGAAACTCATTAAACTTTTGTTAATAACTACGTTAAAATGCTCATTAGCGTCGTGTCAGAAACACAAAAATGTTCGAAATTGCTTGTTAGTTCAAAGTTATTAAGTATGAGTAAATTACATTTAAGTTAATTTTCTTAGAACAAAAGATTAAATTAATAACAAAAACGTGAAGAAAATTGCGATATTGAACCGTGAGTTAATTAAGGTTTAAATTATAAATTAATATTGTAAAGTAAAAATAACAAATTATTCTTAATTGCGTATTCTTCGTATTCTTAATCTCTTATTGGCGTAGATGCTACAATGCAGGGGAAAAATACCTTTGTTTACAAATGCAAACCTTCAAAAAGCGACAAAAATATAATAACAAAATATTCAATCTAGAATTGTGTTTATTATACTTAGATTGTACAATATGAATTTATTTTCTGTGAAAATTTTCCATAGCTTTTCGTGAAAATGACTACATTGGTAAAAATTGATTAATCTTACAACAAACGGTAAGGGTCATATTTCTGCCGAGGTAACCTGGTCTCTTGCGGATGCGCGCATTCCGTCGAATGCACGCGAATTCGCGATCATGTTTATAGGGAATATGAACATGAGCATAGGGAATATGATGTTGAGATAAAGGTGAATTTACATTTAGAGAACGGAATCCCTTAGACTGTGCTAGCATGAATTGACCCTAAGAAGCGTCTCTTGTCGCGCTATCATTGCCATGCTGATAAACGTCCTTATTACCTCGATGTTAAGCTCTATAATACTAAAACGAATGAGATGTTAATAGTTTTATGTTGAATGCCTTAGGGACTAGACAGTCTGACGTCATGTTTCTTTGAACATTAATCTTAGGACATAATTTGACGTTTTCATAAAGTATTCAAAGAAACTAGCGTATTTACTAGGCGTTCTAGTAAAGTCGATTTTAATGTGTATTTAATATTAAGTTATTTTATTTTTAAGCATAAATCTGAAACCTGATTACAATACTTAACGTAAAATTATTTTATGCTAGCTCTAGGTACATGATGTGTTGGACGAATAAATTAAAGTAGGTAGGTATTTCCTATTTTAAAGAACATCAATACTCCTACCAAATGTATACGAGTATTACATTAAGAACCTTTTCAATCCAACGTTTTGGTTTAGGCACCTATGTACATTAATTTTAGGGAGCGAGATTCCATTTTAATATGAATATATTCATTTTTGATAGAAAACATTGATTAAAATTGATATTTCCCTTCGTCTTGCTAGGAATCAGCGATGAAGTAAATCAAACAAAGTTGAGCGGCTCTTCGTAGCCCCTTCGTAGCGGAAAATTGTCGTAGCAAAATCTGCGTAGACAAATTGCTACGCGGATTATTTGAATGACAATACGGTACCTAGTATTCTATTATCTGTGACGGTACGGACATAATATATATTTTCGTTTTATGTGCTCTTATTTATAACTTAACGTGAACTTACTTAAATAATACATTTATTCCCAGGTGGAATAAAAATATTATTTAAATAAATTCCATGAAAGTGCATTTTGGGGTGCTTTACCTAAACTCTTGAAAAAACATAATACAGTTTGAATTTTATTAGAGACAAATTATATTACTTTATGGTTATAAATGCATTTTTATTGAAGCGCAAGTGGGTCACACTTCGCTATTGACCCATTAATCCCCAAATCTCCATGAATTTGTTCTCTATTCTGCGCGACCTAAACAAGCTCATAAGCCTACACACCCCATCCCTTTACAATGCAGTGTTGCAGCACCGAGCTAATAGTAGTAATAAGCGAGACGAAACTGTACTCGGGTCATGGGGTTGCAAGGGGGAGGGGAGCCGGCATCCCACACCCCAGCGAAACGTACTTCAGGTACTTACCACCTACGTTGTTGCAGTTAACAATGTAAATTCTGGAACATGGAGAAATCATAGCGTTCACTGCACACGTGACGTACAACCACACACGCGCGAACATAATTTAAGCTCTTTGCATATCGAAATTGATTTTAAAGTAGGTACTTAGGAGAGGCCTTAAGGCTAAGACGGTCGGTTAGCTCACCAAATTCTAAAACTTATTTAGTTTATCGCGCATTTTAGGTCTATAACACAGTTTACACGGTAGGTTCATGGGATATATATCTCTTGTGCCAATAACTATAATTTTCAAATAGAAGGTTTTTCATGAAAATTCATCGTCACTGAATTTGATTTTACAAGCGAATGTAATACAAAATTGTAATAGTTATTCGCATCCCTTATATACCTACAATATCCGAAAAACAATTTGATTGTGGCTGACTGCCCAAAGCTTTGCCTTAACTTAAATTAATTAGTTCCCTACTGCTACCTTGCTCTGAACTTTCGTAGCATTAAATGTTATATGTTGGTCCTGGCTCTAAATGCATCCTGTGGGACTTGTAATAGTTATACGAGCGAAGCAACAGTGTTCCCTAAACTATGTGTGAAAGTTCTATCCTAGTGTTTCGCAAACGATAATAAAAAAGGAGATATTATTAAAAAATACTGATAGCCTTGTAATAAATAGGACCATTAAGACTTATGAACTGCCAAGTCATAAGTCTCAATAGACTTTTCGTCAAAATTGCGACAGCTACGCTACAGGTTTCAGATGCAATCTGGGACCTGTAGCGTCTAGCAATGTATTATGTATTAGGTTTTTCTATGAACTTTTCAGCAGCCCGGGATTTGGATTTGTGCCTGGTTAATGGCAATACTGGCAATAGACTCGCCCCCTATTATCTGGGACCTAAAACTGTCATAGCTAGGCTACCCGTTTAAGCAAATTTATTATAATGATTCATATTTAGTCCAAATAATTTTCAAACATATAATAATGTAATACCAACTTGTCGAGCTTGTGGTATATATGTTCAAGAATCTTGACCGACATGAAAAGGTAAATGCGGTTTCTAGTAGTTACAAGTCCGACCTACTACAATACCTCTGGCAGTGGAGGAACCATGAGGTTTTCCCGCACTTGATAAAAAAAACAGTTGACATGCGAATATTAGACATTGAAATGAAACTACTTTTACGGATTGTATCGCGTTATATTGATATTATTTAATTCCTGACGTTTCGGATCCTTCACAGCGTCCATGGTCACGGGTAGACCGATGTGATATTACGGTGATGACTTAATGTTAATTCTAAAGGATTCGATTCACGCAGAATGAGCTCACCCTGCCCTTTGGTCTTGCAGTTTTGAGCTTGGATTTAGATTTATTAGATTATAGATACTATAATGGGATTCCAAGCAGTTGGTAGCACCCAGCCATCTTCTCTATTGATATTTGGGTGTTTTTTAATTACAATAGCCTCAGGACTCATCCTGCGTATCGTTTTCTTTTGCAAGAACTTGTGGTTTATCAAATCTGATGTAGTGCCGGGTCTTGTCAATGGTGTCTTCACAAACTGCAGACTTTCTATAACAGCGGTGTTTGACATCTGCAATGTGTTCTTTTACGCGGGTCCCTATGTTTCTTCAGTTATATATAGTTTATCGATACTTCTATTATTCAAAATAACACAATTTTTTTATCAATCAAGTATTGTTTAGTTTCAAAAAGCTTTAGCATTTATTAGATTGGTACCTGATTCTAAAAGTTCTAACGTACCTGTATATCAACAATGTCCACTTCAGACAGCGCCTACCAACAAGTGAATCAATCATTGAATGATTCATGCATCGTATTGTCTCGCAAACAAAGCATTCGATAGCATTCTCTATCGAGAATATGAAAGGAAATTTTTCATTCTTTGTTTATTGATCAATTATGGCAGTTTTTGGAGCAGTATACATATTTTGTTAGCTAAAAGAAATTGCCAATTAAGCTGCGAAGATTGGCTTGTTTGTTTACAAATTTCTCGATCAGGTTCAATGCTTTTTAAATATATTTCTTACTTCAAAATAAGTCAGAACCTTAGTCCTGATCGCCGCCGGAGTTTCCTAACGTTTTGTTTTTCCTTTCGGTGTTGACCGATCTGATAGTAAATAAAAGTGTCGTGACGTCAATAAAAGATGTCTAAATCGTAGTTTTTATTGCTAGGCCTTCAATATATTTTATACCGGCTTAGTTTTATAGTTACGAGGCTTGCTAGACTATGTTCAAGGATAGGTACTATATGCAGTAATTGTTATTGTTCATTGTTATTTTTTTAGGTTATAACTTCTAACTCTTCTGGGACAACCAGCGAGATAGTATGTTAGATATTTATATTTTTTAGTAGTTACTTGTTACTTTTATACTATGCTGTGCAAAAATTGAATTTTTCTACTAAGTACTATACAATAAGTTCCACATTATAAAGGTTTGAACAAACTTATTCGAATCTGTAATAAATATTAACATACAAAATTAGAAATACCTACAAATTACATAACTGAACAAGTTACCCAAGTAGGTATGATGACAAATGACCCTCCATCAATACTTTGACCTAATACTACTGGTTATATTTTATTCATGAAGTTTCGTAATTGATGTCGTCGGTAAAAATTCACTTTGAGCGTCGAACATAATAAATGTTGTGACGACATGACATTATTATTTCCACTTATTGAAAAGGGGGGAGGGAGAAAGTAAGTGAATTATGGTATGCCCTGGATGTAACGGCGCCCTATATTGTATTCAATTCTGCTCAAAGGCTTATTAGGTATCCTTTTAGACGCTAATGAAACATTGAAATATTAATGAAAAAATAAATTGAAATAATGAAAAGCGGCGGTAGCCTAATAGCTAGGGCGTCGGACTTGCGATCATGTGGTTGCCGGTTCGAACCCCACCCATTGTACTACCGATGTGAACCCACTCGTAACACAAGCATATTTAGCTTAGCACGAGGGGTTAACAAGAATACTAGTAATGTGTGACCCACATTGCTAGAAAGCTTTTATTTTTTTTTAAAAAGTTGGTATTGCCCGGAAATTGGACTGCGGAGGTCTGGTGGCTGGCGGTTCGTGCAATATGCTGATATTCAGTCACACCTAGCTAGACTAGACCCCAAGATAGTAAAGAAAAGACTGAAATGACGATGATCGGTATAGGAAGAAAGTACCTACTAGTAGTTTAAAAAAAATAAAGGTATATAGAGAACTGACGAGAAACTTGACTGATTGATTGAACTGATTACAACCTTGACTTGAATGACAACACGTTCGAACCCCATACGGAGCAAATATTTATTGTTCCGGGCCTGGGTGTTTGTGTGTACCTATTTATAAATAGCACCCAAGATACAGGAGAAAATCCTAGTGCGGATTAATGTTTAAAAAATAATAAAAAATAAGCTGCTTGCGCGGCGTTGTGTAGGTATTCTTCTTTGTTTGCGAAAGGCGAAATACATGCGACAATGAAAGGGCTTGCTCTCTGAATTCAGAAGTACGGGTAGGTACCTACGTTACTCTCACTCTGCTCGAGTTCAGAAGTTTACAGAACGTAAACAAACATTTGTGACATTATGTACATTGGTTTTTGTTGGGATGCTTGTTACACCCGTTTATTTAAATTTAAATAAACAGTGTGAGGTACTAGATTCGAGTCTCAAGTCGAGCAGTGTTATAAGAGCGCATCTGAAAATTCACAGTAGCAGCTCAGAATTGGGAATCTACCTGTGTGGTTAAATTGTCCCAGCCTGTGGCATCCTACCTCTGCTAAAGAAAAACAAAACTGGCATATGTAACTGCCACTAAAAAAGTATTAAAAACAAATTAAGGATAGCTTTGGGCGCTCTCGATATCCGGAAGGGTGGCTGCCACCGTTTTCGGCTGAACCGTAGGTCCGATCGTGGTCCGTTTCCAACATAATTATATACACATTAAAAACTATCCTTGGAATTGAGAAATTCTTTGTGTTGTGGTTGCTAACGTAAGCATTAACAAGACGAAAATAAATTCTCAATTCCATCTGTCTATCCAACAGTAATCTCGTCGATCCAATCATCGCAAATATGTTTGGGATAAGAATCGGTCTAGTTCGGTCAGATCCCGTTGAGAATAACGGAATATATTATTCAAATCCCGTAAGTTATACCGACAAGATTCGGAAAAATATTATCAGTTGAAATTTGTGGCGAAGTCTGGGCTGGGTTTTACGGGAGATATGATACTGGAGTGTAATCTGAATAGTTTTTTTTTAATTGAAAGTCGATGAATTCCCGAACGATTATCACCTTTATTGTAAAGTAAGTAAGTACCTACGTACCTAAGTAATATCCTCATGTATCGTTTTTACCTTTGCCCTATAGTCTCGCATCCCACTCGGACGCGCGCTTATGCTAAACTATGCGTATGCCAAACGCGCGCGCCACCTACCTACTGGGGCAAACAGATAGCACCCTGAGGATAGGTATTGGCTTTTGTCTAAAAAAGTAAATAATAAGGACTAAGTAATGTACATTTTTAAACGCGATTGAACCGTAGGCATCACTTTGTGCTTTAATGACTTCAAAGAAGTGTCCATATAAATCATCATCACCATCAACCCTATATATACTGTCTCACTGCTAGACACGGGTCTCCTCTCGGAGCGAGAAGGGTAACCTCTCAGAGTAAGAGGTGTTAGGCACAACACAACACAATACAATCCAACTATGACCAAATACTCAAACGCTACTGAATTTTAAGACGTCCGCCATTTTAATAGAGACAGCGCGAGACTCGTGCTAAATCGATCACTAAGTCAAACTGACTGACGGTAGGTACGAGACTCGTGCTGAATCTACCTATCAATTTAAGTCAATCTGACTGACAGTTCGATTCGATTAAAATTTAGTAGAGTTTGAGTATATGACCGTAAACTTATCAAATTCATCTTGTTCGCAGTAATCGCTAGAACAAAATGCCGGACTGGACCTGGTTGGTGTTTGCGGCGGTGTTTGGGGCTGTCTCGGCTCTCTCCGTGCCGCTGGCCCTCCTAGTATACTTCGTGCGACCCTTTGAAAAGAAGCCAAAGACACAAGAAGACTACACTTTACCTATCACGTTACCACCTGTGAGTATATATTTTTTTTGAATTATCCGCTACGTTCTTTTCGATTTGTACCACCGAGCTACATTATTGTGATCCGCTTTGAATTGTGAAGAAGGCAGTGAAATTTCTGGGCAAATGACTGGACGTGCAACTTCACAGTAACATGAACGTTCGAATGAAAGATACCTCTCATATTCATTCATTTCATTTCATTTCATTGCTCGACCTATGTCATACTGTCCTGGTCAAGTTAATTCAGGGGTCGAGACTACACTGTTGTAATGTACTTAAGTTATTGAAATAAATTCGTTCATTCATTCATTCATATTGAATGAATGAATGAACGAATTTATTCATTCATTCATATTGGTGGTTTCTCATGTTGGTCGCTATTTAAGCTGTGTGTGTGTGTTACTTACCCTCGGGCGAGGCGTAGGTATGCTTGTTTGTCACTTTATTAGTGCAATAAAAAAGACGTAACTTATTTATACTAGCTTCTGCCCGCGAAAATATAAAGGAGCTCACCCCTAATCAAACACTGCAATACTGTATACACTGATACACAATATTTATAGAGTGAATACGATTGCAACAATGCTATGATCCACAAAATTATTTATGGTGCAATTACACTAAGCTCGAATACAAAACATATAATAAATATTTTAGATAGATAAATAAATAAACTAGAATGCTGCAGAAGACAGAAAATAAACAACTTGTCAGTTACATCCCTTGCAATGATATCAATAATACCTACCTACAGGTGCTTTCCTCGGGAAAATCAAGTTTTATCGAATGGGAAGATGTTTTATAGCTAGCTTCCATTATTTCGGAACTCCATCGTACTGAACATTGATCCCATCAATCTTTCTAGACATACATTTTAAGTTTCTCAAAGGCGATGGAGAACAATGGAATGGATAAATTAAAAAAAAACATTGCTTATAATCTAAGTTGCTCCCTCACCTAACATCACTGAGGGAGGAAATATGAGCATTTCAGTGTACAGAGTTTAATGTTTCAAGCATTACATTGGTGAGTGAAGAGAACTCAACATTAGATGCTCAAAATCAAACTGTAATTTTACAGTAGGTACAGACGAATGCTCGTCAAGCTCAAACATTTCAAATTCAATTTTGAGTATTACCTACAATACTGCCTGCTTGCAGCATGGTAATGTAATGCTCAAAATCGAATCTGAAATCTTACATTACCGGCGAATACTACCGGTGAAGGAGCACCTTAAGTTTTTTTCAGCTCATTGTTTTAGTAGGTACGACATTTTTCGGAATTTCATGCGTTTATTTATTTACTTATTCAATAACAGTAGTAGAGGTACACACGCCATTTACCATAAGTTGGTACAATGTATAATGTGTTAATACATACATAGATATGACGTGACCTCTAATAGAAAAGAATATCATAAGTTTTTTAAACCAAATAATAACCACACTAGAATAGGCGTCGTTATATTCCCTGAAGCGAAATCTCATTAAAAGTTTTGTTATAAGAATTTGGTTCGTTTCATTTGATAACTTACCTAAAAGAAAAATAAACGGCTGCCACTTGCCAGACTTTATTTGCAAACTGCTATGATCGGTGCTGAAGTTTCATGTTGTGAAAATTATATCGGTAGGCTTTGTTCGTAGTTGAGTAACATTGCTTTTCGCACGACCAGCCTAAGTTCTAGTTTCATTTTAACTCCCGGTGCAAAAAGCTTAACCTGTGTATCACTCTGATTTCTGACACTTACGCGAATATTAGACATTGAAATGAAACTACATTTTACGGATTTTATCGCGGTATATTGATATTATTTACCCATGCCCGTGACCATGGATGCTGTAAAGGATCCGAAATGTCGGGAACTAAATAATATTAATATACCGCGATAAAATCTGTGTATCACTATCAAATGATCGATCCCAATGACGATATACCGGATTTCGAACTCATTTATTCAAATTCTAAGTATTTCCGATATAAAAATAGCACTTACCAAATATTTGTTAGCCGCTGGGTCCTTAGGACCGCCATAAATTTGATATTGCACCCATAAAATGTTCCATTTTCCAACACCTTATAAGCTTAATAAAATTTGATAAATTATTCTTATCGTACGACTTGATCGCTAACCAAGGTCGGAATCGGAAGCCAATCCTGGCGCACTTCCTGGATTATATGTGATGTGTAATTACTGAAATAGCCTGTACCTACCTCTTATAATTTATGTATGCGGTGAAATGTGTGTTAATTTAATATACCGTCACGCCTGCGTTCCTCGAAGAATTAGGCAGAAGTGCACTTATGTAGTATTACCACAGAACTTAGTATGTTAGGTTCCATGTAATATGGTTATAAAGGATTGATTAAAACCACAGGCTAATACAGCATGTGTTAAGGAAAGCTGAAATAACAGAATCACAGAAGACACATTGGGTGGTCTTGAATCTTTGCTGTACGGCAACAACCCAACAGGTAATTGCTATTGTAATCCATATGGCTGATCGTTTCGCTGAGCCCGTCAAATTCAAATTACAATTAGTTTTTCGCAATTTGTAGGTCTATAACACATTTTAGTTTCCTAGCTGTAGTAATTGCGGCATTACCTATACAATATTCACAACTGAGAATTAAAACCTTTGCCAGTAAATCGATATTGTAGCTAAAAGTAGGGTCAATGGTCAATTTTGGCCAAAATTGACAATTTACCCTACTTTTGGCTTATTTAACGTTTATTAAGCAAAGTTTTTAATGCTCAGTTGTGAATATTGTATAGCTAATGGCGCAATCACTACAGCTAGGAATCTTGAATGTGTCATCTATGAAGTGTTCCCTTACTGAATGTTCACGCAGTGCTACAAATAGAGAGAAATGGAGAAGTATCGCAAAAGCCGCATCCACCATACCAGACGATCCATAACCACGACCACTCTGCCAGGAGTGTACCACTAAGAAGATTGTAGGTACTCCCTAGAGTCTGGACCTGAGAATTTACCTTTCCAAATTTGTTGCTGCACAAAATAAAGATTGTCGACAAGAATCTGTGTTTTTCTCAATTCGGTTTATCAAAACAAAGCTAAAATTATAGCCTTGTTTTTGTTGATCTATCTCAGTGTATTTGTTTGGAATTTATTATTCCTTGTCTAATAAATCTAAAATTGTTGATATCACTAACATTGTCTGTATTTAACGATCAGTGAACGAGATAAAAGCAGAACTCTTATAATTCTCAATTCGAGGACCTACAAAACGACCCTCAATGCCAACCGGCACGTGCCTAGTCAATCCAATTGTGCTCCCCAAATCCACGCCAGACCCCTCTCTTCTTGAGTCGAGGCCAGAATAACTAATTAGGCTACGTAGCTGAGGCATAACTGTTCTATACAGGAATATTTTTTAAGCAGTGCGCAAAAAAATTTTGGTAGTTCAGTATCAGTAATAGAACACATTCCCATTATTAGTTCAAAACTTTTTTTAAAATTTTTATCCGTCTTGAAATCAGCAAAATATGGACACATAATATCTATTCGCAATAATAACAATATGCACGTGTGCCAGCCGACTCACGCGCCGGTGTACAGCTGATGTAGGTACTAAGGCGCGCGCGCTTTGCCGTGCGCTAGCGAGTAACCATAAAATCAGTTTCAAAGTAAACATCTTTCGTTAACGATAACTTCGATAATTTGTACTAAGACATATCAAAATAACAAATTGGTGTTTAATAAAAGTCGTTTAAGTTTCAATTGTCAAAGTTTGCGCACTGAATAAAAATTATTCCGGTATACATGCATGGTCAATAGTCGAAGATGAAAACGAAAAACTTATTAACATTTTCTGCTGCACTGCGAAATAGCAGTCTTTTGCTGGTTAAACACGCAACATACATACGGTAATTTGTTTGTATAATGGTCTCCATGGCGGTTTTAAATAAATTAAATTAGATCTGATGTAGGTATTTATATTGAAATGTCTTGATAATTATTAGATATCAACACCGATTAGATTGATGTTTCCGTAGAATAGAAAATAATACACTTATGTACATACACACCATCACGCTATATCCCCCGAAGTGTTAGGCGTAGGCACATTACACCCGTATGTTTAGGTCCCATTTAAAAGGGGGCGAGCCTATTGCCTTTAACAGGCCACGAATATAGAGTGAAACAAAAAACTAGCAGTCCGTATCAGAAAACCACATCAAAGCCAATCGCCAATCCATTATTTAGTATAATTACGAATACGTTTACTGATTTCACATAAGTAATATATCTATTTATTTAGTTTAATTTTATACTAAACTAGCTTCTGCCCGCGGCTTCGCCCCCGTGGAATAAAAAGTATCGGGAACGGGATAAAAAGTATCCTATGTCCGTTTCCTGGTTCTAAGCTATCTCTCCGCCAATTTTCAGCCAAATCGGTTCAGCCGTTCTTGAGTTATAAATGGAGTAACTAACACAACTTTCTTTTATATATATATAAGATAGATAGATTGTGTTTATTCTATTTGCCAAACTTCTTGGCAGTATATGATTAGGTATAAATGAGACAAAGTTGTAGTATAGTCTGGTTATAATTATCCAAAGGTGCATCTTATATACTAATGACTACGTGTTGATCACGGATAGTAGAAACATTTAATAGATATTGAACGTGCGATAAAGATCATAAGATTGCGATGTAGATTGTAGATACAGCACAAAGATATTGTACTGTAACAGTACACCCCCCTTTAAAAAAAAAATTATTATGGTAATAGTGTTTACAATATAAATTTGACCTAGACCTTACTAGTTATTTGCTGATGTATATAAATAATAATGCTATTGTACGCGGTGGAATTTGATGACGCCTGTTGTGGTGTGATTTGCTGACGTATGTAATTTTGACTTAGCTGTTGCACGAGTGTTTATTATTTTTTTCCGTTAAACTCTTCATTCTTCTGTCCAGTGTTTTCATTATGCCGTAAAGTAGGATCACGCCGATTGTTAAAATAATCTGTCCCATTGCAACATTTCTTGTCCACCGTAAGTCCTCCTGGATCAGGTTACGGAGTTTGTCCGCTTCGTTTTGATTGAGGCAACTGTCCGTATTGTATGTTATCTGGTCCTTAGAACTTTGATTTCCCATTTTAGATGTCTTGTTGTTACGAGTAGTTGTGAATTAATGGTATATGTTAAGATCTATGTAAATATATATACGAATAGCTTGCTTATATCAACGATTTTTTATAGACGTACTACTGGCTTTACTTTACGTCCCGATCGTGTAGTGTACGTGTGTGAATGTCTGTAGAAATCCTTTGAATCTGGCACGTAGTTTGATTCGTCATTGATCATGAATGCTGGTTTCAATCTATCAATTGATATCACTGTCTCTTTATCCCTAATTCTAATGCAAAATGTTTTATCTGTTTTACTAATTACTGGGTAGGGTCCTTCATACGGCGGTGTCAGGGCTTTCTTAATTCTATCACACCGAACAAATACGTGTGAGCATTCTTTGAGTTCGGGATGCACAAATATAGCTTGGTTGTGGTTTTTTCTTTTCGGAATTGATGTCATTTGTGTGATGTCCTTTTGAATTTGTTTTACAAACTCTTCGTACGTTGATAACTGTGCTGCGGATGACTCAAAAAATCCTCCAGGGAGTCGTATTGGCGTTCCATATGTCATCTCTGCTGAACTATAACCTGTGTCTTCTCGCAAGCTACTCCGCAACCCGAGTAAAACTGTTGGAATTTCTTTTAACCAATTTTCGTTGGATTCCCTTTAAAGTTCTATGAAATCTCTCTATCATTCCATTGGATTGCGGATGATAAGGTGTTGTCCTAATTTTATGTATTCCCAAAAATTGTGAGAGTGACTCAAATATTCTTGATTCAAACTGTCGGCCTTGATCCGTAGTGATGCGCAATGGACATCCAAAACGAGTAATCCATCCTTCGAAAAGTGTCTTGGCTACTGTTTCTGCAGTTATATCTTCTACCGGAAATATTTCGGGCCATGACGTACAACGATCTATGATTGTGATTAAATATCTCTTCCCTTGTGAAATCGGAAGTGGTCCGACGATGTCAATATGTAAATGTTCAAAACGTTGCGCTGTCATAAATGTACCAGGAGGTGATATCGTATGTCGTTGTATTTTTGATTTTTGGCAGGCTATACATGATCTACACCAATTATTGATATCTTTGTTCATATACGGCCATAAATACCTTTGGGTTATCATTTTTCTCGTAGTTCTTTTTCCTGGATGGCTCATACCATGAATGGTATCGAAAATTTGTTTGCGAAATTGCTTTGGTAAGTAGGGGCGGCTTTTTCCAGTAGACGTGTCGCAGGTGATGTTTATTGTGGAACCCGGAAGCGTAATGTTTTTGAATTTTAATCTTTTATTGTCACGTAATTTACTTAGTTCATTATCTGTTGATTGACATTTTTCCAATTCAGCGTAATCGATAGGTGATGGCACGTATATTTCCTCTATTCGAGATAAGGCATCGGCGGTAATATTGTCACGTCCGCTTATGTGTTGAATGTTGGTACTGTATTGTGAAATGAAATCTAACTGCCGGACCCGTCGCGGTGTATCGTTTGATGATGGTTTTTGGGAGAATGCGTATGTCAAAGGTCGGTGATCCGTAAATATTGTAAATTCTCTTCCCTCGATTAATCTGTGAAAATGTTTGACGGCCATGTATATTCCTAACAGCTCTCTGTCAAACGTAGAATATTTTTGTTGAGTTTCGCTCAATTTTTGTGAAAAAAAACTTAATGGTTCCCAATTGCGTCCGGATTTTTGTTGTAAAACTCCACCAACGCAAGTAGCACTAGCGTCGGTCATGACCGCTAGTGATGCGTTGCGGGAAGGATGCGCTGTTAACACTGCGTTTTTCATGCTTTCCTTGCATTTTTCGTAAGCTTTGTCTGCTTCCGTTGTCCAAGGAACAGGTGAATTATCGTTCTTTTTTGAACCATGTAGATATTCGTTTAAAATTCTTTGATTTTCCGCTGCGCGTGGAATATTACTTCTGTAGAAATTGACCATGCCCAAAAATCGTCTTAATTCTTGAATTGTTTTCGGTTTGGGAAATTCCATGATTGCTTTGTAATTTTCTTCGGTAGGTTGTATTCCTTGGCTCGTTATATGATAACCTAAGAAATCTATTTCCCTTCTGAGAAATTCGCATTTTTCGAGATTAATGGTTATTCCATTCTCGTGTAAACGTTTGAAAACCGTTTCTAAATGCTGATAATGCAAATCTTCGTTGTCCGATGCGATGAGACAGTCGTCTACAAATATAAATACGAAGTTTAAATCTCTAAATAAGGAATCCATGAATCGTTGAAATGTTTGTGCCGCATTGCGTAATCCGAAAGGCATTCTTAAGTACTCAAAAAGTCCGAAAGGTGTGATGATGGCTGGTTTTTCTATATCTTTAATAGGAATACAGTGGTATGCTTTGCGTATATCTATCTTGCTTAGTATCTTCTTATTTTCTAATATGTATGTAAAGTCAGTTAATCTTGGTAGTGGGTATTTGTCCGGTACTGTCGTGCTATTGAGCATTCGATAGTCTCCGCACGGTCTCCATTCGCCATTTTTCTTTTTTACCATATGTAATGGGCTTGCCCATGGGCTATCTGACGGTCGGCAAATTCCGAGCTCTATCATATTTTGAAATTCCTTTTTGGCTATGTCGTATTTTTCTGGAGGTAATGGTCTTGCCCGAGCTGCGACGGGTGGTCCTGTAGTGATAATGTGGTGTTCAATCTTATGTTTGGGCGCATTGCGTAGAGAGGACTCTTTCGTGATGTCTTCGTATTTGTTTAAAAGTTGCGTAATACGTGAATTCGTTCCCACTGCGATAGTACGAATTGTTTGTTGTGTCGCTTTTTCTGAAGTTACATGCGTTGTCAGCTCTGTAACTTTGTCGATAAGTTTGCGACCTGCTATGTCGACTAATAGTTTATAGTGCTCTAGAAAATCTGCTCCAATTATTGGTTGTGTAACATCGGCGATTATAAAATTCCATTTATAACATCGTTGTAGTCCTAAATTCAAGGTAAGCGTCTTCTCGCCGTAAGTCCTAATTTTAGTCCCATTTGCAGCGTATAGTGTGTATTGTTCATTTTGTAAACTTGAATATCTCTGTTGCTTGCTAATGACTGAAATATTTGCGCCCGTGTCAATTAAAAACTTCATACCACTTTTTCGGTCGGTAATGGTGAGGCGATTGGATGGGTGGATTGCACAGAGTTTCGCCGTTGTCTGTGCTCTTATTCGTTTCCCTGGTTCCGTACGTAAGTCATTGGTTTCCAACCGCATGGTTTAATGCAGTTCCTTGCATATTTTCCGAATCTTTCGTGGTAGTAACAAAATCGATTTGCTCCTCTATAGTTTGTTCTCGGCCTCATAATCGGGAATTGTTGACGTTTCTTGAAATGATTGTGCGTGCTGGGTCGATAGCCATATTGACCTTGCTGAATTGCGTCGATATCTATCTGTAATTTTGCTAGCTGGGCTAAAATGCATGCTGTATTGTTGTCGTTTGAAGTGTCGTTGCTAACAGCTGATATTTCGGTTACTTTTGAATTCATTATTATTTTGTCTGCAATTTGGCTCAGTTTGTCAATTTCCATGTCTTCCGTAACTGCTAGAACCGTAGTAACTGATGTTGGTAAAAGCCTGAACCATAGTAGTTTAATTGTTTCGTCACTGATTTTTCCTCTCCCGAGGACTCGCATTTGACGTAATAACTGCGAAGGTTTTTGATCACCGAGTTCTGTCTCTGATATTAATTTTTGAAACTGTCGCTGTTCTGTTTCTTCGTAACAATCAATTAAACGTTCCTTGATGTTTTTATATTTATCTGTAGTCGGTGGTGAAGTGATTAGGTCACTAACTTGTAGTATTTCTTCCTTGGATAATTTTGCTATTACTGTACAGTATTTGTATTCGTCTCCTTGCTTCTGTGGTGCTAATATGGCTTCTAGTTGCGTGAACCATAATCTTGGTTGGTCTTTCCAAAATTCCGGAATGCGAGATAAAACCGAGGTGCCAGCAGCTACTTCAAGTGTTCCTTGCTGATTTATGTTCGCCTTGCATGGTGATTGTGCCATGTTTCTTGCTGCGTATTCGTTCGTCGGGGTCACCAATTTGCCAAACTTCTTGGCAGTATATGATTAGGTATAAATGAGACAAAGTTGTAGTATAGTCTGGTTATAATTATCCAAAGGTGCATCTTATATACTAATGACTACGTGTTGATCACGGATAGTAGAAACATTTAATAGATATTGAACGTGCGATAAAGATCATAAGATTGCGATGTAGATTGTAGATACAGCACAAAGATATTGTACTGTAACAGTCCCAAAACGAAACGGATGTACTGAGTTTATTTGCCCCGCGTCCACCATTAAACTGTGTCCGGATTAATGCTTTTTAATTAAAAGAGCCCCAATTTATGTCCAAAATATAATTACCAATTACGTCCGTGTAGATATACCTACATAGCAACTGATGAGGTACGTGACATCATTAAATTCCTATCGCATGACATGTATATTGAAATTATTTGACGGATAGGTAAATTACTCCATTTATTTGGCGAAATGAAAATCTGCTTGGAGCGCTGTTTTCGCAGATTTCAGTTTTCTGTATACACATATTTTACTTTGATTGACAAACAAATGAATTTGATTGGCTGGTGAATAAATTAATAAATACATAAATTGTGATTAAATTCTCAGTAGCAGCTCGCAGTTTGTTATTTGTGCCCGGATAATGACAATAGGTTCGCGGTTCGCCCCCTATTACACGGGACCTAAACATACTGGCGAACTGTGGGTGTACATTAGTACGCCTCTTCTTAACCCTTCGGAGAACACAGACGTGATGGTATGTTATATGTATATGTGATTTTAAACTCCAAAATGAAAAAGTTCCATTACGTTTGTATGTCCCACTACCTCTAGCGTGGTCGTGGACTCGTGGTGAGTCCCATAGACAGCCATGGGACTCGTCACATTCACCACGAGTCCAAGACTCGTACCGACTAAAAACCGTACACAGTCACAGGACTGTGTACGGTTTTTAGTCGGTACGAGTCTGACATACCCTGCCCGGCATGCTTTCCAGGCATTTTTTAGGCATTCCCCGGTTGGCATCCATAAGAATTTACCGTTCCTACGTACTATAAATAAAACCTGTGATAGACCGCCAGACACAAGGAAAGACGGACACGTGAATGACAGCAATATGGTTCCGTTTGCCTCCTTCGGGTTCAGAACCCTAAAAAAGGATCTCTAGTTTAGCAGTCGCGCTTAGGACTAGTCTAATGAGGCAGTAAGTACCTATATAATTCTTTGAATAAAGGCTTTATTTAAGTAAGTAGTTTGGGTTAGAAAAATGTTTTTCGTAATTAATGTTATGTTTGTGGTATTTTCTCAGCTGCCTTCATCAAAGGGAATAATGAAGATAGCAGATGTTAATGATGAGAGATTATAGAACCTTGCCCTTAGTTTGCCGTAAATCCTACGTAGGTAATAAATGTCTCAGTATGTTGTTCATCTTCTAAGCTTCACGTTTATGTACTACAATGGAGGATTAAGCTGCGAATTAATATTATTATTAAGCGCATTACTATTCTACTGCTAGACACTTCTTAGATGTAATAATATTGAAAAGAAAATGTAAGAAGAATTTATTTTGTCTTCACTGGTCTACTGAAAGCTCTGCTGCTGAGCGTGAAGTTCAGGGATCGGGGAAAATGTTTTTCTATTAGAAAACTCTCATTCTGAAAGGTGCACGTGCGGGAAAATCTGACGTCCCCCTTCTCGATGGGGTCCGATTATCTCGATTATGGCGAATATGATTCGGAATGTCATGGCGCCGACTCGTGGACTCTAGTGGGTGCCGATTTAGTTACCTGCATCCGTCAATGAGGTTGCTCTACCTGTCGCACCGATCAACTTTCCCTGTGAAACCTATCACTGATTCGTGAACATATACGACTTTTCATGCGTAGATACCGTATTAATTTTTGACGAATAGGGTGAGGTAAAAAATAATATGGGTTGCACAAGTAGGTAGTATGGGTTTCATAGATTTTTTAAATGAAGGTTACTAGCAATGCGAATTGCACATTACTAGTATTTATGTTAACCTCTCGTGCTAATCTAAATGCTTGTGCTACGAGTGGGTAAACCAACGATTGCATATTGTGCCTCGACGTTTACGTCGATAGTGCAATGGGTGGGTTTCGAACCGGTAACCACATGATCACAGCGGCGGTAGCCTAATGGCTACCACCGCTTAAGTTATTGAGTATGACGACAATGGGTGCAAGTAAATAATGGATCTTTCTAATAAAAAAATCAGTAGGTTTGCTTACTAAAGATAGGATTTTGACATTATTTCTATGGACCTTATGTCAAAATCTTATCCCTAGTCAGCAAATCTACTAACAGATTTGTTATAGAAACCCTGTAAATGGGCAGGCTGTACTTATAGTTAGTCTTCTTAAAAGTAAACTACTTTACGAATCGGTAGATACGAGTACTCCGCCTTCTGCCCTGGTGACATACAAACTGAAACCGATTTAAATACCTAAATTCAAGCGTCATGTTTATGACTTCGATCAATACTGAAACTATAACGTGTAAATGTAACACTATCTCATCGAAACGGCATCGTAATAGCAGCTAATTGATTGATCGCGGTAATGTTGGAAACGCCTGCACAATAACTAGAATATACATACATTCGTATATGACTATATTATTATACTATAGCCTCTGCCCGCGGCTTCGCTCGCCTGAAGCTATAGCAGGAATAGAAATGAATTCCAAAAAAAAATATAAATACCAACAGTGATGACCTCTTCTTTGTATGGACCTCTATATATCAGAGGTCAAGCTGTATCTCAGGATGCGTTTAATTAATTGAAATAAGAAGTTCACCAGTTTTTAAGTTGGAGCATATACTTTCTAACAGTGATAAGAAAATTAAAATCTATTCATTAGTTTTTGCTCCAACCCGTAACAAACAGACAAGAATTTTATAAATCACATTTTTGGATTCGGAGACCTTTACAAATATATACCCTATCCCACTTGTTTTTTTTTTAAATATCGTCAATGTACAGACACAGCTTTTTTACAATTTTATAATAGTAGAGAAGAAGAAGTATTTGGTTTATGATTCAAACTGTATGCTGTATGCGCATAGAGAATGTGGAGAAATGACGTGATTCATATTCATAATTATTCATTCATTATTTATTTATTTTTCTCACCACAATATAAACATGATAATTCACATCTACACTAATTAACATAAATATTTCAATTTAGATATTGTGGGGAGACTGGCACCTAAACTAGGCTCGAGGCCTGTATTTCAGGATACCAGGTCTCCGCCCCTTAATCGTTACATTTAATTATGCAATTAATAGCGAAAGGCTGCAGTAAGAATAAATAATAATTGTATTTAGATAATTAATTAACATATTTATATAATATCTAGTTTTTAAATCTGCTTTTATTAAAGAGTTTATGCGAGTCGGTATGTTTGTGTGTGTTTGATTGTATAGGTGTGAGTGAGTATTTTTGTGTGTTTCTGTTGCATCAATGTGAATGTGTGTGTGTGAATATGTGATATACCAAAACTGACCAAGCTGCTCGACGCTGTTGATCTGAAGACCTATTTGGTGTGACATAACTGCAACGTGAAGGCGATCGCTTGGTTTCAATTGCTTTTCGAAATTTGTAGATCTCACATTCTACGTTCATGACAGTAGTAATCGCGACATTAACAATACAATTTAAAACTGAGTACCTACTGAAATCTTTGCTATCTACTAGCCTCCTAAAATCTTTTCCAGTGTTTTAACTCGAAATTATAGATACCTAGTTTTAAATAACTATGACAACTAATTAAGTTTTTCGCAAATTGGAGGTCGCAAGTTACATAACAAAACCCAAAAAACAAAGAAATTCGGCTGGCTAGGTCGAACGATCTGCAATACTTAGGACAATAATAGATCCGGAAATCCTGTGCAAAAATACTTCTCCTAGAATTTTTGCAAATGATTTCCTTATATAACGGGATTATGGAATTTTTCCACGGAATAGAGAAAATCTCATCAGTGCGGGTAACATCGTGAATATGAAAATAATTATATTACTTGTTTGTCTACAGGAAGTACTAAACGAGCTTACACGTGGGCTAGGCAGTACGCCAGAGGGCGCTCTCAACACGATGCTGCAGTTCATCTTCCAGCAGAGTACGGCCGACACTCGCTGGCTGCGCAGACGCATGGCAACGGAACTCGCAGAACTGCTAGCTAAGACGTCTTCTGGAAAAATCTTCGAATCTTTAACGGTAAGTAAACATTTTGAAAGAAAGAACACACACACACATAACCAGTAGAAATACAATAATTATAGGTACCTAGGTACCTGGGGAGGTAGTGCATCTTCTCGAAAGGGTCTTCTCTATTACTACTACCATACAATTTATTTTCCAAAGACAGTAGGTAGGTACCCATGTAAGACTCATAGTAAAATAGTTTTATTGGCCTGAAGGTTCTGCCTATTCTTATGAGAGAAAAGGCATATCATATACTCTCTTCTGCTCTTTGATTGATCTGATCTGAAGAGCAGGCGTTGGAATCAAACATTATGTCAAGGTGAATTTAGCTTTTCTAACCTGTATTCCAAGCATCGGTTTTGTTTATTATAGTAAATTTTTTTTAAAGTTTACCAGCAAACTATTCGCTCCAATGACCACCGATTTGCGGTACAATCGGCGCCAACGATTCGTGACCGCTGATGTGAAAATGCCCCTCCCGACTCGGAACAAATTATAAAAAGTACTATTTTATTGCGTTATCATATTATTGATCTAGGCGTCATCGCATGCCTACCACAAAACAGTGACGCAAGTAACTTCATTCGCAGCCATGGGAGTTGAGGGTTTAAGTAAGTATACTTAAGCCCTCAAGTCCCATGGCCCTGATTTATCCCTATGGATAGAAAAGATGGCTCCATAGACATAGACACACAATAGTAAAACAAGTATCAGCTGGTCACTCACTCTAATAAACATCTTAAAAACCATTTTATTCTCCTGATCATCCTAAAGTATCCTTAAAAGTTGGAGATCCTGTATTGATAGAAAAAACTGATTGCTTAGGAGTCTACCTAACTGAGGAAATACTTCGTATAGGTACCTACATAAGTTACCTCAACATCTCTTAATTATTGTATGTCCTGTCTTTGTCTCGCGAATAATTTGTTGCTACGGAGCCGAAAGATTTATTTATTTATACAATTTAACTATTAATTATTTACTTTTATTTACTATTACTATGGTCATAGACCAATTACACAAATTAAATAGAATTATGATTACAAATAATAAATTTCCTACCTATAACAAGGAGTTATACTGTAGGTAATAAATTTAAAAATACATCTTATGTAAATTACAAACTTTCATTTCACGAGGTACTTATAGAGTTGTTAAGAAGGCAACAAGATCGTACCTACTCATCGTAAATTAATTAGTTTGTTTCGTGTGTTCTCAAACTCAGAGGGCCGGATGTAGCCCGAGGCAGTTCCAGTACTTGAACAAAAATCCTCGTTCTCTACGTTGTTCGGCAGCGATTACGTATTATCTGAAGTCCCGAAGGCGAAAACTTTTGTACTTCAGTTTTCTCAGTAATTTCTATGATAATGGCACGTGTAAGATAACGTTCTCTTTTTTTGTTTTTCTTGAGAGCACACGAATAACGCTAATAATTGGGGTAGGTACACTGGAGGGCTACATGTACTGTTGTAAAGGGATTTTCAATGTCACGTATGATAATGCGTCACCCTTTGCGCTACCTAATTGTAAAGCGTTGTACCTACTTGCAAGGGTCATTTATGAGTTTAATCTTTAAACTGCGACATTAATCGATTCTACCCGTGTCAATTACAAACACTTTCGCGGAAACGATTACTTTACTAAAATAAATATTTGGTTGGGTAATTAGGTTAGTTCCTGTCGTATTCGATATAAAGGATTCGTAATCAAGTCATAGTAACTTTTACCTTGTACGCGAACGTGGTTAATACTGGTTCAAACATCAAAAAACGTACAAGTTAATATTACATATATCGTTTAATAACTTTTTTAGCGCGTCAATATTACTTTAAAAAGATATTTACCGTTTTTAATTACGCTGCGACATATAACAACATAGAGCATAAAATGGGAGGAACAAAACAACTGCCTCATTAGCCTAGAGGTCCTGAGCGCGACTGCTACGCTTCAGGTCCTGGGTTCGATTGCCAGGTCGAGCAGTGTTATTGGTTTTTTCTATGAAATTCCCAGTAACAGCTCGGAGTTTGGAATTTGTGCCCGGTTAATGGCAATAGGCTCAATAGGCGCCCCCTATTACATGGGTCCTAAACATACCAGCGAACTGTGGGTGTACATTAGTACGCCTCTGCCTAACCCTTCGGGGAAAACAGGCGTGATACTATGTTATGTTAAAACAACAGTTGTTGTGGGACACTAATCAGGACCCTTTCCTTATTTCACAGCTTCGCTCCCTTGAAGTGGGCACGGAGTTTCCAAGCATCACGAACTTGCGCCTCGTGTCTGGTGAACTAGAGGAAGATGGAGCACGACTGAGAGCCCTGGATCTCAAGTTTGACTTAGCATACGATGGTAACTTCAGAATCGATGTCGACGCTGTCATGTTGCTGGGGAAAATCGCCAATATATCTATTACAGGTAAGTTTTGTTTGAGAAAATCATCAAACTTCAGTTTCACTGAACACTTAAATGTCACACATTATTATGGAAGCCGTGGCCGCTTTTTACCGTGAGAGTCATGCTTCAACTCAAATGGGCAAGCTCTACCGGAGTGATACCACGGCCTCACAGAAAACCGGCGTGAAACAATGCTTACGTTGCGCCGAGTGAATGAGGATACCGGACGCCCAAACCCTTTTAAAAGGCCGCCCAAACCCTTTTAAAATCACGAGTGCCTTTTTAAAGGCACTTGTGATTCCTCTGGTGTCCATGGGCGGCGGTATGATATACAAAAATAGTTTGCTTCATAAGTTTACATACAAGTTTAGTGTTTGGAACTTCCCTTTAAGCAAGTAATGCCTGTGTTGGGAAGCCCCGCTCTTCCATAGCAAAGCAATACACAATTAGAAGACTTGGTATGGTATTTACACAAAACAATAGGTACAGAACTTACAATTTAATTTTAAAATAAGAAAATCTTGCTTGCAGCTGTGTGTTCAGTGTTATGTGAGGTAGTGTGTTGTGTTCGAAGGATAGTATATGGCATGTTGCGTATGTGTGAGTG
This sequence comes from Acronicta leporina, assembly GCA_947256265.1. Lineage (NCBI taxonomy): Eukaryota > Metazoa > Arthropoda > Insecta > Lepidoptera > Noctuidae > Acronicta > Acronicta leporina. The sequence goes on from OX366514.1 coordinate 4,674,498, forward strand.
TGATGATACTGAATTTAGTGATGGATGTCGTAAGGCCGTGTGTTGTGTTGTTATTTTTTTTTAATTTTTTTTTATTATAAAGCTGACCTCAACAGTAAAAAGTCAGTCAGTCAGCTTATGCTGGATATGTTTAATTAAAATTAAAATATTCTTTATTGACGCAAATAACCTTGACAAAGTACCTCCTTATTGATTAGGTTATGAGTTAACAATTAAGGTATCTTGGATAGTTGAAACCCTGCCTCCTAAACTAAGGAAAACCTGTGACTTAGAAGTCACAGGTTTACCTATATAATTTATTGTCAAACAATTTACATAGTAGTTGACCTCTAATACCCAAGTTAAGATTGAACTTATGTTATGGGCGTCATATGTACCTACATAATTATGTAACCATTTTGTATATATTGCTAGAATTAATGTGATTTTCTCAATCTTTCTAGTGGAAAGTATAAGCGGCAATGTTCGCGTGATGTTCCGTCGAAATCCGTACACGCATTGGGCGCTGGCGTTTGAGTCACCACCGAAACTTGAGCTCCGAGTACGAGGAAGATTCCAGGGCCGTCAGATCAAGCCTAGACTGGCTTCATTAGTCGCTGCACATATAAGACGAGCTGTCGCACAAAGGCATACGCTGCCTAATTATAAAATACGGTATGTTTTCCTGATATTAATGAATGAGACAAGATGTTTGAAGTAGGAAACATTATTAAAAATGTTCCTAAGTTACCTTTGGATACAGGCAGACGGAATGTTCTGGATTATACAAAGCTATTTAAATATTTTTTGCGTTTATTTGCTAATGATGAAGTAACTTGAGAAATGTACCTTTTTCGGCACATTCATTAATTCACATAATAATTGTAAAAAGAAGCACAAAAAGCTCTAAGGGAAGCCCAAAGCTTTTTTTCATTAATTAATTTTAACCTCTTTAAACAATTTTGTGTATGTAGCGCAAAGTCTATACTATAATAACATTATTTTTGAGAGAAAGAGACAGAGGAACCCACCAAAACAACTTTAACTTTAACTTAGTTTATTTTTCAATAGGCTTACTATTTTTAATAAATCGAACACACAACCAACTACCCTGTTTCTATCAAGCATCCGTAAGAAGGTACTTTAGGGACTTTAAACTGAACTATGAACTATACTTTTAATTTAAAATGAACGTTCAATAGATATCTGCTTATTACTAGGTATAAACCATTCTTCCCGAAGTCAGACCCTGGCAGCACAGAAGGCGACGAAGGGCCTACCCCACATGGCAGGCTGACAGTACGACTGATGGAGGTCACCCGGCTACAGTGGTCTGGAGGACCGGCAACTGTACGGGCGTCCTTAGCGGTCGACTCGCATGGATGGGTGAGTGAGATAGCCATTAATTTGACACTTCAAAATATATACCCGTCTCTATCTCTCTATTTGATTTCAATAAAATGAGATGGCACTAGAAATAATACCTACTTGAACTATCTCTTAGCTAGAGAAACCTTTGAAATCATGTAGCCGCTTTTCTGTCATATCGCTGGCCAAGGGTCTCGCCTTGCTCAGTCTAGGATTAACATTACTCTAAAAGGAATGTGTATCTTTACCGTGGAAGACCCATGCTTCGGTACGAATGGGCCAGCTCGACCGGAGTGATACCTTACAGAAAACCGGCGTGAAACAACGCTTACGTTGTGTTTCACCGAGTGAGTGAGGATATCGGAGCCCAAATTTTATCATTTTAAAAGGACGGCACCGCACCTGTGTCTCTCATGGTGTTGTGGGTGTCCATGGGCGACGGTAATCGCCTACCATCAGGTGACCTGTCTGCTCCATCAAAAAAAGCATATAGGTTGGTGCGTTATTTCTTATGACAACCTACGAGTCGATTCACAGAGTCGTGAAATTGGCTTTAATTCAGGTAAGCCCAGCATAGTGAGAACAAGGAATAATATTTCAATAGAACGGAAGGGAAGATCATTTAGAAATTAATTATTAATCATTATTATTGATAGAAACAACAAAATATAATTAAGGAAAAATGATCTCTATATTGAGTGTGTTTTAAGCAATTATTTAAAACATAATTAATAGAAGCATAAATAATATAATCAAACAAGGACTTCAGGAACCGGTAGAAATTTATTCACCGATTTTTTTCAAGACCTCGTTATTATTAACCTTTATTCTAGAAACATGAAATTTGTACAGAGGTCTCTTGCGCAATCACTAATTTTTACACGGACGTACACACTCAACTTCCTATGTGGAAGCAATTATTATTATTCCAAACATTTAAAAAATATAACATAGCGGTATGTTGATATATATTTAATGCCTATTTTTATATGACTATGTCCTTCAAAGGTGAGTGAGTCAGGGAATCTGACCGAACCGAACTTGGTGGCGAGGCACCGAATGCCTCCAGCCAAGAATAGGTACATAAATAGAAACAGAGATTCCCTTATATACACCCCACAGTTACCCTGTCTGTTTCTAGGTGTCACTTTTAATGGGGTGAGCCTATTACCATTACCCAAGCACAAATTCTAACTCAGAGCTATGAGTGAACTGAGAATTTCATAGAAAAACCAACACCACCTCTGTTCGGAACAATATTGCAACCGAACAGCTCAGCACTTTACCCGTGCGCTCTTTATAAATTAATAACTCATTACGATTACGAGTTCGTGCGTGTTCGAATACCAGTCGCGTAACTCTTATCAAATCAAATAAAATAACCTAAAATCATCTTCTTAGTGCTAATTTAGTATTAATCATTCTATAATAACTTGTTATTATCAATATAACTTGCTAAACCATATAATTTCGTATCATTTAACTATCTATCAAACCATAAACATTCTAATCAATAAATTATCAACCAAACCTGAAGGTAGTGCTATACAATATATCACCGACGAGCACTAACTCGTAAAACCTCTGTACCCGTGGTTTCAGAGCGTCAAAGTAGCCACACTTGGAACCGCTTGAACAATAAAGCAGTTAAAGTCATAATTTATCCATTTCCAAAGGTTTCACTGCGACGTGGAGTACTCGTGCTAGACGTGGTGTTGCCAGCTGTGGCGGGCCCGTTAGGACTGGTGTGTTGCCAAGGTGTAGGGGCGGTGTTAGTAGACACTGTCGTCCCGATGTCGCCCGCATACCGCGCTGACCTGCGCCGTGACGACGTCGTCTTGGCCATAGACAACAAGCCAGTTAATAACGTGGCTCAGGTAAGTCTATAGGATACTGATATTTGTGTAAAGTGACGATAGTTTGATGCGAAAGGTGTTGGTCTAACTAGAAATTTTCTACTCGTCGAGAAAAAAGGTTGTAATTTATTAACCATTTTTAACTTCTTTGATAGGGAGAGGAGGTCCTTAACTCGTCTGTTTTTTGTTTATGGTACTCGATATATTCGCCAATTGTGAATCTTTCGACTTTGCCTTTTTTATCGATAGAATATACTTACCTACTGACTTTCGAGATGGTCCGATATAAATTATATTAGTATCCGACCATGACATAACATATCATACTATTACGCCTGTATTCCCTGAACGGGTGTACTATAATGTACATTCTCAGTTCGCCGGCTTTTAGATCCCATTTAGGTAATAAGGGGCAATCCTATTGCCATTAACCGGGCACATATCCAAACGAAGCTTTTACTGAGATATTTCATTTAAAAACGCAATAACACTGCTTAGATAGACTGATCTTAGGTTCTGAAGAAAAACCAAATAATGGTTCAGTTTGGTATTTTTCTTAAATTTTACAATAGATCTTTAACGTCTGCTAGGTGGGGAAACTCCTGCGGCTAGTAGAACGTCGCGCAGTAACAGTGCGGGTGAAACGCGGCGGCAGCGGCGCGGGCGCACGGCGAGATGAAGCTAATGAACCGAAGCGCATAAAGCCGAACTTCTCCTTCAGAAGAGTGTCAGAAGTGATGGAGGGAGTCAGACTGCAGGGTATGAGAGCTGCGGCGTCCAAGAGTAGTTTACAGGCAAGTTTTAAGTTTAGGATTTTTTACTTTGAAGTAAAGCTGTGTATATTATTTAAAAGATTATTTTAAAGTAAGACATGTCGGTTGAGATGCAAATAACTTTGCTTTTCAATAGTTGTCACTTCACCTTTAACACGTAAAACTGAGAATTTGAAGGCAAATTTCGACATGATGAGTGGGAGTCGCGGTGGCTTAGTAACCTACCTAATGCAGGTTCGAATCCTGCCCACAAGTCGAATTTTTCCTTCACTAAGATATCAAAATAACTTAATGATATAGCATATTCAAGGATTTAGAACAGATAAAATAGATACAGCAATCATCGTTATTAGATAATCCCTTATCCCGGGATCTTTCTTTCTTATCATCAGGATTCAGAATCCAGTCCAGCCAAGACAGTAGAACCACAAAACGAGACTGATGCACAAACCAAACCTAAACCAGAGCCCGCGCGGCAAACGAAGCCTACCGAGCAGCCATCTTCGGCTAACCTCGGCCTTCGGAAGCGACGGTGCTCCGTAGAAAATAAGTCTTCCGACAGCTCAGCTGGTAGTACCCCGCCAGCTTCCGGCGCGAGCACTCCTCTCCGACAAGCCAACTTAATCAACAAAACCGTGAAACATCCAGACATTCCTATCATCAGAACCGACTCCTCAGAATGTAGGATACAGGAGAAAGAAGCAGACGAAGAAGAAATATTTGAAGTTGGAGGACCGAGACAGTGTGAACATGTAGAGATATGCCAAATGTTTTGGACCAAACACACAGCGTTGAAGCCAATCATTCCCTTCGATGAAGAAACAGAATTCAAACTGAATGAGAATCACAAATATTTGAACATAAACGTTTGGGCCACAGTTGCTGGCGAGAAGGAAGAGATTTTGTTAGGATATCTTAATATACCACTAACGGCTTTATTGGCTGAATGCCAGGATTCCACCGTCCCGCATCATATGAAGAGATACCAGTTCTTGCCGCCAGATGTCGATATAAAGTTCAGGTAATATTAGTAGGAAACGATAAAACCGCTAGAGGGCACTACATGTAGAGAAAGGCTATTTCTTTCAACTTTGTTTTACCCCTACCAGCCTAATATAATTAACGTTATATCTGCTGCGTATAAATACTCACTATTTTCTTCTGTTTAATAAGAGTGGGATCAAATAAAAAACATCATTTATTGATTAATAAATCTGTAATCTTGAAACGAATTAACTGATCGCTGTTAACGCAACCATTGCGCTTACGCATGTGCCTATTTGCAATTGATTCAATACTTGATACCTACGTATTAACGCTTATTCGCTAGCTCACTCACTGTGGAAGCAGTTTATTTAACTGTACTTATTGCTATCTCTGTTTTCTTTCCTTCCCTAATCTATAGATATTAGAGGCGCTTGCAATCTTAATCTATATCAATAAACGGGAGAAGCACTCGCATAAGCTAACAAAAATTATTGTGACGTCACTTATTATTTTATACGCCAACATAAAACTATGTTCCCTATACATATACAGACTTCATTATGTGATGAACGAGACTATAACGGAAATCCCAGCTTCGTATGACTGTCTTTATCTCAATTATAACCCTTTTCTTGCATGTCTTTCATAAAAAACACAAGTAAGCATTCTTATACTATTTATTACTGATACTTTATTTTATTTTTTAACCCTCGACGTACCATTAAGACGACGTTTCACCCAGCTATAGATTTACGCAAGTGCAAGCGTTGCATATTGGAAAACATGGTAACCAGGAGCTACACGTCACCGTCACATGGTTGTAGACAGGGCGATGTTTATTGTTGTTTGTGGTCCCCCCTGAAACAGCTAGTCTCTACTATTATAAAATTGTAAAAAAAGCTGTGTCTGTACATTGAAGATATTTAAAAAAAACACGTGGGTTATAGTGTGTAGTAATTTTATTATCACTGTTAGAAAGTATATGCTCCAACTTAAAAACTGGTGAACTTCTTATCTCGATTAATTAAACGAATCCTGAGATACAGCTTGACCTCCCTGATGTATAGAGGCCCATACAAAGAAGAGATCATCAATGTTGGTTCACGTGAGCGAAGCCATGGGCAGAAGCTAGTTTAAAATAAAGTTGTTACCCCGAAATGTTTCCTATCTGATCTGTAACTCGAATATGCTTAAGACGGCCCTGCATCAATCCTACATATGTAAATTTGAATGAGAACAGGAGGACGATGTTTACGCGTCTGAAACTTTTCACCAGTTGCGCAATTAGTTTGGCAACGATGAATAATATGACCGGGATGACGTCACTGTACAAGACAAAAGTCCCAACGACCGACAACTTTTATAGCAATGACAACATAAATATAAGAAGCTTTTGTTTCCTACTTTTACGTGAAAGATATTTACACGTATTAATTGGGTTAGATTGCTAAGAAATTCCGTTCGAGGTGAAATTTATGTCAAAGTCAAATATGAAACGTTTTATTTCAATTAGACCATTAGGACTAGTTTTGTTTGACGGTCCTCCAAATAGTATAATTTTAAGATGGAAGTTTCTTTTAATCATTGAATAGTCATAGATTTTTTGGGTAAACATTTGAAAATATACTAAAGTTAACAAATTGCTTTCCTGTAAAAATATAAATATTATCTATAATTTAATCTTTTAAAAACAGGACAACACGCATTTTAGGTACCTATGGTATACACTCAAAAAGTATACATTTATATAAATATACACTGGTATACACTTATAACGATATCTGAACTCTAATATATTTCTAGCAAAAGCCATAAGCTGTCGTCTCACGCTGGCTTCGAACCATGCCTATGCTTCGGTGACGCCCTCGTGTGGTGGGAATGGGAGGGGCTGGGCCCAGCCCGAACAGCGCCCAGGGCTAACAAGGATCCTCTACTAACCAGGCCTCCTAAACCGACCAGAGCCAGCCATGACTTCGTCCGAACACACTTTCATAGATCAACACAGTGCGATTTCTGTAATAAGAAAGTGAGTGTTTTAAATCAATATTTACTTCATTTTTAAATAATTCCCGTATGCTTGTTTCTCTTTTTATTATCATAAAAATTATCGTGACTTGTGATTCATAATGGAATTGTCCAACCTTCCTCTCTTAGCATATCATGATCCAGGCAGGAGGAGACTGTGATAGACCCCAATAGCATGGATAAATTCTGCCATTACATCGATTGAGTCTACCACATTTTCTTGTATACTTATCTTTTATTTCTTAGGATTATGTATACTTATGCTTCTTATAATAATTCGTCAATATTGTTATTGAAATAAAAATGTAACAGAAAAACAAATTGAGCGTTATTAAAAGATAAATATAAATATCTCAGTTATTTACAAATACATTCAACGACCCAATGTTTTCGTATCAAGTTATTTTCTGCTGCAGTGCTTCGACCTCAAAAACGACTATACTTTGTTCTAGATATGGCTGAAAGACGCAATGCAGTGCCGAAACTGTGGCTTGTCCTGCCACAAGAAGTGCGTCACCAAGTGTCAGGAGTCTTCGCCGTGTATTCCTAAGCTGGATCGAGGTGAGACTTCCGTGTGCTATCTCTATCTGAACTAACTGTGCTACGTGATCTTGCGCGGACTGCATGACTTCCATGAATTCTGGAAATCATCATTAAGGGCCACTTGCACCAACTTCTTAAATGTGTTTAAATTTAAACGCAAATTTACAATGAAAAATTGTGTTTAAATAGAATTTAAACATATTTAAAAAATTGGTGCAAGTGGGCCTAAATCCTAATAAACACACTACAAAGAACCAACCTCTGATGGGCTTGGGTCCCCTGTCAGTATGAGAGGGATTAGGCTATAGTCCACCACGCTAGCCTAATACGGCTTAGCAGATTTCACACGCCGCCGTCGAGAAAAAAATATGTTTTTTTGTGTTAATGTGGAAAAAAATCTTGAAGTTGGTGTGGTGCTACCGTAGAATGCTACGTATAAGTTGGACGTAAAAGATTTCCAATGAGAGAGTACTCCAGCGCGTCGGTAAGAACCGCGAATTATTGCAAACCATTAAGAAAAGTGGCGTATCTTGGCCATGTTCTACGACATGAGATATACGACCTCCACCAATTGATCTTGATGGACACAATCAAAGGCAAGCGACGTGCTGGACGGAGAAAAAGTCTTGGTTGCGAAACATATGCGAGTGGACCAGTATTGCCAGCATCGAAGATCTGTTTCACTTGGCACAAGATCGGGAGAAGTTCACTGAGCTGACAGCTAACTTCCAGTAGTAGAGGAGCACCCCAAGAACAATGTGGAAGAAGCAAAAGAAGTAACTACTCGCTTGTAATATCGTAGCTAGGGGCGGTAATTAATTTTTTCCACAGGGTTATGACTTGAACGTGTTTGAACATACTCCTACCTCATGAAAAGCACAAACAGGGAAAGTTAGACGTTTACGAGCTAATTGACGCCGGAAATACTAAAATTCATGTTGACGTACAAAATGAATTGCGCTTTATTGTATTTTCCCTGTAGCAAGTAGTGCGTTGCGTTACTATGACGCATCAACAACGTAAATACTTCACTCTGTAAGTGTTCCTATATTTCAACGGCAGGTAGGTCTGTACAGAAAGTGCATCGTCACGTCATATTTTATAATCTAAAATTGATATTATCGTAACTTGACAAAAAATATGCTAACATTACAGCGCATAACTTTGTGAACATTCTATATTACCTATATAGCAATCACTTCGTTGATCTTCAAGTATAGTCATTCTATCTCACGAAGTCCTATAAGATGACCTTTATGTAATTAAAATAAAGTTCCAACAATAATTTAACGGCCTTCGTGAAATAGAATATCTATACAACCAAAAACGTTTTTGTGAAGCTCTGGTCAATTATATTAATATGTATTCCCCATTTCGCCTCTTTCTAACATATATTCGTCGTACTGATTTCTGACGCTTACGCGAATATTAGACATTGAAATGAAGCTACTTTTTACGGATTTTATCGCGATATATTGATATTATTTAATTCCCGACGTTTCGGATCCTTTACATCCTTTACATGAGACTATAGATGATTCGTACTTTTGTAATTAAAAACACCCAAATTTAAATAGAGAAGATGGCTGTGTTCTACAAGCTGCTTGGAATCCCATTATAGAATCTAAATCCAAGCCCAAAACTGCAAGACCAGAGGACACGGTGAGCTCATTCTGCGTGAATCGGATCGCTACCAATTAACAAAAATGTAAGGTAGCTGTTAGTAATTTTGACATTAAGACATCGAACACCGTTGTCTACCCGTGACCATGGATGCTGTAAAGGATCCGAAACGTCGGGAATTATATAATATCAATATAATGAGGCGTTAAAATACGTAAAAAGTAGTTTCATTTCAATATGTTCGTCGTAATACATATATTATGTTATCCCTTTATCTTCAAACCTGTAACTACCCAACCAGTTCTTGTCGATGACATATAGCTCTCGCCTCGCTCTCGCGCTATTTCCCCTACACTGTCGTCCGTCTTGTCATATTTATCACGCCACGCCATTCTGCCAACTATTACTCATGCTTAGTAGCCATGTGGATGCATTTCCTGAAACTTGTGTTTGTTGTATAACCTCGGAATGAGGTCTAGGTGACATCCCACGTCGACATTCGGTTAAACGTATACCTAGAGACAATTTTATTGCTTCATAAATAAACGGCATAGTTTTCCTGACTTGTTGAACGTTTGCGTGATTGAGAGATTGAGAGAGATTTGGAATATAAAAGACACGTTCATTTGCACAAAATATAGTGTTAATTATTACATGAAAAACGAAAACAATCCCGCGACTTCGCCTGCTTGGACTTCAGAATTGGGTCCGAACTGGAAAAAAGGGGCGCCTACGTGTTATTTTAGACTATAATCTATCTCTGTGCCAAATTTTATACATATATTTTCAGCCGTTGTGGCGTAAAAGAGTAACAAACATCCATACACCCTCACAAACTTTCACGTTTATAATATGAGTAAGATATTAAAAATCTCATTTTATTTTTTCATTACGACTTATGAGCCATGAGTCAAACACCAAGAGTTCGCTATTTTTTATTATATTACATACACACTATTAAGTACTTGCTACGCTATCATACGTTATTACAAAAATAAGTAAATTAATTGAAACAATCTATGATTTCAAAACATGTTTACATTATTGCGACGCCTTTCAAATACGTAGTTAAAAAAAACACGGATGGAAATTCCCACGATAATATTTTGGGAAAGTAAAAAAAAAAACAAAGTAACTCTTTCATTGCGGTATCACCGACGTTCCCTTTTTAAACTGTTCATTAAGAAATCTCTCTTGAAATGAAATGTTTTTAAATTAAAAATATTCTGCAAAAGGAATAATATACACGCGTTTGTTTCTTCAAAGATTCTGTTTGAATTCGCGCCAAAGTAATTTCGTCACGGCCAAAATGTGTTAACGACCAATACGGTCGATGACCTTCGGATGTTTTGACATTCATATATACATATTTATGCTACAGAAGAGAAGTAAATAGTGCACTTCCACAGCCAATAAAACTATTCTTAGGTCACCTTTCTACAATTCGGGAAACTCCAGCAAGAAATGCCCGACATTCCGCTTAGACTGCATGTTTAAAACTGCGTAGATTAAAGTAAAGTATAAAAAACTGTGTGGATTATACAGTTTTGCTGTGTATTTTCATTTACAAAGTATAGAAATAGATCGGGCCTAGAATCGAGCCCTTCGGTACTCCCAACGATACACAGATACCGGCTTGTATGGATCCTATTATTGAAGTACCTACCTGTTATACCTATATGTGAGCTATATTTATCTGCTTCTAATTTTATAATTCATATTGTGCAACCTCTTCAGTTATTGGATTCATGGAAACAGACTTCTCAATATAAAAATCAAATTAATGCCTTCTTGAATGACAAAGAAAGTATCGTTAATTATATAGTACTTAGTAAAACGGTCTTATATCGAGGTTGCCAAGTTAAAATAATAATATAATGCAAATATATTTGACAGATTTCAATTGGAGGAGACTGGTGCCAAATAAAAGACAGTTCTAGCCGAAATAAATAGCTCTTCATAGTTATGTTGCCATTAAATTCGTTCCTGTACTTTGTTAGACGTTAACAGCTTTCACCTACTGCATTCAGGTGATAAATATAAACTATAAAAACACGTGATATTATTGCGTGAAATCTGTAAATAATTTGTATGCCTCAGTGTGTTGAAATTGCTTTTGAAATCACTGAACAATAATTATCATAGAAAACATAAATTCCCCCTTGCCCTTTCTACTATCGTACGACCAAAAGTACAATAAAGCGATATCGAACCACGTGGGAGAGCCATGCTTCGGCACGAATGGGCCGGCTCGCCGGAGTGATACCACGGCCTCACAAAAAACCGGCGTGAAGCAGCGCTTGCGTTGTGTTTCGCCGAGTGAATGAGGTTACCGGAGGCCCAAACCCTTTTAAAAGGCGGGCAACGCACTTGTGACTCCTCTGGTGCTGCGGGTGTCCATGGGCGGCGGTTATCGCTTACCATCAGGTGATCCGTCTGCTCGTTTGCTCCACTATCCCATAAAAAACAAAAAACGATTCATGGTGGATATTCTGGAAATCCGAACGAAACGCTTTAAGTCCACATTTATAATGCATACCGCCGAATGTGCTTCCCGAGTGGGTCTTCCCCAATGGATATAATCTGGGTGTCTTTAAATCAAGAGAATCGAAATCGGTTTCTTCTAGACAAGCGCGCTCCATCTTAGGCCCAATAGAGCAGTAAAGTTAATCCAGCTAGTTATGTAACCACGAAACCTACGGTAATGGTCTAGTCAAGGATCGGGATTTTGTCCAAATAAGCTAAATTTTTCGTCTATTTAATTAAGTACTTAGGTATAATCGATGTATGTAGGCAGCCAATAATACCCACTACTATATGAAGGCCTATTCAACCTGCGACTGATATACAAGACATGACAATGTTTTGCAAGTTGCACCCACTAATTTCCGACTGCCCTCAGTACTCCTTATACCAATTAATATCTAGATATAATTTCAGTGACACTATTCAATTAATAACGTTTCCGAAAATTCTAAACAACTTATGCCTTGAGGAATTCCTGCGTCAATGTAAATTGTTCATAATTATAATCATTAAATATCTGCTCAAATGACTACACAAAGAACATTGAACACGTCTTGTTTCTTAGAAAGTAAAAGGGGAACTACACGTACCTACACGATATATCAGAAAATCGTCATATCTCGCAATACCGTCTCTTACATTAGTAATTGCATTATCATTCCGCAAATGCACGCATTATTTACAGCAGATATGTGCAATATATGGAATAAACTTATTACTATTACCTACTCGTACCAAGAATTCCATCACGGTAATATAAAAATTTAGAAGGTTGCGTGCATTGCGAACGACTGCGGAAGATAGATATGCTCTACTTTAACATAATATACTTTATTCATTATAGAGCCACGAAGTGTAACTACGTAAACTATAGGTACTCGCATTTTACGACGCAATAATTAAGGATATTAGTATTTAGATCGCCGTAAAGATTAATATTATTCTTAGAAAGTGATACATATTTATATAATACGACCTGTTTCCCGTTCCTCTCTGTCTCCTTAGAATGCGATCTATCTCTTTTCCAAATTTTATGCGTGCTTTAGTTCTCTATCATTTCAAGAGGAAATTGCATTTCATTTCTATTCTGAATTTAAAGGAGAAAATAAGGAAGCACATCAGAGAATATAGCGGAACACATAAATGTGTCGAACAACATCTGCTACACATTTGGTACAAATACTCATCTCCTTATAGTCCTAGTCGGTTAATCATTTCCTTCATAGCATTCCTATAATTTTGCTGATCTATATTCAAAAATCTAGATGCAATAAAACCTTACCTATTTCCATCTAGTCATTTTGTTATAAAGAGTGTTGCAATATTCATAAAAATAATAAAGGAACGTGGGAGGTTATTATTTTGTTTAAAATAGGAACATCACGTCTAGAATGATGTCCTCGTTCTTATTATTCGGTTTGAGATTCCGTTAATCTCTAGTCTATATCTAGCTATTGGAAATTCGGGAGGCCGCTGCGCCGGAGACTTAATGATTTGTGAAAATAATTAATAAGTGGGCACTTAGCCGTTTAAAAAAATACGAAGAGTACATCTTCCCCTGGGTACTGAATAGTCTAAATACGTACAAATTGAACTTTAAGTCGTAATTCTTTAAGTATCAAATCAGCTATTAGTTAGCTGTTAGAAACATCTTCTTAAAGTTTAGTTATATCTGAAAGGGATGTTGATAGAAGATAAACAAATCTAATTAAGAATGTAGGTAGTTGTTATTGATATGTCCGCATTTTTGTCAGATAAACAATAGGATTTTTATTCCTATCTACACCATAACAATAAATCATACAATGGTTTGCATTATATTTATTTAGATTGTAGATTAAAAAATCAATTCTATAGCTGCAAATAAGATTATCTGTCTTATATTTTCATTTTTTGTTTCTGTCTAGATTCTTCAAGTACGTTAAACTGTCCACCCCCAGAGTTGATCATGACCGAAGCCGACTCCATCGTTGACCCCGATTCAGAAGATGAACCCGAAAGAAAAGACTCCCTAGATGTCCACGAAGAGGGTAAGTTTATACACAATCAAAGCCATTATATATACTAAAAATTACACAATGAAATAATAATTCTCTTGGGGATTTTCGCGTACCTATTATTTAGGGACAAATGGTAATTACAGATACAAAAACGTTAAAAATAACTAAAATGGCGCAGTGACTCAAAATGAGCCAATAAGGCATATCCTTTTGTTATGGAAATCGATCTTGCACATTTTCTATTCATACAATCACAAACTTAGTAATAATATTTAGATTTTAAGGTGTTCTATTTGTTTTTACACAGACGAATTATTCGAATGCTGACAAACGCAGAACTTTTCAATATATTAGCGCCTCCGGCTACACCCGTCTCGTACCTACACAGACCAACGAAGGTTTCTTTTAATATATATAACCACCATTACATACCTGTGAAAAATATCCTGAAGATACCTTTGGCCCCTAACCCGCCTAGTGTCGTGTGATCTGACTTTATGAAATAAATACATGGTCGTTTGATCGAAGGTTTTTATGCCTAACCCATCGAACAACGAATTCGTTACACTATAATATAATAATCTATTAGTTTCAGGGAATTCATTAATTACACATAAAATAATTTTATCACATAAAAATCCCGAAATATAGTTTCTGCATCGGTCAGACGGATTAGAAACATTTTCATACAAAATAACTCGATTTTATTTATTTTCTTTATCAGGCTGACATAATGAAGGAGAGATGTTAGATAACCCGTCTTTCGCTAGTCATAATAAAATGTCTGTGGCATCAGTATAGTTCTACCCATTTCATAATAAGACATTAGGGCCTCATCAACCTAGCTACCAATCTTCCGCGACCTTGATGATATGACATATCTATATAAAAAAGGAATGTCAGTAAAATGTAGCACAAATCGTAATCAGTAGGAAACAGAATTCAGAGCCACATAACGTTAGCCAATTTAATACATCATTTTTACGAAGTCTACGAAATTAACCCAGTTATACCAATTGACACTGGTTATTTTCCTAATTACAGCATTAACTCGTTTAAAGCATACAGTTCCTTATTAAATGTAGTAATTTTTTCACCTGTCCTTTAACGCTCTAGTTCAGATTGTTACCAAGGATTGCACATTACCTATCTAGTGTAGGCAATATGAGAATGGTTTTAAAAATACCGCGAAATATCTCATTAAATTTTAATAAAATTTCTACATTGAGTTTTATTGCGCCGTCGTAATATTAGTTAATTAATTGTCTTTGTTAATGTTATACGAAAAACTATGAATGCTTAGTATTTTATCTGGCTTAATATTTTCACATTCAGTAAATGTGAAAATATTCCTCAACAAGATATAAGTATTGCCAAATCCTTTGTATTACTTTAACGTTTTTGGCTCGGTCACACACGTAACCATAGATAATATACCAAAATAGATTAATAAAATACATACACACTCTTTGGTTAATGTTTGTAATGGTATCTATATAAATATATATTGTCTTATAATGTATGTGACAGATTTAAAATTGTAATATATGTGTGCCTTTCTGGATCCCTGATATTGAATATCGCATCTCTCGGTATAAATGTCCCTCTTCCAATGTATAAAAACTCCTTTTCCGAATATGTCTACCTAACAATTCCTCAGTGAACCTCACTAGTATTCTTATTTCTCAGTATACTTATTCAGGGTCAAAAAGAAAATAAACTACTGGTAATATTTCAGTTCGTGAATTTAGCTAAAGCTAATACACTATTAACAAAGGAATTAATTGATATTATAATTATGTAACTAATTATTTATTGCGTCCCTGAATAAGGTATGCCTCTAAACATTTTTCTCACGCCGTATATTTTAAAACTGCATGGTGCTATTCAGGTGGGGGAGCTATGAGCGCGCTGGTGGCTGGTCTGAGGCGCGCCGGTTCCGCACACTCCCTCTCCGCGCCCAAAACCAATGCATCCTCCAGGTCCCTACCGCCGTCACCCAGCCACACACCCAGGTACGGTCAGATCTCTTCATTTTGATATTAGACCACATTTCCATATAACTGATAAAGGTACCGGCCTTAGTCCAAAACGTCAAACGTCATTAATTAAGTCAACTCACCACTCGTAAAATAGATAACTATTTTCTCAAATTCCGTCTCAGTTTGTCGATATTAAAACGACACAGACGGGTATATTAAAAAAAATAAACTAGTAAATTGAGATATATTAAGCGTTTTGGAATAAGGCTCATATTATAGTCCCTCTTGCAATGGTTAGATGTAGAGACGCTGATGCATCCACATACAGTGCTGTTTGAAGCTGCATTTCAGTTACTTCCATTAATATTTGGTCACGTGACCAAATTATAATAGTTTTGTCAAATGTCAGACGTTTTTTTTCTAGCATTAAATTGATTGATTACTTAGTATTCGCAATTAAAGCTAAGGTTTCCTACGCGAGCGAAGTCGCTACCAAACGAAATTGTCGGTACTTGGAAGTAAATGAACGTTTTTACGAATTTTATCGCGTACATTGTTATTATTAAATCATGACGTTTCGGACCCTTTACAGTATCCCATTAGTCATTATTAGGTCATTTAGTACCGTGATGGATGTAATTAGAAATTCCAACAAAGAATCAATAAAATTATTATCTGTGGTCAGTGGCCATCGATATATTACGTCACACCTTAGAGAGGGGAGGGAGTCGACGAAATGTGACATTGTGTGAGAGGGGTCGTCAGCTTTATGTCATTTATAAAAATCTAAATTTAAAAATATTTGGAATAGCCGTTTTGCTTTTTTTGTTTCTAGATGTAAATTATTTGACGTCACCAGACGTCACACTAGGGAGTATCACAAATGTGACGTGTGATATGGACGGGGGGGTCAACAATTCAAGAAATTTGTGTGACGTAATATATGGATAACACTCACTATTCGGACAAGTTTGTTGGATAGCGCACCGCTTTAGGAAATCCTAGTTCAAATACCTACTTCATAAGCGATATAAAAGAATCATGACAGACTCATCACCTACTGTTTAAATTATAAGTAGAAAACGCAAACTACTGTTTAAGACTTGCGTGATAATGTTGTATTTTGTTTGTATTAGTTCGCACATCATTATGTCCTTCAACGTTTGAAGATACACAAGGTATTAAAGTAATCGTTGTATTCTCTTCTTCACCCTTAAGTTCCCCCACATTTCCGAAAGTTGATTTTCCCCAAGAATATCTACAAATGCATGAGCAGTTCCTTCATCTGGTTAGGATATAGCATTAGTAATATGCATGACATTCCAAATTCCAACCTTATTTTGTCCTAGAACCTATTCAATGAAATCTATGCCCACAAAAAATTTAATTTGTTATAATAATTTTAAAAATATGTTATAAAATGTCCGTGAACACTCTCACCTGTCTTAAGCATAGATAAAAATAAGTACTATCGTTAATTACGCATAAATTTCAAGTGATTTTGACGTCACAATCACATCGAGCAATCTTACAGAGTAACTATAACTGAGGCCGTGTCTGAAGTGTTATTGCCATCATTTTCCGATTGCTAGAGAGGAATGCCGCTCTACAGATTAAATAGCGCTATCCCATTCTCACAACCTAAAAATGATGGCGATAACATGTCGTAATACAGCCCCTGATCGATGTACAGAAACTTAGCAAATTAAGCAATACGCTCTGTATACTGTTTCGTTGCAAAAGTAATGCCAATGGTTCCTAAAGTTGATGCACCATTAAGGCAAATTTTGCCTGGTTTTAAAATTTATATTTGTTATAAGTGGCCTGTGTGACAACACCTTAAAGTTATCAATCATAATTGAAATAATAACCTTAAACGTTTATAACAAAACGATTTACCTTGCGACAATAATTATGGCGCCTTGCTTCTACCATATAGGGATCCTGTCATTTGTCCTACATACAATAATATATTATATGTATATACAAATACTAAGATAAAGGAGTTTTTAATAAGAAGTTTATCATTTAGTTGACCCAATGACCCAAATTTTTTAAGTGGTAGAATTTTGCTCCATTGTACTTCTGTGTTTGTACTACCGAATTTCTAATGTTCTAGTTTATCATAAGCGAAGCTAGGTTCCGTCCCTACTCCAGAAATCTGAAATAGCAGTTAAATTATCAGAACAGAGCCTCTCACGTTTTTTCCATGCTACAGAAATTTATTTATTTACATAAATTATTCTTCGTGTACAAGAGTGGCCAGTATTACAACGGCTAATGTAGTTTGTAATAAATATCCATCTAGTGGGAGTAAGTAGGTAAAAGGTTTGGAAGGTCCCTATACTTTTCTTGGAGTTCTATTATCCAGACATTATTCACCATTTTAGATAAACTCACCAAAATCCTGTATCTAGTTCACCTTTTGTAGTGCGTCGTTTTCATTGTCTATGTGGTTGTACCTTATTATTTAATTATATATTACCCTTTACTCCCTTTTAACCGTCACTGTTTCTATGTGTGTAATCAAACTGCACGTTTGGTGCTAGTTACTCCCTTTGTCTCGCGTGCCGTCTGGGTGCAATTCCTTGCTCAGATAAGTAGGTATTGGTTTGATCATATTGTAGTTATTTCTAGTCTGGGTGTTCTTTATAATCCTTAATTTTATGTTTCAGTCCCAAGTGACATAGGGCTCGTTCCTTAGTACGGGAGCTTTCTTTTTTAAAAGAAAATGTATTCAATAGTAGGTATTCCAATAATAGGATATCATAAACCTTAAGCTCTAAAGGATTAGGATATATTCGGTCTAGTTTATAATTTATGGTGCTCTTATAATGTCATCAATTTAAAACAATTGCTTTCACGACACATATATGTTACATGATTAGCTTTCTATTGAGGTTCTACGTTTAGCCTCATTACCATTTTGTTCTTCATCCAATTTGTTCATAGAATTATGAAGCAGCAGTTCAATTCTTAATCATCTTGTGTGCCGAATACTCAATTGTAATAGGTGCTTTATATTTATGCATTTCGTTATCCATAACTAGAACTACTCTCACAAACTCACAAAGTAGATAAAAATTAATACCTTGCTGGTGGGAAGTGACCAGAAGCAACCAACCATTATCTAGTTTCGATTGGGCTACCTAGCTTATTAGGTAGTGCTAGAAAGTGCTTAAAGAAGTTGCCTCTACTAAGCTAACTAGCCTATTAGTAAATAGGCTAGTTAGCTTAGTAGAGGCAACTTCTTTTAGGCTAGCTATCTTAGTCGAGCAAGTATAATATTGATGCATTTACTCTTATTATCCGCCTTCATTTCCAACTGTCTCACTTAGTTTTTCAGGAGCTTCCTTGTAGATAAACACGTCACATGATACAACTATAACAGCCGCTACATTCGGGATACTATCAAAAAGCCTTGCTCGCAGCTTGCTTCAATTCTAACACAGAGCAAGCACTATGTAGGAATAATTTGATACAAAAAATAATCGCTAGATGCCGTTGTATAGGTTCCACGTAATGACACGTATTTCACATCGTACCTCTAGGTACTATCGTCCTCATTTCCGTCTCTTCTCACACAAAGTGGTTAAAGAAAGAAAGAGCCGTACACTTTGTTGACGAGCAGCCCGTGTGACGTAAAGGAAGCAGTCGCTGGAGTCGTGCAACCCGTTCGGCGCGTGCGGCGCGACGTGGCTGGCGAAGGGCGGCGTGAGCGCCATGCTAGCGCCGGCGCTGCGCAGCGCGCTGCCGCCGGACGTGCTGCTCGCGGCCGCAAGGGACTCCGCGCCTGAGCTCGCCGCCAAGCTCACCGCGCAGCAGATACATGAAATGGTGAGACATCTATAGCTGGGTACTTACTTAACAGTATTGCATGTAACGTATCAGATACTGTATCAACCTGCAAGTGGGTACAGCTCGTCCACAGTCCACCGAGTATCGAGGTACAAGCTGCCGGATCCGCATTGCTCGCCTTTGTGTTCGCAGTGATACCGCCACTCGGCGGGTCACTGCGAGCTTACAGCGCTCCACGAGCGGCTCGCAGCGGGCTCGTGCCTACTTACTCACTTGATACCGTATCTGATACATCACGTGCTACAGTGTTAAGTGAGTACCCAGCTTAACATTTATGTTTTACTTTAGGACTAGGCTTCTGCTTAGGGCTATGCTCGGCTTCTGTGACCTTACATTGAGGTTTTCAGAATACTATCTCTGCAGCAACCTCCCTGTCTGTGCTGACAGAGTAGATTTCAATATCTGCACACACACACACACAGAACAGTCTAATCTAACTATACTTATCCACAGAGGACCCTCAGATTCCTCAGAATTCCAAAAATTTTTTTATGTGTAGGTCTGCATCTTTACGCTGGCTTTCTTAAACCTCTCTATCTTTTTCTATTGTGTTGGGAGATTAGGAAATGATATTACCATCTTCTAAGGAAGAGGCAATCTCAAAAAAAATCTAAGGAAATTCGTGAATATTTAATAATTAATTATTTTCTATTCACAGTTACTAGCCGTACGGGAAGAGTTATCAGCTGAGGACGCAAGCAGCGCAGGCGACGCGAATGGCGGTGAAGCCCGCGCATGCGCATTGACTGCGCTGATGCTGCACTGCTGTGCGGCCGCGCAACTTGCGCAGCAACGCGCAGACGACGCGCCTACTTGATGATATTACATTAATGTTCTTTGTGAAAAAATGCTGTTTTATTATAATACTCCTATTTTGATCCTATTTTCCTGAGGTAGGTAGAAACCAGAATCAAACCTAGATGTGCCACACATCAAGCTGGACCTTCCAGTTTATAAGCTATATAGCTAACGTCAAGCCTATTAAATTTGGTGTCAGCTTACACTGGACGCTTATAACTTGTAACGGTAGGTATGTACAATTACATTATGTGTAAAATAACATAATATAATTTACCTACATAATAGAGTAATTGCCATACCTTAGGGCTGATATATATAGATCTTTTACAGCCCCGATATATCTCTCTTATGCCCGAATTTTCGCGAAATCTACGGACTTTGTGTAAACGGATAATTAACGGTAAAAACTTTCTCAATCTTCGGTTATGGCTACTTGAACCTAACCCGACATCTCCCGCAGATAACACAAACATAAACAAAACAAGGATTTCACCATTGTTTAATTATCCGTGTTTTCGCAAAATCATTAGGGATTTCGTGAAAATTCGAATGATTAAATTACGACATAAGTACCCAAGAGTACTTACTGAACTAGTAGGGATGTACATCTTCCCCTTTTATATGCGAATCTGGGAGTACTTACCTAATAAAAGTAAGTACACAGTATATTTCTACAATACGTACCAATATACAGTATATGTATCTACCTAATTATTTTGGCAATAATTAAGGAAGTGTCAGCATCGTCTTCTACATAAAAATGTCCACTGTTCACGCTTAACTGACCTTGACAAGTCACCTCGTGTTGATACAAAAACTGACGCCAATTAAAACTAGTTAAACAACTACATTATTTCTATTTTAAACGTTTATGTTTATCGCCTAAACATAACATTACTACGCACTATGTTCGCAATCAAAACATGAGTTTTTTTTACAGCATTCGAATTAATAAACATTGCATTTGAATGATCTACGTATCTAGTAAACTTTCCTTAATGAACCTTCCACAAGTCGTTTTGGTATCGATAAATTCGTAAATGTATGTACAAACCTACCGGATATTCTTAATTGCCAATAATTCTAAAACAGTCGTATTTAAGTACTTAGGTACTTATTCTTTTGTTTCGATGATTCGTGTCACTTCACTGTTCCAAAAATGCTCAATACCTAGAAGTTAACTGGGGGACACATCTCTAGTGTTATCTTACTTTATCGACATAGGTACCTATGTTAAATTGTTAGGCCCAAAATTATTACTGTAAGGGAATCTATTAAATATTATCATGTTTAGTACTACTACAGCCATATGGGAATATTTTCTTGCAAAAAAAGGGAAAAAGCTCATGTTTTTCATTCCGTCCATTGGAGATACATCTGTCTAGATTTTACTTATAAACAAAGAAAATTAATGAACGGGATCCGAAACAGCAATAACAGATTAATAGCATTGACCTTTTACTCCTTATGTCGACTGTTTAGAGTCGATTTTAGCATGTAAGGACGAA
This sequence comes from Acronicta leporina, assembly GCA_947256265.1. Classification (NCBI taxonomy): domain Eukaryota; kingdom Metazoa; phylum Arthropoda; class Insecta; order Lepidoptera; family Noctuidae; genus Acronicta; species Acronicta leporina. The sequence goes on from OX366514.1 coordinate 4,696,327, forward strand.
GGGATCAAAGAACCGCACGCGTGTAACTGCGTCGAATGCTGTACCGAAGAGGGAACTGGCTCTTGTCCAGCTTTTCCTGAAATAGCACAAAGGATCGACCTCAACTTTCGTTGTGAAAAAAACTTCTGCGAAATGTCAGCGGTCGTTCGATGGAAAATTTGGTGCGTCACTGACCTGCGCGTGCGCCGGATCATCTAGATAATGAACTGGTGGTGTTGAAACCAATTCACACGATTGTGCTGTCAGTATTTTGTATTATAGATATACGAAAGACATCAAATTATTTATAAAATATACTTAAATAGTTTTGTTGGCATAACTTTATTTCCTGATTTTCTCTGATCGACGGTGTGACAATTTAAGATCATTAAAATTATTTTCCTAACCTATGATGCGGTTTTGGCATAATTACTCAGCATTTATTACTCTGAGGGTTTTGGGAATGATAAAAAATACCTGTCACCTGCTTGTCATCACGTGCATGATGCAAGTAGCTAGCCAGGAAATGCAGAACTCTCTCAATTGTGAGAATTCTACATTTCCTGGCTCGCTACTTGCCTAACAACGTTCCGTTGTTCTTACATAGCGACTGATATGTATCCGTAATTATGGTTTCGTTATTTAATCGATTGCAATCATCACCCTACTTTTCTGTATAGTCTGCCAGAAATAATAAAGGATTTCTTGCACACCCAACTCTTTACTACTTACCATTGGGAATGCCTCCCCCATTTCTTCCTCATAACCCGGATAGTGGGGAAATAATGTTATTGGTAGCCTACCTACAAGTTTGTTCACTTTATTTGCCCTAATTTACCATAGGCAGAATTTACGTACCCTTCACCCGTTCAATTAACTTTTGTCTTGCAAAGGTTACCAAAAACCGAACAGATTGACCACTTTCGAGTTCGAGCTCATGAAGGTCTCTTGGTCGAAAAGTGGTTAATTTCCTACTTCACCGTTCACAAAGCAAATAAAAGAAGGCAGAACCATGTATGACTAAACGCATAAGAATTACCGGCGTCAAGCTGTTTGTTGAAAATTATTATAGGTATTAAATGATCCGTCATTAGCCTGTTTCGAACACTGAATACTTAAATCTGGCTTTCTAAATGCTTTGTTCTGCATGAATCAGGGAATTTGTAATAGGTACCTATTTTTTTATTTATTTTTTTATTTGATGCACAAAACACATTACAATCGTTACTAAAAAAACCTTAGAACTAAAAGTTTTAAACTAGATTATAACATAAAACTATGTGCACACTGCAAAATTACTGTTACAATAATGAAAGAGCTCATGGCTTATAACTATTAAAGGTAACATAGTAATAAAATGTGACGTTCCTCGACCCCAGTAATTTAACGAGGAGGGTAGGTCTAGTCAATCAGGCATCCCGGGCCACAAGGGTCCGCACTTAACTTACGATGGAGGATGCCTTTAATGACAGTGGTGAATTTTTTAATGTTATGACAGAATATGTCAACAAGCATGTGATTACTCGTTGCCAACTCGTTATATCGACGAGCCATCCTGGTCAAAGGGTTGTAGAACGAGATGTTGTTTTTATATATTTAAACATACTAGCCTCAAAGTCGCCTCAAGTCTAAATATTCTAAATATTTATGTATAAAAGTTCGTGAACAAGAAATTTTCCGCGTACAACTCGCTGAGATACATATTCCGCAATAAATAAAACACAGATGCTCTTAAAACCAGGCCACGTTGAGAAAAGCAAAACATAGACACGAGGTCGCCGGATTATGTAGGAAACAGTTAATATATGGCGCACTGTTGATAAATGTATTATTAAATTAACGACACGGGTATCTAACCTTCTTGAAGTTGATCCAAAAATCGGGAAAAAAACAGTAAAGACGGCGCTGACCTGAAAAATAAATATACATTTCATTAAACAAAGGAACGTCGTTCTTGAAAGGCGTTCACTGAAACAGGTCGTCCAACTATGGACGATTAAGTAAGTGCTGATGATGAAGCTGAAACTAGATAACGACGAAGGTAGCCTTACATTCTACATTATCTTACCCTTATTGGACTTGGTACAAACTAATTATTATTCATGATAATTGTATATATATGTAGGAACAGTATCATCAGTCGACATTTAAACTTCAGTTTAAGTTTGCGATCCTCTATGGAAACGATTCTTACCCTATACCAAAGATAAAATTAATTATGAATAGCAAATTAAATCACATAATTTTATTATGGCTAGCCGAGGACTATACAAATCTACCCACCAGCTTTTTCTACAATCTCCTGTGTCTATAATTCGAATAATAATTCAGATTGAGAATTATTATGCAAATGCCGCGAAAAATATAATAGTCACTCCGCATCGTTTCAAAGTTCCTTGTTTATTTCCGAAAATAAATAGTTTAGTCCAAATATTAATCGGAGCACGGTAGTCGAGTATATTACTAGTTTCTGGCAACCGTTCAAGGTTATTGCTGGCGAAAATCTACGACTCTCTTTGGCCCAAACATCAAGGCGGTGCGTTGAACGAACGACAAATGAACGTCAACTTGTCTAATTGACGCAATTATCCGCACGTACAATCGTACATATTACGCAAAATCCATGTCCCATTATTTTTACTGTTTACTTACGGTTCTTAAACTTAAAATAGACATAACTTGTAAACTTCGAGTTGAAAAAAGGTTGTAGAACTGAGATTCACAATCATCGATTCAATAAGCCTTAACTTCTTATTTCCACAATAATGTTTACGTCATGCTGTTTACAACGGGAAGGGAATCTTTTTAACGGTCCTTGAACGAGGCGTTACTAATCCGTTTAAAATTTAACACTTTCTTAGTGATTTCAGTAACTACGATCGATGACGATAACCAAGGCCGTTGAAGTAAATAAGTGGTTTAAAACTAGATTAATATTAACTTAATCAAATAAATGAAATCCGTTAAATGTGCATCTATGCAACTACTTTTCCTTTTAAATGATGCAATTCTAGGAAATATATTGAATAACATGTTCATGAGTCAAAAATAAAACCGTTTTATTTCATCGTAATCAACTTGCGCATCGAACGTGTCCGCAATAAATTGCAACATGTAACACATTGATGGCACTTTGTGAATTAGGCTGGAAAATCGTGATCGACCGTCAGCCTAGCCTTTCACATTGAGCTGAACAACGACATGCATTCAAACGATTATTTCCACAAACAATGTAATCAGATAACGGGCCGAGTGATCACAATGCTCTAATTGAAGACGTGACAAAGCCCTCTACTGAAAATGAGTTCGAAGGATTGTTTATCCAAACGGAAAACAGCTATTCCTTTGTGACAGGACTCGTGACGAGATGGGGCTCCATCTCCTATATATTTTCCGCAAGCTTCCGCCAGCGGCCAGCTTGCGTCAACTGCGCAGCAGACAGCGCGAGCGAGACGGACATTTGTTGTTATTGCGTTCTCCCTTACGCACCACGCTTCTTTGTTTTGGCAACGATATAAAGGCAGGCTGCGAACGCGGCGCTCGAATTTTACCAGAGTGCTACCGTGGATCCAGGCGCATCGCGTTTCGCTGCGGTGGTAGATGATACGTGATTCTTTCAACTTGTGAAAGACTTTCTTAATCGTGACCTAGTAGCAGTGACTTAATTGAGGGATTGTGCAGTGACAGTTAATAATCAAGTGCAGTGATGAGGCCTCCCACAGAATACGATGGTGGTGCGAGGGTGCCCAGTGAGGCTGAGGAAGGTGATCCTCGCGTACGCCCGATGATGATCTGTGCGAGGTTGGCTGGACGCGCCATCATCAGAGTTGTTGGACGTTGTGAAGACGCGCAGGAGAATAGTCAACTAGGTTAGTACTCGATAATAAAACATTGCCTAGCTAAGCTCACAAGATACATTATTATCGTTATCATTAAAATGGATCTAACAATTGCTGCGAAATGAAAATAACAACAACAAAGATAACACATAAATATGCATACAACATCGTCGTAATACCTACAGTCAATTCTGCGTTTGAGCTAAATCTGCTAAACTGTATGAATAAAATATTAGTGCGTGTCATTGAGCCAACAAAACACTAGTTCGCAAACTGTTATTAACTTCCACATACGTGCAACAAAAGAACAAGTTCGATGAACTAATCCAGAAACCCAAATCACGACTATAAGCTTCCTTATTGGCCTTATTAATTGTACGTAAATGAATGGTGATATCTAGTTATCTTATCGATTGGCGAAGGTATGATAATGAAGATTATTAGTACCTACTTATTAGCCTTTTAGAACCAGAGCAACTATAGCGTATCGCGGTCAATAAGCAAAATTTTTTAAATGTAAAGTTGCCCTAAACTATTTTCTCCTTTATCGTGGGTACTTTATAAACACAAATTCTCAAATACACAAACGCCCAGACCCGGAACAATTACCTGTAGATCGAACCCATAACACGTGGCGCAGTAGTCGAACGCTCAGCCTCTACGCCAAACATGTCGTCAATATCAAATAATATCAATATATATGACCCCTTTATAGGGAAAGTAAAACAAGAATTTATCAATGAACGTTTCTAACGTTTTTATACGTAAACGTATACGGACAGTGTCGAAAATAGTGTTAAAAATTATGATATCTTATTAGCAGTTATGTGTAGGTCCGGATCCCCTCCTAGGTCCGGGCCTATACATAAGGGCAGGGAGAGAGTATCTAGTACAAAAACAGTTGGCTATAGGAAGGTACTCATACTAGCTAAGTACATATCTACCATTCTAATAGTCAAGCTATCTTCTGTCCTTTCTACCTACTTACATACCTATATGATTTAAACTTCACAAACGCAATTAAATTGATACTTATCTGTTTGTTTCACAATCACAACACACGATGCTCCTTTTGTTATTAATTTTATCTTTATCGCAACTACAGCAATCTTTTGCACGTAAGTAGGTGCCAAAGTATCAACTACCCTGTGTAGAGTTTTTCATAAATAAAAGCTATTTTGAGTGTTTTTATTCGATAATAATCGTTTAATAGTGGAACAAGCTAAACTATTGGAATTGAGATTAATTATGCTGAGTTTTAATAAATTGAGCTCTTTCATTCGTGTTTCAACCTCTAATTTATTAATGGGTTGCGTTGTGTTTGAAGGCAATTATACCAACGTACCTACCATCTCCAAATGATCAGTGTTGAAGACATTGATAATTTCGTATTTAATTGTTTAATCTGCTGACTAATTTAATCAGCTGTTTATTTGTATTGATAATGATAGGTAATGATAAAAATTATGAATAGCAAAACATGGTTCAAGTACCTAACCTAATTATAACCTAGGTTGATACTTACTTAAATTTTCTATTCCATCCAAAAGAACAACAGTTCCTTAGACCCGCGCGGGAGAGAGACGGATTTTTTATAATGAGGTCCAGGTCACTTACTTACGATCCAAATTCTTGTATTTTAGGCACCTATCAAGAACAATTAAAAAATAAACCTACCCAAACACTGCTGGTTATTGTATCGTGTACGTATAAGTAAAAATAAATAAGTCAGAAAAAAAATATTACAAGTACGTACCTACCTCATTGACTATTTCTACCTATTTCAAAACTGATATTATTTCACGGATTCCATATTATATCTCTGTTTTTTATAGACAGATTTCCAATTCCAGTTTCCATAGCCCATAATATCATTTGGTACCCACCTATTCAAATCAGCGAATGGACATGCATAACAATATATTAGGTACACCTATACCTAGCTAGGTAAGTACCTAAAAATACTCAGTCATAACTCGTAGCAATCTACTACGTACTAGGTACTCGTACCTACCTAACATTTCCTTTTCTCACGTAATAGCTCTCTACAGCCGCTACTTTTTGTCACATTGTTACGTGCAACCCCAATCTTTACGCTTCTTACTCGAGGACATCATCAGAGAACCGCAAGAACCACGCCGACTAACGATCCATTCATCATTACACTTACAAAACACCATCTTATTTACTACGAAATAGCGTAGAAAATCCTATGCGGTATCTCGAATGAATAATTACTCAAAATATGCCCGTTTTACGCAACTGCGAGGTTCAAATGAGTGTTCTGTTGCATTTGGCTTTCGTAAACGAAGATATCGTGTAAAAATTGTGAAACTAAGCGAGGCCAGCCCGGGCTTGAGGAGAAATACTGGCCTTTGTTACGCGGATTAAATTCATGTGGTTAATTAATTCCTTATGATACACAATCACTTTTTTGCAACCGCTTCATAGTTCTTGGTCGTGGTAAAATAGCACATGAAACTTATTAATTGTTCTATGCATATATATTTAAGGTATTTCCAGTTCGTTGTTCGACTTTCAACCTACCCCTTTCAGTATTTCATTATTTCAAATCAATTAAATAACGAAATATATTAAATATATTATATTATATAATATATAAATATATTAAATAACGAAATGCTATTTGCGCAAGAGATAAATATGTACTTACCTATATAATTTAAAAAATCCTACCAACTTTCTGTTTATAACCAGCTTATGAGCTCCACAATAAACCCAGCGTAAAATTGTGTGCATCAAGGAAAAGTGCAAAAGAAATAGTTCTGCCCCTGACTTCCGTACAAAGTCGCAATACCTATTATTAGTCGGTTATTTAGAAGAAGTGAAAACTTTTGCGCAGTTCTACCAAGTGCGCACGTCCTGAACAAGAATGCGGATTATAGATTAGTTTTGAGTACAAGTCCCTACCTACTTACTCATTAAAAAAATAATTTATCAATGTATACCTTATCAGCGAAAAAAAAAGCCTATTTCCTTTAATTATTTTTTAAAAATTTGGGCAAATTTATACAAAAAATAATCAATACAATTTATTATATTTTTTTTGTAGCAAATGCACATAAGGATTCATCTAGAAACTTCTTTAAACCTAGCGTGTTTTTGGGATTTGAGCGATGTAATCCCCATAAGTATTCAGTTCAGTTCCGGTTCTAAGGGTCTCACTCGCAATGACCCTTAGTCACCGAATACTACACAGCTAACTTGAACCAGGGAGGAAACAGAACTCAAAAGCATCTGGGTCCTATAAGTAATCTTAAATTAAACTTGATGATATCCTACTTTTTGCCCCTCCCAAAATGAAATTCTGAATCCACCAATAATCTAATATCGTGTAGCTAGATACTTCTAATGACGTGGTTCTTATTTTACTACATAAAATAAATCCACATTCACGCCCATATGGACTCCCGGAAAACGTATAAGCAAAAAGAATGCTAACGCGGAAGGTGCACATGTAACAATTCCGCGCCATAGTCGTCGTGCTGCCACTCGAGTGCGATCGATTTAGAACATCTCTCATGCGCGCGCGCATGATTAACAAACTTGAACGGCTTGAACTCGTCGAACACATGTTGGCCTTTACTTACCAATTTATTCCATATACAGTAACACCGGCTGGCAGAGAGGTCACTGCTGGTTAATATAACTTCCTTGTAGGATAACGTGTGATTCATACATGACGACTACAAGAGAAAAATATTTAGTATGTAGGTACTTACTCATGTAATGTAATCTAGCCCGAGAAAAAATTGTAGGTCGGTTAACTTAAACGTATCTACTTAGGTAAAAAGAACTCTTTGGTTTTATAATACATAAAAGAAGTGATTTATCTGCCTCAATAATCTAGTGGTCGTAAGCTTGACTACTAGAGGTCCTGGGGCCGGGTTCGATTCCCAGATCGGACAGTAATAATGGGTTTTCTAGGAAATATTATTACATTTCTTGTGTTGAATTCTGTGAAAAGAGATAAAAAGAACAACCCAGCTACTAAATAAAATTATAGCACCAGGGGCGGATTAACTAGGTTGGCTCCCAAGGCAATTTTTGAGCCCTTTTACTTTCTAACTTACTAAAAGATACGATATTTTCTATTCTACTAGCAAGCAAATTTTACTAACGCCGCTACTACTAACTATTTGCCCGCAATTTGGCTCACATCCCAAAAGGATATCGACAATAGCAGCGCCTATCAGTCCGAGTACAGTAAAGGACTATTCAGGTGACATCATAAATACAAAATAGATTTGTCTTGGGGCGCGGGGTCCCATAGCTGATGCAGGGCCTTTGTAAGTTGCTTACACTGCCTAATGGATAATACGCGGACATCAGGCGAACAGGCAATCTAGCGTAAGCCTAAAATATGGCCTTGGGAAGAATTTATATTTATCCACTCACGATTCGCAACCAGTCTCATACCTACTACAGAAAACGGCGGTGCCTATGTACGTTGTATTCAATCTTCGTTCCACCATGTAGAAACCACTAGAAATATGTTCAATGTCTAATCTAATTGTATGGAACCAGTATTATTTCAATGACGAACAGTCAGCTAGACTTTAATTAAATGTATCCATGGCCTTAATAAAAAAAAAACAGCTGACTGTCAAGAATAGGGTATTTTACACCATGTAAAAATAAATATGAAAATGCATTTTTATGATAGATTTTGAAAAAAGTAAACGAGAAACGTTAGTATTTATTAATAAAAATGCAATGTAAATTTTAGAATTCAATTTCAAAAATCGTCTTTTTTAATCTGTTTTAAAACGCCATCCGCCATATTGGTTATCGACGTGACGTCACTCATTCGATCGATGACGACGTTTGTCGTCTCAGAGTAACAATTCAACAATCATTGTTTGTCGTGCTGTGTTTTGGAAGACGGTTTTGTGAAAGCAGAAAGTACAAATCTACCAATGATCAATACGTTGATGGTGGCAATTTTTTTTGCATCCAATCCCGATTTCTGTTCTGCCGAGTTGAGAAATATTAAAACAGTAATGTAAGTACCTACCTAACTATCGTATCAAGTTTTGTCTAACAATAAGACCCAGTTTCACCAATTTCTATGTAACAAGGCAATAACTAATCAGCATTTAAAATTAACAAAGCTGTTAAGGCTGATCGTTCACCTGAGCCCGCCAAAAATTGTGAAAAACCAATTGAAATTTAATTGGTTTTTCGCAATTTGTAGGTCTATAACACATTCTAGATTCCTAGCTGTAGTAATTGCGGCATTAGCTATACAATATTCACAACTGAGCATTAAAAACTTTGCTTAATAAACGTTATAGAAGCTAAAATTAGGTACAATCGTTAATTTTGGCCAAAAATGACGATTGTACCTAATTTTAGCTACAATATCGATTTACAAGCAAAGTTTTTAATGCTCAGTTGTGAATATTGTACTTATAGCTAATGCCGCAATTACTACAGCTAGGAATCTAGAATGTGTTATAGACCTACAAATTGCGAAAAACCAATTGAAATTTGAATTTGGCGGGCTCAGGTGAACGATCCGCCTTAAAATAGGATATGTCCCATGACGAAAATGTCGAAAATGTGCGTTACTAAATCAAGCATTTATTGAATGATACACAAAGCAATTGAATCCACAATTTTTGTGGAGTTTTTACACTTGTATTATTGCATTCAGGCACAAGACACCAATGATAAACATTTTAACTCATTATTTTCACAAATCGTGTTACTTGGTCTGGCAGTAGTGACGTCACGAGCCGAAGTAGCATGGCGGCTAGCGTTTTCGTGCGTGAATTCAAAATCATAAATTAAAAATCGTTTTTAAGGCATTTTTTGGTTGTATAAAATTGAAATAAAAATTCTACTGGTTCATTACGATCTAAGGATTAATTTAAAACAGTTTTCAAAAAAAGGTGTAATACCCTATTGTCAAATAAGGTAATTCAATACATAGACAAATGTCAAATGAAACGTCAAAACACTTGTGAAAATCCACAGTAGACATGCGCAAAACATCACCTTATGAAGTAATGTGATGCAACATTACTTTTTCGGTCAGGTGATATTACTCGATAACATTACGCATTACTCGAAACATTACGCGACGTATTCGAACGATCTGATAATGTTTGTACTTCGACTGTACTATTACTTTGAAGTGATATTAATTTTAAAGAATATCTAGCCAACAAAATGCATTTCGCCCACTACATAGTTCTGACTCAAAAAAAATGTAAACAATGCAAGTGATCATAGGTAAAAACCCGGCTAAATAAAAATAAACCTCATAAAAACTTACGGCTTAAAATCCGTCACGAACGTTTCTTGTCTTCGCCTTATCTCGTCTCTCTATCTAACTTGTGGAACAACGTACATCTGTCTCACTCTACCGCGCGTCGCGCGAAGTCGATTCGAGTAGGCAGGACAGAATGCGAAATTACGTTCCAGAAACGAACATTACTTAACATCAAACATCACTTCATCACTCATCACACTCGCACTCTTCTATTATAGGAAATGCGCGGGTGATGGTGTGATGTTAGTTTTCGTCGCGTAATGCGTAATATGGCATCACATTGTGAAGTAATATCACCCGAGTCATGGGGTCTCATCCCGAACAAATGAAACATAGTTCAAATGAATTGTTAATAGATGGCATTACATGTATCGATTCCCAAACCTCGTGTGTTTGGCTTCGAAATTCTTACGAGGAAAGACCTTAAAAAAATATGTACTTACATATATCAAATGTTTATACATAGGACAATATAATTTAAGTCTAATTTCTTCAATTATATGATATTCAATTAAATCCTCGTGATTCTCGCTTTCTTTGGTAAATAGATGGCGCTGTTTGCTGTTTTCGCTCATTTTACAAAAAGAAAAGATGGCGCTGTTCGCAGTTTCTGAGTCTATAATTATTTCTCATTTTTTCTAGATCAAGTATTATTATAAGAATATTATATTTCAGACGAAGTTTTTCTAATTATGTACATATTATCTTTTTGTACCATCGGGGGCGAAGCACTAATACATACGATAGTCTACTATGATGACAACACGAACATACCTAGGTAGGTAGTACCTACCTAGAAAGCGACTTACACCTAATAGTTAGGGTTACCTTCGTGTAGGTGCCTTGTACCGAATATAGGTACTTACATAATAAAAAAGGTAGGCTAGTAGATACCTACATAGTTCAAGTAGGTATCTACTAGGTATAGATATATATATATATATATCACAAAATAGGTAAATATCAGTATTCTATCATCAATAAATGCATCATGCAGACGGTCGGAATGGAACGGAACGCGAGTCGTAGGTATCATACCATCGCGTCTCGCTCGAGTTCGGTAGATCAGATATACACTCGGTAGTCCGACAGCTGCGAATGCGCCGTAGTAGGTACCTACCTACCTACGTAACGAACGAACGGTGTCGTGATGGTTTTGTGTTTTAAAAGCCGTAAGCATACCTATATATACCATAGTACCTATATACCTACCAGAGAACGAAGAATATTAAGTAGGTACCTACCTTAGGTACTAGTACCTACGTACGTTTAAGTATTTGTTTTTTTTAATAGATCGGTATTTCGCTTCTTCTACCGAACAAAATACCTACCTACCTAGATAGTGAATAGGGTAAAAAGTGAGACACGTAGTAGGTACTTACTAGTTTTACTTACCTACCTACTTATGTACTTACGAAGTACTTACCTATCATATTGAAATAATTACTTATGATAGGTACTTAGATATTTAAAATGGTAGGTAGAGGTACCTAGGTACATATCTAATAAGATTTACGTTATCATTTACTTTTTAAGTAGGTACCTAAGCTTTTGTAGTGAATAGTAAGAGGTTTTCATTGCTGTAGGTAGCTCACACGCTATGCAAGTAGGTAGGTAGATGAAATTAAAATACTGTGGACGGGAAGCCCTATAGCGTGTTTACGTCATCATGAGTAGATACGTTTATCTACTCATTGTCATGATGTCTTAGGTATGCGCGTAGGGATGAGATACACTTACCAGTGTCAAAAACCAAGTATCAAAATAGGTAGGTACTTACCTACTTGAAAGTATTTGGCACAGCTAGAGTTCTAACCCTACTATATAATATAAATATTATCCTACAATATTTCTGAAAAAAGTATAAGTATTAGTAGGCAAAACTACTACATGTTTTCGTTATCTATTATATTTTTATGGGTAATAATTTTAGAACTACCCTCTATTTTTGACCGACAAAGAGTTGGCAACCCTAGCCACAGCCCGCCTCGCCTCGCAGCGTAAGGCGCGGCCCGGCGCGCGTCGCGGCGGCGCGGGCGGCGCGGGCGCGGCGTCCCGGCAGCGCGGGTTGAAAATACTCGTAGTTCAAAGTTTTTTTTTTGCCAATCCGATTGTGCACGTTGGGCGTATCGCAATATGGATCAATTTTCTATGCATGCGAGTATTTGAAAACTGTGAGTGTTCCTACATTAGCACGCCTCTGCCTAACCCTTCGGTATATGTATTATAATTATGTTAGATAAAAATGTATGGTCCCGGGTTCGATTCCTAACTAAACATTTATAGATCTATCTAAATTAAACTTTAATTTAAAACTTTAATTATTTAGTTAGGAATCGAACCCTGGACCTCATAATGTTCACCTGTCACGTTCAACAAACACTAGACTATTTTTGTGAACCCCATGAAAAAAAATCACAAGCCGCCTAGCTGCAAGTATGTGTCTGTGATGAACTGATGACTGATGTACTTAGGTATAAATAGCGAGGCGAACGAGTTACACAGTATAAGCTCTAATCGTAGTGATTTTAAGTATAAATTCCCTTAAAATTATTTGTAGCAGGTCACAAAATTATTTTTTGCTTTCGTTATTTTAAAATTAATCTTTAAAACAAGTCTGTTTTGGTATAAATTCTCTTGCATTTAGTAGCAGGTCGGAAAATCATGTTTGTTTTCGTAACATTAAAATTATTTTTTAAAGCAACTAGGTAGGTAGGTACCTACCTAGTTTTTAGCACATGAGTAGATATACTACTCTGTGTTTTTAGTAAGTAAGTAATCTCTTCCAAATATTATATTTTATTTTTTGCGGGAAGATTTCGTTGCCTTGCCACTTGAGTTGCGTTGCGAGTGCGACATGTAGGTAGTAGGCATTTGTAAGTAAGTAGGTAGGTAGGTAGGTACCTAGGTATATTTATACAATAACTTTATTATCATTTTGCGATAAAGATATATAAGAACTAGCTTCCGCCCGCGGCTTTGCTCGCGTGGATTTCGCTTTGTCACTCGGTCTTTATCACGGACACTTGTCAGTTGTCACCTCCCAGCCCAAAATAATCAATTAAGTAAGTACCTACTTAAACTATTTTTTTGTAATATTTTGCTTTTTTTTTCTATGCTATATAGGAAACTTTGAAGGGCGGAATTGAACCTGCGTAGAGTCTTCTGGCTAAATAGGTAGGTAGGTTCCTACACCGATGTCGGTTGACAAGCAAAGTAGGCAGCTTGCTTTTCAATAGTTAAACTCGCGGTGGCTCAGTGGTCGTCTGGTGTACTTATCTAACCAGAAGACGCAGGCTCGATTTTCAGGCAGTCGATTTTTTCCATCACTAAACTAGGTACCTACTTACTTAGAAAATATTCTAGTAAACCGCGACAAAGTCTCGTTTTAAACGGCCGGCCAGCGCTAGTGGTAGGTAGGCTAAGTACCGACCTACCTACTTGATCATTATTTTGTCGTGGAGTTATTTTAAAACTATGATAATTATCTCCGATATTCATTAAAACCAAATGATGTCAATGGCAATTCTGTTCAAAATTAAATAGGTACCTACTTGTGATGAATAACGTATTTAAGTAGGTACCTAATTGGTATGGATTAATGATATTAATCCATAACACAACAAAAGTGTAGGTATATACTACACTTTTGTTGTGTTAAACACCTTCGCAAATAATGCATTATTTTAGAACAAATTTGATTGGGTACCTACAACAAAAAAGGTTATAGGTAGTGAGTCAACCTTAACAGATAGATAGGTAGGTACCTACCTAGGTATATTATGCAGCCATTGACTTCGTTTACGCAGCGCACGCAATGGAAGCCCTCAAAAGAAATAACTTTTACACGTTTTTGCTACATTTTTCATTGATGCCCCGCTCCTATAAGTCATAGCGTGATATTTTATAAGATATTTTATAGCCTATAACCTTCCTCGATAAATGCACTATCTAACACAAAAGATACCTATTTTAAATTCGAACCAGTAGGTAGTTCCTGAGATTTCCGCGGTCAACCAAACAAACAAACTTTTTAGCTTTATAATACTTATTAAATAAAAAATAATAATTAGATGTTCACAATCTTGGATTATAAACATTTTGTTTTTTTCACAATCAGAAACTATGAAATTGACACCCACGTCATGTTATATTTAAAAAAAATAATGTCGGCTATTAAAAATATATTATGTCATTTATGAAATCAGTAGGTATCCTGAGAAACCTTGAAAATGACACCTACATTTTTACATGAATTTACGTTAAATAATAACGAAAATAAACTACGCGTAAGAAGATAGGTAAGTAGTTTTATAAAATTAAATGTATTACATAAGTACCTACGCGCTACCGAGAAGGAGGTAGGTACCTGTTCGGGGTGAGCGACCGTAATAACAACAAGTAGCAACTTTAGGTACCTACCTACATCCCGGCGCACCAGCGCCATCTATTGGTTAAATATATAGTAAACACTTGATATACAACCCGAGGCGATAGATGTCGCATGCGTGAACGCGCGTGCTACGTGCGACATCTATCGCCTACAAAAGAAAAACAATTCTGCCCGAAGAATCTCGCCCGATAGGAAGGTCCCATTTCTTTGTATGGGATGAGGCATCTGTACTAGTATTCTTTTATCTGTGCCCGAGTAATATTACGCGCATCACCTACACATGTCTAATCCACAGGGAAAAGAAAAAAAAAATTCAAATACTTGAATAATAATTATTAAAATAGTCCTATATTATTTTAATCAGATGGCTTAAAGTAACCAAAACCCTAATAACTCATTGATGTTTCCTTTGAATCGCTAATAAAAATAACTACAGGTTCTCCGTGTGAACTACGGAATATTAGAATTAAAAATAACTTTAGAACACGCGCTGGCACTCGGTAGTCCCGTAAACTAGTTAGTTTCTTCGGTACAGTCACTAGTGCGTTAATCTTTATTCGAATCTAGCACCGTGTGTTAACAATGGCTTTAGCCGTGACTCGAGTCGTTTTAAAGTGCGAAGACGCCCAAAAAACTCAAGTACTAGGTATGATAAGCTATTATACATAAGGCTAATAATTGAAATTGGATATTAGAAGCATCTCCTAGCTGACATAACTCAATATATTTCTGCCATACTTAATACATAATCAGTTTGCTATGTCCTAAAATTTTCTAAAATGTATTTTTATTTTATTTGTTGCATGCCATAACATTTTAGACATGGTATAAATAAATTTGTCTATTTTCTAAACAGCTGATATCAAATGTCTTTATTTATAAATAAACTAGAGGAGAGTGAGATGATCCATAGTAGATGCATCAGTAGACTGATTGTATATATGTACTATTGTAGTTATCTATGACTCATGTTGTTAAAAGCTGGTAGGTATCAATAAGGATACAAGTAACAAGTTGTAGGCAAAAATAAAATATTGGTAATATTATCAAGTGTTACAAAATCTGAATCAGCAAAACAAATAATGAAAAAGGTATGTAAATAAAACCCTAAACTGAACAATTACAGTACCTCATACATAAAATACTATTGTAATTCCCTCAATGTATTAAGTTTTTACGAAATATGGGTTTTTTGCATTCAATTTCCCAACAACTAATTATGTTTTACTTTGTGATTGTGAAACTTAGTAGAGATTCTTGAAAATATTGTTGACTGAGTCATAGTAATAATTGCAATGATAATATGGATTGATGAGTGTGGATGAAGCTAAAGAGGTATGTCAGAATCATAGCATGTGGAATTCTGTGGTCTCTGCCTACCCCTACGGGAAAGAGGTGTGACTTTATGTATGTATGTAGGTATGTATGTATAATATGGATAAGTAGATAAGTAGTAATGTTTGCTACTTTTACAATGTCTAAATATGGTAGTGCATGGCAAAGTTCTTAAGAAGACTTTTTTGTGTTTACAGATTTATCAGAATGTCAGCTGATGCAAGTACCTGATGCCGTGTACCATTTGATGCGACACACGGAGCTCAAGAGTTGTGATCTCAGTGGAAATGTTATAACCAAGATACCTCCTAAGTTTGCAGTCAAATTTAGTTTAATTACAGGTAAGGTATTAAATATTATTATTATTACTCGCTCAATAACGGTCATTGCAGTCCAGTGCCCATAGACAAGTGGCATGAACGTTAATTGAATAGAATATAATTCTCAATGTATGCAAATTACGTAAGCTTTCGACAAATCGAGCATGCACAAACATTGTTTCAATACATTTTATTTCTATTTGTTTGTCTATTTGAACTTCAGATTGCCACTTGTCTATAGGCCCTGATGTTTCTGTTTAATTAATAACTAATGTGCCATTTATTCATTCAAATATACATAATAAGATTACAGCGGAAATAGATGTATTACCTTGTTAAAATAAAAATATATACTATAGTTGCCTCATTTGCGTAGTGGTCTTCAGCGTGACTGCTACGCTAGAGGTCCTGGGTTCAATTCCCAGGTTGAGCAGTGTTATTGGTTTTTTCTATGGAATTCCCAGTAGCAGCTTGGAGTTTGGAATTTGTGCCTGGTTAATGGCCATAGGCTCGCCCTCTATTACATGGGACTTAAACATACCGGTGAACGGTGGGTGTACATTAGTATGTCTCTGCCTAACCCTTTGGGGAATACAGGTTTTTTGGTATGATGGTATACTATAGTTAAAATATAAATATAATACACACACAGTACATACACACAATACTATACAATTTAGTTTATGTAAATAATTAAAATAAATTAAAAGGTCTGATCATAAGTATTTTGAGTTTAGTAAAATTTATTTTCATGTTATTCTCTGGGGCTTAGTCATAAAAATTAAAACACAATTTAACATAAAAGAAGAGAAAAGAAAGTATTTGTTATTTTAACTGATGATAATTGATTCCAGATTTAAACCTGTCCAACAACCAAATGGCGAAGCTCCCGGATGAGCTGTGCACACTGGCGTGTCTGGAGCGGCTGGACATCTCTCATAATGCATTCGTAGCGCTGCCCCATATCGCCACTCAGTGCCCCAGCTTGCACACACTGCTTGCACATCACAATCAAATCATTGGTACTTGAAATTTTATTTTAACAATAAAGTAAGGTAATCATTTCACTGACATACTTTTCGTGTGTGTCTTATATATCCATAATGAGACCTGACTTAAGAAAAATATGAAGAGAATCTAGTAAAAAAATTTAAGTAATTAAAGTATATAAAAATATAATTAAAGTGTATATCTGAATCTCAAGTCATATAAAATTCAAGCCAAATATAAGCACTTGAATAAAAGTTGAACATGGCCAAAGCTCTTTCATTAAAGTTTCTGTTAATTAACACGCTTGTTTTCAATATTACAGAAATTGATGTGGACAGATTAGCCAGGTCCCGCGCTCTAGAATATGTAGACCTCAGTGACAACCCCGTTCCCCCGCGCACGTACGACGAGCTCAAGCAACTATCCCGGCCTTCGGTGACTGTCTCCGAAAGACAGAAAGAGGACTGGGAGGAGGACCTTCTTATTTAGAAGTGTGCACTCTTGTGGACTTATGCATTCAGGGCCAGTTGATGCGATGCAGGAGGTTTCAACTAGAGCATAAATGGTGAAACTAACGAGTTTACATTACACATAAGTGTATGTCCACAATTTATTCCCAAACTGTGGCTCTATGTTAATTAATAGGGATTGGTGCAATATAAATGTCGAAGCGTAACAACTGGTCCTAACTAAACTGTGATCTTCTCTGTGAAAAGAGGACAATATCAACATGATTTTGATACTTAGTATATTTTAATTATGCTCTTTCTTAGTAATAAATGACAGCATTGTCGTGATTTGAGAGATTTTTAAGAGATTATTAAATGGTTTTACATCTTTTGACGTACTCAAAACGTACTTAATTAGTCTTTATGTGATTTGGTTAGTGTTGACCTTGATGCGGCTTATATATTAAAATTGTAGCTAATTAAATATTTTTATACGGCGTTATATATATTTTTTATACGGATGGTTGGATAGTATTATGTTGATATATCTCATTGTATTGAATACTAGTCCATCATTAGTTAAGCTTATGAATTCCAGTAGGAATGAATTATGTTGTAAGTAATTGATAAGTACACAAAAATGTATATTTGCAATATGTACCTACTGATTGTATGGTTGCTTATTATTTTCTACTAATCCATTCAACATTAATTTGATTCTATTTTTAATTAATATATTTTTATCCAAAGATATTGACTGATGTAATAAAAAAAAATCTAAGTACCCATGTACGTAATTAAATGCAATAGTCATCAATTTTCTGAAATAATCAATATTTTCTTTTGTAAGGTATACAGTCAAGAATTATTAATAAAACGCATTTACTAAATGCAATCAATAATTTTTCGTTTCGTTTTATTTATTTACTTACGTTTGCTGATGTTTATCGGAAAAAGAAAACATTTTGAACAGATGTTACTGAGGGTATACCTAAAGCCGGCTATCCACTATGTTCGCGAACCTCTGGCGCTCCGCGCTCCTGCAACTGCTCCTCATTGTGGATACATTCGTGCCTATAGAATATGCACGTTTTCTCTAGATTTTTTCCACCTGCACAACCAAAGACTACAATATAATATAGGAGATGCACAACGCTGAGCGCAATAAATAGTTTGCAGTCATAATACTCGTACCAACAACCCTATATTATACCTACTTACTTGTAGGTAGTTTAGGAACATTTAACCAAATTAGTTTGTAACTGGCCTTTCTAAAAAAAACCTATTTTGTCAACCCGAGTGTCTGTCATTTTTTGACTTCCATAATCAGATCAAATTTATTTTTTTCGGGGGGGATAAAGTAAATATCAATAACGTGCAATGGCAGGGCACGGAGTAGATGATGATCCAAAATTAAAGGGCTTTACCCGCTTATTCAATAGTCAAACAAACAGAGGTCGAGCCAATGTAAGTATCTTGTGATAGTCGAATGTTATTAGAAAGTACCTAGGTAGATAGTTTAAATCTAGGTTCTTCCAATCGGAGTAACATCTCATATTATAACTACACTGGCGGACTAACAGGGGGAAGGGGCGGCCCGCCCCAGGCCTCCGGTCTTGGGGGGCCAAAATCTAAAAAACGGGGAACAAATCCTAAACAAGACTTTAACCCTTTGAGCACCGGAAGGTATGAATGTAGTATTATAAGGCCCATCCTGCACTGTCTGCAGTGTGCAGTCTACATTTCCGGTAGTACCTACTTCAAAAAATCTAGATAAAGGCGCTCACTAAAATGCTTATAAAAACTAAAATTGAACGCCACCAGCTATTTCCGTTCTGTAAACGGTAATAAACGAATGAATAGTTTTTCTATAGCGAAATATAACAATTTTGGCACCAAGACGAGTTGAAAATCAATGGTTGAAAACATCTGGTTGAAACGAGATACATAAACATTACGAATACTTGTTTCAGTAACAAGAATACAAATCGTTCTAACAGAAGCTATGTATGTTTATTTAGCCTAAATAATTTAATTTAAATTTCACTTGCCAGATTAGTCCGCCACTGCAACTACAGTCGTAATCACGTCGTAATATTATTTTATGTTATGTAGTTTTATTCAATAACTACTAGCTTTTGCCCGCGATTTCGTCCATGAAGTTCGTCAGTTCAGTTGACAAATTCACTTTGTATTGTTCTAAGCCAGTAGCTAAACGCCAGCTAGACCAACTGGAAGATAAGATAAGAAAAGCTAGAGGTTCTGGGTTCGATTCCCAGGTCGAGCAAAGTATTATTGTGTTTTTCTATGAAATTCTCAGTAGCAGCTCGGAGTTGTGGCCGGACTCACTCCCTATTACATGGGAGCTAAACATACCGGTGAACTGTCGGTTATAGGGGGATACAGTGTGTAACTTTGGGGAATACAGGCGTGATGGTGTATGTTATATGTCCAAACAGACAGAAACAACTACAAAAAGTAGTTTACTAACTATTACAGCGGCAGGAAATTGTACGTGGCCTTTTCTCATAATTTATTGTCTCTTTTACAGACATCTAAACTTACAATGAGTTTAGTTGCAGTAACTTTTATTTACTACAAATACTATAAGGACAAGAAACCCAAGAAAAAGACGCACTAACTGTATATTTCAGTTTTTCGAGCTTGCCGTAACTTACCATACCAGTCATACCACTCACTGCCTAGCCTACATAATCATGTATTTCATACTTACCCAGCTTGCACATTTTAAATAAGTACCTATCTATCTATATCTATAAAAATAGTAGGTACATAGGTATCAAGGCCATAAATCATCCTGTTCATTGTTACGTACCTACATAAATATTTAATGAAGTACTTGCTTAACTTGTATACCTACCTGCTTTGTGAGCAGACTAATTATTTTTGTGCCCTGAATCGACCATGGGTTTCGCTTGCAAGCTCAATACATAAGCTAAGATTTAAGAAACTATCTTCATTTAGTAGGGACCTTCTAATTTGAACGCTTCATAAATTATGTGTTATTCAATTCAATTTCTTTATTTCAATCAACAGTTGGATCATATCATGTATATAATTAGGTACAAAAATCAATAAAAATTAATACATACATAAATAATAAAAAAAATAAGACAAAACACAACACACATTTCATTATCTTCATCTGGGTGAGGTGATAACGAAACGTTGCCTGACAGACAGAAGTCACTTCGTAATGTCATTAATGTCATTCTTTAAGTTATTGATGATATATACCCTAGTACTGTGGTTTAGTAGCATTTATTTTATTGTGTCTCTTTCACACTTAACAATAACTGTATATAGCTATTCTGCTGTCACAGAAATGTTAAAACTCATAACACTCCTCTCCAGTTGGAGTTGTGACTTGTGATACCGATTGGAGTTGCAGCTGTATTGCGCGTTATTACATAAGTTCTAAAATAACTTTTTGTCAGGTAAAATTCCCATTTCCTATATATTTCTCCTTTTTTATATTACGAAATAAATATATATGTATGTAACTGTTTAAATCATGCCAATATTCCAATTGTTTTACAGTACTCAAAACTTTTGTATTTTATTGTAGAATGGCCGGAGATAGTTCTGTTGATGAATCCCAGTTAAAAGGCTTGTCCAAGTATTTCAACAGCCAGACGAACAGGGGCAGAGCTAACGTAAGTACTTTTCAATAGTATAAGTAATAAAAATCACACACATGCTTCTTAATTCCATAAAGGTTAGGTGAGATGTTCATTTACTTAAAGTGGATTGATTATTTCTGGGTGTAGTCAGTAAAGTTATTCTATTCTAACCCCTAATAGTAGAACAATCAGAAGATCTCCTGGAATCTTATTACTTATTTTGAAGGATCACTATTCCTTTATACATTTGTATTAAAACTGGGTTTCTTATTACGGTGGAATTTTTGGCTATCATTAACTGTGACCTTATTCTGCCTATTTTGACTGCTACATTAGGATCCTAAGGAGAATGTAGGCCCTAATAAAAGTAATTTGTTTCTCTTTTGCAGACGGCCAAGGCAACATATGCAGTCATGGGGGCCGTGATTTTATACTTGACACTCAAACCAAAGTCTAAGAAGTAATCGTTTTTATTCTTATTTGATTTGTGATCACTTTAGTACATTTAATTTCATTAAGGGCAATATGTAAGTTATATAGAAAATAAAATCATCTGAAGTCATTGTTTTAACTTTCAATTAGTGACCAAGGTATTCTGATAGTGATAATGTAATGGATGTTTGCAATTGTTTATTAATAATAAAGCCATGTTACTTTCTGATCTTGGCTTTCAAGCTTTTATCAACTCTGATTTTGTATAGTTTTAAAGCTATTTAGTGAAGGAAAAATTCGACTTGCAGGCAGGATTCGAACCTGCGTCTCCTGGTAAGATACACCATACACTATGACCACTAAGCTAATATAAGCTATAAGCACGAATTTTTCCCTCATTAAATAACCTTAAATCAGCATAAAATATGCTTAGCATAAAAAATGCAAAAAAATCACAAAAAGATAATCTGATTTTGTATATTGAGCTTTTATCACTTGAGATCACTGCTGCAGAACATTACCATGGAGGTATAATATACCAACCGGTGTATTAGAAACTTATTTTTGTTACCTACTGTGGTTTTATGTATGAGGCCCATGTCTTTATTCTATCACACTGCCAGAAGTCCCATTATAACATTTTATCAGTCTGGGTTCATGCAAATGAAAAAAACATTGAAATAAATATGTATTTAATTATAACACTATATGTATGTAAAAAATAAATAATGCTGCACAGGACAGATCACAAAGAAAGCTTCACAGTTTCAGATCTTTATAGCAAGAATAGTTATTTTTCCTTACTTAATAACTCTTTGGTGTTAAAGAAATATTTGTCCAAAGACAATAGAAAATTACTTGTGTAAAGTGGGACTTTTGCTAATCGAGCAAATTGGAATTCAAATGATTATATCTACTAATTATGATTACTGTAATTTGTATACCAATTGAATTGAAGGTAACTGAAACAATAAGCCCTATCATGCTTTATGGCTTATTGTTAAACCATAAATTCAACTTTATGCTTAGCCCCACTTTTATCTACAACTAGCATTTGCCCGCGGCTTCGCTCACGTGAAGCTATATTAGGATTTAAAATGGATCCCAAAAATAATTTAATCTAAAAACAGTAGTGATGATCCCTTCTTTGTATGGGTCTGTATACATCAGAGTTCAAGCTGTATCTCAAAATCTGTTTAATTAATTAGATAAGAAGTTCACCAGTTTTTAATTTGGAGCCTATGCTTTCTAACAGTGATAACGAAATTAAAATCTATTCAGTAGTTTTTGCTCCAACCCATAACAAACAGACAAGAACACAAAAACATTTTAAAAATCACAGTTTTGGATTCTGAGACATTTATATACCCTATCCCACTTGCTTTTTTGATATCTTCAATGTACAGAGAGCTTTTTTACAATTTTATAATAGTAGAGAAGGGATGAAATGATTGCCATGGCAGTTTCCTTTTGTGTAGGATACAGGTAGGTAGTTTTCGTCTTAACAATGTAACCTACAGCTTTTTATTGTTCAAATATTTGAAAAAAATATTATGTGGATTACAAAAACTTGTATACATTTGCAGGACACACATTATAGCATATTTTTTTATTTGTGCATTCTATATTTTTCGTATAAAAATTTAAGACTAATCGTGAAACTCTAGCACCAAAAGCCTACAGATTAAAAATACTAGCAAAGCAACTATTTAGTGAATTTATTCTATAAAAGGAGTTTTGATACAACACAGTTTGATTCAATAATTAGTTCCGAATAAGTTTCTCGCGCTTCCACAGCCATGCTGCAATAACTTATGTAAGATAGAGAAACATCGGCGTCCATGCTTTTAGGCCAACAATTTATAGTTCAACCAGCCATGTAGCTTCATCCAACCAAGGATGCGGGCGTGACCGTGAAGTGCGCGAGATACTAAGTGACATAGGGCTATACATTAGCTCGACTATATTAACGGTAAATAATAGTATCCACTGAATAAAAAAAACAATATGCTGTTATGGAAATAAGATGGGAGGCTACCTAATCATCGTTGCTCTTTGCGCTGGTACCTGTAATTTTTACATAGCCTTATGTCAAATAAAAACAAGTAATTGTTTTTTTTTTTATAATTGGCAACAATTCTTGATGATTTTCAACATGGTCAAGCGTTAAATACAAATACATCACTAACTTTACTCAAGTAACAATAGTTGCTGTGAGCGCCATTATTAAATACGAACCTAAGCTGAAATTCAACAATGCACATCTAATATCATGCCGGCGTCCTACATATACATTGCAGCAAATGACTAGCATTAAAAATATTTGATCTGCTAAATGCATGACTTACAAATCTCATTTTATTCAAACCCTCGCTTTTTGCCAGTAACATCACAGTTCCATGCGTCAAGTTTGTCACCATCAGTTAATTTACTGCACTAGGTTAGTAGGTAAACTACAATTTCTGTAATTGTAGTTTATTGTAGTGTCAATATAAATAAGTGACAATATAAATAAGGAACATTAGTAACTTGAATATTTTCATCACCATGGTTTCTGTTCAATTCTGAACTTTACATTCCCTCATTTTAATAAATTTTCTTGGGGCGTTCCCTAAAAATATTATTTGGAAACGCGGTTTTAATTTGAAACAATGCTCGATAATGAGAATGGTTCATTGTTTGTGACGAAAAATGGCTTTCTAAAATACTGACTTAGCCACAAATTTACGTGGTATATTGACGAATGACAAAGCGTTACGATACATTACGAAAAATGGAATGTGGCAGTGATGCCTCTCGTTGTATACAATATTATTTCGAAGACATCTACACAAATATATAATTTATTTATTGTTAGTGCGTATCCAAGCTAAGGATGGAATGCTGTAATTGAAAAATCCGTTTTTCTTTAGGAGTAAGTAACGTTAACTTATATTGTACGCACAATATAAGAAAGTCATACTTATAAATATATATAAATAAGAGTATAAAAGTGATCTACGGATAAATATCATGATTACAATGAGTAATTTCTAAGAGTATTACAATTGAGGACATCGCTGAAATCAATATGATGTATCTTGCAACTGTCCAATATCTTCATCAATAATTTCATACAATAAAATATTAATGAAGTGTACGTTCGTAAACGTAATTTTACGACCCAAGTAATAAGGTTCGTAATTACATGATAGTGTAAACAATGTGCTAGTGATCGTAATTTAAAGAATTGTCGTTGACTGCTCTTGCGCATACCGGCAAGAAGATTTTGCATCACGTAAATTAATTATAATGTACACAGGTAGACTTCGTAAGGCAAAAGTTCATGGCCATGTCATATCATATCATGGAGTATGTTTCTTACTTTTTTGGCAATCCCGTTAATATAATCAACAAGATTGTGTGTTAACGTTTAAGTTTTCACTGTGAATTGTGTTTTAGGGCAACTTGCACCAATTTCTTAAATGTGTTTAAATCATATTTAAACACAATTTTACATACTAATTTTGTGTTTAAATACAATTTAAACACATTTAAGAAGTTGGTGCAAGTGGCCCTTAGTGTCATTTTCAAGTTTGTTGATTATACTGTCATTGGTGTTGACTATGTTTAAATTTTATTTTATTAGCCAAAATACAATATATTGAAACAGAGTTCGCAAAGTTGTCGGTGAATGTATGTACAAAAATGTACGATTTCTCACATGATTTTTATGTCATAAAAATAACTAGCCTGGCGAGATTTTCAAGGTCAAAGTGTAAGTTGCTTACAAAAACAGTCAACGACCTCAATAAATATTTCCTCTGCGTGCAGTGATCGATTAAAGTGTCATGTTTGGTTCTAACGTTTTCTCTTTCACATCAACCTCGTTTCCACTAAGCTTGCCGTGCTGCGAGCAGTGCGAGGTCCTCATGTATGGTCCAGGGACCGGCGCGGCCTCAGAGCCACGTCGGCGCCCTGTTGAGCGAGTACAGCGGCGGCGGGTTCACTACCGGCGTAGGCGCAGCGTCCGCTTCCGAATCGGATTCTTCTGATGAAACGCGTTCGGCCGCACTCAGGGCGACTCGGGCGTATTCATCCGTGTCTATGCTCTTGCAGAAGTGGATTGCATACCTATTTAAATTGGTGAAAATAATAGTCACCTGCTACTGATATTTATTTATGTGGGTTTAAATCTTAAACATAACATACCATCACGCCTGTATTCCCCGAAGGGTTAGGCAGAGGCGTACTAATGTACACCCACAGTTCGCCGGTATGTTTAGGTCCCATGTAATAGGGGGCGAGCCTATTGCCATTAACCGGGCACAATTTCCTAACTCCGAGCTGCTACTGGGAATTTCACAGAAAAACCCAATAACACTTTGCTCGACCTGGGAATCGAACCCAGGACCTCTAGCGTAGCAGTCGCGGTCAGGACCACTTGGCTATTGAGGCAGTTTATTAAATTAATATTTAAAGCTATTTAAATCTTAAATAGCTTTAAATATTAATTTTTGTTCTAATTTAACATCTATAAGTATAATAAACAGTAATCCAAATTAATGCATTGAGTACCTAGGTATATAAAACTTAGTTACCCTAAAAACACTCCAATGTTCTAATTTCAATACACCACTGTGCTACTTATAGAAATATATAGTTTTAATTGTTTTTTTTTTAGAAAATATGGTGGATAAGTTACCTCAGTTTTTCCCGTAACACTGACTTGCACGAGTATCTTGGCATCTTGAGAAGGAAGAAGCATGTGTAGCTCTCAGGCAAGAAGTGGTCTGGCGGCTGATATTTGTCCAATACCTTAAAAAATACCATATGAATGTAAGATCTAAAGGAGATGCGCAAATTTTCCCATTTAATAGACCGTGAAATAGAATATCTATAACATAATTATATGACGATGACGTAATGATTACATACCTGAAGCACAAAGTCCCTTTGTCTGGGGTCTTGCGGTGCTCTTGGCAGACGCGTCCGTCCCCACACGAAGCGTAGGAACAATGCGCGTTCACTACCAGATAATTCTTCCATTACTTCCCAGAACCACTGCACTAGAGGCGCGTTTGGTTCGATTCCTGAGAAAAACGGAGAGCCAATGTAACTAACGTTTTTAATTCAGAATATGTTAAAACTATATCGATTACAGTAAGATATACATATTTGGAAAAAAATAGTGCATAATGTATACAGGCACTAAACTAGATCACCATAGGTTTTTAAAGACATTTTTAATGTTAAATGGCGCCTACATTTTCATTCTGACGATTTCTGAGACGAAACACCAAAACAAACTCAGATAATCATCACCAGACAGTGTAATCGAGACAGTAGTAGTAGTAATATATTCTATCTAGATAAAAATGAAATCCTGTTTGTTAATAAGATGTTGTGTTCAGAACGGTTGAACCGATTTACTAATTCTTTTTAAAAACCCTAATCTATAATGGACATTTAAGGAAACAAAAACAGATAAAATTGCCCGGACATCAGAATATTCTGCCAATATGTAAATGGGATTTTTGTATATATTCAAGGTACTTATTTACTTTAGATTTAGATGGGGCAACATCTGGTGGGTTTATGTAAAAGGTAATTATGTGAGTTATACAATTTTATTTTATTTTGTTTGGCTCAATAACAATTGTTTACACTAAATAGTACAGTAATATAACGCATGCACTAAATTTGCAGTTTACAGTGCCAACATGTTTACAGTTTACAGTGCAGCAAGATACTAACATTAATTTCATGAAATAAAAAAAGTGGAGGGCGATATAGCTTTTCAATTCATATATTTTACTGAACATAGCCAACAAAACGATATACGAGACATATAGTGTACTAGCTTCTGCCCGCGACTTCATCCGCGTAGTGTTCTGATATATAGCCTATAGTCTTCCTCAATAAATGGCTATCTAGCACTGAAAGAATTTTTCAAATCGGACCAGTAGTTCCTGCGAATAGCGCGTTCAAGCAAACAAACAAACTCTTCAGCTTTATATATTATTATATAGAAGTATATAGATATATAAATAAAAATGAAATCCTGTTTGTTAATAACATGTTGTGTTCAGTTCCCCTTAGTTCAGTTAACTCTTAATTATGGTTGAGATACACGATGACTGATGCATGCTTGCCGTCAGTTTGGACTGGTCTACTCAAAGCTGCTATGGTTCTTTCCTCAAAAGGCCAATTCAGATAAAATTTGAGATGAGATGTCTGGACTTAGTTAGTATCGGTGTTTCTTCTCAGAGGTCGTCAGTTAAGAAATGCCGAAGCAATCTAGCTATAAAAAAAAAACCATTAACTTGTAAAAGTGTCTCTAAAGATCTACTTACAGATATAAAATATAATTTCATTTCATTTACATAACATAACATACCATCACGCCTGTATTCCCGAAGAGTTAGGCAGAGGCGTACTAATGTACACCCACAGTTCGCCGGTATGGTTAGGTCCCATGTAATAGGGGGCGAGCCTATTGCCATTAACCGGGCACAAATTCCAAATTTTATAATTTCATAGAAAAACCCAATAACACTTTGCTCGACTTGGGAATCAAACCCAGGACTTCTAGCGTAACAGTCGCGCTCAGGACCACTTGGCTAATGAGGCAGTTTCATTTCATTTTGTACCTTTGTATGTGGCGGATGCCCTGAGCGCGTGCACGGGTATGTCGGGCGAGCCGCACACGAGCGCCTCGAGCTCGGGCGCCGCGAACAGCGCCAGCAGCGGCGCCGGCACCACGCGCGACATGCCGTCCCGCACCGCACGCACCTGCTCCTCGAACTCGTGCAGTCTGACAAGCACCAACAGAATACGCTAGTTGACTGATTATTTTATGCTAGATAGAGAATAGAGAGGCGCACTACATGAACATGTGATGTCAATCGTTCCATCCGCTATACACATTCTGTATCAATAGTGTTGTTGCTGTTTGCAGAAAATGCATATCAATACCAACCCCGGAAAAACTAAACAATCATAATCAAAGCAAAAGATTAGATTTTAACAGGTGACACCACAAAGCGATGACCTCCTACCCCTTGTCACACTTTTCTACTCTCTCCCCCCGACGGGGGTGTGAAGTGTAATATGTCATTTAAGGATAGCATAGAGCTTTAAGTCGACCTAAAATATTTTTTCGGTACCTATACGATTGTTTTTTCACTACGCCTATTGTTTTCAATCAAACAGACATCTCTCGATTACTCTTTTATAATTTTCTCGAAATCACGTGGGTAGCCTTTTCACTGTCTACCAAAATTTCCAGATGTGACCTATAAGTTAATCACTGGCAATTCCACTCATCAGTCATCATCATAATGGTATTCTTACCTGTAGTGCAGAGCCAGCTGTACATATTCGTCTTTATTGTCTGGCGTGACCCTTTTGTGTCGAGTAGATAAAGGTACTTCATGTCCCGCCGCCGATGGTATTGAGAATGGAAGCTCGAGATTTTGTAGTTCCTGAGAACACAAATAACCCTTTAACCGCCAAAGTCGGATATATACGATAAAAAATTGCTTTCGTCCGAAATCTTACTTAGCCCATAGGCAGTGATTTTTTTTACGTAACATACCATCACGCCTGTATTCCTCACGGGGTTAGGCAGAGGCGCACTATAAATGTACACCCACAGCTCGCGGGTATGTTTAGGTCCCATGTAATAATAGGGGGCGAGCCTGCCATTAACTGGGCACAAATTCCAAACTCCGAGCTGCTACTGGGAATTTCATAGAACAACTCAAGAACACTGCTCGACCTGGGAATTGAATCCAGGTCCTCTAGCGTAGCAGTCGCGCTCAGGACCACTAGGCTCTTAAGTTTTTTTTTCTGCTAGTTTTTATGTTGGTAACGTGTAAATCCAACTTTAAATCTAGACTACCTGCAAATATGCAGACAAGGCAAAATGTAGACAAGATCTACTGCTCTAGAGTAAGCGAGAGCCAAAGCAGATCTCACTTTATTTACAAATATTTATGTACAAAAAAATAATTAAAAAATAAATACATATTTTAATATCATTAGTTATTAGAGGGTTACTAAGCGTTTTGCAATAAGGCTCTAATTATATAAGAAACAGATTTACACAGAAACGCCTTTTTTCATTTACTTGTGCATATTTATGGCCAACATTTACTTCATCAAAAGTTACTTCTAATTCCTACCTTATTGTTGGGCGTCATATCTCGTATACACAGTAGTGCGGGCAGAAAATCTTTATCAACTTCTGCCAAATCCTGTGGCCGGAGGGGTTGTCCTGCTAGTTGCCTCCACACGCCCTCCGCGAGCGAGAGGGATAGAGGGGAACCAGTGCGGATCGCGATGCCCATTAGAACACCTATTGGAGTAAACAAGTTTCAGTTGCCTCTGATTCCCTGAATTTGCATCCAAATTTTTCTTCCCCTAAGGCCCACTTGCATTTAAAAAAATCGTAAAATTGTGTTAAATAAAACTATTTTTTACGGATTTTGTTGCGTTGTATTAATTTTATTTAATTCAACTACAACGCGATAAAAACCGTAAAAAATAGTTTTATTTCAATGTCTAATATTCGCGTAAGTGTCAGAAACCAATTTAAACATATTTAAGAAGTTGGTGCAAGTGGCCCTAAAAATCATAACTTTCAACTTGACAATTAGTTGATAATGGTCAAGATCAAAGGTATAGTTATTATGCTGTTATTCTTATTCAAACTCGAGATAGGTACACAGTTAGTTCTCGTACTGGTGTCTCTATGTGACCCAAAAGTTACAGTCCCAAGATAAGTTAAAAATTCTACCACAGACCATTTTTATTCTTAACTTCCTTATTATTAATATTTCTACGAAATGACAGCGCCGCATTTACTTTAAAATCTAGCAAAACCAGTAAAAAATCCTGAAATATGCGTATAATATGATGACAAGACTAACCAAGAAATCGGAAACAGTTGAGATGCAGTGGTGTGTTAGCCGTGGGGTTCAGTAAAAATGCGTCACGTGATGCGCCTGCGTCGCCGCGGCCATTGGGCGTGGCCATCAGGAGTGGAAGCGATCCGTTCTGCAGCTCCTCACACATCTCTGCTATACTTTCACTGTAACCTCCGCCGCAGTCGTCCACGCTCTCACCTGAGAATTAGAGAAAATTCGCGAATATTTTAATCAAAATAAGTTCGTAGATAAGTAGAGGAGAGGAAGATGAATTATTATTAATAATAGCGGCGAGATGGAGTGATGATTTGCGAAAGGTTGCTGGCGGAAGCTGGATGCGACAAGCCGAAGACAGGGCGAAATGGCGCACATTGAGGGAGGCCTACGTCCAGCAGTAGACTAGTATAGGCTGATGATGATGATGATGACAACATAGTGGAATTGAAAAATTCCACTCCCAATTGCAGCTGTTCGACAGGGAAAGTACCTATACCTTACAGAAAATCGTAGCCAAATAATATAGCTCCGTGCTATGTTGTGTTCCAAACGGTGAGCAAGGTCGCCAAAGCTCCGCGAGGTAGCGTTTTGTTAGCAGTGGGGTGTCTCCCAAGCTGCCAGCCCAACTATTTCTCCTTAATCTTTACCCCACTCTCTCAAGAAGGGTGTGAATTTTTTTTACAGGATCGGCAACGCGCGAGTTATAAGTTGTTGTAATTGTCCAATAGGCTACGGTAACCGCTTACCATCGGACGGGCCGTATGCCTGTTTTCCACCTTAGATGTATATAAAAAAAATATTATACTGATATTATTCTTTCTTTCATCTTTTCTAATAACCAGACCATTCTTAACATAGCGAGACCTCATTATTTGATAGTACGGTAAAATCTTCATGGATCGTCTGCCACCTGGGGAAGCGGCAGGGTATGTCGGACTTCTACCAACTAAAAACTGTACTTAAGGCAAGTACGGCTTTTAGGTCTTTGCCCTATAGACCTATACGGACATGGGATTTGTCACATTCGCCACGACCATGAATTTTTTTTTTATCCATGTTTTATCATGCAATCAGTCTAACTAGTGACTATGAGCAGATGTGTTAATATAATTTAATGTCGTGTGGAGCCATTTCCATTTTTGGAAGCGAATCTTTGTAGATTGTTAGCCTATTGCAGACTATCCAGGTTCAGAATTTTACGTCTCTTAAGGCGATTCAGTGAGTCGGGAAGAGTGAGCTGAACCGCTAGTGGATTTATATGGCATTGGAGACGTTTTTATAGGTTTTTGAAGAGGATCTTATTTCATCCTTTACTGTGTTCAGACTCAGGTGATGATGAACCTCTGAGTTCTTAATGAACCAGGGAGCGTTGGCAATTTGCTTCAAAATAGAGTCTTCTGCTCTTTGTATAATATTTAAGTTGGAGTCACAAGCAGAGCCCCACAGCTGGATACCATAAGCCCAGATAGGCTTTAGAATGGTCTGGTAGATTAACAGTTTATTGTCTATTGAGAGTTTGCTGTTTCTGCCCAATAGCTAATACAGCTCCCGATATTTAATGTTAAGCGCATCTCTCTTGGCTTTAATGTGGTCTCTCCAAGTGAGTCTACGATCGAGGTGCATTCCCGGATATTTAACGCAGTCTTGGTGCGGAAGCTGCTGTTCGCAAATTTTTACTGGTGGTCAATTTTCTCGTCTAAGGGTGAAAGTGGACATTGACAGACTTTGATGCACTAACTCTAATCCTCCATTTTTTTAGCCATTGTTGGATATTCGTTAGACCCTTTTGCAGATTTGTAGATGCGTCTAAAGGATCTGTACTAGAGCTGAGTATTGCTGTATCATCCGCAAAAGTAGCCACTGTAATTCCAGGACTCTGTGGTAGATCTGCTGTGAATATTTTTTTTCCCATAGTAGTATTAAGTGATCTAATGTTATTAAATTTATTAAATTTAAATTACTTAATCTAACTTGTATACAAGTATTGTTCTCGTTCTAGATTTTTGTTTCTTTAAATTTCGACTAGATGTTTGTCGACCACCTATTTTTGCGCATGTTGTGCTCGCCTGTAAAAGGCTGCTATACTTAACTAACTAGTATGTTTGTGTATCACATTAATTAAGATAGTATAAGCACAGATAAAAGAATACTAGTACAGATGCCTCATCCCATACAAAGAAATGGGACCTTCCTATCGGGCGAGATTCTTCGGGCAGAATTGTTTTTCTTTTGTAGGCGATAGATGTCGCACGTAGCACGCGCGTTCCATGCGCGTTCCAAGCGCGTTCCATGCGCGTTGCATGCGACATCTATCGCTTCGGGTTGTATATCAAGTGTTTACTATATATTTAACCAATAGATGGCGCTGGTGCGCCGGGATGTAGGTAGGTACCTAAAGTTGCTACTTGTTGTTATTACGGTCGCTCACCCCGAACAGGTAACTAACTCCTTCTCGGTAGCGCGTAGGTACTTATGTAATACATTTAATTTTATAAAACTACTTACCTATCTTCTTACGCGTAGTTTATTTTCGTTATTATTTAACGTAATTTCATGTAAAAATGTAGGTGTCATTTTCAAGGTTTCTCAGGATACCTACTGATTTCATAAATGACATAATATATTTTTAATGGCGGACATTATTTTTTTAAATATTACATGACGTGGGTGTCAATTTCACAATCTTGGATTAAAAAAATCCAAGATTGTGAACATCTAATTATTATTTTTTATTTAATATTATAAAGCTAAAAAGTTTGTTTGTTTGGTTGACCGCGGAAATCTCAGGAACTACCTACTGGTTCGAATTTAAAATAGGCATCTTTTGTGTTAGATAGTGCATTTATCGAGGAAGGTTATAGGCTATAAAATATCTTATAAAATATCACGCTATGACTTATAGGAGCGGAGCATCAATGAAGAATGTAGCAAAAACGGGTAAAAGTTATTTCTTTTGAGGGCTTCCATTGCGTGCGCTGCGTAAACGAAGTCAATGGCTACATAATATACCTAGGTAGGTACCTACCTATCTATCTGTTAAGGTTGACTCACTACCTATAACCTTTTTTGTTGTAGGTACCTAATCAAATTTGTTCTAAAATAATGCATTATTTGCGAAGGTGTTTAACACAACAAAAGTGTAGTATATACCTACACTTTTGTTGTGTTATGGATTAATATCATTAATCCATAACCAATTAGGTACCTACTTAAATACGTTATTCATCACAAGTAGGTACCTATTTAATTTTGAACAGAATTGCCATTGACATCATTTGGTTTTAATGAATATCGGAGATAATTATCATAGTTTTAAAATAACACCACGACAAAATAATGATCAAGTAGGTAGGTCGGTATCTAGCCTACCTACCACTAGCGCTGGCCGGCCGTCTTTGTCGCGGTTTACTAGAATACTTTCTAAGTAAGTAGGTAGTTTAGTGATGGAAAAAATCGACTTCCTGAAAATCGAGCCTGCGTCTTTTGGTTAGATAAGTACACCAGACGACCACTGAGCAACCGCGAGTTTAACTATTGAATAGCAAGCTGCCTACTTTGCTTGTCAACCGACATCAGTGTAGGAACCTACCTACCTATTTAGCCAGAAGACTCTACGCAGGTTCAATTCCGCCCTTCAAAGTTTCCTATAGTTTAAGTAAACAAAAAAATAGTTTAAGTAGGTACTTACTTAATTGATTATTTTGGGCTGGGAGGTGACAACTGACAAGTGTCCGTGATAAAGACCGAGTGACAAAGCGAAATCCACGCGAGCAAAGCCGCGGGCGGAAGCTAGTTCTTATATATCTTTATCGCAAAATGATAATAAAGTTATTGTATAAATATACTTAGGTACCTACCTACCTACCTACTTACTTGTCGCAACTCGCAACGCAACTCAAGTGGCAAGGCAACGAGATCTACCCGCAAAAAATAAAATATAATATTTGGAAGAGATTACTTACTAAAAACACAGAGTAGTATATCTACTCATGTGCTAAAAACTAGGTAGGTACCTACCTAGCTAGTTGCTTTAAAAAATAATTTTAATGTTACGAAAACAAACATGATTTTCCGACCTGCTACTAAATGCAAGAGAATTTATACCAAAACAGGCTTGTTTTAAAGATTAATTTTAAAATAACGAAAGCAAAAAATAATTTTGTGACCTGCTACAAATAATTTTAAGGGAATTTATACTTAAAGTCACTAAGATTAGAGCTTATACTGTGTAACTCGTTCGCCTCGCTATTTATACCTAAGTACATCACAGTCATCAGTTCATCACAGACACATACATGCAGCTAGGCGGCTTGTGATTTTTTTTCATGGGGTTCACAAAAATAGTCTAGTGTTTGTTGAACGTGACAGGTGAACATTATGAGGTCCAGGGTTCGATTCCTAACTAAATAATTAAAGTTTTAAATTAAAGTTTAATTTAGATAGATCTATAAATGTTTAGTTAGGAATCGAACCCGGGACCATACATTTTTATCTAACATAATTATTATACATATACCGAAGGGTTAGGCAGAGGCGTGCTAATGTAGGAACACTCACAGTTTTCAAATACTCGCATGCATAGAAAAGTGATCCATATTGCGATACACCCAACGTGCATAATCGTATTGGCAAAAAAAAAACTTTGAACTACGAGTATTTTCAACCCGCGCTGCCGGGACGCCGCGCACGCGCCGCCCGCGCCGCCGCGACGCGCGCCGGGCCGCGCCTTACGCTGCGAGGCGAGGCTGGCTGTGGCTAGGGTTGCCAACTCTTTGTCGGTCAAAAATAGTAGGTAGTTCTAAAATTATTACCCATAAAAATATATAATAGATAACGAAAACATGTAGTAGTTTTGCCTACTAATACTTACACTTTTTTCAGAAATATTGTAGGATAATATTTATATTATATAGTAGGGTTAGAACTCTAGCTGTGCCAAATACTTTCGAGTAGGTAAGTACCTACCTATTTTGACGTATCTACTCATGTGACGTAAACAGGCTATAGGGCTTCCCGCCCACAGTATTTTAATTTCATCTACCTACCTACTTGCATAGCGTGTGAGCTACCTACAGCAATGAAAACCTCTTACTATTCACTACAAAAGCTTAGGTACCTACTTAAAAAGTAAATGATAACGTAAATCTTATTAGATATGTACCTAGGTACCTCTACCTACCATTTTAAATAATCTAAGTACCTATCATAAGTAATTATTTCAATATGATAGGTAAGTACTTCGTAAGTACATTTATTTTATTTATTTATTTATTTATTATGGCAAACCAACTAAATACACACAAAAACATTCATGGCATATATCATTTACAATAAGATAGAATTGCATGCATCTAAATTAAAGGAAAGCACAGCATTTTGGTTTAGATCTCGTATTACAATAATAATTAATATATTTTAATATACTATACCTAAAATAACAAAGAATTAAATTAAACTAAACTAAATAAGTTAATTATACATTATTGAGAACTACTTATTCTTGAAGAAAATTACAAATTATTGAACACAGCTCTTTTAAACTTAGTGATGCTGAATGAAAACATGTCCAAGTCACAATCGTGAAAAATGTCGTTACACCTTCTGAGAATATAGGAAACAGGAGCATTACTACCGTACTTGGTTTTGCGGCTACTGGGAGCAAAAGGCTTATAATTGTGAAGTCTAGCTGATGACCGGGGGATATTAATGTTAATTGACGATAGAAGCTGTGAGCAATCCACGCCTTGATTTAATATCTTGAATAAGAAAATTAGACCCGCAAAATCTCGACGCCAGTGTAAAGATTTCATTTTAAAATAGTTCAGTCTATCTTCATAGTTTTTAACTGTATTCCTTATACCTGCCTTATAAGAGAGTCTTTTAATGAATTTTATTTGAACTCTTTCGATGCGTTGAATGTGGATATTATGTACTGGGTACCAGATGATAGAGCAGTATTCTATATGACTACGGACTAATGAAGAAAACAAAATTTTGAGTGCTGTTAAATTACTAAATTGTCTTGTGTTACGGTTTAAAAATGCTAACATTCTATTGCTTTTATTTATTATAATTTCGGTGTGTGTTTGAAATTTCATTTCAGAGTCTATAATGATTCCCAGATCTCTAACTTCACATACTTTATTTAATCTTTGGTTCCTCATAACGTATGTAGAATTGAATTTGTTTTTTTTGCGTGAAAATTTAATATGATAACTTTTACCAACATTAACTTGCATGCTGTTCTTCTCACACCACACACAGAGCCTGTCAATATCCTTTTGCAGCAAAGTTTCTTCGTTTTTTGTCATTACAACTCTATAAAACTTTAAATCGTCAGCATACATTTCGAAATGAGAATTCTGTATGGAGTATTTAATGTCATCTATAAACATCGTAAATAATATTGGGCCCAGATGTGACCCTTGTGGTACCCCAGATGTGGGAGTGAAGGTATTGGATGAGTGTCCATTTACAACCACTCGTGCTGTTCGGCCGACTAAGTAAGACTGAAACCATTTCAGAAGTGACCCATGAACACCGAATGTGATTTTGAGCTTTTGTAACAAAATTCTATGGTCAACCTTGTCAAAAGCTTTGCTGAAATCGCTATATATGGCGTCAACTTCCTTACCGTTACTCTTACATGAGTAACGGTAAGGAAGTTGACGCCAGAGTTCGTTCGACAAAGTTGGCCAAGTTTGTGGTCGTTGATCTATTTCTAACGAAGCCATGTTGGTGTTCTGTAATAGAGCCTTTGATATGCCAGTTCATGATGGGACACAAAAGAGATTCGAAAATCTTTGCCAAAGTGGGTAGTATACTAATAGGCCTGTAATTGCAGATATCAGTCTTATACCCCGATTTTGGAATTGGTTTTACTATGGCGTCCTTCCAGATCTCCGGAAAAACCCCTTCAGACAAAGATCGGTTGTAAATTATATGTAATGGCTTAGATAAAACATTAGCACACTCCCTAATAAACAGTGGAGGTATATCGTCAGAGCCCGGCCCTTTAGCGACATCTAAGTTCTTAAGTTTCCTCTGTATGTTACTTTCAGATAGTGTTAATTGATGTAAGCTGTTACTATTGTTGGATGGATAAATATGTGAAGGGTCTAGATCACTGCCAGAAATAGGACTATATACAGACGCAAAGTTCTCCGCAAATAAATTTGCTATGCTCGTACCGTTAGTCGCAGTTTTTTCATTGAGCTTCATGTATCTGGGTATAACGTTTTTGCTATCGCGTTTGTTTTTTATGTATGACCAGAAATATTTTGGATTTTTTACCACATTACTTTGTACATTTTGTAAATACTTTTGGTACAATTCTTTTATTTTTCGGTTAGATCGGTCCTTAAGTAATATATATTCATATTCATCTCGTTTATTCTTATATTTTTTCATTCTCTGCCTACATTTATCTTTTTCTTTAAGCATTTTTATTAAACTATTATTGTACCAGATGGGATATGAATTTTTACCAGCATTCCGTTGAGGGACCAATTCAGTAATAATTTTTCGTAATACAGTGTAAAAAGCAGCAACTGACATATCAACGGTATCCGATTTTAAAATAATGTCCCAATCTGTTTTCTCAAGACGATTCCTAATTTCCCTATAGTCAGCTTTATGAAATGAATAAATCTTAATCGTTTTATGTGCAAGCGTCTTAGGAAGGTTGAGATGAATGGTGATCTGTAAAGGTGGGTGATAATCATCGACTTTTGAAATGGGATCACAGGACCGAGTTACTTCAATCGGATAAAATAAATTAGATATGACTAGGTCTAGAATCCTATTCTGTTTATTTTTGATTGAGTTATACTGGTGCAGGTCGTTAGAGGATAAGAATTCAATAAAGATTTTACCTATATTATTGGTGCCGATATTTGGCTCCGCATGTTGGTGTATTGATGATTTTGTCCATTCTACGTTACTTAAGTTGAAATCACCTATTAGCATTACGGGTTCATCATTAATTACACTACTAACTCTATTTGTGAAGTAGGTTATAAGATTAATGTTTACCGGAGGAGCCAAATAAATGGCGCACAAGTGAATTTTCTTTGATGTTTTAAGAGCATAATCAGTTGATAAGTCTAGTGTCACCCATAAATCCTCACAACAGGACTCGAATGCTGTGTTTCTGTAAGCATTTATTGATTTATCAACTGCGATTAGCACACCGCCACCCTCCTTGCCCGCAGAGAAAGTTCCCGACTGTCTATCTCTTCTAAAAATTTGATATCGATTGTCAAAAATTTCTGATTCTAACACATTTTCATTCAGCCAGGTCTCAGTAAGCACAATAACATGAAAGTTCATAGTTAGCACATTAAAAAAAATGGTGTCTAATTTTCCGCGAATACTTCTAGAATTTTGGTAATAGAAATTTAAATGATCGAATTTTAAAGATAAACTATACTGACAATGACTGTTTAAATTTGAAGTGAGCGTGATTATTCTAATTTTTTAAGACTTTCTAAACTTGTTATTACACGTGTTAATGAGCCTTCCTCTTTCCTGATAAAAATTTTTCCATTTCTAACCCAGACAAACTTGTATTTCTTCTCTTTGGCTGCGATTCTGGTAGCTGCATGTAATGATTTGTTAGCTAAAGTGAGGTGTTCGCTTACATAAACTGGGGATTGCTTGTCTCCGTAACCCAGTAACTTGGTGTTCAATTTATTGTTGGGGTTCGATCTGTTGTATATGTAAATTGCCCCGAGCAGATTATCGCGCTTAATTTTGCTTGGTAGCTTGCAGATAACAGCTCTAGGTTGATTCGACGTCGAGTTCAGCTTTTGTACCCTAGCGCAAGACAGTATCTCATTTTCTGCTATAGGATAAGACACAACATTGCTCAATTGTACTATTGTTTTGACCAGGTTCTCTTGCTTATGTTCTGGTAAACAGTGTATTTCTATATTGTTTTGTCTGGCATCTTGCTCTAATTGCCCAATTTTAACTTCCATTTCTGTCACCTTCTTAATCAAACAACTATTTTCATTGCGCAGACATTTTATCTCTTCATTGCATACTTTAAATTGGGCCGTCATATCTTCGAAGTCAGCGTTCATAAATTTAATAGATTTTTCAAAACTAAGGATTTCCTCTTTCATGGACGAAAATTCGTCATTCAGAATTTCCTTGATAGCGGCGCGTGTTTCTGTTCTTATAATCTCTATAATTTCAGAGCGCAGTATTGATTTTGAATCCTCACCCTGATCGAAGTTCTCTCGTTTCCTTTTGTAGCGACAAGTGACATTCATCGTTGATGACTCGTAATTAGGTTCAGTAGTTATGCTTATGTTTGGCTCCGATTGATGGTGAACAATAGGTGACTGACGCTGCTGCCCTGAAGAATTAGATACAACAGGCGAGATAGGAGGTGTCCGATTTAACGGCATTGTTTCTTGATACCGTATTTATTTGTAAACAAAAAAAAAATATATATTTAATAGTGATTATTATTTAAAAATAACTTCGCTTGAACTGGGGGCTTCTTGTGTGGCATAAACAATAATTTTGAAAACGCAAAAAGAATATCGTTTCGAGAGGTGTGAACCGGCGGCCTTATAATCGACCGGTAATCGTTGTAGCCACACGACTAAACGAACATTAAGATAGTGTATGAAACTTGTGATCCCTTCTTAGCAGCTTGTTAGGACTGGGTGCTAGTGTTGATCGGTACCGTTATTCACACAGTCCGAAGTTCACTTTTACGTTCACTTTTTAAACTTCATACGTGTTCGTTATTTTATTAAAATGTTGTTTTGAAATAGTTCCACTATGTATAGCTCAATAATATTTTCACAGATTGTCACATATGTATTGCACTTTATATTAGTGAATAGTTTATAGCAGAAAAGTAATTTTAAACCACTCTTTCAAATTAAAATTGTAAGGAGAACTGATAGCAGGTCTGTACGCGGTAACGCACGGATGACAGATGATACGGAGACATAAGTAGGTAGGTAAGTAAAACTAGTAAGTACCTACTACGTGTCTCACTTTTTTACCCTATTCACTATCTAGGTAGGTAGGTATTTTGTTCGGTAGAAGAAGCGAAATACCGATCTATTAAAAAAAACTAATACTTAAACGTACGTAGGTACTAGTACCTAAGGTAGGTACTACCTACTTAATATTCTTCGTTCTCTGGTAGGTATATAGGTACTATGGTATATATAGGTATGCTTACGGCCTTTAAACACAACCATCACGACACCGTTCGTTCGTTACGTAGGTAGGTAGGTACCTACTACGGCGCATTCGCAGCAGTCGGACTACCGAGTGTATATCTACCGAACTCGAGCGAGACGCGATGGTATGATACCTACGACTCGCGTTCCGTTCCATTCCGACCGTCTGCATGATGCATTTATTGATGATAGAATACTGATATTTACCTATTTTGTGATATATATATATCTATACCTAGTAGATACCTACTTGAACTATGTAGGTATCTACTAGCCTACCTTTTTTATTATGTAAGTGTATTCGTAATTATATACAAGGCACCTACACGAAGGTAACCCTAACTATTAGGTGTAAGTCGCTTTCTAGGTACTACCTACCTAGGTATGTTCGTGTTGTCATCATAGATAGTAGACTATCGTATATATTAGTGCTTCGCCCCCGATGGTACAAAAAGATAATACATCATTAGAAAAACTTCGTCTGAAATATAATATTCTTATAATAATATTTTATTTAAAAAAAAATTAGAAATAATTATAGACTCAGAAACTGTGAACAGCGCCATCTTTTCTTTTTGTAAAATGAGCGAAAACTGCAAACAGCGCCATCTATTTACCAAAGAAAGCGAGAATCACGAGGATTTCATTGAATATCATATAATTGAAGAAATTAGACTTAAATTATATTGTCCTATGTATAAACATTTGATTTAAGTAAGTACATATTTTTTTAAGGTCTTTCCTCGTAAGAATTTCGAAGCCAAACACACGAGGTTTGGGAATCGATACATGCAATGCCATCTATTAACAATTCATTTGAACTATGTTTCATTTGTTCGGGATGAGACCCCATGGTATAAGTAGCTGTTGGTGAGCCTTTTTAATAAAAATAAAATAAATATTGTGTACAGTACTGGACCCAAGACAGAACCCTGAGGTACACCGGCGACTATATCAGACTATGAATAAATAAATAAATATTCTGCGACATTTTCCACAGCACAGCACCATCTAGTCCCAAACTAAGCAGAGCTTGTACTGTGCGTACTAGACAGAGGATATAATACTTATATACTTTTTTGTAAATACATAAATAATACTATGTATCATACATAAGAAACACCCAGACGAACACAAATACTTTTATTCATCACATAAATATGTTTGTCCTGTGGGAATTAGTGGTCAGCAGCGAATAGCGAAACCCCTCCATGCATTGGAGACTAAGGGAAGCCGTCGATTCCAGTTGTCATATAAATAAATACCTATGATACTCGGAAGCCTAACCAGTCTTAATCTTAGAATATCCGTATTGCCCAGAAATTGGGATACAGAAGTTTGATGGTGAATATACGTACCTACAAACTTGACTTTCCACACGCGGTGCGGCAGCGCAAGCGCATCCTGCGTGAGCGCAGGCAGGCGCGCCACCATCTGGCCAAACACGGAGCGCATGCCCGCCGCGCCCGCCAGCCCCGACCCGCCGCGCCGGGCCCGACGCGCCGCTACACGAGATAATTCAACTACGGGACCATGTTGACGTTCCCGTACC
Source organism: Acronicta leporina (assembly GCA_947256265.1). NCBI lineage: Eukaryota > Metazoa > Arthropoda > Insecta > Lepidoptera > Noctuidae > Acronicta > Acronicta leporina. The sequence continues at coordinate 4,738,681 of OX366514.1, forward strand.
ATTGTTGCCATTATAGCCTGCAATTATACTATGCTTTTGTAGTAGGTGCCTTTGTTGATATGGCTATCAACAAGGAAGTGTGTGAATGGATTTATGCACAAAGATAATCAGAATCTATACTAATTTGCGCTACACGCTAATCTCAGGAACTACGAGTACTGATCTGATTTGAAAAATTCTTTCAGTGTTAGATAGCCCATTTATTGAGGAAGGCTATAGGCGCGTTATATATATATTATCACGCTAAGACCAAGTAACTATTCCACGCGAATGAAGTCGCTGGCAGAAGCTAGTATAAAGATAAAATACACTAGCTGTGCTCAGCATCCCCTTTTTTAATAAAAACCTTCAGAAGTGCACAAACAAGCACTTTACATCATCAACTATCATCACCATCAGAATTAATACCTTGGTCGCTTTCAGCATTGGAATCGTAATTCATGTTAGATTTAATTTATTTCACTTAAGATACAGTAACATTATGTACTTGTATCGTCATTGCTTTGCTGGTAAACATTTTTAAGTACGGAAATAACAAATAGTTCTCGGAGAAAATCCATCCATACAAAATTGAAAGTTTTTTTTTATCCGTGATAGGCTTGCACTTGATGTAAAGTTCGCCTGAGCTACACTGCGACATATAATGGAGCGCGCTTACCTTTTCACTCATGATTTAAAGACACCCAGATTATAATATCTATCGGGAAAGACCCACTCGGGAAGCGCATTCACATTTCGGCGTTACGCATGACAAAAGTGGACTTAAAGAATAGTAAATAGGATATATCTTGCCTTCCTAAACGCAGCTTCTTTGACACTGTAGAACAGCAAAGTCCTCAAATGATCCAGTTGACCGTCCAGGATCAATAGTGGTAGGTTAGGACAAACTAGTTCAGAGAATTCATGCAGCAAAACCTGGAAAAATATATTTTTGATCGTCAAAGTTGCATACACCCACGTAATTGAATATCTATGGCTGTATTCTATCGTTCTATTGTTTAAAATATAGGCCACAGACGACGGACGATATTATAATTGGTCGACAAATCTGTGACTGTGACTTGAAATATATTTATTACACTATTTGAACGTAAACTTTTTTGTTTTCTTCATTACAGACCACTGAACACAGTAAAACTGTTTGATGACGGTCTCTGTCTTACTTATGGCAGAACATGCTAGGTGCTGGTGACTTTTACAACACATTTTGTAAACTATTTTTTCCTGAATGGGCGTTTGTTTCTAGATTTTGGAGAAACGCATTTCCTTTTAGTGATTTGAGAGGCATACCAGTCTGTTACAAGTGAGTGCAAATCCGGCGTCCCGCAGTAGATGGCACTCGAGCGGGGGCGGTGGGGGAAGCTTAGGTATCCGCAGTGCCTCCACACACAGCGCCACTGTGTGCGCGCTGCCGCAAGCCACTTTAGTAACACGTTTACCCTAAAAATAAACGTAATTGCATCGCCAAATATTCAAACACCACTGAATTACAAGACGAATTAAGACATGTGCTTTTCTCTCTTTCTTTCTTTACTCTACTCTTTACTCTACCTCTACTCTTTCTTCAACTTAAATTGATAGAGACAGCATGAGATTTAACGGCATCTTGAAATTGAATAGCTAATTGTTTTAATATTCGCGCATATTACACTAACAAATATTTTATTAATCAATTAGAATGCCCAGCATACGTTATTTTTTTTTATGAAATAGGAGGCAAACGAGCAGATCGATCACCTGATGATAAGCGATTACATTCGCACACTGACACCCGCAACGCCAGAAGAGTGCCCGCCTTTTATAAGGGTTTGGTCCTCCTTTGGTATCCGTACTTACTTGGCGAAACACAACGTACAGTCAGTTTTTTTGGACTTGTCTTTTTTGGTAAACAAACCCTGTCCGATGCGAAAATCACAAGTTTTTCTTTAATCACGCACTTGATGTAGGAAACGATTTTATTAACACTTACACTATACACATACACTCTAAATTACACCAAAAACTGCTTCGAAATCACTATAAAAGCCTATTATTTTTAATGAAAACGAAATTTTATGTAATTTCATTTTCTCAGAATAAAATAATCATGACAATTTGACATTTCAAAACTCTAGACTTTATACCAATTTTAGGAATGTGCCAAAATAATGAATGATTTTGATTTATGTGAATGAACAACTGAACTGTAATTTCAAGTTCAAATGAAATGGCAACCAGTAAAAATGTTATTGTATTACGCCTTCCGCCTTATCATTGCGAGTTAAATCCCATAGAATTAATACAGGCACAATTAAAAGGCCATGTTGGCAAAAATAATAAATCTTTTAAAATGGCTCTAGTCAAGGAATTGATTAAAGAAGGCTTAACAAAAATAGGCACGGTGTCATGGACCAATTGCATAAATCATGTAATCAAGGAAGAGGATAAAATGTTTCAGCTCGATGAGATAATAGATACTGCAGCAGATGCACTGACCCAGAGGTTCATAATACATGTGTCAGAATCGGATGACTCTTCAGAGCCATCAGATTCTGACTCGTGTATTTTAGAGGAATACGAGTAAAAAATTAACATTTCGCTGTTTGTCGTTTTATTTATTAATATCCACACATTCACTTCATATTTAAAATTAAAAGATCAATTCAGTACCTACTCGTCAAGGTGAGAATCATTCAGTCTTGGCTAAGATTATTTAGTTCAGTCATTCATTCATGATTTCCCAACACTATCTAACCACTCAACTGTCTCTGGTTATTAGGACGCCATATTTGTTTACTAAAAAAGACAAGTTAACTGGGATAGACTGTAAGTGTTGTTTCACGCCGGTTTTCTGTAAGGCCGTGGTATCACTCTAGTCGAGCCGGCCCATTGATCCGAAGTAAGGCTCTATTACGGTGCTTTTTCTTCCTTTCCTGACAACTGTGAGCAGACACCGCGGAGGCATTCCATTTCTTACCTGCAAAGCCATCAATAGCCTCGGCCTCTGGGCAGCGAGTGTAGTTCCGTCTCCCAATTGTCCCTCATCATTGTCACCCCACGTGTAAACCTCGCCATTGTCCGTACACGCCACACAGTGGAGACTCCCTACAAGTATTAGAACATAACATAACATACCATCACGCCTCTATTCTCCAAAGGGTTAGGCAGAGGGGTACTAAACTAATGTACACCCACAGTTCGCCGGTAAGTTTAGGTCCCATGTTAATCGTGTCTATTAACCGGGCACAAATTCCAAAGTCCGAGCGGCTACTGGGAATTTCTTATAAATACAATAACACTTTTCTCAACCTGGGAATCGAACCTATGACCTCTAGCGTAGCAGTCGCTCAGGATCATTAGGCTAGTGAGGTAGGCGGGCATTATTATTGACTATTTTAAGTATAAAGTGTATGTGGTACTGTGGTTACCACTATACATATGAGAAATGCAGAGATAATAATTATAAATTTAACTAACCTGTTGCTATAGACACAATGGTTTTCCCTTGCATGCCGGTGACTCGCATAGGCCGTCGCACATGTTCATAGCTACCGTGGCCGAGTCTGTGATAATCGCCTTTGCCCCTTTAGAAAAAAAAGATTGGAAAAGTTGAAATGAAACTACTTTTTACGGATTTTATCGCGGTATATTGTTATTATTAATAATAATATGTGATAATATTTTAATATTATAACGTCGGGAATTAAATAATATCAATATACCGCGATAAAATCCGTAAAAAGTAGTTTCTTTTCAATGTCTAATATTCGCGTAAGTGTCAGAAATCAGTATTGGAAAAGTTATTAGGTTAGTCAGTTATGATGTGTGGCTTTTTGATGGAATTTGATCATTAATGACTTGAAATTAGCACAGTGAATGGACGATTGGATTAATGCGAGTTTACCACTAGGAACCAATATAATTCAAATCTGGGTGTCTTTTAATTAAACATAATATACCATAGAGCACATATATACTTTCAATTCACAAAGTGTAGTTACCAGGTATAAACACTTCCACATTGACATAGCGCAACAGAGAACTGAGATCCACATTCAACCTTGACGACTCGTAATCCTTTCAAGCAGTCTATCCTCATTGGAAGCTTACAGCCTTCTGATCCACCACGACCTAAAACGAGTATGGTAATATTAAAAAAGAAAACCTTTAGTAAATAGCATAATAACTAAATTAGATATTTTTTTTGTTGTGTTCGTTAGTGTCAAGGCTTGGTTTGTAGGAAATTAGGTATTTTTTTAAATTTAGATACGAAATTTTACGCAAGCGGAACTCCGCACGGGCCGCTAGTAGAAAATGGTAAAGTAAGAATTTATCGTCTAGAAAACGGTGCTCCATTTTTTGCCACGATTATTTTTTTGAAATATTTTTTTTTTGTCATTATTGTGTGTGTCTATTAAAGACATTGAACCAAATCAATATTATAAAATGTTAATGTCATAAATTGTGTACATTTGTTGATTGAAATAAATGATTCGTTGGTGATATTGAGAAGGAATTATAACGAAACTTACCTAGTTTCCCATAGTCGCCGTCTCCCCACGACCACACATTGTCATCATCAGTTATGCACAGCGTCTGCGCATCTCCCGAGCCACAAGCAACGTCTATAACGCGGTATGACGATAACGCATCCACCTATAATTAGTAATATCTTTATATACATGGGTCAACTGCCTCATTAGCCAAGTGGTCCTGAGGGCGACTGCTACGCTAGAGGTCCTGGGTTCGATTCCCAGGTCGAGCAAAGTGTTATTGGGTTTTTCTATAAAAATTCTCAGTAGCAGCTCGGAGTTAGGAATTTGTGCCCGGTTAATGGCAATAGGCTCGCCCCCTATTACATGGGACCTAAACATACGGGCGAACTGTGGGTGTACATTAGTACGCCTCTGCCTAACCCTTCGGGGAATACAGGCGTGATGGTATGTTATGTTTATGTTACATGGGTCAACCTTTTCTCATTAATAAAAGCAATGTAATCTCTTAATAGTTATCTATTAATTTATTTTTGTTTATTTTAAGTTTTTTATGGGATAGGGGAGCAAACGAGCAGACGGATCACTTGATCGTTAGCGATAACCGCCGCCCATGGACACCAGCAACACCAGAGGAGTCACAAGTGCGTTGCCCGCCTTTTAAAGGGGTTGGGCCTCCGGTAACCTCATTCACTCGGCGAAACACAACGCAAGCGTTGTTTCACGCCGGTTTTCTGTGATCACTCCGGTCGAGCCGGCCCATTCGTGCCGAAGCATGGCTCTCCCACGTGATGATAGTGATGTGAGTGTGGAACCGTCGTTATCGATAATGATATCCTATTTTCTTATTTATACTGACTGTCTTATATCGTGAAGACAATTTTCTCGATATTTATCTTAAAATATTTATTTCTTACTAGGTAACTTATATGTTATCAATTTATCGATCGTTAAATTACGGTATAAGTACCATTAATTTATTGAATTTTGACATATCGACATTATCAACGATTTGCTTCGCTCGCACCGCGGTGTCGACATTAATAAGAATAGAATCGTTTACCAGACATTACACGTCGTACAATGTAGAGTACTATCTAAGATAGCTGTCAGATCTAATTCCACTATTTTTAATAAAATGTATTCTTTCTGCCTTACCATTTTAGGAACAAGCTGGTCTTCAGAGTCCCCATGGCCCAGTCGACCGTATCTACCTTTTCCCCATGTATAAATGCGACCGCGAGCGGTCAGACATGCAGAATGCGCGCCACCACAAGCGATCGCCACCACATCTAGCCCTGAGAGTGCTGTTATGAGTTTTGGACGGTCGTAGCTCCTATGGGAACAAATGATATCATAGTTTGCCTCCAGCTAATGCAAAGTATTCTGAGGATAGTGAGCGACAGGCAATCTTATAGGGTTATTATGGGCTCTGTCATATGAGCTTTAAGCTAATAAAATATGTTTCGCAATAATAAAACAAATCCTATTAGTTAATTTTATGATTAATGATATTACATCGCAGCTAGCAACACTGGTACTTACACTCTGTTCCCATGTCCCAGTTTCCCGTCTTCACCCTCTCCCCAACTGTAAACGTCACCCTCAGCCGAAAGCGCCAAGCAATGCTTGCCTCCCGAGTTACATGCAACCTGGCAACACAACAAACACTGCTAGAACTTGTTACAACGAACTCGAACCAAAATCTGGACTCTATATTTTCTATAAGAAAAACATACTCGTTGGAGTGTGTTGTATAAGATAAGTGTGTTCCTTAAAGCAAGGTATTCAATGTGTGTTATGTTGTGTGTTGTGTGTTTTATGTTTGTGTTAAAAAAATGTTTTAAAAAAAAGTAAATAGCATTTAGATTGTTTTTATTATATTACCTTCGTAATGTAGACGTGCTGTATGGAAGATAGCAGAGTCGGTTGTGACACGGAATCGATGCCACCTATTCCTAAACGCCCGCCTGCACCGTAACCTGGTTTAAATTAAAATTTAAGTTCAAATTATTTTTATTCTGATATCTTTTCTACAAATACGTATGAGACATTAATCGAGCATGGTAGCATGTTTCCTAAAAGTTTACCCTATGGAGAACAATCTAACAAGAAAATCCCTGGATATTCTTCGCTGAAGTTTCAAAGAAGTTGACCCTATGGAGAAGAATCTAGCAAGAAACTCAATAGATATTCTGCACTTGTATGTATAATATTGCAATAACAGGGTTATTAGACAAAAAATCTTAACAACATGGAGTTTAGTTGACCAATGTTCGTTTTAAAAAGAATAAAAAAATGAAGAACCAGGCATTCAGTCTGCTATTTGACAAAATGACATCGGGTACTAAAAGATTTTCCGATCAGATATCAATATATGTTTCATCAACAATTCAGAAGTAACGATTTATTTATTTGAATTCTTTATGCACGATCAGTGTACAGAGGCGGATTTAATGCCTAAGGCATTTTCTACCAGTCGACCTTAGATTTCCTTTCTTACCTTTCTTACGATTGTGACCCAATAAAATAGTAGAGTTCAATCCTAGCAAGATTATCGATTGTATATACCTGTAGCAAACACCTTCCCGTCGGGCGTGACAGCGAACAGCGTCTGCTCACCACCCACCAGCTGGACAGGGTTGAGGGCGGCCAGCGCGTGGCAGGGCGTGGGTGTGCGCACCTTAGCGCCCTCCACTCCGCCCAGCTGACCCCGGTGGTTGTGGCCCCAGCCGTACACCGCACAGCCGCGAAACCCACCACCAAACCATCCAAACCAGTCCTCTGGACGTCTGGTTATAGAGAACATAATATACCATCACACCTATATTTCCTAAAGAGTTCGGGTGCGCGGAGATACTGATATAAAGTCCCACTTTACCGATGGTTTTAGAATTATTTATTTTAAGAACGATACTTTCCAAAATCAAAAGGTGTGATAGAAAAATTGCGACTGATCGTTACTTGTTATTCAAGGACGTACTAGATGGATTTTCCTAAATTATGCTAAATAAGGTGGAGCCAACGAGACAATAGTGCCATGGTCTCTAATTTTTTAAATTAATAATAATATTAATCCCTTGGTTAAAAAATAGCTAGGAAACTAAATGAATGGAAATATAATAATGTAGTTTGAAAATTTCGAGTCGCAGGTTCACTTGCACGAAAATAAACTGTATGGCTTACAGATACCGTATTTGTGTAATTGTATTGTTTGTGTTATTAGTGTATTGTTAAACGCACCCAAGATATTACGGGGGGGGGGGGCTAAAATAGGTCCTTTTAATTAACTAATGCAATATGATCCACGGACTTGGCTACACATCGTGCTACAAACTGCCAGTATTAGCTGACCTCGCATTGATCGCATGAAAACTCTATACTGGAAACATCGAAGTCAACTCATACTGAAAATTGTGTAAAGAAACATGAAATAAGCCTTACTTATTAACCCAATGCAGGAGCTGTTCATCGTGTTGTTTTGAAACCGCATTGTTCTCCCACTCGTACACTATGTCTTTGTTCACATCGTCCGGATTATACACGCCGAGCTCGACGAGTCTCTTGCGCACATCCAGTATGAACGGCAGGGGAAACGGAGCGCGACGTATGAGAGCGTCAGCTGTTCGTACGCAGAGGCAGTATCGCTTGAACCATGCCCAGCGAGCGGAGTCGGGGCCGCTGCAGACGCGGGAGTCCATGCGTAGCCCGCATGCAAGCCAAGCTAGTTCCTAAACACAGTCAGATTTATGAAACTATATGTTGCTGTTCAACTAGCACAATAAAAGACATTTTGAGACAAAAGGTAGCCTAATAAGCTACCTTCATTGCATACTAAGTACACATAATGGGTGTTATATTATATTTTAGTACTTATGACTTAGCAGCCTTTTGCAAGCATTGCAATATGGAGGGCTATCTCAATATTTTATCTTTTTATATGAAATTAATTTTGACATAATCGCAGTATACCAGAACTTAAATTAGACATACTCTCTCGCTGTTATTCCGAAAAAAATCGAATGTCCAATTTATTTTTTTATTTACCTTTACAGTCTACCCGTGACCCGTGGACGCTATAAAGGTTCCGATACGTCAGGATTTAATATAACACAATAAAATTCGTAAAAAATAGTTTTATTTCAATGTGAGTCAGAACTGTACCTTTAGGTAGTGCGTATGCAGTAGGTGCGTGCCAGTCCGGAGTGCGGGTTCTTCATGTTCGTACTGAGCGTGTAGCAGTTGTGGCAAGTGGTGCAGTGCAGGCGGAGTGCCAGTACTAGTCTCACATGCGCCGGCGCCGCAGCCGCTGCCGCCGCACACAACGCCCCGCAGGCGACGGACGCACCAAACACGGGCACGCCACGCTAAATATTAATCGTATTTATTGATTATTAGAATGATAATAATAGACTCTCCTTTCTTTTTTTTCGCTTTAAGGTTCAGTCCCATAGTAAATGTATTTCATTCTGTCATTTACAATAACCCTTTAATACCGTTTTACAGTATTTTTGTTTTGCATTGTTAACAATCTAATATTACATAGCATCGGCATAGTTCAATACCGCGTAACTAACAATTTGCTGTAGGGTCTATTTTGCAGTAATTTCGTTATACCATTCAACCTTATAGACAACTCAAAGCATAAAACAAAGAATTTATATACAAAGCAAAAAGGTCCAATAAACCAAATACGTAGATGAATTGTAACTCAAATGTTCTCTCGCCCCGTTCGCATGAAAAGACAAAGCATAGAAAAGGACAAAAAGCGTTGATAATAGTTTATTTTCTAAAACTCACATAGTGTTGGCAATTGTGCGCATATAGCCAATGCTTGCGCCAACCGTGGCGCCAACTGGTGATCATTTGATATCGCCGCCAACAACGGGCCATCGAGCAACCGCCACGCCAATTCCACTGACGGACATGACAGTACGTAGCGGTCCGATCCACTTTCCTAATGACAAAAATAAGCCTATCTTTAACGATACGATATTGTATTTGCATTAAGTAATACATAAATACAGCATATAGAAGTTATATAGTACTTTTATTTACAAGTTACCGAAAAAGTAGGACATACAGTGATAGACTGCGAAGGCAGCATAGGATGAGCGGTGAATCTCCAGCCCCATCCGTTCACGGAACCGTCGCTCGTGAATCTCCAACGCAATTCATCACCTGTACGAAATAAATATTGATCGAATATTAGTGTTCTTTTTGACAGATCAGAATCTGTCAAAAAGAAAACGATTTTATCATTAGAGCAGACTCTAATGATAAAATCATCTTGAGTAACCGAGTATATGGCCAACATTGAAAACCATTGAGTGAAGTGATGGATCAAATAAAAGATCAAAGGTTCTTTCCGAAGTTTCGTTACAAAACTGTTGGGTGCCTTTCGGGTTTATATTTGACATTACGTTTCGAGTAGTTTGATTAGTCCACTTCTGCGGAACATGTCTTGATATAATTCTATTTGCCTGTATTTGTTGGATATGGAAAATTGTGTTGAAAAAGGGTTCAAAAATACAATAAAATACTTCGAAAAAAGATAGGTAGTGCCCTTCCTCCTTCGGCTCGTCTTGGTGCGGCAGATGGGCTTAGTTAAAAATAATATATACAGCTTGTTACGTCCTATAAAAATATATTTTTCTTACCGTTGACGACAATCTCTTGTGCCCAATCAGTGGGTTCTCTTCCCGAACGCGTTGCTAAAACCCGGCCGGTGTTGTCCGATATAGTCAACGGATCGTTGCGGCGTTCCGTTGAACAACCTTGTTCGAAGACTACGCGGAGGGATGAGGCACCAGGGATCTTTACCACACCTGTGAATGACAATATACATAGTGTAAAAGAATCATCATCTTAGCCTCTTCCCAACTATGTTGAAACCGGCTTGCAGTCTAACAATACAGATATATGCTTTACATCAGAGATTCGATGAAAAGTCGGTGTCTGCACAACCATAAAGAAAGACTGCGTAATTAAAATGCTTGAACCGTACATTTTTGTTTAGCAAAATTATGTATAAATGGTATTTTTTTTAAGAAATTGTATTCAACCACGACCTATATGTTATAACAGAGATCCACAACATTTTTTATTTTGAAAGCCACGCATATTTTTTGATTTGGGTAGACCCATTTAGATCTCATGGGCCCTAATTTTCGATATCGACCACTTTGGGTAACACTGTGTTATACAATACTGCACAGGTAAAGTAAACTTAGTTTAGAGAAATATTTATAAAAAGTTTGGTTGAAATAGGTTTATAGGTTCACCTGATATGTCAGTATCATCGGCATACGGGTGCGGACTGTCGACAGTGACGGGTTGCGGCGGGGCTCGCCCGCCTCCCGCAGCCGCTTCTTCCAATTCACACACGCACACTTCCACCACCATATCTGCTACGGCTGGCTTGCGTGCGCACAGAGCTGGTCAAATATTAACTTTAGTTAGTCTACTATAATAAAATCGTATAAAAGCTGCGTCTGTACATTGAAGATATTAAAAAAAAGTGGGATAGGGTCTATAAATGTCTCGGAACCAAAAAATGTGATTTTTAAAATTCTTGTTTATTGGTTACGGGTAGGCGCAAAAACTACTGAATACATTTTAGTTTTAATATCACTCGAAAAAACTAGTCTACTTATTATCTCAATTCATTAAACGGATCCTGAGATACAGCTGACCTCTCTGATGTAGACAGGCCCATACCAAGACGAGATCATCACTGTTGGTTTTGATTTAATTATTTTCGGGATCCATTTCCAATCCTTATATGACTTCAGGTGAGCGAAGCCGCGGGCATAAGCTAGTCTAATAAATAAATATTCTAAAAATTATTATGGTACCCAGATACTAGACTAATACTACTTGTATATTGCACTTTTAACAGTACTTTGTTAAAGTGATTTACAATTCACGGTGGACATTCCGAAAACCCTAACAAAACGTGTTAAGTCCCATTTTAATCATGCGTACCGCTGAAATGTAGAATACGCTTCCCGAGTGGGTCTTCCCTGATAGATATTATCTGGATGTCTTTAAAATATTACGAGTAAATCGGTTTCTTGCAGACAGGTGCGTTCCATCATAGATCGCAGTATCGCTTAACATCTGGCGAACTGGCGGTCAAACATAAACTTATCAAGAATTAAAAAAACTTTCAGGTGTTTCTTCCACATTTGCTCGAAGTAAACTTTTAAACCACAACTTCTAAGCTTAGAAAATGTCTCGAACGCGAAGAAGCTAGTGAATGCTTGCGGTTGGCTAACACGAATACAAGAGGATTTAAATTAGAGAAAGAATAATTAACAATATATAGCGTACCTTAGCATTGTAGTCAAGTAGTAGATAGTTATTTGTACTCTTATTATAGTAAGTAAACTATCAAGTCAACGCAAGCAACTAACTTACCCATAAGTACATCGGTGATAATCTTCACCGCGTTATTGGAATCTGGTATTCTGCCAGCTGCCGCTAGCTTTAATAAATCAACGAGGGCCCTCGCATCTGACTCGCCTAGTTGTGACGTGAACTCATCTAGTACCAACTGTCAATATACAAATAATTTATCAAAAGAGTTTTACATCACGGATAGCGTTGGTGAAAGTATACAATGTAGAGGCTTTAATACTTTTAAAATTGCAAATAACATGTGCAGACTTGAAGTTTCCGATAAATTGCCTTAAATTTTAGTAAAAAAACTACCAAACATTCAGCCAAATATTAACAAATACAATAATCATCAATATTGTCCATTATCATGGGCGGTAATTTGACATCATCATTCAAATCATCGGCATCGTCTTAATAATCTTCGAGACAATTGTCACGTGATAATAATTACTAGTCACTGTTGAACTTTACCTCCATAATCATCCACATATTTTAAAATAAAAAACGAAACCTTAAAAGTTGTTATGATAGGCTTACTTTAGGAGCTTCAGCTTGCTGGACCGTCATCGTGGCAGCGGCGACCGACACAGCACTGGACGACATTACAGCCGAATGTCGTGACGATATCGAACCGCTAAGCGGACTGCTTGCACCACTCTGTTGGTATAAATTATATATTTTGTTGATTTAAGCTGTTAAACAGCCGAATCGATCAGATGTGCTCTGTGTTATTTGAAGATCTGTCTTTGGACATAGATACAATTAATCGATACAGTTAATCACATGATTATTTTTTTTCTGCATACCCCAAATGTTAATCTTAATGTAATCGAAATAAATTTTAACGTGAATTGGACTAAACTCCGTTTGTTTCGGCATTTTGTCTCAAAGCTACGAAATTCCGGCGCCACCTAGAAAGATAAAATATCGGTGCCTTTAAAATATTTATTTACAGTAGGTATAATGTATAGTTTATTTACTTCACTAACGAAAACAATGTTAACTTCTGAAAATACAAAAAAAAAACTTAGTTAAAACTTCTAATCGCTTAAATATACGGCGTTTTACCCATTTCGACCTTACTTCCACCATTTCTGGTACAAAGACTCACCGGTAACGTAGCCCTGTCAGCTGGCGCCTCCCCTCCTCCAGTTCGGGCGTCTACCTCGGCATCTTCGTCTTCCGTGTCGATAGTAGTTACTACAGGCACCGCCGCTGAACACGCTTCGTGAGCGCGTAACGCCTCCACTAATAAGCTGCGCGCCTAGTAATAGGACAACAAATTACAGACTTAATAAAAAAAAGTTATAACAACTGTTTTATCGAACAATTATTTTACCGAAGGGACGTATTTTTTAAGTCACCATAATTTTGCCACATATCTTTTGTACAGAATATCTGTCAAATGATAAGCTTAATTTTCTGCGGATTGCAAAGACCCTAAGATGTTTGTAATTTTAGGCAGCAAGTTAAAACGAATGCCTAAATAATTTTGTACCTGTGTTATATGCAATGCTAGCAGGATTAAAGACAGAGCATGTTGTACTGCTACAGGCGGCTCCAAGGCAAGCGCAGCGGCTGCCAACGATGCCCTTGGCCCGTGAGACTCGTCAACTACTGTCTCCTCCGAGTACAATCCTGAGTAAATTAAAAATAAATTTTCGGTCACATTTGCTACTTGGTTAGTTGTAAATATCTACGAATGAAAATAAATACTAATAATGATGGAGAATGTTAGATTTGTGTATGTAAATCAATATAAATAAAAATGTAGCCTACGTTTGTTTGTGCTTGGAAAATTTTAAAAATTATCGGTCGATCCATTCGATTTTTTGACATAACGTTGCATTTGAGTACGCGCCTGTTTTCATAGACAAACCAAACTATATACCACAATGAACACACGTCAATAATATAAATTATAGACTGAGCCAATGCGAAGCGTAGCCGGGTGATAATAAAAATATGAGATCACAGATCACGATACGTATTTGATTATAGCTGGAGCCACTAATCTTAAAACCTTGTGTTGGATGAAACTTTTCATTAACTTTTTATAATGCGTTGAGAGGTACGTTACTTACCAAGACTTTGAGCTCCTAAAGGGTCCTTGAGTGTGGGGAATGGTAACGGTGCTATATGCGGCGAATGGGCATCTGTTTGTAAAGCAGCTGGTCTTAACGACCAGGCGGCTGAGTGAGAAGACCCTGCTGCGGCCCGCTGAACCCCTTCCACCCCAGCAACGAGTGCGGGGCGACGGTTCACGCAAGTCGTACCGTTGCCTTGTTGACCGTGGTCGTTGTCACCCCACGCCCACACCTAGGGAATAAACAATGTAAGTCTAGAAAAAAACTTTGTGGTAAGCTTTAGTTTTACAATAAATAATTTTCCGCTAAACATGGTCGAGCAGGGTGGTTAGAAATTATGCCTCGTAAATAACCACTGTATAAATATAAATACTACTTTGACTTTGAAACTTCATGGATCACCGGAGAACGCGGAGAGGACCTTGAAACTAATTGATTACCTAAGATACCTCATTGCGAGCTCATAGTTTAAAGTGAGACCTATAAGTTTTTTTTAGTAAAATGAGACGATGTTCGAACTTAGGTGACATTGTCTGGATCTTCTCGGAGATGTGAGATGTAGGATTCAGTATTAACGATATTAATAGTGTTGCATAAATATAAGGTGCAGATAAATCTTCCTATACAAAACTGACAGTTTTTTTTCATGTATCTGTTATGGGTTTCTTATGGAATGTTGGTCGAATCACCACTTTAGCGTGGGAGGGCCATGCTTCAGCACGAATGGGCCGGATCGACCGGAGTGATATTTGGTTACCACGGCCTCATAGAAACAACACTTATGTTCTGTCTTATACCGGAGGGCCAAAACCTTTTAAAAGGCGGGCAACGCTCATGGGACCCCTCTGGTCTTGCAGGTGTCCATGTGTGGCGGTAATCGCGTATCATCAGCCGATCAGGCATCAGTCTGCTTGTTTGCCCCCCTATAGTATAGGGCCTATACCATAAAAGACGGGTGCGGGTGACTAATTCGACACCCTTTGAATTGATTTGGATTGATGCCTTCGTTCTTATTTCACAACTACTGGTACCTGATGTTCACTAGTGACGGCGAGGCAGTGCAATGCGCCGACAGCAACATGAATAACGCGGCGGCCTCGAAGCGCCTCAACGAGTGTGGGTCGACGAACGTGTGCGTCACATCCGTGACCCAGCCGGAAGTAGTCGCCTTTACCCCACGTCCACACCTGGCAAGTAAAACAGTTCCGTTTTATGCAATTTCGTAATTAAAAACTAAGTGCTAATTCAGCCTTTTTTGAATAAGAAGATCGACTTGTAGTTATGTATTTTCAGAGTTCACCGTTCGACACTAAAGAACTTTATTTGAGACGAATTGAGGAACTATTATTTTTTTATTTTTGAGATCATGGCCGAGCATAATGCCTCGGATTAGGGAGAAAAATATGGTTATTATACGCTGATTTGCTATTTCGTAAAAGAAGACACAAATAATGAATGTTCGAAAAATGGAAGCCTTCGCCACTTAAATAAATAATAAATAATCCACCTTTTTATATCAAAAACAGTATACACTCACCTCACCATCTCTTGTTAAAGCTAGGCTAAATTGTGCACCACACTCTACTTGAATAACGCCGAGAGTATTCAGTCTTTCGATGTTCATTGGTACCGCGCAGCCGTCAGATCCACCACGGCCTAAAAAAAACGAAGTTACACTACTTTCCTCGAAACATAATATCTACATAATTATTACAAAAGGTAGTCTAAGTAAACACTTGTTTTGAAATAATTCCATCTCTGAGATATGACATTAGATATTATACTGATGATATATTGTAAAACTTGGTTTTTAAATAGGGCTCAATTTGACTCGTTTTTGGAGCTAAGCGAATTTTTGGTATGAAATGTTAAAGTTAGTATTAGCATATAGTCTAGTTTTGGATCGAAATAGTGTTCCAACCGTGTGTTGTGTTAGATACCTGAATAAAACGATAAGAAAAGATATTATTCCAAAGAAATAGGTCACTCCAACGTCCCTTAAGTAAAAATAAGTCTAGAGCCATTCTAGTATTCATATATCCATAGTGACTTACCCAACTTTCCAAAATCTCCGTCTCCCCACGAGAATACTTTGCCGCACGCAGTCAGAGCTAAAGTTTGGGCATCTCTAGATCCACACGCTACTTGCACCACTCTTAAGTTCGACAGCGCTTCCACCTAGAAAATCGATGGACACATGGAAAAAAGAAAACTATATTGCATATCAAAGATTGGGTATATTATCACGCATAACAGATGGTTTAAACTAAAATTTCAAGTCGATATATTACTGTGCTTACTCTAAATGTGATGAGTTCTACACTGACATAGGAGCCATAAAAAAAGTATAATATTGATAGAGATCGAGGTTTTTAGCTCGAGGGAAGCCGGACTATGGTTTTACCTTTAAATATTCACAACACTATGATGTCAAAGAAAAATAAAATAGATTTTTAATTTAGAAATAAGAACATTTTAGTGCTACTTACCATCTTAGGGTATAGCTGGGTGATGTCATCACCATGTCCAAGTCTACCGTACTCGCCCATTCCCCAGGTATACAAGTGCCCGCGAGCAGTCACGCACGCACTGTGCGCTGATCCGCAAGCAATACCCACCACTCGTTCGCCGGCTAACGTTTCTATGAGCCGAGGTACTTCTAATGTTATGCGGTTGCCATGACCTAGCTTGCCGTCTTCGCCTTCGCCCCATGAATAAACCTATATATATATATATGAAATATTTATGAAACTTTTTCTCGAACAATTTTATATCAACGAACTAAGATTAGTTACCCTAATTTTGCGTACAGACATTGATGTATTAAAACTGCATACTGGGATTAACGACATAACGACATACATATCAATCAATGAGCTCTTCAATGAGCTCTTCACAGTAGCAGTAATATTTTTGAGTTCATAGAAGCTTCTGACTTTAATAACATGATCGAGTCAATTTAGATACATGTAAATAATAAACAGCGTTACCAATTGCAATTATTATGTAAATTTATCACTGCGATTAAGATAAGGTTAATGAACGTTAAAATTATAAATGTTTTATTTTACCTTTCCATCAGCGGTGAGCGCGAGCGCATGTTTTCCTCCAGAATGGACGGCGACGCGTCGTACAAGTACGTGGGCAAGGTAAGGGTTGGCGCGAGGACTCGATACATTATTACTGTGACCTAAGCCCAGACGGCCGTTTGTACCCTCACCACAAGTGAACAACTACGGAAAATGAAACTTAAATAAGAAACAAATACCCACAACATTACTTAGTCAAAGACATTGTTTATATAAAACATTTCGAAACATAAACAAATCATGAAGCGGTGGCCATTAGGCTGGCTAGGGCGTCGGACTTGCGATAATGTGGTTGCTGGTTCAAAACCCACCCATTGAAATACCGACGTCCCACTAGTAACACAACAAGAATATTAAAGTTGTTAACCCCTAAATGAATATTAAAGTTGTTAAAAAAAGGTATCATAGCCATTATAAAACCGTAATCTTATAAGTAACACATACGTAGTTCAGGCCGCTGGTTGAAGATGAATACACACGACAGCACACGAAAGTGATACGGTAGAACTAGATGTGGGTTTATTCAAGGGCATTTATTTTTTTCGCCCCAAATGCCTGGGCAGAAACCCATCTATAGGTAGAACTACTAAAATCAGAGCTATTGCAACGTAATACAGGCGAGGTGGTCCAAAGCGCAAACTGTTGCCTGAACATGGGAGTCAAAGAGCTAACCTTTTATTTATGTACTTACATTTACTTACTTATGTTTCTTCATGATAGTCGATGGCATATAATTTTTGTTGGTCATAACTTTGCCAATAAAGTTTCTTTGCAAAAAAAAGCGTTATATTGCTTACCTTTCCATCATGTGAAACAATGAAGAGCGTTTTAGAGCCGCCTGCGATATGCACAGGCCGGTAGGCGCTGAGACTCGGCGAAAACACTGGTACTTTTACTTTTGAACCTTTCACACCGCCGAGTTGGTCTTTGTCATTCAAACCCCATACGTATACCTGTATAAACATGGTTTATTTTAGGTTTTTTATTATTTTTATTGAGCTCTCAAATGAACATGAAGGAACACTTTTTTTTTTACGTCGGAAAACGAGCAGAAGAGCCACCTGATGGTATCACAGTGATATAAGGCATCCAAGTTCCGGAATGAATACTATTCATGAAAACTGTCATTCTCACATGAATTTTATCTCATTGTGATAAAGTTGAATTTCTTTAAAATAATTAATATGACAGAATATATTTTATGCTGGTGGTAATAAATCTAATACAGCATATTTGACAAAATATCATAAAAAAGGAATTTTCGATAAGCTGGTCTTTAAATAACTTACTTTGGAACAATCACTCGGCAATGCAGTAGGGTTATTATCAGTAGAAACAGCACATGTCGCATTATCTTTTTCCATCCAATCTTCCGCAACAAAATTCATACTCTGAAACATGACGTGCAATTAAAACACGTTCTTATAACTCTTACGGTAGGATACAGTTTTCTATACATACCTGTAAGACATCAGTGTATAGAGGGTTTGGTCTGAAGCCTGTTATATAGAGACCATGGACGCGGCAATCTGCGTTTACGTTACGGTTTTGTTTTATTCCAATTTCAATGCAAGGATAATACTGTAAAAAAAACCTCTTAAATATGTTTATTTATTTATTTATTTTTATTTTAACAAAACCGTTTAAAGAGTTATGTTTACACTTCTGACTACGGCGGCATTAATAATATCTGGAATGCTAATAATCAGTAGTTGTCATCATCAAGCCTTCGGTTTAGTTGCGTCGACTAGAAATATACAAATAGCATCTTTTTGAATTTGTTAATATTGTATACATTCCAGTTCGCAGCTATCAAAATATGACTAAAACATGCTATGTAGAATAACTTTTTTCCATATTATAAGATTACGTTATCTTTCCATACCATTACGCCTGTATTCCCCGAAGGGTTAGGCAAAGGCGTACTAATGTACATTCACAGTTCACCGGTATGTTTAGCCTATTGCCATTTACAGGGCACAAATTCTTAACTCCGAGCTGCTACTGGGAATTTCATAGAAAAACCAAATAACCCTGCTGAACCTGGGAATCGAACCCAGGACCTCTAGCGTAGCATTCGCGCTCAGGACCACTTGGCTAATGAGGCAGTTATCTTTCAAACAGGAATAAAAGTATATGGCCAAAAATTAATATTTTTTTATTGTTTTATTTATTAAGTTATTTTATTGAAGGAAAAATTCGACTCGTAGGCAGGATTCGAACCTGCGTCTTCTGACAACCAGATGATTCACTAAAATAACTTTATAATCTTAGCATGAAAATGCAAAAAAAAAACAAAAAGATTTAAAGAAAAGAAAAGACTTTTATTTATTTATTTTTTTATAATTTTTTCCCATCTTCACTTACCTGTTTACAATCAGCGAGCAGTTGTATTTGCGCGAGGTGCGCAGGCGGTCTGTCGCGGACCGATGCGGCGGCCGCGCACGGCACTGCGGCCAGCGGCGCCAGCGCGGCCTCGTCGAACGTGGCGCCGGCGCGCACGGCCAGCGCGGCCGGCCCGTGCGCGCCGCCGCCCACGCCCAGCCCGAGGCGACGGACGCGAACACCAGACCGCATTTCTACGCGGATCCAGTGCTACAGAATTATATTATGGTTTTTAGATAGTGTAACCCAACGGCTATCAAGATACAAGATCATTTATTCGTTAAACATGAGTTATACACACACACACACGGTGCAAGGTGTTCAATACATAATTTCCACACGTCATGTTTTGCCATAACAGGGTACAAACAGGTATACATTTAATTTAGTCACCAATTACTTTATCACTAATTATATAAAATAACATACAAATATTGGCGCCATACAGACGATGCTTTTTCGTAATAAGGCAGTTCTAGAACTATGAATTGAGAACTTGTTGTTGTCACGTCTATTTCGAATAACTGTATCTGATAAACGCGGAACGCCACCCTAACAAGCGAGAGGTCCAGGGTCGTTAAACGACACTTCTAAAACTTCTAAAATTATTTTGTTCATTTAAACAATTTATTTTGCCACACACATAACAACACAAGATTAAATACAAACAAAACTTATAACTTGTAGTAATATGTGCAGCCAGGAAACCAACTCAGTATTTGCTGTGTGGAAGGCACGGCACTGATTTTCAGCTGGTCTCTGCCACAGTAACAATTTTTTTTTTCAGTTCAGTTGTTCAGTATGTCTGTGATTCACACCGCTAGAAAAAAAAACAAAGAACGAAGGACTAGGCAGAGGGGTACTAATGTACACAGTCTGTTCGCCGGCGTGTTTAGGTCCCATGTTATAGGGGGCGATTCTTTTGCCAAAAACAGACAAATATACGTCAATATTTAATATATTATGTAGGTAAATGTTATGTTCCAACTACGAATTCACACATTAAAGTATATTTTACGGTAGAGTAAAATTGCGAATATAATTTATATATTTAGTTATGTACTGACATTAGAAATAGTTGGCTGGCTTTAATGCTGGAAAAAAACCAAAATCACTCCTTACCTGCCCATTCCCACTCGAACTTTGCCAGTATGTGTGTGGCTGTGAGTCCAACAAACGTCTTGCACCAGCGCCGGGACGACATGAAGACACGCGGACAGCGCGCACTGCACCGCGCCAGCCAACCGCTGTGCCACCAGCACTTTCACCCCATTCCGCTGTTCATAATCGACTTCATTAGTCTTTGTAGTACATGAGAAGAGCTACGATTAAGATCTTACGGCACGTAGCCTTATAAGCCTGATGACTGTCAAAGTCATCAGGCTTATAAGACTACGAGAATCGTACCGAGGAACTTCAAGTTTTCAAGTTCAAAGTATTTATTTCAAATAATATTTTACAAGCGTTAATGAAACGTTATATGATTCTAGTTGCGCGATTCTAAAAGGTTGATCATAAGGAGATGAATCCGGCAAGAAACTCGATGGACAGTCTTTTAAAATAAATTATGTTACAATCTGCACTGGTACAATATTGCGATTGCGATAACAAGATGTGTGGACGTTGAAGGCTGTCCAAGTTTGACCGAAGTCGATAATATTAAACGAAGGAACGAACATTATTTGAGAACCCAATTTGATTTAAGATAATAAATAAACTATATTGTGTGTGTAACCTATCTATAGTTATATTCGAGTAAATAAAGTTGATTTTGATTTCCTTTTATGGAAAACAATGTCCGACACTACGATTTCTGTTATCATGTGGGTGGGCTTACAAATAAATAATCTTATATAGATTTCTGGAGATCCGTCCGTCTTTTATTAGGTCTAGATCCTAATAAAACACAGATTTCCAAAGCTGTAAAATATATAAATATTTTTTTTATATCGTTTTCCTGGGTTAACAAGGACTCAGACTCATTGAAACCCGATTTCTTGTAGAATATTATTTTAACCTCCATGGTGTTCATCTTTTATACAGCCAATATACATAAAATAATAAATAAACAAATAAATATGACAATCATAAACCTCTTGCAATTTAGAGTAACTTACATTGGTCTGTAACGAGTTCCATTTCACTGACTTGTCCCGTCCAACCTGGTTGTTGAGGAAAGTCCACCGTCAGATCTCGACCATTGCTTGATATCGCTGCAATTTAAATTATTTATTGGGAGCTGATAACATAACATACCACCACACCTGTAGTCCCCGTAGGTTTACGCAGAGGGGTACTAATGTCCACCCATGTTTGTTTTAAATAAATGTTATTTCTTTCTTTCCCACAGCACGCGTATGTTAAGGTCCCATGTAATAGGGGGCGAGCTTCTTATCATTACTTTTGTGTATATGCAATGCAATGGCTAGAAATCGAATGTGCCTCTTGGGACAGGGTTATCCAAGATCAGAGGACTCACGGAAGAGCTGTTTGAAGAACTAGGAGAGGATGAGGATTAGGTATCTAGGGGAAGCACAAAAGATCCCATTAGGTCGAAGTGCACTGAGGCATTGCTGCCTCGGCCCCAAATAAGGTACTCGTAAGATAATTATTATCATTAACCGAGCACAAATTCCAAACTCCACGCTGCTAATGATAACTTCATACAAAAACCCAATTATGTTAGAAATGTTGTTTCTCATGTAAGTGAAATGTATTTCTTTTTGAGAAAATAAAGTTCTTAAACCATAAACCATTACACTGCTCGACCTGGGACTCGAACCCAGGACCTTTTCGGAGGATTTCCAAAATATTTTATATAACGTACAAGTAACAGTTCCAACGCTGGTATGATCGATGCAACCCCACTTGTATCGCGGCTGCGTGACAGCGGCGCGCACGCGCACACGGTCGCCTACAGCGAACGGTGGCGTGCCCGACACTACTTCTGCATGCAGTGCGCGCACGCCGAAAACACGGCCGAGACCGCGCCATTCAACCTGAACAATGAATTTATGAGTCAACATATTATTAGCCAAAAGAGATAAACTGTGAACAAAGGCCCCATTTCACAAGGACCGGTCATATGCCGCCTGCAACCAGCGATTGCAAGCGACTTTTACCAGGTTGTCTATCGATCTCGATGGAAGTCGTCCCTCACTAATTATTTATTTTACAAATTCTAGTTTTAGTTATTTCTTTTTTTTTATGGGATAGGGGAGCAAACGAGCAGACGGATCACCTGATGGTAAGCTATAACCGCCGCCCATGGATACCCGCAACACCAGAGGAGTCACAAGTACGTTGCCCGCCTTTTAAAAGGGTTTGGGCCTCCGGTAACCTCATTCACTCGGCGAAACACAACGCAAGCGTTGCTTCACGCCGGTTTTCTGTGAGGCCGTGGTATCACTCCGGTCGAGGCGGCCCATTCGTGAAGAAGCATGGCTCTCCCACGTAAAAAAATAATTAACGTATTTCGAAAGTATAACAGGTATTTTTCTTTAGTTCAATACACCTAAGACGATTTCGGTTACTAAAGTTAATATTACATTAATTATCTCCAAAAATATTACGCATGGTTACTCATCAAGTTATATATTTCCAGTTTAAGCTGACCTCTTATTGTACGGAAAGCTATATGTAATATAGATACAATGCGAGCTCAGCTTATGCTGAAAATATATAAGTTGATATGAATGATGTGTAGCCGTGTGTATTAAGACTAGAGTTTTTAATGTATTGAAATCGACTGTATCAATGTTCGGTACAAGTTCAGGAGTAAGTCTGCAAGGTAAATGCAAAATAATCTTTGGCTCCTATCAAGACATGAAATAATAATGAATGATGTGACGTATGCTTACACATATATTTTAGGCTAAATTAAATCAACTTTGCATTGTAATAATAAAAAACTTACGTGCAGGAAGACGTTCTGTTTTATATCACGTTCGACTTTCTGTACTTGTCCGACATCACCTAATGCAACCTGGAAGAACATATTCAAATTCTCGAAATAATTTAAGCATATTCATAAAGCGTAATACTCTAACCAAGCGGCGATGCCATGGATATGAAGTATTAGGAATAAGTCCTACATTAAAATCATAGTAGTCCGTATTAGCTTCGCAAGATATCATCATGATAACTAGAAAGTGCCGTTTTGCTCTCAAAGATTGTGCAGTAAAAACTCAGAGCATGGTGATAGATATTTAAATTATATAATAACCCTAGTAAAATGGTTATAATAACGATTGACAATGAACTCAGTGTTCAATATCATAAGAAATAAAATGCAGACAGCCTTTATTCGAAGCAGTTTGATTATCAAACTGTTGTGGTTTTCCTGTTTAATTCCAGACTAGTCCGATATTATGTTTAACATTGATTGATTGAAAAAAAGCTGAGCTTGCCAAAACTTCACGGTGACAGAAAAGATCCAAAAAAATAGCCATAATGACACACTGGGATTTGCAAAGCTGACGATAAATTGTAAGCATACTATCTACCATTGATAAAGTTGGAGAAACATATTCATAAGCGATTAATCACTGTAATATTAAGACAAAAATCTAAATCATAACTAAGTAATACATTACTTACAGGTTCTACTGCTTTGCAGCACCGTACAGTCATCCCCGGAGTAATTACATCCGACAAGTACTGCGCGTACTCTTCTTCAGAGGCGAAACAACTGCGCCACCTGTACGGAGTCTGTTTCTTCTCTTGTTTAGAACTGTGAGGCCTTACTTCAAAGACCGAGTCGTCCATTCCGTGTTGTGGTAGTTCTAACAAATACGCTACTAACGATTCGACTGATGGTAAGCTTGTTCCTCCTGCAAGGAACACTGAGTCTTATAGCAGAGTCGCTAGAGTTTACATTTGATTAGCTATTGTATGCGTTATCGTACCCAGAGCCTGAATAGCACCATACACAGCGTGTCTAGAAAATCCCATTTCTATAACTTGCTGTACTTGTGACGAGTTTGCCCACGTGTTGAGATCTTTTCTTGCTAGAAGAAGCAGAAAAAGATTTGAAAATATGTACGAGACAAAATATTAGGAGCTTGATATACATAATTTTGTTTGTTAGACTTACATAGCGACGCAGTACTAGTAGATGGGCCCATAGATATCTGCATTACGTTACTTTTGTCTATGATTGGCAACTCTGGTGGCGTTTCGTGGCTATTATCGTCTCCTGCATAGATAATACAAAACTCAGAAAGTGCAGTCACATAGTTAATACAGAATTATATTTGTGACTTAATGATATAGATTTCCCAGGTGTGTTGCTGAGTTCTGGGTTTATGCCGGTCGAGCAAGCTTCGTCGACCAAGACAAGCAAGTTGGGACTCTATTCAGTCACAGTTAAGATTTGTATTTGGTTGATAGCAATAGGTTCGTCCCTTAATACTTGGGACTTGAGGCGGTATTATGACGTGTTATTCCCATCATTTTCCGATTGAAAGAGAGGAATGCCGTCCTACAAATTAAATAGCACTATCCCATTTTCACAAGCTAAAAATGATAGTGATAACACGTCGTAATAAAAATCCTGAAGCATACCAGCGAGCTGCGGATATAAATATTATAAATCAATACATATCTGCCTAACCTTTCAAGGAGTACAAGTGAAATGTTAAATTATTACAAACAAGGATTGTAGAAATTTAGAAAAAGGTTATAATGACGAAAATGTTAGGCGTTATTGAGCAAACTGACCATTGACATGTGCAGCCAATTGCTGAACTATGGTAAGTGCTGCTGCTTCAAGTTCCCGAGGCGAGTGCGACGCGGCCAGTGGACTCGGTCGAGTGGCTAGCGCTAGTAACCGACGTAGTAAAGTCCCTTCCGTACCTAATATTGTGCCTCTGTCTATGTTCACTGAAAGATGATTAAACTGTGTAATAGTTGAAATATTTTTTGGGATACTTAAAACTATATGAATTATATAAAATATAGTTAAACTTTGTAACAATTTGGTAAGAAATAATATGGCAAGGAGTAGAAAAGAGTATGAATGAATAAAATAACTTAAAAATATCAGTAAATGCTTCAACAAAAATCGTGCGATCAGCATCAAAAATTAAATATATTTCAAAAAGAAAGAAAATTCAAGATTATTTTATTGAACGTTATTTATACCTGCATGGTCTGGCGGTTGCATCAAAACCTTACGCAGCCTTGTCCTCGTAGTAAGCAGACCTCTTACAGCGCATAAAGTAAGCAGTTCCATCTGTTGCTTCCTTAGTCCATATACGTCAATTTCAGCTGAAAGTAATGAATAATTAAATCACGTTATGGGACCACCTTATTGTTCACTTATCTATAGCTCAGGACGGAACTGAAACTTGTTGTTACATTGAATGGGTACTCATACTCATAACCATCATCGTCATAAGTCTATCGTAGGCCTCCCCTGATGTGCACCATTTTCCCCCTCCACTTAACGCTGAATGAAAACTCAATTCATACTTTCAATGCCCAGCAAATTAAAAGAACCATACTAATATATTATCCCCGTGTAAATATCTTACTCATTGGGAACCGAATTGCGGACACACAAACACTTTATCGTTCAAACCAGGCTGGGCACAAAGTGTTCACTAAAATTATTAGAAAAAAAAATCTTATAGTTTATCGACTTTATCCTTAATTATAAACGATGATTAACATAATTACTTCAACTTGGGATAGAAAGATAAGAAACAGTTATTAAATAGTCGTTTATTTTACCTGGTAAATGATGCGGATGCATGGGAGACGCTTGTGGCCCAGCCCCTAATAACGCAGCACAAACGCGCAGGGCGCTCTCACCCCCGCCTAAAGGTAGGGAGAGGCGGTCGCTTTCCGCACTCTGTATGCCGCTTAGTTCAGTCTAAGAAGTTTAATAAAATGTCGTATATTTTTTTATCATACATACCTACACAATTCACGATATTTTATCATAGGAAAAAGTTAAAGCCTCTTGCTACGATTCTGTCCTATTTCTTTGCCTCATCCGAGTCATTTTAACTAAATATTTTTACCCTTTCAGATGTAGTTTAATTAGGATATTGTATTGTTATGTCACGTCATTCAGCGCAAAAATGGATGGCGCAAAGGTGATGTCAGTCCCCCGACATGAGGCCAGCAACTAGAGCATTGTACGATATTAATTTCTACGTTCACTTTCGAATGCTTTTGTTACAATGTAGTACGTGGCACAGGAATAATGATTGAATATTGGTCGATAAGGCAACACTTGTAAAGTACACACCGCCGAGTATTTTAAATGGAAAACTAAAGCTTTCAAAATGACAAGGGCTGGAGGCTGAAGGCTAGGCTAAGGCTAGTGGGCTAAAAGTGGAGCGGATTTGTTGGTTTGGAATAAATACCTTAGTAGTAGTATTATCTTCATGCACTAAAGTAATCTTCGCTCTTGGCGACAGTTGCGTAACGATGGCGTTTCGCGGCGGAGACCCTGCTGACACCTTCTGTCCCAGGCGAATGCGCCATTCTACACCACCCACTACCCCGAGAGCACCCGCTGCAAACGATTTTAAGTCTTATTTCACGTTTCTTAGGGTGTAAGTGTAGGTTGCTGTACTCATGGAGGATATAAAAATGCACAAAAAAACAAATTAGTGTAACCAAAAAAAATACATGACACGTAAAAGATGTGTAACCGCGTGCTTATAAAGAATTGATTCTAACAGTTTTATAATAAAGTTGAATATTTTTCAACACACCTATGAGACAATTCTCAAGACTCGGTGGTGTAGGCTTCATTGTTTGCGTCATTTCTTGACTAGTATGCGGCCACCAATGCCAGTCACTTGTTACCTGATAAGAAAAGAAAGCGAGATAGAATTATGATTATACGATATTTGTTCGTTGATCCTAATGTAGCCAGTAGATACACGGGGAAAAAAATACATGATAAACTATTTCAAATGAGCATTCAGGTTCAGAGCTCGCATTCCAATCCTGGTAATCAATTGTATCTGAATCTAACGATTATCGAGATGTATACTATAAGATTGTTTTTCTGGCATCTGGGTGAATATTCGAAAATTACTTTGTAAATCATTCTTCTCATCTCTCTTAACATACCTAGTAGTTGCAGATTGTTTTATTTTTTTGCTTTATTGATTGGCGGCAGGGGGGTAGTTTAAGTTTTAATTAAAATAATTGTAGTTTTAAACATCTGCATACTTAAAACAAATAGTAGTCGAGCCTATATGCAGAATTAGCAAGTTTAGCAGAAAAAGTTACCATTTGTGCGGCCAGTTGTAATTTGTCTAATAGTAGCGTTGTAATCGGTGTGTGCCATTGCGTCGCGGCGTGGAGTTGTCGAACTAGTTGAACTAACGCTGCGCACGTCGATCCTGTGTAACTAGCGGTCGCTGGCGCACGCCATCTATTATCTGAAACATATAACTTATTATTCGCTAACCTCCTCATTCCAAATTGCTAGAGTCTGAAATGGGATATACAGTATCTATTGTAGTCTTGCAGTCATAATTCTATTTAAGAAAGTAATTAAGTTAATAGAGGTTTATTAAGCTTATGAAAGCAGGCATTGAGGTACACAATGAGAGTTTACGCAGAACATGATAATATGTTATGTTATGTATCTCTAAATAGTCATTGTATGGTGGCATGAAGTAACATTGTCGTTTATGTCAGTCATGTCACCGTATAGCGTCCGAGATCTTGAAACTTAAACTAATCAGGCTTTTTGCAAGAAAGCTTTGTGATAGTCCACATAGTTACGTCAAAAAACGTCAATTATTAAAATACTAAAGATGCTATAAATGCTAGTCCACATAGTTATGTAAAAAAAAATATATATTAAAATACAATAGATTGATTCCAAAAGCACAAGACTATTTAGCGTAACTATTAAGACTCCAAACCCTTACCAACTTCTTCTTCGTCTCCGTTGCTGGCGATCGCCAGGTGGTTCAGCTTGAAGGCGGGGTCCCACGAGTGCGTCTCCAGCCACAGACGACCGATCAGTGCCAGCAGCTGAGCCCCCACAGTACGTCGCCAATCAGGTGAACCGGTGTGTTCCACTAATACACGCCGTAGAAGCCACAGAGATTGAATCTGTGAATAAAAGTGATTATAAGAAGGTGCTACTGTTTGAATTTTTTTTTCTTTCAAAATTATTCACCCCAGATATTGTACTGCTACCAGACATTACAAAGGCGTAATAAAAAAAAACACATATCAATTTAGATTTTGTCGAGCCATTAAAAATAAACTTAATAAAAATATTTAAGTAACTGCCTCATTAGCCAAGCGGTCAACCCTTCGGGGAATACAGGCGTTAGGCGTTAGACGGATGTTATGTTATGTTATTTATTTAGTAAGCTTACTTGTAAATAAATGAGATCTTGTGAGATTGGCTTGTCTGCAGCCGAAATAATACTGTAACAGAGCTCGAACCATGAGTCGGTGCATAAAGATACGCGCATCTCCAGACTTTGTGCACTTGCTGAAACAAAAGCATTGTGAAACAACGTGGGCATTTAATACTTTGAAGTAAAATGAAGATATTTCGTACCTCGTAGTAACGCGAGTGCAGTGTGATAATGCGCTGAAAACGCAGTAGGTGGTGGAGTGGCGTGCGCATGCGCAAGCGTCAATAGTCGCCGTTGTAGCGCGGCCACGTTCCGCCTCGCTACTGTGCCAACGCTGGCCAGCGCGCCGCCCGCGCCTGCGCACAATGCGCGGATCGCACCCGTACAAGCTGCCCGCACCTCGCTCACTGGCCACCATTCTACGTTGTTGTCTACCACTGCTAACGTATGTGAAGATTTGAAAAGTCAGGTATAGTTCGCGCAAAATAACTTGACCCAGAACAAACGGAGAGGGGGAATGTTTGCGCAGTGCATTTGCGTGCAAAGTGTATGTAATGTATTTTGGTTCAAGTTATTTTGCGCCAACTGTATATACCTAATGTGAAGGCTGACGTCTTAACAAAATAGACGCAGTATCGATTAATTAAAAACCTATGGCCACATGTATGAAAGATCGTCACTTAAGAACGGTTCGACATTTTTTCGTTCTTGTGTCCGTAATAGGCATGATGACGGTTAGCAAGAATTATTAAAACTAGGGTGTGTTATTTACTTGTGCAAGATTTATACAATACTGTTACGGAATGCTCAAAACATATTTTTCAGCCCACGCATTAAAGCGCATAAAATCCGCCATTTTGTTTTTTTTTTAATTTCATGTACCCAGTGACACTCGTGTCATCAAGACAAATCTAATGAGGTATCATTTATCTAAATCGGTTGCACCGTTGAATAGTTACGAGCGGACATAGGAACGGACATACATACATACATACATACATACACGTCAAACACATAACCCTCCTCCTTCGGCAGTCGGGTAATAATATGTTCATATACTGAAATATAATTAATATGTTTAGAAAAAAATATTTATTTTTATTTATAAGACGGGATTATTAATTTATTTGATAAAATAATACTCCAAAATACACAAGTCCGCCATGTTCAGTTGAACACCAATCAGATTCAATTACGTCACATCTTTGTTGAACTGTCACCGTCACGTAAATTTCGTACGAATTTCGACGATCTCCGCGCTTAAAAATTGTTTATTATGTATTTCCTAATTGTATATGACTTAGTTTTCTGTTCTACGACTTGTTAAGAACTTATTAAATAATGGAACAAGGGTTTACCAAGGCAAACAGCTCTAATTTGCCCAGAGTTGATTTGTTAATGGATGCTGGGGCAGTTCCTGGCATCAAACAAAGACTTCTGTTCAGCAGAATTTAGAAATGTTAAAACTACAATGTAAGTATTATTTATTATTAAATAAAAACTATATTAAAATTACTGTAACTATACGTTACAATAGTTAAAAAAATAAAATCACTTTTAAAAAGCACAGCTTCATATGTTTAGTTTTAATAATGATTTTATTTTATAAAATATGCTTACCTATCGATTTCTTTGTTTTAGATTCCTCCAGGCCATCTTATGGGGACGACGCGATAAGCTACGTTCAGTTAAAACGCGATGGAAATCTGTGTATAGTTTGATCAAAAATTTGCGCAGAACACAAGGTTCACGCGAAGTTATATGCAGTGACGTTAATAGTTGACGAAGTAAAGGAAGAAGTTGTATCGGTAGAATGCCATGACTGTGTTGCCTCACAAGGGGGCTGCAAAAATGCCATTGCATTTCTCATGTGGGTCCATCGTAGGAGTGAAGAACCGTCCGATACATCCATTGAATGCTACTGGATGAAATCAAAGCTATCTCGGGTTTGGACTACATTGAAATATATTACAACAAAATATTTATCCAATAGTAAACCTAGTTTGCAATTAAGTACTGGAGTATTTGAAAAGTTTATTAAGGAAGGAAAGAAAAGGAAGCTGCAAAACTGTGTGGCTTAGTCTCGCCGTGCAAGATTAAGCCACTTATACCTATCTTATTGTTTTGTTGTGTGGCACGTAAACAAATAATTTATCAGGGTATTTTTGACGTATTATTACACTGGGGAACAGCACACCACTTATACACTTGCGAAGTCATGTCTAAATAAAAAGTAACAAAAATATCATCTGATAAGTTGTTTAATCTCCTATTGTGTACGATGCCAAAACATTGAAGTGACGTCATAAGCAGACGCCATGACACCAGCGACCGTTTTCGCGCTAATTGAAAAACATTGAATTAAAATCGCATTTTTGTATCAAAAACCATGTTTTATTGCAGAAATAATTTCTTTTTCGGAAATAGTATATACATAAGAATATTTTAGAACAGTTTTTGAAAATCAGTCATCATGCCTATTGTCAGACCAAGGTTTGTGTCAAAGATTTCTTAAATCTACCGGAAATATTGGAAATTGGGTGAGAAAAATGAAGCAGGTGAAGTTCATTAAAATACTTATTAAATTAGGGTCGCTGACTATGAACCGAAGCCTGAATAAAGGTCAAGTAATGAGTCAAAATCCACCACAAATCGGTTTCTTTCTATGATTAAACACATAAAATATGTCATAAGTAACTTTTAGAATGTTCTTACCAGTCCCATGTACGGTCTCATCCACGGAAGGCGGTGGGGATGGCGAGCGGGCTAGCTTCAGGTCATACTTGCCCTCTTTGCCCATGCGATAAGAGTTTGTACCACCGGCGTCCCACGCTACTCGCACCCATCCGTCTTCACCTAGCTCGCCTATCACACGACCCTCGCCGCCAGGGACTCCATCCTAAGAATACGCGTATTGCAGATAATATTTTGTAAGAAGAGAGTTTGTCAATTTGATGGCATAATTGGCCCAGGCCCGTGTTTGAGAATTCCATCCTACATTCTCACATTAATTTATCATTACGTTCTAAACTTGTGGTTAAAAATAGAAGAAAAAATATATTTTTTAACCACATTCAACTAAAGTATACAACAGATAAAGTAACTAAAACTGAGCTTTAGTTTATACCTATTAGTCTTATAATTGTCTCAAAATAGGAGACAGTATTTCTTACTGTATTCTAAATTAATTTGAAAGAAAATAGGAAATAGCAGATGTGACGTTGTGGTTGTGAGTAACTTAATTACCTGATCTCCCCACTTCCAATCTTTGCCCCGCACAACTCGAGTGCCAATCTTCATTAGTGAAGCTAGTTCAGGGCCTGATAAAGAAGCACCCCGGGCGCGGGCTCCTAGTCTCTCGTCTTCGAATATTATTAAACAATCCGCTGCGAACAAAATATAAGTCATATTTTCATCTAACGTGTTCTTCTGCATCTCTGTTATTATAAATCTCCAAGGTGGGAGAGAACTATTTAGCCTTACACGAAAATCAATGTAATGATACGTCACTATATCTATGCGGTATACTCACTTTTAGATTTCAACCCATTGCAAATAAGAGATGTAAGCTGTGTCGTATCGCCTCCGATCTGTTTTAACAACGTTAAGCATGAGCTTAGGGCTCCACAGTTTATCAATTGTTCAAGCTCTGGGCCTTGACAACCCTCTATGAGCAGCGATAATAATGTTATTAAGAACCTGAAAGAAGTAATCAAGTAAGACAACAAGTCAAATTCTAACAGAAAATACCAGAAATATTGGTAGACTCTGACCTGGCTCTAGAAGGCCTGTTCAACAACGCATGCGCACCATAATTTGCACTCATTTTTAACGGCAGCGCTTGCGTCTGTTCTCCTTCTAAAACTCTCGCCTTGAGCTCAATCAATATAAAATCTATTAACTTAGACCTCTCTAACAGTACCATGTACTTCGAGTAGGGTATCACAGATTCAATTCCAACTAATGGATGAGTCAAAGGTATAGTAGGCTTAAGAGATACATAAGGTACCGCGTCCGCCATATTGGCTCCTAAAAGGCCGGCGAGAGCGGCGTATTTGACACCGTCAGACATCGTCTGCGTCGAGTTGAGAATACTGTTTATCATTGAATAACCATTCTTTCTTATATCTGCTCTTTGTACCTGAAAATCGAACATGTCATTAAGGTGTTAGAGTCGAAATTCATCCGTCATACCACAATTTATCAGCTAAGATTTATGGAAATACCTGACAATACAAAGCCCGTCTGAGTATATCTATATCACAGGGTTCCTCAGTCATGACAAAGTCTATAATAGCCATTGTCAAACCTTGTTGTTCTTGAGTTACTTCTTCTAACAGCCAATATAAGTCTGGAATAACAAGTATCGGTTATCCACCTCATTATTTAATCATTAATGCCTATTAACATTAGGATCGATCCCCCACGTCACCGATGCGAAAAGAAGAGAATTTTACATTTTATGTCGCATGTTTAACTCTATCTCGACAACGTATTGCACAATGTTCTAAATGTTTTTTGTGCTGAAAATCTGCGCAGGCCGATAGGTTCGTAATGTTTTGAAGATTGAGTTCAATATGCGTATAACATTTTAGTTTTTAGCTTCGTTTCGCTACGACTGCGTCAAGGGAATCGAGCCTCTTAGTACCTTTTTCTTCACACGCAAGTCTCGAAACCCACGCATTAACAAACTTATTCCGTTCAGAATTATCATCATCCTTCTCTTCGTCAGCCATAATTAAATCAGTCTTCAGATCATCAGCCAGCAACATCACTTGCTTTTCACTCTCCATCGATTCTTTCAGAATCGAGTTATCGGTAATATCGTTGATCGAACTAATCGATATCTCGTTTGTGGGCGTCTTGTCATCGTTTTCTTTGTCCTGAATATCATCTCTTTCCCGATCGCCGCGTCCCTCGTTCTTCATGTCGTCGTTATTGGAAGCGTTTTTTAAATCTTTCTCAAGAGGTTTGTCTTTGACTTTTAGAGTGACTTTGGATCTGAGCATATCTTTTGTAGGAGCAATGAGTGTGGTTTCGTTGTGGCCTTTGGAAGGTTCAACGATGATGCTCGGAGCGTCCTCGGGTGTTTTCGATGCTTGGGCAATGGATGACTTTATGAGGAGCGCATCACCTTGCAGAAGGCTACTTGTTGCTTTGAACATGCTCTTGCTTAGACTGTTCTGTCTATTTCTGAGATCTTTTGTGGTTTCGAAGCTGTCAATATAATTTAATGTAATTAACTCATCAGTACTAATAAAAAATATTTTATGGAACAATAATCGATCTTGTCTCATCTTCTCACACAATAAACGTACGTATTATGGGAAAGAAAGATTCTACAATATCGACTTCTAGATTTTATACAAAAACCATGAATAATGTTACTGAAACTAAAAAATATTACCATTTACTAAAACCGGGTGTTTTGGCAGCCCTCATCACTTTTTGGAACATTTTCTTAGCGGAGGGGGGCCTATGGGATGGCGGTCTTACGTTTAACGCCGTAACCGCTGGCGACATAGCCGCACGTAATTCGTGTAGAAGGAATCGTGCTCTTTCTAGAGGCGCTGCGCATACCTAGATATACATGAGACAATTTAGAAGGCATTCCAGTAAATAATTCAGAAACTTTATTTAAAAAATTTCGTACCTCTTTGTAACCCCGCGATAACTGTTGCCTCGTCCTCATTAAAGTCCATTTACTTTGTTGAACAGCTTTGACGATTTCAGACATCGCTGGGGACAATTTCACTTCACCTTTCTCCATTTCTAAAACAAATCATGATGATAATATCCATCTGTTATGTTTACCTACAGGACCAAAGCCACTTTCAGACTGGAGAGAAAAGCATGAATCAATAACGAGTTTCTTTTAGTGTGAAAGCGGAATGGTGTTTAGACATTGGTGTTAGTAAAAAGGATCATGACCGAAGTTTAACTAGGCTTCCGACATGTGCTGCAGAGGCATGGCAAAACGTTTCTTTGACCCCAAAACAGTTTGTGCTGGGGTAGGTCACCTAATACCGGGGGAATCTAGTAATAGTTCTACACGCATCGTTTACGAGTGCGCGTGATAGATTATAATTTTTACACTGAACATAGATCACTGAATGCACTCATTTATAATGTACAACAATTTAGTACAGTAACTAACCAGCCATAGCAGTCGCCAGAGCATGTTCTTTCAATCCTGCGTGGTATAACAGAGCCGCTAGGAGTGCTCGTCGTAATTCTTCTAGCGGATGTTCGGGAGGGAAATGAGGAGCACAACCCTCACGACGCTCACACGCCCACCAAAGGTGTAAAGCTAGAGGATCCTGAAAGTATAAGGTGATGAGTATAAGGTGGTGAGATCCCATCAATCTAGTTATGCAATTTATCGATTATGACATGTAATACGAAACACATAGGGCGCATATTTCTCTGAACAGAACATTGAGAGTATCAAAGTCCATGCAAAGGAGGTCAAATTGTCGGTGTTTAGATGTTGCTATAACGCGTTTGCTGTTGAATTAATAAAATACACAATATTTAAAAAAATCTGTTACCATTACGTAGCTAAAAGTATTCTTATTATTAAACTTTGGAAACCGACGCCTCGATCAGAACTGTTTAATCATAAGAATACGTTTCAAGACATAACTTGGTCGTCAGCTTCGACGAATCAACGTTGTCTTACTTACATGTAGCTTGGGCTCAGCAAGTGCATGTAGTAAAGCTTCAGCCCTTGCAGGTGATTGGGCGATATTACTGCGAGGTGCAGGACGAGGGGGGCGGGCGCTTCGCGTTGGCAATGGCGCTTCACCAGCTGGACTGTTTCCACCCGTGGAAGAGCCGCTGCGAGCTTCTGCTTTCTCCTCGTCGAATGGATTCGTGAGTTGAGGGACCTGCCAATGGATGGAAGCTTGTGGATTTATGAATTTATAATTTGATAAGATATGTAACGCTTGTAAATTAAACTCTTATTTGACTATTGTCTTGTTAGTTCCATGAAATCGGTCAATTCCTTTTGTCCCCTCTGCGCCTCAAAGATATATTTCATTAAAACTTCGTCAAAGGTCTTATTTATATATTGAAGTTAGCTGCTTAGTGAGACGCAAAAGGTTAACAAGAAGAGGTTGAGAATTAATTTTTATTTTATACATATACATGATTAGAACAAACCTGTAGGCCTCCTCTCAAGAACACAGCGGCAGCATACGGCGCGGCGTCTCGTTCAGCCTGTTGTACTGGCAACGATCGAGCTAACCGTGAACCGCATTGCGTCAATCCTAAAGCTACGTTGAACGCACACGTTGATAGTATGTGGTAAGTGCGGAGGCTTGATGAACTTTCCTGTTTAGTAAGTAAAATAAATAATAATCTTCAACTTAACTCAATGACTATCGCCATTAGTGCGTTAAAAATTTTAAGATGAGAAACTCATAAAATATCGAATTCTTTCAAGGCGCACTTTTATATTTCATATGCACACACAAACAAACCGAATTGTCTCTAATATTGACATAATATTCTTGTATTCTTTACTCATTTAAAACACGATTTGCAGTCATTTCACCTTATCAACTTGAAAATTATTAATAACCCCCATATGTTCAAAAGAATAACGATAAAACCTATAAAAATTGTTATTAATAGTACAAATAACACTCACGAAACACTTGAAGCTGTGTATCTGGTCGGCATACAGTCCGACACACTTCTCAGTGACCCTCGATAGGTAGGTAGCGTGTGGCTCCACGCTCATAGCGGCCGTCGCATCAGAGCCACGAAGCTTTTGTATCAACTCCACGGTACTTGCGCTTTCGCACTCGAAATTCTCCACGTCGTAAACTTGGCCAGCTATCACCACCCATGACCCGCCTTCCTTTGTATGGTTTTGCAGATCACATCTAAAACGAACGTGCTTATGAAATTCCATATTCGTTTCATATCGGCAGATTAATCATATCGTTCACAAGGATTAACTATAAGCTACTGCTAAACTGTGTTTCATGAAACACAGAAATAGTGAAATTTATAACTTCAGATTTTTACCACTAAACTCCTACTTAATTATCTAACTAGTCAAGTCAGTCAAAATGTTTTATTTCAATTAGACCATTCAAATAGGTACTTTTGAAAAGTCTAAACTAATTGCACGGTTCCAAAAAGTGTGCCTTTTGGCTGTAAATCGCCGAGTGTTAGCACACTTCTGCCCAGATTCACACTAAGAATCACCGCACAGTGACGTCATCAGTAATATTTGAATTCAATAAAGATTTACTTACTTGCGTATTACACTGTTTTTAAGCTGTGGCGTTTTAGACACCAGTCCGGGCCATCCTAACAAGTCAGCGTCTAGCTTGGCTGCGGAAGGTAAGGACTTTGCTGCGTCATCACAGGCACGTGCTATCTTGACTAGAGAGCTCGCCGAGTCGGCTAGAGCACATGATGAACGAGCTGCGCACGCGCATATCCAGGCACCTAGCTCACTGACAACGCGACCTTTGAGACAAAATATTATGAATTTGTATTTCAAGGCCGGATAAAATGGAGTCTAACCAGTAGTGGTACAATATGGCGAAATTTGTAATTTTATTTATTGTACATGTAATTTGTTATTTTACAATTCGACAATTATAAAATTATTCTTAAAAATGTACTGGGTTTTTATAATAATATATCCTCACCAACAATATCAGCAGCCACGAGATCACATAACGCTACGAGTTGCGTATTGTCAGCTCTATGAACGGATTTGGTAAACGAGCATAGAGTAGATTGCACATGTTCCGCTAGTAGCTCAATGTACTGTGTAATGAGTGCGCGCACGCCGCCTCTCGTACTGCGACCGCCACGCGACCACATTGCCTCGCAGAATAGTAATCTACGAAAGTAGAGAGAAGATAAATAGAATATTATTCCATCATTATCATCATCAACCTATTTACTGTCCCACTGCTGGGTACGAGTCTCCTTTAGGCACTGCAGGATTGTAAACTTCACACGCCTTTGGGAATATTTCTCCAGCGTGCAGGTTTCTTCATGATGTTTTCATTCACCGTTCAAAACGCGTGATACGCCTATTATTCCGAAATATTAAGGGTCCTTGCCCCAAAGCAAGGACCCTTAATATTTCGGAATAAAAGGTGTTTGGTTCAAATCCAAATTTGAATCAAACACCTTTGAGTGGCATTCCTACAGTCATATGACTACACTATCGCTGCTGCTGCAGAATATTATTAATTTTCACCAAAAAATCTAAGAACATGTTGAGTTTTTTTATTATCGCCGATGGAAGCTAAATACTGATGTATACCCACAGATCGCCGGTATGTTTCTCATGAAATAGCGGGCGGTTTTAAAATTACTACTACTACTGACAATTTTATAGAAAAATCCACAATGAGACATCTGAGGTACGTACCTTTGGAAACGTATAAGTAAGTCACAGCTAGGGCTAACAGTGTCGTGGCCCTTCGGATCGTCGGTCTTGCTCGTATCACCATGCATTATAGCATTAATATGCATCTGAGTTTGAGACGACGTGTTGCGAATCAGATGCTTTACCTGTTACCATTAAGATAAGAGCTAGACTCGCACACTGAGGGTCATAAACAGGGTGGAAAATATAGCTGAAAATCTACTTTAGTTTTGAAAATTTACTTTAAAGGTTAGCCAGAAATCGATTAGGCACTGTCTAATGGAGTAAAATATACCCTGATTAGATATAAAAAAGATAGGAAGAGAGTCATTGCTTATTTATAATTCAAAAACAATATTATTAGAATAATAATTCTTAACAATGTTGAACTCACCAAATGCATTAAAGGCACGGATGCTCCTTTATCAGCTGGGGCTGCATTACTTATTTGATATTCTTCAGTACAACCTGAACAAAGAATATAGAGAGAGATAGGTAAATAATATTGATTCACAATACCAGAGGTTCCAATATTGATCTTAATGTATTCTTACCTGTTACAGTATCGGTTTCATCTCCCATAGTTGTAGGGGGCGATCCACGCTGTCCAGTCACTATATCAACTTGATCATAGTCCCTGCAAAATTTAACAATTCTAGCAGTCTAAAATTTTATTTATTATTAATTAAAGAACAATGAACACTGTCGTAGAAATAAACAAATGTTTATTTTTACCTTTCTTTCATTTTAATTTAATTATAGTAATCAATGATACATACGCATCCAACTGTAGGTGATTGTATGCATCGGTAGAGTGTGTTTGTAACGCGTTACGCAACGCATCACGTAATCCGCCGCCGCCGAGCAAAGACCAAACTAGCAGTTCTGTCATGAATCGTGCGCCTGCGCTGGCTGGCACAGAACCTGTTGAAAGTAAATTTGGAACATTTGAATGCTGGTGGAAAGCAGAGGGCTCTGGGATAACTTATTCATCAATGCATCAATCAAGATTGACAAAGTGCTCAGTATCAAATATCAAAATATATACCTGTCTCTATCACTTTGATATAAATAGAGGGAGATAAAACGAATTTCAGGTGTAAAGATATTTTTGAAAAAAGGTGATTAGGGGTTCGCCGTCAATGTTTTAGTGACTTGCCTTGAGGTAGTAGAGTAATGAGGTGATGTGCCCGCACTTGTGGGGTAGGCAGGAGGAGTGGCCAAGCGGCGGCCAATGCTCGTCTAGCAGCGGTGGCCGCCCCCGCCCCAGCGCGACCTTCCACCAATGCAACTAGTGCGGCATGTACACCATTGCACCAAGATCGCGCTTCGCCTTCTAAATCTTCAGGTTCTGAACCCCGCGAGCATTGCCATGCTTGAACCTTTAATATTAAGTCATCGGTGAATGACTATAACATTTGAGGTAGCACTGTAGTGAAAGAATTAAGTAAACCGAAGCTATGAGGGTTCGAAATTACGACGAAACGCTTCGAGACTAAGTACGTAGTGTCTGCTTCTTTCGGCTCGTCTTGTATAAAGTCAAGATAAAAATCAAAGTTAGTGTCCAAAGTAGTTAGGACCTTAAACGTATGTACTTAGCATTGCATTTCGTTTATCGATAATAAAACAAGCTTATTTTATTCAGATAATATTTTACGAGTGTTTAAAATAGTTATCACTTACTTGCAATCGTAGTAAATTCAAGCAAGAGATAGCCATACATTCGACCTCTTTTATAGTGGCTGAGCTGCTTTGTTCCACTACTATCCGCAACAGTCTCTCTAGAAGTCTGCAAAAAAAGATAACATAAGTGATACTGTAACAAGACATACAAAATCAATATATAATGTATATTGTTACTTACTTGAAAGTACTGTCAGATAGATCAATAACGAAAGGCAGGGAAGATGGCAGATCTCTAGGACTTTCCTCACTCCAAACCAATATCTGGGTAGGTCCACTTGATACACCTGCAATACAAAAGAACTTGTTACCATAGCATAAGTATCACAAAACTTTATAAACGATTGGTCACAGCAAAATAGTCTTTATTCCTTCACAAAACCGCAGTCGCATTAAACACAAAAGCACCCATAAAATATGATGATACCTCTTACATTTACTTCTACGGAAGACATCTGGGTAATTAACTAATTAATAAACTTACCATTAGCTTTAAATGAGGGATTGAGTACATGCAACAGTTGAGGTACTGGTCTCGTGATTTGAGCGCGGTCGTGAGTGCCCCACGCATACAAGGCGCCCTCTGCCGTCAAAGCGATACCGTGCGTTGCGCCCAGCGAAAGATCTACTATTCGTATACCTGTGAATTATTGCATTAGGTCATTGGATAAGCTCCGTCGCTTTGGTATTAACTAAAAACATTGGAATTGTAAGCAGTAATAAGGTATCTTCCTTACCTTGAAGTGCATCCAAGAGTTTAGGAATTTTAACAGTTTCGAGATTGCCATGACCGAGACGATAGCTCTCTCCCTTACCCCAAGTATATACCTGACCACTGAAAATATTATTATCTATAATTATATTGCTGTAGGGAGTTAAATTAAGACATTAATAAGGAGAGAATTAAGAAGAGAATTCTAAATATTATCGCGTATTAATTTCTAAAAGGTTATACAATCAAGCCATCAAATCAACTAAAGAAAAATATCTTACGTGTCAGTAAGAGCAGCATGCCAATGTTCTCCAGTGTAAACGCGAGTGATTCTCAACACGGAGAGTGACGTCAGAGTGCGAGGTACTCCGGCCTCGGTATCACCGAACACTTGGACCGCACCCTCCCATGTACAGCACAAAGTATGTGCTTCACCCCAACCTGAATGATCAAACGAAGTTTGAGAACAATGTCAAATGTAAAATAGATAACTCTTCTATGAAGACCTTGGACTTCTATTATTCGGAGACGTTTCTTTATTTCACTCTTTAACTTTCTGTTTTCATACCTAATGCAACATCGATAACTCGTTCAATATTATGTGCATTAAAGGAGACCGGTTGCGGCGTGAGGCAGTTCTCGATAGTGCCGTGACCGAGGCGGCCCTGCGCGCCTCGCCCCCACGTGTATAGAGCACCTCGGGATGTTATCACCGCACTGGGGACAAGTTTCACAGCCGTAAAATATATAATAAGGCTTTGATCACACCGACGGCATAGCGACAGACGAAGCCTTTTTAACTCTATAGACTGATCCTAACATAAAATACCGAATGTATTGTTGAGTTCCAAATAATAAACTTTTGGACAAATTAAAAAAAGATTTCTTTATTCTTTTTCTGGAGAGGGGCATGACTATTCACGTCAATACAAATGTAAAGTTAAAAGCTATTAGCCAATACTTAGAGCGGTATTTATTATAAACATACCTGCACGCAGCACCAGCAGATACTGCCACAACCTCATGGTGAGCTAGATGGTGTAGATGCGCAGGCGCATCTCTGGGTGCGGTATCGCCATGTCCAAGTCGCCCGTCGTCGCCCGCCCCCCATGACCATGCCCCTCCACATGATGAGCAGCATAGATAATGGCGACCGGCAGGATGGCACGATACTTGAGTTATTGTTTTGCTCTCCAAACCTGACAATAAAAATAAACTTGGTGAGAGAATAGTAACTATAACTATTCAACCTCTACCAGAATAAGCGCAAGACATGAAATTTGTTTGTTTTGAATCGAGTACTGAACCGATTACAGTGGTTTTTAATATGTGTTCAATGCCTGAAGCCCCTTGATCCATCAATGGGTGTAGTTATAGAAAACTAAAATCAACTTTCACATAATCTTATTGCATGCAGATATCAAAGTAGTTTTGGGTATGACTGTAGTACAGCCACGAGTTTTGTATTTAGCTGAACAACTAATTTCTTGAAAAGAAATGCTGTCTCAAAATGACTTTAGTGCTTCTTTATAATGACTAGATATTCTAATTGACTTCAGACTAACTGACTTAATTTGAGGTCTTGCGCTTATTCAGTTCAACGTTGTATATTATTGTCGTATTATCTCTTCTCTTCTCTTATCTCTTCTCTTACTATTATAAAATTGTAAAAAGCTATGTTTGCTGTAGCAATGTTGGTTGGAGCAAAAACTACTGAACAGATTTTAATTTTGTTATCACTGTTAGAAAGTATTATAAATTATGCTCCAACTTAAAAACTGGTGAACTTCTTATCACAATTAATTAATCGGATCCTGAGATACAGCTTGACCTCTCTGATGTATAAGGCCCATACAAAAAAGAGATCATCACTGTTGGTTTTTATTAAATTATTTTTTGGATTCTTTTTCTAATCCTACTATAGCTTCAGGTGAGCGAAGCCGCGGGCAAAGGCTAGTATGATATATATACGATATCATATAATCAAATTCTATCTACACAATTCCTGAATAGTATTTATTGTATGGCTTATCTGTTAGAATAGCATAGCATAGCTATGGTTTATAATAACTACATACGAGCGAACAAAGTAGTTTTTTTTTTATGGGATTGCGGGCAAACGAGCAGACGGATCGCATGATGGTATGCGA
This sequence comes from Acronicta leporina, assembly GCA_947256265.1. Taxonomy (NCBI): domain Eukaryota; kingdom Metazoa; phylum Arthropoda; class Insecta; order Lepidoptera; family Noctuidae; genus Acronicta; species Acronicta leporina. Next base: position 4,781,422 of record OX366514.1, read on the forward strand.
TCACCGCCGCCCAAATATATAAAATTAACAATCAATTTTATATATTTAATTAAATTATTAAATTAACCCATATCTTAAATTAGTTAAATAGGCTCATGTTCTTTCACATCCTACCTGGAACCAGCTGCGGTGTCATGGTGTCATACGCCAGAGAGTACACAGTGCCATCATGAGTCAACAGTAACGCCAATTTTTCTGCACAGGCCATTTGTTGAATCCTCAGAGTGCCCAGGTGAAGAGGGCCTGAACCAACTGATACTACTTCTTGCGCTGATTCTGTACACTGAAATAAATAAATATTCTGGGACATTTTTACACAGCACCATCTAGTCCCAAACTAAGCAGAGCTTATACTATGGGTACTAGACAATGGATATAATACTTATATACTTTTTTTTTGTAAATTCATACTTATAATACATAAGAAACACCCAGACGAACACAAACACTTATATTCATCACATACATTTTTGTGTCCTGTGGGAATCGAACCCACTACCTCATGGTCAGCAGTCCGTTACTCGAACCACTGTTTAGTGGTTCGAGTAACGGACTGCTGACCAGAGGTCGTCAGAATAGTCTATAATTAATAAATAAGTAACACTTAATTTATACTATACTTATATTAATATTTAAGTAAGACTTAAATATTTGAGGCGGCCTAAAATTACAATTATAATTTTGGCAAAAGCTTAAAAACGATAAAAAGTTACAAGCTAAAATTGATCTTACACTTTTATCGCAAGTTCTACTTTAGCTTCCTCTTTCTTCTTTTTTGCTACAGGATCTTTTTTCCTTTACCAATTTCTAAACCGAATACTTATTTATCTCTTGTTTTTTATGGTAAAAAACAAGAGATAAATAAGTATTCAAAAAAAGAGAAAAGCATTTCATATCGCTCCAGGTGTACCAGTCTAGTATTTAATATTTTTTTACTTACTGTGACGAATCCTTTTAAAGGCGGTAATAAAGGCGCTCCTAGCCTGTCAAGGTGACAAAGTAATGCGATACCAGCTTTTCTTACGCCCATCAATCCATCGCCACTTGGGATGTTTAATTCCCTGAAGAAATTAATTACTTTCAAGCATGATTTTAAATGGCCTGATGGCTGATGATGGTGTTGAATTTGAAATGAATACAGCTTTCTTTTGCCTAAACTGTGTATAATGTTGGCTATAAAAGCTGCACAAATCTACAGTGCAGTGATTCCTAAAGTTGACTGGGCCGCGACCTATCCCCAAATTCGGGACTCACGTATTGATGTTATGAAGAAAAAGGAACATAACTTTAGGAATTATAGATATTTTTTATAAGGCTCATCCAATATTTATTCACCCACCGCGCGACTCATAGTTTAGTATATCATCATACCAGTATAGCTTAATTAATTACAAAGAAGGTTCAAAGGTCAATCAGGAAGCATAGTAGATCCGCATTTCAAGTTTCAATCGCAGTTGAGTTTTTCAACTCATAAAAATGGGTATGTCAACAAAAAAATGGTTGCCAGTTGGACTACTTACTTGAGGAAAAGTTCTGTAGGATTACTTTCAGTTGTTGGCTCACTACTGAGGATAGGATTCGGTGCTGTCACTTTTGCCATTCGTCTTAGAAACGGTCCTAAGGGTGCTGTACATTCTTCTAGTATTATCCTAAAAACATCAAATTGGCATAAAAAAGGCTATCTTCACATTATTTGAATCTTCTTCTCCCTGCCCTTGTCCCAATCTATTTGGGGTCGGCTCAGCATGTCCTTTTCTTCCATTCATCCCTGTCAGCCGTCGTCTCACCATTCACTCCCTTTCCCATCATATCGAACAAAAAATCCATCCATCTTTTCTTTGGTCTCCCTCTACCCCTCTCTCCCTGCACATTCATATTCATCACTGTTTTAGTCACATGCATTTTTTCACATTATTTGAATAATATATTTAATATTACAAAGAAGTCTGCGATTTAAAACCTTGAGCTTGTGTCATTATTAACTATAATAGACCTTAGTATGATTAGACTCACCTATTATCCGGCTGACGCTTCTGCCGAGGAGGTAAAGTAACTAGCACATCGGCAGCTTTCAATAAAGCTGGTAGTTCCGCTCTTCTCGCGCACAACTCTACCCATACGCATAGAGATGTCCGCCAATCGCCAAGTGGGACATTACAACCTACTTCTCTGTGAACAATAAATATACTTTGGGTAATTTTTGGTACCAAAAGTGATTATTTAATGAAAACAGTTGTATTTATGCTGCAGCTTACTGCTAATCATAAAACTAAGCTTTTTTCACAGCCATACAGCTAACTGTATGTATGTATTGACATACAGTAGGGTTGCTAGGCGTCCGGATAGAGCCGGACATAGGTAGGGTTTTTCATTGCGTGTCCGGCCAAAATAAACGGTGTCCGGCTTGTCCGGTCGAAATCAACGGTCTCTGGCTTGCCCGGCATTTTAGGCTTTTTACATTTCGCAAACGAGCGTGGCCAAGCGCAGGCGGTCGCTCCCGCAAGCCGCTCGCCCCCTCGCGCCGACACAAAATCCTGAATAATGTAGGGTGTCCGGCCTTTCTACCCAAATGTCCGGCCAAGCTGGCTGATCTGTCCAGCTATTAGGATTGGTGACCTGGCAACCCTAGACATACCACTAACTCACACATCTGTCTGAATATAAGCTATTTATTAATTCTAAACAAAAAACTTCACTATTACTTACCCTATCACAACCTGATGTAGGAACTTAGCGGCGCTATCAACGACTTCAGCCCATATTTTCTGCGAGCGAGGTGCGGATGTTGCGCCTGCGCCGGCAAACAATCCGGCGTCAGGAAGCGCACGCACCGCATCTAGTGCGTCGCGAAGTAGCGCTGAACATACGTCCGCGTCTTCACCGCAACGCCACGCGCGACGGACTAGAGACAGTGCCAAGCGAAGAGCAGCGCGGGCGCCAACGCGAGCGAGACCTATGACACTGTCAATAAAATATGCCAGAATTAGGACATCAACAAAGAATAATTTAGACCTTTTATCTTTTTGTGATTTTTTTACACTTTTCATGCTAAGATTTTAAAGTTATTTTAGTGAAGGAAAATTTCGACTCGCAGGCAGGATTCGAACCTGCGTCTTCTGGCTAGGTACGCCAGACGCTATGACCTCTAAGCCACCGCGAGTCCTACCTGCCATGTCGAAATTTGCGTTCACATTCTGAATCGTGACGTCACCTTTAAGACGTAAGTTCAGAATGTGAAGGCAAATTTCGACAAATTTCGGCACATTCATTGACTAACAAAAGCATAAGATGTAATTTTTAATGAAGCATTCTGTTAACCACACATTTTTGCAATCATTTTGAAATCAAAGTTTAGATTTCTCTGATCAGATTTTTGTTATTGTACTTTAACATACAAGATACTTTAACACAATACATTTTTACCTCTCTGAGTCATCGGTCAGCTCCTCAATCTCTTCCTGGCCCTCTGTGCTGCTTTCACCCGGTTTGTTCAGAGTTCCAACCACATTACTTAATGCTCTGTTGCTGACAGCATGTGGTGGCTTCTTATCTAGTCTCACTCTCTTTATTTCTTTGTTCTGACTTTGATCTCTAAAAATGAAAAAAGTTATATGTATTCAAAATATAATTCCTTAAGCTTTGAAATGGAGACCTAAATCAAAATACCATTGTAAATTTCTGAATTCTCATCTATACTAATATATAAAGCTGAAGAGTTTGTTTGTTTGTTTGTTTGCTTGAACACGCTAATCTCAGGAACTACTGGTCCGATTTTAAAAATTCTTTCAGTGTTAGATAGCCCATTTATTGAGGAAGGCTATAGGCTATATATCATCACGCTACGCGGACGAAGTCGCGGGCAGAAGCTAGTAAATAATATTAGAACTTGCTACATAAAATGAAATGTATGACAATGCATTAAAGGAAGAAGAACCAGCCAGAAACAATGGAAGGAAGAAAAGAAGGCTCTGCAGTGAGATAATTTATTATGGCTGGCAATAATTTAAACTAAACAAAACTATACTAACTTTACTTTACTTTGTTTATTTTAATGATTGTTATAATTGCCTTTTTTTAGTTTTAGTTACTGTAATTGGTTGTAAGTTTGTAACTATAGTGATTAAATATAAATAAATAAAATAAATAGTATATAATATACATTTTGATGACATATTCCATGTTTTGGTACCAGAATAAGACATTAGGAATGTATATAATTACAATACCTTATAACAGCTACAAGATGTCTGTTGCACAAAACGATTAGACGACGGATTTGAGATATAAATGGACAGCTGACAGCTGTGTTGATGGCTCTCACACGCTGCTCCCAGATCAAAGCTTCCATTAAACTCTGTAGACATTCTGGACCTGATTGAAGATATTAATTGATTTAATTCTATAAATATAACACAAAAAAAAGAAATCATAGTTTTTTTTAAATTAATTTAATCACAATTTATTTTCACTTACTAAATTAAGGGCATTACTAATTGTTTATTTGGCTCGTAGAGATTGACTATATATTATGAAGGTGATATTGGCCTTCCAAGTGAAGGTAAAAATATACCTGGGTCTTGTTTCCATTTGAGGTCATCAATAATTTGATGTGATGCTGGTGGTGCCACCTGCTTGGATTGAATAGAGATTCTTAGCTCCTCCTCCGCCGACAGACTACTACAGGGTGGGCAGGCACATCCCGAGTGTGGGCCACAGAGTCCATCACAACAGGTGCATGTCAATATCTATGTGCATTACAAATACATTTGATATTGTTACACACATAAAAACAATATTATTATCAGTATAATCATGTTGCGCAACTACCATGAACTTGAATAAATTGAAAGAAATATAAACTCCGATCCGGTCCGATATTGACTACCTCATTATCCAAGTAGTCCTGAGGGTGACTGCTACGCTAGAGGTCCTGGGTTCGATTCCATTCCCAGGTAGAGCAAAATGATATTGGGTTTTTATATGAAATTACACTGGTAATTTCATTTCCGGGCACAAATTCCTTATTAGAAATGTGTGCCCGATTAATGACAATAGGCTCGCCCCCTATTACATGGGACCTAATTTAAACATACCAACAAACTGTGGGTGTACTAAAGTACGCCTCTGCCTAACCCTTCGGCGAATACAGGCGTATGAATATAAACTTACCCTCAAACCGCAGTAATATTTTCCACTATCACCAAGTTTAGCAGTTATACCAGCACCATTTACAAGCCCATTTCCGGCATCGAAATATATTTCTCTATCTTGCAAAAGGCTGTTGAATAGCGTGCACAAAGCGTCGGGGTTATGAAGCACTTCCTGTAAATCAGGATTTAACCATTTTGCATCTAAATGCTGCTGTGGACGAAATATGAAATCCTCCTGCTCGTCGGGGCCAGACATTTTGCAACCGGTGCTTTTAACTCGTTCATTCACCCATTTTACGATATAGAAAAAACGTTTTATTTTATTCAAAGTAATTTCAATATCTTGTTCTTATATTTTCATTCTAGAATATCGAGAAAAAAATTAATTCAAACAACACATCGAAATATTATTCGACAAATCAATCGGCCCGAAGCAAACTACTGTCAAAAAAAATACGTTCCATTTTGCTTGAATCAGCTGTGTGATGTTTCATAATGCCTCAGGCTAAGTCTGGCTAAGTAGCAGTGTAACAAGTGTATAAGTAACAAGATTATTTTATATTATTTTCCTTCATACTGTATTAATTTAATATAATGTTAATAATTCATAGAGAGGTGGAATACAACCTTGTTCAACTAAATACCTAGAACAATCACATAACATATAGTAAATAAACTTTTACCGTGAATTATCTGCAAATTATCCTAATAAAAATATATTACAATACATCTCGTTGTATATTTTTTATTATGTAAATAGGAACGTGAGCCTAAGGACGTATCGTTTCGCTATGGTTTCGCTTTTGCGGTTTTTGCTGGTTTTTGCTTTAGTCCGTGTACACAGATCAAAAAACACTAACACTATTATTTATTTATTTATTTAAGTATCGTCACCGTGTCGCGTGTCGGGATGTTCGATCCAGGTGGTTAGGCGTAGGCGTAATACACTGTATCAAATATTTAAAAAATATTAAAGATGTTGTATTTTATAGCTTCAAAGTTTAATTTAACGGAACAAAACCAAAATTTTACTTTATCTCTTTGTCTATCTTTAACATTGAATATAAGTAAAAGCAATAATTTGGATAGCCGTTTTGGATCCAGGCGAGTACGGCTTTTAGTTAATGTATGTTTGGTTATCGAGAAAAGATGTTCGGAGTGCACAGACGTTCCTACCACTGAGCAATAACGTCTGGCTATATTGCTCAGTGTTTCCCAAACGGTCTACCTCTATAATCATACAAAATTTTAAACTAATATCATTCGATCCGATCCTCCGTGTACGTGTATCGATCCATTAACAGATCGAAAGCCATTGTATCGATACAAAAATCGGGTAGGTTGTATTCAATTGTATCAATCCACCAAAGTATCGGATCGGATCGAACATCCCTATCGCCGTGTGTTTTATTGACGGACGTTACCTATTCACTATTGTGTTTTGTGATGTGAAAAACCTACGCATTATTTTTTAGTTAAATAATTGTATTTGCATCTAAATGCGGCTTGTGTTATTATTCCAATGGATACCGATACTGTAATTGAGAATAAGGACTGCTTTTATGGTAATATCAGATTCTATTTCTCACAACTCCGGCTAATCTAAAACAACAATGTGCTTGCTAAATTTCCTTTTAATAATGTTATTGACCCTTCAACCGTATTTTGTTTTCGATTCGCACGTGTCCTTGACTATACAGTACAACTTTCTATTTTGTTTCAAAGCGTTTATGTAGTTAAAACAGATTGTTGAAAACATCAACGTCTACCTCCGTATTATATGATCTTATCGCGTAGCGTAGGTACTGAAGTCATGAAAGTTTATGTCGTGTTTTATCAGTACGAGTGAGAACAAACTGTCAATTACTTATGCGTTGTTTCAGGTGAGGATTTTCTCGATCAGTTGTTGTCGAATGACTATAAATGGTCGTCAATATTGGATGCGACAGATGCATCCCCGAGCGAGATCCTGGCGGATGCGGCACCAGTCTTAGTGCCGCCCATATCACCGATTTTGAGCATCAAGTCATCAGCAAGCAGTAGTAACTCTGATTCAGGCAGTGAAGATGATTCTAAAAAGTGAGTTATCATCTTATTTTAGACAACTGCAGTTTTTAATATAATCATATTATACTTTCACTTATGAAACGACGCATTTTTCTTTATTTTATTGTAGGAAAAATATAATTTTGAATAAAATTATTATTGAAAATATATTAAATAACCACATTAACTGCCTTTTAATGTTTATTATCCTTTAGTATAATACTATCTATCTATATCCTAAAAGGCAGGTTTCTACGCTACCATATCTACCATATAAGTACATGATACAATAACTAGTGAATTGTTAGGTATGAAGAGCCTAATAATTATTTCTTTTTTCACAGCAGTTCCAGTAGCATATCTGCAAGACAATCATCTCAGTCACCCTTTGATTGGACATCAAACTTTAGTGAGGAACCTTCTAGTAATTTAAACCTTGAAGACATTGAACTGTTTCTGCAAAAAACAGGTATGTTACATTAATGCTCTTAAGGCATAAATATAATTCATATTGAAATAGTTCTATACACATCTGTACTGTTTGAACTTATTAGATTCTTTATAGAAACTTTGAATACCTAGTAAGTTTTTTTTTTATCAAATATATATATATATATATGACATTGATTGCATCAAAAAACAGCAATTTTTTGATTTAGCATTTCATGATTCAGAAAAGGGAAGTCTACCCAGGGGTGAACAAATAATTGTTTCCATGAGGTGTTTTCTAGATGTTGCAGCAACAGAAATGCTCTGTAATTAATTAATTCTGACATACATATTATTTTATTGATAATAAAATGTTTAACTTTCTAAATCCCTTAAAAAGGAAATACTATGTTTGAACTTTAAATATACTGTGTTTCTACAAGTTTATTTTATACTCAGAGGCCCTAAAAATATAATATCTATTTACAGAAATAAATATTTAACAATATTTGTACACAGCTCCAACCCCTGCTAACCCACCTGTACACAATGCACATAGAAATGGAATATCACCTGAAAGAAATGGACCTGTCATGGCTATTGAAAATGGAGTTATTAAGGTAATAAGTAGTTTTTATTAATTTTACTTTACGAATTTTCAAAATTTTAGTTAGTTGAGATACATCAACCAAAATTTAGGTCAATTCTTACAGCATACCTTTTATAAAATTGAGAAGTTTATTGGCTAGGGATCACTTTAGTCCAGCAGCAGTTGAGAAATATAATTGTTTCTGTCAACATTCATAATTTTCCATGTCAGATAAAAAGTAGCCCATGTGTTATTCCAGACTATAGTCTATCTCTGTGCCCAATTTTATCCAGATATCACTCCACCTATCCTCACAAACTTTCGCATTTATAATATTAGAAGGATAAACTATGATATTAAAATTTATGTTCTATTGTTGTTTGTCGTAAAAAAATCCATAGCTGCTCCCCTAGAGTGAGTGTCGAACTTTGCAATAATTTGTGCTATTATCTTTAGCACAAAGACAGTGGTATTCTTATTATATGATAGTGAATTTAACTTATCCTCATTCCTACAGGGCATTAAAATGGAGAGTGAAGACTGTGATAGTGAATTAAGCAGCAATTATACTAAGATACACAAAGGTAAGTGCTTACAACTTGACCCACATACATAGTAATCTTGAGAGTACTTGATAATAAATACTGTGGTTTCAGAGGTAGAAACAGTTTAACAAAGCAAAGGAGTTACCATTGCTTTGTTTTGTTGCTTTTTTTTTAATTACTAATTCTTAACTTGTACTTTATTATTATTAGTTCTTTAATTTTTATTTAAACTATTACTAATTGTTATCGCCAATGAGAACAAATTGGATTGGTTTGGGTATTTGTGTCTGTGATTTTTTGTAAGCACACCCTTTTAATTAAAAAATAATCTTATACATAACTGCCTCATTAGCTAAGTGGTCCTGAGCGCGACTGCTACGCTAGAGGTCCTGGGCTCGATTCCCAGGTCGAGCAAAGTGTTATTGGGTTTTTCTATAAAATTCCCAGTAGCAGCTCGGAGTTAGGAATTTGTGCCCGGTTAATGGCAATAGGCTCGCCCCCTATTACATGGGACCTAAACATACCGGCGAACTGTGGGTGTACATTAGTACGCCTCTGCCTAACCCTTCGGGGAATACAGGCGTGATGGTATGTTATGGTAATCTTATACAGCTAACTGCATAAGAGCACCTGTTTTTACCCGACTGCGCCAGAAGGAGTGTTATGTTTTTCGAGAGTATGTATTTAAGAATGAATAATGATACCGGTATATCGGTGATGTCAATACCGCGTAACTAACTAATTTTCAATGTTATATAATGAAAATTAGGCCATAATTAGACAACATGTGTATAACTCTAGAAATAGTGCATTTTCACTATTATAAAGCGAAAATATAAATGCCTCTTACAAATGAGTTATATAATATCATACTGTTCACATAGCATTGGAAAGTTATTGCTTGTGAATTGTGCATAAAATGGTTAAAGTGAGTTTATGGTGACCTTGTTCATAATATTGCAACTGTAGTTTTATTTCCGCGCATCAAACACTGTTAGATACTAATACCTGTATTCATGTATTGCTATCAATGTAATTTTGTGTTCATTGTTGTAAAACATCGTCGTAACGATCAGTCTACTATAAATTGCCTTCATGTTTACAACCACCACCCATCCTTAATGTAGTAGATGTACTACAATCGATTCCCAGGTAAAGCAGGATTTGTTCCCGAGACAATGGCTAATCACCCTCCATTACTGGGGTCTTCTTACCAAAAAACAAATTCGAAACAGTATATCGAAATAAGACTTTTTTGTATTGCAGGATATTAACATTTAAAAAAACTTTACATTAGACATTTTTTATTTTTTTAAGGAAATGGTTACCAACAAAATTCATATTTCAAAGTGGTGAATGAAAACACAAGTAATGCACCAAATGACAAGCAGATTTCAGTGAATGGACATATTCAGTTGATAGTAGAACAAAAGAAGGTACCCAGTATATTGAAAAGGAATTCCAGTGTAGTTGCGAAAGCACCCAGTATTGTAATACCGGCAGAAAGTACAAAAGGCGGGAAGATTGCCATATCGCCACTGCCTCAAACCAAATTCAATGGTGCCAAGGATGCTCAAGTTAAGGTACCCATTATGTCAGTTTAATACTATAGATGCCGCACTTAGAGATGTCATATGACGTAATGAATCTAACTAATAGTGACTGGTATATTATTACACTATCAAACTCAAGTGGCTACTAAACTAATGATTCATTTATTAACGTTAATTACCATTGCTGAGTGTTACATTTAAGGTTTTAGAGACAAATAATACTTATTTGATCATTGCCAAACTCACATGTTACATATATACATATAGATGTGTATTTATGTGATTATAATATCTAAATTTTATTTAGTGAAGGCCCTGGGAAATAACCAACAATGAATGACAATGTTTCCTAATACAAATGATTACATAATAAAGTTTCAGAACCTGCATTACAATAATAACAAAGAAGTGATATACGAACCAGCATGAGCAGGCATTCGCCATTAATGGGTTGTCTTAGAATGAGCTACTCTAACTCGGGTTTACAAACTTCACATGCCGACGAGAAAATCTGTCCAGCATGCAGGTTCCCTAACAATATTTTCCTTCATCATTCAAGCATGGGATAATTAACTATCAATATGCATCCATTGGATTCGAACGCGAGACATTTGACTTGGCGGTCCACTGGTCATATCACTAGGTTATCACTGCACACCTGACATTATCTATATATATAAAAGAAAGTCGTGTTAGTTACTTCATTTATAACTCAAGAACGGCTGAACCGATTTGGCTGAAAATTGGTGGAGAGGTAGCTTAGAACCAGGAGACGGACATAGGATACTTTTTGTCCCATTCCCGTGGGATGTGATGACAGACCGAATTCCACGGGGGCGAAGCCGCGGGCAGAAGCTAGTTGATACATAAAACACATGATCATTCAAATATTTAGATCTCACAAAATAATCTAATCTAATTCTGTGTCCCGACTTATCTCTAGTATTATTCTTAATGCTATCATTCATTTTAAGGTTACCTCACCTAGAAACAATGTAGTGATTAATCCTAAGCCAGTTGTACCAACCAATGGTGCAACCCCAAATATAGTACAAAACCATGTGATACCTCCTAATCCAGTAGAGAATGAAAGTCCAATGAGCCCTAACATAGACCTCTCGAACTTCAGCGAGGCTGAGATCAGAGCTATCAAGAAGCAACAGAGGATGATCAAAAATCGGTATGTATCTCGAAATATGACAAACAAAAGCATTTATTAAAGAAGCAAAGTAAATAAGTTATAACCACGCGATTTACTCGTAGTGAGTCAGCATGCCAGTCCAGACAGAAAAAGAAAGAGTATGTATCGGCTCTAGAGCAGCAACTGTTTGAAGCACAACAAGAGATCGCCAGGTTGCGGCTCGAAAATAAACTGTTGAGGGACCAGCTACAAACTGGTGGACGAAGTCGTAAGGTAAATAAACTTCAGTTTCATCTGTGAGAGACACAGAGATCCTAATCTTGCAAGTAACTACGCCGACCCAGATCAATCTATGTCACACCTGTTGGTGTGTCCCTTGTGGCCGAATACCTGTGGTGTAGTCTAGAGTGGCAGACAAGCACAAAGGGTTGGTTCCAAGTTTGTCGAAATTTATTTGTGTCGGGTCATAAAACACAAGCGAACTGTGAGTGTACAACAGTTCACACAATAGAAATATAAAAAAAATATCCACAAGTATCCAAAAGTAGTTAAAAAGTTTCTAAATAAAATTGGCTGCATAAGATATTATATTATGTATGCGCAAATTCATGCATTAGCAACGTTGTGCCTTATGACCTTTACGCCATTTGAGCAGCAGTACCTACCTTAAAAGATGTCAAACATGCTTTGAGCATGCAATGCTTTGAATGCCGTTTATTATAATAATTAGCACGTCAAAAACTATCAGTGAGAATAATAAGGCTAATAATATACTGTTCAAACAGGTACGGAAACAATCTGACCTTGTATCAATTTGCAGACATATGGATTAATAATTCAAAGGCAAATACAGATGGTTTACGTTTTCACAGATGCCGCGACTCGACGCTTCTCTCTTGATACCCAAGAAGAACATAGCTGTTATATTTGCTATGGTCTTCATGGTGTCACTCAATTGGAATGTTTTAGGGTGAGCAGACTTTGCACAATAGAAAAAATCCTACTTATTAATTAGGATCGGTCTTCCGAATAGTTACTAACAATTTGTGAGATAATTGGTGCCGACGGCGGTGTGTTGTCCGAGGTACGGAGGGGTCTTTATGTGCAAAAAGCGGCCACCTATCAGTTGACTATGATCACGCTAGGGGAAAATTTGCCTTATTATAAATTAATCAGCCCGAACACAATTTAATACGTTAATAAAAGGAAATGATAAACCAGAATTTGAAACAATGCTGTTAACAATGTAGCTTCCTTAATTAGTAAGAAATTATTCATTTAATTATCATTAATGATCTACAAGGTACTTTTAATAAACTATAATCTAAGATTTCCTTTAAATGTTAGTTAATTCTGATGTTTAATTTTTGTTACATTGAAGGTGGAACGCGAAGCCTTTTGTCGGACCTTCATCTCCTCATAGAAACACAAGGCATCTGCTGTGGTCCGAGGAAGCTGCTGTAGATGTCGCAAATGGTTTGTTTTACAGCTTTAAATAAAGAAATTAATAATATCTGTCAAATCAATTTGGACCTTATTTCTATGATATACGGCACATAATTTTAAAATGGAAGACTTTTTGATTGCATTCGTTTTATTTCTATTACATCTTGTGACCTTTGTATAAATTGTTTTGCAAAGGTCAAAGTTTGTGTCTGGGCAAAGAGTAACTAATATAAATTATATGCTTCTAAATGTAAATAAAACTGGACTGACAATTATCAAATACGAGTGTGCATCATCCGTAAAGCTAATAATTTCTCGATCACCTTTACGAATCCATTGCGACTTGTTTTTTCATTAATAATATTAAAAGGCAAAAAGTATTTTTGATAATATTAATGTTTTTCCTCGTTTCCTTCATATACGTGACAGTCGAATGATACTAAAATGTATGTTTATTTATTTGGGCTTGTGGTTGCTGAGCATAAGATCCCTGGTTTATTGAGTTTTTCTATGAAATTTTCAACGTTAGCTTGAAGTTTGGAAGTTTGCCCATGGAAAAACAATAGTTTCGCCTCTTTATACATATGCGACCTAAATACATAATTACCGGTTTCCTAAAAAGCAGGGTGTTATGTTACAACGTATATAGACCTTGTTTTTTCTTTATTACAGATGACATGAGTAACAGCACATACCTAACAGATTGTCAAAATGCGACGATGAAAGCCACTGATTTCATAAATATAAATCAGACGGAAAGTATAAGGATAGCGGGTGAGCTGAATCGATGGATCGGCGGCGGCAAAACATTGAACTGGACGTATGACTTGCCTAGAAAAAAACGACAAGCGTACCTGACAGAAGAGAAGATTAATGGTAAACGTTTTTCACCTCAGCAGCTGATGAATGTCCTCGTTAAACCAACTCTCTGTTAAACCAATAAAAGGTAGATACTGCACAACCTAATCGAGGGTTTTCACTGGCGTTTGCTAGTTCTAGTGCTAAATTAATTCATTGCTCCAAAGTTTGATAACTACATATAAAATAACTGTTTGACCTAAATAAATACAAATCTCCAAATCAACTTTATCTCTAGGTGTTGTTATCTACGGTATCTTTTTCTCAGTAAAATAAATAGCCTATTTTAGCTTTATGAATAACCCTTACAGACATTTCAATTAGAACCATTATTAACATGTATGTGCCTCTTCCTATTTTCAGGTGGTTTAATAGAAACATACAGGCTATTCAACAAATTGAATTTAGAAGGAAATCTTGTAGACTTTCCTACATTAAGAAGTCATGCCAAAACTGTCAAGGATAAGTCACGGTTGCGCCGTCTGAGGCGGAATAAAGAAATAGATTTCGCAGATAACGCAGTTATAGACTACGAAACATTATATCGGAAACCTAGACGGAATGGTGTAAACGACTTCAATATGGATGATATGGGTGAATGGCATGCATTAATTCAAGCTCTACACAGGCGAGACGATACATTCTACATTGTAGGATTTGGAAAAGGAGAACATCTATTGCTACCGGCCGTGTCACATAATGTTACCAGACCTCCAAAAATGGCACTAATTCTGCCAGCAAGAAGTGGTAATGGTAAGTTTGATAAATCTCTAATAGTTATAAATTACTTAAGCAACAAAGCGTAAGCTAAAAGGGTTGGTGACCGGCATTGAGCTCATGATAAGGATGGTACACCACACTATAGTATGATGCATTTTTGTACAATACTTTCGACATGTCTCGACCACAATCATTTACTGTATTATTAAAATATATTATATGCTTTATATGCTATTATGTATACTTGTTGTATGTTTTGTAGACATAACCATAAGATTCAAAATAAAAATAAATCACACACTCGTATACACAACTTATTTAGTTCTGTGGCGTCCATAAAGATCACAATGTCACTTTTATTGTAATTTTCTAATAAGTATTGTCCATTTCAGATTCGCTCATGAATGACCACGTAACACTTATGCAAATCGATTGTTCAGTAGTCAACACAACTCTAGTCAAATTAAAATCAGATGCACTGCCCGAAAGCTTAAGAAAACAGCCTGCAAATAATGGTTCAACTGAACACGAAGATAAACGAGAAAATACTGGTTACCATAAATCAAATGAAGATAAGATCGATACTAATATATTAAAAAATTCTAGCAATAGTATATCAAATTATTCTACAAAACATTATGTGCCACGTAAAGATGTGGCGAAAGAAGATTTATTTACGCATTACTTGTTTTCTAAGTACGAAAGCCCGATAGAAAATCAGGAGAAAAGGCCTCGTAGTAATATTGATAAATATTCAGTAAAAGATATTCTTAATAACACTTCAGGCTCTACATGATGTATTTAGTATAACCCATAATGATAGTTAATATGTTTAAATTCCACATATGATTTTGTGGCACATGGAAAGTTTTAAGTTTAACATCCTAACACGAGAAATTGTTAATCAACTGACGGAATAATGAATAGGTATTTCACCCACAAAAAAGAGGTTTTCAAAAAGACGGGTATTTTTGAAAAAGAAAAGTATATTAGTATTGAAATAAAAGTAATCTAGGGTAGATGCTAGATAGACATCGTTTTTCTTCTGTTGTTGTTAGTTTGAAAAGTTGGTATTCTATTCTATTTTAATAGAAATTTGTATCAGTTTTCCATTATGTATAAAAATAACTATAAATGTAAAATTAATAGATTTAGGTTTATACAACCGATCTCAATGCCTATATCGATACCATGTGGTACGAAATTATTGTTTTGTTGTTTTTTTTTTTAATATGTAAATAGTCATAGTGCATAGTTATGTTTTTGACAAACCTACTTAAATATAAGCCTAACGTAATATTTATTAGTGTGTTGGCTGTATGTAATAATAGCTACTGAATGCAATATTCCATTTACTGATCTATATTATTATAATTGTTGTATAGTATATGAACTAGTCTTGAAGTTTGACCTCGAAGTTTGAGAGAAGCAATTATTACTGTGACTGTGAGAACCTATTTTACTTTCGGTGACGGAATGGTGTAGATTTCGCAGTTAGTATAATTCGCTGTTTTAGATAACCACTAGCTGTTAGGAAACAGCTATAATGTAAAGTAGCTGAATGACGTTTAGCAGTTTCTCATAATTGCTGACAATCAACACGCGGAACTGCATTAAAAATTTGCATTATTAACGGTTTTGTAAAGCAATGTGAAATGAAACGTCGGATTGTAAATTTTAGATTCAAAATTTGGTGCTCGTGGCATTGTATGGCATAACAACGGTAATCCCTACTATCCCTACTTAATATTATAAATGCGAAAGTAACTCTGTCTGTCTGTTACGCTTTCCCGCTTAAACCTCTCAACCGATTTTGATTAAATTTGGCACAGACAATCTTTAGACCCTGAGAAAGGACATAGGCTACCTTTTATTGCGATCATTACGCTATAGGCTATGTATCATCACGCTACTTTTTTCTTTTATGTGAGTATGTACAGGGGTAACAATTCAGTTTTGGCAATTTGTATCGTAGTTCTAACCTCACCTAACCAATATTAAAATTTCTATCATCCCAAATGTCCAATGTCCAAATCCCCTGGTCTAAAATAATTTTATCTGCAGAAATCAGTCAAAATATAAGTAAATGTGTTTTTTTTTATAAGTACACAAAACGCTTATTATGACTGCAGATAAGTAATTCTACAAAACAACTAAACGCGGGTAGCGGTAGCTGGAAATTATTCAGTTATTTTACTTAACAGAGCTGTATTGTTAAACTGCTAGCGGCTAGCTAGATAGCTAGATACATACAGCGAATTATACAGTCTTTCTTGACAACTTCGAGATAGACATCTCTAAACTTTATGACAGCTCTGAACACTGGAACTGCAAAATATCCTTTAAATGTAGTTACAATACCGATTTCCGAGTTTTACTCAAATATTGGATGTATATTCTAAAACGCGATAAAACTCGGAATGGTTAATTTCAATACGTAACTACATAACTGTAACTGTATCGTGTGTTACTTCAGAGTGTTCATAAAAAAGGGGTTATTATTTAGTGTAATATTAATTAATTTATTCACGTCGCAAATCATGTATTTTGAGTTTACACTACCATATTTAGCTTTTCTCAAGACTTGTAGATAGTTCACTTTAGTACTTAGTAGTTGTTTTATACTTAGCAATTTATACACGCCAAAACACTGCACAGACTTAGAAATAGAATTGAGTAATAAAAATAAAATTACGTTATAATAAATTGTGTTACTTCAGTCAGATGTTATATATTTACTGTTTATTTATACCTCGATACAAATTTGTGCTATTTCAGTTTTTTTTCTAAGATGTCCATACTATTTGTAGTGTTTTAGATTTAGTCATGTCCCCATGTGACCGAATAAGGGCAAAATTCTGACATTATTTTAGTTTCTAATTGTATTACTAAATGTACCTATGTTAAGAGTTGATTGGTTATATTTATTAATATCACAAAATAGTATATTATTTTTATGACTTGTTATTTATATTCGTTTTTGCGGGATTCAAGATATTCAATTGATTTACATTATTCCTAAGTATATATTATCGAAAAGATCTGATTGTAATGATCAGTATGGTTTATTTAAATTCCGTGAATCAAATATTAAAATTGTAATAAAATTATATACGTTTTTAGAAACTTTTTCATTTACTTTCTAAAATCACTATACTCGTTCTAAGTTTAGGTACTAAATAAATACGACTACCTACGTTTAATCGGTATTTCATAGTTTTTTAATTAAAAAAGGAATTTTAAAAAGTTGATTCATTACATCTGTCTTTTAAAAGTTCTACCATGGTTCTACCAACCGTTTTCGGAGTTTTAAGATTCGGGTAACATAAATTCGAGATTTCAACAGGTTACTAGTTATTTAAAACTGCTTATTAAACGTTAAAGAAGCTAAAAGTAGGGTCAATCGTTAATTTTGCCCAAAATTTACGATTGACACTACTTTTAGCACAATACAATATCGATTTACAAGCAAAGGTTTTAATTCTCAGTTGTGAATCAGTCTGAACTCGCTAATTCGAATTGCGTTTATTCAAAACAGAGTTGATTCGATACGCTTTTCTGCTAAACTCATAATTCAATGTTTTAAACAGTAGGTATAATGCGAAAAAGGCAGATTATAAGAGCCGCCAATCGTATCTACATATTTTCTGACGCGCACAGTATTTCGATCATACTAGGTAGGTTTTCCGAATTTCGCAGAAAAATAAAATGGTGTAAATGGTAAAATCCCGCTAAATGGCCCACCCGTGTGAAGATATATGTAATTAAATGGGCTCAAATTGAGAAAGTTAGCTCGTTAAAACATATACACACAATAGATTCCTATTTATAAAGGAAGCGTATACAAATTCAGGCCATTGAGATGAATACTTTCCATTTTCAGAAATTCAGGCACAGCTTCAACAGTTGACTTTTTGGGTTCACTCCTAAACTCCATCGAAGCCTCAATAAAGTTTCTACCGTTTTATTGGGGCAACTGAATATGAACAACATTATACTTGACACTGGCGAACACAAAAAGTTTGGTGCCATAAAATCCCATGATGGGAAATATTACCTACTTGATTTCTCTAATATTTGACACTGGCAAATACACAAAAAGTGTGGCGCCATAATAAAAAAAAAAACTTGAAATTGACAGTCTTGCTTGACTGACAGTTTAGTTTGACAGCCACGGCGCCGGGTAATACTAATATTTAATAACAAATAAAAATAACCTCAATTATTATCAAAATTTGAAATTTAATTTAGCATTTAAAATACTAAAAGCTACGCTGACTGTATAATAATTATGATATGAGTGGATGAAATAATAAAAGTACCGGCAAAATGAACTGTTTACGATTACTTCGATTTGCTAAAACACAACAATTTAATGTGTTTCAAATATCGTCAGCTAGATATGTCTCACACCATCCTATTCGATTTATGGAGACACAGAATATGTGGAGAGAAAAGGACGGTGTGTCTAAAAGATGGCAGCTGATATATAAGGCACCAATGGACAAAGCCCTCAATTTCGCAACCACATACTTAACCTTGTCGACGGGAATTATTGGGGCCAGTACACTTTACTATGCTGCATTCGTTTTCGATAAATCTGATTTAAATAGCCCTGTTGTAATTGGAGATGATGTTGTTATCGCGAACAGCCCTGTAGAGTGCTTATTTTACCTTGGAGCATTTATTGCACTACATGCTGCTGTAAAAATATTAATATCTAAATATGTTATCAGACTATATCAAGACGGTGACGAATTTTTAGCAGTTTTCAGAGGCCACCTTTTCAATTCGGTTACAATACATAAATTTCATCTGAGGGAGTTTAAAAAATTAAATCCAACTTTTGTAGTGTCATGGGGTGAAGCCAGGTTTGATCTTGGTAACAGACATGGCATTATATTGGAGAACTATTTCAAGACTCCTGAACATTTCAACTATTTACTAAACAAGAAGAGTGCTGATAAACCTGATTTTTGACCTATGCATTAGAAGTTGCAATAAATATTGAATATAATTTATAATCTTAGCATGAAAAATACAAAAAAAAACTAGAAGATGTTTATATAATAAGTTAATATTTACATAAAAAATAGTGTTGTAGTACATATTTAGTTTTGTGATAATTTATTAAAATAAAGAATTGTGTTGTAAATTTAAAGTTTTATTCAATTAGTACTTTGCACTAACTTTCTAGAAAGTGAACTTAGTAACTTCCAATATTTCAGGAAATTGAAATTTTAATGTAACATTATAATAAAAATGACAACATTGATTTAATGTATCTTCTAATGACTAATCTAAACTATTATCTAATTAAAACCCTCCAGTGAACGCATTATTCCATTTTTCTCTTGAATCTCTCTTTAATGTGTCTGAATTCATTTTCCTTTTATCATTTTCAAATTGTTCTAAAGCTTCAATTTGCTCTAGCTTAGGTTGCAATTTTTTGGTAACCAAACATTGCCCATTTTCTTTCAAAACCGTATAATTTATATCATCTTTGGTTGGTTCACCATATGGAAATACAATTGGTGTAACCTTAATCAAATGCTTTACTTTCCAAAGTTTGGAGTTTACTTCAGGTATGTTCTTCACCACTGCTACTTTGTTTTCACACTGAAAACAAATATATCCATTTATAAATATAAGGCTGGCCTGTAACATCATATCTACATAAAATTATATCTATTATATGAGATGAGATGAGATGAGGCTAAATAAGAATTTTCTGTCAGCCAAACAAATGAGTGCTGAGGTGGATGATTAGTTAGCAATGTCGATCATTATTTGTGGGTGCATTTGGGATTATTAGTTTCAGACCAATATTAGATTTTATAAACACACATTTATTTTTTTGGTTCTCCAGTAATTCAAATTGCAGATTACTCTGTATTTTGCCGACTATACATTTAGCTTGCCCACTAATCAGTACATCTCTAAAAAATATTGTACAAGAAAATAGTATTTAAACATAAATTCTTCCACTTACTTCTTCCAAGATGTTAAGTTCTCGAAGAATATCTTTTTGCCAGTATGGGTGGTGTTTGGATGGTTTGATCCTTTCAACTCTAAATAACTTAGATGGTGTGTATTCTGGATCCTTGTGATCAGGATACCTGAAAATAATATGTACAATCTGTATGAAAACTGAATGAAGCCGCACCCTGAACTGAAGCGATTGGGGGCCAAAGAGGTCGAACTGTCGAAGCCATCCAGTCTAGCAGTGAACAATATGCTGAAGAGAAGTTTTATGACATTTCTTACCTCGGGTAGTAGACTATGCCACCAGGATACCGAATTCCACCTGGAGCTTTGTAGCCTTTTGATCGAATTATCGAAAACAAAGGGCTAACCACTTTCAACATCTGCCTGTTCATTTTGATTTGGGTATGAATTCAATAAAAATATTTGTAACTTTCTAACCTCGCCTCAGTGTTGCCAGTCACAGATAGTCAAATTTAACATGGGCCAGATCAAAAAGTAACATTTTCAAGAAAAAAGTAACATTATTTCATTTTATGTGGAAATTACATAACATACCATCACGCCTGTATTCCCCGAAGTATTAGGCAGATGCGTATTAGTGTAAACCCACAGTACGCCGGTATGTTTACGTCCCATGTAATAGGGGCGAGCGTAATGCACAAATTCCAAACTCCGTGCTGCTACTGAGAATTTCATAGTAAAACCCAAATAACACTTTGTTCGACACGGGAATGGAACACAGGACCTCTAGCGTAGCAGTCACGCATCAGAGGCAGAGGCAGTCATGCATCATTGTAGTCATAACATAATATAATTTTATGTGGAAACTAGCCTCTGCCCGCGGCTTCGCCCACTTGAAGCTTTAAAACCAACAGTGATGATCTCTTCTTTGTATAGGTATCTATACATTAGAGAGGTCAAGCTGTATCTCAGGTTCCGTTTAATTATTTGAGATAAGAAGTATACCAGTTTTTAAGTTGGAGCACATACTTTTTAACAGTGATAAGAAATTAAAATTTATTCAGTAGTTTTTGCACCAACCCGTAACAAACAGACAAGAATTTTAAAAATCAATTTTTTTGGTTCGGAGACGTTTTGCATAACCTAACCCACTAGTTTTTTTTTTTAATATCTTCCATGTACAGACACAGCTTATTTACAATTTTATAATAGTAGAGAAGAAGAGATTATGGCATAAACAAAACACAAACAATATTAAAACAAAGACAAACTGGGCGCCACCAACGCTCGCTCGCTCGTAAGTAAGCGGGACGGGAAAATGAAATAAAACAAAAACATCATAAATACACGCGAGTGAGTGAATGAGCGATTGACGAAGTTTACAAAATCAAGTGCGCGTGCGCCAATTCGACGAACGAACGAAAATTTCTTACATTGTGTTTCATTTCATGACTATTTATTGTTTGTTGGAAAATATTTAATATTTTTTATTAAGTCCTAAAAGTAACGTAAAAGTAACATTTCCAGTCGTGTAACATGGAGGTAACATGAGAGGGTCGGAAGTAACGTAAAATGTTACAAAAGTAACATTCTGGCAACGCTGCCTCGCCTGTCAAAAAGTAGGTAATATCTTTTTTTTTTTTATTATGGCACCACACTTTTTGTGTATTTGCCAGTGTCAAGTATTAGAATAATCAATATTATGTAATATTTCCCATCATGGGATTTTATGGCACCACACTTATTGTGTTCGCCAGTGTCAAGTATAATGTTGTTCAGTTGCCCCAATAAAACGGTAGAAACTTTATTGAGGCTTCGATGCAGGTTAGGAGTGAACCCAAAAAGTCACGATTTTCAATTTTATATCATTTGCCTACACTCTCACACGTTCACGAACACTTAATGGTTAATTATCCACCATAATTACACATTAAACTTCGGAGAAATTCAAGTTTTGAAAAATAATATAAAATCGACAATGTGCACTTTTCATTTTCCCGCCTAAAACCCAGGTAAAATCTTCATCAGACAGATTTTTTTTTTTTTTCATTATGGCACCACACTTTTTGTGTATTTGCCAGTGTCAAGTATTAGAGTAATTAAGTAATATATCCCATCGTGGGATTATACACTTTCTGTGTTCGCCAGTGTCAAGTATAAGTTGTTTAGTTGCCCCAATAAAACGGTAGAAACTTTATTGAGGCTTTCATGGAGTTTAGGAGTGAACCCAAAAAGTCATGATTTTCAATTCTATACCATTTACCTACACTCTCACACATTCACGAACACTTAATGGTTAATTATCCACCATAATTACACATTAAACATCGGAGAAATTCAAGTTTTGAAAAATAATATAAAATCGACAATGTGCACTTTTCATTTTCCCGCCTAAACCTCCATCAGACAGATTTCTAAAATAATGTTTTGTTTGACTTTGACGTATTATTTTTAATTGTTGCCATAATGTTGCTTGTGGAATGTGGATATTGAGGCAAAGAGTTGTTTGCAGTGCAACTATTATTGATATAGTGTAATAAACTTTGCTGTCCGGACTTACAGTTGGCCGGGCAAGTTAAATCTATGTAAAAAAAGTAACAAGAATCATAAGTAAAAACCAAATGCATTATGCGTACAACTATAATAATTATACTCTTTGCACTAAGCTCGACTGACACAACGGGCGTTCAATTCGATGAATATCTTTTCCTATTTAACTGTTTTCCATCAATGTAGTTTCATACCTTCTTCGATTTGAAATTTAAATTGCTGATTGCCTTTTGTTGGTATTATATAATCTGGGTTTAAAATTATTCTATATCCTACTCCAGTATATTCTCCGAGATCAAATTAATTTGAATTAGGGTAGGTAGTAGTTTTGGCATAACCGAGTAATAAACACTCCCAATTTATCATAAAAAACAAGCAATGGGCACAATGCTTTCAATTTCCGTTTTTATGGGAAATGCCCCAAAGTCTAAACACTCTAAACCATTGAATTATGACAAGCTCTAAACTGAAAAACTTTCTTTTTCAAAATACAGCTTCAAATGAACCAACTGGAATACACTTACATTTGGTCTAGTGCCCGCGTGGAACTAGTGAATAATTTATATTTGCAAGATTTTCTCGCCCATACCCAGGGACTCTCGCCCATACTTATTTATTTTATTTTATTTATTTTTTATTTGGACGCAAAGCCCCGGTTTGAAAACCTAGTAAAGTAAATACGTCTCATCCCTACTTTTTTTCCCTTCTGATCTGTCTGGTCTCAACTGGTCTGTGAGGTCTGTCTGTGAGTCTGTGACTTTCCCGCATGAGTCTCTTTTCTTAATCTGTCACTGTCAAGTGTCAATCAATTTGGAAATCGAGTATTTTTAAAAGTTTGTGGATTAAAATATTTTACTTTACAAAGTATTTAATTTGAGTGGCATATTTTGATAAGGGGATTTAATATTATATTGTTAAAGCTTTTGTATAGTGTTCGTCCATGTTTCAATAAACGATAGATTTAAATGAAGAAAGTTCGTTTTGAGAGTCCTGTTAAAAGTTTCAAGTATAAAGTCATGAATGAGCGGGAATGCCATTCCCCTCGGCCGCTTGTTGAGAGGCAAATACATGAAAACCTACCCGACCTGTATAGGGGCCCAAAGGTTTTGCCCTACAGTAATGACCCTGTGCGGTTGTTTGAGTGCAGCAATAGTTCTCCATACCCAATTATGAATAAAACTCAATTGCCTGGCTATCAAAAAGGGCCGGACTGGTCGCCGTCTAATGACTTGGACCTTAGTATGCTTGATGCTTCATACCATGAGCCTCAAAGACCTACATTCAGCAGAACCATCCTTAAGCCTAAAGAAATGATAGATAATAATGTGGAAAGTATTACCTTAAATAAGAATCCTTATAACAATTCCCATAATATGCTGTGTATTGAAAATAATTCACAGAAACCTCCAAATATGCTCATAAGAGATAATGACTTTTTTATAAAAAGGGACAACTTGGAAAAATTTAACTTTGATATAAAACCTATACAAAAGCAAATAGAAGGGCTGTGCTTGGATAAAGAAAATGATCCTTTTATGAAGAAAACGGTAATAATGCAAAAGGCAGCAAATGACCTTGTTAATCATCATGTTTTACAGCCATGCTATCCAACCAATGATTGCAGTTGTCATCACTGTGTTAAAAATATAATGCCTCCTAGCACACACTTGGTAACCAAAGAACAAATGCTCCATAACAAGCCTAGGTTTGAACCTAGTTTTGGAGTTCAAAGTGCTAACAGAGACAGTCATTGTTCTTGTAGAGTACCTCCACAACCCAGTGTATGTGGTTGCTGCAACCCTGCACCACCTATTAGACAACACCAGTGCAACACATGCCCTATAAGCCAGGCGACTAGTCCCAAATTGAATGCAGTTGACAAAAAGACATGGGCTATAGAAAAGTATGAACAAAACAAGTTGGGCTCTATGGAGGTTGAAAAACAGACAAATGTCTCAAAAGAAAAAAGGGAACCAACAGTATCTGACCTTTTTAAGATCATAAAGCTTCAAAATGAGCAGTTGCAACTGCTCCAAGAGAAAGTCGACAAGTTTATTTCAGCTAGTCAACAAACACAAACTAATCCTGGACAAAACTGTATGTCTGAACAAGTTTCTATTGAAACTGTTGGCAATGAGCAGCATAAAATCTCAATTGGTGTCATGACTAGCTTTGAAATGGTCAGAACTTCAACAGTAATTAACAAAGAGATTTTGAAAAAGAATGACAATGCTCAAATACAGTGCAACAGATCGCAAATAAGTATAAAAGAGGTTTTATCCAAAGCACAATCGCCTAATTTAAACTTTTTGGATGGTATTACACCTGTGGGTGAAACTATGCGTGCAGAATTTGAAGCTAATGGGAATGCAGAAAATTATGCATCTCCTCATGTTGGTATGAATGAAGAGAAAACATATAATGAATTGAGCTTGTATAATGTTCAAATTGATAATGCCACCACTCCACTTATGTCACCTGAACAGAGTTTGTATCTGGATGTAAGAGATTATAGCGAGTAAGTTTTGTTTTGCTGTTATCTTTGGTCTGGGTAATCCAATCTACTAAGTTAATGTTAATGATTTATAATAAAATGATTCTTTTTTCAGTTCTGAAGCAGGAAGTGATGACCAATCTAATGTTGGATGGACATATTATAACAAAGTTATGGTAATATCACTACATATTATAAAACAAAGTTGCTTCCCGCTGTCTGTCCCTATGTATGCTTAGATCTTTAAAACTACGCAACGGATTTTGATGCGGTTTTTTTTAATAGATAGATTGATTCAAGAGGAAGGTTTTAAGCTATTTAACATCACGCTACGACTCTTAGGGACGGGGCAGCGCGGGTGAAACCGCGGGCGGGTCGCTAGTTAACACTAAAACACACTTATTATATTTTCATATCAAGTAAAACTTTATTTCAACATAGCTTTAATATAATTTGCAGACTCATGTGAATGGCATGTTGCAAGATTCAGATATGCCGTCTTCAGCCAGTGCTCTATACAGAAATACAAGACAACAGACACAAACTGTACAAATGCAGATTGACAAGACTAATGTCAGTGTTACCAAGAGGTAAAAAACATAACTTTATATTTAGTTACAACAGAAAGGACTGAAACAGAAGTCACTTGCCATAATGTACAATTATAACAACAATAAAGCCACGACCTGGAGTTCAGAAAGGCTATTACTAAGCAGCACACACCTATTGGGGATTTCTGCAATGGAGCTTGGAATGGAATGGAACTCAAGGAACAAATGAATTATCAATAGCACAAAAGTTCTTTAGGTATTAAAAAGTAATTTCGGTATTTCAGAGTAAAGTTCGGCGATGACCCACTTGGTTTACATCAACCGCACATTTATGCCACTACTGATACCAGCTTGAAGATGAATCAGCTGGCAGCTAAATATTTGAAGAACGGCCCTCCGGCGGCGGCGTACCCGCGGCCTCCGCCAAAGTCAGCCAGTGTGCCTATTGACATGTCTTTTGCAACTAGAAATTATATGGAAAGACATAAATTGTTACAAGGTACGTAATGTTTTATTATTTATTGATATAGGATAAATAAAAATATTTGTGTTTACAGTGGAGATTTTGGGAAGAAATAGAAATACGGCGGCCAACATTCAGTTGACATTGATGAGGGCTGTTAGCTTCCCAAACATAAAACACTCAAAAGTTATCTCATTGGCAATACAGCCTTCTCTCCAAAATGTTCGCCTTTCACATCTTCCTAGTGCTTTTCTTCTAGGAATAATATGCAGTAGAGGGAAGTCCCTGTCTACATTTTATCTGTTTTGATTATTAAAGTTAACGTGACAAAATATTACCAACCTCTTTGTGAAAGTAAACAACTGCATGACAATTTCAACGACCTCCAAACATTAAGTGAGACTATTCTTTGCCCCTTCCCTTAACTTATCACGTCATTGATTCAATTTAGAGGCACCAGGTGGCTCATGTTTCCCGAGTAGTCAACAGACCGTCATCATTTATATTATAAACTGCAGAATATCAGTGCATCTAACAATTGCTGACATTTACAGGTATCTCACCGACTTCTGACTCGCCTGCGCCAAATGAGATGCCTAGGTTTTTAGACATAACTGCTTTGAAACAACAACCGAAGTTTTTATAATTATTGTAATGTGTATTTTAGTATTATAATTATGTAGTTACAATTCTTAGAGGTAACCTTTTATTGTTATATTGAGTATTTACTAGTTGAGACTTGACTTATAGTTGGACTTACCTCACTTTGCAGTTAGGGTAAATAAAAGACGCGTGGTTCTGAACAGACATTTATTTTAAACTTCAGAGAAAATAACAGAGTAAAACCCTACATTATACAAGTAGGTAT
Source organism: Acronicta leporina (assembly GCA_947256265.1). Classification (NCBI taxonomy): domain Eukaryota; kingdom Metazoa; phylum Arthropoda; class Insecta; order Lepidoptera; family Noctuidae; genus Acronicta; species Acronicta leporina. The sequence continues at coordinate 4,808,774 of OX366514.1, forward strand.
ATTTGTTACTGGAACAGTTACTGTTGTTTTTAAATATATTACACTTATATTTGTTCAGTATCTTTGGTTTATATGAAGTATTATAGTAATTATACATCGAATTTGTCTACGTAGCTATATATAATAATTATAAACAATAAATTTGATTTCAAACAATGTGTTGTATAATTTTCATTTTCATACATAATATCACATTTTGATAAACCAAGTGATCTACGAAAATTAAGCTGCATATACACTAAAAAAAATATTTGTTAGACTAGAATTTTGCATTCAACTAAACCTTTAAATTCCTTTCTATAAATAGGTGTACAATATTGAATGCTTCAAAAACATATTTTTATCAATGGCTATGCAGCTTTTTATACTCTCACATTACAAATTAAAATAAACATTTGATAAACTCGTCAACTACTATAACATCAATATATATTTAATTATATTTCTTTCAGAGGTATTCAAATATCTCTCACAGGCAATTGTACTTACACGATTTCAGATACTGTGATAAAATGCGACAAATTCTGACTACACACTTAAAATATTTTATAGAATAATATTTTCCATATCTATTTCCTATGTCACAAAATGGATTTATTAACAACACTTTATTATAAACAGAGGTATTAATGTACTATATATTTTTTACAATCTTATATATTTACACTCATAGATAAACATACATTATTGGGACATATGTATTATAAAGACACAGCTAAAAGAACAAGTAGTTTCCTATATGTTTTCTAATTTCGTATATTATTTAATATAACTAATTATTTTCTAATATGCTTATTTCCTAATTTTATTGAATGTGTTACAATTTTATTCCACTTTTAAGGGGACAAGTTCATATGACTCACACATAATTTTCAATCTCATGTGATTTCTGCATTTATAATAATTCTTAAGTTTTAATTATATCTATCAGTTTGGTTCTTTTCTTTGGTTTGTAATATACATTTTCGTACGACATCGAAACATTCAACACACTACTCGAATTTCTGTAATACAAGTAATTTGATAAATTTAATGATTATATTTGAAGCTAGCTTCCGCCCGCGACTTCGCCCGCGTGGAATAGTTAATTAGTCTTATCGTGATGATATATAGCCTTCCTCAATAAATGGGCTATCTAACACTGAAATAATTTTTCAAATCAAATAAACAAACAAACTTCAGCTTTATATATTAGTATAGATGTTACACTACTGTTATTTTCCTATGTACAGTGGAGATAATTTGTATTAACACTTAAATAAGATTTCAATTCTCTTGCATCGCAAAATATTACAGTTTTACACTATAAAGTCTAGTAAGATAACCAAATAATTGGATGGCACTTCTTTTCTGGTGTCAAATAGACTTCGAGAGATAATTATTATAATCGTATCTTCATAATTAATTTGTTTAATCCTAAGGTGAACTATTTTACATCACTTTTTTGTCTTACATGTTGCACGAGTCAAGTGACTAGAATATTACATTAGTTTATATGAGATTCAGTATTTAATTACGTAATAAATTTTTAATTTGAATGACATAAGTATATAATATATATTTTTAGTTACACTGTACATTGTATATTCATTGTAAAAATTGGTGATAGGTCATAAAATGTCTTATCCAATAACTATATTAACATTGAACGACCATCTATATCATAACAATTAGTTTTAATATAATTTTGTTTTAAAGTATGATTTCCTTATGTTGAGCATATATTTTGTGCAGAGTAATTATGGTACGAAATATACGAATAACAGGGAAGAGAAAATATAAATGTATATTGTTATAACGTAATATTCTGTCTGATAAATCTCAAATATTGCAACAATGATAGAATATTACAATGTCAACGTAAAAATAGCCCCATACTTATTTGTTCATTCATACATTCTACGAGATATATTATAGTTTGGTTTACTACTCATCACCCATATATTATATCACATCTTTGCCATTCAAAAGTATCCTTCTCATATCTACTCGCACTATAGCTATATATATGTAACGTGTCTACTTGATTTAAAATAATTTTCATTACTTATATACATTTAATCTAGACTTAAAGTTAGATGTACTATACGATTTCAACGGAATTATTAAAAGTAAGTATTTTTGGACTTGTATTTGCAATTCCAAATAAGATGGTGGAGTATCAACTTTTTATCATTCAATAACTATAGGTACGATTGTACCTAGCTATAGTACAGATGTATATTTTCAAATTGTGCACCCGATTCCGTATTCGACAACTAGCTAAGAAATTTCATTGGTTTTCTATTGTATTACTTATAAAGTTTCGTCATCACCTCCCCCTCTTGATTTGCTGTCTAGTCTCAATTCTGCGAGTCTTTGCCGAATACTATTTGGCCTGAAAAAAAAAACATCAGGTAGATATAATGAGGGTATAATAATTCCGGGTCTTTCTCGATTCGAAAATTGTCGTAATAGGGACATTTGTCGATATTAAAATGGGCGTTACCTATCTGACAAATAGGATGTGACAACTTGATCGGCGGAGACAGACTGTCGTTGGTAAGCTCCCGCGCTCAGGTTGCTTTGTGGGATCTTGTAGATTCGCACGCATCGTCCACTGTTTTCTGGGAGCACTGGAAAATTTAATAATATCAATTAGAAAATGTAGCAAAATCATCAATTCAGTGACTTTAGAATTGGTGATTTTCCTTTTTGTCTATGAAAGTTCTTTTGTCATTTAGTGAAATTCAATGGCAATTTTGATACAATTGAAATAACAGTTGGGCCTCTGAGGTTTTGAAATGTCACAGCTGGTAACCCGGAAATTTCTGTCGCAAGATCGCAAATTCACTTCGCAGTTTGTTAGAGAATTGCAAAGAGAGTACCCATACCTTGAGGAGAGGTGGGAGGTGAAATCGGAGCCATACGAGTCAGTGGTGGTCTTATATTCTCTTGATCGGAGGATATGGAGCTACTTCTGCTGGATGCTGAATTATTTTCCGAAGGCGCAGTGCGGCTCATACTGTAGGGGTCTCTGTTGAATAGAAAAGTAAAATAGAAATAAAATAGAAATTTGAAGCGTCGGTAGCCTAATGGCTAGGGCGTCGGACTTGCGATCATGTGGTTGCCGGTTCGAACCCCACCCATTGCACTACCGACGTGAACCCACTCGTAACACAAGCATATAGCTTAGCACGAGGGGTTAACAAGAATACTAGTAATGTGCGATCCGCATTACTAGTAAGCTTTTTTTTTTAAAAAAAAAGTATTTCGTAAAATGATTCATTAAATATCACTTGCAAGAACTTTGAATAATCACTGATGATTATTCTTCTCTCCTTCGTGTATGTGATGACGAAGAACTTATATTAGTAAGATCACCTTGAAGTTTTGTGGATTTTAGCTTTCATCGAGACCTTTTATAGTTCATCTTAGGATCAATCTAGATTTATTCCTTAGTTCTTGTATACTGTTTGAAAGTTTGGTAGAAAAATATTATTCGGTGCTAACCTGTCGTGATTATCGTCTTCATCAAGGGAATAAGGTCCACATTGTTTGCTCATCTGTCTGACGAGCTCGTCGTGTAAACTGAGGCACGGATCTATCTCCCGACTTAAAGGCACGTATTCCGGTGCGCATGCCACATAGAATATATCCTGAAACTTAATTTATATTAGTAAAAGTCTTTCAACACTCGCAATTATTGATACTTGCTTGGCCACGTTTCGATATTGCTCATCATGAAATCTCGATAGATTAATGTAATTGTAGCCTTAATCACTTATTGTCGGTACACCTAGGGGTAGGTAACAATCTAACAAATCTATCTATATATATAAAAGAAAGTCGTGTTAGTTACTCCATATATAACTCAAGAACGGCTGAACCGATTTGGCTGGAAATTGGTGGAGAGGTAGCTTAGAACCAGGAGACGCACATAGGATATTTTTTATCCCGTTCCCGTGGGATGTGATGATAGACCGAATTCCACGGGGGCGCAGCCGCGGGCAGAAGCTAGTATAATCTAATTATGTCGAAACTAATACAAGAGATATGTAGCAGTCAAGTAAATCACTGTTTCACATTTGAAATAAGGCCTAAGAATTTCTTCGTGTATTTTTTCTTTGACCTAACAATCGTTCTGGCTGTCAATTTTAACTAATAGAGCGCCAAATGATTGCAAAAACAAATGCTAGCAGCCAGACAGAATTCTAGGAAAGATTAATGATTTATTAGATTTCTTTAGTAGGTTACTTACTCTTCGCCCGCAAAGTAATTTCAGGCCAGGTATGCAGGCTGCGTGTACTAAGGATCCATTAGCAACTAATCGTATTTCTAATAAATCTTCGGCAAATGCCATAATGTAGGGGAAAGCGCATACTGAAATATAAAATAAGACATAAATAAATTGCCCATGTAATATATATGGTTATTGGCAATCAATCGTAAAATGCAAAAGGGCTACTTATATACACCATTTTAAACAACTTTTAATCTACGACTTTTGATAATTTGTTAATTATTTTTTCCATACAAAAATAAAAAAACAGGGGGTTGCACTCCGGGAGTGCCGGCAGAAGTGAAAACTTGAATATTAACGAATATTACACTTCAATAAATGATAATTTTCAGTTGTACTGTCTAAGAAAACATTTGTTTTCACCTTTGTCTTACGTTCTTATCTGTCGCGAGTTAACATTTTTTCCCCATCACAAAAAGTGCACAGCGCCGATAAAGATCGCTGTGCTTGCTCGATTAAAGAGCTAAGAAACATCGGAGATGATAATATTTTACTGATAAATGTAGGTTTTGAGAAAAGTCATAGAACAAAAGTTGTTTGAGAGATGTAGCCCATACGCGTTTTACGATTGATTACCAATAGCCCGTAATAAATATTTGGCCGCAGTTACATGAAGTTAAAAGGCGTAGGAAAAGTCAAATTCATTAAAATTCTATCCTCATCTGACTTGTACGCGGAACTATTTCTTAGGGAAGCTTTGTAGTGGTAGTAGAATTAGTGTCTATCCTTACCTACTGCTGCAGGCACAGTTGTCCAATGAAAATCATATTCTCCGTCACTTTCTAAACCCTTGCTTGTAAGTCTTTCAAAATGGCATGTATCTGTAATATAGATATTTGATTTCTAAGTCGTAATTCAGTTTCCAAAAACGATACCTTTAACTGGGGGATATGCTTACGATTATAACATAAAACTATTTGTCCGTCCCTCTCGTCTCCTATGCGTAAGGCGTTGACTAGAGTTCCGCGACGAGGTCCGCTATCTTCAGAGTTTTCTGCACGTTTTACAGACTGTAAATAATATTTAAGAATTAAAGCTCTGTTGATACCGCCGTTTAGGTAAGAAGTAGAAAGGTATGATCTGTACCTGTCCTGTGCTGGATTCTAAAACTTCCCAATGATGTTTGTATCCGACTACCATTATTCCTACTTCGCCGTCCATAAGCTTAATGAGTATAGGTGATTCGCTTAGCTGGATATCCTGAAAGTTAACATTTAGTCTGTCAGCTTTGTTTTTTGGTTTCTAAAATTATAAATGAATAATAAAAAATACTTACTTTGATATGTGTATATTCGAAACCCATCTCGTTGTCAGTCTTTGATTCTTCAATCATTAGCATTACTCTCCTACCAATTGCTACCGCTAAAGTGGTTTTACCTCCTTCACCTGAAAACAATAACATAATCTCCTTAAATTATCAAGAGAACAACTGTAATAGAATTCTCCGCCTGTGTTCAATTCTTCTCCTCCTGGTAATCTTCGTGACAGTGGACTTATGAGTTTTTTCTAATGCAATACTTATGCATTGAAGTTTTTTTTTCATTATTGGGAAAATGGTGTAGCCTATTAATGCAGCGTAGTGAATTCAGGTGCTACACTTGCCTGTGGAAGCTCCAGCTGGTAGAAAGAAACAACAGCACTACACACCTGTTTCTAGTAGATCAAAGTAATGTGCGGTCTTGGTCCGCGGCAGCCTCGCGTGCTTGCAATCCTGCAGCGGCCGCATGGCCCAGGCGCCTGCGCACAGCTCCTGTACAGGCAGCGCGTACAGCCCCGCGCCCCCCGCGCCTCCCGTCGTAGACCCACCACCCGCGACCACCCGTGGTCCCACTCTGAACAGACCCGCCCGCTCGCTCACCCGCGCTGCTCTTACGCAGCCTTCCCATCTTAATACTACTCGGGTTGTTCCGCTTTCTGTTGGAAGTATTCGGATAATTTAAGTCAACTGCTTGCTACACCATGCCATATCATGGTATTAGTGGTGGTAATATTAAAAAACTGAACGATACACCAATTTCATGAGTGAAGGAAATGTTAATTCGGTCAGAATAATAGTCTAATGTTAATGTGTCGGTCAGTTATTAAAATTAAGATGGTTTCAGGTTAAAACTTTCAGAACTTCGCAAATATCGTAGTCTCAGTTACCTTCCAAAATGTATGTGTTGGAAGTAGTAGATAGTAAAAGTCGTCCTTCTGACAGTTGCTCGGCACAGACCGGTGTGGCTGGCAGTGGTGCTGCACGCCACACTTTACCTTCCCAGGGTGCTCTTCTGGACCCGCCACATCCTGAACATATCAATTACATTACAACAACAAGTTTCTTAATTTAAATAAAATATACCGACAGAAAGGTTTTATTTGGAAAGTGAAGTAACTATTGCGGGTACCTATTGTTATGAAGTTCGTACATATCGGATATCAGACTAGCTACCTGATGAGACCAGGCTAGTCGGTGCATCGCCACGCAATACAGCATCTAGTTTGAGCGCTTGTCCCACGTGCAAAAAGTGTTCGGTGCGCGCTGCGCCTGCGCCGCCTGCTCCCGCCCCACCAGACCACACGTCCGATAGCGCTCGACGTGATAGCATTGGCTGAAAATAAGGCTCGCATTATGAGATGAAAGGAAAATTCGGACCTGAATTGCTAAGGTGGAAGAGGGACAAGGTGATTGTATTATTATTTGTACTGAGAAAATTGCATTTCGGAATGACTTGGATTTTATAGTATCGAAAATGTTCCCCATGTCTATATCCATGTCTGACGTGGCGGCCTCGTCTGCTATAACCTTGGACTTGATCTCTAAGTATTCAACGCTATTTATGCCTCTAGCTTTCTGGATCACTGGAGTGATGATAATGATATGAATATGATCTGGAAGTGAAAGAAAAAATAATTTTTAGATTGATGTTCAGGTAAGCATAATTTATTTAACAAGATGGCCTGTGAAATAAAGTTTCTTGTATTTTAACTAGAAAACTTGAACAATTTGTGAGGGATACTGGAGTTTTCAAGGTTCTTGTCAAACGGTAGGTGGAAAGTGCGTGTCAAAGGGAACTTACCACCTTGTGGTCGGAGCAGTGTTCCGCGTAGATGTCCCTTATGAGCGTGTCGAGCGTTCGTTGACGTTTCAATGCAAATGTAGGCGTTTGGAATGCCGCTTTCTCTCCGTTCATTAACTTAACCTAAGAAATTGAATATGTACTTAAGAATTGTTTTTTTTTTTGGAAAAGCCTACAGACTATATTATTATGAAAACGACCACTGTCTAGGTGAATGCCGAAGGAAAATTCTTGGCAGATTGATAAAAAGCTAAGCAGTTACCTACTTAGACTGATAGAATATTTATTATTGTATTTTTCGAAGCGCTTGGAAGATACAATAATAAGATAGAGCTAGGAATGGAAAATTAATAATATTAACTCACCAATAGGAATTCCCTAAATAGCTGTGGGTCGTTGAATATCGGTGGGCAAGGGAGTGAGGGTCCAAATGGTGGTACTGTGTCGTCACTATATACACTCAGTTTGTATCCATCTTCTACTTCCGAAACTACCGCGAATATATCTGATCTGTCTTTAAGGAAATACTTAAAAAATGTAAAGTGTACGTCGATTAGGATGTCATTACGGTTGCTATGATAACAAGACTAATTCTTCGCATTATTTAATTCCTAGTGGAAACCAAGCCGATAAATTTATTGGTGTTGGTATTTATCTAGTACCTATATAGTATTAAAACGGCAATTAAAGACAAGATATTTAAACATTACCTACTTAACAAATAATAAAATTCTTCTCTATCTTTTAACTTTATATTAATTTAGTTTTTTTCGTTCGTCGATTGTTTTGTTTTTCTTGTCTTATTTCTTGAGGGCAGTTGGTGTACCTACCTCCTTTAAGTTTATAATAATAATTGTTCTATTAAAGATCAGCATTTTTAATTTAACTTTCTTAATTCTTTTCAAATTGCACTCACGGTAAATTTTCGAGCGAATCCCAAATACAGCAATGATTTTATCATGTCCTGCGCTCTTCTACGCGTTCTGTCATTGTTGAAACCGGCTGAAAAACCGACAACAATACAGATGTGACTGAAAATTTTTGATAAAAGGATACGTGTGAAATGGCTTTTGACGCATTGCGGATTAAAAGTATTGTGTACAGAGTCGTCCGTGAACACAATGTTGACGATGTCGTTGCCGATGTGGCGTTTCCTCTCCAGCTGTAATAAATACAAAGTTGCTGATAGTTCTGACTAAACAAAACGGCGGGTGAGCCTTTACAATTTAGAATTGGTCGGGAATATTGTGTTAAGTTTAACGGCTATTATTTCTGTTTGTTGTTTTGACTGTGTTTTGACTACAGTAGGTGGGTAGAGGTACACGGAATTCTTCTTACTACTACCTACAACCTAGTATTTGATACCTACACAAATTAAAATAGATTAAAACTGTACTGAATTGTCATCGTAGTGATCATGATAGGTACCTATTTCAAAAGTTATGACTCATCCCACAAGTCCCGTGAAAGCGGCCTCAAAAATTTCGGGAAGACATCACAAATCCAAAGTTTAATGGAGTAAGTTAAGCAGGTTTCGTTATAAAGAACAAGTTTATTAAGTTCACAATGTCATTATTGGGAGCTCTTTATCATAAAGATAAATTATGAAAGTGACTTTGTTATTTTAATATCCGCGGGGTATCGACAAAATTAAGGAAGAAAATTGTAGAAAACATTGTTAGAAGCACGATACTTATACAGAGATAAATTATTTTTAAGATCATGTGATTAACCCACCTGTTGCTTATTATCCTTGGAGAACGGTAACATCGTAGAAACGTGAAACATAATTTCGTGTCCTTGATGCATTGTGTAAATGGAATGGCTTCCAGTCATGTCACCTGTTATAAAGGACACAATTAAGATTGTCTAGGCAAGAGGAGATACGGTCCATTTCCACAATTTTATGCTAAAAGGACTTATCGGACGCACATTTGTAAAGGTACTCGTGTGAAAGATTTTGACAAATTTGCTGGCCGCCCTAATGGTGACAGCACTTCGAGCATTTGTTCGTATAGCTCGGGGGTAAAAGTAAATAATCTCGCCTGCCGTTTGTTTATTGCGTAATAACTCGTAATAAATTGAAATATGAATGTTACCTTTGACGTCCAGCCCTCCTCTAAAACGGTTCCAGCCTCGTAATCGAATTTTATCTCCCAAAAGTGAAATAAATCTGTCCCATTTCTCGTCGCCCTTCTCTGAAAGATTTTAACATTTAAATGTTCTATTTCAAAAATACGTTTTGCTTTTAATATCTAAATGTATATTTACCGTTGGAAAGCATTTCGTCGTCAGTCTTTTGGCCGGGTTTCATTAGCATTACTCCTATCTTAAAATTTACAGAGCCTTCCTGTTCTTCAAGAAGTAAAACGTCTTTTTGTAATTCGGCACATGTTATCTGTTTAAAAAATATATATAATTCATGTAAGTCTTAAATCTATGAAGGTTTAACGTCTATATTATTCATTACAACTTACCTCTCGTGGGACCTTATCTACTCGTTCCATTGAAGGGAATTGTCCTAGAATCTGCTTGACTGTCGGTCTAGTTGGCGCCTGACCGCCGCCACTGGTCCAAGCACTTGGTGGCAGATATATCTTATGAGCACCCTATAAATAAAACTCTATATTACCTATTTTCGAACTATGTTTATTGTTCGTTACAACGCTTTCAGTACTCTAACAAATGTAGCTGGCTAGACTTCACATTTATTGCAGCCTTTGTAAACTCAGAACAGAAGCGCTCGTAAACTGGCAATTAGGTGTGTGAAAAAGCTAAAACCAGTTTGTTAGATAATGAAATTGTGACGCAATTCAATATGTAAAATAATTAAATCTAGTATTTTACGTTTTGAGTGTCATAAATTATTTTTTCACCGACACGTTTTAAAAATATAGCCTTGTTCTAAAACAGTATGACCGGCCCCTATTTTTCAAGTTTTATTGTACAGGCGTTATAGGACGTTATAAGTTAGAGCTGACGTGCGAAATAAAAGTGATTGAAATCTTGAAGGTTGCGTGCTATACTAGTAAGTAGCACTTCTCACCATTTTATTGAAGAGGATTGCTCGTAAAAGTCCTGCGCCACCTTCCTGCACGACACTTAGGAGGTATGGCTCACGGGTACCATCCACTCCGATGTAGTTCTGATGCACTGTAAAAATTTTATGTTATGATGTTAGAGCGTTACTGCTTATTATGATATACTGGGAACTTGGTACTAAGTATCTATATTATTTACTCGGGAATACATTGAAAGTATACGGGCGTATGGTATAATACGTATATTATTGAAGTTCTGGTGTCGTCTTGTCTTGTCCCATTATGCGTAAGTATGAAAGTAATAACTGTGTAAGTTAGTAAGAAATCTGCGAAAACAAAACACTTTCAGTTTTTTTAGCTTACTTAGGCGATTAGATCCCTTATTCATTTATTGTTTTATTATCCTGTGTACGCGGGAATTGAATTAAGTAGTGACGACGTAGAATAAGTACCTACCTATTTTATATATCTAGGTCTCTACTACGAAACTCACTACTTTACTAAAGGCTAAAAATTTTCTATGAGTATTGCCCATATTAACTTTGAACATTTCAAATTTAGTAGTTTCATATTCCAATTGTTAACAATTGGATCATGAAACTACTAGGTAAATGGCAGATAAATTCTTGAATTTAAATTCAAGAATTGGACTTTTTCAATAAGCTTTAACTTTTTAGAGCTTCACATTACTTTTTAGATTTAGGATTTAGAATGTGAGGTATGTACCTACATAGATACCTCTGTTGCATTTGTTAAAAAACTTAGGTGAAATTTATTTCACTTGCAATCCTATCGAAACCCCCAGTTCAATATAAAAATATCTTTGAGATACCTAAACAAAAGTTCATATCGAATGGACTTACCTAAGAATTGATAAGAATGCAATAACTTGCATCCTCCAGTATAGACAGCTTGAGATAAAATTCGTGCAATTTTTCTATATCTCAGAACTTATCTTTAAAGTAGGTAATTCATGATGGCAATGGCACAGATAAAAGAATACTAGTGCAATGGGCTATGAGTAACTAGGTACTATTTATGACTAAATTGCAATAAAAAAACATTTATTTAAGTACGTTTTTTGTTTAGCGAACGTGACCGTTATTCTAAAGTAGGTCTCAAAAACTGTTGATGTGTGAGTTTAGTGTGGAGATATTTAAGAAAACTAATACGACGGGTCAATATAATTTTATGTTTATAATTCTTGTTAAATCTGTCTATATGAATATATGCGCATTACGCAAAGATTTAACCCATTAATTATTTAAACCCTTTTGGGGCGCGTGTGAAGCCGCGGGCAACAGCTTGTGAGTAACAAAGTCATTATCTTCTTCTTTTATAATATAAAAACGAATCGCCAAATGTGTTGCTAAGCGCAAATCTCGAGAGCAGCTGAACCGATTTCTCTAATTATTTTTTATAATATTCCGTGAAATACGAGGATGGTTCTTACGGAGAAAAAAAATTAAAAAATTGCCTGAAAAGTCTAAAAACAACACTTTTATAATATTCTCACACAAAAGATTCGTAATAATACTTACAAGTCAATTTGAACTTTAATATCATACCATTAAGTTTAAGTGTTAGTGGATGGGGTTCCGTGAAGGCAAAAAACTTGAGTGACGTTAGTTTCAGAATCGACTGAACGAAGTACGTACGAAGTTCCTTGGGTCAGCTAGTTTCTTATAATTATTTATTTATTATGGCACACCAACGACATATTTACAGAAATTGGTTACATAAAAAATTTTATTTTACTAAAATCTGTGTAAATACGTCACTTAAAGGTGCTCACTTCATTCACAATTTATATTACATTAATATTGCAATACCGTCAATGTCTAAAACTCATTAGGTACATTAAATTGAAGTTAAGATTGATATTGCATTAGGTACATTACTTGATTAAAATAGAATATGGAATAAAATAAAATAATTTAGATATAGATTGCATTGAACTACAGATTGGAATAAGGAAATAGGAATTATCACAAGAAGGCAATACATTTGTGACACGTTAACTTAAATAAAAAAACCTTTGTGAGTATTAGGTACGCGACGACCGTAGGCGGGGCCATTTATGATTGAATTCGCAAGTAATAGTGTTTTTTATATACTTACTAGCTGACCCCGGCGAACTACGTACCGCATCAGAATTTTTTTTTTCTCATATTTACTCACCTTTTAAACCTTCCCTGGACTTCCACAAACATTTCAAAATCAATATCAGCTAAATCGGCCCAGCCGTTCTGGAGTTTTAGCGAGACTAACGAACAGCAATTGATTTTTATATATATAGATAGAGATTGTATATAAAAAAAATACTATTACTTGCGAATTCAGTCAGCTTACAGCCGCCAAAAACGATAATATTATACGCTGATTTTCCCAAAGATATGAATACCTAATCCGCAAATTGTTGCCAATTAGGCGTAACTGCTCTTCGGGGAAATTCATGTATGATTATACCTATTGATTATTGTATGGGGTTCATGTACGTATTCGGCAATACCTACCGTATTCGATTTTATGTAACAGATCATTTAGAATTGGATTTAGTAATTAGAAAACAATAGTAGTATTGTGGTTGTAGTGAACTTCCACGATGCTTAAAAAGGTAGCTTTTCATTTATCATAATACAATAGGGTATTTTACACCATGTAAGAAAAAATATAAAAATGCATGTTTATGATAGATTTTTAAAAAAGAAAACGAGAAACGTTAGTATTTATTTATAAAAATGCAATGTAAATTTTATAATTCAATTTCAAAAATCATCTTTTTTATTCTGTTATTTAAATGTCTAAAACGCCATCCGCCATATTGGATTCCGACGTGATGTCACTCCGATAGTTACTTGACGTGACTTGGTCTTTTGCAGTTGTATTGTTTATTACCCGACTGCCGAAGGAGGAGGGTTATGTGTTTTTGTTGTATTGTATTGTAAGTGACGTCACGAGCCGAAGTAGCATGGCGGCTAGCGTTTCCGCGCGAAAATACAATATCATAAATTAAAAATAGTTTTTAAGGCATTTTTCGGTTTTATAAAACTGAAATAAAAAATCTACTGGTTCATTACGATCTAAGGACTAATTTAAAACAGTTTTAAAAAAAAGGTGTAATACCCTATTATTTATGTTTATAATTCATTAGGGTTTTTTCAGAATTCCGTCTAATCTGGATAAAAGGACTACGTGTTAATCCAGATTATAAAATATCTGTGTGCCAAATTTCATTTAAATCTGATCAATTGTTTAAGCGTTATTAGAATAGAATAGAATAGAATAGAATACATTTATTTAAAAAAGTAACTGATACAATCAGGTTTACAGCGGCCGCAGCACTAAGCTCAAGGCTTGTATCGCAGAGGCCAGGATGGATGTTATTATACAGGTTCACACTTTGATTTGAGCTCATTTATTACAATAAAGAAAATAATTAAGTAGGTTACATTGAGTTACAAATTTACGAATTTATATTTATAATACGCAAGTATGTAGATACTTTGTACTAAACATAATAGGATATACTGAATCTAGCCACGTAATTATTTATTTATTATACAATAGTAGGTACAACGTGGCTCTTGTGTAAGCCTCAGTTATTGCCTAACTTCTTTCAGTTCAGAGGATATCTGCCGTTGACAGGGATATATATATATATATAGGCTCGATGACATTTTTATTTTGTTGTGGAACTACCTTTCCTTCGGATTTATATTAATATACGCTTCATTGAATTTAATAACACTGCTACATGAAACTTGTCACTCTTGCGTAATCTATCAATATTAAAAATAGCGTCGACGTGTATCATTAAACTGTGAACAAAAGAATATTTAGAGGTTCGGGGTGGTAAAATTATAATATTTTACTGCTTATATAGAATGTGTTTTGATAACTAGATAAAACCTACGTTGATTTTCCTGTTTATCTTACAACGGTTAAATTAAAAAATCTTGCAAGAACTGAAAACAATTTTTTTTTTGAGATCCAGTAGCAGCTCGGAGTTACGAATTTGTGCCCGGTTAATGGCAATAGGCTCGCCCCCTATTACATGGGACCTAAACATATCGGCGAACTGTGGGTGTACATTAGTACGCCTCTGCCTAACTCTTCGGGGAACACAGGCGTGATGGTATGTATGTATGTGTATTAAAAATATTTCATCGATAGGGTTAAGCAGTAGATGATTTTGTACCTGAAAGAAACTATTACTTTTTTATTACCTATTTAACTAGAATTTCTCGTCACTCCGATATTCGGATTTAGTCTGTCAGAACCATTAGGCTTTTGTGGCAGTAATTATATAAGTTTTGTTGAAAATTTCTGGCTTACAATATCGAGTGAAGTCCTGACAGTGAAGAAATATTGGAGACGCAAAAATGTTTCATTAAAAAATATACTTACATAACAACACGCCTGTATGCTCCTAAGGGTTAGGTAGAGACGTAATATTGTATACTCAGACATTACAATCCCATCAAAAACATTCTGTAAAAAACTAGCCAAGTCTCGATGGAGCTGCTTGTTTATCTCTAACAAGTAATGAAATCTAGACAAAGTCGTGCCAAGTCTAAGGTTCCTTACTGCGCTTTCTTTATTATTTATAGTTAATGTTGTGTGACTTGGCCGTTGACTTGTACCCACTAACGTATAAAGAATGTTCAAATTATATTCTCAACGAACATTCATACTACGTAATCCTCTGTGTACAAATGTGTTGAACATTCACCTTTATATTTGAATTTAAAAGGGTACAAGTCAACGGCCTGATGAACGATGAACGGCAGATATCACTAAATCTTTCTACTAGCTGTTGAAGAAAACGTGCTGTTTCTATCCCATTCAAAAGGCTTCAATATTGACATTTAGCTAGCAGCTACAACGTCGTGGGTGACCGGTATGTTAGTTTGCCCCCACTGATATAAAACAATGTTAAGTACCTAATAACTGCATTTTAAACACGGTTTAGCGACGGTAGGTACGATCGTTTTAAATGAGGTGATTTATCGAGAGAACATATCGACAGTTGGCCAGTGCCAGTTAGACATTGATTGAGTCACTGCCATTACACACATTGATGCGGTAATAGTAATTTTTCAAGTCAACTCTGAGAGGACTTTGGTCGAAAAATGTTCCGGATCGAAGGACCATTCCTAAAATCTACAGCAGAAAGTATTTTTGCTAGCATAAAATGACATCGAAATTCTATTTATCAGTTTTATTGTCGGTGAAAATTTCAATAGCAAATTACTGTAATGATATTCCTTTTAAGTTCATCCCGGAATCTGCGTGCTTGCCGAAACATAATAGTTTACTGTAATAAATTGAATACTGTCCTACTACAAAAGGTTGTGTCACAAACATCTGTTGGAAACGCTCGTTGTCGCTGGACATGACAGAATACATTTCAAGTGGTATCGTATCACATTAGCATAACAAAATGTTCTAATTACATACATATTTGTATTTAAAATCTATATATACCTATATGATATATAGTTACAACCTTTTTACGAATGAAGTAATACGTTTCGGTTGGTGCGGTTTTTTGGGTTTTCTTCTTTTACGATGTAGCAGTTATCACAACCATCAATAGGGACAGTCTCTATGGCTGCACCTAACACCATGGCTCATATGACTATATTTTTTCAACTATTAACGTGACAAGAAGATGAATTGTAGGAACTTCTCCTCCGTATAATAATTACAATGCAACAAAATGTCAGCTTATATCTGCCTTTTATCTACTGCGACTAAAACAAGGACCAGATGTAGGAGGTACGAGACGTGTCGCTCAAGCTCCATAAGGAGTGAACTTTTAGCAATTTTCCATATAGAAATATCCCGAGTGGTTATGCCAAACTTTGTCTTAAACATTAAACTCAATATCTACTGTCTTGTCTCAGGTTCGTAGTCTAAGTTTCTGAGACTCCAGACGTGAAGCTTTACTATAGCTTTATACGTAGTAAAGTTATTGCAGACACAGCTCCCTTGAGTATCACGAATTTCTAAGAATTTCAACAAATGCCATTATGCATACATTCCTGTCTGTATCTGTAAAGACAGAGGTGTGTTGCTAGTATGCACAGTTCAAAAGGTTATAAAACTAGAGTTTTAACGAGTATACGGGCATGGATTAGTTTTAACATTGAGCTTGAGTCTCAGTGTCACGCAGAGTGTCTTTTCATTAGTTCAAACTAGTTACCTTATGCAGATTTCGTCATTGGAAATGGGATATGAATCAAAGTTGTGAATTGTACCGATATGAATAATGTGTAGATGAATTTGTGCATAACTTTTTGATTGGAGTGGCACGCTTCGACTACCATGTCCTCGATACACAAATTTTATTTAAAAATATATAGATATTGGTGAGTATTTTTGACAGGGTTTTCCGCTATTGCTCTATTTTTTTTAACATGTCGCACCTGTATTTCTCCTTACGCCTGTATCCCTAAATGGTTAGGCAGAGGTGTACATACATATAATGTAAATCCATAGTTTTCTGGTATGTTTAAGTCCCATATAATAGCGAGCCTATTGCCATTAACAGGCGACAAATCCAAAGCAAGAGGTCCTACTACGGAACAATTCAGATATGAGCCTCTTACGAGATGCCTATCTGATTGGCAGTGAGGAACTGTATTATTAACCCGTCCCACGTTCACACGAGGTGACATGCTGTCGACAAACCGGACGTTCAAAATGTCATTTCCATCTTTCTGTTTTTCAATATCTAAGGCTTTATTCGAATTTGTATTACTACACTACGTAGTAATACGTAGTACGTTATAGTTTTATTATTCAATAAAACTATAATTGAATAAAACAGAAGAGACTAACTATATTATTGTATGTACTTATAGAGTAATAATATCAACAAATAGCGTCGCTCACCTTAACACAAATAAATGTCTATATAGATTGTTTATCTAGATAGGGGCAAACAAAGCGTTTTGTTAGGAATATGATTTACAAATACGGTTTGGTAACATGTTTGGGCAAGTACTTACCTAGCAAGTACCACGGAATATACCTACCCATCAATATGTTGAGCGGACATTTAACTAATTGATGTCTACCTATGTAACTATTTACCTTCTGTATAGTTTTGATGGTTCTCTTTAAGAATTACGTATGTAACACCTGCAAACTTGGACAACTGTGTATAAATAAGTGTGGTTTAATTTCTCACTGATATAGGTACCAATATAGGTATAGTTGTTGCCCATGGGTTCACTTGCGCCTTGAAGGACTTTTGGACAATATGCAGCCCTTCCGCAGGATGTAATCTATCTCCTTGCCAAATTTTATTGATATCTGTCTGTGATGTAGTTGTGAGACGGTAGCAAACAGATTTCAATCAAACAGGTGGTATTTATAAGATTATTAGAATGGATGAAAATGTTTTACGAGTGAGATGGCCTTGACTTTTAAATTTTTACAAGCCATTTAAATTCAATTTTCTAATTATTTAAAACTTAACGAGAATTACAATAAGACAAAGAAAAAGGACAAATGAATGGATACTTACTTTTTCCAAGAAAATATTTGAAGTACCATCGTGTTTGAAACTCGGGGTTTTCAAGTACAGGCGCGCTCGGAGGTCCGAAAAGCTGTGGAAATATGAAAATAATTGTAGTGAGGAGGGCTTGTGCTTGATTCGTACTTCCTTAAATCAGGGTAAAGCGTAAGACCAAATAAAACTGCCTATTTATAAAGGAGGTGGCGCGATGAATTGGACTCTTACGACAGAGATTGGGTGGCTAAAACCACAGACAGAGTGATTTGGAAGGAGGAAAGGGAGGCCTTTGCCCAGCTGTGGGACAAAACGGGCTAGAAAAAAAAAACTTCTCATGTCACAAAACCTGGGTACATATTGACCTAATTCCATTTTTTTTTACTTTGTGGTTAGGATGTAGGTAAGTAAATAGGTGTTACACCAACATGAAAAAGGCAGTTAATAAAAAAACAAAAGGAGCAAATTATCTTCAAGAAAATGTATTTTGACCAGTTTGTGGGCATTGATTGATGATTAATCGATCCATCTTAACTCATCAAGATCCTTTCATGCGTCCCTTCAAGTGTGTGTTAATGCATTAGGTATCTACGTAATACTTAAACAGTTTCTAGAGTACCTAGTCATTAATCATATATCATATACATATGTAATTTTATTCAGACCTATTAAGGAGGTAGCTTAAGGCGGATCGTTCACCTGAGACCGCCAAATTCAAATTTCAGTCAGTTTTTTGAAATTTGCAGGTCTTCAACACATTTTAGATTCATAGCGGTAGTATTTGGGACATTAACTATATACAACATCCACAAATGAGAATTAAAACCTTATCTTAAAAAACCATAACAAGCCAAAAACTTGCCTAAAATTGTGCCAACGGCCAAAATTGACGATTGACACTACTTAACATAACATAACATACCATCACGCCTGTATTCCCCGAAGGGTTAGGCAGAGGCGTACCAATGTACACCCACAGTTCGCCGGTATGTTTAGGTCCCATGTAATAGGGGACGAGCCTATTGCCATTAACCGGGCACAAATTCCAAACTCCGAGCTGCTACTGGGAATTTCATAGAAAAACCCAATAACACTGCTCGATCTGGGAATCGAACCCAGGACCTCTAGCGTAGCAGTCGCGCTCAGGACCACTTAGCTAATGAGGTAGTGACACTACTTTTAACTACAATATCGATTTCTAATCAAAGGTTTTAATTCTTTTTTTTTGATCTTTATTGACAAAAAAGGAGATTTGATCAAGTATGATCATGCCATCTCCATAGGTTCACACACTTATAAATATAATGTTTATAAATTACATCATCTATGTCGCAATTACTACAGCTATGAATCTAGAATGTGTTATTATAGATCTACAAATTGCGAAAAACCAATTGTAATTTGAATTTGGCGGGCTCAGGTGAAAGATCAGCCTTAATGTCTTTTTATAGAATTCTTTTATGTATATATACGAAACCTTTTCACAGAAGCGAATAAAGGTCAGTACTTTAATTAAAAAACAGCCTAAAACCGAACGAACAAAAATTCGATTCCGTAGAAATCAGTTTTCAATATCAACATAGGCTACGTTAACTGACAGGTTAGGTAATAGAAAAAAACCTTAACAAGTATTTTTATTCTGCGAAAATCTGAATAACAAAAACTATTTGTTTCATTTTCCAGTCACTAGTCGTTATATAAATATAGGCAGGCATTTTGAAAGGTAGGGATGGACGTTATGTACCTATCTATCGATAAAACCAGTCTCGATAAAATGTATTCTGTACCTCATCGATAATAATAATACTTAAACTTATCTTCGGCTATCTTCAGCAGACGCCTTTAAATAAAAAAAAGGTGTCGTTTAAACCAACTGCGTTAAAAGTCGGAAACTTTTATTCCAAAATTTATATGACTGTGGTTCCTAAACTTAGTACAGAATTTATCACTGTAACATCTGTAGACTTTCTTTTATATTTGTAAAAGACTTGAGATAAGGTTTCAGTTTTGACAAAGTTTTTGTAGGTAATTTGTACATATTACGTTGAAAATATTATCTACTAGCTTCTGCCCGCGACTTCGTCCGCATAGCGTGATGATATATAGCCTATAGCCGTCCTCAATAAATGGGCTATCTAACACTGAAATAATTTTTCAAATCGGAGCAGTAGTTCCTGAGATTAGCGCGTTCAAGCAAACAAACAAACAAACAAACTTTTCAGATCGATTTCAGTCTGGGAATAGTTTCTACTGAAGAATATTCAACTCTTTCATGGATATTTGAAACACTATATTATTGTTGTTATTATACATATGAGCATGACTCATAGCGTTCATTACTTCCTTTTGACGATGTATTAAATAGGCCCGAGGGAATGGCTAAAATGAATAGGTCAGTTATGTCCACGGGGATCGTATTAGCCCACACATTACATTTATACCTTAAATTGTTATTATCGGACAATAATGGCTTTTCTGTGCTATAACATTTTCCGAAAAAAATATTAGTACCTACGACCCTACGTACATAAAACGCACATTAAATGAAATTATCAGTTTCATTTGAGAGGCTTTCATAAATAATATTATTACAAACTTCTCGCCATTTATCGATAAAACTTAAACACAACAATAATAAAATGGCCATTCAATTTATATTCAAATTAATCGTTTGGTATATTTTTCAATAATGGTATACATTATTGAAAAATATACCAAACGATTAATTTGAATATAAATAGCCGCAGTAATTAACGATATTACGATAAGGAATTTCTAAGTTAATTATCCTATCTATACTTTCTTTATCTACAAAAACACATCCAATACTAACAAGCACTGCGACGCAGAGTATTTCCCAAATATACAATTAACGGAGATAATGTACCTATGTATACTAAGACTAGAAAGTAATATCCGTGGAGCACACAAATATTTGCCTCCGGTGGGAATGCAACCCACGATATGCGGTCCAACGGTAGTGGCGAGGTGACCACCTTTTTAACTGTTAACAAATCTATCAATAAAAGCTTGATAGCAAATCCATCAATAACACAGTTACTATAGCAACAGAGAGTAATTCAAATAAAAATCAATAAGATTTCCCGTGGAAATTAAACCGCTAACTGGATTGAAGAGGCTTCAGATATTTCTTGTTGAGTTTCGAGCGGTTAAGGATAAAAATGTTGATGAAATTCTTACCTCGTCCTTTTCGCCCAGCGAGTTGCCGTTTTCCAGGCGATAGCGACGCGCCACCGCGTCCAAGGCCCCTGGGTCGCCTGATGCGGACAGCTGTAGAAAAAAACACTTTTATTAATGTCTGTATAAAGCTCTTTTAATTGCAAAGATTACAAGCTTAAGAGAAGGACGCTCTTGTGTTTATATTTTTCATCATAAGTCTAGGCGCAAGCGCTGGGTCGATTACCGGGACAATCCAAGATTGTAATTGGGATTTTTCTATGAAATTCTCAGTAGCAGCTCGGAGAGATTTGGGCCCTAATGACAATAGGCTCGCTCCCTTTTACATGGGATCCAAAACTGCCCTGTTGTTTCGGGAAATTAATAGAATTATTAGAATACAGTTCAATTAAACAAAACAGTTTAATAATTATGTGATAGTCAACATGCGTATTATAAAAACACACACGTTTTATCGTCTTATAAAAAAATAAAGATGGAAAATATCCATCAGTTTTTTAACAACTTGCCTAAGTTTTCCTTTTGACCATAGAAAAACATGAAGACGGTAAGAAATCATTCTAAATATAGGCAATGTTATGAAGAAATTTCCCAATTTGGTTATTTGATTCCCGAGACGTCGAAGTTTTCAATTGAATTATAGAAATGAAATAAACTGAATCATGCCGATAAAGACGGTTTAGAAGTTTTTGAATGTTTATATAATTAGGAACTAGCTTCTGCCCACATTTTTGTCTGCATGAACTTCAGAATAGAAGAAAGAAGAAATAAAATTTGAGTCTAATTTTATGTCTACTTTTATTTGTAATCTTTATTGCTATAGAATGATGTTCATTCATTCATGATATATTTTCTAACGTAATCACCATTTCAGCAGCAAGATTTTAATAACAATGTAGAAAAAATGCGCGGTTTTAATAGAACAAAACGGAACTTACGTCAAAGTACCACAATGCTGTTCAAAGCTTTTTTGACGTCACCGTAAACATTTATGTTTGGAATTCCTAGGTATGAAAATTTATTTCAATCCTCTCCCATGTTGTAATTAGTTAGAAAACTTAAGAATATGATAATTGATTAGAGAAAACGATCAATACATTTTAATAACGATAACACAATGCTTGTTTTACGGAATCTGACGTTAAAGTACCTATACGACAAAATATATTCATCATGCATTAAATGATGATTAACATTCAACCTGATCCAGAGTATTAAAGTAGTGAGAAATACCGTCCCATGTGCGTGTTTTATACGATGTAAGCTGTTATTAATGACTGCTTCCCCACATGCCGTCAATCACCCTAGCACGAACTGATATTATTAAATTACGTTTTTGATTCTGACTTAGTAATATTACGGCTCAGGCTTGACGTATTCACTGCAATTTAGAGCAGGCCTACCTATCCTGGGGGTCTAATATGGTAAGACCTCCACTACACTACTCGCGAAGTTGCTTCGACGAAGTAATGGTGTAAATTGAAGTAACCTCGTGCAACCATGTCAGGAGCCTTCGAGTCCTTGGACTCGGGCGCCAAACCGACAACGATAGGAAGTCGCCCAAGGCGAGGCGAGATTGCACGGAGCGAACAGTAGTGCCCTTCTACACTAACTGCTTCGCTTAACTTCGCGAGTATTGTAGTGCTGGCATAACGTCTTCTTTTGAGGATTAAGTCATACTATATTTTACATATTTACTTGTCCACATTTTTACGTTTATGCAGTAGGCACAAACTATAGACATCAACTTGCTATAGGTAATCCTAGCACATAAATAAATAAATATTCTGGGACATTTTTACACAGCACCATCTAGTCCCAAACTAAGCAGAGCTTGTACTATGGGCACTAGACAATGGATATAATAATTATATACTTTTTTTTGTAAATACATACTTATAATAAACTAGCTTCTGCCCGCGGCTTCGCCCCCGTGGAATAAAAAGTATCGGGAACGGGATAAAAAGTATCCTATGTCCGTCTCCTGGTTCTAAGCTACCTCTCCACCAATTTTCAGCCAAATCGGTTCAGCCGTTCTTGAGTTATAAATGGAGTAACTAACACGACTTTCTTTTATATATATAGATAAGAAACACCCAGACGAACACAAACACTTATATTCATCACATAAATTTTTGTGTCCTGTGGGAATCGAACCCACGACCTCATGGTCAGCAGTCCGGTACTCGAACCACTAAGCCACAGAGGTCGTCGTCATCACTTTCGTTTCATGTACCTTAATTATTGTAAGTAGAATAACATCTAAGTACATAACATAACATAATGAACCTATTATTTTGCAGCACTGCTGGCTACGGATCTCCTCTCAGAAAGAGAGGGTTTAGGCTATAGTTCACCACGCTGGCCTAATGCGAGTTAGCAGGCTTCACACGCCGTCGAGAAAATCTCTCAGGCAAGCAGGTTTCCTCACAATGTTTTCCTTCACCGTTAGATATCAACTAATTAACAGTCCTAATAAAACAGATTTTCTAGATTACAGAGCCTATTTCGCTAGCTGGGTACACTCACTGCCCTTACTAACTTTGTCACAATCAAGATAAATCTGTCTATAGCAGATACGAATCGTAGTTTCTTGATTGACATCGACAGGCTCAATTTCAGTAATGCTTTAACTAAATCTTGCGATAACTTCTTAACTGTCTGCATTTAACATTTTAGTATAAATTGTCTATTTTGAATATTTAGATGTTAATTGTGGGTAGTAGTAGCTTACCAACTGTATTTTTTCACTAGCCCTGTGTGTGGGTGATTTTACAAATATATCCTAACTCTAATATTATAAACGTAATAGTTTTCACGCAAAAACTACACTATGGAGTTTAATAAAACTGTACAATCTTAAAGTTTTTATATCAGACTAACACATAGGCTATTTAACACCTCGTGCTAAGCTAAAAGCTTGTGTTACGAGTGGGTTCAAGTCGGTAGTGCAATGAGTTGATTTCGAACCGGGAACCACATGATCGCAAAAAAGCTAGTAATTATATATCAAGTAGAACCAGATTCGAGACAAATATCTGAGGATTACCTACAAAAATGTGTCGGGCGGGTCACGGACCTGCCGGGTGGGAATCGAACCCCTTCCCTGTACCTAATGCACTCATCTCACTCATCCGCTACATAAACACTCAGTCAATTAAAAAATCAAGGTCAATCAAATGAAATCAATTAACATAAACGGTCTCTTTAGAGGTTATTCAATTTATTGGAAAATTCTCATTCTTATGAATATTTGATATCGTTTCCAAAGGCAACGCCAATGAGATGCGAATATATTACCTACTCCAGTATATATTACATGTCATTATGCTGTAATAAAAAGAATCATTATAAGTGAAGATACCCGAAATATGTAAAGGGAATAAATATTATTACGTTTCATGCTACATTAAACAATTTTATGCGAACAGAATTTATTTACGAATAATTGAACATGTTTCAAATTATTTTGCAAACAAATTAAGCTTGGGATCTTGATACATTTTTATGATTTCCAAGTAGATTGGTATGTAAAGACCACCAATTATTGAGTAAATGGTCCTACTCCTTGAGTCGTTCTCCTCACTACTGAGGGTCAAAGTCAAAATGTTTTATGTATTTAAATTAGACCATTAAAATAGGTACTTTTGAAAAGTCAAACTAGTTGCGCGGTTCCAAAAAGTGGGTCTTATAGAAAAGAGCCGGCAAGAAACTCCAATTACATCTATACTTATAATAAATCTGTAGAGAGGTCAATGTACATGAAATATGGATACTAATGCCAAAAATGCAATCAGTAAAATTTTTGTCTGTCTGTCTGTATGTTCGTTATAGAAACAAAAACTACTCGACGGATTTTAACGAAACTTGGTACAATTATTCTTCATACTCCTGGGCAGGTTATAGTATACTTTTCATCACGCTACGATCAATAAGAGCAGAGCAGTGAAGGGAAATGTTGGGAAAACGGGAGAAGTTACTCCATTTTTTAAGTTTCCGTATGTATGACGGAAATGTTCACCTTAAAATTATATAAAAAATATATAAGTAGTATTCTATCTTAGATTGACTCACAATAACACGTGTAACTCCCGATAGCTTAGCAGTTCGGAGCTTTCTGATAATTATGTGAACGTGATCTAAACAATATTACCAATATGTACATTAAATTAATAACACACAAGCAGTTACACGCTGACGGAGTCGCGGGCACAGCTGTTTAATGGATTTTAATTAAACTTTACAATAATATAGTTTATACATCAGAATAACACATAGGCTATAATTTATCATTCCACTGCTGAGCACGGGCCCTAACTTCATTCTAATATATAGTAAATGGTAACACATAGTAACTATACCATCACGCCAGGGCCCCAAGTCTGCTATTTTGTCGTGTCAAAATCGTCACTCAATGGCTTCAGAATTGTTGATTTTTGACAGTTTTGTCTACGAAATCTGTCAGTTCTTATGTCATTTAGTGCCATTGAACGACCATTTTGATACAACTGAAATAGCAGACTTGGGCCCCTGTATTCTCCGAAGGGTTAGGCCAGATACATATATGTTCACTGCTGGGGTCGCGGATGAAGAATGAAATCGTGCTCCCGTAACCCCAGCAAAAAGTGGTGAGGCGAAACACCCGTGTGGTTTTAGTCGGTAGGGCACCCATTCTGGGTGGAGTCCGACACGCCCCGCCGCCTTCCCAAGGTAGCGGAAGTCCATGAGGATTTACAAACGCACAAAAAACCCATATGTTCCGTTTTTTTTTATTAGTATGATTCTATCAATCCATAATGAATAGTCTTCCGTGTGCCTTAGTATAAATAAATAGAACACAAATAAAACGAATATATCAAGCTGTGTACCAGATAAAGTAGACCTCACATAAAGACGGTATAACTGCCATAACGAATGGCCCTAGGGGCGTTGGTGATCGCGTTTGATATATCGCTTAACGCACTATGCTTTAATATCCCTTAGCCGAGTCTACGATACCCAAGAGGTTATGATGCGAAGAGGTGATAATAACACGTAAAAGGAAAATACAGAATGTAAATCTCAATTGGTTATCTCTACTATTATAAAATTGTACAAAAGCTGTGTCTGTACATTGAAGATATTAAAAAAAACACGTGGGTTATGGTATATAAACGCCTCTGAATCCGAAAATGTGATTTTTAAAATTCTTGTCTGTTTGTCTGTTTGTTACGGGTTGGAGCAAAAACTACTGAATAGATTTTAATTTTATTATCACTGTTCAAAATTATTTACTCCAACTTAAAAACTGGTGAACTTCTTATCTCAATTAATTAAATGAATTATGAGATACAGCTTGACTTCCCTGATGTATACAGGCCCACATAAAGAAGAGATCATCAATGTTGGTTTTTCCATTTTTACTCCTGATATAGCTTCATGCGAGCGAAGCCGCGGGCAGAAGCTAGTAATAATTTATTTCTATAAATACTTTAATTAATATTTTGATTTCATACATTATGTTTTCTTTGTGGTGTCGAAAATCTTCAAGAATCGTTTGCTACCAGAGGAGGCGGCAGTGTATGTCGGAATCGAGCCGATTAAAAACCACACTTGTCTTTCTTTACCTTATAATCACGACCATGGGATTCGCCACGACCAACGTTTCGTACCTACTTCTAAGTAAGTCACTACTAGTTCCACAGTGGTGTTTAAAATAAGATCTATCGAATTAGGTCACTTGTTTTCAACGTGGACTTAGTCGCCATAACCATAGATCATGGCTATATTCCCGTTTAGACATAAAATTTACGAATTTAGGCAGTTGTTTATATTTTTTGTTATTTTATAACATACTAGCTTCTGCCCGCGACTTCGTCCGCGTAGCGTGATGATATATAGCCTATAGCCTTCCTCAATAAATGGGCTATCTAACACTGAAATAATTTTTCAAATCGGACCAGTAGTTCCTGAGATTAGCGCGTTCAAGCAAACAAACAAACAAACTCTTCAGCTTTATATATTAGTATAGAGTATAGATTTGGAAGATGTTTTTAGTTAAGTGAAATAGGTTTAAAATGTGTGGACTTAATAACATTTTAAAAATTACAAGAGTTGTGTTCTTTGATTCAGTCTAAAGATCTTTATTTCTTAAAAAGACAAAATTACCTAAATTTATTTTAGTGAAGAAAAATTCGACTTGCGGGCAGGATTCGAACCTACATCTTCTGGTTAGATATACCAGACGCTATGACCACTAAACCACCCGCCATGTCGAAATTTGCCGTCACATTCTGGATATACGTCTTAAAAATGACGTCAGTGACGTCAATTGCAAAGCAAGTTAATAAAAAATACAAAAATACATTTAACATAGTGATTTAACCTACATTTTGTCGTAACCTTTCAGCCTTAGACCAGCCTATATGTTCTAGTTAATGTCAGGTCTAGGCTGGCAAGTAGCACAACGCGTAAATACGCAACACGGTAAATACGCTACAACGAATACGACGCCATTTTCGGTTACAGCTTGTCATAAATGTGCATCGATACCATAATGGCGAATTTTGACAGATGATACGCGCGCGAACGTGTCGGAAAACGCGTTAGCGAAATTGTTTATGATCACGTGCTGGTTACCGGCTTTATTTTACACTGCTCCAAGCATTTGTTTACTGGATTTTTATGAATACAGACTGAATTGATTGAGTAGGTTTATGTTGAAAAAACATTCAACAAATGATGGATAAAAAAGGTATGTTTTGAAATTTGATACATCCCAAGCATAACGTATTACGAATTGGTAACAGTATTTTTTTATATTTTATTTAACATATTTTCCCGCACCCAGTGCCGGATTTCCGTGAAGCCTATTATATTTTTTCGTGCAAAATCCATCAAACGGGCTTTTCGATATTCCTCTTGTAAAACTGGGGCGCAACGGACGGCCTAAATATAAGGGTCAGTTCATATTGCAAAGTCACGTGAGCTTCGCGGAAAGGGCGTTACGTAGTTACGGACACAATGTATGCACGATACGGGTTATACGGGCCTGTCACGGATCAAGGTATCTTTGGACACCTACATATTATGTATTACCAATGGTTCAATTACTTGCCCACCGATACCTGTGCAGAGCTGGCGTTTCGACATTTGCATATAAGGTCCATTTTGGATATTTATTTGATTTCATGAAAGTAGTATCAGATGATGTGTTAATTAAGTATTATCTAACTATCGGCACGCCCGCGCCGTAGCAAAAAAACAATTGTTTTTTTTTTTCAATTATTTTCTATATTCAAAAACAATGAATGGTAGGTATTCTCAATGTATTTGCAAAATATAAATAAAATATAAATATAAAATATGAAATATAAAATGCGGAAATTTCATTTCGCTAAAAAATATCTACTAAAGACAATTTCGACATGATTTGTACCTAAGCCCTATCGTGTGACATTACTTAAAAAATGGGCCTCCGTATCGAATGCTGCAGGCCGTATTACATGACTTCTCTGTTACAAAAGGATGGAGATGATACCAATTTCGCTCCGGAAATGTATTCGTAATAAATATGTTGTATTCTGAATTGACAAGAAATTATTGTTTGACGGGTTGTAGAGATCGCGGTTTCGATTCCAAAGATTCGTTTGGTCAGACTAAGCACGATGAACTATGGAATTCGTATCGTACACACATACATATTTTCTCTCATTGGGGTAGGCAGAGACTATAGATTTCCACTTGCTACGATCCTGGCACACCACTTTCGCTTCATCTACGTTCATTAACCTCCTTCTCGTACAAATTATTCTCGATTTCGATACGAATACGTTTTCGCAAGTTGTTCGTGCTTGGGCGACAGACATCACGTATGAGTATGAGAATGAGCATATATTAGGTTTCAGTCCATAACTGACTTTTTATTTTAGTACTTTTAAGTACGACTGTAACGCTAAAGGTAAAGAAAGAAAAATAGTTTATTTAGCACAATTTTACCTTAAATAACTGCCTCAATAGCCAAGTGGTCCTGACCGCGACTGCTACGCTAGAGGTCCTGGGTTCGATTCCCAGGTCGAGCAAAGTGTTATTGGGTTTTTCTATGAAATTCCCAGTAACAGCTCGGAGTTAGGAATTTGTGCCCGGTTAATGGCAATAGGCTCGCCCCCTATTACATGGGGCCTAAACATACCGGCGAACTGTGGGTGTACATTAGTACGCCTCTGCCTAACCCTTCTGGGAATACAGGCGTGATGGTATGATGGTATGTTACCTTAAATCTATAAATACTTATAATTAATTTACTATATTAATTATTAGGTATTGGGTTCAATACCCACGGTGCCTTTGCAAACACTATTCTCACATACACAGACCTGGAGCCCAGGCATGTAAATCATACAAACATTTGTTCCGTGTGGGAATCAAACCGACAACACGTAGCGAAGAAGTCGATCGCTCAGCCGCTATGCTAAAAATCCCGTCAATTTGTGTGTGTAGCTACACACACAAACTGACGGGATTTTTAGCAAACCCTAGCTAGGGTTACAAAACTTGACTGCATTTACCGTTCAAAGTTCGTTCGATTTGAAAATCAGATACCTCACACCGAAAAACGTGTTCCTAAATCCGTAATTTATCCGAACTAAAGTTTTAACTATCTTGTATCTCCATCCATGTTCGGTTTTACGTATCAAATGGGGAACAGAACGTAACTAAAACTATTCCAATATTCAATAGGTGTAAAATTTCTTAGTAACTTATGTAACTATCGGTATTTTATTATTTACAAGTTTCTTAATAAGTAAGTCTACAGTTAAGTAAATGTCATCAAGCGGCGGTAGCCTAATGGCTAGGGCGTCGGACTTGCGATCATGTGGTTGCCGGTTCGAAACCCATCCATTGCACTATCGACGTGAACTCACTCGTAACACAAGCATTTAGCTTAGCATGAGGGGTTAACAAGAATACTAGTAATGTGCGACCACCTTTATATAAAAGAAGTGGGTTTTTAAGTATTTTCTGTTAGGAAAACTAAAATAACATACATCACGCCTGTGCTCCCACAAGGGATAAGCAGAGGCGTACGCCCTAATGTACACCCACAGTTCACCGGTAGGTTTAGGTCCCATATAACAGCGGACGAGCCTATTTCCATTAACCGTGGTTTCATTGGAAGCTATTGAGATGATGGGATAGGTATTTCCTAATAGGAAAACTTGAACTTCGTGTTTATGCCATAAGTACGTATTTTTTGCAAACAAATAACAATGTGTTTATGAGTAAATAGATTTTTTAGCTTTTCCATAAAGCATTTAGTAGTCATACTTGTGTATATTAAATTGCAGAACCGATTTTTAAAAATTTGTATGTGTATGTAAATGGGAACATTCACAATTGGACCTGGAAGGTAGCGATGTGAGTGGAACCGTGGGAAACAGCTAGTATAATATATTCTCTCAAATATTAGACACGTGTAGCTTTGTAAGGCCCACCTGATACCCAGTAACATTTACACCACAAATATTAGATACATTTTTATTTCACAATGTGTCCACGTTGACCTACGTCTCGTTAATCCACGTATATAACCCCAAAATTTAAACAATGCTTTTTTCCCGCCGACTTGTGTAAAAGAGAGGGATTCTCTCGCCTTTTGTTTTGGTTCATTTTGGTTAAAAAAATGTATTCAATTGTTATTTATATTCATAACTAAAATGTTATTTTTGAAATGAGGCTTTTTTTAGGGTGCCAGTGTTCATGAGATTGTAAGTAATAGATTAAATGTATATTGTAAAAAATTTATACAAAGAAGAAAAGATAAGAGTTGCAATATTAATTTATATTAGGCAATCTGTACAGTAAAATTGTTGAGAGGTTTTTATGAAATAATTAAATTATATTCTTCTATAAACTATACTTGAATGTTCAATTCAAGGATTAATCTGGGTATCTACTACAGATTAATTAATCTACGTTTTTCTGACCTATTTTTAGGGCCAATTGCACAAACTTCTTAAATGTGTTTAAATTAAATTTGTATGAAAAATTGTGTTTAAATATGATTTAAATACATTTAAGAAGTTGGTGCAAGTGAGAAATAAAGAAAGATAGAAAAACATTTATTTAGCACGGCTATGAGACACTTAACATTTAAAAAATATTATTATAAGAGCAGTTCGAACCAACTTTCAACCAACTTTTTAATTATTCCTAAAATTAATCTAATGAAACCACTTTATCTAAACAATTATCATACACACTACAAAAAAACAAAATGTGACGGCTCTCTGGTCATAGTTCTTTAATGGATACATTCTAAGTATAAAAAGAAAGATAGGTATAGATACTAATAGATAGGCTAGGCAACAAAACTAGAATTTCTTAAACTTAAACGCTGAATAAAAATATCGTAAGATGCATGCCTGAGAGATTTTCTCAACGGTTTTATTGTTTTGAGCGGAGAACGTACAAACGCACGATATAACATTTCCAGAAAAATGGCTCGAATTGTTGCAATCTTTCACTTTGATAAAATATAAAAGGAGCTATTAAGTACCTACCAGTTGCGAAGGAAGCAGTACTAAGGGTTCTGTCAAAGGAAATAATTTTCTGAAGTGTCGTCATTGTTTTATTGCCGAGCGTTCAAAGAGAACTTTATAGTTTCGAATTCTGATTGCCTTTCGTTATTTAAAAACGTAAAGTTCTTTTATGTAACACTTAGAAGGAGAACTGCCCCTTTAGCCTAGTGGTCCTGAGCGCGACTGCTACGCTAGAGGTCCTGGGTTCGATTCCCAGGTCGACCAGTGTTAATGAGTTTTTCTATGAAATTCTCAGAGTTCTGCCCGGTTAATGCCAATAGGCTCACCCCTATTACATGGGACCTAAACATACCCCGTACGCCTCTGTCTTACGCCTTCGGGGAATACAGGCGTAATTGTATGTATGTTATTATTTCACATCCGTTCGTTGTAGGTAAATAATTATGTACAATTAAGCTTACAATTATGCAAAAGTTTGGCAAAATCATGGTAAATACCACTTTTGTTAGGTTCTGTTAAGGCTGATCGTTCACCTGAGCCCGCCAAATTAAAATTTCAATTGGTTTTTCGCAATTTGTAGGTCTATAACACATTCTAGATTCCTAGCTGTAGTAATTGCGGCATAAGCTATACAATATTCACAACTGAGCATTAAATTTTTTTCTTAATAAACGTTAAAGAAGCTAAAAGTAAGCGTATAATCGTTCGTATACATCGAACATATCGAACTAGGTATAATCGTTAATTTTGGCCAAAATTGACGATTATACCTACTTTTAGCTACAATATCGATTTACAAGCAACGTTTTTAATGCTCAGTTGTGAATATTGTATAGCTAATGCCGCAACTACTACAGCTAGGAATCTAGAATGTGTTATAGACCTACAAATTGCGAAAAACCAATTGAAATTTGAATTTGGCGGGCTCAGGTGAACGATCCGCCTTAACATGGTTTATTTAATCGTGATTTTTGGAGTTATTTAATTTAAAAAGTACCTAGGTATATTCTTTTTTATTGCTTCCAATGTTGACAATGTAAAACCTCTTCTTACAAGAAACATGATAAATATTTAGAACTGTACAATTGTGAACTGTTGCACTTGTATAATAACGGCTAAATTGAAATAAAACATTTGATTCTGAAGCAGATAACCATTTTTTTATATTAGGGTTAGGCAAACGTGTATACGGTCCACCTGATGGTAAGTATTCATCGTCGTCCAAACATCAGAGGAGTTGCTAATGCGTTGCCGGCCCTTAAGAGCCCTGTAAACGTTCCGTAATTGCGTAACACAAAAAACAGGATCCCTCATTAAATCTAATGAACTTAACAGTACTACAATGTTCTACGACCTAAGCTATGTAGAAGCTATAATCCACAGTCTGCGAGGGATAATCTAAGCAATAATTCTGAGTAATCTCGCGCACCTTTATTAAAGGCACTCACGCACGGCCCGGCTGTTATTAACACTAATAAAGTAACCTTACACCCCTCCATATTATATTCGAAACATAAAAGTTTTGCTAAGTATGAATACACTTTGCTTAACAATTAAATCCAATGGCATATCTTGCCAACCCTATTTTTAAACACAATGCATCTTATGGCTCATTTAGACACTCGCGCGAGTGACGAAACGCAACGTGATGAGAGCATAAGGATGTGAACAAAAAGAAAAATGATTTTTTATTTTTTATTTAACTAACT
Organism: Acronicta leporina; assembly: GCA_947256265.1. Classification (NCBI taxonomy): domain Eukaryota; kingdom Metazoa; phylum Arthropoda; class Insecta; order Lepidoptera; family Noctuidae; genus Acronicta; species Acronicta leporina. The sequence continues at coordinate 4,842,108 of OX366514.1, forward strand.
TTAGTTGACAACTAACAAAAGAGGTTTCATGCTCTTGTTACAAAATAAATGAACACAATATGTTACACAAAATCTCCATGTTCAAAATAATTATAGCTACGTTAGTTAATCGATTTTCAAGGTTGTGCTGCAATCTCAGCACATCGGGACGCCTCCATTCGTCGAAGAACATGTTAAGCCGGCGATTCCAATTATCATACGAAATGACACAGCCTACACATTAGTATTACAACCTGTTTACAATGGTTTTTGATATTTGGTAGATTTTAAAAATTGAAATAAAACTGCCCTATTACGGATTTTAGCTGTTAACGGCCGGTGCTAATAACAACTCCGTCGATAGATTTACTTAACTTCATAGATAGGATTTTGACAATACTTGTATGGACCTTATGTCAAAATCCTATAAGTATCTAGTAAGCAAATCCACTGGATGATTTTTATTGAGACCTCGTAAGACGCTCAACCTTTTAGTGTATCCGTGACCATGGATTCTGTAAAGAATTCAAAACATTGGGAATTCACACCTGTTAATTCTAAGGATAGCAATATGTGGATATCTGGTTATACTAGATGCTGGATGATGGATGATGTTTTATCTGTTTTCATTTAGAGAGACGGCCGCCCTTTGCGGAGTTTTCGTTTACCACTGTAACTTTACAAGTTAGTTTCAGTTATTAAATTTCAGCAAAGGTTAATGAAATTCCGGAGAATTATGGATCTTCTAGATATTGATAAATGTGTATAAAATAACAATAATATTACGTGAATTTAAAAACAACTGATATATATGTGTATTCACCTGTATGTTTAGTACGATATTACTGAGGTACTACGGACAGTTTATCAGAAAAAATCGATTATACTTTGCTCAACCTGGAAATAATCTTAATACCTCATGCAGCTGCGGTAACGATCAATGAGGCATTCTTATATGAAACAAACTTCTGAGTATAGCATTTTATTTCCATATTAAATTATTATTTAGACCCCTAAAATCAATTACCTACTCAAAATTTGAGATGACTTGAAAGTAAGACATTGACCTCCATGGCTGCTACGACGCTACGACTGCTACGACGCTACGATAACGTAGCAGACTTGGCCGAAATTTAGCTACGACGTAGCACTCTCAATACCGTAATCTTGAGATGGTAGACGAACACAAGTGTACCTACCTGCATCGTAGTTGTTAGAGTGAAAACAATTCTGCACAAAACAGTTTACTTATATCAGAATTGAAAAAAAAAACTTTTACGTATGTTAGTTCCGATAATGCTCTGATGCGTTGTTACATTTTGGTGAAATATTTTGTAGCTTTTGTATTTAGGCTGGTACGCCCAGTGCAATAGTATTTTACAAGATCACATTTGTTCTTATTTTGAAATATTTTACCAACACGGCAAAAAGTTTGCTAGAGTAAATCGGACAAAGTTATAATAAAATTGTGTAGTAAGTATTATAAGAACCGAGGCCGAGAAATATCGTAGTCAACTGTACAGACCTTAAAAAAAGTGGTTACTGGCTCGATCCTCACGTGTAACAAATATTATTTGTTCAGTAAATCTGACATGAGTCCCCGGTGCCTCAGTGAAAGGGTTTTCTTTTGTTGTTTTTCATTTTATTACTTGACGGATCAATGTACGTTTAATACTGCAGAAAATGTGATACGTGTGATACGAGAAAATGTGAATTGTTTTAGTAAATGTACTAATAAACACTTCGCAATACCTGTCTCGTGTAGATGCAGTATGAAATATTGCACACCCATTTTTAAAAGAATGTTTGGTTGAAAAGGGATTTACGAAATTTTCACATAACACCATCACGCATATATTTCTCGAAGCTTTAAGCAGAGGTGCACTAATGTATGCCACAGTTCGCTGGTATCTTTAAGTCCCAAGTAAGATGAGGCGAGCCTATTGCCATTGTTAAGCAGAATTCCAAACTCCGACTTGCTGCTGACAATTTCATAGGATAACCCCAAATATAATACCTCGACCTGACAATCGAACACTGGCGCCCAATCGGCTAGCAGTTGCGCTTACGGTAGCGGCTACAGATAGTTCAACTCAGTTGTGCGCGCGGCCCTATGTGTGCGTGGGCTTGTAAATATACAACTTTCATTGGTGTGGCAGTGACGCGGCAGTGGACGACGACTGATACGACGACGACACATATAACATAGAACAGATATAGATACAGATAACATATTCAGTGGTAACATAGGCAGTTGAACTATCTGTACACAGTTGGTTAATAATAACCAATTAAATTATTACTTATGTATAGTTTTCATGCTGCCGCCGATGCGATAGATAATGAAGAAACATGGTCCCTTCAGTCGCTTTGTACGATACGCGTGGTCGGAGTGGAGCTAACCTATTTTGTTTCCAATCTAAGCTGGGCTTATCATATTCTAAGATTAGAAGAAGAGAAGACGTAACGTTTTTCGTGGGTTATTTACGGTCTCTGTGGTTTAGTGGTTCGAGTACCGGACTGCTGACCATGAGGTCGATTCGATTCCCACAAGACACAAATATTTATGTGATGAATATGTGTTTGTGTTCGTCTGGAAGTTTCTTATGTAGGTATTATAAGTATGTATTTACAAAAAAAAAGTATATCATGTATTATATCCATTGTTTAGTAGGTACCTACCCATAGTAAAAGCTCTGCTTAGTTTGGGACTAGATGGTGCTGTGTAAAAATGACGCAAAATATTTATAAAAAATTGAGAGGGCTTACTTTGTCCCGTTCCCGAACCGAGTATTAGTGAGGGATTTTTAAGGCGCAGTAAGTTGTAATGTCACAATTATCTATAGTAGGTACGTTCTCTATCTGTTTAGTATTTAGTATAGATTATAAAGTTGAAGAGATTGTTTGTTTGTTTGGTTGAACGCGCTAATCTTAGGAACTACTGGTTCGAATTGTATTTTTTTTTGTGTTGGATAGTCCATTTATCGAGAACGGTTATAATTTCAGTTGCGCGGGCGGAAGCTAGTCCACCAGAAAATTTTAACGTTTTTATCTTTATTAATTTTGAACGGATATTCATTTTGTTTTTGAGGATGGGCTCTATTTATAGTCATGAGACCATGAAATATAATCAGTGAAGTAGCCAATTGATCTACAATCGTGCGCATTCGAACTCCGTGACCCGTTTACATGGAGCTCTTGTACTCCCAAACATTATTAATGGACCGCAATACTTCAGTCGTAATAATTACCACTTCAAAACAAATTAGTTCCAGTGTAATTAGCCGCGTTAATTACCAAGTTGTATTTAAAATATATTTGCTTTTTTTTCATGAAATTTTCATAAATGTTACCCTCCGTTTAGTTTGTTTGTAATCATTTTTTTGTCTAGTTTTGCAGGAACTTATCATCATCCCTGTATACCGCGAAAGGTTTTTTTTTTAAAGCTTACAGCAATGTGAGTCACACATGCTAGTAAGCTTCACGCTAAAATCAAAATCAAATCAAAATTCATTTATTTCTTCAACAAAGTATTTTACACAAGCAGAATTAGTGATTGGAGCCTCCCTTTAGGCAAGTAATGCCTGTATTGGGAGATTCCGCTCTTCCATATCAAAGATTATGAATTTTTATATAAACATACAGCATTTGTGTGAGTGTGTGAACGCTAAAATGCTTGTGTTTCGAAGTGGGTTCACGTCGGTAGTGCAATGGGTGGGGTTCGAACCGGCAACCACGTGATCGCAAGTCGGACGCCCTAGCCATTAGGCTACCGCCGCTTCAAGTAAGGTTAGGACAGAAGTATAATAATCTACTCCACAGTTCATGCTTTGGTTCCCGTGTAGAGGCCGAGCCTACTGCTATTATACTTTCTGTCCAATTTTGAGGTACACTTTGCAATTCAATAAAGGAAACTGTCTTTGCAGTATTACTTCAGAACTGCGGGCCTAGCCAAGTTTAGAATGTGTCATATATCAATTGTCAAAACTTTTATTACTGAACACAATTAAAAGTCGAACTTTAGTGTCGCTCGATGTCCCACCTGTAACTTTTTAAATAACATACCATCACGCCTGTATTCCCCGAAGGGTTAGTCAGAGGCGTGCTAATATACACCCACAGTTCGCCGGTATCTTTAGGTCCCATGTAATAGGGGACGAGCCAAGCCATTAACCGGGCACAAATTCCTAACTCCGAGCTGCTACTGGGAATTTCATAGAAAATCCCAATAACACTTTGCTCGACCTGGGAATCGAACCCAGGACCTCTAGCATAGCAGTCGCGCTCAGGACCACTTGGCTAATGAAGCAGTTTTTAAATATTTTTGGGACAAAATATAACATGGTGTAAAAAATATTGGAATCTATTCAGTTACTTATTCTGAAAAAACTATAATCAGGCTTCGTATATATTGCGCTTTTTTCGCGTTGCCTGATGCGAATGTTCACAGTTTTTCGGCCATCATGTGCAAGAGTGCATATCTGCTACGCTACTGATAGGTCTGACTCTCCGATGTTGGAACGCGGTGGATACGGCTGCTCGCAGTCAAGTAGACATTCCCCAGGATTAGAATAAATGTTACTAACAAATATGGAAGAGATTATTATATACTAAAAATAATGTTTTATGTTTACTTCATTAATATATCTATACTCTATATTTATTTACTAATATATAAAGCTGAAGAGTTTGTTTGTTTGTTTGCTTGAACGCACTAATCTCAGGAACTACTGGTACGATTTGAAAAAATATTTCAGTGTTAGATAGCCCATTTACTGAGGAAGGCTATAGGCTATATATCATCACGCTACGCGGACGAAGTCGCGGGCAGAAGCTAGTGTTATATAAAGCTGAAGAGTTTGTTTGCTTGAACGCGCTAATCTCAGGAACTACTGGTCCGATTTGAAAAATTCTTTCAGTGTTAGATAGCCCATTTATTGAGGAAGGCTATAGGCTATATCATCACGCTAATACTAAGTAACTATTCCACGCGGACGAAGTCGCGGGCGGAAGCTGGTATTTAATATTTCTTATTTTATTTTGGGATTTGGATTTGGATTTGGATTGGGATACCGATATGCTCCTTTCGAATCAGACAGGGTTTAGTTTAACATAGTGTATACACAATAGCTACATTTCTAACCCATTGGAGTGTAATTAATTACGATACCAAGGCTTGTATTTGTCAACCGACATGGTGGTGTAATGATTGATTCATACAAACTAATTAACGCTGGTCATGGATCACGTATTGATGAGCTACGGTGAGAGTATATAGATATAAATTGTAAAAAGGCTGTGTCTGTACATTGAAGATATTAAAAAAAAAACAAGTGGGTTATGGTATATAGACGTCACCGAACCCAAAAATGTGATTTTTAAAATTCTTGTCTGTTTGTCTTGGGTTGGCGCAAAAACTGCTGATTAGAATTTAGTTTTGTTATCACTGTTAGAAAGTATGTGCTCCAAATTAAAAACTGGTATACATAGCATCATACATACCATCACGCCTGTATTCCCCGAAGGGTTAGGCAGAGGCGTACTAATGTACACCCACAGTTCGCCGGTATGTTTAGGTCCCATGTAATAGGGGGCGAGCCTATTGCCATTAACCGGGCACAAATTCCTAACTCCGAGCTGCTACTGGGAATTTCATAGAAAAACCCAATAACACTTTGCTCGACCTGGGAATTGAACCCAGGACCTCAAGCGTAGCAGTCACGCTCAGAACCACTAGGCTAATGAGGCAGTTATACATCTTATCTCAAATAATTAAACGGAACCTGAGATACAGCTTGACCTCTCTAATGTATAGAGACCCATACAAAGAAGTAATCATCACTGTTGGTTTTAGAGCTTCACGTGAGCGAAGCCGCGGGCAGAGGCTAGTATATAGATAATTATGTAATAATATCTTAACTAATCTTTCTATTTTAACTGTCACACTAGTCTAATGATCCTGAGCGCGACTGCTACACTAAAGGTTCTCGGCTCGATTCCCAGATAGAGCAGTGTTTATGGGTTTGTGAAATTCTCAGTAACAGCTCGGTTTGCATTTGGTGGCAATAGGCCAGTGATCTGTGGGTGTACATTACTACCTAACCTCTGTTTAATAATACAGGGGTCATGATGTCATGTTACTTTTCTTATTTTAACAGAAATACGAACAAAATTCCAAGTTAAATGCCCGCAGGCCACATCTGCTGTTAAGTAAAGCTTAGGTGGAGATGTTATTGGAATAATTTGAACTCCATTTGCTATTTGAATTGGCAAAGTGCCACCTGCTCACTTGCATTATGGAAAAGAAAAATTCTACACCTGTCTTATGGAAAAGCAGGCTTTGCCCTAGAGCAATCTAAATCCAGTCATAGAGTTATAGTTATTATATACTCATTATATATCGTCTTATTGTTGCTTTTGTATAGATAGGCGATATTACTGAATCTGGGCTTTTACTCAATGGGCAATTACTCACTGCTGGGCACGGGTTTTCTCTCGTAATGAGAGGGATTAGGCTATAGTCCAACACGCTAGCCTAATGCGGGTTGGCAGACTTTACACGCCGTCGACAAAATCTGTCAGGCATGCAGGTTTCTCACGCTGATTTCCTTCACCATTTAAGCGCTTGATAATTAACTATTAAGTTATACGCTCATGACTTCGAAAAGTCAGAGGTATCGAGTTCGACTACTCGATACCTTTGACTTGGCAGTCCAATGGTCATATCACTAGGCTATCACCGATATACTGCTTTGTCCTAACGTGTAACGTAATTTAGGGATAACCCCCAATAAATATTGTACTATTCCTCTAACATGCGATTAAATAACTCATAATATTTCATTCCATAACGTTATATTTGTGTAACCGATAAAGTGGCTCTCGACTTTGCTCTTTAAACCGCTGACCTTAGGTACTTATGTACCATTAGGCCATTACCTTACTTGGGCTAACCCTTCCCTAATAAGGTGCGTCAGGTAGAAGTAGGTGACTGAGCTGTGACATTCTTGTGGAGCTTATTAGGGTTAAGTACAATAGTATTCGATATACAACTAATAATAATGTGGGTGTACATTAGTACGCCTCTGCCTAAACCTTTGACGAATACAAGCGCGATGGTATGAGTATTTTTATATATATTTTATGGTATTTGAAATATAAGTTTTGGAAAATAATATAAAATCACAATCACAATCATCAATAAGATGCACTTTACATTTTCCCGCTTAAGCTCCCACATTATTTCATTAAGTACGATTCAACATCTCGTTTCTCTAACATCAAAAACACACAGTTCTGAAACGAGGTCAGGCTTTTACTGCGAAGCGCTCCAAACTCAATAGTTGTTTATACGTCATACCTATTTATTTATCTGTCCCTTCAGGCATTCAGCGACTTTTAGCTTTTATCCCAGGAAAAAATTAAGATATACCAGAAATAAGGGATGAACTGTCCAAAAAACGTTTTGAAGATGACACAATTGTTCGTTATCCTGAATGCGTGAAATCACTGTGATTGCTTTTAGCTGTGTTTGTTTTTGTAGGGATTATCATAAAACGACGTGGGATGAAAAAGAAATTGTTTTTTTTTGTAATTCCTCAATATATATTGTATATATGAAATGAAATGTTTTATCTTTATCACAATTTATTCTGCAACTACGTTTTCGGGCCAAATTTAATTTAAAATATTCGATGATAAAGCTTTTCTGAGTTCTACTTTCGAATCTAGAATATTTCAAATTTAAATACTATTTTATGTTTTTTACGTTAAAATTTTATATCCCCATCATACGTATCGGAATGTCTTTTTTTGTTTTTAAGAAAGCTTACTAGCATTGCGGGTCGCACATAACTGTATTCTTGTTAACCCCTCGTGCTAAACGCTTGTGTTACGAGTGGGTTCACGTCGGTAGTGCAATGGTTGAGTTTCGAACCGGCAACCAAATGATCGCAAGTCCGACGTCCTAGCCATTAGGCTACCGCCGCTTCTATGTTAAAAGTTATTTTTTTATAGGATAGGGGAGCAAACGAGCAGACAGATCACCTGATGGTAAGCGATAACCGTCGTCCATGGACACCCGCAACACCAGAGGAGTCACAAGTGCGTTGGCGCCTTTTAAAAGGGTTTGGGCCTCCGTTAACCTCATTCACTCGGCGAAACACAACGCAAGCGTTGTTTCACGCCGGTTTTCTGTGATGCCGTGGTATCACTCCGGTCGAGCCGGCGCATTCGTGCTGAAGCATGGCTCTCCCACGTCACGTCATTTACATTATAATTTCATCAAGAACGGTGATTAAGCGAACTGTCTTTACAAAATTGTATTCTTATAATTTAGAGTCCGTTTTGAAAATAGGACAGGTTCTTGTAAAGTAGTAAGCATTATATATATATATATATGTATTTTAAAAGAATACTTAATATTTACTGTAAAAGCATTTGTATTCAATACATTACTAAATGCATCAAATCTAACCATGCAGCTACTACTCAAGCAAAATTTATCTTTATAAATAAAAATACATTGCCGCATGTATCAAAGGTCATTCACCTGAATAATTACATAAGGTATGGAAGCAATTTATTTGAAAATTTATCGGAGATGTCGGAAATTAGGATAGGAAAATTTACGCTACTGAAGCTGCGTACGGGTCGCTAGAATCAAATAAAATGTATTTACTGCCTTTAGCCTAGTGGTACTGAGCGCGACTGCTACGCACGCGTCTTAGGTTCGATTCCCAGGTCGAGCAAAGTGTTATTGGGATTTTGCTGTGAAATCTGCTCAGTAGCAGCTCGGAGTTTGGAATTTGTGCCCGGATAATGGCAATAGCCTCGTTTCTAATTACATGGGACCTAAACATTCCAGCGAACTGTGTGTGTAGGTACATTAGTACGCCTCTACCAAACCCTTACATGATACAGGCGTGATGGTATACATACACTTACTATATTATTTGGAATCCTCAGGAATGCTAACCACTGTAGACGTTGTGAAACTATAAAAACGTTTTGGAAAGGAACTAAAAATAACGAAGCACGGGGCGCCTCATAAATAACTGGATTTGTTTTAATGGCGGGCGCCCTACACTAATGTGTACTTAGTTACGGTGCTACCGACTGCCAAGTGTTTCTCAACTATTTTTAAATTAATTATTATTTATACTACTTAATTATAAAATAGATTCAGGCATACGCCTGAATACAATAATAATAATAATTTACCTCAGCAACTTACTCAACTACCATATTTATTATTTAAAAAAATACTATTTAAATTATTACTGTGTAAGTGTTACTATATAATAGTGTTAAGGAATTTCTAGATGATAAGTTAGTTTTTAAAAACATATCGTAGTTTATGGTGTAATAGTAATCTGTATTGGTGTAATTGTGTCTTTGTTGCACTAGAAATATATTTTTACGCCGTACATGGCAGAATATGATGAACCTTAAAAAAAGCCGTAAGATCTTGATGTACCATATTCGAGCAAATAAATTATTTGATTTGATTTGATTGAATAATATACAATAAAAACAAAATACTAATAATGCAAATTAGTTATTTTTAAGTTGTATGTATGCAGGGTTAAAAATCAAGTTATATGTCCAACATATTTTTTGGTTTTTTAAAGTTTTATATAGGTACCTATTGTTTTATTAACGGTATTTAAGTGATTAAGTATCTTACGCCAGCTTAGGCAAGATTGCTAGTTATGTCCATCGGTCTCCTGGCGAAAAACTAATATAATAAATACGAAAATAACTCTGTCAGTCTGTCCCTCTATTTCTTACGTTTTGAAGACTGAACCAATTTTTATGAATTGTTGTATAGCGATAGATTGGACCTTGAAGGACATACGTCTTTTGTTGTTCTTTTGTTGATAAAAGTCCGAAAGTCTTTTGGGATGCAAGTCGAACCGCGGACAAAGCTAGTTAGTACGTTAACAACGTAGTTAGTTGTAGTTTTATATATATATGCGAAAGTGTCTGAAATCTGTATGAAGAAGTTACTAGATTGCCATAAACTTAACGAAATCATGAATTGTTTTTGTTTAAAATATAGTCAATATCTCATACACTTGCGGACTGAAGTTTGACTGAAAGGATTCACACTTTCAGTCAGAGTTCAGTCAAAGTTCAGTCCGCTAACAAGGAAAAGTAAATTAATTTTAGCAACTTTTTAATCAACTCCTGAACTTTGGTTAAAGGAAACATTAATTAGTACGGGTTCACGGAATGGTCTGTTTCATAATAAACAGCTTGTTTACCTAATTCAATGAGATTCAAGCGTCGGCGCTGCGTTCATCTCGGTTCTGGAGATTTTGTGATTTAGCAAGAACGGAAGCATATTTGGAAATTAATGTGGTAGCAGTCATCTAGGCGGTTAAAATCGCTACACACCGGGCTATTTCTTCATGTGGGATACGTGGTTCATCATGTCTGAAAAGCCCCTTTTGATGATTCCTATTCGTAAATTGCTGCGCTTGCCATCGCCAGATTAATGAGGAAATGAAAATATATATCTTAAAAGATATAAAGCTAGAGCTGAAGATATGAAGTTTTCGAGTCAAAACTTCACTTTCCAAGTCAAAGTTTGTTTACACTCAGGTACAGGGTTTTAAGTTTGTTTACAGTAAGGTATGGCCTTAAAATAAATAAAACCTATTTAGGTTTAATTCATTTTTAGGCCCTTTCCTGTACAATATACTAAATAAGAATTTATCCATTTATGACCTAATTTTCAGTAGTATCATTTACAATCTTTGACCTATGCTGAAACCGAACTATTAATTAACACTATGAAATAAGGTTGAATATAAGTATTATTTATTTTTACGCTATACCAAATTTCTAATTTAAGTTACTAACTGTTATGTTATTATAAATTGTTATATTTTATACTTTGTATGTGTTATTGTTATTAAGTTATCTGTTTTAGCACTTGCTATCTGTGACACATTTATTTTAGTACAGGCACGTAACACTGTAATACCTCTTAATTATTAGTAGATAAGTTATCTTTGTATTGTATTTTACATTTTTAATTATGAATATTTTTTTATTATTATTATAACTTTGAATACCACACTTTTTCTGTATAAACGAAAAGCTAGACGCCTAAATAGATTAAATCTAGAATATTAACCCAGTTACCTAAATACTTCATGTCAAAAGAAATAAAACACAAAGTTTTGAAATACTCGCTCGTCACACTGGTTTCATAAACAAGCACTAAATAAAAAGTAAGGTCTAGAATGTGAATTACCTAGATGTTGAATATACATCGCATGATAAGAATTTTAGAAAGAAGAAAAATAAAGTCCTTCGTCAATATTTTTGTTATGAAAGTATAAAGCTGGGCATTCATTAGGCGACAAATGCGTACGCCCCCTTGAACCTTATTAAACCTTAGGAGCTTGAGCAAAAACGCCCTATAAACTGCTACCATAGTTTATTTATTGTAAATTCTGATTTCTGAATGTGCGCGAAGTCTTAGGTTCAATTCCCAGGTTTAGTATTATATATTGGGGTTTTCCCTGTTTCTCCATCGTAGCTCAGAGTTTGAATTTCTGCCCAGACAGTGGCAATAAGTATGCGTCGTTATTAATTAGGACTTAAAATCAAACAGCCTAAACCTTTGAGGGCCTACCTTACAGGTTGTCTGCTGTGATGACGGCTATCGCAGAACTACGGATAATATCGAAAGATTTCAGTAAAAAAATGCTTTTTAACTGCCTAAAGTGGACTGTTACCTAAACCTAACCCACCAAAAGTATTAAAAATGTATTCGATCCGTCTCTTGTCTCTGTGACTAACACGCCATCAATAAACATAGTCTACTGAAGATATTATAGAGCATAAAACTCTTGCTTTAAAACATAAATTATAAAATTAGTACAGATAAAGATTGACTGTATTACGTTACCGGCAAAAACAGTTGAGATATGGTTGTATGTTACAAGTTTATGGACCAGTCGTTACTGCTGATACTATACAAAATACAAAACGCTAGCTAGCTACATTTGCCAGATGCAGGCAACGTTTTGCGGTATCCCGTTTCAAATTTTGCTTAACATTTTACCTATCTTATATCTATATTTTCCTTCGTTAAATTCGTTTTATGTCATCAATTTTGGTTAAAATCGGCACGTTTAAAATAATATTTTAGAAACTCAGTAAATGTGTTACAGTTAAAACTCATAACCAATCAAAGCTAATTTTGACTGCGAAAATCAAAATTTGTATGTAAAGATCAACATCCTTGTTTAAATTTTTAATGTTGGTGGGTTGGGTAAAATGGGGTTAAATTAAAATAATATTATGGAAATTTAGAACCGTTTATCTAAAGAATTCTTCCGAGGTACTTAGCCATCGTTCTGTTAACAAAAGGAAGCTGTTGTTACAACTTTCCCATATTAATTATAAAATCATTTCAAACCACCGATGAATCGGTTTCTTCTAGACATGCTCCATCGTACATCGCAGTGTCGCTTAACATCAGATGGCTGGCTGTCAAGCGTAGGTCTATCAAGGACAAAAAATAACACTTACTTGTTCCACGGATCCATACTGCCTTCTAGAAAAGACACCTCTTCTTGAAATCAGCTCGCTCGCCGATGATCTGTGGACAAATAAAAAATAACCGTTAGTAACTACCAACATTTTTCCTTAATTACTTACAATTAGTAGGTAGGCAAGTAAAATATAAGTTAAAATTGTTTTGTAAAAATATCTACAGTAGTAATTTAAATGCAATGCAATTAATTTTGCATTTAACTCAGCTACAAGTCTTTCCTTCAATATTTTATTTTACAAAGGAATTGCATTAAAACTTTTCACAAATCTAGGTTTAAACTTTGCAAATAACGTCGGTTCAGATAACGTACAACTGTGCATATCGTGCAAAATTTTTCACCGCTCCAGCCGTTCGAGTCTTAGTGGAAAATGTTTAGAATTTTTATTTTTCTACCTATCTGAAATTGCAGCCGCAAAACTTGCTGGTTAATAGATGACTGAAACGTTGTGTTTAATATTTAAGCTGTCCTAGAACCAAGGAAATAGTGAGCCGTAGTGCAAGGACACAAAACTATTACCATTTAGGTCTGTTTTGTGTCCAATTCCACTACAAAAATTGAATTGCTCGAAGTAACCGATAGTTACAAGTAATTGTCCGTTGTGAGGTGAAACCTATCAACTCAACAACCACATCGCTAAAGTTTTGAACAATGTAGTCCCATCAAACGCAACAAATGCTTAGTCGATCATTGAACCATTATTGATCTAAAAAGAGAATGTTTTATTCTCATGCTATATATAGATGACTAGCTTCCGCCCGCGACTTCATCCGCGTGGAATAGTTACTTATAGTCTTAGCGTGATGATATATAGCCTATAGCCTTCCTCGATAAATGGGCTATCTAACACTGAAAGAATTTTTCAAATCGGACCAGTAGTTCCTGAGATTTTCGCGTTCAAGTAAACAAACAAACAAACAAACAAACTCTTCAGCTTTATATATTAAGTATAGATAAAGGAAATCTGAAACAATGCGCCCTAGAATCGTAAAGCAATTTTTCAAAGGCAACAAAGCGGCAATTTTTTCGGATCCATTTCACCCAACCCAGCTAATGTCTCCTTGATTCTTCGACATCGCAAAGTTCAAACGAATGAACCTTCGAACGAGGAACGAGTGAACTATCACACACCATCAATGGATATCATCAGTCACATTTAGATCCCCAATTAACTTGACTACACTTTGCAGCTAGTTTCCTGCGCGGGATTAATTGCAATCCCTACCATCTGATGACTTACGCTTCGAACTGCCTTAAAGGTCACAATGTTTATTGAATTAAACGTATAAATTGCGAAGGCGGCCTTTGGATATGTTCGTGGCCTTTGACGTATGTATCTAGGTCTAGTATATTGGCAAGACGAATCGAGTAACATCTAATATCCAACAGAGGATGTACAGATTTGATTGATGAATGTAACGAAAGTAGCAATGCTTCTGCAATAGTTATGTCTTTGTACTTATTAAGGGATCTGTCCTGGGTCCGATTCCTAGATCAAGCAGTGTTATTAATTTTTTTTTCTATGGAATTCCCAGCGCCCGGATAATGGCAATCCGTCCTCTTTAAAACATACCGGCGAACTGTAGGTGTGCATTAGTACACTTCTGCCCCATACCTTCGGGGAGTACAGGCGTGATGGTATGTTTATCTCTAGCGTCAAATGTTTTAAAATCATAAAAGATAATGAGTCAACTAGCTTGATATGTATTCGAAAATATACCGTGATAATGAAATTTTTGTGGTTATTGATGCGGTAAATTAGAACTATAGTGATGTTTTACAATACTTATAGCAGAGCTACATGCAATATTTACTTTTTTGTTAGCTGTTCTATAATTACATGTGTATGGCGTTTGAATGTCGTTCACCTTACTAAGTTGCGCAGTGGGTTATGTAACACAAACATTTTTAAATGTTACATTTTAAATCTTTTCTTATCGGAAGTGGTTATTTTTAATAGCGTGCATGTGTGGTCTGAATATCAAGTGCTTAAACAAACATAATAAAGATATTATCAAGTCTGTATTCCCCGAAGGATAAGACACCTAGATTCAGGGAGAGGATACAGTTCACCGGTATATTTTAAGGTCGTCGAATGTAATGGGCGAATCTATTGCATGTTAAAATCCAAATACAAGCCCAGGACTCCACATACAGGTTCAGGTGAGGTGGTTAAGAGATCATTTATTCAACATATAAAAAAAAATTAAGCGAGATATTATTTTTGATAATTTCTTAAAGTTCGTTGAACTTATTTAAAAGTGTATCTAAAACGCTATTTTTAGTTACTTGATTGATGAGGTTTTTGTCTAAGTAAACTCCTCTTGCGGCTTTAAAAAAACGATTCCATTCTTTAATATGAATAAAACTAGTATTATTTTATCGTTAAAAGAAAGCAATCTTGAAATTGAGGCTTACGTGATGCAGTGCTCTAGGGACTAATGCTGCCTCTGGGTGTACGCAATACACATTTAGATTCTTGCTAAATAAAAGTGGTTGTTTTGAAACTTGACGTCATCTGTAATAATACTTTTACGGAATTTATCGCGTCATATTTATATTTTAAATTCTGACTTAATTTAATACTGGTTCTTTTTTGTTTTTGTTTTTATGAAATTCTTACTTATAACTTTATTAGCAACTATAAATTATTAATATACATATCATTTTATATTGTAAATTATTAGTAATTATACAATATAAAATCGTAAAAAATAAAACCATTTTAAGAAACCTTCAAAAATCCTAAACAGTATCAAACCAAATCACCAAATCCACATCGAAGTCGGTGTCTTCGATTTGGTCGGATCTTTTGTATTCGCCACCGACTACCGAAACTTTTTTGGACATTTAAATTGAATGGGCTTATCGTCAGCTTATAACGCCGAAATGCTCGTGAATCTTATTATGTACCGCCAGGGTGCTCCCCTGTTCACCTCTACGTAACTCTTCCGAGATACAGGCGTAATGGAATGTTATGTTTACTTCAAGAGGATAATAGTAATTTCCAGATAAATTTGTTCTTGTTCTATAATGTCGTATACGTGTTCCGTGTTGGGACCGTGTCTAATTTGGTCATGTCCGACCGGACGAATGAATGGTCCCCAGCCGATGAAATCCTTTCCGTCATCTCACCTTTTGTCATAAAATTTCACGGTGAATGCTCTCAATGTTGAAGATAAATGTGGAAGAGGAAACATAAATCAAAATGGGGTTCTGATAAACGGAAAGTGGGAAGGAATAAAGCAGTATTTTACCAACAACTGGAATATTCGCATGAAATGAATATGATACAAATACATAACATATATGCTAGTAAAGACCACGCTGATCAGGTTCTTGCGTTGACAGTTGGCGTAGCAATTGGTTACAAAAGGCTAGTTTGGAAACATAACTTCATAACATTTCCAGTATAAGTCGAGATATAAGTGCACGAAAAGCCTATGTGAGGATAGCTTATCATGAAAATGTTATTCTTAATGTGACAAAATGCGACGGTAGGTTATATAGTGTCATACTTTGTCAGCTTCAACAAATTGTCGGCGAGAATATTTTGCCGGCACTGATACGCTGCGTTCAAGACACGCGACGGTATTGATCTATGGCGTACCGCGTAACAGTCTAGTGGGCATAGTCTCTTACTTCTCAATACAAAGAATATTGTATTAGATGGTGCAGTGGGCAGACTTCTTTAAAAACTTTACACATTAAATAGCGACATTCCCATCCCTAAAAATGTACGTACGGTACGGAGTAGGTAATAAAATAGTAATCCAGTATAAATACTCAGCTACAGTATTAAGCTTAAACCAGTTTAGCGACGACGAATGAGAGCGGCTGTTTAGCTTCCTTTCTAAGAAAATTAAAAAGAATTAATGGTAAAGTTCTACCTCTTTTTTTGCATAGTCAAGCAGCTGGAAATCCTGCGACTTTAAAATAGAGCCACTTAAAGTCCGCATTCTGAATGTAGAAACCTAGGTACTGTAAGTTTTCCTAGTAAATAATAAATACTGGATGACTTTTTTATTGTAGGAAATAAACCAGCACAATACACATCTCTATTTTAAGTGAGATAAGCCTCAATTCATTTTTTAAAATTAAGGTTTAGATTAATCTCAGTATATTTAATTAGTGAATTTACGTATTTATAAGAAAGTATGCCGTCCGCCACTTATGCAAAACATAATTTTACGTACCTTAGTCCACATACATACACTTTTTTTTTTATGTGATAACAGGCAAACGAGCAGACGGATCGCCTGATGGTAAGCGATTGTATTTTTCTATGAAATTGTCAGTAGCAGCTCGGAGTTTGATTTGTGATGGTTGATGGCAAAAGGGACCTCCAACGAGATGGACGGACAACCTGGTGAAGGTCGCTGGGAGTCGTTGGATGCAGGCGACATACAACCGGTCCTTGTGGAAGTCTTTAGGGGAGGCCTTTGTTCAGCAGTGGACTTCTTTTGGCTGAGATGATGATGATGAATGGCAAAAGGCTAGTCCTCTATGTGACCTAAACATATCGGTGTATGGTGAGTATACAGGCGTGATGGTATCTCTTTTGTCGCTTATAGGAGATTATTGAGAGGCCGGACCGAATTTCCCATACAAACGTAATACAATAATAAATCGTAATTCAAACAGTATTTAATCGAAGTGTGTTATTATTCGGATTCTGATACCGTTGATCTAGGTTCCTGCTCTACCATTTCGTCCAAAATACTTCACTGGAAAGAAATGTAAGAAAATGCATTTCTTGATAACTTTACCAAGTTTGGAATGATTTTCCGGTCGTTTATTTCCAGTGAAGTAGTAGTAGACGAAATGGTATTTTTTCACGTGGGAGAGCCATGCTTTGGCACGTATGGGCCGGCTCGACCGGAGTGCTACCACGGCCTCACAGAAAACCGGCGTGAAACAAGGCTTGCGTTGTGTTTCGCCGAGTGAGTGAGGTTACCGGAAGCCCAAACCCTTTTAAAAGGCGGGCAACGCACTTGCGACTCCTCTGGTGTTGCGGGTGTCCATGGGCGGCGGTTATCGCTTACCATCAGGTAATCCGTCTGCTCGTTTGCAGCCCTATAAAAAATGGCATGGTAGACATCTAGGTACATAGATTAACGTTATCTCAATCCGAATAATGACACAATTTGATAAAATATTGTTTGGATTACGATTTATTTTGGTATTACGATTGTGTGGACATTTTAAGCTCCGTCGGACCTTTAAGTATGGAAATCTAAACGTTTCACATTCTTATCTCAAATTGGCTGTAAAGATAAATATTTTGTTAGCATAACGCAATGCATGGAAGACACACAGATAATATCTGCATAAGTGAATATCGTCCAGATTTACATACATCTGTGCTTATTTATTCATAGCGAGAGCATAATTTTATGTTTATGGTACATAACACAATCATGTGTTTGTTGGGGCTTCTCCTGTTATCTGTACTATGACACTCGGGTTATAAGAATTGTGACGTAAAGTTATATAGCGATATGATATTACTAGCTGTTGCCCGCGGATTCACTTGGTTCCCAAAAGACTTTTGGACGTATAAGGACTTTTCCAAGATCCAATCTATATGTTACAGTCAAAACTCATAACCAGTTAAAACCACTTTTGATTGATTGTCGCAGTCAAAAGTGTATTTAATTAAGGACGTTGATCAAAAGTACTTTTAACTGCAAAAAACAGTCAAAAGTGGTTTTGACTGGTTTAAGTTTTGACTGTAACATATGTACCAATACTAGCTTCTGACCGCGACATCGTCTGCGTGGAGTTCAGAATTGGATTCGACCTAGACAAAAAGCAGTTCATGTGTTATTCCAGACTATAATCTATCTCTGTGCCAAATTTTATCCAGATCCGTTCAGCCGTTCGAATGCAAGAATCATAGCAAGTGGCGTTCTATAGTTTTTGCGTACCCCGGTGGGAGAAAGGCGTGACAGTGTAAACTTATTAACAAAGACAACCGCTACCAATACTTCTGTCACAAGAAAATATTAAACTTCCGACAAGGTAGTAACAAGTTCTAGTTGACGCCAAGAGAAGTCAAAACTTTTGAAGTTCAATAAGATAAAGTTTGTGGCGGTCGCTAGGTGACTGGAGATTCTCAGGAAATAATAGTCGATAGTCTACAATAAATACAATCACGCCTACATTGCCCGAAGGGATTGGCAAGGGTATACCAGTACTAACTAATGTATACCCAACAGTTCGCAGGATTGTTTAGGGCTCACGTTATAAGGGGCGACCCTATTGCCATCAACCTGGCGGAAATCTAAACTCTGAGCAGCCCCTGATATTTTCATAGATGAACCCAATAACACTTTGTTCTCGAACTGGGAATCGAACCCAGGACCTCTATCGTTGCAGTTGCACTTGGGACCACTAGACTAAATATATTTTTAGTCAGTTAAAAGTTGATCTTTACAAAAAATATTGAAATTGGGTAACTTGGGTAGGTATCACGTAACGTCATTATTGTTATTTTTTTTTGTTAATCTTCATTATTGTTATTAAATTGATATTTACATATTTCTCAGAATATGCTATGATACCTTGCCAATTTTTAACCACGAAATATTCTGTAAAATAAAAATAAAATTAGAATTTAACCTATTTTGAACTCGGAAAGTGTCTTAATACCTTTACACAACAGCCATTTGTCTAATGAAAAAGATAGAGTTCCTAATTTCATTGAAAGGTGTTCGGGATGGTAACGCTCCATTCCGTCCATTGGCGTCGTTTCAAATTATACGTACCTTGAACCTTGTTTACGAACAATACAATTGTTTTTCTACTCGTGCAAAGTGGCTAAGTGTAAATTTATTCTATCGATGCTTAGGATTTTTTATCACCCTGTTTTCTTCTACAATAGAATTTCTAGACTGGAACATGAGAAAAGTTACAGTCGTTAGAATTGATTCCAGCGGTATATCTAATATAATTATATGTACAATAGTAAATTAACCAAATTAAAAAGGAGGATAACGACCGACTTTATTTACCGGTACGTACATATTTTTAATAATAATAATAAGTAAGTATTTAAGACTTTATTTGTTACGGTATCCGAATGAGTTCTTAGGATACTGGTTATATTATTTATTTTTTGAAAAACCTTGCCCCTCGCTTGGATTTTCTCCCGTATTCATAAACACAAATTATCCCATACACAAACACCCAGACCTTGAACAACTATCTGTAGATCATACATCATGTTTATTTTAATACTTGTATCTTTTTCTAAATTTAGTTACTGTAACTGATTGTAACACAACCGTTATATTATTATTAATTAAAGAAATACAAAATATATTTGTTCCGTGCGGGGATCGAACCCACAACACGTAGCGTAGAAGCCGATCGCTCAGCCGCTACGCCAAACGTAAATTTTGTATATATAGTGAAATAATTAGATCACTTCTTTGTATGATGTCGATGTGATTTTGTTTTACAATGCTTCAGACAAAGTACAGGTTCATCGCGTGCTGTTTTCTTTAATTTATTTCTATTCACGTCTAAAATGTAAGATGAAAATGGAATGGAGTTGCTTTTTACTAGTTTTCGTAGCGTTATTTAAAGGCGAAAAGATAATACCTACTATATAAATATTATAGTTATATTCTTGCATATTGCAATGTTATTTGCAGTACTAACAAAGAAAATTGAAATACACTCGCTCGAATTTCGAATTAAAATACGTAAAATCGAATGCAGTAGTAGAATAAGATATCTTATTGTTTTAGTAAACTATTATCTTATCTTTGCAATGGTAAATACTATTGGCGTGGTATTATTATTGAATCTGTGCTAGCGGGCCAAGTGCCAACATCACTACAAGTTCCGTTTAACCGTCAAAGGAAAGATTAATTAAAGTGAGAAAAATCTGCTAGAGACACTTATTTCATTTAAGCTCCAACACGCAGAGCTGCTTTTATATTAAATATCTTTCCCATTTAGCTCAGATGTTTTATTGTAAGCGAAAATTTCCAATAATTTGGAGTGCATTGATCTGGTCTGACCTCTCTCGGGACTATTGAAATATCGCTTACTGTGACCCTCGCTGGAGATGGCACTCGACACAACTCAAATTCAATGCGGAGTGGGGACTCAACGTCTTTGGCGACACGTCAGAATTCTTACATTGTGTAAAATAGAAAATAGGCTTCTATATTTAAAGACTGATAGAATGTTTTTTTTTTATTATTTGGATACACGATTGTTATCTGTCCCTTTGTGATATTTTTTTATTCACGCAAATGAGATTCTGAGACATAAAACAAAGTTCTCTCAACTACCTTGGTGGGTGGTTCTTGTAACATTTTTGCTCATTAAAACTCTTTGATGAGTAAAAATCCTACATTCAGTGAATCTTCAGGACACAACAGGTCCTTGAGATACTTTGGAGGACATCTCACAGAATAATTATTCTTTGAATTAATAGAAAAATCTTTTGTTTTTATAGACACTGTTAAAATTAAAGGAATAGTTGCCATCTAGCGTTGTTGCCGATCGTGGCAGAAAATCTTTAGAAGAATCAATGATTGGGATGTTATCTTTAATTATTTTATTTAAAAAATAAATATGTAAAATTGACCAAGTTGGAAGTGCAGGATACACACCCTCATTGATCGCAAGCGCGGTTGACCACCATTTCGTTAGTTACAAGTTAATCACAATTTCGTGGGAATTTCCCTAAATCCACAAAGTTTCATTTTGCTTCTATGTAATAATAAAAGGACTAAAAGTATCCATACAAACAGGTGAGCATGCTTTTAATAAAAGTTTCGTAACCTCTGATCTTTTTAAGCTCCGATTCCTCAAAAATAAAGGTTTATAACCCCTGATCTTTCAAAATATTATCAAGCGGGCCTAAAATTATGATTAAGTTTGCGTGAGAGACGTGAAAGCGCTTTTGTCAGCTTAGGGCTATTTTCATCCGCATACGATTATAAGTTTTGATTGTGTACACCCTGTTAATTGATTCTAGCTGTTGTACCCGGTACACGTGGAATTAATCTGATGTTTTAGGTTCCATTATAGTTTGGGCGTGTCGGAATATGGCAGCGAACAATTACTTGATTAATAATTCAAGAACTTGTGAATAAACCTCATATCGACGTTATTTTCATAGACAAATCGTTGTCAAACCATTGAAGTTGTCAAACTAATTCTATTGTATGACGCATGCGAACTACTCGTAAATGTTTGTTATCTATACTCTATATACTAATATATAAAGCTGAAGAGTTTGTTTGTTTGTTTGTTTACTTGAACGCGCTAATCTCAGTAACTACTGGTCCGATTTGAAAAATTCTTTCCGTGTTAGATAGCCCATTTATTGAGGAAGGCTATAGGTTATACATCATCACGCTACGCGGACGAAGTCGCGGGCAGAAGCTAGTATTTTATAAAAAAGTCTCGGACGAGATCGGACTGACATTAAAAGACGAAATTTAATTGTAAAAAGGTAAATTAAACATTTTCAACTTTTCACAACCAATTAAAATTTCAAAAATATAAAAGCATTTAAAAAATAAATAAAACAAAAAGATACCTATAAAATTGCCCCAGCTTCAGCGAAAAATATAGCCTTGTATAAAAATATGCAGCGTAGGTATATTAAGGAACGATATCTGACTGACTGACACACAAAGGTAGACCATAATTGGGTCTGATTCGGGCTTGACAATATGTGTATTGGTGTTTCGGTCACTGCATCTCTTATGATGACTGTGTCGTGCCTTTCTGTGATACACGTGCCACGTTATAATGTAACATTCCTTACCATCACACCTGTATTTCCAGAACGATTAGGTAGGAGGTAGGAGGTAGGAGGATTTATTTGTTGTTGCGTGTGTCCATGAGCGGTGGTAAACGCTTACCATCAGGCGATACGTGTATTCCTTTGCTCCCTATGCCACAGAAAACACCTACAATTAGGTATTTTTAGGTCCTATATAATAGGAGGCGAGCTTGTTGCTTGGGCACAAATACAAACTCCAACTGCCACTAAGAACTTCATAGAAAAACTAATAACACTTTGCTTGACCTGGGAATCGACGGACCACTATCGTAGCAGTAGCAGTATCGAGACCTTCAGAGTTATAACTGCGTGATGAGGATTTGATGGCGTTTTATATTAAAAACCCCTCGTGCTAAGCTAAAATGCTTGTGTTACGAGTGGGTTTACGTCGGTAGTGCAATGTGTGGGTTTCGAACCGGCAACCACATGATTGCAAGTGCGCCCTAGCCATTAGGCTACCGCCGCTTACACTAAGAGTTTAGTGAGAGAGGCTCACTGCTAAGTAAGTGATCAGTCGATCTCCAAGGTTGTTTTATAGATGGGTGATGTATTTATTCATATTCATATTCTTTATTGCATACCATAATGTACAATAAGGTGATGTAATTACACAAGAATCATTATGGACCCTGTAGGGCACAGCAATTTTAGAAGAGAGGAGGATTTATTTTACTAGCTACGGTAGTTACCAATTATAAATTATTGGGTATTATAAAATAATTGTATTCGAAGTCCAACAACCCAGTTTGATCATTTATCGACACTTCTACTGTCATATTGATTGCGCAGAGAGTTAATATTAAACCGGCGATAAAACTCGAAAAAAAAGAAATTTTATAACGAGCAAAAATCATGCGTGCTCCTTCATTATCGTAAAGTTTCATGTTCCCAATAAACCTTTGTCATGTATCGCTGTGGGTAACCCTATGATGATAAATAGGAAGTGTTGTTGATAAATGAGCTACCGGTGCGATGTTTGTTACTGTCATGTTCGACTGTATAATTTACAACTACTAGTATCGCTCGGTGATCGAAATTCGATCATTATTTACTCCTTACTTTCATCCTTCGTTAACCATAAACAAAAGGTGTATGTCAGTGTGTGAGTGTAAGCAGTTAGTCGGAAAAATGATTGAAAAGAAAATATTTTTAATTACTAAGGACAATTATTATTATTTATTCCTGTTACCTCTCCTTGCCATTTTTATAAAGGAAAACATAGATTAATTTCAAATGTACCCCCTTCTCGTATCACTTTTTAAATACATTTAATAATAGAGAAAATATTCGTTATGAACATGCATCGTAACGAGTATCCGAACATAAATCATGGGTTGAACACAAAAAATACAGCGCAGCTCTACCCGAACATGTGGCGACAGGGAACCGATACGTCGCCCATACAAATATGGTTCATTGTAGCCGGGATGGCGCCTCTGAATACACGATGCATACGAAAAAATTGAATTTTTGAATTTAGAAGAATTTCTTTTTAAATTGGGTTCTTTGGAAATTGATTTTCTATTGTTTTTTTTTGCGTAACAAATCGCAGTTAGCGACAAAAGAGGTTGAGGTCGTATAAAGATGTTTATATTATTCGACCAGTCATCTATGGGGCTTTAATTCCATTAAGGCTCCCACCATAGGTGACAGAGTAAAACAAGTTAAGGAATCCTTATTCATATTTTTACATTATAACGTATGTACCTACACATTAATTTCTATCGACCTCTGGATGTCGCTAAAGATTACAATACCCATACAGGTTTCGCTTTTAATAGCATAATTTTCACGCGAAGCGATCATTTCCACCGCGCGGACATATAAATGCCTATAATATGTTGCACATAACTAAATATACAGGGACAGTTTAATGGGTTAAACACGTTAACGAAAATGAAACACGATCGATGGAGTGAACAGCGATCTTTAATACACTTTTCTTGTTCCCGCTTTATTGCTAAACTTATTATGAGCTTACTAGTGGCCCGCCAGCGGTTTCACCCGCATTGCACCGAACCTAAGGATATATGATAATGAAGTTTCATACAACCCCTGACCGCCCTTTTCACCAAAGTTTTCACCACATAAGGAGTTTTTAGTGCTTATCTGCAGTGAAAAAGGAAACAGCACGCAAACTTTCAGGGATTTCACTCCTGTCGTTTCGGCTATTTCGTTCCTGTCAATCAGTCAGTAAGGTTCTTTTTTTATTTAAATAGAGAAAAAGAAGAAGATAGATTTATTTATTTATTACACACACTATCTTTACAGGATAACCAATAGTGGTTGAAAATTGAAGATGATATAATTTTCTTCGAAAGGAACTTGTGTTCTTGTTAAAAGATATAGGTACCTATTGTAAATACATATACCTACCTGCTGTATTGGTCTCATGGTCAGCACAGCTACTGAGATCCTGAGTTCGATGCCCATGTCGAGCAAAGTTTGTAATCGGAATTTTATGTGAAATATTCGCTAGAAGCAGTTAGGATTTGTTTCCAGTGAATAGCGGTGGTATGTTAAAGTTTTATATATGATACATGTAATAAGATTTAAGTAAGTACTTTGAAGTTGTAAAACTTGATGTATTATAAAAATCTTTTGTTACAATGTTTTTGGACAGGAATTATTTTTGCAAGCTTTTATGAAAGCTTTAATGAAAGATAACCTAATTTTGCCTACATCACGAGAATTAATTACCTTTTGCGTTATAATAATTGCCCATTGATTTTCCGCAATCATATATGTGGGCTTGGCTGCATCCCAATTGCCAGGGTTACGCGATTATATGAAATAGTTCAAATAATGTGCATAGGTACGTGATATTATAATTGCCTTAAAACCATTGAGATATAAAGTTCTTTCGTTCTAGAAAAGAAAACATTTCACTTGATATTGAAGTTGCACCTTGTACTGCAGTTTTTAATTAAAAAAAACGGTAAATATGCTTTAAATAATTATATTTGGTAACAGAAAATAATCTCTTTTATTAAATACAAATTTTAACAACTATCTTTCAAGAAAATTGAACACACTCAAAGAATAAGCGCACAAATGCCAGTTTGAAACGAGAAAAGCCGGTACACTCGCAGGAAATGAACTTGTCACTCATGCATATATGCATTGCCAAGAAAGATGAATACAATATTGCTATATGTAGCAATAAAATCGATTGTTTTCTTTTCTAGTGTCGGTATAAGGTCCAAATTCGTGTATCATGTTGTGGGGAAAGATAAGAAGGGGTTTGTAGGAAAGGTGACAGCCAGAGTGCGCGGGGGCAATCTATTATTTTTTATAGTAGTAAGATGACAAATAAGCATACGAGTCGCATGATTCTAATGGGCTACCGTAACGTAACGTAATCCGTCGATAGACTTGCTTACTTGAGGTAGGATTTTGACATTCCGTCGTTCGATCTATGGTCGGCAGCGCGGCGTCTTGGGATGCAGTGATCGCCTTCTGCGAAACTGTCATCTCGCAGAAGGAAGCTGCGGAACGGGAGAGGGAGTGCGCGAGCACTAACCCGATCCGCAGCCGGCGCACCGGACGTCGGCGGAGGGCTGACAATGCCCTCTTCCGGCCTCCATAAATGGGTCCGGGGGTGGCAGACGCGGGGACGTCCGCCACGCCCCCCTTATAGGACCCGAGGCGGTGGCGCGTGGTGTTCCACGCGCGCCCCTCTAAGGCGATGGGGGGGAATCCAACGCCTCACTCCCCCCCTCCACAATCAGCAGACGGGGCCCGCTGCGGCGGGCCGGCACCAGTCGGGGGCCGCGGATGAATTCTCTGTTTCCCGTAGCCCCCGACGCAAACGTGCAGGAAGGAACACCGTGTGGTTTTTAGTCGGTAGGTCACCCACTCTGGGTGGAGTCCGACACGCCCCGCCGCCTCCCCGGGCGGCGGAAGTCCATGAGGATTTTCCACACGCACAAAAAAAAAAAAGGATTTTGACATTACTTGGATGGACCTTATGTCAAAATCCTATCTATCCTAACTCATTTGTTATTGGGACTGGCCGTAAGTCTCATATGGCCAGTAATTTCACTAGCTACATTACCCTTATAATTGGAACACAATAATGTTGAAATAACTATATTTTTGTGATTATTTTGCATTTTTCATGCTAAGATTATAAAGTTATTTTAGTGGTCATAGCGTCTGGTGTATCAAACCAGAGGACGCAGGTTCGAATCCTGCCTGCGAGTCGAACTTTTCCTTCACTAAAATAATGTTGAAATAAAACTATTATGTTGATTTTATCGAGTGGTATTGATATTATTTAATAACCGACGTTTCAGATCCTTTACTGCATCCATGGTCACGGGTAGATTAAAACTACTATACTACTACTGTTAGCATACTATTGCTTAGAGACCAATTAAAATATTTGGCAATACCATCCCAGTAAGTAAGTAAGTTTACGAGTAAAGTAAAAATATTACAGAAATCATGCTCTAGAATATCCTTTTTTGATGCCACCTGTATATCGACAGAATATCACTTGAAAGTAAGTTTTGTATCAGTCTGCAGATTCGATACTTATTTTGGGGCTCTAAAATGTGTATATTAGTTCCCAGTGACCGTGTGTATATCGTCAATGTACCGTATCGTGTGCTCTCCACATAATTTCCAGATACAGGGATGATATATCGATTTTTTACGGAAGTAAGAATCTGCTATACCTCATGCCCTCCTCAGCTGTTTTAAGGATGGCGAAGGTTTCATGCCATACAAAATTACCTTTTAAATCCTGCACGGCAATAAAAGTCATAATAAATGCAGAGAGCAATAAAAATTGTTACACCAAAATGCTTTCAATCTACTTTGCAAGAAAACTATAAATGTTCGGCCATCCACCTTAGAATTTCAACCTAATTAAATCCTGTCACGTTTCGATTTAATTAAAAATCCGTTCTGACAGAATATTATAATAATAGATTTATTGTTATACCAGCTTCCGCCCGCAACTTCTTCCGCGTGGAATAGTTAGTTAGTCTTAGCGTGATGATATATAACCTATAGCCTTCCTCAATAAATGGGATATCTAGCACTGAAATAATTTTTCATTCGGACCAGTAGTTCCTGAGATTAGCGCGTTCAAGCAAACAAACAAACAAACTCTTCAGCTTTATATATTAAGTAAAGATTACTAGCTTCTGCCCGCGACTTAGTCCGTGTAACATCTATACTAACATATAAGGATGAAGAGTTCATATAATTAGAAGGCTATATAATTATTATCATCACGCTACGCGGACGAAGTCGCGGGCAGAAGCTAGTGATGATATAAATCCTATAGCCTGCCTCAATAAATGGGCTATCTAGCACTGAAATATTTTTTCAAATCGGACCATTATTTCCTGAGATTAGCGCGTTCAAGCAAACAAACAAACTCTTCAGTTTTATATAGTAGTAAAGATTGATATCATATATATCATTGATATGCATTTTGCTATATCATCTGGACATAATAGTTTGTCTCACTATTTTAAACATTGCAATTATGTCCCCGTATTAAGGATAAAAATCTCATGAATTTTCAACATTTCAAATTATTACCTAAATTGAGCCTGACCCTTAATATAGTTTCTTCTCTAATTGACACCCGTTCGAAGTAGGTCACCGTCCCGAATTTTCATTTCCAAGATTCGAATTTAATCAAGGCATTGTCCATCTGAATGGTGACATGTCCAAAAGTGGGTTAAGGATGGAGTCAGTAGAGCTTTGAACAAAAGGTCGCAAAATTATGTCAACGTCTGATAATAAAATCCGGTTTTTGTTTTTGACACTTTAAAGCTTTATGTTAGGCTGCTACCTACCTACATATGAGAACCAAAATTAAAGTGTGATTGTGGCTGTGACTACTTTCACGAGGCTTGTGGAAGGAAATCCGCGTAAATAATGATATATCTTCATCAGTTTTTTTATGGATTATGTGGGTAAACTAGTTGGGCATTAAATAGTCTAGTGGTCCTAATTGCAACTGCTACGATAAAGGTACTGGGTTCGATTTTCAGGTCGAGGAAAGTTTTACCTATTATGTAGGTTTTTTATGAAATTTCCAGTAGCTAGCCTAACCCTTCAGGGAATACAGGCGTGATGGTATGTTGTATTTCAATAAATGACCGTCTATGTACTTTTAGAAGTTCCATGTAAATAAAATCATTTAGGAAGACGTTACGGTTTCTTTTATAGCTGTAAGTAAAGCATCTTAAAAATGCAATAATGCACGGGTAATCCATCATTCGTGATCGTGACCTGCCTAATGACCGTAATATCGGTTTAAGTTATGAATAATGAATAGAATCATTGTGAGGGCCATATTTCAACGTTTGTTTAAGGAATCAATAGGCTCGTCCCGTATGACATGAAAAATTTACTAGGCTCGTAATCGTAATAGATGGGACAAGCTCTAAAACATATCGAAATTACAATAGTATACCTCGGCCTAATCCTTCGAAGTTACAGGCGTGAAGATATCTATATATCTTTTATCTTATCTACTATTATAAAATTGTAAAAAATCTGTGTCTGTACATTAGTACAGACACAGATTTTTTACAATTTTATATAATATATATTATTAATATATAATATATATAATTTTTATATATATATTGTAATAAAGATATTAAAAAAAAATAGATGTGGGTTAAGGTTTACAAACGTCTCCGAACCCAAAATGTGATTTTTAAAATTCTTGTCTGTTTTTTACGGGTTGGAGCAAAAACTACTGAATAGATTTTAATTTTGTTATCACTGTTAGAAAGTATATCCTCCAACTTAAAAACTGATATACTTCTTATCTCAAATAATTAAACGGAACCTGAGATACAGCTTGACCCCTCTAATATATAGAGACCCATACAAAGAAGAGATCATCATTGTTGGTTTCTGAGCTTCAAGTGAGCGAAGCCGCGGGCAGAAGCTGGTGTTAAATATTTGTGTGATTATGTTTTCCAAGATTACACTATATATGATCGCTTACCATCAGGCGATGCATCTGCTCATTTTCCCACCGTCCCATAAAAAAAATCAACTATATACAGGATGGATTTTGTATTGAACTATTCTTAGTAAACTTTAAAAGTTTTAATCTTTCATTTAAAATATTGTGGAAACGTCCTAATTATATTGGAGTTGTTGCTAATATTTTAATCCAGTTTTAGTCTTTCTCGATCAATTTCTGAATATTAAATAGGACGCTGAGATTGAATGTAACTTGGATTAAAAACAGCGTAATTAAGTTTTTAGAGCAGAGTTAAGTTTAGCGTGTTATGACGGTGAAGAAATAACCCTTGTTCGAAATTAGAATTACAAGATTAAATTTGTATAGTGATTTTTTAGGGAGAGGTTTCAGTCTAGGTCTCTCATTCCCGTACTACACCAGCATGATCAGAATCCTTCAAGAAAATTGAAGAAAAAAAAGAAAGAAGAAACTGTGGTTGTGATTTCTGGACCACTCGTACTGATATCTGAATGAATCAAAGCCAAGATCTATTCGCATTCCAATTATTTACTCGTTACGCGAAATCATTGAACTATTGCATTGCAAATGTTTCGCGGGTTTTGTAACTAATATACCTACCTATGTATACGTAATATATTAATTCGCTTGATCAATTCACAGCACATGTGGGCGCATTTTCACAGAGTTTCATATTACGTACTGATTAACATTCATGAAACATTGTGGACTGGTGGTCAAAATTTACATGTTGCATGCTCGAAGTAGGCCAGCGGTAATAAATGTCCCGTAGACTTGGACAGTTCGCTGACCCAGAGGGAAGTTAGGCCTTTAGACCTTCCGAAATTAAGATGGAATGAAATTTTAAATGTGTAAGGTTGTTGTGGTGTGAAATCTTTTTTTATTGCTAGCCTTTATTTGACATGTTGAGAGAACGAATGAAAGGCGATTAACGAAAAAAAATTATAAGGCGAAGGTCAGCGGCAGCGTGGGAGAAGGACATATGCCGATTTTATTGGCGAGATCCTTCAAAATAGTCAGGTGCGTAGTACTCGCAACCGGCGTGTATGTATGAGAAGATGTATGAATGTGGCAGAAGCAAAAGAAGTAGTAAGTGGCGGTCTATAGTTTCTGCCTACCCCTGCGGGAGAAGGGCGTGAGAGTGTATATGTGTATGCTAGCCTTTATCGTAGAATTTAAATCTCATACAGACAGTCTAACGAGACTTCAACATAAGTCAACATTGATAACGATTTTATTTCATAGTTATTTCTGAACGAAGTAAAGAAATCCTTTAACTTTTTCAACAATATCTACCGTAGAATGACGCATCAAATCTCTTCATTACACCCGCTCAGGGGCCCAAGTCTGCTATTTCAGTTGTATCAAAATGGCACTAAATGACATAAGAACTGACAGATTTCGTAGACAAAACTGTCAAAAATCAACAATTCTGAAGCCATTGAGTGACGAGTTTGACACGACAAAATAGCAGACTTTTGGCCCAGTTCAATTTACGCCCATTGGATTAAGCTCTTCAATTCATTATCAACTCGATGAATGAAGTGCCGTGTCGTTCAATATCTGAGAATGTGTCTCGGCAGAATTTAACGCAGTGAAAGAATAAAGTCATGCTTTTACACTGAAGTCTGAACTGAATTTGAATTGGGTTGTTCACGCACCGATATCGCTCGGTACTGTGTCGTGTTTCCCCGCAATAAAGCAAGGTAACGTTTTATGCCTAGTATGATTATAATATAGCTTTGGTCTATATTATTTGCCCCCGTAGACAAGTGATATTTGGTTAGCGTGAACACGCCTTAAAGGGATCACAATTCTTGATGATGATAATTCAGTGATGCGAATAGAGCGTATAAAAACTTTAGTGCCATTATGTTCTTCAAATAAATCTATTCTTTTTTTTTATGGGATAGGGGAGCAAACGAGCCGACGGATCACCTGATGGTAAGCGATAACCGCCGCCCATGGACACCCGCAACACCAGAGGAGTCACAAGTGCGTTGCCCAGGCGTGCAAAAGGGTTTAAAAGGGTTTGGACCTCCGGTAACCTCATTCACTCGGACGAAACAGAACGCAAGCGTTATTTCACGCCGGTTTTCTGTGACACCCTGGTATCACTCCGGTCGAGCCGGCCCATTCGTGCCGAAGCATGGCTCTCACACGTCAAATTAATTCAATATAAAATTATATTCAAATTATAATTATATTATATATAATTATATTCAAAATAAAATCTATTCAAATGATTTAAAAAATGGTCCTCTATTAGGTTTAACGAACTTATAACTCATAAAGAACATTACTACATAGTTCATTTAATAATGAGTTTAAAAAGTTTTTTTTAAACCTACCGTTACCTAAGGGGGCAAACTAGCAGACGGACAGACAGAACAGGACAGATGGTAAGCGATTACCGCCGCTCATGGACACCCGCAACACCAGAGGAGTTGCAAGTGCGTTTCCCGACTTTTAAAAGGGTTTGGGCTTCCGGTAACCTCACTCACTCGGCGAAACACATCGTAAGTTTAAGTTTTGTTTCAGGCCGGTTTTCTGTGAGGCCATGGGATATCACTCCGGTCGAGCCGGCTCATTCGGCATGGCTCTACATTATGCGATCAATTGTTCACATGATCATAAATGTATTTTTATAATTTTATCATCATGCTAAAACTGAGAAAGGCTAGATAGATACATACTTAATGGGTGTTTAGCAGATAAACGCTACAAAGAAGTGTGAAGGGCATTGGGGTAGAACGAACTTGGGGCGGAGAATGGCCGAATTGTACGTACCACTATTAGTTATTATATGTTGTTGTGTTCAGGGTACGTTAAGTTATATAATTGGCATGTTTAGGCAGCAGCACTAATTAACGGGCTTGCCAATATCGTAAACTCACTTGTCTATATTTAAGAATTAAATTTTCATAAATATTCATATCTCATTAAATATGCATATCCTCATTAGCCTAGTGGTCCTGAGCGCGACTAGTATGGTAGAGGTTTTGGGTTCGATTCCCAGGTCGAACAAAGCAGCTCGGAGTTTGGGATTTGTGCCCGGTTAATGGCAATAGGCTCGCTCTCTATTAGATGGAACCTAAACATACCGGTGGGTGTAGATAAGTAGGCCTCTGTCTAGCCCTTTGGGGAATACGGATGTGATGATATGTTACATAATTTCATAGTCATAACACAATAACATTTTGTTCGACCTACAAATAGAACCCAGGACCTCTAGAGTACCAGTCACGCTCAGGATCTTTAGGCCAATGAGACAGTGAGCAGGCATTAAACATATACATACGTATATCTGTTCCGTGAGATGAACCTGCGATACACATAACCTGATTACTTAGATTGTGGCCAATTTTTCTGTATTTTCATATCACAAGTTTCCCTTTGACATTCGCTTAACGAAGCAACACATTAACAGTACATATTTGCTGTACAAACGTAAGTTAATTAGCACTGGCTTGACATTTTACATATTGTCCGCTCACATCATTTTATATGGCTTTGCCCGTTTTAATCTCATACATAACCGGATTTCACTTTTCGCAACCCTTTAGCGCTGTGTTGGGAAAAGCAAAGAGGAATAAAACGAAGGAAAAGGGCAAACAATGTCTTTTTAATTAGTACTTAGGCGGTGCCTTGTCGGCCTGATGATTGCAAGAATTTCTTTATAAGAGGCATAATGAAAAAACTTTGTCCGTTATTGTGTTGGTAAGCCTGTTCATTTTTTTCTTCAAAGTATTTTGCTTTTAAATTAAACGTGGTTATGCCAAGGTAGTTGCGGAAAAATGGTATATATTAAGCAGATTATTCGGCGGAATTCGGATGGCGCCTTTATTGTAAAAAATGCTCTTTATTTATTAACTTTTTAATTAATTTGTATAACTAGGACCCACCCGCGTGACTCCTTCAATTGTTTTTCAATTGTGTTTATTTTTACTTTGTTACGTGAAAAAGAGAAATCTTTTTACAAGAATAAAGAAAAGAATAACGTGATAAAGTTCAGAACTCCAAAGAATTTTAATTGGTTGCCTATTGTAGGTATGCTACAAGATGGTTTTGGCTGG
Source organism: Acronicta leporina (assembly GCA_947256265.1). Taxonomy (NCBI): domain Eukaryota; kingdom Metazoa; phylum Arthropoda; class Insecta; order Lepidoptera; family Noctuidae; genus Acronicta; species Acronicta leporina. Next base: position 4,875,543 of record OX366514.1, read on the forward strand.
TTTGCAGCATATACCAGGAATATTTTTGTTGGCAAAGCGAAAAATTTTACCCTTAGAAGTCCATGATCACAGAAATAAGTAATATTGAATGAATAAAGAAAGATAGAAAATATTTTATTAGGCGCGGAGATTGTTATAGAATATGTGCGTATGGAATTTTAGTTACTACTCTACTATAGGCTGTCACTTAAGAGCATAAAGCTCAAAACTATATGTTAATATAGATATATAGAGAGTTTTGACGTGGGAGAGTCATGCTTCGGCACGAGTGGGCCGGCTCGACCGGAGTAATACCACGGCCTCACAGAAAACCGGCGTGAAACAACGCTTGCGTTGTGTTTCGCCGAGTGAATGAGGTTACCGGAGGCCCAAACCCTTTTAAAAGGCGGGCAACGCACTTGTGACTCCTCTGATGTTACGGGTGTCTATGGGCAGCGGTTATCGCTTCCCATCAGGTGACCCGCTTGCTCGTTTGCCCACATTCTCATAACAAAAGAAATAAGTAATGAAATTATAACTGGCCGATATCTGTACATAGGAGATATTTACGAAAAAATATTATGAGGGAACCTTTAGAGTTGTCTGTCTATCTGCACTGCCACTGTTCATTTGTGTAAAATATGTAAACATTCCCAAAGATATAAATTTTAATGGAAGGAAAATTCGGTCGCGGGCAGGGCTCGAACCTGCGACCCTCCGGTCAAGTACACCGGACGCTTTAGCCAACTAAGCCGAGACGAGACCTCTGCCTGCGGAATTAATTAACATTTTCTTCCATTAAAATTGATATCTTTGGAAATGTTTAGCATGCCTTAATGTAAAATTTAATAAAAAAATAACTTAAATATGTACAGTTTAAAAAGCGTGTGTCCGAAAAAATACAAGCAACTATCGCATTACGAATGCCAATTTTCCTACGTTATCCTAAAACTGAACTGCACTCAATGTTTCGACACGAACTAACAAACATTTCTGCCATGCACAATCCATTTACACAAAATGTTTTATCATACGCCTAGTAAAGTTATAATTGCCTTTGAACCCCCTCGAGGCACACGGGGCACGGCACAGTGCGAACAGGTTAACAGTTCCTACCATCGCGCACTGAAACTTTCTCGAATGTTTACAGTATATAAGGACCAATTCAACATCAGGACCAATTTTGTTTTAAAACACATACATTTTCGATGGCATATTTTTGTGATTTTTATGTATTAACCATGCTAAAATTATAAAATTGGGATTATAAACCTGGCGGGTGAGAGTCGCGGGCACTTACTGGTCATAGTGTCTGGTATATCTAACCAGAAGACGTCGAATTTTTTATAGAATATAACTTCGATAGTATGATTTAAGGTCTGATTAAACTGATTTCACTTACTTCGATAGCATGATTTAAGGTCCGTTCAAACTGAATGGATACTCAGTATACCTACTGGTTAAATCTAAGCAGATATACTGGTATGGTCCCATGTTCAGGTTTTGCGTAAAAGTATGTACAATACTAGTAGGTGGTATAACCCGGCGAAATACGGCCCACCTTTTTTGCCAGAGACAACGGTAGTAAATATCGCATTATATCACAATAGGCTTAAAACTTTCGTATTCCTAGTTCCTAGTTAACACTCTTCTATCGTTTGAATTTCAACAAGATTTGTAACACTTTATAAACATTAGGCAATAAGACTAGTTCTTCAAATAAAATTATAGATTCATCAATTAAATTTATTTATCTGCTCTTATTCAGTTTACCTACTGCAGATTTTCGGCGATTATTCTCAGAAGTTCTGCCTCTGAGAATAATCAGTAACAGTAAATCTGAAACACCAACCTATTAATTTAAGCATTACGAAACATATTTTGATATTAGCGAGTAAGTTGGTATAACATTGTAGTACCTACTTACATGAATAAATATAATTTAGGAACATACTTAGATCAAACAAAGAACTATTATTGCCTAAAGGCCTACGCACTGCCTCATTCAGCCTCATGTTCCAAGCAAATAAGCATGTGTACCCTTGCCAATTTCCGGGCGGAAGATCACAGATATAGCACGACTAGTACCTAGATCTAGGGCCGTGTACATAGTGTAAACTGCAGAACTCTATAATCTTTTTTTTATGGAATATCCCCTATTCCATAAAAAAAAGATTATAGAGTTCTGCAGTTTACACTATGCAAACGAACAGACGTATCACCTGATGGGAAGCGATAACCGCTGCCCATAGACACCCGTAACATCAGAGGAGTCAAAAGTGCGTTGCCCGCCTTTTAAAAGGGTTTGGGCCTCCGGTAACCTCCTTCACTCGGCGAAACACAACGCAAGCGTTGTTTGACGCCGGTTTTCTGTGAGGCCGTGGTATCACTCCGGTCGAGCCGGCCCATTCGTGCCGAAGCAGGGCTCTCCCACGTAGAAAACTACTACATAAATTACTACATAGATAAGAAATTAAAGTCGATCGCTTCGCTGATAAAATTTAAAGCTGTTTGAAAATCTATCTTGTTTTTTTGTGCCACATTCTAAAGGTAGGTTTTAGCTACCAGAGGTTTTATTTAGACGTGGAAACGGCTTAGTTTTATCAAAGACAAACGTGACTCGAATTTCAAGGAAAGCTTAGTTTCGTGAAAATAAAAAAGTCAACATATCCACATTTTCTTTTACAATTTACTCACTATACTAAAAACTTAATAACCGTTTTATGTCTTTCTCGTTGTTTATTTGAATGTATCTAATATACAACCAGAAAGCTACAAAATATAAGCCCGACTGTCACAGACAGAAACGCCTCTGTCATAATACTCATAATGCGAAATGAAAAGGGAACTGAAACGAACTAATATAATACATGTATGTGCGGCTACATATCATGCTATACATTTCCAGCTTAAGCTGACCTCTTTTGTATGGATAGCCTATCCAATGTAAGGTCAGCCTCTACTGGAGGAGTATCGGTTGAGCCTTGTGTACCTATTGATACATTATCATGATCTAAAAAAACCGCACTTGCTTCAAAATCACCATTACTATGCCATTCACAACTACCCTGACAGGCTTCATTACCCAGCTTTAATGTGGTCAACTTCAAAGCAGATGCCCTGGAACACCAGTATTTTTCACGAAACGACTGCCATCAGACCATTGCAACCAACTTCCTGGGTAATACAGATTTTCTGGGGATAAGCTGACTGTTAGCTTTTCAGGCTTTTACTACAACTTCATCATCAGAGATATATGACAATCGTGATAGACGGCTTAACGTGCTTGCCGAGGCATGGAGGAGTCTATGTGCTTAGAGGCAGATAACAATTCATCAGCTCAATTATTACTTAGCCCTCCTAGCCCAAGTTCCTCAATGTATTGTTACGAGAACAGCAATACACGAAATAAGTGGGAACATCTCTGTTATAAAACTTAAATGGAATTGAAATGGGAATGAAATGCGATAAAATGAGGCGAGTAATAGGACGTCTTTTCTGACCGAGTTTAAAGCTTAAGCTCTACGGAACAAGAAAAAATATCGTGGGAATCATTTCAAGAGCGCTATTATAAAAAAAATTGCTTTTGTAATTTATGCATAAACTTTAATATATAAAAGTACCTGTAATTATCGTTTTCATTTGAGGAAATCAATCTCAAATACACTAAAATTATAAATAAGGACGCCACACAAATTTTTAGGTCGATAACATTGCTCCTACATCAATTGCGTGCCTCTAGTGAAAAGGGCTACAAGTCCCATTTGGAGGAAATCGGACTTATACCCCTTTAAACTAGAGGTACAGAATTATAGTCTCAAGAATATTTTAGGTACTTACGCCGTTTCTTCTTTTCAATTGAATACTATAATTGCGTGCATCAAACAGAGTTATTGATTTCCCAATTCACATGAGGATATCGAGAACAACGTGACACGATCAATCAAAACGTCACCCAAATAACAGGAACAAAGGACCATCTTCTGCCACCACTAAAGGTCCTGCGGTACGTGACAGTTCAATTGTTCTATTACTGAATTTTGAATATAACGTCACCTATTTATGTTGTTTTACATTGAAAATAGGGTAGGGAGGCTTGTAGAATTAATTGTTCGTAATCATGCGAGGGTTGTGGCTGTATAGGGTTAAATCGACAGCTGTTTTGAATTCACAGTGCTGATAACTATCTACAAACTACGGCATGTTTTTAAATTCAGGATTCAGAATTGCTTTATTAGTCTAATGGTCCTAAGCGCGTCTGCTACGCTAGAGGTTTTGGGTTTGATTCCCAGTAGTGGCTCTGAGTTTAATTTGTGCCCGGTTAATGACAATAGACTGACCCCCTATTACATTGAACCGAAATATATGCGCGAACTGTGGGTGTACATGTCGTACACCTCAACCTAACTTATCGGGGAATAAAGGCATAATGATATGTATGTATATTCTTTTTATAATGAGTATGATTAATACTAAATCTTAACGTTTTTCTGAAGCCTATTCCTTGTAAGGTTGTTTGGCTTTATCAGTTTCTATAATTTCTATAGTAAATTGAAGAGATAGCATTCAAAAAAGATTTCAATGGACTCCCTTTGTCTAACAACACGTGAATTATTATATCGGCCGGGTATCTTACCTTCGTGACACTTGATAGACAGGCGTAAAATGAGGTCGGAGTGTGCTTGGAGATTTCTTTGCGATAGTTCTAAGGTGCCGTGGGAAATGGAGATAAGTGTACAGAGACAACAAACTAAATTTGCTAGAAGAAAGTGGTTCTTGTCATCGAACATCTGAAAGTTTTTTGCTCACGTTTATAATCAAAAGAAAGGACATTATTTTTGCAAAAATAACATACACGAATTATGTTACAGTGTAAAATAGTACCTATTTCACAAAATAAAAAAGGCAAAGCGACATTATGATTAGGAATTGCTAGATCAGCCTAGTCGAACCTTGATCTAGACGTAATACTTATATGCAATGGACAGTTACAATTCGAACACTACTTCTTCTACATTAAAATTTTTTCATTCCCACTATTTGGAACCATGTACCTAGTTTTGACAATACAAGAGTAACATATTGATCTAATTGTAATTAAACATTTGACTTTGACTTTGACACTATGTCCCGCGTGTAATGGGTCTATCTGGAAGTATTTTTTATTAACTGAATAGAAAGCTGTACTGCAATTTTTATGGAATGTAAGAGATAAGCGGTATGTTTTGCAGGTTTAGTTACCAAATTACGTCACACATCAACGTTTGTTTTAGTATTTCGTATTAGAACACAAATCTAGTTATTTTAATCAGTGAATCAATTATAACTACTTAGGTACTTCCGTCGTACTGTTTTATGTTCCAACGACGTATTTGTAGCGAAAAGGATGAAAGTAAATTATCATTTCCTATACAATTTTCCTGAATGAGCTACCGTAATACCACAGACAGATTCTAACATAGCAAAAAGAAGATTAACGAGGAGCAATCCATAGTCTTTCAATAGCCACTTACCCCAGAACAGATTGATTTTGAAATTGAGTTTCTGAGAGATTAGGAAAAAGGCTTTTTAAGCAATTAGAGTCAAAAATTTTGGTACTCTGGTGTTTTATAGAACTAAATTGGCTTCAAATATGACCTTTAGCTATGCTTTATTACTTTTTACAGAACAATATTATCTTTTTACTATAGGTACTTGTATAATGTTCACGTAAAACTGGAAGCTTGTTCTGGTAGGCTGTTATCACTCTTTTCTTAAGAATTATTGAACATTTCAACGCCTTTTCTCTATTCAGCTAAAGAAAAAATGGCAATTATGGACTACTTGAAGGAAAAAATTATTATTATTCTGTTGTACAATTTTATACGTCGTCTATCTGGAGTTTTATTATGTTTTCAATGATAAAAATCATCACATTAAGGATCACAAGTAAAATGTTTGAATAATATTGGTGATTCAATTTTTTATTTTAGCTCACTAAATTAAATTAAACTATTTAAGCTAATAAGTAAATTAAAACTTTTTCTACGACTTCTTAAATTAGACTTTATTATATCATCTAAGTACCACATATTTTAAGACAAATTATATTATTTGAAGAGAAAAAATATTATTTCCAAAAAGAGAAACATTTCTTAAATGTTATTAAGATTTTCCCTTCAGTAGTTCCATAACAATCGCATTTTCACACGAATCTAATTTCTGTTCCTTAAATTGTGCTTCTTGAGAATAATTTGAGGTCTAACGAAAGTACCTACTTTATTGAATAGCTTACGGAGCAATTTGCTCTGACACTCGTAAAGAGTTTAACGATCACTCATGAACAGAATTTCTAGTTAACAATAAAACGCCCAATATACTTCTTTATGTTTCTGTTTAGCTCCTAAACTTTGTGTATTCGGCTAAACTAGATCTAAATTAGATAGCGCGGAATATGAATTTCAATTCAATTAGTTCACTTTAGGCTTGAGCCTCTAAGAGTTAGCTTGCTTACATGGATAATATAAAATTATCATGAGTTTCCTTGAACATTTATTACAGAACATTAATTGTCATTACTTAATGAAAATTTTCCGGGTCGGCCTCACAGAAAATCGGCGTGAAACAACGCTTGCGTTGTGTTTCGCTGAGTGAGTGAGGTTACCGGTGGCCCAAACCCTTTTAAAAGGCGGGCAACGCACTTGTGACTCCGCTGGTGTTGCAGGTGTCCATGGGTGGTAATCGCTTACCATCAGGTGATCCGTCAGCTCGTTTGCTCCCCTATCCCATAAAAAATAAAGTGAAGTAAATACTTATATTGTTTTTAGTATAAAATGGAAGTGATGATTCTCAATTCCTGATTGAATGGAACCATTGATTGAATTTCCGTCCAAACTTAATAAAAACAGTGAACCGTAAAACCTGCGTGTAGATGGTAGTTTCCATTTGACATGAGAGGCAATCGGTGCGATTTGACCGGATCGATGCAAACAACCTGCCCCTATGACCGACGTGACTCGGATACGTATCACGCACTTGAGCGGATAGTGACGATGTCCCTATTAAGTAAATGGTAATTAATATTATTGGAACTGCGCTTCTTTGTGTGCTAATTTTGGGCAAAGTATTTCCAGTATTATGTTGATAAAGATAATCAAAAAAGGAAGTATCGTCATTAAAAAGATGACCGCAGACCACTGGTATTTCATTTAGTGGTTTTGGTCCTTCTGGATCTCAGGACCAAACCGTCACAGCTTTTCTTAATCGCTTAACTCACTTTTCAGTTAAGTATATTAGATTGTCTTTGGAAAATTAAAACGACAACGAAGAAGGTTGAGTAAAGATGTGACGCCACAAATGACGCAATGGCTCACCGATTTCAACGTGGAACCAATATTTGTATGTCCTACAGTATCCCGGCTCTGGGTGTTTAGATGTATGAGAAATTTGTATTTGTAAAAACTTCTTTCGATACGGCGGAAAATTCTTGTTTTTTAGAAATGTTTATAACAAGCAAGATTTTAGCAGGACAATAAATGGTTGATTTATGATGATCAGATTTTGACTTAAATACCCACATACGAGTAATATTGTAAACATACGAAAGTAGGTATCTGTCTAGGTATTATTTTACACGACCAAACCGTAGAACCGATTGACCTGATGTTTATCAAATATTTCTACTACGCACATTTAGTTAACAATTTTAGTAGGTCAGGCTCATTTGCAGCTGCTTTTAGTGAGAATTTCAAAGTTTAATGCAATTTAAACAGTTTCAAACATTGACACTTCGTAATTGAACTATAAACTCTGATGTGGGCTAATAGAGTTGTGTTAGCTACAATATTATTGAGTTTGATAAACTAATGGTAATTTATTAATTGAGTTTGTTATCAATGGAGGGGCTCGTAGCCAAGTAATAACTACGCTGATCAACCAATCTGCAAGGGTAAGCTGTGCTGGCCGAAGTCAGTCTCTGGATGGGAGATCATTGTTAATAGGTTACGTCAACATAGTTGAAAAATGAGTATGATGCTTTTGAAGTACTTGTAAAATATATTTTGAACTGCAGCGCTAAAATGGGAATTTATAGTCTTAAGATAAGTATATAAAAGTCATAGAGATAGGGAATCCATAGTAGAACAGAATCTAAATATGATTTGATTCTCTAGAATCAAATCATATTTAGAATCTGAATCAGAATTCCTCTAGGAATTGTTCAGTGTGGCTAACAGTATACATACAATAGTATAAATTAACAGTTCTGTTAGCTCCATTATGAAGTCAGTTTTTTTTCAAATGTTATTCCGTTACTAAGTTAAAACGGTAGTCGTATAACTAATTGCTAAACTCAGCAAAAAAGCTTAAACCCTTTGGCACTCTAACGTAACGAGAACACTAATGAAGCCAATTAAAAGTTGCTGATTATTTTCCTTACAAAAATCATTTTCCTTTTAAAATGGCTGCGAATATTCTGATTAGAATCAACTATTGTATCTGCCGTTTGTAGCCCTTACATATAAATATATTGCAGACATAATGTGCGTGTTTCTTACGTGTGATATAATGTGGTTAAATTTGACATTTTTAAAGGTTAAATAAAATAACCCGTTATTTGCGTACAGCCAGCGCCAGACACGAATACGCAAACGCCACAGCAAATACCAAGTTTGGCAGTATAAACATTGAAAACGTACTGATACCAATCTCCTATGGTCTCCTACTTTTGTTTCGGAATCTGCCAAAACATTAGAAACCTTGTCAACTCATAATTATGGGATTTGAGCGCGTGCGCAAAATCTGAGTGAAAAATTATACTGCGCTTGTAGTTTGTGAAGATGTACGGATGTTTGTTACTCTTTCATGCCAGAATGTGTAAACGGATTTAGATTACATTTGACACAGAGATAGAATATAGTCTTGAATAGCACATAGGCTAAGTTTTATTCAAGACCCAATTCTTATTAAAAAGTCCACGCAGACAAAGTCGCGGGCAGAAGCAAGTCTAAAATAAAGCAGTGTTCATCAATTCTTTAGTTTAGTCACCTTTATTTGCAATAAATGTGAACGCATACGTTTGCAAAGTCTGCTAGCATAGATTTGTTTGCGACAAATATTTGGAAAGGTTTGGCCAAATCTTTGAGGACATAATGTCTGGTGTTCGTGTTTTGTTTGACGTGAGAATTAACTAGATGTTTGTTGCGTGGGTCCAATTATATAAATTACTATAACTACTTAGTACTAGTACTTAGTACTGAATAGTTACTTAGTTTTATAGTGATGAATCCTTTCCACTGGCACGACCTTCGCCCGCCATTACATAGCCTATAGCCTTCCTCAATAAATGGGCTACCAAAAACTGAAATAATCTTTCAAATCGGACCAGTAGTTCCTGAGATTAGCGCGTTCAAGCAAACAAATAAACAAACAAACTCTCCAACTTTATATAGTACTAGCTTCTGCCCGCAACTTCGTCCGCGTAGCGTAATGATATATAGCCTATAGCCTTCCTCAATAAATGGGCTATCTAACACTGAAAGAATTTTTCAAATCGGACCAGTAATTCCTGAGATTAGCGCGTTCAAGCAAACAAACAAACTCTTCAGCTTTATATATTAGTATAGAAGTATAGATGTAATTACAGAAAAATATTATTAGCCCGGTTTATTTAGTAGCGGAGTATCGCGAATCCATTTCTATAATCTTGTTACGCATATATAAACTTTGGGAAAGTCGGTCAAACTACCTTGACTAATTACTAAGGGTAATTTAGGATGCATTCTAGTCACAAACATTCTCTGGACTGCGATATTCTCAATATGATACTACGATGAAGGGATCTTCGCGCCTGTATTCCCTGAAGCATTAGGTAGAAGTGTACTCTCGAAAGTTTACCGGTATGTGTAAGGGATAGGGAATAGGGAGTGAGTCTATTGCCATTATCCAAATTTCGAGCTGCTAATGAGAATTTCATAGAAAAATCCAATAACACTTTGCTTGACCTCTAGCGTAGCCGTAGTGTTAGTATTACCATTAGACTAATGAGGCACTTTCATATGTTTGTACGTACATAGCTCTTTTTTATGAAAATATAGGGAATTTTTTGGTGATAAATCAATCAAATGATTTGATTGAATTTAGTATCTCAATGAGAAAATTCTGTTTAAGGTCCATCAATCCTTAAATATGATCAATAAATTAATCTGTCGGCTGCAGTGATAAGCTTTTACCAACCATTACTGAATTGCTGTATTAAAAAATTGATTAATTAACGTAGTTTACAATTAAACGTCATAATTAAAGTTAATCGTAGTTTATATTAAAAGTTTATATTCTATTAAAGTGCCTCATTAGTCTAGTTATCGTCAGCACGTATACCACGTTTCAGGTCCTGGGTTTGATTCCCAGGTCAAGGAAAGTGTTATTGAGTATTTCTATGAAATTATCAGTTTGTCTTATTTGTAATGAAAAAAATAATTGTAAGACCCCGAAGTTTACAAGTAGGATAGTTTTCAAAGTGCTTCACTTTAATTAAGTAAATGCTTAAGTGAAACATTAATAAGTAAGCAAGAATATTTTTTCATTCTATTAATATTAAGTTTGCAACACCGCCACCGGCCCTGGAGAGCATTTCATTATGTTCTTAATTGTGTTGAATGCAACTGCTGTTTTTGTTACAAACAATAATACGGGGAGAAGCTACAATGTTATTATTCATGCACCCCGTTCAGACGAGTTTGGATAACGAAGTTATGAGTTTGAAGGGTTGTTCTTACATAATTGACAGTTTGCAAGTTCCTTCTCATCAACTAGTTTCGTATTTTGCGATATTGTACTATGGATAATTTGGTAGGCACCTATGACAAAAGCTTAATCCAATATTAGCTATTAGTATCTGCTATTGATAATTAGTAGGTCAAGGTATCTATATTTTTTGACGAAATTAACCCTTCTATTAGTATCTATGGTACTTTGAAATGAAAAGATAAGAATCAAATGAAAAGGATACGGACTGGTATCAATATTCAAGAAGTTAGTACATTATCAGAAGTTGATGAGACAGAAACGAGGTTATAGCTTATTTATAGTTCATACTGATCTCCATGCTACTCTATTAGAGAATAGTATTATAGAGGATATTGGTGTTGAAGAAAGTTATGGCACGAAATATCGTAAAAGAAAATATTTTTCTAAGTCAATATCAAGTGACATTTGTCAATGTCAAATGTCAGTTTTTGGAAGACAATAAATCTATGTTATACTTTGGGAACACAGAAGAATATTTTAGTCCGTATTATAAGTTTGGGAGGCTTTGGGAAAGATGATATCATGATATATTCAATTAATATGATATTAATGCACGATTTTAATTTAAATCTGAACTGTCCGCGGTCTCACGTGTTGCTCTGTCAGAAAATCAGCACAGTAGCTTTTTTGACGACACCCAATGATGTATTGACACTATAATCATGTCTAATGATTAATTAATAATTATTTTTATCTTGTGACTTCAATTTTGTTTCTTTCTTTCACCATTTCCAAATTAAAAATGGTCTAACTATACCACGTTTTTTATGCCAGTAACTCCGTGTAATTAGTCATAATAAAGTTTTATGCAGCGTCAGTAAACAAAAATACTAACGTGGCGTAAAACTTATGAGGTTAGTAATTAAGTTTCGTTCACTAGGTCGCTGCGATTACAGTCTTACAAGGTCCGATAGCGCCCATTCGTGGCTTCGGGGGAAATCGCGTACATTAGATTACGATAATGTAGGTACTGTGACAGCTAGTCGATAGGAAAAGTGCCAAAATTGGTTGCCAACGTGGTTGATTTTTCCAATCAAATTGAATAATTTATTTCTTTGCAAATACGAATAGTACAATCCTTTATGAGATGAAAAGTTAATTATTATTATGTTTCTTTGAAAATGCACTGGAAAAGTCGGAGCGGGTGGAAAAAAATAGTTAGAATAGCGAAACTACGCGTGTCTATAGTATACGATAAATATATTTATCATTTGACCTATTCCACTCTTTCGCTGTTTTGTTTCGACCAAATAATCACTTTATCAAAATCACGCCACTTCTCTTTATACTAGCCAAATATAAACATTTCAAGCGTAGTGGCTCCTAATTGATCTTCGAGTAAGCTTGTTAGCGCTATTCTTAAGGGCCGGACAGCGCCAAAGGGTCACTTATCAGTAGATAGACGGCGCCTACAAATCTCTTCCATAAATCTACGAACGCTGACTTCGCTCATGAAATAAGTTACTCGATAAATTGAATGCGGATACCATCTACCGAATACTTTTGATGAGTCCTGTGGATTTTTGTTTCTGACTGTATTTATCCCGAGTTATCCTGTAGGTATAGGTCCGATATGTAAGTTAAAGATACATGCAAACACTCACACTCACTAACGCCATTTCATAGGGGTAAGCAGAAACTACAGATTGCCATTTGCTACGATTCTTGCATACTACGTTTTTCGTTTCTTCAACATTCATACGAGTTGCGAGAACCGACAGGTTTATGTGTGTCTTTCTAGGGCATCCTCACCTGGCGGCTCCACTGACATTTGCTTAAAAATATATAGGTGAACTGTTCAAATTACCTATATTCGGTATTATCTAATGTAACTCTATGATATACAGCTCCCACTAATTATTGCATACTGTCACTGAAGAGCACTTAACGACAGGGGCCAAAACACTATTCCGAAAGAACTTAAATAAACACCAATACAACGTTGACTTTATCGCGTTAATGATCGTAAAGAAACCAGTGAATCCGAGTCCCCACGGCTCGAGGTATCGATTAACTGTTGAGGTGTTTGCGAGGCGATAGGTTCCATCGCACACACTCTTACAGCCAACGAATCAAAGAGTAAGAGAGTATAAACAAACACTGGATTTTTCTTTTAAATTGGTAAGGCCAGCTCCACACGTTGGCTCCAATGGCAGCACCAACGCTATTCGGCCAACGTGAAATAGCGTTGGTGCCAACATCCATGTAGCTTGCTGACGCATTTGATTGGTTCAATTCGCTTAGCGCCAACGTTGGTCGGCTCATTGTGTCCAACATGTGGTGCCGGTGTAAAGGTTTCACGTAATAGCATTGTATTATGGTTAAAATAACAGACTTTGTAAAATATTGGTAACTATAACATGCATTTTTATGGATTAGTCGGCAAATGTGCTGACGAACCACTTCGTGGTAAGTAGCGATCCTCGCCCATGGACACCTGCAACCGCAAAGTTGCTGATGTGCCAGACCTCTAGTCAGACCCCAAGAGGTCCTACGACCGATCAAGTCTCGATATTTTCTCGCCTCTTACGAGATGACTGTCTGAAAGACAGTGAGGTACTTATAGTATTCTAACCCGTCGTCACACGGGGAAATGCTTTATTTACAATCAGTGATTTATATTATTTTTATTCCTCGTTTTCTAAAACATACACGTACGTATATCATAATTTACCTACAAGTAAACAAAAAATTAGTATTACGTACTGATCCACAAATATATAAAATATGTTATGCTTGTTCTACAATACAATCTTTGTACATAATTGAAACAATCAGCTTTTTATTTAAATACATAGTCGTAAACTCGGTTGGGGTCTTATAAGGCAGTCGTGATCGGGTCTAAAGACATTAGGTGCGATTAGCAAAGGTCAAGTTTATTGTCATACAAGTCTTTTACGACTCCGTCTCGAGCCGTTAGGGTTGTCAGTATGAGCAAGAATCACTTTTACATTCCAAAAATCTGGATTGATCCCAAATTTTCTAGATTGCTAACATAACAAATCTAAGTACGTCTGTATTGTTTACACTTTCAACTTTATTTGCTTCAATTTTGCAGTCTAATACTAAATAATACAAAGATCAATAAGTTATAGAAACAGTTTTGAGGCTTTTGTAAATCCAGTTCACTTTATTGAACTTTCCTTCGCAATCTATATTGCAGTAGGAGCTGGTCCAATTCACACGAGTTGGGGAATATGGCAGTCGCATTGGTTATTTATCTACTGAAAAATTAGCGCGTATGTATGAGAACATGTATGAATGTCGCAGAAGCAAAAGAAGTATGCAAGAATCGTAGCAAGTGGCAGTCTATAGTTTCTGCCTACCCCTGTGGGAGAAAGGCGTTAGTGTATGTATGTATGTCTGAAAAATTTGCCTGCCAATTTTAAACCACCAATACCTATTACAACTAGTACCTAAGTAAGTAGTCAATAGCCATTGGATTGCCAAGTGAAAGGTTTCGAGTTTGAATCCAAGACACATCTGACTTTTCGTCAAGTGCATATGTCATAAGTCTAAGTATAAGTCATGTGCGTATTAATAGTTAATTATCACGTATTTAAACGGTGAAGGAAAACATCGCGAGGAAACCTGCATCATCGAGATATTTTCTCGACAGCGTGTGAAGTCTGCCAAAGCACATTAGGTCAGCGTGGTTGACGGGCCGAATCCCTCTGATTCTGGTGAATAGACCAGGGCCCAGCAGTGGGACAGAGCAATAGGTTGATTATAATACCTACGACAGACGAAAGAGGAAACTGTTGTATACGTGAGACAACCCTTAATACGTCAGTGTGTCTATCACACACGAATATCTATAAAACATAGAAGTGTGTTTTATCTGTGATTGCTAGATTGGATGCTTAGAGGCAGAGACAATTATGTAACTTGTTTTGACTTTGAGAGAAGTGGTAAGGCATTTAATTTATAATATCGTTAGATTAGTTGATGTTGTAATATCAGATGCAAATATTAAAATAATAACAAAGAGGATGTTACCTATTAATTTAGCATAAAAATACTTAAAACCGTAACAGAAATTTAAATTAATACAAAAACATATCTCAAAAAGTTATTAATTTCTGACATTTCACCGAATATTAGTCATTGAAATACTATTTTAGTATTGATCGATTGCGTTATTGTTATTGGGATTTTCTATGAAATTCCCAGTAGCAACTCTGAGTTCGGAATTTGTGCCCGGTTAATGGCAATAGGCTCGCCCCCTATTATATGGGACCGAAAATACCGGCGAAACGAAAAAAAAAAACGGGGAATACAAGCGTGATGTTATGTTACATATAATTATATATTGCGTTATATTGATATTAACTCAGACCCTTTCCATGGCCCGTAAACATGAACCCGAACTTTACAGATTTTGCCGTCCTTGATACAAACCCTCCTTAGCGCTTTATGGTGCCCATGGGAAGCAAACATTCTCGAAGATAAAATGAGTTTCTTATAGCGAGCATTCCTTTTAATTTGAGTTACTTTGATGTTACACGTGAAAAACTGTTTCAAACGCAAATAGCTAATAGATTATTTCAGAAAAATACTTTTACTATATTATTGCTTTAAATGTCTTAATTATTCATAGGAATATGACCTTTATTTTTGACGGGTTAGCGTCAGAAATAACGTGCTCGTAATTATCGGTCGGCATGACCTACGATGATGAGTGTACAGAATAAGTGAGCGACAGTTAACGTCAGTCAGTGGCGTGACCAAAAGCTGTAAAGTTAATTTAGAAATCAGCATTTTGTTCCAATTATTCAGTTCGCCGCGTCCTGTCAGTTAATGTGATGTCATGACTAATTCCTGATTCACCCAGTTAAGCAGGCAAGTGATTAATGGTGAAAATGACTACCTTTGTAACTTTTATTTCGTTTTATGTTCTAACCACGTGCGTTTAATTATGTGTAGAGAAAACAAACAAATAAACCACCTCTCACCCTAAACGCATATACCGTCTCCGTTACGTAGTGGGTAAAAAGTATTAAAATACGACTTAGGCTTTCTCTTTACAAAGGCAGTGGATATTCTCATAGATCGTCTGCTAACAGGGAAGGCGGCGATGTGTTGCCAGGGCCATAGGTCAAGGATAGGCAAGTTCGGTTTCTGGTCGGTACGACATACATACCGTGGGAGAGCCATGTTTCGGCACGAATGGGCCGTCTCGACCGGAACGATACCACGGCCTTACAGAAAACCGGCGTGAAACAACGTTTACGTTGTGTTTCCTCGAGAGAGTGAGGATACAGGAGGGCCAAACCCTTTTAAAAGGCTGGCAACGCACTTATGACTCCTGTTGTGTTGCCGGTGTGCGCGGTACATACATGGGCGGCGGTAATTGCTCACCATCAGGCAATCGGTCTGCACGTTTGTACATTAAAAAAATACCCTTTCGAACTTAAAAAAGGGAAGTGGTGAGGTTTGTCGAACGCATACCCAGTAAAGACTAATGTCGGGTTATAACTCGAGATAATTCAGCACGATTCCGACACACACGTCTACCTAGCCCAGCAAGTAAAGGTAGGTAG
This sequence comes from Acronicta leporina, assembly GCA_947256265.1. Classification (NCBI taxonomy): domain Eukaryota; kingdom Metazoa; phylum Arthropoda; class Insecta; order Lepidoptera; family Noctuidae; genus Acronicta; species Acronicta leporina. Next base: position 4,891,850 of record OX366514.1, read on the forward strand.
AAAGAAAATGCGCAATTCATATTGCGATTACAGCAATTTCTTTCGGTCTGGAAAAGACGAAGGATTTTCACAGAAATTCTTTCACAAAAAATTACGACAAATAAGAACAGACGATACATAATGTTAAATGTCCCCCTGTCCTATTTCTCAAAGCATAATTATGTGTACAATTTAATAAATATTAAATGACTGCTTCATACTCGTCGTTCTATACTTGGATTATGTGAGGTTGCAATATATACAAAGAGAGGTATGCAAAATTTTCAGATGTCCAAAGATGATTCTTGCAATTTATAATGGTTGCAACGTAGCAGCGTAGCAAAGCACGGGCTATGGGTAATATAATTATAACCCACACTTAGCGTTATAATTATATAACCCCTTGCTTTATATAAACTTTCTTTAAAATAACACAACTTGAAAACCGCGAGAAATAAGTAGTTAGGTTAGGAAATAGGCAAAGGCCGGCAACGCATTTGTGACTCCTCTGGTGTTGCTAGTGTCCATGGGCGGCCCCCATCTCATAAAAAAAGGTCATTTTTAGTCAACATGTAAATGTGTGCATGTGATGTGTAGGACGTGGCTTTCTCTAAGATTAAGATTGATCCAGAATAACCACACGAAGAAGGTTATCGCTAATTGCACAAGATATTTGTGTTTCCACTAAAGATGAATAGGTACCCCACTACTCTTATTAGCTACAATTTACACATACTACGTAACGAAGCCCTAACGAACTGGAAAGGTCCTTCTCACATATCCCATCCTTGTCATATCTACAAATGAGTATAGTTGCAGTCGTCGTCGTGCGTCACAAAGTCATCGACGCGAGAACTGGGTCGGCCATATTTGTCGTTTTGGCGGGAAACGGCGTCAAATTGCCGCCGCCATGGACATACGCCACAATAACACCCTTTGTATGGTAAACATTCGTAGCCTGTCATCATTACATCGCGGTACGATTCACTAATTCTGACGGCCGATATTGTTAGAATTGTATTTGTTAGATGATAATATCTGTGACGAATGTGAGAAGTAAACAATTTTGTTATGCCCAAAAGATTTTTAAAAATGTTAATTATCTCTGGTATTGGGTTCATAGGGCTGTAGCAAGCAGGTTACGTGATTTTATCACTTTGTATTCGATATATTATAAAATATTAAAAAAACTAGGTATCCCTGCACTAGGCATTTGACCCTGAGATATCAGTTGTGAGTTGTAAGTCTCATTTGCCTGGTTATTTCATTGGATACACTGCCCGTAAAAGCAGAAAATATAATGTTTACACATACTTGCTTAGCGCCAAGAACATCTGGCTGTGATGAACAAAGCTGACACAGCGAACAGGCCTTTGGAATGTGTAAAACATTTAATTTTGTTAATAATTGGCAATTTGGAAGAGTACATTTTGTGCCACATTTCATCTGGTTTTGAACATTATCAGGGGTCCACCGCCGAACCTATGTACCTATCAATTTTATAAATTGTTGAAATGGCATTATATAGAATCGTGATTAATATACATAAGTAGTCTATGAATTCATCTATGAAAACAGCATTTACCTGTTTACAACAAATTATTATAAATAACTAATACCTAAATGACACATCCGTTGTCATCAGCCATGATAAATATGCACGTATATTTTATGTATTTAGTAATTGACGAAAACCTCAATTCTGCAAAAGTAACTCTGTCTGTTAGTTATCGTTTTACACCTAAACCACTAAACAGATTTCGATAAAATTTCGACAAACATAGCCTATGCTCTTCACAGATGATTTATGCCTTATTACGTTATTTATTATATAGGTACTAGCTTCCGCCCGCGCCCCTCAATAAAGAGGCTATCTAACACTGAAAGATTATTTCAAATCGGACCAGTAGTTCCTGAGATTAGCGCGTTCAAGCAAACAAACAAACAAGCTCTTCAGCTTTATATATTAATAATATAGATAGATAGAGTATAGATCAGTGTAGATATCATGTATGTAAGCGTAGGTGTTTTAAGGGATAGGGGGCAAACAAGCAGACGGATCGCCTGATGAGAAGCGATCACCGCCGCCCATGGACCCGCAACATCAGAGAAGTCACAAGTACTTTGCCGGCCTAAAGGCCATTAGGCCATTAGAGCACCTGTAATAGATATAAACATATTTCAAAGCTATTGGAACGAGGTCAAGTAGACCATCAGACGAAAAGCGGTAATCAATCTTGACGAAGAACTTTTAAAAGCCTTCAAATGATACTTTTAAAGTGCTATGTCAAAATTTCCGCCGAGTATTATTGTAATGCGGTGTTAAATTATATCTTAGTACGAGAGGCGTCGTCTCTAGTTATTTAGAAGTGTAATAAAAGAATATTGTGGAAATTACGAAGTATTTTTTCTCCTGTAGTACCATTTCATTCTTATGAAGCGATTATAGTCTCATACACTTATGAGCTATTACGCCTAATACGTTTTACTTATCACGTTTTTGTGTACATAAAACCTTTTTTTTTCATATAATATCACTTATTTTTATAAGAACATAGTAAGGAGTTGAATACGTACAGTTCCGAAGAAATAACTGTGCTTAACTAAAGTATTGATTAACGAAAGGATTTGCAGTGATAGATCTCACGATAAAAACTCAGCGTACGACCGTAATGTAATCGGGAATGGGATCGTAAATGCTTCCCTTCGTGATCATTGTGTCTGCTAATTTTGATATTTTGTTGTATAAAATCATTTATTAAACTCAGTTTTTCTGCGGGGCCGTTCGATTCTGCTTACTTCAGAGTAGTATTTTTCTTAGAACTGTTCATTTCTCTTTCTTTCTTTACTATTTTGAGTATTTCAAGCAAAATTCAAAAGCTCGTCTACAATAGCACTGATTTCTCTAAAATTACGATACAAAGTCAGAAATTCACGCCCAAATATAAAAATCTTTTCACGCTTTCAAAAGCTGTGCGATATCTCTATACGGAGGAGACTAATGTATTTTGTGAAATATGTTCACAAAATCCAGTTTTCTGCAAGTAATTCTTTTATCAAGTCGCAAAAAATATGTGAGGTGACTTGAAAAGTATCGGTATCACCGCCAGGGGAGTTTAAATTCATGCCGCGATTCGTCGAGGCGAGATTTAATTCAGACTAAGGCTGCGTTTCTACCAGAGATGTGCGTAAAAGCCGAGTGGTGCGTAAGAAAAAAAACCAAAAGTCACCAATCTGTGACATCACCAAAGCATCCTATGGGTGGGTGACGTATACATCAGAGGCTGTATTACGATGTGTTATCGCCATCATTTTTAGGTTGTGAGAATGGGATAGCGCTATTTAATCTGTAGAGCGGCATCCCTCTCTTTCAATCTGAAAATGATGGCAATATCACATCATAATACGGCCTCAGGCTTGCGAGTTGTACGAGTGGATTACATAGTGTGCTCTGATCGCACGCTGCGCCTGCGCTAGGCGCACGAGATCTTCGTGCCGCGCTGAACTGCGCTAGCGTTGCATAACTACATGCGCAATCTACAAGTGCGCATTATGCAAACCATGCGTGAGTTATAATTACAGTGGCGGTTGCCACATGTATACAAGCCCTTAGAAGCTATTTTCTATCAAGCGGACGGACGTAATACTTAACGAATTGCAACCTCTGACAAATACGGCAGTCGATTTTTAAGTTGGTATCGCAATCACGCGCAACTACGGAGTCGGGCTATTTTTGAATTGAATTTAGATTACTTACTCTGCGTTCAAATGCGTTAAAATGGGACTTCCCATTTTATTTTAGTGCCTTGGGTGGACAATTGATTGGCGGGTAGGCTTGGGTGAGTGTCATGAAAATGGATCGGCTTCAGGTAACAATTTGCGGTAGGCGGAGTAGAATGATAGCAGCATTTTTAACTGAAGCGGCGTGACTTCAGGCGTTCAAAAGGAATTTATATTTTCTTTCATCGTAGCTATCCGAATTAATAATGAGGTATACAATTAATTATTGCAATAGTAGCATGGTGTTTGTATTTAAGTATTTTTTTTTAGGAAAAACGTAGCCCCGAACCCTGTTTTACTCCTGTATCGTGGGTGTGTTTACTAACACAAATTATTCACACACACAAACACACAACATACATCAACTGTCTGTAGCTCTTACAAATATTTGATCCGTGCGGGGATCGAATCCACAACACGTAGCGTAGAAGCCTATCGCTAAGCCGCTACGCCAAACGTGCCATCTTAAAAAGTAATTTTTTATCTCATGATCATAAACGATAATTTTTAAAAGTCGTACCTAGATAAGTTTCACGTTTTCAAAAGGCTTAGAGAATAAATTCAGTAACAAACTTCGTAAATATATTGGTTTTAAATAATACTGATATTCGTTTTAGGTACTTACCTTGTGGGTGTAGACGAGCCTACCTGCTTTTATAAAGAATCGAGAATAACGGGAATCCCTAATGACATTGCTCGGCCTGGGAATCCAACCGAGGAACTCACGTGCGTAGATACCTTGCGACAAATACCTATACTATAATATTCTACCTAAAGAGGAAAGATTTGTATGTATGTAATGAATAAACTCAAAAAGTATTGGCCGAGTTTGGCCGATTCCAAAAATTCTTTCACCATTTGATTGCTACTGTAGAATATTTTGAAAAAAGTTAGGGATTTCTCCACGCGAGTGAAGCCGGGGTGGGTCGTTAGTTTATATATATATAAAAATGAATAAGACAGAACAACGTCTGTCGGGTCAGCTAGTTATAATGATAAAATGAAAACAGTGAATAAAAAATAGAACGCTTTATTAACCAATATCAAGAGGGTAATATCACAAAATTGATGACACTCGAGCGATGTGAATTAATGAAAGCGTGAATGATTACTTTTATCGCATTGATAAGCTCAATAATATAATTTTTCTCTTGAATATTTAAAGAATACCTTTTTAATATCCGGATTTGTATGCTATCAACCACAATGAGGGGCCGATAAAAACATATAAAGCTATTTTATATAGACGGTACTTAGATGTAGTTTATGCATAACAGTAGTACATGCCGCGGCGAAAAAAAAAACATATTTTTGTTTTAGGGACTTGTGGCTAAGTAATAACTAAGCTGGCCAACCGATCTGTGAGGTTAAGCGACTCTTGCCGCGGTCAGTTTGTGGATGGGTGACCATTCTTGACACATTGAAACTCCTCTATGCCCTGCTGGAGATCACTTAAAGTTTGCGGTCCCGGTTGTCAAACGAACTTATATGACATTTGGAATAAACCTACTTTTTACGAATTTTATCTCGTCGTATTGATATTATTTAATGTCTAATATTCGCGTAAGTGTCAGAAACCAGTACCTATCGTTAGTGACAGTCAGAAACCAAAAAAGCCTGAAAACCAATCTATCTTTAGGATATAAATATGGTCCAGAATTCCGGTTGCGGAGGTCGGATGGCGCTTGGGCATTTCGTGTAAAAATTTAGCCGCATCTGGTGAGATTGGAAGCCGACCCCATTATAGTTGTGAAAATATTAAAGATGTTACTTGCTCTCTAACAGCCGAAAGTAATATAACTTATCTCAGGATTGCTATCCCTACTGGAGATCGAAATTTGACATTACTTTTATGGAATTTGACATTTATCTTATGTCAAATATCAATTTCCTGAAGGGAAAACAATCCAGAGATAGGTTATATTAACTTCGGCCGTAAATCTACACATGTGGATCGTACGTATGAACGTATGAACTATTTTTAAAAATCACCCTTAACTATAGATTATGTATGAAGCTAAATATATATTTGGTATAAAAAGGTCGTCTCTAATAATGCCGATAAAAGATATTTTGGTACATTGAAGGTTTGATGGAATTATTATTAGATTTTCGCAGTGTTAAAAATATAGCGTCACCAAAAATATATATTTTAAGTAAATAAAATGGCATGTGTTTGAGTCCAGAGTAGTGTAAAACAAACAACGGTATTTCATAAAACATATTATAACGCCCTATTCCTCAACACCGGTAGACAGAGATGTCATCATCATCATCATCATCAGCCTATATTCGTCCACTGTTGGACGTAGGCCTCTCCTAGTGAACGCCACAGAGCCCGATCTTCGGCTTTCCTCATCCAGTCACTGCCAGCTGCCTTCCGCAAGTCGTCACTCCACCTGGCCAGCGGGCGCCCTACACTACGTTTGCCTAGTCGCGGTCTCCACTCGAGAACTCGTTTGCTCCAACGATTGTCGGTTCTCCGACAGATGTGACCGGCCCATTGCCACTTCAACTTGCTAATCCTTTGAGCTATGTCGGTAACTTTAGTTCTCTGTCGGATAACCTCGTTTCGGATTTTATCCTTCAGAGAGACTCCGAGCATAGCTCTCTCCATAGCTCGCTGAGCGACTTTAAACTTATGGACCAGTCTCACCGTGAGAGTCCACGTTTCGGCTCCGTAGGTCATAACTGGTAGGACGCACGCATTGAAGACTTTCGTCTTAAGGCACTGTGGTATGGATGACGAGAAGACTCGACGAAGTTTGCCGAATGCTGCCCACCCCAGCTGAATCCTCCTATCGGCCTCTCTCTCGAAGTTGTTTCTACCCAATTGCATAATTTGCCCGAGGTAGACATATTCCTGAACAACTTCGAGAGATAACCCATTTACGATAACCGGCCTCGGGGTAATAAGATTGTTGTACATAATCTTAGTTTTATCTATGTTCATCCCGAGACCGATGCGTCGAGAGGCATCAGCTAAATCGGCCAGCATCCGTTCGAGATCCTGCAGCGACTCTGCCATAAGGACTATATCATCTTCACTTGTTTGCGTCTATTCGAAATATCATGCATGAATTCGCTACCGACGATGGCGAGAGGTTCGGTGATAAAATGTAGCTGTGATAGGAATTTCTCAGAACAAAGTCCGTTATACAGGCGATAGAACATACACAGGGAGGCCAAGTGTCTTGTCGTGGTATCACTCCGGTCAAGGCGGCCCATTCGTACCGAAGCATGGCTCTCCCACGTGAACATGATATGGAGCCATTAAGCCTGAGAAGACACTTGGCCTCCCTGTGTATGTTCTATCGCCTGTATAACGGACTTTGTTCTGAGAAATTCTTATCACAGCTACATTTTATCACCGAACCTCTCGCCATCGTCGGTAGCGAATTCATGCATGATATTTCGAATAGACGCAAACAAGATCGCATCGGCGAATCGTGGAAATAGTACCGCCCATAATGGTGTATCAGATCCGCCGAAAGAATGGTTTCGAATCCGGATTGACACGCACTCTTGGAAGAGCATCGATACGGTGCGTGGCTATCGGTGGTCGGCTACGCGTTAGACACCCAAAGAACCGAGAGAAGCCGGTTTAAGAACATCGATATCTTTATAATTTGTTTTATAAAATGCTTGCCAATATATTACGGCAAGTAAAATAATTAAATCGATTGTTCTGTGCCTAGGAATCGAGTCACAGTCACAGTTCAGTGTTAGGAGTATTACTGAAGGAAAAACGTGACAAACAGTGGTTAACGGGTTGTACTATTTTCATAGGTTCTAACATGCTCCAAAAAGATATGAAACTTACCTACCTATTTAAATTTATTTATGTATACATCATTCTTGTACAATAAATCCGAGACATCAAACTTTAAAAGTAGTTAAAGGAAACTTTGCCTTTATTGCCACAGAAGCGATAAAAACAATGACAGCGCGAATTAATTCGTGCCAAAGTTTAGGCAAATTAAATGTCCGCTGTTTCGCTGTCGCCTCTGACCTATTAATTACTCTCTGGAAGACAAATGCAACCTTTATTATTTTGTATTGAGATCAACGCTTGTTTTGGGTATTTTTATTTATTTGTTTTGGTTTTTTATTTATTTGGTTTCTTTAGCTCATGGCTCGCAGATTAATTGATTAGAGAGGTTAAACTGGGCTTGCCACGGTCAGTTTATGGATGGATGAATATTCTAAGTATACCAAGACTCCTATATGCTTTGGAGAGCAAGTAAACCTAATTCAAAGAAATAAAATCAGTAAAAAAAACAAGAATTATTTCACATTAATAAAGCTGTACAAAATATAAATTATTATAATATTATCAGTTTTATTCATGTCTAAAAGATATATAATTTATCATAGAAAGTTTTTCTTCGCAGTAAATTCTTGACTGTGTTAATCATGTAATTCGTGTCTGGATGCAAAAATGATTTAATAATATCTATAAATAAATTCATGACATTCTGTAACCTTGTGACTGACTTTGGTATGAATTGATAAATGTTGCAGCCATTTGACAGTGAAAAATGGCTGCTTTTGCGAAGAATTCAGCTTATATAATATATTTTTACACTCAAATATTCATAATACATTTGGCATTTTGTGATCGAATACATCTTAAATCTAGTACTACAATACAATTTAATATGTATATTGCATGATAAGTTCTCGTAGGCCGGGCGCTACGTGCTACGAGCTACGACTGCTACGCGATGTCTACGACACTCGTTAATATTACTTTTAAAGTTTTTTCTTACACCAAAGGCATACTTAAATATCCCATTTGCATCACAAATACTTACTTAAGGCCCATATATTTGCATTTTAAGTTAGTAAGAAATTAATTTTCAGTAGCCGTTTGTTGGGTTAAGTGGAAGTTCTTCCGCAGTAGGTTCATTTTCCTTGCTCAGAAATGTATATTTATTCATTTTAATTCAATATCGCATGATGAATTTCAAAATATTTGTTTACTACTATTATGCATCACGATAAAGAAGTACATAGTTGGACACCTAATAGACTGTATGAAGGTTTTAACATACGAAAAAAATAGCGCAGTTTAGATACTCTAAGGACGCATAAATCAATAAATTTTATGCGTCACAAAGTGATTACAAAATTTATTGATTTCTGCGTACCACTCTGAGCAAAATTATTAAAACCAAACCTTTTTAACCAATTCATAAAAATATAAAACGTCTTATAAACCTTTCATTGCATTTTGTCTTGTCACAAAATATTTTAATATTATGTGACAGGGAAAAGAAGTCCCTATTTCTTTGTAGTGAAGCATTATGTAACATGTAACTTTCTTCTACCGGCAAATAATTCCAAAAATATTCAGTCATATATCCACTTATTCTTTTTAATTTATACGCAATTTATTTACATTGTTCTAATATTATTATTACCATTTACTGTCGTAGGCATAATTCTCCTGTAAGAAAGAGATAGTTAAGGCTATAAAACCTTAGTTTTAGCACAGATAAAAGAATACTAGTTTTAGTATATGCATAACACGAGACACGTGTCTAATATTTTTATGTACCTAAATAATCTATGTGCAAAATTACAAAAATGTATCAAAAAAAAATCACAAAGTTAAAGCTTGTTATGTTGCCTGGTTGTCCATACAAAAACATGCTCACCACGTCTTATTACCCCAGCCCCACTGTGCGCCCACGCTTAGTGCCGCTATGACCTTTTTTGTTTTTTGGTCGGAGAAAATGCCTGGTGCATACGACACCTTCGGGGAAAGGTGAAGTTATGTGGGGCTCGCACCCACTAAAACTCCGTTTCTGCCTACGGCCGCTTTCATGGACACGGTTCCCTTCTTATACGCTGTGTCAAGCCCCCTTTCTACAGACGCCGTGCTATGCGGGTGGTATGATCTCCGGTCAACCACCTGCTGGCTACTGTTAGGGCGGCATCAGTAGGTCCTGCCATGACTTGTATTGTGCGCGTATAATAGCGGAAAGATACTTAGTGGAGCTCGGTGTCGCACTTGTCATCATCATCATCATCTTCATCTTCTTCTGAACAAACCGTATTCAGGTTTTGCAGATACTAAAAATAATGTTGCATAATATAGTCCTTTGAAGTACACCACTAATATAATAGTTGATAATCTTTATATTCAGTAATTTGAACTGTGATTGTAACTAATGTTTTAAATAATACTTTGTTATAAATCACCTCTAACATTCACACTTAACATGCAAATTCATTCTATATCTTGGAAAGTACCAAACTTATGCGAAGTCAAAATGGTTTATGGGTCATATAAGACCGTCTTAGTACTTAGCAACGAGCGGGTCGAGGACTTTGTTTTATCCGACGTCTTTTAGTTAGAAATTCAGACAGAAATATCCGCAAATACGAGTTAAGAATAGAGGAATAGAACGCAGACATTTATTGTTCAAGGTTTGTTGAGATATTAAAAAAAACAAAATAAATTCAATAAAGATTAAAAGCATAATTCCCTACATCTATCTTTAGATAATAACACTAGTTTACAGTACATCTGTTAGAAAATTTATCTGTTGCTGACTGCATATGATATGCTATTTTCAAAATATATAATAAAAATATTTTTATCAGCTCTAGTTTCTGAGTTTCAGCTATGTGGTATAAAACAGAAAAACTGTATAAAAGTACCTATAAAGCTTTCTTTTAATTAAACGTTGCCCCAAACTAGGATATTTTCCTGTATCCTGGGTGCGTTTACAAACAAAAATGCTCACATACACAAACGGTCAGACCCGAAACAACTACCTGGTAGGTCATACAAATATTTGTTCCGTGTGGCGATTGAACCCACAACATGTGGTGAAGAAGCCGATCGCTTGTCTTCTACGCCAAACGTGCAGTCTTTTTTAATTAATCGTATGTAATCTATGCTTGCCAATTATCAAAATTTGCGGTTTTGGCGTGGAAAAGTAACAGAAAAACACACCGAGTTACTTTTGCATTTATAATAAACGGATTGACACAATGACGCGGTTAAAAAACCAAACAAATATTTTATCTCTGACACATACAGTAAATACTCCTTTCATAAGTTACGTAAACTTTCATGCGGTTCTGGCTTTACCGAATTCGTAATTTAAAATTACGGTTCGTGTAAAGCCACGTATATTTTCGGCCTGTTATTTCTCACGAAAATTGGGCCACAGATATCATGCTGTAACTTCGAGTTTAAGTGATGTATTAGATGCTGTAAACCTTCCATCGTGTGCTGTGTCGAGTTACATAGCTGGTAGTAACATACATACATGGTGATATAATAATATTATCCCTGTATTTTATTTTTATTTTATTAAAAAAAAGGTTTTAGTAAAGGTTTTTTTTTTAAGAAAGCTTACTAGCAATGTGGATCGCACATCACTAGTATTCTTGTTAACCCCTCGTGCTAAGCTAAAATGCTTGTGTTACGAGTCAGTTCACGTCGGTAGTGTAATGTGTGAGTTTCGAACCGGCAACCACATGATCGCAAGTCCGACGCCTTAGCCATTAGGCCACCGCCGCTATACAATGCCTAACCCTTCGAGGAATAGGTAAGGTGCGATGGCGTAGAATATTCTCTAAGTTGCCTTAGAACTGATACCGTTATATTATAATGAAAGAGCCAGCTATATCGTCTGGTCTGAGCCTTTAAGAGCGTGGCATTTGATACAAGCACGGTGGAGAGTTTAGTAATAATCTAAGAGATTCTCAGCTTCAAAGAAGTAATTAGTCCGCTTCGACAAAGACTAGAGACATCATATTTATTTATTTATTTTGATAAAAATATTATCAAGAAGACGATATCACCTATTCTGACACTTACGCGAACATTTGACATTGATAAAACAACTTTTCACGGATTTTAACTAAGTATTATATATATTTTTTTTATAATTAACGAAAATTTAAGCTCTGTGATGAAATGTCAGTAATTCGTCCAACTACTTAATCTACTCGTGGTCAAGGATGCTGTTAAAGATCCGAAACGTCGGGAATTTATATAATTATTATTAATATTATCAAAGTATCAATATCTCTATCGCTTCTCTTCTTCTGCTTCTCTTCTTCTTCTCTATCTCTATACTATTATAAAATTGTAAAAATGCTGTTTGTTACGGGTTGGAGCAAAAACTACTGAATTGATTTTAATTTTTTTATCATTGTTAGAAAGTGCTCCATCTTAAAAACTGGTGAATTTCTTATCACAATCAATTAATCGAATCCTGTGAATCCTTTCATGAATAGCCGAAGTGTGTCCGAAAAGGCTCGGCAGGCTGTAATTGGGGGTGTGTTGGCGCCGACACTAATGTATGGTAGTGAAAGTTGGGTATGGCAGAAGAGACATGAAAGTAGAATAAATGCTGTAGAGATGAGAGCGTTGCGAAGTATGTGTGGGGTAACTTTGAAAGATAGAGTGAGAAACAGCGTGATAAGGGAGCGGTGTGGTGTGAAAGAAGGTATAGTAACACAGATTGAGAAAGGTATGTTAAGGTGGTTTGGGCATGTACAGAGGATGGATGAACGGAGATTGACGAAACGAGTATACATGATGAGTATGGATGGAAGAGTTGGAAGGGGCCGACCTCGACGAACGTACGACAACCAAGTTGCGGCCGTTCTTAAAAAAGGACAGGTTAAGAGCACCCTAAACCGACGTTCATGCATGAAGAGGTTAATGAACATAGATGAAGCGAAAGTGGTATGCCAGGATCGTAGCAAGTGGAAATCTATAGTCTCTGCCTACCCCAATGGGAGACAGGCGTGAAAATATGTTTAAATATGTATGTGATACAGCTTGACCTCTCTGATGTATAGAGGCCCATACAAGGAAGAGATCATCACTGTTGGTTTTATTTAATTATTTTTGGAATCCATTTCTAATCCTACTATACCTTCAGGTGAGCGAAGCCGCGGGCAAAGGCTAGGAACGCTATAAAATTCAAAAAATTAGTTTCATTTTAAGAAAACGATAACGTATAATAATATTTCCTACTAATATTATAAATGCGAATGTTTGTGAGGATGGATGGATGGATGTTACTCTTTCACGCCAGAACGGCTAAACGGATCTGGATAAAATTTTGCACAGAGATAGATTATAGTCTGGGCTACTTTTATACATGGGCTACTTTTTATCTGAAGTCCACGCAGACGAAGTCGCGGGCAGAAGCTAACATTTAAAACCGTGTAATCTATACTAATATATAAAGCTGAAGAGTTTGTTTGTTTACTTGAACGCGCTAATCTCAGGAACTACTGGTCCGATTTGAAAAATTATTTCAGTGTTAGATAGCCCATTTATTGAGGAAGGCTATAGGCTATATATCATCAGGCTACGTGGACGAAGTCGCGGGCAGAAGCTAGTATACTGATAATTCTGGTTATATTAAAGTTAGAAAAAACGTAAAACCAAAACACTCATTTAATAAGATAATGTTAATTATGTCTATAGAAACATTCTCTTTTTATTATATTGTTGCACCTACCTTTTCCTGTCTCTGCAACACGCTAAGGTATACTGATAGAAAATGCCTTAGGTTGTGCATAAAGAATTCAATAAAATACATAGATATTATAGTGCTAAATGATAAAGATAGGTGTAATGTAATGAGTGGTTGACTGTTTTGGTAGGCCTTAGTCTTTTGACTTTTAAATTACTTAAACTTCTGAAATCAAAAGAGTGATTGAATTCATTATCAAAAACTTCTATCTATGTATATTTTTAATATCAGTTTTTTTACGCAGTTTAAAATGATATAAAGTCTTGAAAACATAAAATTTTGTTGAATAATATAAAATGCCAAATGGTTTAATAAAACTTGGAGCTATAACTGAAATATGTTGAAGCCATTCGCCCGAATTAGCATGTCGAAGCGGCCATTAGCAGCAGGTCCTGCTTTATTGCCGAAGTTCTCGTACAGACTGCTCACATACCAATAACTGTCACTGTATAAGTTCTCTTAGAATTGAAACTTTCCAAATAGTTCTGCATTCCTGGTACTTGCTGACAATGTCAGGACTTGACAGGACACGATAATTAACTCAGAGGTTTCTGTTTATAATAAATATTAATACTACTTATGTTCTTCATATAAAATAATAAAAAATCTGTGTCTGTACATATAAAAAAAAGATATAAAAAAAAACTGAAGATATTAAAAAAAGTGGGTTAGGGTATATGAAAGTCTCCGAATCGAAAAATGTGATTTTTTTAATTCTTGTCTCTCTGATTGTTACGAGTTGACGCATAAACTATTGAATAGATTTTAATTTCATTATTCGGTAGAAAGATATACTTTCTAACAGCTCCAACTTAAAAACTGGTGAACTTTTTATCTCAATTAATTGGGCGGATCCTCTCTGATGTATACAGACCCATACAAAGAAGAGATCATCACTGTTTGTTTTTGATTAAATTATTTTTCGGATCCATTTTTAATCTTAATATAGCTTCACGTGAGTGAAGCCGTGGGCAAATGCTAGTAGTAGGTACATAAAAACCATGTGTTTACTAATTTACTAATAACATACATACATACCATCACGCCTGTATTCTCTTCCTGTTAGGCAGAGGTGTACTAAGGTACACCCACAGTTCGCCGGTATGTTTAGGTCCCATGTAATAGGGGGCGAGCCTATTGCCATTAACCGGGCACAATTTCCAAACTCCGAGCTGCTACTGAGAATTTCATAGAAAAACCCAATAACACTTTGCTCGACCTGGGATTCGAACCCAGGACCTCTAGCGTAGCAGTCGCACTTGGGACCACTAGACTAACGTAATCTCTAATATTCAATACTTCAATACTCTAATAGTCAATTTACTAATACTTATCTATTAATACGCAGTTAGTTATTTGTATGTTATATAGCATCATCATATTTCGCTGTTGACCTATCTAAAGAGATCCCGTTTTCTATTCTCCTACATCTTGCCGTGCCGACAAGGCCCACACATGTTTCTTATATTATACCATTGTAACATCAATTTAACTTGTGGAGTGCAATAAATGTATTGAGTATTGAGTATTGAGTTTCTGATATTTCTCGATTAGTCACAATGGTTATATTTATCTTCTATATATATAAATCCACAAAAAAATCATTAGGCACAGCTGGATCCACCGCAGTTCAGTGTACATTTGGATCCTCCAAATAATACATTTGGAGCCTATTTCAGAGCGCTCATAAAATTTGACGACTCTTAGAACCCAATTTACCCATTGGAACCCCGTAAACTTGCATAGAGCCACTAATTATTAAAAGTTATGTCGGTATTTCATTAAAAAGTACAGTTTACCGTTGATACATCGAAAAGTAAACACACTATAAAGATTTCAATTTCAGGTGCGAAGAGTGGTATTAGACAATATGCCTAAAGGTGGAGCATATGGGTATTATGAAACTAGTTTTGTGGGCCCCAATCGTGTTGTTGTAACCAGGTTTTATGTCCGACCCTACCCTCCGCTTTTAATTACCGGTTTGGTCAATGAGCACTATGTCTACCTTGACGTGGAACGGGCGAAGATTGCGGGCGAAAACAAAGTGGATTGCACGCGTTTATGGTAATATAGACGTCTGATTATTCGTGTAGGTTTACTTTTATCTATTGAGGTCTAGACAAAGTAGGTGTGTTTAAAAGGAGTATTCTTTATAACCTTGGGTGTTGCTCGCTTAAGTATTTTTTTATTAAAAACATTTTAACGAAGCAAAAATGTATCTGACAAGACTCCAATAACCAATAAGAACGAGACGTATATTGTTGAAAAGCTATCCTAAATTATAATGAGGTACCTAGTTATAAAATTATTAGAATTTTTAATGTGCGGGAGTTTGGATTTGTGCCCGGTTAATGGGATTGCCTCTTATTAAATACATGTGAGTGTACGGTAGTAGGCACACCTCTGCCTAACCCTGCAGAAAATACAGGCGTGATGGATATGTCATATTTTATTGTCTGTATTTGTCCCTATCAGTCAGTTAATAACTAACTAATCTTTTTAGAACGAGAACTATTATTGTAAAGCTCATTTCGACGATAAAGAATGAAGACAGTCTCAGAGGAACTGAAGTGTTTACTCGAAAAGCAGTCTAGGATAAACTGTTCACAAGAACAACAAAGTGAACCAAGCAAGACAAGATAAACACTTGCAAGAACTGTTTCAGTTTAGTATTTAATCATAGCAGACTCAAGCAAGGATAAATTCTGCAAGAATAACACTCTTTGTACCTACACGCCATTGTACCTATTCATACCAACATAATTTGTAAAAATGTAACAATATGGTGTACAATAAAGAATATTCTATCTATTTATCTATCTATCTCTTGGCTTTCAGTAAAGTAAAATTATACATACCTACGTAATACATTTTAATGCCTCAGTCTTGTGGTCCCAAGCGCAACTGCTACGCTAGAGTTCGTGGGTTCGATTCCCGGGTCGAGCAAGTGTTATTCAGTTTTTCTATGAAATTTTCTGTAGTCGCTCGTAGTTTGGGATCTGTGGCCGGATAATGGCAGCAGGCTCGCCCCCTATTACATGGGACCTAAACATACCGGCGACCTGTGGGTGTACATTATTTAGTACGCCTCTGCCTAACCCTTCGGGCAGTACAGGCGTGATGGTCTGTTATGTTTATGATACATCTGATACTAATACATTAGGTGTTAATTAATTAATCGGCCTATTGAAGAGCACTGCTAGATAAAAGGTTTCGTACCTGTATTCGCCGAAGGGTATGAAGTATTATTAAAAAACTTCAACCTCTTCCAAAAGTTAATCAGGCTGAATTAGATCCAGCATTCTCCCATTTGCTACACAAGACACCTTTTTATGGGATATGGGGGCCAAACAAGCAGACGGATCACCCGATGACAACCGATTACCCATGGACACCCGCAACACCAGAGTAGTACCCAGGTGTGTCAAGTACGTTGCCCGCCTTTTTAAAGGGTTGAGACCTCTTATATTCTCACTCACTCGGCGAAACACAACGTAAGTGTTGTTTCACGCCGAATTTCTGTGAGGCCGTGGTATCACTCCGGCCTAGCCGGCCCATTCGTGCCGAAGCATGGCTCACCCACGTATTTTTATCCAACTAAGCTACCATCAACGTCAGCTAAAGTTAAAGCCTTGTAGTTGTTACATTTCAATTCAGTGACGGTGCGGATCTTGTTTTGTTCACATTGGGGAGCGGGGGATGCATCTCATTGCCGATCTCTTTGTCGAGATGACCTAATTTGCACACCAACGAAATAGGACACCATTGCTATAAACAAATATTTGTTGCCAAATCCGAATTAAATTGGATTTTATCAGGAATTTGTTTATTGTTTAAAATTGGACGAATATACATACATATTATATCCTACTAATATTATAAATGTGAATGTTTTTGAGGATGTAAAGTTGTTTACTCTTTCCCGCCAGAAGCGCTAAACAGATCTGGATAAAATTTGGCACAGAGATAGATTTAAGTCTCGACTAACACACTTTTTATCTAGGTCAGACCCAATAATTCTGAAGACGTTGACGAAGTCGCAGGCAGAAGTTAGTCTAAGATAATAGTAAAATGTTAAGCTTCCCATGTTTTCCTTTGAAATAACCGTATTACGTGGCTATAGCGATGATTTTTGTATTGAAACTGTACTTATAGCTTGAGGCATTATCGTATGTGCTTAGGTAAATCGAACCCTAGTATTTCGAATGCAAACACAGATCAGTCATCACTCGACCGAAAAACTGCAAAAATTAACCTATCAAGTCCCGTATTATACATAACATACCTTCACGCCTGTATTCCCCGAAGGGTAAGGCAGAAGCAAACTAATCTACACCCACAGTTCGCCGGTAGGTATGTTTAGGCAACATGTAACAGGGGGCGAGCCTATTGGCATTAACCGGGCACAGATTCCAAACTCCGAGGTTTTCCTCCCGAGGTCCGAGGGAAAAACCCAATAATATCCTGGACCTAGCGCGACTACTACACTAGAGCGTAGTTGTCGCGCTCAGGACAGTTTTATACACAACGCAATATTTATTGTCTGGCATTCGAATGTCAGCATACGGACGTTGCTGACTGAATTAATATTAATTTACTTTAATACCCATATTCTACTCATTATCCATTTGTAATCGTACGAACAGGTCACGCCGTGGCCTACTTTTGCCGGCAACTACACAGTTTTAATTTAATGAACTTTTTAAAATCATTAAAGGAAGGAACGGAGATGGCCTTAGCTCAGCAAAAATCTTGAGTTTATGAAGATACTTCCTCTAATAATTTAATGGAATGACTGACGGAGTCTGCAACGTCTTGATACTTGATAGCAAAATGGAACACAAATTTTACTAAAAATTATATGTTGGAGCATGAATAAAGGGTTGTAATCACACTCAGGCAAATATCTTCTGTTTAACCATGTCCCAGTGATGTTTTTAAACGAGTTTGTCGTACGATCGTAAAGGTACTCTAGCGCGCGGCGGTGAATCTCTCCTGAGAATTGTTAAAGAATACCTCTAAAAAAATCACGTCGATAGTCGCGGATCAAGATTTTTTGGGAATTACAGCGTGTTTGAGTCACTGAAGAGTATAGAGGAGTTCTAATCCATCATCTTTTGGACAGTGTTTGGAATAACTCTGGGATAAATTAATAATAATAATAGATTCGAAAATAATTTCGAAACTACGGCAATATACCTGTATTACGGTTGGTAAAGAAGTCCTATTCAATCACAGGCATCTAATAACCCAATTATTTGAACTACGCAACCATAAAAAAGTCAATTCAAAAAGGTATTTTCAATTTAAATTTATTAAAAACAACAAACTTCTTGATTGATGCGACGTGAATCTAATAAACCTGTTGTTTTGACTTACGAACGGTCCTAATGGCTCGATAAACATATTTTTTCGTAAACAACTTGAACGTAAACATATAACCTATGTATAGAGAGATTTATAATATTAATGGGCTCTTAACGATGTGGAAATTATAAACAAATAATATTTTATTTTTATTCACCTTATAGTTTATACTCGAGTTTCCTGGTTCTGGGAACTATATTAATTTGTAAACAGACATAACATCACGAAAGGAGAGGCGTTTAGGTACCTACCTCTATGAGATACTTCCGTATTGTTTGCGCAACTAAGACAAATACTTTTTAGTTCTGATTAAACAAAACCTATCTCTCCATTGTTTCCATGACAATCGCAATTTGACATAAGCTCCATGGAAGTTTTGTCACATTTCGATCTGCGATAGGGAAATAGAGACAATCGAGAGATAGGACAGGTATTAATTCGGCTGTAAGTCATTATCGATATCGCTGTTTAACCACGGGCTTCACTATAATTTACAGTTTCATTTTATTCCATTAATATTATTTAAAACCATCTATCGAAGTGGCATTCCTCATTATAAACAGATGTTTCGTGGTTTTCCTGTTTGCCTATTTAATTAGCGGGTGTGCATAGACCTTGATCTAACTTATTATTAACAAAACAATACAAAAATGCTCTCATTTGTCTATAATGTTTCTTATGTAGTTTAACTGATCCACTAAATTGCTCCAAAGTTGGTTTAGTTTTCCGATTTATTAAAATAAACTTCTGCGCAATTTCGTGATTTCATTATGTTCACGCAGTCTAAAATCCAGGTCCAGATTTTGTCTATTTCTTTGCCTCTTTTGGTTTGGGCCTCCATTTTCAATTTGAGAACTGATGTCTTATTCTGACTAGATAACAAATCCGTCGATAGATTTGCTTACTAGAGGTAGGATTTTGTCATTACTTGTATGGTCCTTATGTCAAAATTCTATCTTTAGTAAGCATGTCCACTGACTGATTTGTAATTCCGAGCCTGTAATCGTAGATACGACTCAAACTAGCCTGTGAGATAGAACCTATACCATACAAATCAAGTGTGGGTGGGTGTACATAAAAATAACATTTTTTTGTATGGCTCTAAGAGTAATTTAAAAACGGTATTACCTGGTCCCGATTATCACAGTTTATCAGTATATTACACAGTAGTTTATAGTATTAGATATCGTCGGCATTTCCAAGCTGACGACCTGTGAGAAGATACACCGAAACAAATTCAGAGGCTCTTTAAAAGTCCAGACAGAGCTCCTATAATATGAATGACACAATGTAGGGCAATGTTTGAAATGGCACTTTTAAAAAAAAAGAACCATAGCGGCACGCATGCCTCAGATTTTTTTTTAATGTTTACTAATTTATTTAGAACTTAATACAAACAAAACTTGAAACCTAAAAGCTAAAATGCAATCCATAATTATCTATATAAAATAATACTTTAACTTTCATCTAAATTAAATTAATAAAAAATTAAGTCTATTCATAATTCTTGTCTAAGACTGACATGAATCAGATATTGTGTATAATATAAGGTAAAATTTAATTTAAATCATTTTAGGTAGGTTAAATCTTTTTTCGAAATCTCGTAAAAACTTTTTCATTGCTTTCTTTTTGCTTCTATGTTCGTGCCTAACCTAAACATTGCGTAAATAGTGTCAGCCAATACAGAGTGCATTGGACTAGCCCGGCTGTCTGCACGCGGCACCCCACTAACCTATTTTTGGCTTGGCCCCACGCACCCACGACTTCGGCGGAAAAATAAACAATATTTATTTATACCATTGTTTTACGGATGTTATTATCCTGGTGATCCAGGATATAATATCGTAAAACAGAAATGTCTGATAAATGATAATTATTTATGTAATTAGATCTTATCTATATATATAAAAATCAATTGCTGTTCGTTAGTCTCGCTAAAACTCAAGAACGGCTGGGCCGATTTAGCTGATTTTGGTTTTGAAATTTATTTATTTATTTATATTTCATTACTATGTTTGTGGTAGTCCAGGGAAGGTTTAAAAGGTGAGAAAATATGAAAAAAATGTTTTTCTGATGCGGTACGTAGTTCGCCGGGTCAGCTATACCTACGTATAAATACTTTTACAAGTCAATGTTTTAATTTGTTTTTAATAGATTGTGCCGATACTTTC
Organism: Acronicta leporina; assembly: GCA_947256265.1. Taxonomy (NCBI): domain Eukaryota; kingdom Metazoa; phylum Arthropoda; class Insecta; order Lepidoptera; family Noctuidae; genus Acronicta; species Acronicta leporina. The sequence goes on from OX366514.1 coordinate 4,912,668, forward strand.
TTTTGGTATGTTGAGATTAATTAAAAGGCGACTAATACAATTATTTTTCAGAGAGATACCTCGGAAATATATACATCGACATTATCGATGAGGTCTTTTTATATAATTACTAGCTTCTGCCCGCGGCTTCGTCCCCGTGGAATTCGGTCTGTCATCACATCACATCACATGAACGGGACAAAAAGTATCCTATGTCCGTCTCCTGGTTGTAAGCTACCTCTCCACCAATTTTCAGCGAAATCGGTTCATCCGTTCTTAAGTTATAAATGGTGTAACTAACACGACTTTCTTTTATATATATAAGATGTATAAGCAAGCCAAATGTGAGAGATACCTACTTATTTTAGTATGTAACATTACAAAATATGTATGGGTATTGTTGTTTTTGCACCCTCACGGCGTTTCATGTTGAACCCTACTTTATCTAATTGAACCAGATTATTGCAATAAAAAACTTGAAAAGGAGTTTATCTACACATACGTATAAAAGCATACACCAGTTGCGAGTACCACGCACGTCAGGTGTGTAGTACTCGCAATTGGTATATGACAAGATAAATGAAAGTGGAAGAAGCAAAAGAAATATGCAAGAAACGTAGCAAGTGGCGTAGTAGTAGTCTGTATGAAGTTGCGAGTACTACCCACTAACGCACCTGACGTGCGTAGTACTCGCAACTGGTGTATGACAAGATATATGAAAGTGGAAGAAGCAAAAGAAATGTGCAAGGAACGTAGCAAGTAGTGGTCGGTAGTTTCTGCCTAGCCCTATGGAATAAAAGCGTGAGTGTATGATTGTATTGGCTTATTTAATTTAGGTACTGGCTTAGGTATTGGCTTATTTAATTTAGGTACATCGCGGTCATCGTTTACTAGTATTTGAATTTTCCTTCTTCACAAAAAGATTCGACTTGACCGTCCCTTATAGAGCTTAAATATACTATATAATATACGAGCAGACGGATTGCCTGATAGTAAGCTATTACCGCCGCCCATGGACACCCGCAACACCAGAGGAGTCACTAGTGCGTTACCAGCCTTTTAAAAGGGTAAGGGCCTACAGTATCCTCACTCATTCGGCGAAAAACAACATAAACGTTGTTTCTTGCTGGTTTTCGGTGAGGCCCTGGTATGACTTCGGTCGAGCCGACCCATTCGTGCCGAAACATGGCTTGTCCATGGTAAAAGAGTTTCTTACCTTCAACCAGTATTATTCAATAAAAACATTAATTTAATTGGATAGGTAAGTATTTACTACATCGACGGTACCTAATTTTATTTTAGGTAGGTAGGTATATATTTCCTCAAAAATTCCATTGGGCACATAGTGCTTTGTTTCACTATGAGTAATGATTCTGTTTTAGGAATATATTGTCCAATTTCATTGTTTAGTCAACGGTTAGTTTATATGAACCAAAGCCATCGTTTTGTTTTATCTAATATTTTAATTAATAATACCTACCATGCTTTTCAAATGAAACTGATTTAATACAACATATCATTTTTATTTAATTCTCTAATATATAAAGCTGAAGAGTTTGTTTGTTTGTTTGCTGGAACGCGCTAATCTCAGGAACTACTGGTCCGGTTTGAAAAATTCTTTCAGTGTTAAATAGCCCATTTATTGAGGAAGGCTATAGGCTATATAATATATTATCACGCTACGCGAACGAAGTCGCGGGCAGAAGCTAGGTAAGATATTTTGAGGGTATGAGACGTCGAGATCTAGTTCAATTTATATAATAATCGTTTTTACGTTACAAGTAAAATAGACACCCCGAAGACAAAAATAAGAAGACGAAACTTAATTGGCAATACTTACAGTGGCAGTAGGTAACATCGTCATTCGGTACCAAAAATATTTAGGCATAGGCATGGTAATGATTGCTACTTTTCATTCATTTTAATGAAATTATGATTATTTTGCACTGCGATTTCGCACGCGACTGCGACACGCGAAATTTCGCAGCCTGATATTTTTCGTTCGCAATGAATTTTTGTTCAAAATGAATTATCATACATTCATATGATATGATACATTACTAGGGACACGTTATCATTACATTATTTCCGACTTTCCCTGGTAGAATGTAAAAAAAATACCTTTTATTGAAAATAAACCTTGTACTAGCATTTATGAACACGAGACAAAAATCAGCCAAAATTCGGTCGATCGTTCTTACGTGACGATATACTATAGAAAAGTATTGGGATTCACGGATTCAAAGTGAGTAAGATTTCTAGGGTTTTACAATAATTCTTTATTTAAGTAACCAACACCATTTCACAAAGAAACGTCAAACATATAAAGAAGAAAAAACAGATAGGCCGCTAGAGGCATAACAACAAAACTTTTTACTCTAAATGAGGTCTTATATATCTAAATATATGTTATAAAATTTATCATTTAACAAAAAGGGTCCCAATGTGTGGTCTGTAAGTGTAATACGTTATTTATTTAATGTTTTTATTGACTCGCACGATTCTGCAGGAAGCCATTAACCCATTAAGGTACACAATGGCATAATATAATGGCGACAAGCGATAGTTATGAGGCCTTTTCAAACATTTATATGATTGAAGCGATCTTAGATATAGTAAAAAGTCTTTAATATAGTGTCCATTCACGCTCTGAATTATAGATTTACTTTAGAACGGTAATATAATAGCTTAAATTGAAATAAAAGAGGAACATTTACCATTGTTTTTGGCATATATCGAACTTTTATTGAGACATATCGGGGAATGGACACACAAAAATTTACTCTTGTTTTCGTCCATGACTGAAACTCGGTCGTTAGTATTTGAGATTAGTACCATGTGATTTATAGGCCATAATGTCTTTTCTTTATTAGACTTATCTGCCTCACGGGCCAGAAGCAATGACCAAGATTAAGCGGATCGGGGAAGTTATAAAGACAAGATGAAAAAATGTATGTTCAAGTATAGAGTAGGATTTTCTGATAAGTATCTAAAAATCCAAAATGAAAATCAAATAACAATTTTCAACAGACAGTCAACTTTAAGCATCGTCAAAGCCTACGATCAGAAGCTACCAAATTAAGGTATATGTACTAGGAATAGACATAACCAACTAGGAAGAAGATATATCAGGGAAACCAAGATAACAATAGAAATCGGATCAAAATCGGCGAAGATTCTCGTGATATACACACAAAAAAATACAGTCGAATTGATAACCTCCTCCTTTTTAGGAGTCGGTAAAAAGATAACTGTTACGTTCCTACTAGTTCCATTTTTTATATACTTAAATCTGTAAATTTAATTTAGTTTCAATACATGAATTTATTTTTTATTCATCCAAGGGGAGTCCGAACGATACTGTTATTAGCGATGAGACTGCTGAAGAACCCAAAATTTAATTTAAAATCCTTAATTTAGATTTCATTGTCTACGTACAATTTTGGTTTAGTAGCAATATTATTTATTATCTAAGATGAATAAACGTTGTTAGCTAGGCTTGGATCATTATAAAACTTACATGGCACTGCTAGCTCTTCTATGCAGTAGCTGCAGGAGGCTGCCATCGGCCCCCGAGGAGCAGAGGCTCCGCGAGCGTGCGCGCCTCTCTCCCTCCCGGTCGCTGCGCTCGCGCCACCGCGCCATCAGGGATTCCAAGCACAACATGGCGCCACCATCGCACACCATCCGCGCCCGCACACACACCCAGCCTTAACCCCCTCAACACTTAACACACAAAACGTCCAGACACCTTTTACAACTAACCCCAATAAGTTCTGTTCTTTTTATTGCTAGTGTCGTAACAGTGAGCACGATAATAGCTTAGTTCGGGACCACACTACTTACGTGACTCATTCAAATGCATAAAGATATCGTCCCATTCTTATGAATTAAATGCAACTCGCGCTCGCCCCTAAAAAACCACTCAAACAGATTATACTGTACTACGGTAGTTGTATAATATTTATCACACTTTTCGACTTCAAATATTGGCGGCTAAAGTTTCTATGTGCTTTATTAACGGACGGAAGCCACCGAGAACACTGCAAATTAAAAATTCACTCGAACAATTAAACTTCGTCAGGCTAGCGTAAGTTAGTGATGTGCCACTTCATAAACAAAGTTAATCACGGAGTTTATCATATGGTAGACGGTGGGCAATAAGTTGGACTTACACGGAGAAACAATCACATTAGTAAATGGGCCAGTCGTAGCAGTTACATCACATGAAAAGGTAGTCCTGGCTTCATAACTTATAGAAGTTGCATCGAAACGGAGTTACAGTTGATTGGCGAACGCGATGTAGATTATGTGGTTACTTCTCGATTAAGAAGTGTTGTCGGGGTATTATTTAGAAGTTTCCCGCGGATAGACGAGCGGTCGTCCGTGGAGTTGACGTTTCGCTTCGAGCGCTTCTCGCCGACTGAACGAATGCAATACTACGGCCCGTAGCTGTGTCTACGCGATACCGCTGAAACTCCTTCCACCGAGCAAGTCTCACTATTTGTGTATAGTTAATGCCCGCGACCCTGTTTGACGCATTGTTATCACTCAAACTTGTGTAAAGTTTCACTTCTATGAATTAATAGTGGGTTTCATAAGTGCTAACGTAACGGGCGCATAAAATGTAATCACATCCTTAATCGTTTACATCAAAACACGCATATATTTTACGGCATTTACAGCAATTCCAAACTACAACAAAAATAGCTTTGTTCTTTTTTTATTTATAACCATTTTTTTTTACATGCGTAATCTTACAAATAATATTCCAAACTACATAGCAGTTTGTCGGCAATGTATTATGCAGAATGCGCTTCACGAGTGGGTCTTCCCCGAATCAATAATCTGAGTGTCGTTAAATCACGGGTGAATCGGTTTCTTCTAGGCAAGCGCTCTCTATCGTAGATCGCAGTGTCGCTTAACATCAGGCGAACTGGCGGTCAAGCGTGGCTTACACTTGTAAAAAATAAAAATAAAAATGTTGTTGTAAACATACTCGACTGGGCAAAATGCTCTAATGAAAAAAAAATACAATTTTGTACAATAACACTTAAAAATGCACATACTTCAAATGTATTTTGGACGGCTCATCTTTAATAATATGTATACAAAAAAAAAATGTTTATCAAGCATTTCCATTCATATGGAGTATAAGTATATGAAGAATTGGATGTACTTATAAGAACGCCACTTCAATCCCTCAAATGCGATTAGAATTTAAAAACGACGATCATCTCACCTGCGCGGCAAAACTTTTTAGTTTGAATAATAATTAAAAACTCCTTCCTTCTAGAAAGTCTGGCCGGTAGTAATCAAAAAAAGATCTCGCAAACTTTAAAACCTCTTTTCTAGTCAGATACAAGTATCTCAGTACTTTCAAACTGTGAGCTGTTGCAAATTACAAACGTGCTTCATACTCCATGGAAAGGCTGTATGCACTAGATACAGCGAACACATTGCTTTAGCAGCATTTTTCAAGCAACGGAAAAATAAAAAATTTTTTTTTTTTATCGAAACACGTGTACGTTCCAGGTTTTTTTAACAAATCAAGTTTATCTTTATATGGCAAGACGTTGTTGTTGACGATGTTTTGTAACTGTAATAAGATCTAAAAATAGGCATGTAAAAGGTAATAGGATTTTTTTCTGTCGTTGACAGATTTGAAACGACATAAGAAAGGGAGAAAATTTCTGAACTAATGATGAGGCTTTTAAGAATCTACAGCTACAGCTCTTTCTTTACTTTGGTGAATTATAAAAAATAAACGAAATAAAGAATGTTAAAATATTTCTGGTTTATTATTTTTGAGCATTTATATCAACTGTCTCATGATCCTTGTGGTCTTGAGCGCGATTGCTACGCTAGAATTCCTGGGTTCGATTTCAAGGTCGAATGAAGTATTACAGTTTGAAATTTGGGCTCGCCCCCTATTACGTGTGACCTACACATGCCAGCGACCTGCGTGTGCATATTAGTACGCCTCTGCATAACCATTGGGGAAATACAGTCGTGAACGTTTTCATAAATGTGTGGTAAGTATGTTATATCAACAGTAAATAACAAAATTTTCATAACGTGCCTTTGTGACTGCAAATATAATCTCGGTCCAAATTTGTTCAATAGAAGGTTTAATAGTAAAGACCTGAATAACCACAATTAATTCTTTGATGAATAGATTTCTAGAATACAGTCACAGAAATCAATTTTAAGTTAAATCGTCAACCTGGATCAAGTGGAAACTTTTTGGATAAATACTTTATAAATAAGACGTTGAAAATGGGAATGTTCGGTGCAGATGTTTACAATGGCAGTTGGTCGTCGGGTCGTGTCAATGAACGCTTTATTTCCGGAACTCATGCCAAAAGCGAAGGCATCTATTGCGTGACGTCATTTGTATCAATAAACGATTAGAACAAGGTAGATTTTCAAGAAATTTGTATTTTGGGAGGGGTAGTTTGAAGTTTTCTATTGTCAACATTGTGAATTCTAAGTATATATTAAACTAGCCGCCCGCGACTTCATCCGCGTAGCATGATGATATATATAATAGCCTATAGCCTTCCTCAATAAATGGGTTATCTAACACTGAAAGATTTTTTCTAATGGGCTCGCCCTCTATTACATGCGACCTAAATATACCGGCGAACCCTTCGGGGAATATAGGCGTGATGGTATGTTATGTTAAGAATTTTTCAACTACCTGTCTAAGGGGCCTTTGTCTGCAATTTCAATTGATTCAGAATTGTCGTACAATGGCACTAAATGATAAATAACATAAGAACTGACAGATTTCGTAACAAAACTGTCAAAAAAGCCTGAAGTCATTGAATGACGATTTTGACGCAATACGATAAAATTCTACTATTATATTGCACTAGCTTCTGCCCGCGACTTCGTCCGCGTAGCGTTATGATATATAGCCTATAGCCTTCTCAATAAATGGGCTATCTAACAATGAAATAATTTTTCAAATCGGACCATTAGTTCCTGAGATTAGCGCGATAATTAGTTTAGCGCAAGCAAGCAAACAAACAATCAAACTCTTCAGCATATATTAAAGTATAGATATAGATTTTGATTAATTTCATAAAATTTTTCATTCCACTGGTAATAATATTCGTAGAACTACCAACTTGCATTGTACCTATGTTGGTGATTATCCATTTACTATAAGTAGCATTTGATAAATTACGGCTAAAAACCAATAGGGTTTATGATTATAATAATATGGAAATTACTTACTTTATTTTAGAGTTTAATTTGTAAAATCGTAAAATAACGAAGCTTATTAGATATCTAATCACATCGACATAACTATGGCGTTGTAACGTTGTCTAATTTTTATAATAACTCGATTAACGAGTATAAAGTAGACGAAGGAACGCTGCATTCATTCTACTATTAAAGACAAAGATATTTATTGCTCAAACTGTGTACAAACAATGGCTACTAATAACTAATACTCAATAATTTAATTTTTTAATAGTGAAACCTGTTTTTTTATTGTTAACCCCCCGCAAGCTCTCGAGAGGTCGTTGTAAGAGCTTATGGAGGAGAGAATTACATTTAGCTACAATATATTTAATGCGGCTGGAATTCGTGCTTACTTTAATTTATTCTAGGTTTACGGCGGCTTTAATGTGAATAACAGACTTTGTATTTTAGAGCCTCAATAAGTACCTACAGCCACTGACGAAGGTCGCTACCTAAATCAAGTTCAAAATACTGTGGTGTGACTATGTTGCCCAACCGTCTGATCCATTTATATCAAAATAAATCGTAAATATATCAAAATGAATTTATAACAAAATATTCATGAATAAATATTCAAGAGTTCCATTTTATTCATAATAGCTGCCCGGCCCGGCTTCACCCGTTTACCCGTAGGAATGAAGCATTTTCCTGTGCCTAGTAAAAAGTAGCGTAAAAAGTAGCCTATGTTCATCAGGGATAATGTGGCTACTAATGGTAAAATAATTTTTCAAATCAGTCCAGTAGTTTCGGAGGCTATTCAATACAAACAAACAATCAATCAAATCTTTCCTCTTTATAATATTAGTGTAGACAAGCTGTTGCCCGCGGTTTAACTCGCATCCCAAAGGATGTCGACATGAGCGCCACCTAATGGATTCAACTATATGGACTGTCGAATGAATCTCGGCGCGCCCCATTGCTAACACGGGGCCCCTAGGCAGTTGCCTACACTGCCTAATGGATAATCCGGCCCTGGATACAATAAGTCCAAATCTATACTCTATACTAATATATAAAGCTGAAGAGATTGTTTGTTTGTTTGTTTGTTTGCTTGAACGCGCTAATCTCAGGAACTACTGGTCCGATTTGAAAAATTCTTTCAGTGTTAGATAGCCCATTTATTGAGGAAGGCTATAGGCTATATATCATCACGCTATGCGGACGAAGTCGCGGGCAGAAGCTAGTATTATATAAACGCCTTGCGTCACACATCGCAAACTTGCAATGGATTGAATCTTATGAAAGGATGAGTGAGTTATGAGTATTATCACATATGTTTACACACTCGACTGCACCAGTAAGAGTGGATTACGTTGTGACCTGCCACCCTGGGAGCTCTCTTGATTTATAATCCAATAACCCTTTGTTGTATACGGCTTCTATAGATTACACTGGCTTTGATAAACACAATTTACTATGATTCAAATAAAATGAAAACAATACGCTTGGTGGTGTCCCAGCTTTTTTATGACTATATACATAATACTATATTAAATACTAGCGACCCGCCCCCGGTTTCACCCACGCCGCTGCCCCGTTCCTAAGAGTCGTAGGGCTATGTTAAATAGCTTAAAAACTTCCTCTTGAAACGATCTTTCTATTAAAAACATCCGCATCAAAGTCCGTTGCGTAGTTTTAAAGATCTAAGCATACATTGGGACAGACAGACAGCGGGAAGCGACTTTGTTTTACATAGTGATAGATGAAATAATTCCAATAATAACGTTTTGAGCTAATCTCTGTTTCCAACAGGGCTTTTTTTCTTGATTCTTTATAGAAATCAATTATAACTCTAAGTAATATAAGGGTGGGCAAGAGACTGATATTAATTGTGATTGTACTCATGTTAAAGAACGTTCTCAAAGCAAGATTTGTTTTGCAAAGGATATTCATTTGAAGACTTGGTTTGTTAAAGTTGCCCTAGTAGATTTACTTGGCGTGGCTTCTACGCTCCAGGTCCAGTATTTCGAGTTTTGTACTGCGTAATAAATATTGTTAATTTTTGAAAGTGAAAGTTTTAGCCTACCTAAAATTCTATGAATTATGTCTACAATTCTATGTCTTGTGTATAAGAAATGAACCTCGGAAAATTTTGTAGCCTTTGTAGGCGTCTGTTTGTCTGCTAAGTTTACACAATACCCCTGGTCTACTCTCAAAGTTTTACAATGGAAAAGTATGTAGACTATGAAATAGGACTTTTTGTCAGGCTTTGGAAGATAGTGCGTTATCTGCGCGTTTAAAATACCCAGTGAGCAATAAACCTACGCCTTCACGGCAATACATTGATTTTTATTTCTTTCTTCAAAGCATTCGGCATAATTTCGGATTGATAAGAAATTGCGGCCACAAAATATACTTGCACCTAATATAAAACCCTTTCACTCCACAAACAGTAATGGAATTTTGCTTTGAAGGAATAGAAACAAAATATACACATGCCAAATATCAAAATTCAGTTTATTCTGACGTACAAACATACATATTTATGATATGCCTGGGTATGTGGTGTTGTCGTTGATTTATTTCGTAACTATGTTCTGCCCGCGACTGTAACACGTCTTATGTAGGTGAAACGTGAAAATAATATTTGTGTTACTTTAAAGTTTGTTTGTCGGATTAACTGTGAGCTTTGGTTTTAAACTTTATTCAATAAATACCTTAATAAAAAAGGTTTCACAGGATCCTTTCAATAGCTTACAATTACCATTAGTGCCAGATAAAATTTTATTTTGGATATAAAGCAATTTCTTTTCACTCTTACTAATTCACAACATCCGCAGCATTATTTTAAACAGTTAAACCTTTTTGATACGATCTATTTTGGTAGCTACACTTAAAACTTTCAGTCTATAAAATAATAATGGATTCTTAGCTCTCACCAAAAGAAATAACGTAATGTTCTTTTACATATTACAGATTTATCGAACAAGTAAAGAGATAAGTACTGAGGCTGCCGACTTTTATTTATCCTTAGTCTTATTACTTATTAGCCGTCATCGTTACCTATTACTTTAGGTAAGTATAATGGCCTGGCACAATTAGTTGAGTGGTCTGATAGAATTCCAACACTAAATCGATTAGGCAACAACAATATGCGCTAAACATGTTAATTAATGACGTGCCGGCTATGGTACGTGTTGCGGGTAAACATATAAATTAATTTCGTTAAGAAATTCCGCGAGAAATTTAAATTCAATCCTGGTAGGTATTGTTGGAGAAATGTGTCTGTCTGTTAGGTTTTTTTCGGTAGGTACTAATTATAAATAGTATAGTGGGTCACTCTTATTCCTGCCTGCATGCACAGTTGCTAAACTGTATGTGCCAAAATCTAGAATTTGTTAGCAAATTTAAGTACCTAGGTTTATGGGTGGATACCAATATGAACTGGAGGTCTCATGTTGACAATGTGTGTACAAGACTCAGGTCAATACTCAATAAGTTCTATAATCTAAAAACAAGATTGAGCAGGAAAACCTTACGTGTAGTTTACTTTGCCCTTGCCGAGTCACTGCTAAGCTATGGATTGAGTGTATACGGGCGTACATTTAAAACTTACTTAAATAGTATAAAATCGTTGCAAATTCGTTTTATGAAGTACCTTGTGAGCAGGAAAACTAAAAATGAGTGTAAAGATAATTATGACAAACTATTTCTTGAATGTAAAATACTTCCTGTCCACGAGAAGGTTAAGTACTTGGTAGTTCTAGAGCAGTTCTATAATGATCAGTACAAAATACAAGTAAAAAATACCTACAATACGAGGAGGGTCAGAGAGTGTAGATTGGTTCGATCAACAGTAAGAAACTACTATGGGAAGAGAACTAACAAGTACTTGGTCCCAACAATATATATTGTATTGTCTGGCTCAGACACACAACCAGAAATATTAGTAAATGGTCTCTTAAAAATCAACTGAGGCGTACACTAATCAGTGAGTTAAATGTTCATTAAATACATGTCGAAAATGTGAGTCGAATTTTTCCTTCACTAAAGTAGCTTTAGAATCTTAGCATGAAAAAAAAAAAAAAAAAAGGAAGCACAAAAAGATAGTTCATTAAATACGTCAAAGCATATATAATCGTCCCAATTAATGGTCACCTAGTGTCTGTTATCTTTGTTAATTGAAGATTTGTAAAATTTTAAGTACTTACTTATTTAAGGGAACTTGTTAATTGTATAAACAAGCGCTAATCCCGCCGACAAACTGTTTCGCAGTTTGGTGGGTTAATATCTATATGCATGTAAACTTGTTCCGAATAAATGATTTATTTATTTATTTTATAACTAAATATGTAAGTAACTTCAGAACGTAAAAAATGCACATTTTGCTGTAAGCTCTGAAACGAATAGGTACCTAAGCCAACAATAAGTTGCTTTCATTACTTATTTTATTTTTACGTCATGCCATTATTCGTAGCCTTTCGAATATTTCGACTTATTAATAACAGCTAAAGACTTACCCGTACCTATTTAGTATTTTAGCATATAAACCACTATACTTACTTAGCTTTGTTCTAAATTATCCTTATTAGTTATGAAACTCTATTCTAGTACGCTTATTTCTAATTGTTGAATACACGTTTATTTTTAATCGTAAGATAATTACTCTAAGATGCTGTAGTACTTACCTACTTTCTTATAAACAACTATTAATTGTAAATTTAAATACAAGTTAGCATTTGTACAAGTTGCGTATGAGAGGTAGGTATTTCCGTTACATTTTCCGTGTTGCTTACAAATAGTGCCCCGGCGAATTAATCTTTTGTCTGATATTTTAGTTTACACGTAGCATTCATCTCGTGCTAGCAAACGTTTGAACAGTAATTAACGCTCGTGGGTGTTCGATGAACCGGCTTCAGTGAACACAAAAGTCAATATTTTAAGAAAACAGTGAGCTTGTATACTCTTATATAATTAGAAATGCACTGTTAAAGGTTAGTGCAGTTCAAACTCTGTGAGACAGAACTTTTATAAACGTCATTATAAAAGATAAATATGGATTTTATAAATTCTTTTTCAATGAAATTAAATACCGGATTACAGTTCGGTCGCAAGAATTATTACGTACCCTATAATAAGTGAAGAAAGAAAGAAAAAAATAGATTTAATAAAAGTTCAAAATATACTTAGGTATCTATATTTACATATGAATAAAAAAAGTATTTTGGCGAAGTCCTTCAAAAAGGTCAGGTGCGTAGTACTCTCAACCGGCGCGTATGTATGAGAAGATGTATGAATGTCGCAGAAGCAAAAGAGGCATGCAAGCAGTCTATAGTTTCTGCCTACCCCTGTGGGAGAATGGCGTGAGTGTATGTATAAAAAAAGTGCATGTGGTACTATTGTATTGGTAACTTTTAATAGTGTTAAGACAGTCACTACAATCCTGATTGCAAAATGATTATATCAATTCGAGTCCCTTTACAGTGTGTCTAGTCACAGGCATACTGAGGCTGGCTCTATGTCTGAGAAAAATAGTTACCTATATTGCAATGCATAATCTGTGTTGTGGCCGTTGACTTGTACCCACTAACGTATAAAGAATGTTCAAATTATATTCTCAACGAAAATTCATACTACGTAATCCTCTGTGTACAAATGTGTTGAACATTCACCTTTATATTTGAATTTACAACAAGGGTACAAGTCAACGGCCAAGTCACACAACATTAACTATAAATAATAAAGAAATCGCAGTAACGAACCTTAGACTAGATTTCATTACTTTTTAGAGATAAACAAGCGACTCCATCAAGATTTGGCTAGTTTTTTACAGAATGTTTTTGATGGGATTTATATTTAAATGGTAACTGCCAGCTCCCGGTACAAGTTGAAAAGCATACCTACCTAAACAGAAAATAACTGAAAGTCAATTTTCGCCCAAGTATCTCGACTTTCTCTTATAAATAGTCCCATTGACTGGCTACCAATTATAGCCTTGTACCTCTAAATTACCTTCTATAAGTGGATACGAGAAGGTGTCCCATTGAGTAACATTTATAGAAATATCGAGATAACCGGCGCGGCGACCCCTGTACAGTGTGGGTCGTATGGCACAGGAATAATATAAGTACCCATATAGTGGCGGTTTGGGGATGGCGGGAGGTAGTGACGGACGGAGGGAGGCCTCTAAGTCTGAGAATCTATACTAATATATAAAGCTGAAGAGTTTGTTTTTTGTTTGTTTGCTTGAACGCGCTAATCTCAGGAACTACTGGTCCGATTTGATAAAATATTTCACTGTTAGATAGCCCATTTATTGAGGAATGCTATACGCTATATATCATCACGCTACGCGGACGAAGTCGCGGGCAGAAGCTAGTAATAAATATGAGTAATTTATATTTGGGTGCCATTTTAAACATAGCCAAATTAGATGTCCAAAGACTGCCTGTATTTATAATGAGTTTTAATATTTATAAAATTTTGTATTCTTTCCACGCAACCAATTGTTTTTTACAGTGGAATCTAGAGCCTTCTTTCGGCACGAATGAGCCGACTCGATCTGAGCGGTACGACGGCCTTACAGAAAACTGTCGTGAAACAACGCTTACGTTGTGTTTCGCCGTGTGAGTGAGGATACCGGAGGCCCAAACACTTTTAAAGGCCAGCAACGCAGTTATGACTCCTCTGGTGTTGCGGGTGTCCATGGGCGGCAGTAATCATTTACTATCAGACGATCCGTCTGCTCGTTTTCCCCCCTATGGCATAGTTATTTAACCTGAACTGGCACCTCTCATGTTTGTAAATTGGGTATATTTTAAGAACTAGCTTCTGCCCGCGACTTCGTCTGCGCATGGACTTCAGATAAAAAGTAGCCCGTGTGTTATTCCAGACTATAATCTATATCTGTGCCAAATTTTAACCAGATCCGTTCAGCCGTTCTGGCGTGAAAGAGTAACGAACATCCATCCATCCATCCATCCTCACAAACTTTCGCATTTATAATATTAGTAGGACTACGAAATGTTACCCGCAGATTCACTCACATCTTGAGGGACTTTTTGAGACATAAAGTCCTAGCCTAAGTTCTACTGCAGGATGCAATCTATCTTCTTGCCCAATTTTATCGAAATGGATTTAGCGGTTTAAGTGAAAAGAACACAAACATAGAGTTTTTCATGAACTAGCTTTTGCCCACGGTTTCGCTCACGTGATTAGACATGAATCCCAAAAGTAATTTAATCAAAAACAACAATGATGATCTCTTCTTTGTATGGGTCTGCATACACCAGAGAGGTCAAGCTGTATCTCAGGTTCCGTATAATCAATTGAGTTAAAAGTTAACCAGTTTTTTATTTGGAACATACAGTTTCTAACAGTTTCTAACTATGAATTGTGAAGGCCTTCCACGGTATCCTATCTAGGTACTTTACCTACTCACCGTTTTGATTTTAGTGCTTAGACAGTACCTACAAAATTATGAACTGACGTGGGAGAGCCATGCTTCGGCACGAATGGGCCGGCTCGACCGGAGTGATACCACGGCCTCACAGAAAACCGGCGTAGTATTCTTTTATCTGTGCCGGCGTGAAACAACGCTTCCGTTGTGTTTCGCCGAGTGAATTAGGTTACCGGAGGCCCAAACCCTTTTAAAAGGCGGGCAACGCACTCGTGACTCCTCTGGTGTTGCGGGTGTCCATGGGCGGCGGTTATCGCTTACCATCAGGTGATCCGTTTGATCGTTTGCTCCCGTATCCTAAAAAAAATGAAGTACCTACAAAGCTCAAATTCATGCAAAGTGAATAAAATAATTAGTTTGCAAGCATTTTCTAAGCTGTGTTTGCATTTCGCTAAACATAATCCGGCGGGAGAGAATGATATAAATCACTTCAAAATTCTGGTTCCGACATCATAACTTCTTCAAAAGAAAACTTTCTTCCAAAATTAGATATCTTTGAGGCCTTTCAGCAATCTGATGGCGAAGTGTTTTGATATTATAATATTAATAGAACTTTTTGAGACAAAACATTGTCTTTGTCCATCTTCAAGATTCAATCTGTCTCTTTTCCAAAAATCGTCATAATTGGTTTAGCGGTTTTGACATGAAAATTTAACAAAAAACAGACGGAACTAACATACCATCACGCCTGTATTCCCCGAAGGGTTAGGCAGAGGCGTACTACTAATGAATACCCACAGTTCGCCGGTATGTTTAGGTCCCATGTAATAGGGGGCGAGCCTATTGCCATTAACCGGGCACAAATTCCTAACTCCGAGCTGCTACTGGGAATTTCATAGAAAAACCCAATAACACTTTGCTCGACCTGGGAATCGAACCCAGGACCTCTAGGGTAGCAGTTGCGCTTAGGACCACTTGGCTAATGAGGCAGTCGGACGGAACTACTTCCGCTTAAAATATTTGTGCGGGCTAGTATGGATATTAGCATGGAAGTAATTATGGATTATAAGGCAGGTAACCTCGTTTAAATCCCAACTTAAATGAAAATCGTTCCAGTTAAATGTGGCTATAATCCCAAGTTAAACAAGTTCCAGTCTCCATTTAAGTTTGTTACTTCGCTTTAAGACAACCGCCTGTCTGGCAACTAGCCAAATCACGAGTACTTCTTTCGCTCCACCTCACAGAGCTGCGCTCACTCCAGATTATTGATATGCAAGATTCAAGTTATTGGAATTGCAGCTATAGAAAAGACTACAGGCGTCGGTAATAGATATAGTAGTTTTTATTATTAGATACATATGAGATTTGTGTTTTTATATGCAGACACCCTTTAAACGAAAAATATGTGCCTGTAGTACTTAATTAATCGGACTTGTGATCATGTGGTCGCTTGTTCGAAACCAACCCATTGCACTACCGCGACCGACGTGAACCCACTCATAACACAAGCTTAATATGAGGGGAATATTAATAAAGTCCGACTTACATTGCTAGTGATCTCTTTTTAAAAAAAATAAAGAAAAAATATATTTTCCAATGAATAATCGATTTTGTATACTCCTACCAAATTCAGCAGAGTTAGTCTCCAATACTTTTCCTTGTCTTGTTTAATTATAGTTACCTGAATAAATTACTACTAACAGGGCAAAGAAATTCTAGCTTAACACCATAAGGTTGATTTATCGTAAAGCACATTCACGTTTTGTTCAATTTAGTTTTGTTATTAATTAAACCCTTATCGCTATAAATCTTTCGACGGTTTTGTTCTTTTCATGCTGCGGACGTCCGCCTACCTTTGACCTACAACGCCTTTCATATTCCGAGTGGAAAGCACCTTTAAATGGCTAAATATATTTTATATCGATAAAATCCCTCAGGCACGCAGTTTCCTCACGATGTTTCGCGTGATAATTTTGACGTGGGAGAGCCATGCTTCGGCACGAATGGGCCGGCTCGACCGGAGTGATACCACGGCCTCACAGAAAACGGGCGTGATTATTTTTCGAGCATTTACAATATTTTGGTTATAATTATAAAGTTATTTTTCGCCGTTACATTTAAGAGCCATTTTACATTTTCGCGAGAATATCTAACATTTCAGTCGCTTAGTTTACCATGTTAGGAAATACTTTGCTTGATTGTTGAAATGTATTCAACTAAACCAACCTTTCGTATTGACACATATAGAAACAGATTTAGAAAAACTAGTTTGTTTATTTTGTGGTAATTATTCTCCCACAACTAGTTTACTGAAAAATCATCGCAGAGTATATTTCGGACTCCAATATCTATCATTAATACTAATAAATAAGACAGAAAAAATACACAAAGCATTAGCCGATATAATCTTGTCGTCACATATAGTAATAGAATTTCGAAAATTTAGAACATAAATTAGAAAAAAAATAAAGTGCTAAGCCAATTTTTACGTTATTATTGTTATTTTATCCCGATTTTTTGGATAGAATAAAGCGTTATTACATTTAAAAAGTTATGACAAAATAAACTATGTCTTTTAACAAATCTAATTCCAAAGTTTCATTAAAATCCCTTTATTTAATTAGAAGTTATAACGTTATTAAAATCACTCTAATATTAGATAAATTACGATGCACAAGCAGGCACCGATTAGTACGGCTCGAGAGCCCGTCGAGGAAGGACCTGTGTCATTTTTTTCCGCATCCCGATTTATGAGCTTACGTATCGTGAACGCATGATTATACTACGACTGCAAAGTTTTGATACACTTCGTATTTTTTTATTATTAGGTAAGTTTTTTTTATCAACATGTAGTAAAGTATTATTTTAGTAGTTTATACAATAACTATAATACCTATTTTATATGTAACTGCCTCATTAGCCAAGTGGTCCTGTGCGCGACTGCTACGCTAGAGGTCCTGGGTTCGATTCCCAGGTCGAGCAAAGTGTTATTGGGTTTTTTTAAGAAATTCCCAATAGCACCTCGTAGTTTGGAATTTGTGCCGGGTTAATGGCAATAGGCTCGCCCCCTATTACATGGTACCTAAACATACCGGCGAACTGTGGGTGTACATGAGTACGCCTCTGCCTTCGGGGAATACAGGCGTGATGGTATGTTATGTTATTTTATATATTTATGCTTTATTCGTTTTAGCAATGGGGCGTTAGGGTTCCGTTTACCATTGTATCAAAAAAAGGAAAAATAAACATTTTGCAGCCTTATAGAAAGCAACAGAAGCGAGGTAGTAAATATTTATTTTTGTTTGATTCATAAACACAGTAATCGGTGACATAGTAGTTACATATTATTTATATGTATCTAATAGTCCGGTCAAGTTAGCCCAGCAAATAGTGGACAGGTTACTAAAATTCGCATAGAGCTGAATTTTGTACGTATGTTCGGAACACCATTATAAATGAAATGTGAAAAGTCCCCATCGATCTGACAATTGCAAAAAAATACTTTTCATGGTCAAAGTTTGCTAATATGGGTTTTTTTTCGTTTTTCAGCCAAATGGTAAGTTTTATATAACAAAAAGATAGTAGAACTTAAAACAGAAGTTTATTCAGTAGTAGGTATTATAATAATAATTTCTTTTATTTTATAGGAAAATGATCCCTTTGCATTAGACGCTGACCTTTACGAATCATTGGAACTATCGGACTCGATCGTAAATACTTTTAGTACTTACTTATTATTACATCATTCTTAAAATATGTTTTGTAACAAGAAGTTTATAAGTAGTAGGTAGATACTATATTAATTATATCTTTTATTTTTTAGGACAGTAACCTGTATATTTTTGTTTAATAAAATAAAAGAAAATTATATTTACTTTTATTAATTTAGGTATTATGTTTATGTTACCGTAACCCGGTACTTAGTTAAAAGAGACAACAGACATCTATTGACGGTACTGAATAGTATTATCAATATAATATTGTCTGTTGTCTCTTTTAATTAATTGTAAATAATTGCAATTTACGAGGTTTTGTAGACGAATGAAAAAAACACAAAGTTGTATTATGTAAAGTATATATTAATGTATGAGTATATTTTATTATTTAATTTACTTATTTTTATTATTATTTTATTAACAACGTTGTGTTCTTTTCATTCGTCTACAAAACTTTAATAGACTGAACAAATAAAATAATTCATTTAATAAATCTCTTTCATAAACCAAGGATTAGAATTATAACGCGATGGCTCAAGATTGTACAGTCCGTCTCGACACTCGCGCTACGCTGTTTGCATTGGGTATGTGTTGGTAGCTACGCACACATACACAATGCTGCCGTCTTTTACCTATACTCGAGCGCTTACATTTTGTGAAATGGCTCTTAAGGTAGGTACCTACTAGGGGTATCGGGTGTTTAGTTAGACATAAGCCAAAAAAAAACATTGCCGTTGAGTTTTGACTTTTTATGAATAAGACTGATCGTGTGAAAGAGCAAGTCTATAGAGCAAGTGGGTTTCAACATGTCTTATGTGTATAAACACAAGAAGCAGCCAAGATACGGAAACTATCATGAGTCGTCCTTTTTATATTAATTTTGTCTTCTTTATAAAGCACCATCTATCTTTGCTGCATGAAAGCATACACAACGTAAGCTTGTATTCATTGAATGTTGGTTTAAACTTTTTTACAGCGCCATCTACTATAGCTTGATCCGACGAGGTTTACTAAACTTGTTGTATTAAGTTTCTTTTACTTTCACTAGAGGGCGCAAAACAATAATGAGGCGACGTTCTAAAACTAGAACTGTTCTACTATTGTCAAACAAATGTACATCTCAATGATTCGGTAAATAATTTCATATACTAAATTTCATTTATTATAATACTTAACCAGTTTGTAAGCATTAAAATAAAGTAAATACACAAAAGTAGGTGAAATGAAATGAGCATCGAGAATCTCGAAACCTTATCGAAATGAGTGTATGTTACTTAGTCTTCTTTCGGAACGTTTCTTTTTTGACGTTTCACTTCACGATTACAATAAAATTTACACAAACATCTAAAAACATTCCATTTGAAATTGACGAAAATAATAAATGGAAAATGCAAAAAAATGACATCGCGCCTTCTTGTAATTGCAGACACATGTATTGCTAATATCTGGTTATTTTATCATCTATCGAGAAAAGAAATCATGAGACCAGCTTGTAAAGTTTAATTTAAATGAGCTAACTTACCGTCCAGACCATCCTTCGAGAGACGAGCTTCTGAATTCAGGTTTGCATTTTTTCTGTTGCACACTATTTAGTTTGTTTTTAAGTTTAACACTCAACCTCTTTGGACTTCCGGGCAGTTTCATACCAGACGTAACACTCATTTTCCTAGCTGCATACTTTAACTGTTGAATAATAGAAATGGTTATTACTTACAGAGAAAAAAAATGGATACCATGGACAACATGGAATCGGAAAATATAGACTCTGATGAAGAATTTGCCTTTGAAACAGACCATCTAGCTCTACGAGGGAACAAAGATTACTGTGACCTGTTAAAGTATATTGTAAAATTGGAAGCTCAAAAAATGCAGGCATTGAAAGACATAGAAGATTTATCTGAGGCACAAAATAGAGCACTGAGTGACTCGCTGCACTTTATAGAGGAAATTAAATCAGGCAGTGTGAACTTCCCTCCCCGACAAACCATAGCTGACCTCCCAAATATTAACTGGGCCAACTATGGGATAGATGCTGCACTTGATAGTGATGATATAAGAGACACAAAACCAAACAAAGATGACCTAGACACCAGTACTAAAGTTAGAGGAAGAAAGTTCACCGATAATAAACCTGAGACATTTAATCAGCTGTGGTCCTGTGAAGAACAGAAAAGATTGGAAGAGCTACTTGAAATCTACCCCGAAGAGCCCATTGAGGCAAGACGGTACAAAAAAATTGCTGAAGCTTTAGGAACAAGGACTCCAATACAAGTCATGAGTAGAATCCAGAAGTATTTCGCTAAGTTAGCTAAAGCTGGGCTGCCAATACCTGGTAGAATACCTAAAGGCATGGGACGAGAAAAGAATAAATCAATGTTCTATAAGAAAACCACATTCTTTCCTCAGTTACACGTGCCTGTTACAATGGAGGATCCATACGACAGCGGTGAAGCACATGACAGTGTCTCCACAATAGATATAAAAAACAGTAACAAATATATGTTGGAATTACTGAAAACTGCAAGGGAACAAAGACTATTAGATGAAACATCACCTGTTTACCAGACTAAAACAATGTGTGTGGGTTGCCAGAAAACAGGGTTTCTGGGTGCAAGGTGGACAGACAATACCGGCACTGACTATTGTACAGATTGTGTTGTGAAATTATTGCCACCTGAAAAAATAATACCTGTGCGACAGCCTGTGTAAATTGCAATAAAGCTGCTTATTTATTTGTACACTTTATTTTAGTTTGCATTAAATTTGATGTAGGTAACTATTTCCTATTAATTTTAGAATAAAAGTTCACATACCTACATTATTATTTTTAGATCATGCCGCTATGACTAAATCCACTATCACACAAGGCACACTATGTCCATCTAAAAAACTTGTTTATATTAATTTACACAGCAAGCATTTAAGTGAGCACTCGAAGTGGGGCGGCCGCGGCGACTGATGAAACTCCACTGGCCTGGAACACTGAACACGGCTCGCACTCTATTGTACCCTCTATCCTAGATAGATACCTATAGAGATTGGAGGGTAATAATCACATCGGCCACATGCTAACCTCGCCGCCTATTTGTTTAATTTCGGCCACATGCACAATATCTGAAGCGTTTTGCAAATCCCAAATCGGACACGGACTGTCTATATTTTTCCGTATCTAATCAAAAGCGTGTCAGTGCAAAGCACACTACTGAATCAAACAAACTCACCCAGGTCCACTTTTGCTTTGATACACTGAAAATAATACAATCAGTTAATTATCTCTTAAATATTTTGTTGTAAACTAATTAAAGATTATTTCCGCTTTGTTCTAAGTAAAAATGTCCCAAATGGTGAGTTACGTGTAAAGTAGGAAATTTGGCGGTTTAACAATTTACGACCTTATTATTTTAAAAATGAGGGTGAAAATTTATTATCGAAATAATATAATAGGATATTTCATAAATCACCCTGAGATATTCAATAAAAAATGACAAACGATTGTATTGAGCGCGGTTTAAAATAGATAGCCGCTTCATAGTAAATATTAGCTATGTTTTATACATAATACGGTTATATAAACTTAAAACTTACTCATCGACCATTGTAGACGCTTACAATGGATGTCATTTTTAACGATGCTTCTATATATAAATCTTTCTTGACAATCTCAACAAACAAAAAATATGGACGGTCATTTGGGAGGTAGGAAAATAAATTGTGTGATGTACTGTACCCACTTATCTAGTTTGTTTGCAAGTTTGTTGTTTTTGGTGGTAGAAAATGTAGGTAGTTACAGTAGAAAAATAAGTTCCTAGATAATAATAGTAGCCAGTAGGTATAACTTATACCTACCTAAGTAGGTACCTACTTACGTAATACAAACAAGAACTTTTAGATATAAGGATATAAGGATATACGATTATAAGGCATTTAAATTTTCCGCTTTTGCTTACCTACATTGTTAAGCATAAAACATACCTACAAACAGTCACGCCTGTTTACCCCTAAGGGTTAGGCAAAGTTATAGTACTCCCACAACTCGCCGGATGTTTAGGCTTATGTGGGGGCGAGCCTATTGCCACTGACAATATTAATTATTATGTAATATTGGCACAAATCTAAAAAGTCCAAGTTGCTACTGAGAATTTCATAGAAAACCCCAATTACATTTTGCTCGACCTGGGAATCGAACCCAGCACCTCTAGCATAGTACTTACGCTAAGGAATACTAGACTATTAGGGTACCTATCTAGATAGGAATCGAAACGATATTGTATTCAAGTTTGTGAGCTCCAATGTAATCCAATTCGCATTTCCGTATACTTTTTGTTTTGGTACCTACGTAACCTACCCTTAGGTACTAAGATAAGTATCTTTTTTGCAGAGCATCTGCTGTGAAGGTATGCTGGTGTCCTGTCGACTAAAACGTCCACTGACCTTCCTGAACATTCCCCCAAAAAAATTCGTGTCCCACCTACTTATTCTGAATGAAATAAGTACCTTTGGGTATTTTTTTATTGACTGATGAATCGATTCGGGGTCGGTATTTCTTGCCTTCACATAAAAAAATATCAAGCCTTATGCATAGTTTATGAAAGGTTGACTACGTTTCTCACATTGGGGCAACGGTACCTATGTAGGTAGGGACCTAAGTTATGTTTGGCCTCCAGTCACATGGGACTCTGTAGGTACCCATATGTACTAATATCTTTTTACCAATAAAAAATGTCTGACCAAATAATTATCTAGTAAAATACCATCTTTATTTTCATCTCTTTTCTCGTAATAATGGTATCTCGTCATATCAGACTAATAGGTAGTGGCGAATGTAGAAGTGGTCGCCTATAGGCTATACATTTTAGTTATGAATCTTTAATTTTTTTTAAAGTATGTCTTAAGTAATTTTTTTTATTAACATTGGCCTCAAAATTAGCCCTATGTTTATTCAGCTTGCTGGTAAATCCACCACTGTATCTAATATTATCCTAGATTTGCATTTACTACAAGCTTTAGATGATAAGTGCCATTATACTTAAATCTATCAGTTACTGAGGATCATCTAGAGATCAAGATCGCCATTTTTACTAACGATTCTGTGCTCGGATCCCGCTATCTAATATTGCTGAATAGGTATCTCCATCTAACTATATTATATATAATTAATTAATCTGAAGGCTAGACTGATTGATAGGCTGAGAAAGATTTATGTCTTTTGGATATCGAACTAAGCGTGAGTACCTACCTATATTGTTGCATGGGTGCTTCAAGCTCCGTGCCTTGTGTGTCTCAATATGTAAGTAGGTAAGCAAATTGTCACCCATCTGCGGTTTGATTGTGGAAAATGCCGCTTGACACTGCGTATTGAGCGTAACGCACTTTTAATAAATATCGTATGGGCCTTTAGTATGGAACTGTTAATTATGTAGGTAAAGTTTGGTACCTAAGTCGACAATATTGTCCTTCGCAGTTATTGAAAATACTTATAAAACTACCTAACTGGATAGTTCTCAGTGGTGTAGACTCATTTTTTTATTCTGTGGTTTATCGGTCTCTGAGATGACTATGATTGGATGCGGTGAGGCGAAACGGGACAGCCTCCATCGCGTTCTACTGTTAATTAACGGAATTGGAACGATCTTAACGATGTCTGAATGTATTTTAAATGGACATTTGGAAGTTATACTTCGCTGGGTATGTTTGTTTAGTGGGTAAACAATAAAATAGCAAATGCATTACGGCGTGACCTCTCTTATTCTGAGAGGAGATAGGTACGTACCCAGTACTGGAACAAGGTTTGTGATGAGTATGAAACAATACAAAATGTGGATGTAGCAGGGGCAATGATTGTTATTAACCCAACCAACCCATGAAATTTCCTTCCCCACAATAGATAATTACTTTAATACTTCATCAGGGCAGTCTCTAAAAATACATTTCTGATTTGTCGTCGCTAATAACACCTCTAACTCTACTCATCTCAGTTCTCTCTATTCTACTAATCACTGTGTAGAAATAAGAGTACCCTGTAGAATTCTAAGGAGACTGTTGTAGCTGTCTAAACACAAGCCGTTCTGCTTCAATAAATATCCTTGGTTATTTACTAAAACAAATCTAATTTGCGCACACCTAGTTACTATTATCGCTAATAGGGCTCCCGTTGTTCGGTAATGGATGACACTGGTTGGCGTAAGTGGCTTTAGTGTTAACTTTGTATTCCGCCAGCATTCGCTTACTTTATCTTATAGGTACGTTTTCAACGAATCAATCCCATTTATTAAGAGAGAGCGATTATTACAACGCGCTGGTAAGATGCGACTGTTGTTAAATGGAGCTGGTGTCAGAAAGCTTAGATAATTACATTGTATTAATAAATAATTCTTTTCTTTGCTTTGATGATTACGTGATGTCCGTAACTTTGGTATTGGTACAGAAACCAACCAGCCCTGGTTCAGCGCGGAGGACTATTTCATTGTCAACTCAAACTGAGACTGGGCCTGTACTTCTTCTTCAGGGGATAATAAACATTATTAATCGTTGACATATGTCTTTTTTAATCAGTGAAGTCTATGGTATTGCTGATGTCCCTGGACATTGGTATCATTATTTGCCTTCAGATAACCGCTCTGCTATAAAAACTAAATATATTTATGTAAGTGAGTGACAACCCTTATCCAGTTATCATTTAAACTTTTCCATCAACTAGGCTTTTGGAAGTGTGTGGGAGGATGAAAACCTTTTCACACTAAGTATATCATCATTTCTAGAAACGTATGAAATTACGTAATATAATACATGGATCCTTTTGTTTCAAAGGTTGATTGATGAGAAAAGTTCTGTTATAAATGCTTGTTTTTAGATGGATATAAATTCTATGTAGGTACCTATTATAAAATATTCATTAAAACATATTATAAGAGCCTGGGAAAAACAAGAAGTGTGTTTTTATGATTCAAGTATTGCAATCAAACAACCACATTATTTTTTTAAATAAGGAAAGAAATGTAAAATTTTCAAATATCTATCAATTAAGACACAATTCGCCGGTATGTTTATATGGTCCCATGTAATAGGGGGGCGAGCCTATTACCATTAACCAGGCACAAACTCTGAACTCCGAGTTACTGAGTATTTCAGACAAACCCAATAACACTTTGCTCGACGTAACGACATCAATTGTCTTTACACTGAGCTTTGTAACGGAAAACGTAAAACTTCAGACACGCTCTCTTTTCGGGGGTAATGCACCAAAAATAATATATATACTACTATACCAAACGTACTGTGGAAATAAATTTTCTTCCATTTCAGATTCTAAATGAATTTTCACAAATAGCCACGGACCTAGGTAAATCTCTTTGTCTTTGTATCTCAGACGGATTTAGGCAATATATCAGTGAATGGAATAAATTTTCTTGTAATACCTTTCTATTTATTCAGGGATATTTGAAACGATTGGACAGGGGCGCCCAGCGTTCATTTAAATGAAAATGAGAATAACCATAATATTTATTTGAGCAACACTGGTTTTTTGTAATAAATTTGTCAGTACCTACCTCTAAATGTTATTGAAATTCCAGGCAAAGAAAAGTGTTAGGTAATTCTCTAAATCCACAATAAATATAATAATTGTATTTTTTTATGTATAAAAGCCTCATTAGCCTAAGTGGTCCTAAGCGCGACTGCTAGCCTAGAGGTCTTGAGTTCGATTCGCAGGTCGATTCCCAGTGTTATTGGGTTTTCTATGAATTTCCCAGTAGCAGCTCGGAGTTTAGAATTTGTGCCCGGTTAATGGCAATAGGCTCGCCCCCTATTAAATGTGACCTAAACATACCCGCGAACTGCCTAACCCTTCGGGGAATACAGGCGTGATGGTATGTTATATGTATATACGATTTAATCATCACGATAAAAGGTTCGATTGGAAGGTTTCATTTATTCCAATCGTTGCTGATGGATTGTCGGACTCAATCCACAAGATCGATGGATGTGATCATTCAATTTTGACACCTATTTCCTAGTTTGCAAGATCCAATCTTCAATATTTGATAGCACTATGTAAACAGGGAAAAGTTCTCTGTTGTACCGTTACAGAGAAAAACAAGTTCGTGAGTATGCTACCTTTAACCCAGATTGTTTTGTAATTGGTGTAACAATCAGTTGTTTTTCTAGTGATCAAGCAAAAAAAGTGGTTTGAAGTTAAGCTTCATTTATCTAATGATAATAGAAAGCGAATTGTAGCAGATAGGTAGATCTAAGGTTAGTCTCTTCTCTTCTGATATATCTCGATAAATCTCTTCATTTCACACCAAATGACTAACACACAGTAGATTAGCAGTACATTTTCTTTAGCATGATACTTTCATTTGTAATTATACTATAGCTAAAACTTCATGTATGATGTTTCAAAGCTTATAATCACCGTCATCCAATACGTTCCCGACATGTCTAGTCACGTCTACGTCAGTGTGCTACGAACGACTACGAGCTCGTAGCTGCTACGGTTATACGTAGCCCGTAGCTAGTTACGCATTGCGCTGCATGTTGCAATAATTTCTGCTGAATTTTACTAAGGCCCACTTGCACCAACTTTTTAAATATGTTTAAATTCCATTTAAACACAATTTTTCATATGAAATTTGTGTTTAAATACAGTTTAAATATATTTAAGAAGTTGGTGCAAGTGGCCCTAAATATAAGTATCTTTTTGTGATTTTTTTAACATTTTTCATGCTAAGATTATAAAGTTGTTTTTGTGAAGGAAAAATTCGAATCGCACGCAGGATAGGTATAATAGGAATAGGAAATATAGGTAGCTAAAATGATTGACTTAGATGACATATTAATGTATATACGATATATTGAATATATTGAACGACCGATTATATTTTTAAATATTGTAATGTAATCGCTTTCATCACAAGTCAACGAACCTTTAAAGGTCCGCCTAAGCGTGAATTGCTCACAAAAACGTAATATTAACAAAATATATCGTAATTCGAACGCAATTTAATCAAAGTGTGTTGATATTCGGATTGTGATAATGTTTATCTATGTTCCTGCGCTACCATTTCGTCCGAAATACTTCACTAGATTTTTTTTTTGTATTACGATTATATGGGAAATTCGTCCAGAAAATCGGTCGGATGGGTTCGGTCGGTATGTGGAGAACAACGGACAAGAAATTCTATAAACACCTCATTAAAAACCAAATAATTATAATTTAATTATGTATCTGCGTAGGTGTAGGGTGTACAAGTACCTACATAGGTACACATTAGCGGTCGTCCAGGTGTGTCAGATGTCTCCTCGTATAACTAATTAGCGGCGGTCGTCTGCTCGCAACCCTAGCCTGCTCCGCCTTAACTCATTAGGGAATAAAAATAAAAAGATTGTAGTTGGTCCCGCAAACATTGTTTACTTTGTACTTGATTGGGATACCATGTTTTTTGTCGACTACAAATGGATAGTAGGTAATATGGTAGTAGACTGTTTAATTTATAAAAATATTACCCACACTAGCAATTTCTCCTGTATCGTGGGTGCGTTTACACACAAATTATCACACACACAAACTCCCAAACCCGGAACAACTACCTGTACTTGTATTTATCCGTGCGGGGATCGAACTCACAACACGTAGCGCAACAAATTTTTAACAAATTTTTGCTCAACCATAAATCTGTGCTCGCTTTAGAATAGCAGCTTCGTCATTGTAGTAGCCAATGACGAAGCTGCTATTCTAAAGCGAGCACAGATTTATGGTTGAGCAAAAATTTGTTATCCAAAATGTTGCCAACACGAGACCATATGGTTCTATATAAGTTATCAGATCTCACGTAGTAAACTTCTAACTCATCACGTCTAAGTCCTAACTTCACAAACACGCAACATTTGAACGGGCCTGTCTAACCACTCACTTAAACAATAGTTTAGAATTTCGATAAAAAGAATTAGCAGAGAAAACAAAAGAATAAAGATTGAGATATTATATAGAAGACCAAATTCAATTAAAGAAGGATAAAATATCTACTAGTGACGGACGGTTGTTATCTTTCAAAGGACAAAGGGAGGAAAGCCGAAATGTTACGAGAAATAACAACTGCTAAATGTGCAAAGAATGTTTTTATCAAATTGTGGATCCAAAGATATTAAGAAAACCCAGACAGGAAAACAGTCGCAGTGAAAATACATATTGTCTACAACTTCTGTTCACACAGAACAATTTTTAACGACAGGATATAAAAGTACTTAAAAATCCATAATAATAAACTTTTAAGTATTATTAGAGTATTATTATTTAGAGCGGCGGTAGCCTAATGGCTAGGGCGTCGGACTTGCGATCATGTGGTTGCCGGTTCAACTACCGACGTGAACCCACTCGTAACACAAGCATTTAGCTTAGCACGAGGGGTTAACAAGAATACTAGTAATGTGCGACCCACATTGCTAGTAAGCTTTTTAAAAAGAAAAAAAATCTACTTTTTATGTATACATATTTAGATGATTGATTTGTTGCTATAGTTAGCCTAAAGTTTCAGGATTTGTGAAGGCAAAATAAGAAGGAAAGCGAGAAATGAGAAGAACAAAGAATAGAAACCAGAGCTAGATAGAGTTCCATAGACAAGAGCTGTTAAGTTCTTAATTTAAAGTAAGTTCTAAAATGATGTATTATCAAAATGATATACACAATTATTGTAATGTGCAGCCATGCTGAAATCTATGTTGTTTGAATGAGTAGCATCCTGAACACTTCATAAATAACCGTCATTCTGGTACAGTCGGGTAAATATATGATAAAAATATAAAAATGTAGGTATTCATATGCAATGGGAAGAAGAGAGTGGCATCCTATACATACGTATAGGATGGCCACGTTGGCCAATCTCTTCTTTTAAGTACTTTTAGAAGTTATTCAGTGGTCGAGTTAAAGAAACAAAGCGGCGGTAGCCTAATGGCTAGGGCGTCGGACTTGCGATCATGTGGTTCCCGGTTCGAACCCCTCCCATTGCACTACCGACGTGAACCCACTCGTAACACAAGCATTTAGCTTAGCACGAGGGGTTAACAAGAATACTAGTAATGTGCGACCCACATTGCTAGTAAGCTTTAAAAAAAAAGGCATACATTTAATTATAACAAACAGCTTAGTTCCAGAAGAAACAACCAAATATTCCGAGCCGGCGTAAATACTGATCCTAGATTATACTGTCTTGAAGTGGCTGTATTTTACGGAAAACTTTCAAGAATTAACGGTAAACAACGTGCTTAAACCGAATTTCATAATCTGAATGTTATGTAAGATTTAGTCTGTAGAATTATTTTACTTTCCAGCTGAAATAACACGAGTATTCAATTACGTGACTATCTTACTCAGAAAACTAGTTCTGCGATCTCGTAATCGCATTACAAATTTTATTCGACATGAAAACTCAATTTCCGATTTAATTATTTCCACTTATTCGAAATTCAATAAATATTTCGTCATGTTGGATGTCTCGTGTTTATGGCGTGTCGGCCTCTCAGCCATTATTTTACCGACGTACAAACGTCGGTAAAATAATGGCTGAGAGGCCGACAGTGACTGCGGTTGATGAGCGGGAGCGGAGCGTACATCAGTGTGAGAACAGCTTGCACGTAACAATAGGCTCTGTGGGAATTGATGATTGATTAATTATTATGAAGAGTTAACTTCGCTGCAGGTGTAGTATATTTACTAGACAGATGCTGCCATCTGTTGTGTGAGAGAATGGAACTGTCGACATCGATACAATATCTATCACTTTTATCCGTAAAATGCATAATGACAGCTATAGCTTGTAAATGTCATCTTACATTGAGGTTGATTAGTTAATAATCTCGTAAATGTGAATTACATTAACGAAATTAAAAATCAACGAAATTAAGTGATTCATTGTGAAAATTATAACTTTTACCGTCTTGTATGTTTACTTCAATCTATGAAAAACTTCGTAGTAGTCGGTTTCTAGTTTCACCAGATGCGGTTATATATCAGAATAATACACGAAGCGACTGCTATAAGGACTCCGTAACTCCCTTTCTTGGCAATGCCAATGAAATATCCTGAGGATAGACTGGTTGTCAGGCTTTTTGGGCTTTTGACTACCACTAAAGATTATCACAAGTGTTCGATTTTACGTGCTCGCTGGTCACCCATCCACGGATTGACTCCGGCAAAACCAGCTTAACTTTACGTATCGGTACATCAGCTTTGTTATTACCTGGCCACAAGCCGCCCAACCTACCTATATGTGAAACAAAAGCACGGCAGAACACAGATGTTTATCTCCTACTAGTCGTAAATTTACTGGGGAGAACGGTTGTCGTAAAAGATATGGTAACCTGGGACTATTTGGCATTGTATCAAAATTTGTAATAACGTCGCGTTGTATGCAAGATAGGTGGTTTCCACCCTTTTTTATGTATATACTTTAATATTATAAATGAACAATACAATTTGTTTAAACATAGAAGTAATGTCGGCATCGTGTCGTGCCTAAAGTACCAGATAAGCTAGGACTACGATGTGGTTTGTAAAGAAATGAGCTGGTTGAAAGTTTTGCTACATTTGCCAAGCAATCCCGCTTTAGTTTTCATAGAATATTTGTCTTCTGACTAGTATTATAATTGAGCAATTAAGTAGTACCTATGCTACTAAATTCTTTGTTTTTTTTTTTCACCGTAAGTTTTTTTTCACAAATCAACACCAATTTTCCCCAGTCCCAACAAATTTATTTATTTATTTAGAGTTACCAACATTTGTTTACACAAGTGCATAACAGATTAAGGGTTTTAAGACTAGAACTTAGTGTAACAAACAATTATAGGTAAATACAACATTAGCTTATTTAGGTTTACAGTCTTGCTTGTAGCTTTATAGGTATATTTTCTTGTGCATACGCTAATTATTAAATTTAAACTTTAGTGAAAAGATATATATTTATTTACAAGATAAATATTTAATCAATACAGATCGGAATCGGCCTAGTGAGTCCATATGTACATCTACGAGGTCACTACAAATAGTAGTAGTAGTAGTAGTTCCGGCAAAAGTGTTAAGTGCTGGAATCAAAACCGCAACCCGTTGTAAGTACACAAGCCAATGCGCCAATTGATGCGTGAAACTTTAAATTAACTATATATATTCTTCATTCAGTTTACCGTGAAAGTTGCTTCATAAAGTTTCGAGTTTCGTAACAAATAGAAACGAAACAAAATAAAAATCACATACTTACTTGTAAGTTGGTATGTAAGTTTGTCGTAACTTTATTCAACACAACATTATCGGTAGATTATCATGTATTTAATATAATCATTTTAACATCCTAACTACGCAAAGCATCCTTGCGACCGTAATTTTTTCTGCGATCGTCCGCAACCGAGATTTTTGCAATCACTTAGTACGACAAAAGCCTATACGCTGTGATCTCGTTTTACCATGAATGTTGTCCAACGCCCCTCTATTTTCCTTCGAGATTATTTATCTGCTTAATGAGTGTAAAATGACAAGAGTTACGACATTCTACGGGGATACATTAAAGTGGTAAAGGAAAGTAATCCCGCGTCCGTGTCACCGCTATAAAATTATTTTATAGCTTAGTACAACGCGGCTTTACGACAAAAAGTTTGTTTTAGATATTATGATTTTGCCCCATTTTCACACAGAAGAGTAATGCTTAGTGTTATCGTTCCTATCTTGTTATGAAACGAAAACAAAGTCAACATCTGGAGTCTACAGCAAAACCGAGCAAAAAGTTCTGTTTCCAAACCTAACAAACCTCATTTCGAAGTCCATTGCTGTTCTTTTGGGATTGTAAGAAATGAAAATGCGTAGAAAATCTGCAAGGGAATAAAAAGTTAAACTACCGTCTTATGGGTTGTTTTTGTATGAGAACTCTTGGTACGCGCAGTACGCGGATGGTATCGAATTATCTTGCTCCAGCGCCCTACTTGATAGATATCTATCCATTTATTTTCGTGTGTACAACGTAGCGTTGTAATAATTTACTGTACGAGAACGCTAAGTACATAGTGGAGGAAATGCTCGAATTACAGTAATCGGATGAAGTGGAGTACTTACTCAACTGTATGGTTGCTTCAGTTTACATTACGTATTTACATAGTTATAAATATTATAATTGAAATTTTCACTTTAACATTTATGTAGGTACAATAACTATTACAAATTTCAGGGTCAGAGATATACTAATTTACACATCATCCTTCGAGTCTTTTCACCACGCTTTTGGGACCATTTTACCCAGATGCGGCGGAATATCAGTATTTTACATGATGCAATGCATCCAATTTCTGGATAATACCAATATTTGGAGGACAGACTGATTGTCAGGCTATTTTGGGCTTTTGGCAACCGGGACCGACGTATTTATGTGCTCTCTGAGGCACGGAAGGGTCTCGATCTTTTATGAACAGTCCACCATCCATTACATCCACCACACACTGACCGCAACGAGCGCAGCCTTACCTTGCAGATCAGTTGATCTGTTTATTAATTACTAATTTAATATACTAAAATAATATATTACTAATTTAATACACATATGGTTAATAAATAAGGAACTACCCTTTTTCCATTTACTGGACACCACTTTACCGTGAGAGAGCCATGCTTAGGCTCAAATGGGCCGGCTCGACCGGACTGATGACACGACTTCACAGAAAACCCGGCTTGAAACAACGCTTACGTTGTGTTTCGCAGAGTGAATGAGGATACCGGAGGCCCAAACCCTTTTAAAAGGAGGGCAACACACTTGTGACTCCTCTGGTGTCCATGGACGGTGGTAATTGCTTAAAATCAGGTGATCCGTCTGCCAAACCAAAGATAAAAGAATGTCTGGACACTAAACCAATGTCCGTTATACAATAGAAAGATTCCCAACAGAAACCCCAAATAACCCTGCCTAATTTTGCAGACGAAACAATTGCCTTTAGACCAAAAAAGTAGTGTTATCAATTAAATTATAGTTTCCAGTTGCCAGGGCTGTAAAACCAATTTATCTTCATGAGCGATAATTTCCGACTTCAGATAAAAGTTTGTTAATTATTATCCGCATAGCAGTAAATGCTAGTCATTGTCCGGATAAGGTAGGGACCGTATAAAATTGTATTCCCTGGAGGATTAGGCAGAGGCGTTCTAACGTGAGCGTTTTCACGTGGGAGAGTCGTGCTTCGGCACGAATGGACCAGCTCGACGGGAGTGATACCACGGCCTAACAGAAAACCGGCGTGAAACAACGCTTGCGTTGTGTTTCGCCGAGTGAGTGGGGTTACCGGAGGCCCAAACCCTTTTAAAAGGCGGGCAACGCACTACGACTCCTCTGGTGCTGCACGTGTCCATGGGCGGCGGTTATCGCTTACCTTCAGGTGATCCGTTTGCTCGTCTGCCCCCAAATCCCATAAAAAAAAATTACACGCACAGATCGCTGGTATGTTTAAATGCTATATAATAGTGGTGAGAATTTCCCGAATTGGGTTTTTCTATAGCAGCATGACTCTTGAGTTTGGATTATATCCATGGTCTAAAAATCAGGCAAGCCTATTGCCAATTACAGGACACATATTCCAAACTCCGAGCTGCTACTGAGAATTACATAGAAAAACCCAATAACACTTTGCTTGACTTGGGAATTGAAACTCTAGCGTAGCAGTCGTGGTTAGGACCCTAGGCTAATGAGGCAGTTTTCGATCTAAATATAGTAGGTAACTGCCTCGATAGTCTAGTAGTCCCAAGTGCGACTGCTACGCTAGAGGTCATGGGTTCGATTCCCAGGTCGAGCAAAGTGTTATTGGGTTTTTCTATGAAATTCCCAGTAGCAACTCGGAGTTTGGAATTTGTGCCCGGTGAATGGCAATAGGCTCGCCCCCTATTACATGGGATCTAAACATACCGGCGAACTGTGGGTGTACCTTAGTACACCTCTGCCTAACCCTTCGGGGAATACAGGCGTGATGTTATGTTTGTGTTATAGTAGGTAATAATAAGTCATAAAAATGTAAGTGGAAAAAATATTCATGAGAACTCCTACGGAAAAGTTTTTATTCTAGTTTATTAGTTGATGACACGTGTCTAGGAAAATACATGATTGTGATATTGATCATAATACGAGCAAGTGAGTTTGTATTACACACAAAGGAAAAACAATAACATGCGTATAACCTTGTTATTATATTAATTAAGCTATGTTTACCATCAAATAAAACAAACATTCCTTGTTATCCTCTAAGATAAGGATTAAGGCTGTTTACAGAAATCTCTCTAAGGAAATTTTATCGGATCTCATCTCATACTCAAATATTATATAGATACCTCATGAATATGTTATGTAACATAATTATGTAGATGTACGACGTTAATATACAATAGGTACATAACCACAATAAGTAGTTTTTATAAAACGTGTAGGATAATAATTATATTCTTCTTGAAAATAAGCTCAATTAATTAATCTCATGTTTGATCTAAACACCTTTATTATTCAAAGACTCGACAGAATTTTAATTGCTATAGTGTTATTGTCAATTCTTAATTCAAATCGTTCGATTTTTAAATAAAACTTTGATCACACTCAAAAAAATTAAAAAAGAAGTTTAATGCCCCCGGGACGTATTTGGAAGCTTTTAAATGTCTTACGATAGAGAAAGCTCAGGTGTATTCTTGGAATGGGTTGGAATTATTAATTTAAAAAGGTAGTAACCATGTAGGTCGAATATCCTTGTCATTGTAAAATTGTTGGCCAAAGTTTGTAAGTGGTTAATTTTACGCAAGAACTAGCTTTGCAATTTTGCTGTCTGCGGTGACTTTGCAAACGTAATTGGATTTGGTGGCTCGATGAATGGTCACTTGAACGACCTTGACATTGGCGGAAGGCGTGATTTGAATTATGTGAACTGGATCTGTAATCGCTTTTTACTACATTTTTTTTATTTAGAAAATGTACCGCTTGTTTACCAAAGACTAAAAGGTATCATTATTTAAAGATTTATCGGGTACGATAAATATTTAGACACTTTGAGTAGGTAAATAGATACTATTTTTGAATAGTTATGATCTAGGGTTTCTATTTTAAGAGAAACAGAACTTAAAATATTTATTGGTCAATTTATAATAAAACGGAACATCAAGCTACATACTGTTTTAAGGCTATTGCGGAAGGTTCCACAATAAATTTTGTCATAAACTGTAAAATATTTATGATCGTAATACTTTAGTGCGACACCATAAATTTGTGGCGGGGGTCCAAGTCTACTAAATCTACTTATGACTAATAGATTTCGTAGACAAAACTGCCAAAACTCATTGAATTACGATTGTGATACAATACTATAGCCGGCTTTGAATACCCTGGTACTAGGGAGCTAAAATTTTAATTTTTGACGAATTATAATTTCGCTTTATAAGGCTTTTCCTACACTGACGGTTTAGATCTATCTATACGATGTTTACCGTGTCATCAAAAGTGACCTCGTAATCTTTTTATACCTAACGCCATCTATTGTTCAAAATGGATACTACATAATATATATTCTGAATATATCTTAGCCCTTATCTTATCTATGATATTTTCGAACCGAGGCAGAAATTTGGTAGTGGCGCCACCCTACAGCGTTTGAGATAAAATGTAAAAAAAATGACGATTTAACATAATTAGGTATTATTTTATTATATTGGCGCCCGGGGCAGGTTCCCCGGCTTGTCCCAACTAGATCCCATGGTGGGATTTCTTATAGTGGATTCCTTTCACCCCTAGCGGCAAACGATCTATGAGGAATTTCCACTCTACGAGGAAAAAATGTGGACAAATTTTGTTATTTGGAAGATATTAAAATTCTATGAGGTATTTTATCTAAAAACTTCCTTATAATGCCTTAGTGAAAATAATTTCAGGAAAACTGTATAATAGAAACACGTCTTATATTAATTTCGTAAGATTACATATTGATATAACAAAAAAATTCAGCTCTCCTACCCGTATTCAAGATGGAGCTTCTTAAATTTCCTGAAACAATAAAGTAATCAAAGTCAAAGTCAAAGTCAAAATGTTTTATTTCAATTAGACCATTATAGAAGGTACTTTTGAAAAGTCAAAACAATCGCTTTGTTCAGTCTTTATTGCTAAGATCTATGAAGTATTGATTACAAGTTATTTGAAACGGTTTATTGAATAGATTTGTGTGTTCATTTTTGTTTCATTTAAACGTAAAATTATGATACCTTTTTTGAGTGGGGAAATGCGCCTTATGCATGACCCGCTTCGGGCATGCGGGATGGTTATGTCAGGTGGCCGGATAACTTCTAATGCTGGTACTTGGTACTAGCTTCCGCTAGCGTGATGATATATAGCCTTATAGCCTTCCTCAATAAATGGGCTATCTAACACTGAAAGAATTTTTCAAATCGGACCAGTAGTTCCTGAGATTAGCGCGTTCAAGCAAGCAAACAAACAAACTCTTCAGCTTTATATATTAGTATAGATTTAGGTAGTTGTTTTAGGTTATTTAAGTTTTAGATAGTAATTACTAGTACCTATATATTTTAATATAGTGTAAATAACCTATACAAATAAACCCTTAAATATAATAGTTTCGGTTGAATATTATAGCAGCATTCTCCGTTTCCTTATAATACAACACGTAAGATAACGGTTGCACTTCGGGGACTACACGGCGCTCAAGGAACTGCGAAAATCTCACGCTGTGCTGTCTCAACATTCTGAACAACACTATACAGATCTTGAAGCATCTTACACTAGGGACACTTATTATATTGTAGACTAACCTTTGCCCGCGGCTTCGCTCGCCGGAAGCAATAGTAGGATTAGAAATGGATTCCAAAAATACTTTAATAAAAACTTCTTTGTATGGGCCTCTATACATCAGAGAGGTCAAGCTGTATCTCAGGATCCGATTAATTAATTTGATGATAAGTTCACCAGTTTTTAAGTTGGAGCATATACAGTAGAATCCATTTATTATGACTCCGTCACGTCTTATCTATAATTACGTCATAATTGACATACCGTCTATTATGACGTAATTACACAACGAAGTTTGGTGTTCATATAAATTCTTCGTAAAAGAAGTCGGATATAATGACTTTGCTTACAGTGACATGTCGCTTATTAAGGACCCATTTTTAATAAATTATGTCCGGTTATAATGACCGCCATGGTTCTTTATACCTTCTGCAATGTTCGTTGATTCCCGACGACGTACGGCACGTGGCTCATTTTTATTTTGAATCTCAGTGAGTAATTGACACTTGAAGGTTAGGCATTGCTTTTAGTGATATCCTATCAAAAAAGGCCATCTTCACGCCGTTTTACGATTGAGGAGATAGGTACAATAATATGAAGATTAGAAAATGGAGAATCAAACTCTTCTCTCCCGAAGGAATTTGTTGTGGGTCATTCGACAATTCAATGATTTTCAAAAACAAGAACCGGATTAAGCAATCGTTTCATTCAAGTGTTTTGAAACCGAATCGTACTTATTACGTGCTATTTTTATGTTGGTTTTATATGCTCGTTTCCCTATGGTTTCTTTTTCACTAAACGCTTTGTATTTCGTCCGCTTATTATGACGTGTTTCTCGATTCCCTTAGATGTCATTATATACGGATTCCACTGTACAAATTAAAACTGACAGTGATATCTATTCAGTAGTTTATGCTCAAACCTGTAACAAACATAGTTTTTTTACATTTTTACAATAGTAGAGAAGATATAGTAGCTACTGTCTGTATTCATATAATTTCTTAGCGGATGCCTACAACCTAGAGGTTATCTACGTATTTACAAGTATTTGCCAAAATATGTTAAAGTTGGTATGAATTACAAAGAGATTCATAACGGGATTACCTTATAAATAAGTTTATTCCATATCCATATTCCATAAAGGGTTACCTTTTTGGTAGAATATTTTCTGAAATGTCGAAATTGATCACTAGATAAAGTGGTATTTTGCCTTTAACTTTGCAACAAAGATTTGCTTTGCTACGATATTTACTTTTCCCATACTAGGCTTTTTTAATACTTAGTTTATAAGTTCGCAAAACGAGCCACGTGATAGTACCTAAGTAATGATCACCGCCCATGGATACCTGCTACACCGGAACAGTTACAGATGCGTTAAAAGCCCCCCTCTACGTACTTCAAACTGTCAGCAGCCGAGTTCCCTCACTGGCTCTCACGCACTCAAGTCAGAATACACACAATCTACTTTACAACAGACTCTGAGATAACGGTGATCGCCCGCCAGTCAGACCCCGAGAGAATTTCACCTCTTGAGAGATGCCTCCGGTACCTATGTCTTCTAAGGCGTTACCACACAGGGTAGGTATTATTTTCAGTAAATCCTTCAGAACCTACATGGCTTTCAAGCTAACAAGATAACTTATTGCTTTCCAAACCTATTCATGTTATGACTAAATACTAGTAAATACTAACCCTTTCATAGGATAACAGCTGAAAGCGTTTACAATCACAGAGATCTCAGTCCGTGCGTTCATTCGTTAGCAATAAGTCCCGTTCCCTCAATATCTTTGTGTATTCAGAGAGTTATATTTATAAGGAAAGGAATCTTTAAGGAAAGTGGCGCTCGGTAACGAGGCTTTGAAAAGTGCTTCACAACTTTGTTTCAGAAATCTACCTAAACATTCTTCGAGTAATTTGCATAATTATCGGCGTTCGACCCACCTTCCCCTTAATATTCGCCTGAGTAATATATTTTTAATGCTCTAGCTTCTTAAATCTCTATATCACCTGAAGCACAGAATCCTTAATTAATAGTAACTACTGTTCACAAAACAGCCAGTGTCTCCCTAAACTTTTTACTACTTTCTATATTTTATTATAATCATCGTTGGCACACATATATATTTTTATTAGGAAAATTGGTGATCAAGTAATCTATTAAAAATTAAAAATCTTCAGTGTATTGAAAATGTTAATCAATGCATGGCAAGACTGATCGTGACATTCGTGACGTAATCGTGTATTATAGTATTGGCAACCCTATCTGGTTACGCACACATATACGCGAGTACAAAATATGTGATCTTGCCCTCTCGTGCGTTAGGCAGACTTAATAAGTCTGCGTCAAAAAAACACGCGTGTGTTAGCAAACTTATTAAGTCTGCGCGGTTCGGGTCATATTTCACATCCACTTATTGTATTGTTTTCTATCACCTGTTCTTACCCGTACACTTTGTATAAGTAAGAACAGTCTTGCTTATACAAAGTGTACGGGTAAGAACAGGATGACAATATGGCATAAAACAATATATATTCTAAAATTGTCAACGTTATTTATCTTGATAGGTTTCCGTGCTCATTACGATAACCTTCAGTCTGTAACTATTGACGATAAAGTCAACTTAAACCGAAATAACACTTTAATCATTGTTGGAAATCGTTAGGTACTGGCAGTAATAATATATTTGTCGCAGTGTGGTTAATACTTTTTATGAAATTACTAGCTTCTGCCCGCGGCTTCGCCCCCGTGGAATTCGGTCTGTCATCACATCCCACGGGAACGGGATAAAAAGTATCCTATGTCCGTTTCCTGGTTCTAAGCTAGCTCTCCACCAATTTTCAGCCAAATCGGTTCAGCCGTTGTTGAGTTATAAATGAAGTAACTAACACGACTTTCTTTTATATATATAGATTGCAGTGTAAGCCCGTTTATGTTTGCATGCTTAAGGAAGCCAGTCCGTTGTCTTTCAGACAGTCAGTATTTTAAAACTGTTACAACCTGCGACTTCATCCGCTATATAAACAACATAACATCAGCTATCTGCTAGTGAAAGTCACGGCAAAATTTCTGAAATAGCCGGAACAAACAATTTTTTGGTAGGAGTTATTTAGTAAAAAAGCTGTTATTTTGACATTACAAACAGACACTTCAATTTTATTCATTTGTTTAATGTGAAACAGTTTGCTACCAGTTTGCTTTTTGCCAAAGCACCCTACAGAATTCTCAAACACGGCGAATCTAACGACACGCCATCTATTGAAATGTCTCTAGTCGTTCAAATGATACGAGGGTAGAATGAAAAGTGGATATACTCTAAGATAGGCGCATTGAAGTAAAAAAATCGAGCTATTTCGGAATTGATATTCAGATCACAGAATGCAAAACTGCGAGAACTCTGACGCTGTACCATAACGAGTTAACGCGATCATTTTAAGGTTGTGAGAAATGGCGTTATTTAATGGCACAGAACAAAGAATACATGTTTCGTGTTTAATGTATAGAGAGGCATCCTTCTATTCGCAAAACGATCGCAATAACACATTTTAATAGGATATGTTCTCAGGTCATTATCATTAAGTTCTAGGGCCACTTGCACCAAGTTCTTAAATGTGTTTAAATTCAATTTAAACATATTTCAGAAGTTGGTGCAAGTGGCCCTAAATGTTAGAGTATGGGAATCTTTTATTATTCCCCACAATCCGAAACGGGAATAAAGGTATCATAATCACATCACCAAATACAATAGAAACATTGAATATTATGAAAATAAATAATTAATTCAGTTTAAAAATGACTGTCATGTTGCCGCAATTAGTACCTCAAAATATAGCTCATTTTTTTAATGTGATATAAAATGTTCTTAGTTTGTTGGGCTTGTGGCTAAGTAATAACTAAGGTGATCAACTGATCGACATGGTCAAGCTGCGCCCGCCACGGTCAGTGTGTGGATGGGTGGCAATTCCCAACACATCCAAACCGTGCCTCGGAGAGCACGTAAAGCCGTCGGTTCCGGTTGTTATACGAGCATCTTTGACAATTATTAGTGGAAGTCATAAGCCCAAAAAAGCCTGAAATCTAGGCTATCCTTCTAATATCGGTATTGCTCAGAAATAAGGTTGGCTAAGGAGATCTGATGGCAGTCGCTTCGTGTAAAATACTTATATTCAGCAGCATCTGGTAAGACTGGAAGCCTACTCCAACATAGTTGGGAATAGGTTCGGAGGATGATGACGAGCCCTTAGTTTTACTTGTAAAGTCAAAATGCTTTTATAAATTAGAACCGGATGTCGATACATAAAATTGGAAATCAGCCAGTTTCTAATAGGTATTTACAATATAATTAGGAAAGAAGGGTGATGACATGGAATACAGTATTTTTTTAATAATAGAATAGTATAAATTAGAAAAAAATATTTGATGATGAAGCCGACTTTTTACGAATTATGGCTTTAAAACCGTCCGTGCGGGCTTCTGCAAACATCCCGGAGGCACTACAGCGCCACGGTAGCCTTAGCAGCATTCTGAAAGCATTGTTATACTGGACCCGCAGAGTGTCATAGGATCGTCGCGTATAACTCACCCACAAGCCACTCGAATAATACCACTAGTGGAAAATATAAGAGCGAGACAAGCTGTCCCTTCCAGCAAAGAAAAAACATTCACATATATTATTTAAATCGATTATGTATGAGCGATAAAACGTAAACCGTGTCGGACATGGATCGGATCATTACGTTGGTACGACAGAAGCAACAACATTGATACGCGTAGACATTGTCACGAATATTTAAAAAAATATTAACGATAATGTCTCTGACGTCACGTTTGGTGTCGAGGCTGAGCGATCGGCTTCTGTGCCTCAATTTAGGGGACCTGTTGCTTGTAGATCAAATCAAATCATTTACTCAAATCCAAATAAGTAGTTACAACATGACAAAATCTTCTTCTTCTCTACTATTATAAAATTGAAAAAAAGCTGTGTCTGTATATTGAAGATATTTAAAAAAATACACGTGGGTTATGGTATATAAACGTCTCCGAATCCGAAAATGTGATTTTTAAAATTCTTGTCTGTTTGTCTGTTTGTTACGGGTTGGAGCAAAAACTACTGAATAGATTTTAATTTTATTATCACTGTTAGAAAGTATATGCTCCAACTTAAAAACTGGTGACTTTTTTATCTCAATTAATTTAATGAATCCTGAGATACAGCTTGACCTCCCTGATGTATAGAGGCCCATACAAAGAAGAGGTCATCAATGTTGGTTTTCTATTTTTACTCCTGATTTATAGCTTCACGTGAGCGAAGCCTCGGGCAGACGCTAGTTAAATAATAATATCAATACAACGCAATAAAACCCGTATTAAGTAGTTTTATTTCAATGTACCTATAATATTCGCGTAAGTACCTAGGTCTCCTAGGTATCAGAAATCTGTATGGGTGTATACCT
The DNA here is from genome assembly GCA_947256265.1 of Acronicta leporina. NCBI lineage: Eukaryota > Metazoa > Arthropoda > Insecta > Lepidoptera > Noctuidae > Acronicta > Acronicta leporina. Next base: position 4,955,195 of record OX366514.1, read on the forward strand.
ACTAATCTTTTTTACGTACATATACCTACTTATGTTATGTTGTATTGTTGTATGTAGCCTGCATAGCATGGTAGATTGAACCCGTGCCCAGGAGCGGGACGGTATTTGGGTTGATGATAATGATGATAATTTTTATGAATGAAAAAACAACATTTTCAAAGAATCATTTTCAAAATTTCTACATAGGTAGGAAATAGTATTCTCAGTATTTATGTTATAAACAAATTGTGCATAAATGTATTATGTACACAGATTGCAACATTGAATGTAATCATTTCAAACAATATAGTTTCTCTCATGAATGCTGAAGGCGTTTGGGCGCGAGCGATGAATGCCTCGCCTCAATTGAATGATGAATCTGTTAAAATTTAACAAAATGAATTAAATATTTTATTTTCGTTGTTTAGATCCCATGTAATAGGGGCGACCCTCTTGCAATTATCCGGGCGCAAATACCAAACTTCGAGCTGCTAATGAGAATTGCTTAGAAAAACTCAATAACACATTGCTCGACCTGGGAATCGAATAGCCTATTTAATTATAATAATCAATAGGTACAATTACTTCTGTTTTTTTCACGGGGAATCAAATTAAAAGGTCACACACAGTTCGTCCGAATTTTAGGTCCTATTTAATAGGGGGCATGCCTTTGGCTATAATCGGCTTCGAATCCGATCTCACAATCCGTGCTGCTATAGAAAAACCCAATAACATTGAATTCAGCACTTAAAAATATCGACGAACTGTGGGTGTATATTAGTACACCTCTGCCTAACCCTTCGGGGAATATAGGCGTGATGGTATGTTATGTTCGGGGAAAAACGGGAACAATGCGACAAGGTGACAGTTTATAAACTCAATCTATTCCTGTAAAATTAAAAAGTACTTATGCATTAATTTGAAGGGGCGAGCCACTGTATTATCTCCTCGAATCTTGCTTATGAAGTAGGTAACAAGCTAAACATCCTAATATGTATATGACCTTCAAGCGAAGAACTCCTTTCTCTTTTTAACATAAAGGTATCATCAACATAAGCATAACCAGTATAGCCAGTATTAATAACATTAAAACATATTGCCTTAGTTATTTTAGTGAAAGAATAATTTCACTGCGGGCAGGATTTGAACCTGCGTCTTCTGGTTAGATATACCAGACGATATGACCACTTACGCGAAATTTTCCTTCAGTAAAATAACTTTATAATCTTAAATGCACGGAAAATGCAAATAATCACAAAAAAAAATCTGCTTTTGGTTATATTTAATATCGAAATATGTTTGAAACTCATGTATGAATGACACAAAAGAAGTATGCAAGAATCGTAGCATGTGTCTGCCTATCTTTGTGGGAGAACGGCGTGAGTGTGTGTATGTATTATGTTTGAAACTTTTTATAGCGTAAAGAATTGTCACGTGACATATTTTTTAATTTGCATAGAAAGTAGTAACTTATTTCATGCCATATTTGTATCTGGCTCGTTGGTCTAGGGGTATGATTCTCGCTTTGGGTGCGAGAGGTCCCGGGTTCAAATCCCGGACGAGCCCAAACTTTTTGTATATATTTTCATAATCAACACGTCATTGTTATCGAGATACGTCGTTATTGATAAGCGAATAAGTTATTAATTAGATAGTTCATTAAAATAACATTTAAAAACGGTAACTTTTTTTTTCTCATTGTTTTTTTAATGAAAGCTAAAAACTTACAAATATTTTTTTACGTAATAATCCTGGTTTATTGTTATAAATTAACGATATTCACAGGCTCTAGCAATTAATTAGTTTGATACCACTAGCGGTTTAAACGCAGTCGGTGCATTAGGTCACTGCAGTGCAACTATAGTTCGCGGCAAGCTTGATAGATGGCGCTGCGAACGCCTATGTTGCACTAAATACAATATGATTCACTAAGTATTTCCGTTAACATAACATATATACCTACAGTTCGTCCGTATGTTTAGGCCTCATGTAATAAGGGTTAACCCTATTGCCATTAACCGGGCATTAATATCTACAAACTTTCTTTAAAAAAACCAATATTACTTTGCTCTCTCTACCTACTCTGACCTATAGACTAATTAGGTAGGTACTGTGTTTCTATTTCCTCTACTATGGGATATCCAGTATGTGCGACTATTACTTTTTTATACCACACTATGATTAAAAACAAACAGATCTTTTAAAGACACTTTTACAAGTTAATCACCGTATACGCAAACACGGTCTCTCTTAAAGTTCACACAAGAAGTACTTATATCAGGTTTGAGGTATGAGTACCTAATACTATCTGATCTGGTCGTTTGAAGAAAGAGCATTAAATATTAAATGCCGAATACTTGAGGATCGGTACAGTACCTACCTACATCTGCTTCTTCTACACAAGTCTTTATAAACAGCAATTACTTTAGTTAAACCTTCTTAATTATAATTATTGTACACACAAATCTATTTATTTTTCTTTGGCCTCTCTTTGCCCTCTTATGCCACTTCATTATTGCTACAAACCAAACCTTTCTAGTGACATGTTCTGTTATTGATTAAACTTTTCAAATGCGTTCCACTTTGATATGTGCACGACACTGATAACATACACGTCATGGCAAGTACTATTTATAATACGTGGAAGTAATTGAAATTAAATAAAAAATATATTTTTCACATATTTAAATCAAAATTTACTTGAATTACCACATCTGAGCTAATTTTCAACAAGATTAAACAGCATCCTGACCCTGATATTACCTACCTCCTGAGAGTAAAGGCTCTTGGATGTTTTACGACCCGACAAGGTCTTTAAACCCCTTGTACCTGTAAATTCGAGCTTACATCCTCAGTTAAGGGCATTAAGATAGTCCTCAGTCTATTAAAAGCTTCCTCGCATGAATATTCTTAACCTTTGAGGTACGAGGTCAGATATACTTAATGCCATCTATCAAGAACGTAAAACACCCAAATTTTTAGCTTAATTATTTTAATAATAATTAATAATAATAAACCTTTATTTCAGATATTAAGCATCCATACATTATAATATTACGTAGTAAAGAAAACTTAAAACTAATGTTTACTAATATTAATAGTCCTGGTAATTATGAAACAAATTCATCATTACGGTTCTTTAGTTACGTTTTTTAGTCTGTTTTCATTATAAAGTTACAATTTCTGATAGTCTTCAAGCCCCGAGTGATTTGCTTAAGAAATTAAAGGCAAACGTTACTCCATTGTCTAAGTGCATTTTTGCTTATCATTAGGTAATACTGGTCGAACTTAAGCTTCTTATGATTCAAGACTTAGCTATTTATTTATTTATACTTCTATGCACAAAAGTAGTACATAAGGCGGACTTAATGCCATATGGCATTCTCTACCAGTCAAACCTTTGGGTTTGGGAGAAAAAGTTAAAAATAGGTACAAATAATTAATATCTGAGTCAAATAGTAATGCAAATCCATATTAATATAAAACTTCTTAAAAAAATACATGGTACCTATTCCTCAAAATGCGGCAATAAAAATGCCCGGAAAAATATTCTCAATATTCTTATGAACGCAGAACTAAAAACATTTACTTAAGCCAACAGAGTAGGTAAGCTTTTAGATTATAATCCCGATCCGCGCAAACATTTCCCCGAAACGCTCCCAATAGGCATCAAACTGACGACCTCAAAATGTCATGCGCATAACTAGGGTTAATGCCTTCACGAAAATGGCGAAACATTTCAGGAATTCACAGCTCATGTTTCATTAAAAAAGTTTGTGTTTAATGTGAACTTTGCTAAACAGAAAATGAAAACGACTTTGTATTTTGTTTTTTTTTGTTGGGTAGATTTAAATAACGTCGGGGATAGTGCAATACCGCGTAACTAACACTTGACTGTAAGGTTCATTTTAGGGCCACTTGCACCAACTTCTTAAATATGTTTAAATTGCATTTAAACACAATTTTTCATAGAAATTACGTGTTTAAATACAATTTAACATAACATAACATACCATCACGCCTGCATTCCCCGAAGGGTTAGGCAGAGGCGTACTAATGTACACCCACAGTTCGCCGGTATGTTTAGGTCCCATGTAATAGGGGGCGAGCCTATTGCCATTAACCGGGCACAAATTCCTAACTCCGAGCTGCTACTGGGAATTTCATAGAAAAACCCAATAACACTTTGCTCGACCTGGGAATCGAACCCAGGACCTCTAGCGTAGCAGTCGCGCTCAGGACCACTTGGCTAATGAGGCAGTAAGATCTCTAACGTAGCAATCACGCTTAGGACCACTAAGACAATGGTAGGTACATATTTCGTATATTCGATATATATACTTAACCATATTCCAATTGAAATATACTTAAATATTGCATAAAGAATCTACGAGAAGGAACAGAAGTTTAAATAAAAGCATTTTAATTAAAAAATAAACAGCTAAAGTAAGCGATGTGAAAAGAAAATGACCGAGGCCGTTTCCTTAATTTACAATTTCCATTTTAAAAACAACTGTTTGAAAAATAATTGCATTCATATAAAAGTAGAAACGTAGTCTTACTGGGACTTTTATAGGTACTAAGTATAAATATTGTATGTCCGGATTGTAATTAGGTACATAAATTATGTAAAAGGAAAAGAACGATAGTAGAATTATTCTTAGAACTGCTGACTTTAGGGTTCTCTTTGCCCAACTCGAGCAGTGTTCTTTTAGAAAATTCACAGTAAGTAAGTAGTTCATGTTGTATTCACAATCAATTCATATTTAGAAATACGTAAGTACTTCATAACAACCTTGTAACATGTTTCCTTTGCCCTACCCTAGAGATTCATGCTAAATAATAAATAAGCATGTTCAAAATATAATTTATTTATGCTCTTGTTACATCTATATATTGCTAGGTCTATATTCCGAGAATTTACAATACGCAAGCCAAAATTAATTTGAGCCGAATAAACTTAGCTACAATCTCTGCGGCAAGCCAAAAATTAATTTGAAGTAAACAGGTTCAGAATTTCAGACACTATGTATATACATTTACATAATGAGTTTCGTGTAAACACAAAACCTTGATTTATTTACGTGCCCCGAGGTATAAGTTTTGCTTCCAATCTCTTGTTCTATCTACTAATTCTTACGTCCTCAGAGATTTGACAAAACCTGAAAATCGGACAAACAACATTTAAGAAAATGTATCGTGGAGTCAGGTATGTAAATCATCGGTTAGATATATTTAAGAAGGGTGTAGTGGTATGGGGTATGGGGTTTAGTTGTGAAAACATGTGTAATGATAAAAGAAATTGTATCTTATGTAACCTGTTCGTGTTCCGAACAGCTTTGCCGCCATCTAATTAAAATATTAGATTAAAATGTTTTTCCTTTCTTTTCGTATCCTTAATTATAATAGAAGAAGTTTTAATTCAACTGTTTCACAAAAGCGATTTCTTAAGATGTCTTAAGATTTACAGTTTTTAGAAAAGATTAAAAGTATAGATTCGGTGCTTAAGTTTTATAGAAAAAAAATCACGGACGGAATTTAAACCTGCCCCAGTTTAGTACCTATTTACGTCAGATGTGGAGTTAACATGTTTAACTGTTAATAGTCTATTATCCAGGGAATCCATAAGTCTATTATTTTAGATTTATAGGCAGTAAATATTTATTATGATGTGCCAACAATGGCCTCATTAGAGGAGATAACATCCGTTTGTAAATATCTCATCATTTATTTATGTTATTCATTTATTCGTACAGGACGTAAAAGTACCGCTAAATATTATTACAATAATATTATGTACTAACTTTTCTCCGCGGCTTCACCCACATGAATCCCAAAAAATATAATTTAATCAATAACCAACAGTGATTATCTCTTCTTTGTATAGGTCTGTACCTATACATCAGAGAGGTCAAGTTGTATCTTAGGATCCGTTCAATTAATTGAGAAAAGAAATCACCAGTAACTGACTAGTCTCTCAAAAAACACTTCTGGATTTTTTTTATGGGATAGGGTGGCAAAAAGCAGACGGGGTCTGATGTTAAGCGATTACCCCCAACCATGGACACCCGCAACACCAGAGGAGTCGCAAGTGCGATGCCGGCTTTTTAAAAGAGGCCCTCTCTTTTCTCACTCGGCGAAACATAACGTCAGCGTTGTTTCACGCGGGTTTTCTGTATTTTTTATTCCTGACAGACTTTATTTTAAAACAAACATAAAAAATAAACATTTTATCTTATTCTCACTTCGAATCAGTTAAATCGCTACATAAAGCAGGTTAATGGGCAATGTTTAACGCACGGAGATACATTAACTACCTCCAGGGAGATTGCAATTTGCAATTATCCGCCGCTTTAAAGTTTTCTCCCGCGGCTTACCTTTTTCCCTCTTTTGCCTCGACGCTACGGATTATCCATGAAACAATAGCTCCCACTTCGCCTTAAATATATGGCCATCGAACATTTTACGAACAATGGAGGCTCCGTAAAAAGGACTTCACATAACACTCGTTTATATTTATCTTTCCTTTTTAACAGGTTCCTTTTAGCTTCTATAAAGGGGGTAAGGTTTTGTTTGTGTAGGTACCTATTCTAGTTTAGTCAACTTTTATAAAATCTGTCTAGGAACTTGTCTTTTTATGAGCAAAAAAGTTAAAACCTTAACTATTTGTCCTTGGATTTTGTAATATAACAGTTACTATAAACATCCAGTAGGAGTCGCATTTTTATATAAATAGATGAACAACAGGGCTTTTAAAAACATAAGTTTCAATAATTGCGGCCCATGAAAAGGATTAAAATGGATAAGTTACACACAACTTTTGAACTTAAAAGACCAAGGGACTTCAAAATTGCTTTAGATAATATTTTAACAAAACGAAACCCGCTGATATCGTTCATGGGATGATCCTTCCTAAGCCAAACTCCATTAGCATTATACGAAAGACGGCAGAGAAATAATTGTTTAAGTAAACTAAAAGTTTTCTCTTCACAAATATCTATAATATTAAAAACTGTCCGCATCTTTGTTGCTAAGTAAGTTAGAGATTAAACTTTTGCTTTCCTTGAAAATCTATTTATTAGATCGCATTTGTATAGCACAGTGTTTTTTTAAATTAAAAAAATGTTGTGTATTCTAGTTCTCTTTTTAGTTATTCTGTTACATGTTGTAATAGAATAAGCGTAAGACCTGAAAGTAGTTTTTTCAGAACCGACTACTGAATCGATTACAGAGGTTTTGAATGTGTTAATTTTTGTCGAAATGATAATAACAATACCCGAGCCTATGGCCCTGATACATCAGTGGCTCGAGCTATGGAAAACTGAAACCTGTTTGCAGAAATTATTATTGTGTGCGTGTGCGCACTAAAATTGTAGTCGTTATGGGTACAGCCACCAGTTTCGCCTTTAAGTAATTTCTTGAAAGAAATATGCTCATAACTCACGTGTCTCGAAGCGACTTTAGGGTTATTATAATTATGACTCAATATTTTAATTGAGGAATTTTAAGGATACTTCTATAAGATCTTTTTGTGAAGGATGCTTCCATGAAAATGACCTATTTATAATAGGGCATAATTATTAGAGAAATACAAATAATAGTTTCAGACTCAAGCCGTACAAATTTAACAGATGGGTGTATGATGATGGGAACTTTCAGAATTAGTTATAGTGTTTAAAGTCTACTATAGCACAACGTAGTAACATAATGGAGAAAGCGCAAATAATTATGTACTATTTCATTAATATTTTTCGTCAATCAGTCACATTGTTCAGCAGACTATGCCCCCTTCCTAATGATTGCTTTGTATCACGTCAATGTAAGCATTAATCCTATTTAATAGAGTCTCAATTTCTCAACATAAATTATTTATTAGGCGCGTCACAATAATTTCTCACGTTCCGCGCCATATTAGGATAGGCAAATCAAATTATTTGTGACATTACGATATCGCTGAGTTTCTATGATGTCGAAATTATACATCACGTAAACCTGAGGTGTTTGGTAGATCTGTACTCCTGTACAATCATAGTTGGCCGGTATGTTTTAGGGAGTCGTTGCCAATGAGCTCCTTGGCACGTTTCTCGATGGATTCCAACGCCTCAAGCTTCATTATTTAATTCCCGATGTTTCGAATCTCTTCAGCGTCCACGGTCACGGATAGACTGAGGTATCGTAAGCTTTAATAATAAAATTACTTACAGCTACATGACTTACATTTGTCGAGCTGCTATTAAGAATACAGCCGGTATATTTTAAGTGATATAAGGGCGCGAGCCTATTGCCTATTACTAAAATCCCAATAACACTGAGTATCTAACCCACAACCTTACCCTGAACAGCCCCGCTTGCGACCATTTCGCCAATCATTGTTTTAACACTAACTCTTCCACAAATAATCTTCTAACAGCAAACGTGAATCAATATGTACCTAATAGCAATGTGGTTGCACAATAGTGCAATAACTTCGTTGTACCGTTCATGCCGATGTCGTCGTACGTGTGACGTTGGTTAGCCGCAACATTCGTGCTTGGCACCCCTGAGCGTTGTCCTCATGTACAGAGGCGTAGCCCACTGTCCGTGACACCAGGTACTCAAAACTAAAATCGCCATTCAATTACCTCAGAAATTTTGATTTTTGACAGATTCGCCTTCAAAATCGATTAGTTCTTATGTCATTATTTTAGTGCCATTGGACGGCCATTTTGATACAACTGAAATGGCCAAACTGGCCTCAAAACCTGTGAGAGCAGTTTTTCTAAAACCACCTTCCGCAATTTCAAGCAATGAAGTCTTCAGTCAAGCTGAAGTCACAGAATATTTTTTTTAGTAACATTGCTCTTAACTTACTCTTACTTATGTTATCTATATGTTCGTATCTTTTTCATGGGGAAATTATTGCAGAGACTTGTTAGATATTCGAAATATTGTGTAAGAAAAAGAAATGGAGGTATGCATGCATATTATTGTTTGGCTGAAATATTTAAAAAGTGGCCTCCACATTTATGTGCCCAGAAGTCTGCTTGACTAAATACGGCTCTGTATGAGACACGTCTAACTCAATGTTGTTCGGGAGGTCACGTGCACATTTGCTTCGAGCAATATCTATACAGTTAATTGGTAATAAGTGTATCTTAAGTTTCGTGAACAATTGGGGATTAACATGAAACTAGATATTGTGAAGTTCTAGCTAGATGCACCGTAAGACGTGTCAAAAGGGACCGGAGCAAATGTTGCATCTCTGAGGCCACTCTGGTGTCGCTTATCTTTTGTTGATATTGATATGTCTACAGCATTTATATTAAAAATATACTATGAAATACATATATAATTATGTCACAGTAGAATTGAATAATTCGCTATTTAACATAACCGTAAAAAAGCTTTTGTATACCACAATTCACACCTAACCTAACTAATATAAACATAATTCATTCAGAATTTAAATTTGACAGCAAAAATCAAGTCAAAAGTCAAAATATATCTAAATTTCATAGCTTTTTATACAAAGCGCTTAACGCTTACCCCTTTAAAAGCGGGCAACGCACTTACGACTCTTCTGATGTTACGGGTATTCATGGGCAGCAGTAATCACTTAACATCAGGTGATCCGTCTGCCCGTTTGCTTTTCTTTGACTTTAACCGAGAATGGCTACCTAGATATTCCCTTAAAAGCAAATTGTTACATACTAAGCTGTTTTACTGTTGAATAGCTTCTCAAGTACAAGCTACTTACTTAGAACATTCTTGTCTCCTCATAAATTATTCATTGGTACTTGAGACCTTTCTTAGGCAATTTGTATATGTAGAGAAGGGTAGTTTATTTGTCAACGGCCATTATTTGCGAGTACCTACTTAATGCATTTAAGCTTACAGGCCCCCATTATTATCTCCGCATTCCATTACGTAAAAAAAACTAATTTATATTTAACTAGCTGACCCGGCCAACTACGTACCGCATTAGATTTTTTTTTTTCATATGTACTCACCTTTGAAACCTTCTCTGGACTTCCACCAACATTTCAAAACCAAAATCAGCTAAATCGGCCCAGCCGTTCTTGAGTTTTAGCGAGACTAACGAACAGCAATTGATTTTTATATATATAGATATAGATAGATTATACTAGCTTCTACCTGAGACAAAAAGTACCCTAAATGTTGAACTGGGTCATAATCCTGTACACCGGATATCATAGAAATTCTTTAATTCGATCTTGAGTTAGAAGTGAAACAAATAACAAAGACAGACAACAATTAAAAAAATCATTAATTCGGCTTCAGTATCGTTTAATTAGACTCCTACAATTATAACAATTACAATTATTTTGCAATTACAGGCACGACTTTCCTACAGACTTATTATACCGAAAAGATTTGTGGAAGAAATTATCGACTATTTACTTTTTTAACATTGTATAACTACGCGACTATGAGCAGTAGCCGATTCAGTGGGTGCTCGAACCCCTTAGAGCCCCCAATAAATGCACCTGAGTCCACCCCTGACTGTGCCATGATAGGGTTATGAGATTTGGCAGCATAATATTTCTTTCGCAGTAATTGCAAAGGTCCTGGGTTCGATTCCCAGATCGAGCAAAGTGTTATTGGGTTTTTCTATGAAATTTCCAGTAGCAGCTCGGAGTTAGGAATTTGTGCCCGGTTAATGGCAATAGGCTCGCCCCCTATTACATGGGACCTAAACATACCGGCGAACAGTGGGTGTACGCCCCTGCCTAACCCTTCGGGTAATTCAGGCGTGATGGTATGTTATGTTAATGTTATTTCGCGATCTTGAGTTTACCTACTCATCCCCAACTATCACCAGGGCCTAGAATACTGCCCATAATTTTCTTTGTTTCACATTCGAGTGTATTCTTTCTATTTTTGTAAGCGGTCGATGACGTTGAAGCATAACAGTAGATAAGTACCTAATCAAACTGTTTCGTTTCGTTAGTAATTCATAAATTATTGGTGCCAGTCACGTTTTTACCAATAAAACATACAATGGGACAAGTAGGTATTCTATTACAAGTGATTATTAGCCCACTGATGGGCACGGATTTCCTCTCAGGATAAGAATAATTAGGCTAATAGTCCACCACGCTGGCCTGTTGCATGTTGGAAGATTTCACACGCGCGCGGTCGAGAAAAAATGTCAGGCATGCAGGTTTGTTTTAAGTAACTATCCATATGAACAGAACTTCGAACTCGAACTCGAAAATTCTTCTTTAATAACTATTATCGATTGGAGACCACCGAAAAATGCAGGTTGGGACCACCTCCTCGTCCACCCCCAACGAGATGGACCTACGATGTGGTGAAGATCGCTCGGAGTCGTTGGATGCAGGCGGAATACAAGCAATACTTGTGGAAGTCTTTGGGGGAGGCATTTGTTTAGCAGTTGACTTCTTTTGGCTGATATATTATTATGACAATGAACCATTATCTGTTGTTATATATGACCCACTGAAGACCGTATTACTATGACTTTCTTGACTAATTCTACTCCGTAGTACCTATCGTCTTTAAGGACGGAGCAACTAAACTCATATTTCAAACAAGCTTTAAAAAAACTGTCTGTATTTTCTGGATAATTTTAAAATCCAAAAACCCCAATATTTTATTCCAATAATAAAAAAAGAACAGGGTGCGAAAATACTATAATAATTTTTACGCTAAGACATATTAATTATACAAATAAATGTTTTATAATAAAAATCTTACCTACCATCGTATTATAAGTGTAATTAATATTAATCCAGAGTTGTTAAGTCTGCCATTTCACATTAATAAATGCAGAATAATAAGCGTATAAGCCATTTATTTACCCACATCCAGTGATTTATTTCGAAAACGCTTACATCATAAATTACAGAAAATAAATGATTTACGGTACATATATTATTTCAGTTGCAACCATTTTCTTCTATGGCTCATAAATTAAACATATTGCTTCTTACATTCATCACTGTATCTTTTGTTTAGTCTTAATTATGCCTAAAGCTCATACAAATTCAGTAACGTCCCAACATTTTTGTTTATATTAATATTAATAATATAATTTGTAAATTATTTATGTGAAAGACTTTAAATAATGGTTTAATTTACACTGTACATATATGTATCTAAATTAGAGCTATTTATTAAAAATGATTGACGAGCGATTAAAATGTGAAAGAAATTCTGTCATTCTGTCTGTTTCTTACACCTAACCAATTTTGAAGAATTTTGGAACTTGGGCAGGGCTTTGAGGCTAAATTTTATCTGAAATAGTCCTTTGGAATGCGAGTGAGACTGCGGGCAGCAGCTAGTATTTAATGAAATAATACAATAGGTAGTCATATTTATTAATATCAATTATATATTATGAGTGTCTTTAAATCACGTGTGAATCGGTTTTGTGTAGACAAGCACGCTCTATCTCAGGCGCTTTATCAGACGAACTGTCGGTCAAGCGTAGGTTTACTAAGAATAAAAAAATAGATTGAAAAAAATTTAAGCTAGCATATATAGCCTGTGTTCTTCAAAGGGACAATATGTATTCATTCAGCTGATGTGCGTAGGCAAATATTTTGTTATTATATACTTATCTATTTATTAAATTTAATAAACCCATCATCCATATCTTATATAAATGCGAAATTAGCTCTGTCTGTGTGTTATATTTTCACGCCTAAAATCTCCTTGCCAAATTGAATGAAAATCTGTTTAACATAAAGAGTTTTTGATTCAATTTGGCAAGGAGATAGATTACTTCCTGAGTAAAGACATAGGCTACAAATAAAATAAAGAAAATAAATACTTAGTAGTCTTTATGGAACTGAAACAGCGGGAAAAAGCTAGTTTCAGTATTTTTAATACCTTCACGCTTGTATTCCCCGAAGGGTTAGGTAGAGATTATCTTGTGTACCCTCACAATTCACCGGTATATTGAAATCCCATGTTATAGGAGGCGAGCCTATTGCCGGACACAAATCCATTTCATAGAAAGGCCAATAATATTTTGCTCGAACTGAGAATCGGACTCAGGATATCTAGCGTAGCAGGAGCGTTTAGAAACATTTGGCATATGAGGTACTATCAGTATAAAACGACTTATGTCTCTGTTTAAAACACTATGCGACACTAATGACTTATAGTGGCTACTAGTAACATTGTTAATGTGTATACAAAATAAATATTTGTGTCTGTACTGACCTGATTGTAGCTAACTGTGTAATTAGGTCAGAACAGCTTTACGCACATTTACTCCACAGGGGGAAAGCAGACTCCAACTACAATAACGATTCAGATGCGAAATATAATAAAGTTAAACTTTGTTGAAATAACATAACATAACATACCATCAAGCCTGTATTCCCCGAAGGGTTCGGCGGAGGCGTACTTAATGTACACCCACAAGTATGTTTAGGTCCCATGTAATAGGGGGCGTGCCTATTGCCATTAACTGGGCAACTTCCAAACTCCGAGCTGCTACTGGGAATTTGATAGAAAAACCCAATAACACTTTGTTCGACCTGGGAATCAAACCCAGGACCTCTAGCGTAGCAGTCGCGCTCAGGACCACTTGGCTAATAAAGCAGTTGTTGAAATAAAAGTAAAAAAATACATGAACGCTACTGACGTCGGGTTCATTTTCAAGTAGGTATAGGTACCTATAATATTGTAGGCTGAAATAATGCTCTGTATACCTATCTACATTTAAGACATACCATCACATCTCTATTCCTAGTGAAAGGTGGGTATGTCAGAAGAAACATGAAAGTAGAATAAATGCTGTAGAGATGAGAGCGTTGAGAAGAAGTATGTGTGGGGTAACCTTGAAAGATAGAGTGAGAAACAGTGTGATAAGGGAGCGGTGTGGTCTGAAAGACGATGTAGTAACAAAGATTGAGATAGAAATATGATATGGTGGTTTGGGCATGTAGAGAGGATGGATGAACAGATTGACGAAACGAGTATACATACATGACAAGTACGGGTGGAAGAGTTGGAAGAGGCCGACCTCGACAAAGGTACCATAACCAAATTGCGGCCGTGCACAAAAAGGTCAGGTTAAAAGTACCCTTATCTTATCTTGTGTGGGGCCGAGGCAGCAAGGCCTCAGAGCACTTCGATCCAGTGGGATCTTTCATGCTTCCCCTAGATACCTAATCCAGTCATCCTCCCCCAGTTCTTCAAACAGCTCTTCCATAACCTTTATAATGAGGCCTGGGGGTATGAGTCTGTAGTCCTCTGGTCTTGGATAACCCTGCCCCAAGAGGCACATTCGCTTTCTAGCCAGTGCATCGCATGTACACAGAAGGTGTTCCATGCTCTCAATTTCCCTTTTAAAGGCCCAGCAGGCTGATGTCTCCGTCAGAACCATCTTTTGAAGGAGAGCGTTAGTCCCGAAATGTCCGGTCAGCGCCCCCATCAAGTGACGGGCCTGCTTGAGTTCCAAATGGCATTTTGACATCTTGATGAGGAACCTATGAATTTCTTGGAGTGAGCAAGCCCCGTGAGGCTCACTCCCGAAATAAGTAACTCTAAGAGTACCCTAAACCGACGATTATACATGAGGAGGTTAATGAACGTAGATAAAGCGAAAGAAGTGTGCCAGGATCGTAGCAAGTGGAAATCTATAGTCTCTGCCTACCCCAATGGCAGACAGGCTGAAGATATGTATGTATGTATATTGGGCAGTGGTGTACCTACTTATGTACACCATGTTTTATATGCCATGTAATGAGAACAAAATCCTAAGGTTTTTTTATTAAAATAAAAACATAACATAACATACCATCACGCCTGTATTCCCCGAAGGGTTAGGTTAGGTTAGGTTAGGTAGGCAGAGGCGTACTAATGTACACCCACAGTTCGCCGGTATGTTTAGGTCCCATATAATAGGGGGCGAGCCTATTGCCATTAACCGGGCACAAATTCCTAACTCCGAGCTGCTACTGGGAATTTCATAGAAAAACCCAATAACACTTTGCTCGACCTGGGAATCGAACCCAGGACCTCTAGCATAGCAGTCGCGCTCGGGCCCACTTGGCTAATGAGGCAGTTTGCAGTTAAAATAAAATGAATTATAATAACAAATTATATCCTTCTTAAGTTGTGTTTGATTTGACATCCTCTGCCTCGTTTTCACGTAGATAGACACACAGACTCAGGTGATCAGTAAGTGTTCAGTTTTTGCCATTTTACTTCAGAGAAATAAGATAAAGTTATTTGGTTTGATTTTCTCTCGTCCCCAGAAAGGTATAAAAACTTACAAACTATATTTTACTCTGCTGTATTTTATTGCCGGTACATAAAAAAAGCAATGGTGCAAACTCAGTATTTCTATCACAACTTTTTTGATCTAAGTTCATGAATTACGCTGATGTGGCCTAAATAAACTTTGTCTTTTGTTTTTGATACTGAAACGTGCTTGCTTCCAATACTGATCTTGATCCCGTGGTAAAAAATACTTTGAACTATAGAATATAAAATAAAGAAAATATACTTAGGGCCACTTACTCTTACTACTTACCAAATATGTTTAAACTATATTTAAACACAATTTTTCATAGAAATTTCGTGTTTAAATACAATTTAAACACATTTAAGAAGTTGGTGCAAGTGGGCCTTAATCTGAGAAGAAAATATAGTGAAACCATAGATTAAAGACACATATCTCCGGCAAAAAGGTTTACCTTTGATAAATGGCTAAATATGGCTTTTACAGCTTTTCCCTGTGCCTCCGTCCATGGTCTTCCCGTGACCATAGACACGGTTAAGGGTGAAAAATCCTCAAGAAGTGTTTATATTTCGACATGATACTTGCTATAACTGATAACTGCCTCATTAGCCTAGTGGTCCAGAGTGCGACTGCTGCGCTAGAGGTCTTGGGTTCGATTCCCAGGTCGAGCAAAGTGTTATTGGGTTTTTCTATGAAATTCCCAGTAGCAGCTCGGAGTTTGGAATTTGTGCCCGGTAAATGGCAATAGGCTCGCCCCCTATTACATGGGACCTAAACATACCGGCGAACTGTGGGTGTACATTAGTACGCCTCTGCCTAACCCTTCGGGGAATACAGGCGTGATGGTATGTTATGATACTTGCTCTGTTTTGTCTAAATCACAAGATTTTTTCGTAATATTGTTACTGAACTCAGAAAAGGATTAATTTTATTCCTCAGTACGATATTTCACGTACCTTATATAAGGTACCTTTCAGATCAGCGTCATAAATCATTTATACCCTTATCGCGTGGAGCGCTGAAATTCTTATGTAACACGACATTTTAATCTGGGAACAAAACATCTACCTATTGAGAGATTTCCACGTGATCCTAACATACATGAAGCTTACAATAGACCCCAAAGTTACATCGACAATATAATATCTATTTTTGACCTAACCTTCATTTTGTTCGTACAGTGAACCACAAAAATATGTTTACAGTTAGCCGTGTGGTGATTTACTGTGGATTCTAAAGGCACGACCACACTGTGACTTTTTGCGCGTAACGAGCATTTGGTTACGAGCTTTTGAGCATTCGGAACGTTGGTTAGATAGAGCCTGATAGAGCCTCACTAGCCAAGTGGTCCTGAGTGCGACTGCTACGCTAGAGGTCCTGGGTTCGATTCCCAGGTCGAGCAGTGTTATAGGGTTTTTCTATGTAATTCCCAGTTGCAGCTCGGAGTTAGGAAATTGTGCCCGGTTAATGGCAATAGGCTCGCCCCCTATTACATGGGACCTAAACATACCGGCGAACTGTGGGTGTACATTAGTACGCCTCTGCCTAACCCTTCGGGGAATACAGGCGTGATGATATGTTGTGTTATGATTAGATAGAGATATTACGAAGTTTATATGCGAGATAGACCAAAATCAGTAATAGCATAGTGATATGACTATTGGACTGCCAAGCCTCGAGTTCGAATCTAACGTAGTACGTACCCCTAACCTCGCTCGCTTAAACGGTGAAGTAAAACATCTTGAGGACACCTAAATGCCTGAGAGATTTTCTTGAGGGCATGCAAAGTCTGCCAACCCGCATTCCGCCAGCGTGGATTTAGGGGCCTAATATCTCTCATTCTGGGAGACCCATGCTCAGCTGTGGGGCAGTATAAGGGTTGATCATGATGATGATGACCCAAGAGTATAATTTTATTCCGCCACTGTCGCACAAAATTTCAAAAATGAAATAATTTTCACAATATTTCAAAGCAGCTTTATCTTTTTGCAGCTAAATGTAGGTACTAGCACGTTCATAGTAAACATAATAAAAATATATCGTCAAAACTTTACAGCATCCATTCCCCACAGGCGGTTCATATTTTCATAGAAAAACATGCGACGCAATGTAATTTTAAAGCTTAATTTCAGAACACTGAATTAATAGAAAAACAAATAATAATGGGTCCCCTTATTTATGTTTTCTCCACTTTAGACCGTCGGTATGATAATTATTTCCAGGATTCACATCGCGTCTATATTGAAAAAAATATTCTTCTAGAATCTTTATCTTATGCGGTAAAATCCAACGCTTATCGTACGAATGAGATATCAATCTCAACGTCTATCACACTCCATTTCAGAAAAAAAGGTTTTAACAGTATGTCTTATTAAGAAGACGCACAAAATATTTACTAAAACATAACAATTAATGAGGTGCACACCTAGCATTCACATTGCTAGAGTAAATAAGTTCTATACATTGTATCCTATTGTTAACCAGAATACCAACCGACATATACATCTTTCACTCACTCTGTGGCACTTCGTACTTACTGGTGATCCACTGTGAGGGCTCTGCGGGGCGGGGCGACCAAGGCCACGGGCCACGCCGCCTGCACCAGAGACTCTCTCACGAACTGCTCCCACGAAGGTGAAGTCCCTGCGACCAAATAGTTTCATTAGTAAAAAACTAACAGAGACGAGCCTATTTGACGACCTCTGTGGTTTAGTGGTTCAAGTACCGGACTGCCGACCATGAGGTCGTGGGTTCGATTCCCACAGAACACAAAAATTTATGTGATGAATATAAGTGTTTGTGTTCGTCTGGGTGTTTCTTATGTATTATAAGTATGTATTTAAAAAAAAAAAGTATATAAGTATTATATCCATTGTCTAGTACCCATAGTACAAGCTCAGCTTAGTTTGGGACTAGATGGTGCTGTGTAAAAATGTCCCAGAATATTTATATTTATATTGACATTACCGGCTTAAATACACTGAGATTGTCGTAAAATAGCAACACCAAATAACACAATGTTTGACCATAAAAACTATGCTATTACAGGGCATTTAAGTACCTAATTACACAGTAATTATACTAGGATAGATTTAAAATGCTCGTAAATAATTGAATCGATATTATTGTCCATACGTCTGTAGGTACTTGTATATTAATTAAGTTGTAATTAATAATATTTTTTTTATCAAACTCACTGTAAGTTAATTCATTGAGTCTATAATAGTTATTGAATACTTATTGAATGTTATATGTGACAAGATCTTAAATGAAATAAAAGCTCTACAATTTCCGATATACTTAATAATATATGAGAATTACAGAAGAGCTTTTTGAAACGATTTCGGGACGATACTAGCTTCTTTGGTTATAGAATTTGAATCTGTGTCTAAATTGAATGGAATAAAGCTCTTTCCAAATCATATATACGCCTTTTAAAAGTATTTTGGGCTGCAACGTTCGAGTGCTACACGAGTAACACGATCCTTGACCTAGCACGCCATGCTGAGGGTCGTGTGTCCAATGCGGCCAATTTTACCACTAATTGAGTTTTCGGCTTTTAAAGCCAACAGCCTCAAAGTGCGACGTTCAAATTTAAACCTAACACTAGTTCCTTTGTGAGGAAGCAATTTGAATATCGGCTCAACGCCCCACAATGGGCGGGAAATTCAATTCACTTACTTCACTTATTACCTTTTGTTATTTTATTGTTAATGTTCATTAGGGTCTTTCAGGCCAGCGAGCTGAACGAATAGACGGTATTAATCGTCCACTGTGTTACCTCGCAGTAGTAAATTTTAATTTTGTTGAATTACGGAACATTGCGTCCGGCGTTCCAGCTCTACGTGTTGTTATATTTGCGACGCTTTGTTTCAAGAATACACGGAAATGGCGCATTGAGGAAAACAGAAATTGTTATAATATATGAATGTATACATGAGGGTATGTTGTTATTTTATGTCATAAAAATAGTAACATTAATTAATGAGCTAGTTATTAGATAACAATTCGGCCTTGAAAGATTCAAAATTTTCTCAAAATTTACATGCCTATTTTTTTTAAGAAATCTTTGCCCCACTTTAGGATTTTCTCCTATATAGTGGGTGCTTTTAGATATACAGATTCTGACATACACAAACGCCCAGCCCCGGAACAACTATCTTTAGGTCGAACAAATATTTTCTCCGTGTGGGGATCGAACCCACAACACGACAAAATACGCTAAACGTGTCGTCAAATTCTACAGTCCGAAAATTGCTGATCGATTTTATAACATTTTTGTAATTAAAACTTAGTCCAAATGCCTACATAAAATACAAGTTGTTGTTACAGAAATTTAATTCAAAACGAATTAAAACACTTCAAATTACACTACAATTAATGTTAGTTTAGGACGGACGTACATTTAGTTACTATGCTTATTTAGGATCGTTGGCTCGATGCAAAGGGCGCAATAAAGATTTCCTTATCAAAACATTTAACAATGGCTACGAAGCTTAAATATTGGAACTTGCTCAGTTGCGATAGCCAATCAGGGCTGTCCATTAATTGATTGTCTATGGATAATAGCGGGGTATGCGCTTGTGTGTGCAGAAACAACAATTAATGTGTAAACGATGTAGTTTGCACTGCGTGGGTTGGGTAAGTTAGCTTTTAGGAGTACCTCATTACTATCCCACACTAGGTACCTAAATACTAGTCCAATCTCACTCAGTTAGGGTACTCTCTCTCAGTCTTCAAGGAGATTATTACTAAATTCTTGAAGACGTGTGAGTGTTACGATTAAAAAAATGGTGAATAAGTACAGTCACCAGCACGCTAAGATACCTTACAACCTGTCAAATTTCTCCAATATATAATAAACTCTATTGTTTGGAGATTAAATGGAAAATCGATTGAAGAAATTTGACAGTTTTGGATACTATGATCTGCTGGCAACCGTACATTCAATATCATACGACAACGTTAACCTAATAGTTAAAGAATTTACAACCTAAATCATTTCTTATAATAGCTTTTAATGGTATACAGTTGACGAGGGCTAGATTTTATCTGTTAATTTATAGGTAAGTTAATAAAAATTCAATGGAAAATACCTGAATAGACACTAAAGGTAATAATTCTATTCTATTTGATATCAATGAAATGGTAAAAGTCGATATTTTTGGTCCTAACTATTTTCAGGTCTATCGGTAGGCCAAGGAGGCTCTCTGGCTTCATATTGCCAACTCAGGTAGGTATTACATTTTGATCTTTCAGTACAAACATACAATTCAGTCATATATATATGTATATATGACGACCTCTGTGGTTTAGTGGTTCGAGTACCGGACTGCTGACCATGACGTCGTGGCCATGGGCTCGATTCCCACAGGACACAAAAATTTATGTGATGAATATAAGTGTTTGAGTTCGTCTGGGTGTTTCTTATGTATTATAATATATAGTTACAAAAAAAAAGTATATAAGTATTATATCCATTGTCTAGTACCCATAGTACAAGCTCTGCTTAGTTTGGGACTAGATGGTGCTGTGTAAAAATGTCCCAGAATATTTATTTATTATTATTTAGTTATATTAAAGGTACATTCTAAAACAATGCTTAGTTTGGGACTAGATGGTGCTGTGTAAAAATGTCCCAGAATATTTATTTATTATTATTTAGTTATATTAAAGGTTCCTTCTAAAACAACACAGCCTCTAAAACCTCTCCTCCCACAAAGTTCTAAAGTATAATCTGGTAAACAGTACAATAATTCGCAGAGCTAATACTGGTTCGCGCTTATTTATACAACAACCGCAAGTTAAAGTTTAACCAAAGTTTCAAGGTAACGTTACTTTTCACTTTATGTTTCGCACACACGGTAAAGTTTCGTGATTAATAATAATTTGTGGAGTATCAGGCACCTAAAACTTATACGATAAAGTAAGGCTTAAATATTTTTGTATTCTGTTCCTACCTATACTCGAAAGTTAACCGTGGGAAAGCCATGCTTCGGCACGAATGGGCCGGCTCGACCGGAGTGATAACACGGCCTTACATAGAGGCACAGTCGTGAAACAATGCTTACGTTGTGTTTCGCCGAGTGAGGATACCGAAGGCCCAAACACTTTTAAGAGGCGACTCCTCTGGTGACGCGGTTGTCCATGGGCGGCGGTATCGCTTACCATCAGGTGATCCGTCTGCTCGTTTACCCCCCTAAGACAAAAAAAAGTTATACGTGTAAGTATATACAAACGGATTAATAGCAGTAGTTTCCAAGCTTGACTGGACCGCAACCCATCTAATAATAACTTCCAAATTCAGGAGTCACTACTACTACTGACACAACCCTATGAATGAAGGATGAATTTTTCAGGGCTCGACCAATATTCGGCCCATAGTTTGGGAAATGCTCATTAATGAATTTCAAGATCCAATATCGTTGAATGATGGAAATGTTGGCGGTTTGTTTTTCATATTAGTTGTCATTGTTTTATTAATGACTAGCTTCTGCCCGTGACTTCGTCTGCGTTGACTTCAAATCAAATTGGGTCTGACCTAGATAAAAAGTAGCCCATGTGTTATTCTAGACTGAATTCTATCGCTGTGCCAAATTTTATCCAGATCCGTGTAGCCGTTCTGGCGTGAAAGAGTAAATAAACATTGGTGGATTCGGAGATGTTTATATACCTTAACCCACTTGTTTTTTTTATATCTTCAATGTACAGACACAGCTTGTTTACACTTTTATAATAGTAGAGATTATGTTTATTTATCTTAGAAATTCAGTTCCATAAAAACAAAAAGGATATAACTGGTTCGTGACACAAAATATTTCACCATTAAATCAATAAAGTGAATTGGAGCGAGAAATAGCCAACTTATCTTGTTTGTCACTCGACCAAAAGTCTCGCCTTGTTTGAAATTGAGGACAAAGTATTTTTGCTTTTTATTTATTTCTTACTAGCTTCTGCCCGCGACTTCATCCCCGTAGCGTGATGATATATAGCCTATAGCCTTCCTCAATAAATGGGCTATCTAACACTAAAATAATTTTTCAAATAGGACCAGTAGTTCCTGAGATTAGCGCGTTTAAGTAAACAAACTAACAAACTCTTCAGCTTTATATATTAGTACTAGCTTCTGCCCGTGACTTCGTCCGCGTAGCGTGATGATATATAGCCTATAGCCTTCCTCAATAAATGGGCTATCTGACACTGAAAGAATTTTTCAAATTTGACCAGTAGTTCCTGAGATTAGCGCGTTCAAGTAAACAAACAAACAAACAAACAAACTCTTCAGCTTTATATATTAAGTACTAGCTTCCGCCCGCGACTTCGTCCGCGTGGAATAGTTACTTAGTCTTAGCGGGATGATAGCCTATAGCCTTCCTCAATAAATGGACTATCTAACACCGAAAGATTTTTTCTAATCTAAAATCTAAAAAATCTCCGAGCGGACCGAGCTTGGGTCCGCTCGGAGACAAAACAAACGCTCTAAAGGCTGATGAATAACGTATTTATTTGAATAAGGATTAATATCATGTTTATAAAAACACCTACGCAAATAATGCATTTGGAATTTTAGAACAAAGTTAGCATAAAAAAGGTTATAGTGAGCCAACCTTAAAAGATAGACATATGCTGTCGCTGACATTTTTTTAGAACTTTTAAAGAGGAACAATTCTGTTATATATAATTTTTGCGAAACTTTAACCGTTTACACAGCGCACGCATCGGAAGTTCACAAAAGGAAAAAAAACTAATTTTAGAACAAAGTTAGCATGAAAACGGTTATAGTGAGCCAAGCTTAAAAGATAGACATATGCTGTCGTGGACTTTTTTGTAGAACTTTTAAAGAGGAACAATTCTGTCATATATGATTTTTGCGTAACTTTAATCGTTTACGCAGCGCATGCATCGGAAGCTCTCAAAAGGAAAAAACCCCGATTTTGAAACATTCTTCATTTATGCTCCGCTCCTATTGGTCTTAGCGTGATGATATATAGCCTATAGCCTTCCTCGATAAATGAGCTATCTAACACTGGAAGAATTTTTCAAATCGAACCAGTAGTTCCTGAGATTAGCGCGTTCAAGCAAACAAACAAACAAACAAACAAACAAACAAACTCTTCAGCTTTATATATTAGTATAGATATAGAGTATAGATAGATAGAGAGATTAAATATACTCATTTCTGACACTCAAGCGAATATTAGACATTGAAATAAAACTACTTTTTAAGGACGCATTGTATTTATATTATTTAATACCCGACGATCTTATTAAAGATGTTTATGTTCAAATATGTTAATTCTTTAAGATGAGTTAATCGTTCACAAAAGTATGTCGTAGTACGTAAAATTCTAGAACTTTTTGGAGCCTAGTCAATTAAACACAATGCTTTAATTGATTGTAGAGCTTAATGCAGTCATTTTAGGTTCCCACTGCATCATCATTACCCGTTTTCCCATTGATATTGTAGTCAGTTTCCAGACTTACAATTTGGAAATTCTGTATCCTAATATAAATTCATATAAATATAAATTCCTAATATAAATATAAATCCAAATATAAATAGTATAAATATCCTAGAGATATCTGCCCTTATATCTCTCTCCGTATGCGGATGGTGTCACCATAAGACCCATTGTCACCTATCAATAGTCTGACCCCAACAAGCGCATATATCATTGATCAGCGTAGCCACGAGGTTCACCAAAGTTAAATAAATCACAAGAAAAAGAAAATATTTTCACTTACTATCTTAAGTGAAAATATTTTGCAACCCTTTTCTATTTCATTCATTCAAGAATATTATTTTAGGCTACAATAATATTTTTATTCGTTATACGATGAAAAAACTGTTTCTATCGTTTCAGAGAAAACTAACCTTGGATATTTTTTTTAGTAACAGTTTTTGCAGGTTTACGATATCCGAAAAGAACTGCTCAGCTCAACAATATGCCAGACAGTGTGATGTGGGGCTACCACCCTTTAGACATGCATGAGTACCTTGTAACGCAAGAAGGCGACGCGGCATGGCTCGGAGATGATAGTCATTAGCCCAATCACTGTAGCGTAATAGCGCATTGGCCCAATCATAATCGTAAGCAGGATGAATGCGCTGATGTGCTGCTCCTTCTCGAAATGTCATATGCAACGTATAATTTAAAACTCTTGGGCCGCGATTATTTTAAAGGAAATTTGTAACTCGTTGTTTATCGTCCAGCGCTCGAAAGAAGTAAATTCCTGGCAATAAGATTAGTACAGATTCATCAGCACAAGTGTATTTGGAAATGTTTTTGACATTATTGTTACATAATGTGATATTATTGCTTTATTTATTAGTGTAACATAACATACCATCACGCCTGTATTCTCCGAAGGGTTAGGCAGAGGCGTACTATTGTACACCCATCAATTATAACTGCAGTTCTTGTTACAAAGGCAGATAAAAGTAAGATGTTGATTATGAAATCTTAATTCTAATAAGAAGCAAAAATTTCTTCAGAACGGAGAGTACATTATATTAAAACAACCCTGTCAACCCCGGGAGACTAATAGAAGTTGCTACTTTACTAGTATAGTAAAGTTTTATAGTACCAGAAAATGCCATATTTTTGCGTTGAAAACTTCGGTCGCAAACAAATTGCAAGTTCGCTCGCTACATTTGTTGAAATGCGCGGAAATAAATGGTAGGTACCTACTTACATTTTTTTTAAAGCTTATTATATACAATGTTTTATTTATCTATGTATATGCGTACTAATATTGTTAATGTGAAAATTACTCTGTCAGTCAGTGTGTTTGTTACTTTTTCAGTCTAGGATTGCATTCTGCAGAAAACATAGGACTCATACCTGACGTGTCAAAAATAAAGGAAGGACTGCCATAGATCTCATATATGCTAAGCTCACATATGTATACATAGTATCATTTTTAGAAAAAAAATATGAGATAAGTTGCCCTTTTCTAATCATATTCTCGTTCCCTACTCGTAATAGCTATGTGTTGTTCCGCCATGAATACGCAATCTCTTAGAGGAATTCCTTGAATAACTTCCTCGTAGAAGCTATGTACTTGTCACGACGCTATAAGGGGCTAATCAAAGAAACGGTGACTAGCAGGCTTTCTTCAGTGTTTCTTTAGGTTTCTCTCAGTATTTCGGCATCGTAGGTACATTTCAGGCACAAATAATAAAAAAAACAATATACGAAAAATATTTATAGAAAAGTCACATTTCAATCGGATCGTGCTGCCGACCAAGCGACTTCTCAAAGAACGAGATGTTTAAGGTAATTTTACACATCTCATTCTGAGAGAAGACGCGTAGGTACGATACGCAATACGATAGTTAATCGTTTAATGATTCTGTTTTTGATGTCTCCACATACACAAATAATAAAAAAACAGGGAATTAGGAATATCGCATTAGTTTGTAGTACTTTAATATTCAAAATGAAATAACAGGTTTACGTACGTCGCCTCGAGCGAGGCTAAACGAGGGAGTTTTCTGGGTCTAAGTATGTTGCCGCCACGCCTTAAAGCCTCCAGCAATTTTCTTTCAATAAGATGGGATTTGACCTGCTAAGGGTGAGTGTCATCCCGTGACGTCATCGAAAGAAATTCAATTTCGTGGGGGAGTGGAAGAGATTTTATTTAATTTGACAAAGTATAATTCTTGATGCCATGGTGTAATGGGTGTCAGTGTAGCTACTAAACAAAGAAATCTGAATCTGAGAATCGAACCCGCCTTCTTTTGAAGTCATTAAAAAAGTGAAATGTCGCATAAGATTTTATTCCTCGTTTTATGAGCGGTTTCATACCTCAGTCATCACATTATGCACACAATTAAATTTTATCTCGAATTTCATTTCCGCTTCATAAAACTTAGCTATATTCCATTAGTACCGACGGATGCTTATTGAAGCGCTATTTTCGCTTCATTTTCCGTTTTATATTCACTCCTATGAAAACAGTTCCGGTAATTTTGTTCAAACAAAAATTTGCTTAGTTTTGTTTACGCTGCATCCGAGCATGTGTATGAGCCGGCAATACTGTCCCATGTTTGTTCTGCAGATTTGGAAATAGAATCAATTTTCTATTGCATATATTCCTAGTATATTTGCGGTGTGGACACGTTTGCCGAAATAATTATAATAAATCTTTGTTTTCTGGCTCGATATACTTTATGTTTTTATGGGATGGCAACACCACAGGAATTGCAAGTGCGTTTCCCGCCTTTCAAGTTCAAGTTCAAGTTCAAATGTTTTTATTTCAAATAAGCTTTTACAAGCGTTTATGAAACGTTGTGATTCTAGTTGCACGGTTCCAAAAGGTCGATCCTATGGAGAAGAATCCGGCAAGAAACTCCATGGACACTCTTTTAAAATAAATGAATTACAAACTTCACTGGTACAATATTGCGATAACAAGATGTGAGGACGTTGAAGGATGTCCAAGTTTGACCGAGGTCGACTATATTAAACGAAGATTCACGTTATTTGAGAATCCGATGTCATTTCTAAATAAAAAACTATGTGGTAACGCACACCATCAAAGCGACAAATAAAACTAGGTGTCTACTTAGACAAGCCACAACGTACACACATTTACAGTTTCTGTTGTGGTAAACAATACTTTCCATATGAAGACATCTCGATATGTAAATAATATGGAATCTGTTAAAGCTATGTCCATCTACTTATAAGGTTCCTACTATAGCTACTAACTGACCAACATGAAAATTAATAAGCTTATATTAGTCTCTAATAATCAACAGTTTCATTTTGCCAGGGAGGCCGCAAATGCATCCGTATCTAACAACCACACATTCTTATCGTTAACATAGTCCTTGGTTTTGTAATAGGCTTTCTTAAGAAGAACAGATTTGACGTGTCTTTTAAATTTCTTGCCAGTGAGATCGGTGACACATTTTGGGAGTTTATTATAGAAACGCACACAATTTCCTAGAAATGATTTATTTGTTTTAGTTAGTCTAAATTTAGGTACCACTATTTTATGTTTATTCCTAGTATTAAGGTTGTGAAAGTCACTATTGACACTGAACTTCTGCAGGTTTTTGCGCACATACATTATGTTTTCAAGGATGTAGAGTGACGGCATCGTAAGTATATTGATGTTCTTAAACACTTCTCTTAGGGAATCGCGAGGGCCCATATCGTAGATTGCGCGGATGGCCCTTTTCTGTAAGATAAATATGGAATCTACGTCTGCAGCTGATCCCCATAGCAGAATACCGTACGACATAATGCTGTGAAAGTAGGCAAAGTACACGAGTCTGGCTGTAGCTACATCAGTGATCTGCCTAATTTTTCTCACTGCGTATGCAGCGGAACTTAACCTGCTAGACAGGGCCGATATGTGCGCACCCCACTGCAACTTACAATCAACCGTAACACCTAAGAAAACAGTTTCACTAACCAGGTCGAGCTTGCTGCCTTCAAGAATTAGATTAGGTTCAATTTGTGGTACATTTGGTAACGAAAATTTAAGACATTTAGTTTTGCTAGCATTAAGTAGTAGGTTATTAGCAGCAAACCATTTGGATAAGGATTTTAGACTCTCATTTACATTATAGAGATTGCTATCATTTCGATCGATTTTAAATATAAGTGAGGTATCGTCAGCAAATAATACTATATTCGATATCTCAGACATCATATAGGGAAGGTCATTAATGTACGCTAAGAAAAGAAAAGGGCCTAAAATAGAACCCTGTGGAACACCAATTCTAACTGCAGACCCGGGAGATGTGACTCCATTTATGCCCACTTTTTGCAGCCTCTTAGAAAGATAGGAAGACACAAGCTCCAAAGATAGCCCTCTTATACCGTAGTAGTTCAATTTACGGATAAGCGTATCGTGATCAACGCAATCGAAAGCTTTGGAAAGATCACAGAAGATACCTATAGCATCCTGTGAACCCTCCCAAGCCTCTAAAATGTGAGAGACTAGCTTTGTACCAGCATCAGACGTAGACCTGCCTTTCGTGAAGCCAAATTGCTGATCATGTAAGATCTTGTTTTTGTGAAAGTGTGCTATCATTTGATTAAGCATAAGCTTTTCAAATATTTTACTTAAGGCAGGGAGAACAGAAATGGGCCTATAATTACTGGGATTCGCTTTACAGCCTGATTTGAAGATAGGAATAACTTTACTATGTTTCATTAAGTCTGGAAAGGTTCCTGTCTTAATACAAAGATTAAATATATTTGTAAGGATTGGAGCGATATTGTCAATTATTGAATTTAGTGCTTTAACAGATATGCCCCATAAATCTTCAGTATTTTTAATATTTAAACTTTTAAACGCTTTTATAACCATAGGCGGAGATACTTGGCTAAACTCAAAGTTTGGTATGTCTCTTTTGAAAAAAATCTTTGCTAGAGATTCTGCTACTAAAGGGGACGAATCTAAACATTTCGTGACCTCGATCGGGACATTAGTAAAGTATTTTTCAAAAGCTTTTGCAACTTCCGCGTGGTCTGAGATTATTTTATTGTTTACTTTTAAACTCAGATCTGTGTCCTGTTTTCGGTTTTTATTAGTTTCCGCATTTATTATCCTCCACACTGTTTTAATTTTATTATCGGATTTGTTAATTTGACTGCTAATGAGTTTCGATTTCGCTAGAATGCATACTTTTTTAAAACACTTAGAATATTGTCGTACATAATTATGAAAACCTTTGTCAGAGGTTAATGATTTTTCATAGTACAGTTTGTAAAGAACATCTCTACTTTTCCTAATGCCGTTTGTGGCCCATTCATTAAATTTACATTTTTTACGCTGGGTAACTCTTCGAAGAGGGCATGACTTATTAAATGATTTACATATTATATTGAATAGCTTATTGAAATTTATGTTGGGGTCATTAGAAATAAAATTAGTGTTACACAATTGCATTGTAATTAGCTCGTAGAACGAACGTAATTTATTTTCTTTCAGAGATCTAACCAATATGTTTTTATTAATAGGTGGCCTTTTGTTAGTCTCTATAGAGATCAGTTGTCCCATGTGATCCGATCTAACACCGCTAACTATTGAAGAGCCTTGAACTGCACAATTTGAAAAAATATTATCAATACAAGTATTGGAAGTAGCAGTAATCCTAGTAGGTTCATTAAAAATTGGTTCCAAATTAAAAGAATTAAATAATGCTAGAAATTTACGTTTTTCAGGGGATTCTATTAAAATATCAATGTTTATATCACCACAAACAAATATGTGTTTCTTGCATTTAAATACTTTTCTAAGAACATCTTCCATTACTATCAAAAATGTTGGAAAACTTGAAGATGGTGGCCTATACACGCATATGATAATATAGTTTTCTACTTCAGCACATGCTACCTCACATAAGCGATCAACAGAGCACGAGGTGATGTCTTTTCGTTCTTTGAATTTAAGATTATTGTTACATAGAATTAATGTTCCGCCACCCGCGGCTGTTATTCTGTTGTACGCACTGGCAACTGTGAAGTTAGTTACATTAAATTGCATTGTCTCAGGTTTTAACCATGTTTCACAAAAACATAAGATGTCAATGCAATATTTATCTACTAAAAGTTCTACATCTAAAATTTTGCCAGAGAAGCGATTTATGTTCTGGTGGTAAAGAAGAATGCTATCGTTATGCCTCTCTATTGTCGGTTGGGAAAGTTTAAACAATCTATCACAGCATTATTAGTGAGGCTAGATAATACTGATTTGTCACTAAAAATCACAGATTGTTGGTTGGGAAAGTTTAAACAATCTATCACAGTATTATTAGTGAGGCTAGATAATACTGATTCGTCACTAAAACTAACTAACCTATTCTTTGGTATATTTTCTATCACAGATTGAATATTGTAGGCTATCAAAGAAGCCATCACGTGTTTACATCTTTTGGGAAGAAACATAGCTTCACCAGTCAATTGAAAGCCACTAACAAACTTGTTTGTGTCAAAATATAATAATTTATCACCATGACGACATGTCAACATATAAATAATATTGTTTAATTTATGAACATAGTCATTTTCTTTATCAGATAACAAATGGGAGTAAGGCAGAGCACAAATCATAATTTTTCCGACATTCAAATTTAGTAAGGCAGAGATCCCATTAACAATATCTATTTTTTTAACCCCAATACTGTTTCCTATAAGTAAAACAATGTGTGATTGACTATTTAAATTGGAATTTACAATCTTGTCAACAATAAGATTAAAATGCAGATTGTGATGACAGTTGTTAGTTACACTATGACTCATATTATTTTGAAGTATGGATCCGAAACCAATTCCTATCTTATCAGAATAGACTAAACATTTATAGTTTGGCTGGATGTGTTCACAGGCAGACAAAGGTTGAGCTAGCTTGGGTAATGAAGATACATGCCGGAGCTCAGGAGGCGGAACAGAGTGATCACAGTTGCACGAGAGATTGTTTGTTAAGGATTCAAATCTCTCAGCATTAAACTTTACTATATCCAACAGCTCACTGGCCTCCAACATGCGTTCACTAAGTTGTTTTTGTGAATCTTCATACCTGGCAAATATATCTTGCAACATGTTTTCTTTACATAATAGCTCCTTCTGTAACAGCTCAGTATCTACACTATACATAGATCTACAGGTGTCC
Organism: Acronicta leporina; assembly: GCA_947256265.1. Lineage (NCBI taxonomy): Eukaryota > Metazoa > Arthropoda > Insecta > Lepidoptera > Noctuidae > Acronicta > Acronicta leporina. Next base: position 4,986,036 of record OX366514.1, read on the forward strand.
AATTCCATGGCACATTCATTTAATTCATTAACTAGCCTAATGCGCTCCCTTCGTAGATTGGTATTAGATTTTATAAGTTGACCTTTTTTAATAGCTAACCGTTGCCGTCTGATGAACCTATTGATTTTTATATATTTTTTTAATTTATTGTGACTTAATAATAGTGGCTTTTCTATTATGGTATCATCACCTGTTAGATCAATGGTGGTTAGAGTTGGTGAACACCCCGGGATAGACACACCACCCACCAGCTCATCAAATAGCCTCTGGGTGGCTGAAGACTGTTCACAAGCCCTAACCGTCTCCTGCTGGGTAATGGTGTTATGTGCAGCACTTAATTCCATTTGAAGATCTGAAATACGTCTAAGAGCTAACTCATGAGTATCACTACATTGACTGAAAGATGACACTATTTTGTTTAGTTGATCATGAAGGTCCAATAAATCCATATATTCAATGTGCAGTTCCGCAAGCTCATGTTTAAGGGATGTGTTCTTGTCAATTATGTTTTTCACTTCAACCTCACTGTCTTCCCTTTCCTGTAGCAGTTGTTTGCATAGGGTTTTTGAAGACTCAAGTTCCTTCAATGTTGCTCTCAGCTTTTCCTCAATATCTTTAGTTGTCATTCTGCGGGTCATCATTTTAAGTTTGATGGGTCACCTGGAATTTCAGAATTGAAGAGTGAGTACAAACTAAAGACAAAGTGAAATAAGTTAAAGTGAGATGCAGTTTGTGGAAAATGATTACAAGTTGGGAAAGAAGAGAACTGTAAAAGGGAGAAAACAAAAAATAATATATATATATAAGTAATGGGAATTACAGAAAAGAAATTTGGTTATTCCAAGGTATATATTAAAGCTGAGAATAACTGCTAAGAAATTTAATTTAATAAAAAAGGGGACATCAATTTTAATAATAATGTTATAAATATTAATAATGTTATAAATAAGGGGAAAGTGGAAAGTATTGGTTACGATATGTTGGTGAAATGAAGTATTTAGTTTTATGAGTATGTGCTAGGTCAGTTTTGAAGTGTTTTAATGTCTGGGCGAATGTTTCCGTCGTCGATTTTGCTTCCACACTATGTCAAGCAAAAGGAGACATAAACTGTGCCGGCGTGTGATTGACGTAGCTCATAACAATGAGCAGTGTGACTGTACAGTGTCGGTGTAATATCGCAACAACAATACAATTAAAAACTAACGAAATAAAACAAAATACTCCCCGGGTTTGACGGTTTCAAGTCCACCTGTTGACAGCCGGTAGATTTTTTCTCACCAGACGAAGATCTTGTGTCAATACACAATAGTAAGCACTGGATACATCAATTTATTTTCACTGTTATTGTTAATCACTCAATTTATAGTAAATATACACAATAAATTATTTAAAATAAAATATTAAATCTAAGGAGCCGTTTTCTGACGTCCTGTTACCAGTGTTGCCAGTGCAAAAAAAAAAAGGGTTTTATCCTTTTAAAAGGGTTTGGGCCTCCTATCTTCACTGGGCGAAACACAACGTAGGTAAGTGTTGTTTCACGCCGTTTTCTGCTGTCACAGATATAGCTATCTGTTTGTCCGTTGAATTTTAACATATACAATAATTTAAAGCTTATCAGCGTTAGCCCGGTCAGAGTTCCAAAGCACTTGAAACCGAATTTGGTTTAATTAAGGCGAGTTAAAAGTCAATAAAACTGGTTTAAGTGCTGGGTTCTGACATTTTGCTAGCGATCCCCTATCTGCTAAAGTAACCTTTTTGAATAACATTTACATAACTTTATGGCCTGTATAGTGTATACATAAACGTTCATCCCTGTACCAAAAATATTGTACTGTGTATTACTATCAAATAAATTGTTTTCCGTTTGTCCTTCCATATAAACAGAATTGGATTCCACTCCATAATCTTCTACTAAACGTAAAACTAATTTAACCAGGCGATTTACAGCGCAGAATTTTACGTTCAACGTCGTCAACAACGGCTCAATATTTACTGCTCAGCCTGTGTCAGATCCCCGTGTGAGATTATTCAAAGAGGATTTAGGATACGCCCGTCTCTTTTTGGTATATGAAGTGTAAATGAGAAGGCAATATGCTGAAAGGTTGCTGTAAATAACGCAGTGACTTAGTGAGAATTTCACTCAGTCTCGATATAATAACGTACCTATTCTCAATTATTCCTTGAACTCTTATCTATCTTCTATACTATTTTATATTTATTATAATTATAAAATTGTAAAAAGGCTGTGTCTATACATTGAAGATATTAAAAAGACTGCCTCATTAGCCAAGTGGTCCGGAGCGGGACTGCTACGCTAGAGGTCCTGGGTTCGATTCCCAGGTCGAGCAAAGTGTTATTGGGTTTTTTCTATGAAATTCCCAGTAGCAGCTCGGAGTTAGGAATTTGTGCCCGGTTAATGGCAATAGGCTCGCCCCCTATTACATGGGACTTAAACATACCGGCGAACTGTGGGTGTACATAAGTACGCCTCTGCCTAACCCTTCGGGGAATACAGGCGTGATGGTATGTTAATGTTGTACCTTATTCTATAATTGATAACTTATACTTGACATTAGTTTTTGATGTACGATAAAGGATATTCTATTGTATTCTATCTCATTAGTTCCAAGCACGATTTTTAGGTCAAGCAAGATGTTGAATACAAGGTTTTCTAAGAAATTCTTAGTAGCGAGTGAAGTAACGATTATTCTTACAAACCATAAATTGGACGAAATACGCACCCTGCCCCAAAGAGTAAGTCTAATTACTGTCATTTGTAATTGTTTCCGCCTACTGAAGGCTACTTTTCAAGTCTGGAGCGGTCTAGGAAACATTGCTTGGGCCTGTCAGATAGATGGATGGATACTCCCTAGAAACCGTCAACACCCACATCACTATAACACAATGATTGCCAAACTAATTACTTTAGCCAATATCCGTCACACTGGTAATGCTATAAGAGAATTGCCTAAAGTGCTCACAGCGAGTTTCGGTTTGCTCTAATACCGCTATCGGTTCTCACGATTACCGGAATCTAATTAGCTATAAATCACATACCTATGTGAGCTCTTTTGATGGATAAGAAATTGTGTCAATATAATAGGAAGGCCTACTAGGAACTTCATCAATGTCGCTATGGTCCATCGACGATTGCTATCATAAGAGAACTTCATTTCAGCCGATTCAAACGACTCGAGTGCAGTGAGGTATTATAACTATCTTTACGTATTACCATTTTGTTATTTTATCTTGTCTTGTGACTGTCAAAATTAGTTGTTTCTTTCAATGGCAGAGCGATTGGTGTCGGACTTTTAATTTTATTATTTTCATTCTTCATGGGTACGATTACCCTGTATTAATAATATAATAATAAATGTTTATTGCAGACTCAAGATCCATACAATATTATTAACAATAACTATTCCACGCGGACGACGTCGCGGGCGGAAGCTAGTATTACATAAGCATTACGCGCACTAGGATGGCAATCATAACATAACTTTGGTCTTATAATACATAATACATAAAGTTTATATTCAAACAATGCTAACTGCAGTACGCTATTAATAATAAACCACTCGGGAATACGTATGTATAGTGTTATTTATTGTCTGGTTTGTTTAGGGTTCATTTGAGTTTCAAACAATAACTAATCGTTGTTTAGTATTTATTTTGTCCAATAGTTGGCCGATACACAATTTAGCACATCGGTTCTCATAAAACAGGAGAGCTTTCGAGTCTATGAACACCACCATCGAGTACTAAGAATTACCTGGTTTGAGTTATTATACCTCAATACTTTTGTGATAATGAATCAAAACCCGAAGAATTTTAAATTCCGATTGATGTTTTTCCCAATGTTGTGAAGACAGCCAGAGCCGCAGCAACCGAGAGGTGGAACTGCCTGTCGAAATTTAACACAAAAAGATTCTTTAAGACACTTAAAACCCGTGTATGATGCCGAGATTTCGTATGGCAGCTACACAAAAAGAACAATCTGGACGTGTGGGTACGGTATATTAGACTTGAGTAAAGTCAGTTTATTCTGAATGGCTTGCTTGAATTAATAATAACATGGTACTGGCTTTTAACAACATTATTTTTAGTATAATTATGCGAAATTTGAATTATACGGTTTGTTCGGAATAAGTAACTGAATCGATTCCAATAATTTTCACACCATGTTATATTTTGTGCCAAAAATATTTTAAAAAGTTTCAAGTGGGACACCGAGCGACACTAAGGGCCTGTTTCACCACATCCCGGATTAGCACTATCTACCAGATAAATAAGAACACAATTTGTATGTGTTTATGTGTCAGATAATTTATCAGGAACTTATGAGAAGACGGTGAAACAGGCCCTAAGTGTCTTTCCGACATTATACACGCACAACACATGTCACGGCAGGTCATAGCGGCACTAGGCGCAGGTGCACAGCGGGGCGGGAGTCATAACCCGCGGTGAGTATGTTTTTGTATGGACAACCATGTGTGATGTTTCGTGATCGAAATTTTGTACATAGATTCTTTACATAACAATACCAGACAAGTGTCTCGGGTTGCGCATATCTATATATATAAAAGAAAGTCGTGTTAGTTACACTATTTATAACTTAAGAACGGCTGAGCCGATTAGGCTGAAAATTGGTGGAGAGGTAGCTTAGAACCAGGTGACGGACATAGGATACTTTTTGTCCCGTTCCCGGGGGATGTGATGACAGACCGAATTCCACGGAGGCGAAGCCGCGGGCAGAAGCTAGGTACTAAAACTAAGGTTGTATACAACCTTAGTTTTAGTACCTAGCTTCTAAACCAAATTAATGCTTTTGCATATAATTTAAGTTATAACTTAAATTATATGCAAAAGCATTAATTTGGTTTGATTTGTAGCCATGTCTACGAAATATATTCCAATGCCTCTTTCTATATATACATAGAGGACGAACAAACAAAACAAATATTCGTTTTCTATTCACATACATTATTTATTCATATTCATTTCATATAAACTTCCGAAGCGAGTCCCAATCTAGTAGTGCGACTATGAATATATTTAGAAGTCCGCTGATTTCATTCATAATGTAGCAGTGGCTTGCGAACAGAATTTTAAGCCGGAGGATGCACTAAGCTCTACGGCTTACGTAACCCTGGTTAATTTTGTATGAAGTAACGACCAACAAGTATATTTTTAAAAGGCTTTTTGTAGAGAATATATGAAAAAAAAACTCTTCCTTGTTTGAGAAACACAAGTACACGTTTAGTATAACAATAATTTTCTTCGAAACTGTTGAGATCTTATGCTGACAGGATATTTCAAATCATCACACATCCAATAGTAATAGTTTTTGTCCATAAAAATCAAAGATATCTACTCGCTTAAATTAGGGTTTAGTTAATTCTTACGAATATTATGCTGTTGTGGATTTGAACTGCCTTATTAGCCATGTGGTCCTGAGCGTGACTGCTACGCTCGAGGGTTCGATTCCCAGGTCGAGCAAAGTGTTATTGAGTTTTTCTATGAAATTCCCAGTAGCAGCTCGGAGTTAGGAATTTGTGCCCGGTTAATGGCAATAGTTTCGCCCCCTATTACATGGGACTTAAACATACCGGCGAACTGTGAATGTACATGAGTACGCCTCTTCCGCCTCTTCCTAGCCATTCGAGGAATACAGGCGTGATGGTATGTATGTCGATATTTCATTAAAATTCTTGCTACAATTAAATTTGAAAATTTTGTGAATACTTTGAGTACTTTAAAATTTAAAGTACAATAGTTTTTCAGTGCATGTGTATCGCAGTAGTATATCTTTAATATTTTATACTTGCTTTTAAATTTCAGTAAATGTATGCATATTGACTGTACAAGACCAAAAGTTATTCCGTCCTTTTTCTTTTAAATATCATTTAGCTTTAAAAGAAACGAGACAAAACATTTTAATGTATACAATGTCTATCTAAAAAGGTTGGTAATTACTTGAATTAGTAATAACATGGGCTTTATGTAACCTAAATGATCTGCAAAAGCAAATAAATGAGGAGCGACTAAAAACAAAAATTACATTTTCTAAGTAACTTTTGTTCACGGTTCATTACCTACGCACCTAAGCATGAAATAATAAATACGTAGTCTTTATTTATGCCTTTTTTAATAATACATTTATTCAGTTTATCATTCTACTTAATCTAAAATAATGTTTTATAAAGAGGCTTACAAATAGAGCTGAGTATGAATTTATAATATGAAGCTTTTGAGCTCACAGTCTCTACGGAGATGTTATGGAATTTATTATTTCAAAATAACAACATTTTCTTAACCTTCAGCAACAAAATATTTTTGATTTTCTCATTTGTTTTTTTTTATCGACTGGTTAGGTCCTAAGTTCCATTCCCAGTTCGAGCAAATTTTTGTTTTGTTTGTCTATGAAGTCGTCAATATAAATTCGGAATTTGGAATTGTGCCAGGCATTAGGCTTGCCCCCTACTTCCTGAACATCCCGTGAACTGTGGGTTTATATTACTACACTATGCATCACCCTTATAGGGGAGATTACAACGTGATGGTATGTTTATAACCAATCAATTTAATGTCATCATCAATGATCGACATAGGATCTAATGCTGATCGTGATCGAATGGCGAAATCACCATATCAACGAGAAATAGGCATTTTAATAACACCAATCAATGTGTTTGACATGACTGTGTTTTTATTTTTTTGTTCTTTACAAAATATAAATATAGATATTGTATTATTATTTAGTATAAGTATTTAGTGTAATTATACAGTCGTGATCGCATTGATAGTGAGGTAGACCTCACTATCAATGCGATCACGACTGCATAATAGTGGTCATATAATCTTGCTCGAACTGGTTGGAGTGGTGGAGAACATAATAATATTGCAGTCAGCTCCTGCAACTAATGCTAGTACTAGTTTTTTTTTTTTTCTCTTTATTTATTATTAGGGACTTTTATACATACGTACATGCCAGTCCCATCATACCTTATAATAAATATTAATTAACTAAAACGTAACTTAGCAAATTTATACAACTTTACGGCCGCTACCGAATTAGGTGTAGATAAAAAAATATGAAACCCGCCCAAATCATACCTATTTATATTTAACTCCTTAAATAACTCATCCCTGGCTGACTGAAATCTAACACACTCCGTCAACAAGTGTGATACATCTTCCGGAGTCCTGCAAACTTCGCAGTTTGGTGAGTTAATTTTTTTCATCAAAAATCCATACTTATTGAGCGGCATGTGTCCAGATCTCAGTCTATGGGCGATTACAAGAAGTTTTCTGCTAAGTCTGGAGTTAAGAAACCATGGTATATGAGGAGGCTCAGCTACTACAGATTTGTACCATATGCCTTTATCTTTAGACCTTTCATTAAAATATTCTTTCCAAAGCTGGTGACACTTATTCTTAAATTTAGGTAAAAGTTCAATATAATTATTATGAATATGTATTTCTTTTCCCCCAATAATTCCCAATTTTGCCAAACGATCAGCCTCCTCATTACCCTTTATGCCGATGTGTGATGGAACCCATTGCAACTTCAGATCAAACCCACTGTTAGTTAAATAATGGATTTTAGAAAGAATATCATAAGCTATCGATGCACCTCTGTAACCAGAGGCGCATCGAGCTATATGTTGTAATGCGCTTTTACTGTGAACACAGTACTAGTTGGAACCGTACAACTAGTTTTGACTTTTCAAAAGTACCTATTTAAGTGGTCTAATATAAATTAAAACATTTTGACTTTGACTTTGGCAACTATGCCTATAATAGTGTGCTTGCGGGTCCAGCCGTACCATACTTTTTGGTCTTTCTGGCCAATTGAACCTACTATAAGTTCCTACAGCTTTTTTGGCCGCTGCAATCACTAGCTGTACATGATCGCCTAGTAACTTAGTTTATTCGCCTCAACACAGCTGAATTAAACCTGACAGTGTTTTACATAAAACCTATCATAAATAACATACCATTACGCTTGTAGTCCCCAAAGGGTAAGGCAGAGGCGCACTAATGTACACCCACAGTTCGCCGGTATGTTTAGGTTCCTTGTAATAGGAGGCAAGCCCATTGCCATTAACCGGTCACAGATTCTAAACTCCAAGCTGCTAATGAGAATTTCATATAAAAACCCAATAACACTTTACTCGACCTGGGAATCGAACCCAAGACCTCTAGCGCAGCAGTCGCGCTCAGGACCACAGGCTAATTAATGTGTTTTACATGTTTGATATCTATACTTAATATATAAAGCTGAAGAGTTTGTTTGTTTGTTTGTTTGATTGTTTGTTTGTTTGTTTGTTTGCTTGAACGCGCTAATCTCAGGAACTACTGGTTCGATTTGAAAAATTCTTTCAGTGTTAGATAGCTCATTTATCGAGGAAGGCTATAGGCTATATATCATCACGCTAAGACCAATAGGAGCGGAGCATCAATGAAGAATGTTTCAAAATCGGGATTTTTCCTTTTGAGAGCTTCCGATGCATGCGCTGCGTAAACGGTTAAAGTTTCGCAAAAATCATATATGAAAGAATTGTTCCGCTTTAAAAGTTCTAAAAAAAAGTCCGCGACAGCATATGTCTATCTTTTAAGGTTGGCTCACTATAACCGTTTTTATGCTAACTTTGTTCTAAAATTCGTTTTTTTTTCCTTTTGAGAGCTTCCGATGCGTGCGCTGCGTAAACGGTTAAAGTTTCGCAAAAATCATATATAACAGAATTGTTCCTCTTTAAAAGTTTAAAAAAAAAGTCCGCGACAGCATATGTCTATCTTTTAAGGTTGGCTCACTATAACCTTTTTTATGCTAACTTTGTTCTAAAATTCCAAATGCATTATTTGCGTAGGTGTTTTTATAAACATGATATTAATCCTTATCCAAATAAATACGTTATTCATCAGCCTTTAGAGCGTTTGTTTTGTATCCGTGTGGACCGAGCTTGGGTCCGCTCGGACCCAACAAACGCTCTAAAGGACATATCCTCATTTAGCGTTCTTTTATTATTCATGTTCCCGTGACATATTTTACTAAAGTTCCGCTCGGATACTCAATACTCAATTATCAACTAACAATATTGGCTATATCTTGAAGTGAGCTTCAATCAAAACATACTACAAGCCGCTGAACGGGATCATCATCTTCTTACCACCTGCCAAGTTTGCTTGAACTTGAACGCGATAATCTCAGGAACTATTGGTCCGATTAGAAAAAATCTTTCGGTGTTAGATAGTCCATTTATTGAGGAAGGCTATAGGCTATCATCCTGCTTAGACTAAGTAACTATTCCACGCGGACGAAGTCGCGGGCGGAAGCTAGTATTATTATAATCAATTTAACAGCAATCTACCCAAAATTCAGGTTGCTAGGTAAGTATTCAGTTTCAGACTTGACTTTAATACGTGACTTTAATTTTAAGCTTACCTGGTTTAATTCGTGAAAGTTGGAGCAAGCCAAGTCCTGGGGATGTATAAGAATATTACATATATACCTAGCCGTAATAAAATTATGCCTTTAGCTCTCTATTTTGCTGAACAAAAGCGTTATTTCAAAATTACATATTACACGTAACAATTTTCAATCATGAGCATTAATTGGACCGGAAGAATTTAATTTGACGTAATTTCCTTCACTCAACAAAATAAATATATTTCTTATTTAACTTTCCTTTGATTATTCTACGATTTCTATATACGTACGTCTTTATAAACACACATTTTATATTCATATTATCGATCTATACTTACTAATATATAAAGCTGAAGAGTTTGTTTGTTTGCTTGAACGCGCTAATCTCAGGAACTACTGCTCCGATTTGAAAAATTATTTCAGTGTGAGATAGCCCATTTATTGAGAAAGGCTATAGGCTATATATCATCACGCTAAGACTAAGTAAATTTCACGCGGACGAAGTCGCGGGCGGAAGCTTGTTCATATATTTTCCCATCTATTATTAAGACAATATACAATTACTAGCGCCAATATATTATACACATACAGTTAAATTAAACAATTATTTTCCCTGAATCTATCAATTAAAATTATAAGATGTTGTGCTCACAGAATATTTAACATACTATTGTACTGTCTAGAAGGAAATTGCTTTTAAATTTCCATGAATGTGTGTCTGACAAATTCTCTCTTCTGCTCGGATCGGAACCGTCGTAAGAACCGAATATTTGTTGGGCAACTGTTTAGCTTGATATGTTGTCATGTGTACCTACTGTAGGTATATTATATAAATACATATAAATATCTAACTAGCTGTTGACGAAGTTAATTTGAAACAACACTTATATTTTGCTGTTATTTTAAACTTTATAGAACTTAGATCTGTATTTTATTACAAAGAGAGTTCGAGAAACAAGTGACTGCAGATTTGACATAGGTACTTAATTGTTATTTACAATATTGCATGTCAAACAACTAGTTATCGTATCGAAAACAAATCTAGTAATAATACCTATCAAACAACAAATCTAGTAATAATAGATACCTATTACTAGATTTGTTGTTTTTGAAATAACTATAAAGGAATTTTATTAACAGGACCTGTTAATAAACAAACAGTTCTGAAACTGTAACAAAGCAATTCCGAAAACCGGCGTGAAACAACACTTACGTTGTGTTTCGCTGAGTGAGTATTATAAGGATACCGGAGTCCCGCCCTTTTAAAAAGCCGGCAACGCACTTATTACTCCTCTGTTGCTGCGTGTGTCCATGAGCGGTGGCAATCGCTTACCATCAGGCGATCCGCCTGCTCGTTTGCCTCCCTATCCCATAAAAACAAGCTGCAGTTTCGGATTGATGATAATTTTCTGGAATTAAAGGAAAAGGTAGAGCGAATGTAACTTGAAGTTACTTATTTTGCTTGCAAACATTAGAAAAGTAAATTAAAAAATAATTTACTTCTTCTTAATTCTTAAATTTACTAAAACACGATTTGGATAAAGAAATATTGTTAATATATCGATATATTTATATATTTAAGTAATAAATCATATTATTCAATAAGGATGGTTCTGATCTTTGTCTATAAATAAACCAAATATTAAAAAAGTACATAAGTAAGTACCTAATACAAGAAATGATACCGACCCGTATTATGACATTTATATTCCCATTTCTGAAACTCCCAGTAGGAAGTGCGTATTAACGCAATATATCTTGGGTTGCTCTCACGCCAAATAAAATTTGCTGAGTCAAGGGTACTGAGTGGTATTTTAGCAACTCAAAAGATATGGGTACTTAATTATTGGTATTATAAAATAATGATTTGGTAGAAACCGACCCACAATCATTTCAAAGATTCCCAAAAAATCTTCTGTACTTACCAACAATTTTTTTTCCGGTATTTTGTATAAGTTTAACTTAAGTATGTTTCCTCATGTTTTTAATACTTGACAGTGGTTTAAATTATTTCTTTTATAATGGTTTATTATATAAGAATATCGATAACATTATCATAGTTATCAATAGTAGTAGATAAAACACAATAAAATCGTTGAAAATTAGTTTTATTTCAACTGCTCTTTTATAGCTCAAATACCTGCAAACTTATGCCTGTTATCTTCTCATAAATTTCATAAGGCACGTTCATTGCCCGGGCACACTCGAACTTAAGCCATCTGTCAAAATAATATGGCGGGCAAATTGATAAATTGTGTAATACTTTGGAAAGGGCCACATTACGAGTGACATTTTTTTAGGTTAACCGTAATAAAATAATAGAGGAACGTATATTTACGCAAACAAAAGAACGCCCTATGCGTTAGTTTTAAAGAAATAAAGGTTGGGTGCTGAACTACATTTTGGAGTGTGATGTACTTTAATGGCTTATCCAATTATGTTTTAATTTTTTCGTCTGTACTTTTAAGAAAATTAAGCTGTATTCACTTTTAAGCGTTATTAAAGGTCGCCTGTTTATTTTATTTCAGAGATTAGAATTTTTAAAGACAGTTTTACAAGTAAATGTTTTAAATTTTTGGTACATATATACATAAACATTAATTGTGCCAACATTTTATAGGTGGTATCTGAGAAGAAACCCTGAAAAATCTTGGAGTACCATGTAAAGTAGCCAGTAGGTACCATTAACCCTTGTTCGTGGCTCATGTCACCAAAACTCCAAAGCTATAAGAGAGAATGTAAACTGTACTTATATAATAAACTAGCTTCCGCCCGCGACTTCGTCCGCGTGGAATAGTTACTTAGTCTTAGCGGGATGATAGCCTATAGCCTTCCTCAATAAATGGACTATCTAACACCGAAAGATTTTTTCTAATCGGACCAATAGTTCCTGAGATTATCGCGTTCAAGCAAACTTGGCAGGTGGCAGGAAGCTGAAGGGGATCATCATCTCCTTACAGGTGGTAAGAAGATGATGATCCCCTTCAGCGGCTTGTAGTATGTTTTGATTGAAGCTCACTTCAAGATATAGCCAATATTGTTAGTTGATAATTGAGTATTGAGTATCCGAGCGGAACTTTAGTAAAATATGTCACGGGAACAGGATTAATAGAAGAACGCTAAATGAGGATATGTCCTTTAGAGCGTTTGTTGGGTCCGAGCGGACCCAAGCTCGGTCCGCACGGATACAAAACAAACGCTCTAAAGGCTGATGAATAACGTATTTATTTGGATAAGGATTAATAATATCATGTTTATAAAAACACCTACGCAAATAATGCATTTGGAATTTTAGAACAAAGTAAGCATAAAAAAGGTTATAGTGAGCCAACCTTAAAAGATAGACATATGCTGTCGTGGACTTTTTTTTAGAACTTTTAAAGAGGAACAATTATGTGATATATGATTTTTGCGAAACTTTAACCGTTTACGCAGCGCACGCTTCGGAAGCTCTCAAAAGGAAAAAAAAACGAATTTTAGAACAAAGTTAACATAAAAACGTTTATAGTGAGCCAACCTTAAAAGATAGACATATGATGTCGCGGACTTTTTTTTAGAACTTTTAAAGAGGAACAATTCTGTCATATATGATTTTTGTGAAACTTTAATCGTTTACGCAGCGCATGCATCGGAAGCTCTCAAAAGGAAAACCCCCGATTTTGAAACATTCTTCATTGATGCTCCGCTCCTATTGGTCTTAGCGTGATGATATATAGCCTATAGCCTTCCTCGATAAATGAGCTATCTAACACTGAAAGAATTTTTCAAATCGAACCAGTAGTTCCTGAGATTAGCGCGTTCAAGCAAACAAACAAACAAACAAACAAACAAACAAACTCTTCAGCTTTATATATTAGTATAGATAAATAAATATTCTGCGACATTTTACACAGCACCATCTAGTCCCAAACTAAGCAGAGCTTACTACTTACTTACGTACTATGGGTACTAGACAATGGAAAATACATACTTATAATACATAAGAAACACCCAGACGAACACAAACACTTATTCATCACATAAATATTTGTGTCCTGTGGGAATCGAACCCACGACCTCATGGTCAGCAGTCCGGTACTCGAACCACTAAACCACATAAATATAATATCATATTATATTTATGATAGTGTCAACAATTTAGGTCAGAATTTGAATTCTTAGACGGAAAAATCTCTTATTATTATGATTTACTGAGATATATTTGTTATAATTATGTAAACTAGTTACTAAATATACAGTTTGGTCCAATACCTCTCAATTTATTAGCGCAATCAGCCAATATTGCTCGCTATTCAGGCGACCCAAACTACCGTTTTGATCAGCGATTGACCCCCAAGTATGAATTTAACATGAGCGAAATTCTACGTTGCCTTTGCAACACTAATCAAAGTAGCCAGCGATGCGAGATCTTTGCGAATATCCCTATGCCTGTGTGTTTAAAAAAACAGTCCATTGTTATACTGCTTATATTTTGCACTGTGCAATCAAAGCTCGTGTGTAATCCCGACTTTGGATATGGGTACAAATCATAACACAATGGATTTCGCAAACGAAGTGCATAAAAATGTCCAAATTTTAAATGACTATGTCAAAATAAGACCCACTTGTACCAACTTCTTAAATGTGTTTGAATTGCATTTAAATACAATTTTTCATAGAATTTCACAACTTCATAAAGGTGTTTAATTAAATTATATTTAAACACCTTTATGAAGTTGGTGCAAGTGGGCCTAAATGTTACAGTAGGTACTATCAGATATTATTACCTACTAGTTAATTTAATGCAAATAAATTGCTGTTTTTATTATGTGGACAACCGCTACGCTAGAGATCTAGGGTTCGGTTCGCAAATCAAGCAAAGTGCTATTGCGATTTTCCATGAAATTCTCAGTAGCATAGTGGGATTGGACGTGTGCCTATATAATAGTAAAACAACCGGGAACTTATCGTGCTTTCTGAGGCACGGATAATACCCGATATCTTAAGAGTAGTCACCCATCCCTAGACTGACCGTGGCAAACCCAGCTTAACTAGATTGATTAGATAACTACTCGCCCCTCTTAAAAACAATAAATTAGACTTAAAATTATATCTATTTTATATTTTACCTAGAGAGTTTATTTTTAATAAATCTTAAAACTATCGAAGTGTTCAATTGAAGTGCTAAGCTAGCATTGCGCGCTTTTTAAATTGGATCACATTCAATTCAGCGTAGCTAGTAATATCTTCAATATTAGCTGAGCTGTTTCAAGCGCAGCTTTCCTTAGAAGATATTCGCAACAAAAACCTTCATATAGTGAGCGGCAAATAGCTTGAACAATGAATGAAAGAGACGTCTAGTAGCAGTGCAGTACTCATTGTCATAGATGATTTATAGCCAACTCTCCATATCATAGTTCAAAATTTATATTAGCGGTGTTCTGGAGGTTTTGAGTATTTTACGTGGCCTACTCAAATGTTCTGGTATCGTCATGGGACGAGTTGTTGAGCTTAGGGAGCTAAATTATGGTTGTGCGCTACACGATGACTAAAAGTTTATTTCCGACCTTATTACAATCTGAATTACTTATTCGAATTAAAAATCCTTCCAGAACAGGATAATCGAAAACTGGAAACTCTATTCACACTATCGAATAGCTATCGTCTATATCAAAGTTGTAATGCTGTCCGTAAGAGGTCGCTTAAATCGACGGCCAAGTGCCCGTTCCAATCCCAACAGTAAAGTTAGTTCGAAAGTGCAAAATTGTGTTTGAAACTTGCGCACTGCACGTTAGTTTCATCGCGGAAGGTAAGAACGCTTTGCCACATCTGATTCAAGTTCAGATGCTAGTACAACGTAAGCTAAGTCCCTGTCAGCTTATCACGATAATTTACGACACACGCGGCGCGACATGGGAGAATCATATCTTATACATATTATCTTGAAGTTCTGAGACGCTGCCATAGTGAAATTCACTAGCATATTATTTGTTTGAGACAAATAAAGATGAATTGGTGTGCCTATTGGAAAGCAATAATGTAGGTAAAAAGTTTAGAACTTTAAGTGAAAATAAAATAATACATACATAAGTACATACATTTACGCCTTTGTCCCCCCAGGAGCAGGCAGAAACTATAGACCGCCACTTGCTACGATTCTTGCATACTTCTTTTGCTTCTGCCACATTCATAATGTTAACATGAAGTTTTATGTAAAGTATTATGAATTCAATGAATGATTATGGGCCACTTTAACCAACTTCTTAAATGTTTTTAAATTGTATTTAAATACTAAGGGCCACTTGCACCAACTTAATAATTCTATTTAAATTGTATTTAAACAAGATATTTCATAGAAATTTTGTATTTAAATACAATTTAAACACATTTTAAAGTTGGTGCAAGTGGCGCTAAATTTGTTTGAAAAATTGTGTTTAAATACGATTTAAACACATTTAGAAAGTTGGTGCAACTGGCCCTAAGATTTTCGCAAAATTATCTACTAAAAACTCTTTTTTTTCGTGAACATCCCTAATATAAGCATAGTGAGACTGTGAGACAGTCTTGCATTATCTCCTCAGCTGCTGGAGCGAAATGTTTGTATTTCGAATGTCACCCGGCCGCGTGTCACTGAAGGCGGGAAAATGTGTTTGTGTTTGGATATGCTTCAGCGCCGTAGAGTAAAGAATCTATTGGTAAGTATTTATTGGAATCAATGGAAATTTATAGTATGAATGGAGTATACAAAAAAAAACACTTCCCTATCTTGTACATAGATTATCCGTATATAATAATAATGTATTTGTTTTCACCTCACAAGCTCGGAAAGATTCTGTTTGTCATTCGAAATCTGCGTGCAAAAGTGCATCCCCCTACAGTGGAGAGTTTTTAAAATTCGAACCTTTCTATTCAATAATTTTCTATACCGCCACCGGGTCCACTGATAATGCATAAATACTTATTTCATGTCAATGCGCCAACCACATTTTTAGAATAATCGCACTGGCCAGTAAGACGACTGCATGAAAAAAACAACTTTAAGGCCCACTTGCACCAACTTCTTAAATGTGTTTAAATTGTATTTAAACACGAAATTTCTATGAAAAATTGTGTTTAAATTCAATTTAAACATATTTTAAAAGTTGGTGCAAGTGGGCCTAAATGTTCTTCTCTCTAATCAATTCACTTACCATCATTAAGGCCCACTTGCACCAAATTCTTAAATGTATTTAAGTCATATTTAAACACAATTTTTCATAACGTTGCAAGCTATTGTTTTATTGTCACGATAATTCAACATTAAGCAAATAAATATTAACTAAAACTACTTTTTACAGTATATGTAAAAAAAAAACTAAAACCTATTACACTATACACTTAGACTATTTACATAAAATTAATATATAAATCATCATTAAATTATATTAACAAATAACTATTTAATTCGTCTCGATCTTTAATATGTTATAATAACGCCACAAAATGTTAACATTTCTAATTAGAATGTTTATGAGCTTGAGGCCAAGGAGTGTTACACAACAAGCCTTATAATCGTTCCTTGGAAACAACAAAGCAAAAACTACCCCTGAATATGCGATGCTACGCGTCTTAGATATTTAATAAAGCTGTTATGAAACCTATTTGACGTACAAGAATTTGTATGTTCATTCCTTGTTTTGCCCGCTGTGTATTATCAAGTTTAAAGCGACAAGAAGGTGCTGTTTAAATACAGGACTAATTCAAGAGCGTTTCCGTATGTTTGTAAACGGGAAAACTTCTTCGAATTAAAGCAGTTGTGAAGGTATGTAAGCACAGTGTAATATTATTTGTCATTGACAGACGCCGTCTGTATTTGCCCTCTAAAAGACTAAATGTAGTTAGAACTAAAAGTTGAACTATAAATATAATTTGAATTAAACGCCCCCGTAATATTTACTCTAATATGGGTCTAATATTGTAACTGCTATATTTAATTTAATTAATGGTTATACTGAAAGCTCCATAATAAATAATAACTCGATCCAATGTCTACTTTTACTAAGCAATATAGTAAGCAGTAAGGCAAGTTAAAGTAAGCATATTTTGCTCCATCTACCCCTATTTTCTCACTTTTCTTTTTTCAAAAATTCAACCTTTGCCACTGTTACATGCTACACCTATGAATGTGTAAACAGCTTTAGTTTATTCATGATTATGGCACGGCTGTGAACATCATAAATTACATGGAATTGTTCAAGTATTGATTTTACAAGCAAACAAAAAGCGTGTCACGTAGTTTGGACGAACAAAGAGGCGGTTTGGAAACCTCGAAAAAAAAATATTTTTAAAAATGCCTCCTAAAATGGTTCGCAGATAGTGGAACGAGTTTGGAACTTTGCCAAATTCCTGTCCTGTTGATACTCCCGCCGTATCTTAATTAAGTAGGTAGCTACGTGTGTGGCCTGCACTATGCGCCGTATGGTATAGTATTATTAGAGTACATTTCCAGTATAATCTGACATCCATTGTACGTAAAGCATATACAATGTGAGATCGTATACTGGTAATGTATATTAGCTTGTTGTGTAGCCGTGTGTATAGTAAAAATTAAACTATTAATCAGCTGCAGAAGTGTGAAGTGCTCTTGCCCCACCAACGTATATTCCCCGAAGCAAGGGCAATCGTATTTCAAGTTCATCCATGTCCATGGACACTCTTTTAAAATAAATAAATTACAAACTTCACTGTTACGTGTATGGGCAAAGGTATGGTCAAAGTATACGTCATGTAAAGGTAAATCCACCATACGCAAGTATGTTTAGTAAGATAGAAAATGATTTTAATACCCCTAGGTTAATGAGACAGTTTTATGTAGGTATGTACTTGTACACCCTATGTAGGTTTTATATTAAAACAAATTTTTGGTGCGCTAAATGGAAGGAATAGAAAATTTCTTTTTTTATTCTATGTGGTGTGTGTGTTTAATATTCTTGCGATTCGAACTGGTGTTATTCAGATTGGTGCGCTAATAGCATGCTTCTCAGATAACGGTATGTTTGGTGAATTTAAGAACTAAATAACTAGGTAATAGGTAGGTATGTATATTCTAAGATCGTGCGGCACAAAACTTTTCTCATTTCCTGGGCACGAGAAAATAGCCTTTTCGCGTGTTTCTAATAAAAATTTGAATGTCCTTTAGCTGAATCTTGTGATTGATGACATTACGCGGCTTAACAAATTAGATTAGTTACTTAAAGAGTCATTGTTAAACTTTGGTCATCAACCTTTTTATATTGCTCAGCATTTTTAAAAGGGACAAAGGTTAAGAGCTGCCTATTAACGTATTTTTAATGGCCAGGCAAAAAATAAGAATCGTCGCGAGCTAAGCTGCGTCACGAATCATCGCTATAAAAATAAGAATCGTCACGAGCTAAGCTGCGTCACGAATCATCGCTATAAAAATAAGAATCGTCACGAGCTAAGCTGCGTCACGAATCATCGCTATAAAAATAAGAATCGTCGCGAGCTAAGCTGTGTCACGAATCATCGCTATAAAAATAAGAATCGTCGCGAGCTAAGCTGTGTCACGAATCATCGCTATAAAAATGAGAATCGTCGCGAGCTAAGCTGTGTCACGAATCATCGCTATAAAAATAAGAATCGTCGCGAGCTAAGCTGTGTCACGAATCATCGCTATAAAAATAAGAATCGTCACGACCTAAGCTGTGTCACGAATCATCGCTATAAAGGCCTTTCCCCAACTATGTTGGGATCAGCTGATGCAGCTGAATATCAGTATTTTACACGAAGCGACTGCCTCCAGACTTCTCCAACAATTTTTTTTTACGAGCTGACGGATCTCCTGATGGTACTACGTAAGCATAATTCGACGATCTCTGTGGCTTAGTGGTTCGAGTACTGGACTGCTGACCATGAGGTCTTATCTGATGAATATAAGTGTTTGTGTTTGTCTGGGTGTTTCGTCTGTAGGTATTATAAGTATGTATTTACAAAAAAAAAGTATATAAGTATTATATCCATTGTCTAGTACCCATAGTACAAGCTCTGCTTAGTTTGGGACTAGATGGTCCTGTGTAAAATATTAGCAGAATATTATTATTTTATTTATAAGCAATGCCGCCGCCCATGAACACCCGCAACACCAGACGAGTCGTAAGTGTGTTGCCCGCCTTTTTTAAAGGGTTTGTGCCTCCGGTATCCTAATTCACTCAGTTAAACACAACGTAAGTGTTATTTCATGCCGGTTTTCTTTAAGGCTGTGATAACTCTCCGGTCGAACCTACCCATTCGTATCGAAGCGTGGCTCACCCACGGTAAAATAATTTCCTGTATAAATATCAATATCCTAAGGATAGGTAAACAAGTTTGTAGACTTCTGCTTCTAACTAGATATTATCAAAGGTGAAATTATTACAATTGGGAGACATAGTTTAACGTGTTCTTCAAGACATGGAATAATCTAGATTTGTTCAACAATTTTCACCTATCCGTAGACGTAGCTGCCTTGATTGACCTTGACCTTATCATGAGTCCCTGTTAGCTGTGTCGATATACAAATGTCATTAAACTTATGTTCCCTTACGTGGAATATGAACGGATAACCTAGAAATAATGACCTTGACATGATACGATCCGCTACTTCTATGAGTATAGGCATCAGCTTTTTACCCTCATCTCCAGCGTTTTATTTCAAGCAAAATGATTTGATTTATACAAAACTTTGTTCAAGTTACAACTTTATGGCCCTCCTGAGAGTTGAATGGGGACAAAACTGCCAAAATGTAACTCAGGTAATGGTTGAATGGCGTTTTACTGACAAGGGGCCGACAATTTATATCGTTCAGGGTTGTTTAGGAAAATGAATAGGTAAGTACGAAAATATTCTATTTTTTTTATTAGAATTGTCGTAATATAAACATAACAATCAACCCATATACTATCCCACTGCTGCTGCTCTCAGAATGAGAGGGATTAGGCTATAGTCCACCACGCTAGCCTAATGTCTCAATACACATAAAGAAAAATACCATTATAAATTGATTTTAAGCTATTCACTTTGACCTGAATGTGCTTGTATGGTTTCCTATTTTTTTTTTGAAAAATCAATCCATTAAGCATTGTGTACGTGGAGGTTGACTAGTTGAATAGTTTAATAATAAACATGTTTATGAAAGTAAATTTTTTGATAGTCATTAAATTTTTCGGGTCACCGTCACACGCCTGGTTTATAATCACGCCCATGAGATTTGTGACATTCGCCATAACAATAATCTATTTACGTAAGCTATTATTCTATTTATTTATATAAATATATAAAACTGTTTACTGTATTTTCCCTATTCCAAAACACACCAATGAATTTCTATAGAATATTAAGTAGTTATTTTAGTGAAGGAAAAATTCGACTCGCAGGCAGGATTCGAACCTGCGTCTTCTGGTTTGATACACCAGACGCTATGACCACTAAGCCACCGCGAGTCCTACCTGCCATGTCTGGTGTATCAAACCTTAGTGGTCATAGCGTGAAAAATGCAAAAAAATCACAAAAAGATAGAATATTAAGTATTTAAAAAACTTTGGTACTAACTTTTTACCAAGGAGGCTGTATGTATAAAAAAGTTGGCTGTTTTTTTTTAATGTTTAAGATGAGATTTTCTTAGGTACGAAATAATTTAAAAAGTAGGAAATGTATTATTTTGATAAAAAAATTGCCAGTAATGGATAAATAAGGTAAAAAGGTTTTATTTGACAGAGTTCGAGACGATCGAATTAGAACAAATAGGAAAAGAGAAATCAACGATGCCGCGATGTTTTGAATATTTTGTTTAGCTTTCGTTGAAAATTGCTACAAAAGGATTTTGCCCTAATAATATTCTTCACTTATTACCAGGAACCAAGAAACATTCTTATGTTATCTTCTCCTCCGCAAAATAAGAATTTATTAAGAATTATTATTATTATTATTTGCTTACTGATTCCATAAAAAATAAGTAGGTAAGCGAAATAAGTTGAATGTTCCTACGATGCTGACAATACATACCTGCCTAGAGAATAAGAATTTTATAGCAGCATTATAACGCTTTGCCAGACTTGGGGATCAAAACCAGGTTCTTACGCTTAGCAACTGCCCTTGCGACTATTTAAAGACATAGACAATATTTATGTTAAGGAATTGGCGCAGGGAATTTTTATTCAAGGAAATGTAGATATGAATAAAAAATATTGGCCTGGCAGGAGGATCCTTCCCTTTCAGTTGAGCAATATAACACCTCATTCCCCCATAGTAAGTATTACATTATTAAATACCTAGAGTCGCGAATATTTTTATAAAGGCAGTTCAGAGAAATGAGGAATACCTTGTATTTATTTTAGCCGTTTCCATTTGCTTTATTAAATCAACTCTCTCATATTTATGTTACTTGGAAATACTTTTAGCGATGGATTTCTTCTATATTAAATAAAACCAAGTTATCCCTGTATTATTCCTTTAAAATCCCGTTTTATAAAAAAGCATGACTGCGTATTACATGGGACCTACACATACTTACTAGTAAACTGTGGGTGTACAATACTGCTGTGGTAATCGAGAGGGCAGTAAGTCACCGGTGACTTACTAACCTCTCGATTACCACGGCAGAATAGGACACCAAAGAGTAACCTTTAAGTTTTTGTATGTTGCCGGTATGTTTAGGTCTCATTCGGGGGCGAGCCTATTGCCATTAACCGGGCACAACTTCCAAACTCCGAGCTGCTACTGGGAATTTCATAGAAAAACCCAATAACACTTTGCTCGACCTGGGAATCAAACCCAAGACCTCTAGCGTAGCAGTCATGCCCAGGACCACTAGGCTCATGAGGCAGTTTCTACCTTTCATATTAAGCATGATAATAATTGGGCAATAATATTTACGTAACCCAACCTAAATTTCCTTTACAAAGAGTAAATATTTTACCTAGTAAAATGCAGGTCAGAGTTTTCCACGAACAATTTTTACTACAAACATTTGATTAAATTCTACTTCAGTTATCGTTTTCATATTCCGAGGGAAGGCCATAGAGTTTCTATTTCCGAATTACAAAATAGTTTTTTTTAGAGCATTTTGTGGAATTTGTGAACTGCCTCAATAGCCAAGTGGTCCTGACCGCGACTGCTACGCTAGAGGTCCTGGGTTCGATTCCCAGGTCGAGCAAAGTGTTATTGGGTTTTTCTATGAAATTCCCAGTAGCAGCTCGGAGTTAGGAATTTGTGCCCGGTTAATGGCAATAGGCTCGCCCCCTATTACATGGGACCTAAACATACCGGCGAACTGTGGGTGTACATTAGTACGCCTCTGCCTAACCCTTCGGGAAATACAGGCGTGATGGTATTTTGTGGAATTTAATTGCTTTAGTTATTAACTCTTTTAGAGCGAGGCCAGTGGGCGCGGAATGTTGGTTCAGGTACTAGTATTCTTTTATCTGTGGTTCAGGTAATTTATTGTCTATGGTGACGTTTACGCAATATACGTATTTTTATATTTGGGAACTTTTATTTAGGTGGGACATTATGACGTATGTGTTTGCCGAAGGGTTAGGCATCTAACCTAACCTGCATCCCATGCTAAATAACATATATCTAGATAGTAAATGATGATCATCTAGTGATTAAATATAACAGTGATAGCCTAAGAGAGGAAGAAGGCTTATCGTAGAGGAATACCCATTAATACTGAAATTAAAAAAATAAAGTATCGTATCTTTGAAAAGGGTTATATTTATAACTAGCTTCTGCCCACGACTTCGTCCGCGTAGCGTGATAATATACCTTCCTCAATAAATGGGCTATCTAACACTGAAATAATTTTTCAAAACGGACCAGTAGTTCCTGAGATTAGCGCGTTCAAGCAAACAAACAAACAAACAAACTCTTCAGCTTTATATATTAGTATAGATTAGTGTCTACCATAATATGTTTATTCGGTTTATGTATTTTAAACTATTTAATACTAACTCTCAACTTAGAAACTTAGCAAATATCTTGGTATTTAACCCCAAACTCTACGCAGCAAGACACTGTTATTGATTACTCTTGTTGTTTAAGCCATCCTAATCACACTCAATGAAATTTGATAATTCAGCACCGTGTCACCATGAGCACGAAATTCGCTAATATACATATTAGCGTATTTCGTGCTCATGGTGACTTAATTAACCGTAAAGTTTATTGTTATCCCATAATTTCTATCAAAATGAACTGTCAAAACATTTTCACGACATAAATCTATATACTAATATATAAAGCTGAAGAGTTTGTTTGTTTGTTTGCTTGAACGCGCTAATCTCAGGAACTACTGGTCCGATTTGAAAAATTCTTTCAGTGTTAGATAGCCCATTGAGGAAGGCTATAGGCTTTATATCATCACGCTACGCGGACGAAGTCGCGGGCAGAAGCTAGTAATTAATATAATTATAATTATTATACAATTGGAAGCGGCGGTAGCCTAATGGCTAGGGCGTCGGACTTGCGATCATGTGGTTGCCGGTTCGAACCCCACCCATTGCACTACCGACGTGAACCCACTCGTAACACAAGCATTTTAGCTTAGCACGAGGGGTTAACAAGAATACTAGTAATGTGTGACCCACATGGCTAGTAAGCTTTTTTAAAAACGAAAAAAAAAAAAATTACTTTAATTAATTTAATTAATGAATTAAAATTTTAGGGGAAGAAAATTCAACATCAACCCACCTCCTTCTTTACATATTGATAGGGAACTTCTCTTTCACAGTTTATTTTTATTGTCAATTTTTTGCGCGCAAAATTATAATTATAATTTGCGCGTAATGTGTCATATTTTGAAATAATATTTGTTAAAAATTAAAATGTTTTGTCACTATCAAATTTCTGGCGGAACTTACAAAAATATTAACAGCTGAGTCAGGAGGATGCAGTTTTAACTGTCAAAAATATATGGCTCCTTATTTTTTAGGGTTGTGATGTGTAATTTTATCACGTTTCGACCCTATATTTTGCGTTATGGCAATGCTTCCATTTCCTTTGTGGGCTTTTCTGCAGTGATATTATAATACTTACCTATACAGTAATAGTTAATTCTCTTTTCCGTTATTCCAAGCTTTTTGCGAGGGTTATTGCAAATAAGCAAATCCCTTCTTTCTATTTGTTATCCTAACACGTGGAAATAGGGCCTGAAAACCGCTTTTACGGTTTATTTAAACATGTAATACAAACGTATTATATTTATTTCTCCGACTTTGGGCTAAAGGCGTTTTTTAGCACTCCATTGAATTTTCGATTTGGTGTAGGTAAATCTTGTAATGTGGGTAATCTTGCTGAATAGATATTTAAAATGCAATTAACATTATCATCAAATAATTTTTATACGCCGCAATCCCTTGTAAAATGCGAGGCCCAAAGTAATTTATAAGGTCCGACCCTTTAATTTTGCAACCGCTCGTTTTATAATGTGTGGACTGGCCTTTGTTTGAGGGAAAGCGTCAGTCATCAATTTAATCGGTTAAGTTTCTAAACATTTGTTATCAAAATTATCGTTGAATAGCTGATACCTACTTAATTTTTTATATATATTTTATATAATGAACACTACTTACACTACGCAAACAGAAGATATTGTGTGCCTTTTTTCTTTAAAAAAATAATTTAGTATTTTATAATACCGTATATTAAAATTAATATTATCCTACTAATATTATAAATGCGAAAGTTTGTGAGGATAGATGGATGGATTTTTTTTACTCTTTCACGCCAGAACGGCTAAACGGATCTGGATAAAATTTGGTACAGAGATAGATTATAGTCTGGAATTACACATGGGCTACTTTTTATCCAGGTTGAGCCAAAAAAGTCCACGAAGACGCAGTCACGGGCAGAAGCTAGTCACATATAATAGCAAAAAATTAAATCCCGCATGTCCGCCTGTCCGCCAGGTGTAGGTAAGTAGGTAAAGGTATTCATAATTAATTCAACATTGTTACACCCGAACCCGAGACTATAATGAGTACTATAATATAATGCCTAATAGCGTTTCACGTTTCAGCCTAATTATTTTTTAACTAGGACAACGAGAGGCGACCGCATGTAATGTTAATTGTTCATTAAAATGTTTCGTTTGCAGACAGACGTGTATCCAGGCGCGTTCCTTTTTTAAATTACAATAAAGCAAAGAGGCATTCATAGATTTTTTTTTACAAAATATTAATTACGCTCTCTCATGTCAAATAATATGTAAGCATGAATGGATAATGAAAGGTTGTTCTGTTAAGCTGGCGCCAGACGAGAAAACACGTCACACACACGCGCGCACCTCTTCAAATACTACTCGTGTTGCACTTAGAAGCTTGCACTTAGCTACACATATCAGTTTATTTAGCACTTGCATAAAGTTGTACAGCTTAAAATAGCTTACCAATCATGAATGTCCATCTTTAGCTTAACCCATTTCCTAAACAAAGCGGACATTAGCACTGCTATTTAAATATTATCCCAAAAAGGTTTGCAAAAATCCTTGCTCATAATTATATGGCGCTGGTGTTAGGCAGAATATGTTCCGTCACATTTCATGCATAATATTAGAGCCGAGTATAGTTAATTGAGTTTTGAACACAGATAGGATCCGTTGAAAGCAGATGCTCTCATTTTATGTACTGCAATGATATAGCTATCACTTTTCACAACTGCTTTAGCACATCGAATTCGCTGAAGAGAGAGGTATGCCACTCCACAGATTATGTAGCATCATCTATTTCTCTCAACGTAAAAATGGTAACGTAATTTTTTTTTGTACGGTGCATCAATTTTGGTTCGTAGTGACGCTTTGTGCGGCAAACTGCGGGCGTATCTATTGTGCTACTGTGTTGCATAATCCCTAAAGTGTCTATCTGTAGCATTACAATTTGCAACAAAGCAATGGATCAATCATTTTTTCTGTAACCATTTACCTCGAGATACTTACTTCGGACTTGGTCTGTTTGCAACAATATGGTTTAAATGTATTTTTATAGATTGGCAACACTGCCTCTCCCCTTCGTCCCTGCGACGCTCTTTAATGTGATATTGTTGTTTTTACCTATTAATAATTGTAATAAAGCTTATTCGCACTTTTCACAGCTCGAATAAGCTTGTGTTGTGTTGTTGTGTGAGTTGCAGTCTTATTTCCCTGCGATCGCTTCCTCGGCACCCCTTGCTTAAAAACTACTGAAAGTAATGGGCAAATCGGCGAATTTAGTTGACGCATTTTTCATATGACGTGTTCAATCGACTGAATGTGTCTAGCGCAGCTTAGCTTCAATGGCCTCAATAGCTGTAGGATTGTCATTGCGTCACGTCATCACCTATATTTAGCATAATACGCATATAACAGTTAAAATACTGGCTACAAAATTTAACACCCATGTCCAACTGCCATAAAGTTTTAAAGGGCGCTCTCAAAGTACCCTGCGGGAGATCGTAAATGGACGTATAGTGTAGAATAGCTCTCTGAGAGGTGGACTTGTTGAAACTTGGCTCCTAGTGGGCATAAATTACGTATAACTTTATAGAATTCAAGGTGCAGCTGGATTTTATGTCCATTGTTACGAGGAAAAGCTTTTCAGTTTAAATTTAGATTTGAATACCGTCGCTTTCTGTAATGTTTATTAGGAAATCTCTATGAGTATACGTAATATAGGTAAGGTGTTTATAGTTGCTATTAACCATAGCTCAATGGCTCTTGACAGATATTAGTGGAATGAAATGGGTAGACCTTTGCTCAGCAGGTTAGATAAAAAAAAACAATTCCCGAAGGGTTAGGCAGAGGTGTACTAAGGTACACCCACTGTACGCCGGTATGTTTAGGTCCCATGTAATAGGGGGCTAGCCTATTGACATTAACCGGGCACAAATTCCAAACTCCGAGCTGCTACTGAGAATTTCATAGAAAAACCCAATTACACTTTGCTCGACCTGGGAATCGAACCCAGGACCTATAGCGTAGCAGTCGCACTTAGGACCACTAGAGTAATGAGAGTTTACGATGGATTTTTTTACATTAAATTTGTTTAATGAATCAAAGTCATTTTTTCTATCTTTCTTCCAATCATAGAGCTCTACCGCTATGTCTATTTTATTTATTCGGGGATCGCTAAAGGGTTTTCTGTCCCTTCATTAAAAAATCAACATTCCCTAACTGAAATATTGACGAAATATTGATGTTTTTGACGCACAGTTAGATCGCCACTACCGTTGCGCCGCTTGCCATGGTTTCGTTTCCCACCCGATACTAATATTCGTGTATTTCTTTTGAGTCTGGGTGTCCTTTGAGTCTATTGTATATTCATGAAGTCTTACGCGACACAGAGATTGTGCGGGAGCTCCCCCCGCATAATCTCTGTGTCTCTCTCTTTAAAAAAAGAAGAATATCGATAACGTCAATTTAAGATTATAAATTTTAGTTAGAGAAGATTTATATACAACGTGTAACTGAAACTTATTCAGTCAAACTTGTTTGTTATCTGGCACTTAGCCAGATAACAAACACGTCAATTAGAATATCGAGCCATTAGTTATTTAAAGACCAATAAGCATATTTTTTTCCAGAAATTAGTTATACCACCAGCTGTAAATATAACTGTAGTTAGTACCAGCAGGTACTACCTACAGTAATACCCAAAACGACTACGATATCGGTGCGCACACGCACATAATAAAAATATCGAGTAGGTTTCAGTTTTCCATAACTAGAGCGACTGATGGATCAGGGGACCATAGCTTCAGGCATTGTAATTAAGTACCTCTCCGGGAAAAATTAACACAAATTAAAAACCACTGTAATCGATTCAGTAGTGGATTTTTTTATGGAATAGGGGAGCAAACGAGCTGACGGATCACCTGATGGTAAGCCATAACCGCCGCCGATGGACACCCGCAAAACCAGAGGAGTCACAAGTTGCCCGCCTTTTAAAAGGGTTTGGGCCTCCGGTAACCTCACTCACTCGGCGAAACACAACGCAAGCGTTGTTTCACGCCGGTTTTCTGTGAGGCCGTGGTATCACTCCGGTCGTGCCGGCCCATTCGTGCCGAAGCATGGCTCTCCCACGGCATACTTACTAAAAAAATACTTCTGTGGAAACTGCTTTGAGGTGTTGCGCTTGTTCTATTACAGGTTGTATATTATATTGGAGACATCACTAGGCGTTTCCATTATAATATAACATTTCTCTAACAACAATCGAAGCGCATAATCAATTTAATATTCCCATGTTCCACACACAGTTCCATTTACTCGCTTTCCTGTTTCTCCGCCGCCTCCCCGTTGGGTACAATGGGCCGGATGAATTTACGTCCTCCAACAGGCATCGGTGTCAGTGCCTCTTTTCTTTCCCTACACAATACGAGATCACACTCACCACTTGTCACACACTTGACTTTATTTCTTTATGTGCCGTTTATATACGGCCATTTATATATATTTTTTAAGTATTTGGTGTGGATTTTCTTCTTGTTTTTTTTAGCTACAGTAGTCTTGGAGTCTACAGATTTGTTAACCTGGTCTGAATGTCTTTTGTTCGTGACTAAACTGACAGTGATTTTTTTTAGAACTTGGCATAAAATTTAGCCAAAAACCAGTACAAAGATAAGTTATTATTGCCGTGCAGTACCTTATTAACACTTAAATTCAGATTTTATCTGATACTGAAAGTGTAAAATATTGACTTATACATAATAGAAGTATAGATATAAGATCTTCACAATCAGTAACAATTGAAAAGTGGCATGTATAATTTTGACTGTTATGTATAATCTATTAAAGTTCAAAATTTCGTTCGATGCCGTTTTTTTCGCACTGCGTTCACGTGCATTTGGACAATACCATCAATGTACATGAATGCAACTGTACCAAGTAATGGACCGCTGAAAGGGATATATATTTCAATGAACCGGGATATTTTTTCTCGCCAGAGCTATTACATATAGTTTTCTGTGGATATAATTAATATAAATTCATTTCCTGTAGTTATATTTCTTTGTGATGAATGCGTTTTGGTAGAACTGATTTGTAGCCAAACTGGACTGATACTTTTATGGAAGAACCTAGCTCGATCTGGATATCGAACCCGGGATCTGGTAAATGATAAATCATGATAAATTATATTTATTTATGTAAATAGATCTTTTAAAGACACTTTTACAAGTCAATGTTTTACATATTTTTTATCTAGATGGCGCCGCCGGCATTTCCTAACTGACGACCTCTGAGAAGAAACACCTAAACAAACTCAGAGAATCATGGTCTCTTTTAAAGTCCAGACAGTAATAGTATTATAATAATAATATTATGCGAGTGTTACGTACGGTGTAGGGCAATATATAGACAAGCCTTTTGAAGAAAGAGAAATAGCAGCTTTGAGTTGAGCTGTTCTAAGTGTTCTTACTGACGGCACGCATACTTCCGGCATCGTGTATCTCAACCATTATCTAGGGATCTAAGCTGCTATTGGGACAACTACACTGATTACACAGTCTATAGATTAAGTTGCAGTAAATATTTGCCTCATTTTTAGTAATGCTCCGGCGTAATTTGAAGAATTTGCCCACAAAAACATAATATCAAAATAAATCGTAATCCAAACAATATTGTATCAAATTGTGTATTATTCGGATTGAAATCCCGTTAATCTAGTATTTTACCGTCCCATTTCGTCTACTTCACTGGAAATAAACGACCGGAAAATCATTCCAAACTTGGTAAAGTTATCTCAAATTGTATCCGCTTACATTTATTACCAGAGAGAGTATTTTGGTGAAATGGTATAGCAGGAACCTAGATAAACGGTATCGAAATGCGAATAATTACACACTTTGATTAAATTGTGTTTGAATTATGATTTATTTTGGTATTACGTTTGTAATAGAAATTCGGTCAGTCGACTCGGACGGAATAAAATATTATCCACAAGCGTCTGCCCGCGACTTCGTCTGCGTGGACTTCTGATAAAAAGTAGCCCATGTGTTATTCCATACTATAATCTATCTCTGTGCCAAATTTTATCCAGATCCTTTCAGCCGTCCTGGCGTGAAAAGTAACAAACATCCATCCATCCATCCATCCATCCTCACAAACTTTCGCATTTATAATATTAGTAGGATAGTAGGAAGTAGGATAGGATAAGGATTACTTATGATTATGATATTGACGTATTATGATTATTCCTTCGTACTTCTCCGATACTCTGTCTGTCCGTTGGCTACATTTTTTCACCTAAACTGTTGAACAAGTTTTGCTAAATGTTGATTGATATGATTATGATTGATTATTGTGATGACTTATTATGAGTTGATTTTGACTAGATACCTTTTGCTCAATAAGTTCTTTGGGATGTGATTGAATCTGCGTGTACGGCATTATCTAATATTTATATTTACTCCATAACATGTAAATTAAAATACTGACCCACTTTCAATAAAATATGACACCTCACATATTACTAAACTGGGTCAAAAAAATTACATCATCGTAAAAAAATTCGCCGCTTTTCGCACAGATCACGTTCCAAATTCAAATAACGCCGGCCGCATTTACGTGACAATGTGTTCTGCCATTCGCACGACCCAAGCCGAGGTATCATTCGTCGGCCAGAAACGGAGCGTACCAACTTCACCACGCCGGATGGAGGCTTCCGGTCGCTTGAGTTAAATACCGCTCTTTCAGGCACACAGTCGGACTAATTTCAACACGAGTCCCTTTGAGAATAGGGAGTGGTTTTATTTGACTGTGACTGAATAACATGTGCTCTGAAACTTGATATATGTAGGGCATTCTTAGAGTATCACTGTCATGTGACAGGCAGGGCTTCTACAATTAGTATAGACGTTGAAATCTAGTCCCATTGTGACAGTTGATGATGGTCGCCGTGATCCCTACGCCTTTGAGACAAGTACATTTGGACCTTACGTCACTTGTCTGAGAAGTCAGTGGGTTAGCAACAACAAAGACCACTGACTTCAGTCAGGCTCCGTATAAAAGGGATCTTAGTGGATTCGCTTAAATTCGTCAGTGAATTGTTCCATTTCCAACTTACTTGTGTAAATTATACTATTAAAGAAATCAATTCTTACCTGCGTCGTTGAGTTTACTCACAAGCGAGACTGCCAATCGACCTGGGAATAGATTCCTATTTGTCCTGGGTTCGATTTCCAGGTAGAGCAAAGTGATATTGGGTTTTTCTATGAAATTCTCAGTAGCAGCTCAGAATTTGGATAAGGACCCGGTCAATGACAACAGACTCATCCTTATCATGACTATGAGGGTACACCAGTACCTACATCTCTACCTACCCTTTCAGGGAATAAAGGCGTGATGGTATGCTATATTACGTAATTCTTAATCTACAAGAGCCACAAAAAATCTCTCGTCACCACATAAACGATTCGGATATCCGTAATTTTGTCCATATTATTTCTCAAAACGTCCCTTCGTCGAATGCTGACCGGAATTTGCGCCATTCGCGTCCTTTCCCGCAATATGTCTGCAGCATCTCAATAAAGAAGCTTCTACAGACCCACACTAATCCTAATTGAGCCTGTGGGGCTCTCGCCTTCTTTACAGTATTAACACTTCACTGGTGTCGCGGAAAATATCGGCTGAAAAACACTGGATAAAGTATTAAGTCAGTAGATAGAGAGAGAGTAGATAGTAGATAAAAAAAGTTGCAACATGCTAGGACTTTCTCCTGTATCGTGGGTGCTTTTACAAACGCAAATTCTCACACATACAATGCCCAGACGCGGAAAAACTATCTGCAAAAAATATTTGCTCCGTCTGGGGATTGAACCCAAAATATGTGGCGCAGAAGTCGATCGCTCAACTGCTACGCCAAACGTGTTGTCAAATTATATTCAATTCATATTAAAAGTCAGTTGGAAGAAAACACAATGGTTTTCAATGTTTTTTCTGGATAGCTTTCCAACAGAGCAAGGCCCGTAGCCAGGAAGTTGGAGCTGGAGCCATTTCGAGGGAGCGGGGAGATTCTAGCTATATGCTAGAGACCATACCTAGCTTTAACTTGACCAAAGACTCTGGTGCACCTAATAGAAGACGCATGGTTCGAAACTTCGAATCCTACCTGGGGTAATTTAGATAGAGGTATATTAATAATATAACATAGACTATGATAGACAGCCTCATTAGCCTAGTGGTCCTGAGCGCGACTGCTACGTTAGCCGTCCTGGGATCGTACCAGGTCGAGCAAAATGTTATTGTGTTTTTCTATAAAATTTCCAGTTTCATGTCAAAATTAGTGCCCGGTAATATCAATAAGTTAATAATTACATAACTGCCTCAATAGCCAAGTGGTCCTGACCGTGACTGCTACGCTAGAGGTCCTGGGTTCGATTCCCAGGTCGAGCAAAGTGTTATTGGGTTTTTCTATGAAATTCCCAGTAGCAGCTCGGAGTTAGGAATTTGTACCCGGTTAATAGCAATAGGCTCGCCCCCTATTACATGGGACCTAAACATACCGGCGAACTGTGGGTGTACATTAGTACGCCTCTGCCTAACCCTTCGGGGAATACAGGCGTGATGGTATGTAATAATTACATGGGACCTAAACATACCGGCGAACTGTGGCGATAAGTACGCCTCTGCCTAACCCTTGGGGGAAAGCAAGCGTGATGATATGTTAGAATTCTAATGTAGATACACACATAAAAATATAATTGAAGCGAAGAAGTACTAGAACTCACTGTAAATTGATTGAACCTGAAGGCTTGGCAATCGATGCGCTACTGTTGAAGTTCGGGCACGCCGCTTGTTCTCGCTTAGTTTCCGTACAAGTTAGTCAGTTATACTTGGATGTAAAGGTAAAGTCGAAAGATGAATTTGTAGTATCTCTAACTCTTATAGTCTTTCAGTTTCTGTTCAAGGTCGTACTGAAGACTCACTCATAATTATACATATCACATTTTTTTCTTATGCATGTGGAAACCCTCGTAGTCTTCCGCTGCCCGGGGATCGCGACGTGGCGTGTTGGACTCCGCCCAGAGTGGGTGACCTACCGACTAAAGCCACACGGAAGTTTCGCCTGATCACTTTTTGCAGAGGTTACGAAAGGGTTCATTCCTCCGCAACCCCAGCAGTGATATCATCATACTCCAACAGAGACCTAAATTGCATACCGTATCATCACGCCTGCACTCCCCAATGGGCTAGGCACAGTTTGAGTGCCTAAAGTTTTACGATAGCCTAATGGCTAGGGCGTCGGGCTTGCGATCAATGGTTTGCATTGCCATACCGACGTGAAGCCATTCGTAACACAAGCATTTAGCTTAGCACGAGGGGTTAACAAGAATACTAATAATGTGACTCACATTGCTAGTCAGCTTTAAAAAAAAGTTTGTCTGTATGTTTAGGTCCTATGGTATAGAGGGCGAGCCTTTCACCATTGCATATATATTGAAATTGACCTATGAGAATTCAATAGAAAAAGTCCAGAAGCTCGAATCGGAATCGGTGCCGGGAACTTAAGCAAGCGTGTACAACCACTAGACACACAAATAGATTTTTTGCTAATTTCTTTTCGATAAAGACCCGTACATAAGTAAGCTAATGATTATCAGAACCAACAATGAAGCAAACAAAACAAGTTTCATTTGTTTTAATCTCATTATGAAACTACGTTCAGAATAGCAACTGCTCGCTTGAAGTGAAACCCCGGTGCATAACTTTATAATTTCACACACAGACAAACGTTTCCGATACACAACCCTCTCATTTCTCAGTCGTTCAATGCGAATTTTAATTTCCCTAGCGCTTAGGAAATGTTTCCATTTTTTCTTTTGTTATCATAAATGCGAATGCAGTGGGGAATACGCCGCTTTTCATTTATAGAAATGGCGACGACAGAAAATATTTTGTCTATTTTCATCAACATCATTGATATTGTAAAGCATTTCACACACATTTCACAATTACATCTTTCCCTAGAAATAACTAATATTTTGCGACATTTTACACGTCACCATCTAGTCCCAAACAGCACAGCTTATACTATGGGTACTAGACAAAATGGATATAATACTTATAATACTTTTTTTGTCAATACATACTTATAATACATAAGAAACACCCAGACGAACACAAACACTTAAATTCATCACATAAATATTTGCGTCCTGTGGAATCGAACCCACGAAAATTTTGAGAAATATTTTTTGTACTGCCTGATGTTCAGGGGTTCAATTCGCAGGTTGAGCAAAGTGACAATGGGGTTTTCTATGAAATTCTCAGTACAAAATCTGTAAATCCATTATAAGACCTGTCGTGTTGTATGGATCAGAGTGCTGGGCCGTTAAGAAGATGGATGAAAAAAGACTGCATGCAGCGGAGATGAGAATGTTAAGGTGGATGTGTGGAGTGACTAGAATGGACAAAATAAGAAGCGAGTGTATTAGAGGAAGTCTGAAAGTGGCGCCAGTGACAGAAAAGCTGAAAGGGAATCGTTTGTCTTGGTATGTGATGAGGAGGGATGAAACGCATGTGACTAAAAGAGTGATGAATATGAATGTGCAGGGACAGAGAGGTAGAGGGAGACCAAAGAAAAGATGGATGGATTGTGTTAAGGCCGATATGATGGGAAAGGGTGTGAATGGTGAGATGACGGCTGATAGGGATGAATGGAAGAAAAGTACATGCTGCGCCGATCCCAAATAGATTGGGACATGAGCAGGAAGAAGAAGAAGAAGAACAGCAGTAGGCTCTCCCCCTATGGAACCTCCACATACCGGCGTACTGTGGGTGTATATTTGTATACCTCTTCAACACAGCCTAACCCTTCGGGAAACACGACGAAGCGGTTGGCGTTTGTCCGAGCGATCAGCTTCAAATACTCGGATTTGTATAACCTATAGATAGGTAGTTGTCCCGGGTCCGGGCGTTTGTGTATGGTAGAATTCGTGTTTGTAAAGGCATCCACTATGCAAGAGAAAAACCTAAGACAACGTTATTTTTTTAAAATACAGGTGTGATGGTATGTATGTTCTCATTTGATGTCGAAAAACCTTTGTAGAATTCGTGCGGTTGACTACAATGTTTATGCTGTGGACAGTTCCGTCAAGTCACTTTTGTGTGCACCAGCAGCAGCAGCCTACGTCTTTCCCAAAATGCAGTTTCATCTACATAGAAATCAATCGAGTTTTTTTACTTCTAACGTGAATGGCAAAACATGTCAAATATTTTGTACATTGCAATACATTTCTTGCTTTTATTTTAATTACTAGCTTCTGCCCGCTACTTCGTCTGCGTGGACTTCAGATAAAAAGTGTTGCTGCAAAGCCCATGTGTTATTCCAGACTATAATCTATCTCTGTGCCAAATTTTATCCAGATCCGTTCAGCCGTCCCGGCGTGAAAGAGTAACAAAAATCCATCTGTACAAAGTACAGTTCATTGACATAAACGCGCGCGCAGTCAGCAATTCCACGCTGCGCACTGACCCAAATCTTTAGTTTTAATATTTAAATTCTTATAAAGTTAGTTGACGAACAGCCACCAACCGAGCCGCGTTAACTCTACCATTACCATTTCACCATTACCATTTAACCATTACCATTTTTACCAATTTAATATACAGTGTATTTTCTATACCATCGTATTTTATTATTATTTGTTGGAGTTACGCCCAACAAATTGGTCCTTCGAGCCTTCGGAAAGGTGGGATCTATCGCGTTGTGGACCTTGTAACGTGTTAGTGACTATCTTTCTGTAACCAACCAGTGAACAGACTTACACTTTTTACCAATATTGAACCAACCAGACAAGTGACCATATAGTGATAAGTGATACAGGGAATAAAGTAAGATTGGAATCGCCGTCCATCTATTACTCACCAGTTACCACAGTTAACCAGTAACCAAGACATAACCAAGTAAGATCTTTCCATTTTTTTATTTACCAATTACCAAAATGTCTACCATTGCCGATTTATTTGCGTCTCAGAGGGAGATCATGGAAAATATGAATAAGCTGTATATTAATTTTAAGAAAGAAGGGAAGGAGCGAAAGACGGCGGATAGTATTAAACGTCGCATACAATCTTTAGAGGAGTTGTGGAAAGACTTCTCACGTAACCATGATAAGTTAGTGACTCTGTGTGATGAAACTGAAGATAATGAATATTTCGGTGATGACTCGTACATCAAAACTAAAACATTTTATGGCGATGTTAGGATTCATTTGTTGAGAGTTCTTGAGGAATTAACTACTCGTGCTCCATCACCAAGGAACCAACTACCACCACCGTCATCGCAATCACCGACCGCACCACAGCCTAGCACATCAGCCTACGGTTTACCACTCGCAGATAACTTACCCAAAACAGTTTTACCATTACCAAGATTCGTTTTCCATGACGTCGAAAAACCAAATAAAATTGAGGAAATGTTGAGAAAACAACAAAGTAATTTTAAAGCTTTTGCCCGAACAATTTCTCATATCAACCTCAATGTTTTGACTGAGAAGTGGGAGTTCCAAGATGTTCTAAAGCATATTGAATCGCGCTGGACTGCGATCGATACATTGCACTGGGAAATTGACAGTCATCTGCAAGTAGAAGATAAGAACTATGACGATCTGTTTAACAGTTACGAGAATGAATATTGCGAAATTAAAAAATCTATTAACCAAAGAATGTGGGACGTCAATCACAGAGAAAATTCTACACCAAAAATAGATATACCGATTTTCAATGGAAATTACCAACAGTGGATTTCGTTCAAAGACCTTTTCTATGAATCTATCCATAATAATAAGTCAATGTCTCCCGCTCAAAAAATGCAATTTTTGAAAGGGAAGCTGCGTGGAGAGGCTGAAAGACTTATTCAGCATCTTCGCATAAGTTCCGACAATTACCATACCTGTTGGGACATTCTAAACCAAAGATATAATAATAAAAAACTAATTTTTAATTCACATATGAATATTCTGATGTCTTTACCAATCATGCAACAACCAACTGCAGCCAATATAAAAAGGCTCCACGATACTACCAATGAATGTTTCAATGCTATAAAAAACCTAGGAGTAGATATATCCACCTGGGACCCGATTATAGTATACCTTATCTCCCAGAAGATGGACGCCAAAACGTATACCGACTACATTGACTCATTGCCAGAACCACGAGATCTACCATATCTTCACGATTTTCTCGCCTATTTAGAGGGAAAATTTATCGCTTTAGAAACTAATCCATCATCACCATCACCAATCATGCAACAACCAACTGCAGCCAATATAAAAAGGCTCCACGATACTACCAATGAATGTTTCAATGCTATAAAAAACCTAGGAGTAGATATATCCACCTGGGACCCGATTATAGTATACCTTATCTCCCAGAAGATGGACGCCGAAACGTATACCGACTACATTGACTCATTGCCAGAACCACGAGATCTACCATATCTTCACGATTTTCTCGCCTATTTAGAGGGAAAATTTATCGCTTTAGAAACTAATCCATCATCACCATTACCATCACCATCCATCCATCCTCACAAACTTTCGCATTTATAATATTAGTAGGATAGTAGGAAGTAGGATAGGATAAGGATTACTTATGATTATGATATTGACGTATTATGATTATTCCTTCGTACTTCTCCGACACTCTGTCGGTCCGTTGGCTACATTTTTTCACCTAAACTGTTAAACAAGTTTTGCTAAATGTTCATTGATATGATATGATTGATTATTGTGATGACTTATTATGATATGATTTTGACTAGATACCTTTTGCTCAATAAGTTCTTTGGGATGTGATTGAATCTGTGGACATAAAAGTTACATGAAATAATAATAGATGCTATATGCACTGGTCTTAGCAGTTGCTGAAGTATGAATTGAGAAATTTCTGGATGAATAAACTTTTCTTCTTCCATCGTCTCCCTTCTCGTCTAAACTCAATCTAAAGTGTACATAATGGCATTTGTACCTGTAACCGGTTTGTGAGTTATAAGCTACTGCTATTCGTTATGGTATCTACACAAAAATCAATGTAATACAAATATTTTATGAGAACAAAGTGAAACAGCCACACCCCAGATTATGCTAAACATGTTATAAACGCTGGGCATTACTATAAGTAGCACCTGTCACGTTGACGAGAAGTAGACCTTGCGTGTGTGCTGTCTGTAGCTACTAAGTACTACCTACTTAAATCTTTTTTGGGTAAAAAAATATATAACTCTCAACTGTCATTACTCTACTCATTTCTAAGCGCAACCGCTAGATGTCCTGTAGCTGTTAGTAATTTTAACATCAAGACGTCCAACACCTCAGTCTGCCCGTGACCATGGATGCTGTAAAGGATCCGAAACGTCGGGAACTAAAAATATCAATATACCGCGATAAAATCCGTAAAAAGTAGTTTCGTTTCAATGTCCTTTTTTTTGTTTTTTTTTTTTGTGTAAAAATCCTCATGGATGCCCACCGTCTCTTGGAGGGAAAGGCGGAGGGTTACTTCTAGTTCTTAGGGGGTACTCCTACCCACTAAGAACACACGGCTGTCCATAGCACATTGTGGGGCTACGAGAGCTGCTAGATGTCTTGAGTCGAGCAAAGTGTTATTGGTTTTTCTATGAATTGCTCAGTGGCAGCTCGGAATTGACACGTGACTGAAACATACTTTGCCGGTATGTTTCAGTTGTTTCGGCAGCTGGTGTACAACTGTACCTCTAACCCGTCAAGGAATACAGGCGTGAAAAATATAAATGTTTTTCTAGTATATGGTTCTACAAAGTCGGACCCAGAGTCGTAACATCAAGTAACAACGGAATCCTGAATACTCGTAAATAAAAAATAGGAGAATTTAAATCAGTGTGATCCATACTTAAGGCGATGTAAATCACAGGCGCAATCCAGGGATGGAATAAATCTGTTGGCTTTAATAGCCGACACCGAGAATGAAATATGTTAATGTTCTCATTTTCATGCATCCTACACGTTGCATCTCTATCGCGGAGCTGCGGTAGAGTTAATATGAAAGTACCTAGTCGTTGAATCCTACACGTGAGGCTGGTAAGAAAGGCATACCATCACGCCTGTATTCTCCGGAGGTTTAGGCAGAAGCGTACTAATGTACACCCACAGTTCGCCGGTATGTTTAGGTCCCATGTAATAGGGGGCGAGCCTATTGCCATTAACCGGGCACAAATTCCTAACTCCGAGTTGCTTCTGGGAATTTCATAAAAAAAACCCAATAACACTTTGCTTGACCTGGGAATTGAACCCAGTACCTCTAGCGTAGCAGTCGCGCTCAGGAACACTAGACTAGTGAGGCAGTTAAGGCTTAGAGGCTGATAAGAAAAATTACTGTGATTACCATTCCAGCCAGACGGTTTGCTGTTTTACTTTCGTTATTAAAACAGAAAAAAGTGGATACCTATATTCTATTTTGATACCATCATGTATTCCCCAAAAAGTTAGAGGAGTACTAATTTTCCCGTGTATTCGTAATAGCCTAGTGATATGTATGT
Organism: Acronicta leporina; assembly: GCA_947256265.1. Taxonomy (NCBI): domain Eukaryota; kingdom Metazoa; phylum Arthropoda; class Insecta; order Lepidoptera; family Noctuidae; genus Acronicta; species Acronicta leporina. The sequence continues at coordinate 5,025,973 of OX366514.1, forward strand.
ACCTTTGGACTGCCAAGTCAAAGGTCTTGAGTAAGAATCCAAGGCACGCACCTCTGAATTTTCGAATTTGTAAGTCGGAAACGTAACCGGAAATGTATTTTATACACTGTAAGCGCACGCGATTCTTTAGATTTTGAACCTTATACCAAGGCTATGGAAAGGATCATGCACACTCGTAACTTACAACTATGTAGTTAGACTTAACACTAACGCTGTTATCTTTTTATATTATCCAACATTGTAGTAACGTTTATCGTACCTAACGTAACTTTTAACGTTTATAGATTTTCTATAACCATTATCTTTAATTGTTTTTAGATAAACTAATAATACCGTTTCACTCTTCTTCTGGCCACAAAACAGTTTTAATATAAAAATCGGTGTAAAGACAATAAAATTGGGGTCGTCTATATTTCGTACTAACTGTTGGCCGCGGTTTTACTCGCATTCCAAAAGGATTTACGCATCAGATTCAATACAACTGTGACAACTAACATAAGACAAATATTCAAAGAATTGTTCTTATAGTTTCTGTTGTTCAAATACAAACCCCCCATATAAGATTTTATTTAATATCTATAATGTACAAATATCGGCCTATTACAACTTTATTATACCTAATTAAGTTTAGATTTGTGATTAACATCCTTACTGATTTTCCACCTTATAATATGTATTACCCTACGTGGCCTTTCGGAACGGCTAACTTGACCGCCCAGTTATTTCAACCGTAGGTACTATCCCTATTCACGGCTAGAATACAGGTATGTTCTAGTCATGAGGGATAGGCAATATGTTTATGCGGGGCGGGCAAAAAAAGAAAAACACCCAAGTATCCAAGGGAAGGAATTTATCGAGAACTATAGGAATTTTGCCCAACTTGCCTAAATCACCCAGCCATTTGCCCATCTCTAGTCGTGCTTTATTATTCTGCGTTACAAACAAACGCAGGAACTATACACAAGTATTATAGTTGTCACATCACTCACATCCCTTTGCGGGCTGTTTTCCCTTCTCATAGTATTTCGCTTCATGTTAGATAAGAAAATGCCTCGGGCTGAATGCGGAGGTACCCCACCGGAATCTCTTTACTGCCTACATAAATACGTTACATAAGTTTATATCTACATACAAAATATATTAGGGAGAATAATTTGGAAGGGACTACAACATATTTTATTTAGAGAACGATTTTTCAATTGTTCCAAACGGAACATCAAAATAGGTTAAACCGTTCAGCAACTTTAACACAACTTGTATTGTCAACTTAGCAAGGTTGCAGGTGTCGCCACATTATTGTTTGACTTCAGAAATTGTATGTAGGTATTAAGATGTTTAAAAGTAAAACTTTTAGGTTATGTTATGCAACTCAATTCCTATTTATTATTATTTATATCCAAGGCGAAGTGCACCAAAAATACTTATAGTTTTCAAAAAGTTACGGAAACACATTTAATCCATTTCGTTTTCGTTTCGTTTACAAGGGAGGTGTTAGGTATGATTTACTCACTCTGCATAAATAATTAGCTGCCCGAGCCCCGGCCCTTTTGTCTTAGTTACAATTGCGGAATTTCTAATTAGGACAAATTGTATGTTAAAATTTTGTTGCTACCTTCCCGCAGCGAAGTTAAAATTTGTTTCTGTTTGACTCACAACATTATTTATAGTACAACAATGTTAATTATCAGTGAATATATTCAGAGAATACTTGTCTAATTTGGCACGGGTCTGAGTGTAGTCGTTTCATGGAAAGATATTCATAATCAGCTTATCAGACTCCAACCCTAACATAGTTGGGAAAGGGCTATGATGATGAGAGGTGTAATGGTTATCAAAGTCTTTCTTTATTTCTAGTAAAATGGACTATAAAGCCAAATCTCCTAACGCAATTCTTCTACCATAGAAAGTTATGAGTTCTGAATAGCCAAGTCTTTAATTTTACAACTCTCTCTAGACCGAAACTTGGCTTAAAAATTATGGCTTGGCTGTTTTGTAACCGTCAGTACAGACAATCTCACAGACTTCATCATCATCACTTGCCCAATCTATTACAGTTCGGACTTTCGGAGCCACATGTTCATCTATTTATCTTTTCTTATAGTAAGGCATTATGACACTGGTCTTTAATGTTGTAGATATCCTGCTAGTTCCATGCAACGACCAAGTCATTCTGTCTGGCTGATATACCTGAATGTATTTTGTTCAGAATAGCCTACTGAATCTATTACAGTGGTTTTCAATATGTGTTAATTTTTCCTGAAAAGATAATGGCTCCCCGATCTATCTATAAGTGGCTAGCGTTATGGAATATTGAGACCTATTTGCACAAATTATAATTGACATATTTGAGGACTCTTATTCAGTTACACGTTGTATGTCTACAACGAAGGTACCCTTCGTTATAGGTGCCGTGAAGAAAACGATGTCATGCACCTCTGCCACTGCAAAGGTGCCGCCAAATCGGGCCAAGCCGTCATCTCGGGACACTTCTCGAGATGACGTAAAACAAATAAATACCCAATAATGTTACTAAATATTGCACCACTAAAATTCCATACATTTATACATGCTTGTAACTATATCACAAGACACAAGCAAAGCATTGCTTAGTTTGTGGCTCAAGGCCAATGTAATTTAATTTTGTAAATTATATTATTATTTGCAGTGATAAAGCTGAAATTCTTATAAAATGGAATGCTAAGCGTATAAATGTTTTTTTCAAAGTATTGAAATGGAAATGGAAACGCAAAAGAAGTATTTAGTAGTCGCTTTTTATTTAAGTATAAAGTAGGTAGGACTTCATGAGATCCAGCTTCCCCTTGGTTGCTGCGACGCTGGCAGTCTACAGTCCGTAGGAGTTTTTAAAGCTCTGCAATGCTTTAGGTATTGCAGCTATCCATCGGCGGTGATGATATTCATCGTCAGGTGACTCGTCTTTTTTTATGGGATAGGGGGCAAACGAGCAGATGGATCACCTGATGGTAAGCGGTAACCGTCGCCCAAGAACACCCGCAACAACACAGGAGTCACAAGTTCGTTGCCCGCCTTTTAAAATGGTTTGGGCCTCCGGTAACTCACTCACTCAGCGAAACACAACGCAAGCGTGTGAAACGACGCTTGCGTTGTGTTTCGCCGGGTTTCTGTGAGGCCGATCTCGATCACTCCGGTCGAGCCGGCCCATTCGTGCCTTTGGCACGGCATGGCTCTCCCACGTCTGCTTGATTGCCGACTTATCCGATAAAAAAATAATGAAGCGTTTAGTTAATTTATTCCTTCCATCCTCAATGAGTGATTGAGCCTTTAAGATTTGCGTGCCGACAACAACAAAGGGCCTCATTACGTTAATTGTTCCCTAACATGCGTAATAGATTGTTTTTACATCGACTTTCGAGAATGGAATTAACATGGCTCTAAATCGTTTGAGTTGCCAGGCAGAAAAGCTTGGTAATGAAATAAAGGCCTCCCTGAATGCATATCTAACCTTTTTATTTAACTTAATGAACAATCATCGTCTAATTTCGTCTCAAAGTAGAACATTTAGACTAAGTTTATTTTATAACGGTTTATTTAGAATTCAAGCCTTTGGATAAAATGCCGGGTGTACGTACCTAACCAAAAAATGGGAGGTTTGAGTCTTGATGGCGGTTCAATTTCTATTTCAAAAAAGTTATACATAAATTAATCAGATCTCTTGATAAATTTCTGTTCCTAATAGACTCTGTTCTGCCATTGCTATAGTGTATTTTTAATTATTACATTTATTTTTATTTTTAAAGAAAAACCACAATATATGCCGAGAACAGTTGGTATACTCCTTCCCACCTCAAGAATAACACACATACTTAATCTCAATGCTACCTGCTAATTGGAATAAATTCTAAGACTACAAAATAAACTCACAAAGAGCAGGATATTGCTCTTGTACGTACAGTAGAACTCATGGAATTAATTTCCTTTTAGATATGAAGACTTTCCTGTTATTTTTACAGCTATTTCGAGAAAACTTGGGCTACATCTCTATGATGTTAATGTTCTAATATAATATTTACTTTGAGATTTTCAAATGCGGAACTTGTTATATTTTTTTAAATTTCCATTAAACGCGAAGATCATTTAAAATTTACAAGTAATTATCTACCAAGTACCGTACTATATTATGCAAAGTGTTATAATTTTAATGTTGAATAATGAAAAATAATGTAGGCTCTCAAAGAAATTTGAATTTTTTGCTAAAAAATGATAATCTATCTATTCCTTACCAAAGTGCCACATTAATAGAAGTTAAGGTGGGGCGAGTTAACGTAGATGTAAGTACCTCCCTTAGTTATTCAAAGTAAGTTTGGAAATGTTAGTTTAAAGTTCACAAGTCTCCTCAAAGTAACGTCTTTGTCTTCATAACTTTCGCAGTTATATAGGTACCTATTGAATATAATTTGAATGATATTACCGGTATAACAAATAATTAAGGCTATTGGTTTGCTCCACACTATGATTTCCCCCTGTATCGCGTTTACAACACAAATCATCACATACACAAACTCCCAGACCTGGAACAACTACCTGTAGATCATACAAATATTTGTTCCGTGCAGGGATCGTACCCTAGCGTGTATGTACACGTAGACGTAGCGTAGAAGCCGATCGATGGCCACGCTAATCGTGCAGTTTTTTTTATTTCGGTTATATTCATTTGACGGTAATTGGTATCACTCGTGCTTTATTATCTAAGAATATTTGATGTTAACAACAAGAGCTCCCTCTTTACGCCAACGTCACAAATATGTCACAAAAAATATAACGTACCATAACACGAAATAAATAAAAAACAGTAGTTTCTCTGGCTCTGGCTGTTTTAGCGTCATAATATTTGGTAATTTGTGTTGTGGTACCTAGAGAACAGCAGCAGAGTTCCTAATCATAAGTACTTTACTAAACAGGGGATCATTTGAATTTTATATACCACCAACCAGACGAATATACCGCCAACAGTACCTAGGGGATGTTTTGTCCAATAAAAATAAAATGTTGCCGTAGGCCCGTAGTAGATGTGAAAATGTTTTTTTTTAATGGATTTGATAGTGATGTAGCAAACATTTTAATATAGGTAAAATAAAATGCCTGAAAACAAATAATTATTTAGATATCTGAATAATAACGAGTCAATAAAGGAAAGGTTTACTAACAAAATGTTACAGAACTATCGAAATTCGTATAGTCCGCGGATGCACGTCAGAAATGTCAAAATGTGCGAGTTTAGGCCGGAAAATATAAAATGCACGTTGTTGGTTTTGTATTATTTTTCAAAAACTGTGTTCTTCAAAGTTTTATGTTTAATTACGACCGGGCAATGGTCCTACCATTGCCCGGTCATTTATTTTGGTGTCGGTCGAAACCTCTGACTCGTATTGTCGGTGTCGAAACCTCTGACTTGAAACCTCCGACTAACAACAACCTACACATATTCACTGACCTACGAGAAAAAGGAGGAGGCTGCATTTAGGGTCAGTGGATACGAAACGGGGCACTATGAAAAAAAGACTTAGAAAAATTTCACCAAAATCCATCGCCTAATCAAGCCTTCGGGACCCGGTGGGATTTGGGAGTAGTAGGGTGGGGGAACACCATGGCACACCTCAAGGGCATTGACCTTGAGGTCAAGATCAAATTTCCGAAGCTCAAAATCCGCTATTCTCCTGAGGTTACCTTGACTTCAAGGTCTGGTGTCCTTGAGGTCAAGGTTAAATGACATTACAGTTAAGAACAATTGACTTTGAGGTCAAGGGGTCAAGTGAGGTAATATTCTACTTCTGGGTGGCTTAAAAAAAAATAACCACGAAGGGGATGGCGGGGTCTTCTAGACCCCACCATCCCCTTCTAACCTAACCTATCCGAGTCGGGATTCCCGAAGTTCCGAGCTCGCTACGCTCGCTCTTGTATCAAAAAAAAATTTTTTTCTAAGTCCCTGACGCCTTTAAAATACAATCCCTTCGACATCGCTTTTACGACAAACGGTTGGTCGGAGACAAACATCACCCAGATGCTTTTCGCCTTACTTTTAGGTGTTCTATACGATAGAATCGAGAAAATAAGCAATATATGAAAAAAAAAATTGTAAAAAATTTTTAAGTCTTTTTTCCTCAGTGCCCCGTTACGTATACTCCAACCGCAGTTCTACAAGACACATCAAATAATTATTTAATAGGTTTCAGGTGAAATTCAGAACAAAAATGGGAATCGCAGCCCCGATCGATTTTCATGTAGGTGAGTGGAAATGTGTCAAGTCGTGTGTCAAGATTCAAAAAAAAATTGGGTGATAAAACTTCGCGAGCCATGGTAAAGATCTGCTTTTTGCTAGTTATAAGAGTTCGTTAACGTGTACAAATAGCATTAAATCGAAAATTCTGACTATTTGTGTTCTCTCCTAATCTCCATTGAAGCCTTAGTAAAATTTACCTACACCATTTTACTAAGGCAACTGATGTGTTCTATGTTAAAATAAGACTACGTATGATATGGCCTACCTAAAGGTCTACGTTATGCTACCAAGTTATAAAATAAGACAAAATGTGCCAGGGCTAAAAGTCTAAATTAAAAGGTTAAATATAACATACAACTATCAGGTCGAAAATAAATTAACCGAAAAAGAGACACAAATGTGCCAGACCTAAAGGGCTTTATTAAAAGGTTAAATAAAACTTACATGTATCATGTAGGCGAGCGCACCGCCTAAACAACGTCATAACACCGACAAACTTAAGTAGGTCAAGGATAAGGTTCAGACCTCTTTGAACACATTGAGCTCGTAAAAACTTTTCAGCTCGAAATATCTTTTTAAAATTTTATACCGGACTTCATATTTTTCGAACACACATACTGTTCAAATTTTATTCATAATAGCTCGAGTGTTCTTCAAGATTTGAGTCCTTCCTCTGAGGATGTGCACAACTTGAGAACAGTTTCAAAGATTTAGGTACCTACGTAATTTTTTTTTTTATATATTATTAACAAAAAGGAAAATTCGAACTTTTCGAACAATTAGTAAAATCACACCAAAGCAATGAATCGCGCACAATCATTATTCTTTTAAAATTGCCTAGATGATTCAATCAAGTTACATCTGTTGTGGACAGGGGTAGACTGACGAATGCGGGTGTCATACTCGTAAGTGTCATTGTTAGAAAAACCAGGCGCTTTTGATACCTACCCGCATTTGGTCAACACAATCGCAGACAACACTAATGACATCTACCGAATTATTTTTAAACTGACTTTTTTATGGGATAGAAGGGCAAACGAGCAGACAAATCGGGTGATGGTAAGCGATTACCACCGCCCTTGGGCACCCGCAACACCAGAGGACTCTCAAGTGCGTTGCTCGCCTTTGAAATGGTTTTGGGCCTTCGGTATCTTCACTCACTCGGCGAAACACAACCTTCAACGGTTTTCTGTGAGACCGTGATATCACGCCTACATAAAAATCTCCTCTCTATATGCTCCTACTTAAAAACTGGTGAACATCTTATCTCAAATAATCGAACGGATCCCGATATACAGCTTGACCTCTCTGATGTATACAGACCCATACAAAGAAGAGCTCATCACTGTTGGTTAAAGATTACATTATTTTTGGAATACATTTTGAACCTAATATAGCTTCACGTGAGTGAAGCCGCGGGCATAAGCTAGTTATATTATTATACTAGCCCGCGGCTTCGCTCACGTTCGTCACACACCTATTGTACGATTTTATAATAGTAGAGAAGATTAAGATAATAATAATATATTTTGACGACCTCTGTGGTTTAGTGGTTCGAGTACCGGACTGCTGACCATGAGGTCGTGGGTTCGATTCCCACAGGACACAAAAATTGATGTGATGAATATAAGTGTTTGTGTTCGTCTGAGTGTTTCTGATGTATTATAAGTATGTATTTACAAAAAAAAAAGTATATAAGTATTATATCCATTGTCTAGTACCCAAAGTACAAGCTCTGCTTAGTTTGGGACTAGATGGTGCTGTGTAAAAATGTCCCAGAATATTTATTTATTTAAGGTAGGTACATTTTAATTTCAACAAAAAGAGTGTTTTTTCCCGGCTAGATAATTAAGCACACACTTGCGAGAGTCGAATCGACGACACAAAATAAAAAAAAAATCGCTTTATTTTTTTACACGCCCTGACACAGCCTAGAGAAACAGAAGCCTAAGGAATTAAACATCTTCACCGCTACGATGAATGAGCATTCAAAATTATATTCATAATAAATTTGAATATAATTTTGAATCTTTAGGACGTCCAAATTTAGCCTGTGTCGTGTGTTTTAAAAAAATAAAGCGTCATTTTTTTAACATGCAATCTCTTAATTATTTAATCTTTCCGTACAAATTAAGCGGCAGTCAATAGGTAGTGCATAAATAAACAAATTGAACAGCCGTTGGACACGTATCAGTGTTGGCCTTCAGTTTTCATATTCATATTTTCATAACAGAAAATGTTTGCATTGGAAACATTGTCGATGGAAGGTCAGGTATACTAAATTTGGTCATTTCAACTAGTAGGCTTATGTATATTTAATATCGTTTTAATTTTTGTTAATCATTCTTTAGAAGGCAAAACAGAGAATGTTGTTTGGGACTGGGAAATAATGGGAATTTTGAGGTGCGGGAAATCGTGTGGGGAACGGGGAATTCGTCTTATGGAAAAATCAACACGAAGCTTTTAAATACATTATACATACATATTTGAATGCTCTTTACAATATTAAAAACTCACTATGTACTTATGTTATTTTATCTTTAGATGTACAAATAGAGTATTATTATTATACAACAATTAGGGACAAAAATCAATAGTGGTTTCCTACACCAAATTAAAAGCTGTAAAATTTTGGCGCTTATTTTCAAAGCAACTATGGCGGCACTCGCATTACAGTCGTAAAATATAAACAAAGCACCTACTATTACTGGTATGTACTGTATAATTTAACGTCAAACCGTTCCATTTTTAAAAACTGTCCTACTTTTTTTTCAACCTAAAAGCTTGACAATAAACAGAAGCCTTGTAAAATAAAACAAACAACAACGTTTAAAAACCCTCGTTTCGTTTTTTAAACAATAAGTTATTTCTTTTAAATGTTATTAATGCCAGATATAAAAAGTGATGGTTCGTTATCGAACATTTTGATTGGGGCTTTGTTATTAACGGGGAAAGTTACGAGAGAAATTATGTTTATAAGTAAAATATAAATTTGAATGTTGTGATACAAAATGTAATTGAGACTTTAATATTTCTCAGTATTCAATAAGATAAATGAAAATGATATCGTTACATTATATTATTGTCGCTGCTCAACATACATTGAATTTAAAATCAAATTTTCTCCTGTAACTAACTAAACTTTTTAATTAGTATCTAAGCAAGAAATTAATGGCATTAATACCGCCTTTGTAGTACCAACAGTGCACAAAGTATTAATAAATAAATCAAACCTCTATAAGTAGGTTCCATTTAAAGCGTTTCTAAGCTTGTAAACGCAATTCACGATCTAATGTATCAGTAATGTCATCAGCATCCTCCGAGCGGCTGAGGAAGGAGGCCCAAACCCTTTCAAAAGGCGGGCAACGCACTTGTGACTCTTCAGGTGTTGCGGGTGTCCATGGGCGGCGGCTATCGCTTACCATCGGGTAATCCGTCTGCTCGTTTGCTCCCCTATCCCATAAAAAATATACCCATACTATTGCCATCATTCGACGACAAAACTTTTCGTGGATATCATGCTAACCTCAGGATAAATTTGTAACCCTAAATATGACAGCTGAAGACAAATGAACCATGTAAGCGGCGGTAGCCTAATGGCTAGGGCGTCGGACTTGCGACCATGTGGTTGCCGGTTCGAACCCCACCCATTGCACTACCGACGTGAACCCACTCGTAACACAAGCATTTAGCTTAGCACGAGGGGTTAACAAGAATACTAGTAATGTGCGACCCGCATTGCTAGTAAGCTTTTTTAAAAAGAGAAAAAAAAAATTTACGGGTGTCAATTTCTGAATACTTTGGCTATAATTTTGTAGGTGTAACGAAAATTAAATGAACGGGATCGGAATTCTATTATACGCATAATGAAGTTAAATTATACATTCCAATGTAATGGAAAATTGTGTTGGGGCCATTCAGGACACATAATCGCTTCCACCATTACTCTTTATCTTTGTGAGATCAGAATGTCATTTATCACAGAGCCAATGTGCTCGCTGCCGGCGATCCGAAACTTATTGTACCAACTTTTTATCGATTGCACTCATTTCAAATATTGGAGACCATCTTTTGAAGATGGTTTTACCGTTCAATCATTTCCAGTTTTAAATCAATGCAAGATAAGTAGAAGTAAGATGAAAGAACATAATACAGTTACCTTTTGCAATTAAAAAACTTACAGAGACAAAATAACTAACAATGAAATAGGCATAACAAGAAATACACAATCCGTTGAATTGCAAACTGGAACGTCTGTTTCTGAGGCCAGTTAATGAGAAAAGCCTCAGAGTAGAAAAAACACCTACAAAGAACACCAGAACTTTGTAGAAATAATGTCGGAAAGAAGTTATATATTCATAAAAATATTTTGTACTTCTCTTTTATATTTTCATTAAAGCGTGGTGGGATCCCAGCTGTTCAAATTAAAGAGGTCGTTATTTCAAGTAAAACTTGTTGAACTATCAACCTATTCAAAACAAAATAATCTTAGATACAATATCTTTTCCAAAATTCCTATCCTCAGTAGATGTTACCCGTATAAACTGACAAGTTTTAGACACAAAATTTCGTTCCAAGTTAGGTACAAGTTTTTTGTTAGACTGCGTAATTGTTAACGACAACCGTAGCCTTTAAAACCCAGCAATAATAATGGTATATCTCGCACACTGTCATCTTGAGACCTCAGAACTCCTGTAATCAAGCCTCATTTGCTCAGTAATTTCACTGACTACATTACCAATCAAACTGGAGCGCAATAATGTTTGTACATCTTTGCTTAGCGGCAGAATATTTGACAATAATGTGGGAGTAATTGGACATGTTGAAAGAATTAATGAAAGGCGATTCGAAAGAAATTTATAAAGCAAAGGTCCGAAGAGGTCCAACGAGGTCGTCCTAGAAGGACATACGCTGATCTTACTGGCGAGGTTCTTCAAAAAGACCTGGTGCGTAGTATCGCAACCGGCGCGTATGTATGAGAAGATATAAGAATGTGGCAGAAGCAAAAGAAGTATGCAAGAATCGAAGCAAGTGGAGGACTATAGTTTCTGCCTACCCCTGTGGGAGAAGGAGTGTATATAAATCTATGCAAAGTTGTACTACCACAAAAATATACCTACATATATTTACAAGTCTATTCATTCGTTTTCCGCCAAAGGTTAACTAACGGTTTTTTTCCTCAGAATTGCAATCAGTAAGTTCTTCGACGTGATGGGATACTGGGTAAATAAAGAGGAAATAAAGTACCTAATGCATTTATCGTCACCAATATTACAACAAAGTCTGTAGCTATATATTTTTTTAATTTTGTCTTCGCTTACAGGGAGAATAGAGAAAAAATAAAATATAGGTATGATTCTACGTGTAACAAAGAAAGTTTATAACACGTTATTAAGTGAAATGAATAAGTAATTATTACTGAAATTACCATTTTGATTTCTGCATGTGTTCAAAGTCACCTGTATGTTTTCAAAGTCATTCTGTATATGCTCGAAGTACAAGCTTATTGATTTTTTCTTCATCTCAGCGCCAGCGGACGCGAAGCGGATCTCAATCTGAGCACATTTTTTTTATTAAATCAGATATTTTTGAAGTAAGAGAATACTCTTTTAAAGCTTATTAAAGTTATGTTGATATAGATTCTATTATCTGTGATATAGGTAATTAATATGCTTTAAGTTTATTTCACTAAATCTAGTGTTAATTAATCTCTTTATAGTTTTGTTTATATGTATTTAGTCCAAACCATCTTCATGAAATAAGGCGAAGATCTTTTTCTCAATAGACTCGTAAATAAACTGCTTTTATAAGACCCATTGTCCCATTCTATGATTTAAAAATAGTAATTGACATTACAATACAATATCTTTATTGCACTCCATATGTCATAGTAGGTACAATATGGACCCTGTAGGGCACGACAACGTAGGGGACAGAAGGATGCTATTTTTTATTTTAGTATATACGTTCAAGTTTCAATAAAGAATATTATATCAAGTATATTAGCGTTTTCTTCTATACTAAACAGATGCAGCTGAATATCAGTATTTGAAATGAAGCATCAGTGCCGGAGACTAATGCTGCCATCAGACTTCGGTATTCCAGTATCTGATAAGCAATAAGTATATCTTAAGGATATACTGATGAGCAGGCTTTCTTAGCTTCTAACCACCTACCACAAACAATAGTCACACGGTCCATATTACAACCAGCGACTGTTTAACGTGATCTCGAGGTATTTACCGGAGGGGTTTCTATACGCTTGGAATTGTAGACTAACCGTGAAAACTTGATCTTACAGATCGATTGATCGGCGTAGTTATTACTAAGTTCTAAGTTCTAGGATTCGACTTCATCGTAGAATGTATTTAGGAATAGGAGTAATTCTAAGCAAACATAGTTGAGTCTCTATGCACACTGCTCCCACAGAGAGCTTTTCGTTCCAGGAAAGACCTTGAATTCAATTGGCAAAGCACTGGAGTGTGTGTTCAGTGGCTGCGAGCAAGCGGATCGCGTTCATGTACACATGTTTAGCAGAGATAAAATATTTACGTAGTTCGTACTCGGTTACAGCTACGGTGCTCAAGGTTTATCGACGGCAGAAGCAACAGCACTGTGCGATCGTTGAAAAGCGCTAAATGATAAATTTGACTTCAGAATGACGTAAAATACTCAAGATATGAATTCAAGATGGTGGACTATGCTAAGGTACAATGGAAACAGTGCAAACGACAGTGTTTTTTTTTTTATTTTGGTCTCTTAACCTAAGAAATAGCGATGAATTATTAGCATTTTGTAAACGAGTAAACTAAGTGTTCTGGTATTTTTCCTTAGCTAATTACGGCACAGTAAATGCGCTAAGGCGGTAGGTACAATATAAATATTGTTCCAAGGTACCGAGCCTTAATTAAGACACTTGAAACCATAAACTGTCGTGATAACATTCTTGTAATCATATAAAATGTAATCGGAAGAAAGATGGCCATCCCATTTCCCAAATAAATTTTTATCTATAGGTGAACCAAGAGCACGAGTCCACATGGAACAATATAAAACAGAAGTACCTAACCCAAATCTAGAAAACAATATCACGATAATCCAATTTTACCCCAGCGATAGTATCAGAAAAATCAGCAGTAGGGTACCAACTCCAAATTAAATCGACTCGGCTAATATTGACCTGTTTCAATTTGCATGTAAATCAGTTAGACCGCTCTCGGCACGAGTTAGGACAGTTTAGCTCTCGAAAAACTGTTACGTTTACATCTACCGCACCGTGTATGAAAACATCGGGCTTAGAACAGAGTTTTATGTACCGTGATACAAACAAAATTGGATTTTTTATACGCCATATCACGTTTAATCGCTTGAAAACTGTTTCGATAAAGTCACGACATAGACTTTTTGGTTTAATCCAAAGCTGAAATGAATGGACACTTGCCTTAAAAAAAAATACAACAGTTATTGACAACGAGAAATGTTCTATATTTAAAGTTACAAACTTCTGGGTCTATTTGAAGTCGGTAAGGTGAAGTAAAGGAACTAAAACCACATTACACACGCAACCTTTCTTCATCTCTATATTATATGAGACAGCCAACGAGTATTTATAACCTAGCCTCATTTATCTTAGTTTAGAGATACCTAATATATTTAAATTGAAATAGATGCCTCATTAACCTAATGGTCTTAAGCGCGACTGCCATGCTAGAGGTCTTGAGTCCGGTTCCCAGGTCGAGCAGTGTTACTGGTTTTTCTATGAAATTCTCAGTAATACCTCGGAGTTTGGGATTTGTGCCCGGTTTATGGCAATAGGCTCGCTCCCTATTACTTGGGTTCATAACATACCGGCCAACTGTAGGGCTATTATGGCAAACAAAGTGAAAACACAGAACAACTACTAACGGACAAATAGGTCTAAACATACTCGCACAGTAAGTAAGTCAAAAATCTAAAACCAATTTCTCGGTTCCGAAGTAGGTACACACAACCAAGAACAAACAGCGCTGCTTCTCGAGATAGCCTCCGCATCCCGTCTTAAACTTTACATACGAGATGTGTATAAAAAAAAAACAATATTTCCCAAAGCGCTTAGAGGGTTTAAGATGAGCAAACATTACTGTGCTTTGTACACGCTGACCCAAATTACTCCACTTTAAATGCAAATCATCCACAACGACCGCTCACAGAAGGACGTTTAATTTCAACGTATTTGTTTTACTTATCTGTGTAGGTACGTACAATTCTGTGGGCTGCGGTAACAGCGCCGGATAGAATCGAACAATGTATAGTTTCGGTGTGGTGTATAAAAAAAGCGTTGCGGTGAAGTCGTGTCGCTTTGATTGGTTATAATTATTCTGTCTCTAATCATCTATACCTATACCTATAGGTTGACTGGCAGGTAATAAATATTACGTGTTTGTACTTTTTATTGGTACTGTTATTCGTAGTCGGGATTTCTGTTCATTTAATATTATTTATTTTTATTTATTATTTAAACTTAAGTACAAATACGTATATTATAATTTTATTTAATATTAAATACATTTTTCAATATTTTTATAAAAAATTGAAAAACATTTAACAATATTGATTTCTGAAGTTTACGCGGATATTAGACATATTGAAATAAAACAACCTTACGGATTATATCGCGTTATATTAGTATATATATATAATACAATACAATACAAATCTCGACGTTTCGGACCCTTTACAGCATCCATGGTCACGGGCAGACTGAGGTGTCATGCGTCTTATCGTTGTATTTATTGAACAGCTCCCCTCCATTAACCCTTTCACTTTTACATTAATCATTCGTTATTTGATTCATGCAGAATGAGCTCACCGTATATTTCTGTCTTGCAGTTTTGGGCGTGCATTTAGACCTAATAGAATCTATAATAGGGTTCCAAGCAGGTGCCAATACCCATCCATCCTCTCCGTTGAAATTTGGGTGCTTTTTAATTGCAATGGCCTCACGAATCATCCCGGTTAGGAATCGATTTTCTTTTGCAAGGACCTGTGGATTGTCAAATCTGATATAGTGCTGAGCCTTGCCAAGTGCGTGTTCACAAACTGCTGACTTCTTGGAACGGCGGTGCTTGACATCAGCTATGTGCTCCTTTACACGGGTTCCTATGCTTCTTTTTGTTTGGCCTATATATGAGAGACCGATTTATATTGTATTGTATATACTAATATAACGCGATATAATCCGTAAGGTTGATTTATTTCCATATAACATTCAAAAATATAAAAAGTGAAGCCCACCGGTATCGGTAGCAGGGTCCAAGCTACCAGCGGTCAGGGCTCCAGCGAGAAGAACCTACTGACAATGCGGGCCATGTCCCGAAGTACTGCTTTCTGTATCAAGCCCTTATTTATTTTATCGTTAGTAACATTCGCGAACATTATAAAAGCTATTTTTTTTTTATACGTCGGTCCTAATGGAATACTACTCAAACCGATAGAGGGAGAGCTTCACATGTAGCGCAACGGTACAATAATGCCCTTGTCTGTGGTGAGGGTCGTCGTCGTGATTGCGCTTTAAGAGTTTTTCAGATAAGTGCGCCGCGAGGTTGGTTCCGTCCCACATCCGTATCTTCATCTCAGTGACGTAGTCGGGCACACATACTGGCACTTAGGTATACTGTAACATGGTTCTTTGTTTCATCCTTAAACAATCTGTATTTTTTTTATGCCGCTTATAAAATAAAACCTTTTTTGTTAATTATTAGAATAGTAAACGAGTAAAGAGTGTACATTGTGTTCCTATTCACACAAATATTGCCAAAATCCGTGTTTTTAGCACTTTGTAATTGGTATATTAGCAAATTCTAACGTAGTTGAAAAAATGTTTTGTCGGATTTAGATTAAGCATAAAAAATCTACAATAAATTATGTGTTTCACGCCTGCAATTTTTTTTGTAAACTATAATAAGTGGTAAGGTAGTACGTAATGTTCTTACTGGCAAGTAAAAAAAATTGAGATGCCATTTAAGTTTTGATTTTCTTTATTTTACTTTTATCAACATTTTATAATACAAATGCCATATTTCATTCTTTAAAAAAAAAATCAAAGTAGTAATTTGCAGGCCTATGGCTTTTACAGATATAGGACTGCAAATAGCTACTTTATACACCATGATTACAGTATTTCTACCTAGGAATGGGTTACTTTGAAGGTGAAAGGTGAAGGATAAAAGTTATTTGCATGAAATTATTACAAAAAAGCATTACTGTTAATGATTCGATCAATCCATTACCATGAATGCTATCTCCAACAGTTGACCCTATCAACTGTTGGAGATAGTATTCATGGTAAAAAAAGATGCACTTACAACTCCCCCGACGAAATCGTTACTGAAGGTAGGTACTAGGACTTTAAATAATTAATTACATTGTTAGTAAAGTTATTGATTCATAAAGTTAGCTTTTCATATTAAAAACATTGTGTTATCCACTGTGATATCGGGATAATAGTTGTTAAAACTGATAGGTACTTAGTTACGGTCTTCCGCTCAAGAATATTCGACTATCCGGCTTAGATTAATGTTGGTATAAACCTTATCTTAGGGTAGAGTATCTAATTTATCTGTGGTAACATAAGGTACTGTTTTCATACTTTTAAAAGCATAATTTTTAAATTAGTATTTTAGTAGAAATGAATAGAAATAATGAAATGAAATAAATGAATTATGTATTGTTTTTTTTCTTGCTTTTCTATCAAAAATTGCATTTTAATTGTAAAATATTAATAAAATAATTATTAAATTTCATTTTATAGAATCTTTAAAATAGTTTCGACAATATGGAAATCGTACAAAAATTTTAAACATCGATCAATATTATTGATGTTTACTTAAAATGATTCCTGATTTCTCGCCGCATTTTTGTTATGTTCATATTTTTATTTTATGTTGCTTTCATATTGGTCCCGTTATTTCGAGGGAACTTCCATCAAAATAATGTTCATACAGATATGTCGTGCTGACCTCCCTTTACTACTTAAGTAATAAACGATAATAAATATGGACGAAAACCGCAACGGAAAAAAGTTGCCCGTCTCAAAACTCTTTGAAATGTTGCCAACTATAATTTTCAAAACTCTTATGTAAAGCAATAATGAAAGCGCTTCATTTAATGTATACATAAGGGTCTTTGACTATCTATTGACTCTTCAAAGACCGCAAAATGATCTTTGAAGTTCATTTGACAGGCGGATAATCGATCGTAGGTAGTGACTGGGTTTGAAGCCTTTTCCCAATTCAACCCAAAATTTGACCAAATTTTTAAGAAAAAACGTTGATGAAAAATCATCTTCTTTCTTCCTCTTAAGTATTAGTCATCTCGGGGTCTGATAGGTACCCATCCTAATCAATTCATATCTAGAATCCGTAGTTAACCCTTGCCCATTTCGAAATATGAATCATGATGATAATTCGTCGAAAGCCGCCATTTTAATCTCCCTATGCGCTTAAGTTCGTTTCGCAGTTTGGACACTGCTTTCGCATTTACAATAGTGTAGTTAGATAAAATATATTCCTTTGCGACCCAGAAGTTTCTAAAATACTGTATTCTGTTATTCTAGCACTTATTTTACAGCAGAGCTGAGAAAGCAAACAGGTAAACAAACTTAAGTATTATTAAAAGTGTTTTATTATAATTACGAGTGAATCGGTTTCCTGTTGGCAAGCGCACTCCATCGTACTCGTAGATCGCAGTTTCGCTTAACATCAGGCGAACTGGCGGTCAGGCGTAGGCCTATCAAAGATAAAACACTTAATTATATAATTAATAATAATGTAGTTTCGTCGTAATTGTTCTAGATTAATTTAATTACAAAACAAAATTCAATTAAGCTTTTACAAACAGAAGAATTTAAAGAATCCCGATAAGTGTACCTAACAGTACGATGGCCTAAAATTACGAATTCTGTTCACATGACTGCTACAGCTTTTTTATAAAGTCGGCAACTTTGCATGTCGCTGACCCTTGGGTTAAGCACATGCTTGATAAGTTCGTTGTAAATTGTCTCTAAAAATAAAGGTTAGCGGACAAACAAACGCGAACCTGCGAAGCGAGATTCAAACAAATAGATACAAAGCCACCATGTATTCACACACATTTGCGTGTGTAGAAACGTGAAGCTATAGCCTGAAGTGAGCGATAGGCGCAACCTAAATATTTTATGACAGATCTGCCAAACATTTTGTATATGTACTTTTTACGGATTCTATCGCGTTGTAGGTATTGATATTATTTAACTCCTGACGTTTCGCGTTGTATTAAATAATATCAATACGACACGATATTTATCGTGTAGTATAAAGTAGTATCATTTCAATTTCGTATATTTGCGTAAGTGTCAGAAATCAGTATTTTGTATAGGTAAGGTTAGAAGTTTTCAGTCTCAGTTGTGACTATCACCAACATACTCCGGACCCGACAATGTAAAAGCCTCAGTGTGCTAAGCACGGGCACCCATCTATGGACTCACCGCGGCAAGCAACAGGATAACTTTGCAAATCGTTTGATTTGCGTAATTGTTAGTCACGATCCACATACCTAAGTACTATTATAACATACATACCATCACGCCTGTATTCTCACAAGGGTCAGGCAGAGGCGTAGGTACTGTATACCCACAGTTCGCCGGTATGTTTAGGTCCCATGTAATAGGGGGTGAGCCTAGGACCTCTAGCGTAGCGTATCCCCTGTGTATTAAAGCCTTCGTGCAGAAGCACTTACAAAAACAACTCGAGTTAGATGAACTTACACTAACAAATAAATAAAATTAATGTCCTCAATACTTACCAGCAACTGTAGGTAATTAACATACATGTACCTAAATGCAGGTTAAACGTTACTTTTTGTCTATGCTAAAAGAAATTCAAAAATAGAAAGAATTTCATTTTAAGCTTGAAGGAAGCAGGCTCCAAATTGATCACGGACGGCAATAAAAAAATAGTCACTCGTTGTGCACGGCTGGCCGGAAAACTAGGTTTCAGGTAAATAGAAGAAAAAAGGTCCAACGAAGATGGAGCGACTTAAAAATGATTAAGTATCATAAATTCTCTGTTCCTATAGTTTTTATCTCATTATATTTTTACCCGTCATTTCAGAATGGATACAGTCACCAGCACATCATGGTATCCAAAACCTTTTCTTCAATCGATTTTAAATTTAATCTACAAACAATAAAGTTGTTATCCAATAGGGAAATTTGACAGTAGTTTTAATGCTGGCAACTGTACCCACTTTTAATTTTTAAACTTCATGTGTGACCACGTGATTAAAATAATAATTTGAATTAGCAAGTCAAATATATATACTTGCTGACGAAATGAACAAAAAGGTCTTATATACTTTTTCCATACTTTTACACGTTCCCACACCCACATGAGCGCGGCTATAAACCAAGGGAAGGGGCCAATACAATACATGAGCAAGAGAATAGACAACTTTACGACCTGGATTAGGACACGTCTGGCCATAAAAGTAGTCCGTAATAATTGATAGCCCTGAGCTAAAATTAAACCGCTTTGAATGTTCTGGGGTTATTTATAAGGGACGGATTGTCTAATTTTAGATTTGATACCTTTTGTACGTATATACATTCGCTTGTATTCCCCGAAGGGTTAGGCAGAGGTGTGCAATTGTAGGTACACCCACAGTTCGCTGGTAGGTTCAATGCAATACACACATGTGGGCCCAAGCTGTACTATAGCAACTATCCGCTATTAGAAATACAGAGATCAGGTGTGCAAGCTGAGCTGAGCTGATATTTTTTTTAGAAAAACACCATGAAACTTTGCTCGACTCGGTAATCGAACCCAGGAGCTCTAGTGTAGTAGGTTGTCGCACATAGTACGTAATGAGACTAATGAGACAGCTATATTGGTATGTACATACCCACTCAATTGGTCCATTGCTACGCTTAAAATAAAAAGAAGTGACCATCAACTATAAGTAAGAATCATCCTTATTACAGAACAGATACGCTGCTACAGACAGACTGTTATAGGTATAACACCTAACCTAAACTAACCTCTTTTTGCGTCGGTAGTTAAAAGAGTCCTTCATTTAATTCGTCCGAGATTATGAGATAATAGCGTGAACAACGAGCGAGGGACGCACATACATACGTCATACATCCTCAAACATTGTTTTATCTGCATAAAGTCTCTATGGTAAAAAGAGCATTGCACACAGCGCGGAGCATTGCTCATTTGATTATGCATATGCTCATACGATTTGCGTCTTGATTTCAAAATTAAATATTCAATTTCAAAATATTTATGTTGAACTAGCTTCTGTCAGGACTTCGTATGCGTTGGTTTCAGATTGGGTTCGAATTGGATAAAAATTAGCCTTTATCCTATTCCTATCTACCTTTGTGCCATATTTCATACAGATTCGTTCAGCCGTTCTGGCATGATTGATTAACAAAAATCCATCCATCTAAACTTTCGTATTTACAATAGTAAGATTGAATGCTTTTGACCCATTTTTTTGCCTGACGAAATGCTATCTTTGAAGTCGAACGTAAGGCAATAATAAAAAGTAGATTATAATTACTATGATGGCTATCAAATCTTTTAATTGTGACAACTGAATTAATAAAAACCAGTAGATCTATCCTTGATACTAAGATCAATTAGACTGATACTGGAATGTAAACATTTTCATGAAGAGATCTTCTAACCTGGATAAGTATAAAACGATTTATCATACCCTGACGTCACAGGTTTCCTTGGTGACAGAGATAAATATTACCATACAGACATAAATAACAATTGGACAGCTCTTGTGAGAACTGAAAGAGGAGGAACTAAATTTTCTACCTGAATGTTTCGTGTATACTTTATACGTATAAAAAATATGTTTTCTTTATTTACCCGTATAAATACGTTGCTGGGTAAAAGGAGGGTTATTTCATCGTCAGTAGTGACCTGTGAAAAAATCATCGAGCGAGCTTCTAAATCATCGCAATAAAAGAATTATCTTTTTGTACATTTTCCATGCTAAGATTATAATGTTATTTTAGTGAAGGAAAAATTTGACTTGCAGGCAGGATTCGAACCTGCGTCTTGTGGTTAGATACACGAGACACTATGACCACTGAGCCAACGCGAACTATACATGCAGTATATTTTGATACTCAAATAAATTAAAACCTATAACGTAAGTACCTACTTTCCGTTGCCCTAAAATCATGAAATTTTGTAAGAAGCAAAATCTCGTAGCAAAAGTAAAAGGTCAAATCTTCGAAAATAATTATTGTTGTATTTATATCACATTTTTTTTATCAGTAGATAACATTCATTGCCAGTCACATTATTTCAAATTAAATAAACACATAAATGTTCCCTAGCGCTATCGACCTTACATACCTATATCCAAACATGACCTCTATACTCTTAAACCAACCAAAATTGACGTATTGAAGGCCGCCTCAAGTTATAAGTGAATTATATTTACCAAAACTGAAGAACATACTGAAACTCATATGTCAAGCTATTATGTTAGTGTTGGAAGTTTGGAAGCAGCGTTCCTTTAGCTAAGCAATAAATCTATATCTATACTAATATATAAAGCTGAAGAGTTTGTTTGTTTGTTTGTTTGCTTGAACGCGCTAATCTCAGGAACTACTGGTCCGATTTGAAAAATTCTTTCAGTGTTAGATATCCCATTTATTGAGGAAGGCTATAGGCTATATATCATCACGCTACGCGGACGAAGTCGCGGGCAGAAGCTATAATTTATAGGACTGAATCATTTTACTAAGTAGTATTATGTATGTACTAGCTTCTGCCCGCGACTTCGTTGAGATTCGTGAACACCTTCGCTGAGATTAGTGCGTTCAAACAAACAAACAAACTTTTCAGCTTTATATATTTGTATAGATTATTTTATAGACTTAAGGGTCTTGAATTGCCTACAAAAATGTAATAACAAATTAAATCGTAAGCCAAACAATATTTTATCAAAATGTGTTTATTTATTTATTACGTTAACCAACGATTGTTTCCACTGATTGTTACCTAATCTAGGTTTCTATCATACAGTTTCGTCTACTACTACTTTACTGGAAATAAACGACCGGAAAATCGTTCCATACATGGTAAAGTTATCAAGAAATGCATTCACTTACATTTATTTCCAGTGAATTATTTGGACGAAATAATACAGTAGGAACCTAAATTAATTTATTTGGGTATTACGTTTGTATAGGCTATACGTTGGTTTATATTTATTCTTTTGCCTTTTGCCTTTCAAATTCATTGTCAGCGCAGACACAGACGTTGCTTTGCTGAAAACGTTTCCGTATAAGGTAGACCAGCTGTTGATCGCTGTTCCACTCGCATCACAAAATAATGCCTATATCCTTCTTCACGAGATAGACTGGAGATGTATCCATACTAAAATCGATCAAAATGGTTCAGCAGCTTAGGCGTGTATCGTAAAAAAGCAAACAAACAGACGAACTATATAATATTACTCCTAGTTTGGTTTTGGATGTTATACCGGCGAACTGTGGGTGTAGTACACCTCTGCATAACCCTTCGGGGATTACAGGCGTGATGGTATATTTTATGTACACTATCGAATTACTAAGCTTTCATAGCTGGAAATAAACGCGAGACGTGTAAGTGACATCAAAGGCAAATTTAAATTTGGTATGATTAAAATTTTAGGTAAATTCCGTTCTAATTTCAAACTATGCTAAGCGTAAGTTTGGTAATATTACGGGTACCTGAATGTCGGAAGCTAACCCGCGGCTACACTGTAAGTACGCGATAAAGTTTGAAATAGTATTTAGCATGAGAGGTTACATCACCTAGTTCTAAACTTTAGTGTAAACCATACCTTAAGTTCATACGTATGACGTAGAAGGTGTAGTTTACATAAGCGGAGACAAGATCTTTTATACATTTCTGTATCAGTTCATCACTACGCCCAATGCTGGTCACGGGTCTCCTCTAAGAATGAGAGGGATTTAGTTATATATAAGCTACACTATAGGCTAGCCTAATGCGAGTTGGTAGACTTCACACGCCGCATATCTCTCAGGCAAGCAGATTTCACTATATCACTTTAAAGTTGTTTTACTATATTTTCAGAAGCCGGCCCTATATTCTGAGATCTCAGATAGTATCTAGTGATCTGTCATACAGGATTTCCCTAGTACTTGATTTCAGTCTCTCACAAATAGTAGTCATCACCATTAAGTACTTTGCGCCATGTACGCGCGCCTATTACCTACCTATATTCTTCTCAGCTTTCAAACTCGTGTGATTGCGGCCGGTTTTTCTAGCAGAATGAATATACATACGCCATAAGGATAGAGAAGGTGAACGCATTACCGAAATATCTCATGCCGTAAATATTTTATGGAAATCGTCTTGAGAATCTTCAATACTTAAAATACTTGCCATGTTTCCTTCATAAAAATGGAAATACGAAATAACACCTACCGGACCAAGATTACACGATGCGACCTTTGAGCCAACGATGTCCTTTATAATAACGCAATATTTGAATTTAGAACGACAACACCACACACAAAATAAAAAATCCTTTATGCCAACTTAAAGCAGTGATGAGTGAGTCTATGAACATATTTTTTATTGGTTGAAAGACAAGTGACATAACCTCTTACTTTAGACCATTCAAGTAAGTCTTATTGTTACTCTGAGCTTTAGACTGAAAATAAAACAAAAATAGATTATCACATCTGAGGTAAGAACCTCTAAGCTTGACCGTAATTTTATCGCTGAGACGGACACGAATCGTACCGTACCCATATGTAAAAAAAAAATGCATCAAGCTTTAAGTAGATGTTTAAATAGTAGGTACGATATAGTAGGATTATCTCAAAAACTTATAATAAAATATATATAAAGGTATGTAGGTATATTTTGCCAACCCGCACTCAGGTAGACCCCATCTAATACTGAGACAGCGCCCATGCCCAACAGTAAGAAAGTAACTGCTAGATGATCATGAAGTCTCACTGAACCCAAAAGATAATGAACAGTTATCCTTGTTCTAAATCGAGCATCGCAACTTTGACCCAGTTTTAAAAGAAATCTGAAGTGAAACTTGACTTGACGTTTGGGATTTAAGAAAACGTTTTATATATGGCTCAAGGCGCTGCAGAAGACAAAATAAAATGTAAATTTTTGCGAACGCAAATTCGATCTAAATCAGGCTCTGAACCTACGTACACCTTCCTTTAAGTACACTAAGCAAACTAAGTTCTCGGTAGCACCACTATCTGTGACGTCAAATTTCTCATCTAAATTCTACCACTGCCTGAGATTGATTTATCTTTTTAAAATACTTTAGCATAATCAACCATGTTAATGCCAAATACAATAAAAAATAACGAGGATAAAAAATACACGTAAGAATAATTCTTAGTTCCGTAAGTAATACTTGTATGTAGTATCCTACATACAAGTGAGTTGGTTCAAATATAAGTTACCTACCCAGTACCCATTCCTGTATTCTTGTGAATTCAAGCGAACTACTGAATGAATACGAATAATACCATTCTCTTGACTTCTGCTGACATCACTTCTTTGTTAGAATTGTATTTTTACTGAAGATACGATAGGGCTGTCTGCGTCTGTCGGAGTTTGTTTTGTATAATAGGTAATAAAAAATATTACTTAACCAAACGAAAAGGTAAAATGTATATACGTTTACTGTACTATGACGTTTTGTTACAATTTATCATGGAACACAGAAATGGATTCTTTTTTTATGGATTAAGG
Source organism: Acronicta leporina (assembly GCA_947256265.1). Taxonomy (NCBI): domain Eukaryota; kingdom Metazoa; phylum Arthropoda; class Insecta; order Lepidoptera; family Noctuidae; genus Acronicta; species Acronicta leporina. The sequence goes on from OX366514.1 coordinate 5,051,017, forward strand.
CGGTAAATGAGCTGACGATCCACCTAGTGGTAAGTAGTCATTGTCGCCCATGGACATCTTTGCAGATGTCCATAATCATCATAATCTGGTGTTGCCACCAGAGTAGACTGCCAGAGCCGCAGCAACCGAGTAATTCTTAGAATCATAACACTTTGAGATGTTTTTAAACCTAAATTCAAATCAGCATATCAAAGACAATCCTAACATTTGTTCATGACTGTTAACTCTAAGAAGGATTAAGATATCATGATAAAAATGTAGGTACGTATATACTTATAAAAAAGGAATTAAGAGTTCGAAGAGTTCCTTGTATCAATATAACACAAATTGCAAAAGTAATCTTTGGCACGTTTGTGTCAAAGCTTTGTGCCATCAAATACCACTTATATTCCGTCGCCAAGCATATCAAATATCATGCATATCAAATAACACAGATATCCAACATTCTACGACCTTCGCGGGAGCTTCGTAAGCTTACATTTTGTATGAAAAATTCACATGTATTCCTGCTTCGAGGGAAGATGGAAGATATTGGCCCTAAATAGACACAGAGTTGCATCTTGTACCTAGGTATAATTGAGGTCTTGTTCCATGCGAACATAATAAGTGGTTCATCTGGGCTTAAAAGTCTGCTTTTAGTGAATAATTTTATGATTCACATTAGATAATATCCAAGGAACAATCAAGTATCAATTAATTCTGGAGGAATCACCCAGTATGGTATCCATATCAAAAGGAAAACTAAAATTATTTACCTTAATTTTTTTTTCACTGCCTCATTAGAGTAGTGGTCACAAGTGCGACTGCTACGCTAGAGGTTCTGGGTTCGATTCCCAGGTCGAGCAAAGTGTTATTGGGTTTTTCTATGAAATTCTCAGTAGCAGCTCGGAGTTTGGAATTTGTGCCCGGTTAATGGCAATAGGCTCGCCCCCTATTACATGGGACCTAAATATACCGGCGAACTGCGGGTGTACCTAAGTACACCTCTGCCTAACCCTTCGGGGAATACAGGCGTGATGGTATGTAATTTTTTTTTTCATAAATTTCATAATAAACACGCGAGTTGCGTAAGGGCTAATTCGATCAAGAAAATATTATATACCGTTCACCTACTAAGAAGGATGTCAGTCCTGCAAGCGGCTTTGTTGGCAACCCTATAGGTAATTAATTAAATACCTTAAGTGGAGAATCTGGACTCGTTCAAGATATAGCTCTTTACTTATCTAAGTATTCGAGCAATTTAGGAACAGTAGTGAATCTTATTGATAGTGTAATAATAGGGCTATCCAAACTTGTAATGTAAGCATTTCTAAAAGGTCTGCATTAAAAACGTTTTGCTGAGACGGTCATGTAAGTACCTATCTAGCGCAGTGTTACGGTTGTTCAAGACAATGAGAACATTTAACAATGGCTGCCCGCCACAGCCTTGCGCTCGCAAAAATGGGGTCTTAACTGAACTTAGTACTACAATAGATATTCATTCCACTCGCGACGGATAACTTTGGCCTGATAAATCAGTTCGCGCATAGAAGACGCCATGCGGGTCCATCGAGACATCATAATTAGATCGGAAAAAATTGTCTAACTTCATTTTGAGATAGTCAAAAGACTTAATTCCTAATTCTAGCCAACAACTGTAATGCAGTGAACGATCTGAAAACCACTGTTCCTATACGTGATAACCAAGGAAAAAGCCAAACTCCAAGGTGCATCTGAAAATTTCCTAAAAAAAGTATAAGAATAGTCGGTTTCTTTTTTTCATTTGAATATCTGAATCTATTAAATGACGCGTTTTTTATGTAGTTTCAGTCTATAAATAATGTCTTACATACATATAATCACGTCTTTCAGAGGTAGGCAGAAACTATAGACCGCCACTTACCGTACGATTCTTGCACAGTTCTTTTGCTTCTGCCACATAAATACATCTTCTCACATCATCTTACATACGCGCCGGTTGCGGCTACTACGCACCTGAATGTTACAAATAGACGACTAATTGTAATCTACGTGACATATTTGTAACATTTCAACTATAATCTAATTGTCAAACAACACAAATGTTTGCCATCGATCCCCGACCGCGTAAGTCAGTGGGTACTATTAATTCTCAAGTTCTCAGACCACTGACTTCTAGCCATTCCCCTTAATGGGAGGGGACAGTTGGGTCCCGTATTCCGCCCATATTTACAGCACTTAAACAAATTAATTCAAGGTTGCTCTTGCGTTACGATGTCCCGAGGACTTCTGTCTAACACGACAAACAAATCGCAGGACTTAAAATGAAGCTGTAAGTGTAATAACTGCCTCATTAGCCAAGTGGTCCTGAGCGCGACTGCTACGCTAGAGGTCCTGGGTTCGATTCCCAGGTCGAGAAAAGTGTTATTGGGTTTTTCTATGAAATTCCCAGTAGCAGCTCGGAGTTAGGGATTTGTGCCCGGTTAATGGCAATAGGCTCGCCCCCTATTACATGGGACCTAAACATACCGGCGAACTGTGGGTGTACATTAGTACGCCTCTGCCTAACCCTTCGGGGAATACAGGCGTGATGGTATGTTAAACAAATTAATTCAAGGTTGCTCTTGCGTTACGATGTCCCGAGGACTTCTGTCTAACACGACAAACAAATCGCAGGACTTAAAATGAAGCTGTAAGTATAATTACCTACTGTCTTCAAAAGAAAATAAACTTTTCTCAGTCGTCTAGTCTGTACAGGACAGTAAAGCAGATTTAAAAAAAAACTTTAATGCACAATTTACTTACACCTAATGCAAAGGCGGCAAAAATTTGCAGCGGCGGTAGCCTAATGGCTAGGGCGTCGGACTTGCGATCGTGTGGTTGCCGGTTCGAAACTCACCCATTGCACTACCGACGTGAACCCACTCGTAACACAAGCATTTAGCTTAGCACGAGGGGTAAGAATACTAGTAATGTGCGTCCCACAATGCTAGTAAGCTTTTTTTTAAAAAAAAGGGAGAAAAGTAAATATCTTATATTTTTTTGTTTTTTATAAATACGACAAATGCATCTTAAGACATTAAATGTAGAGGAAACTATATTTTTTCTATACTTAATAGAAAACAATTACTGCACTATCTACACCATTTATCTGACATTCTAACAACTACAGATGTGATAGTTTGTTAAAAATGAGATTATTGATATAAAATAAGTCATTTCAATACAGTAAAAAAAAACGATAAATATACCTAATATCATGACGACACGTTTGGCGTAGTGGCTGAGCGATTAGCTTCTGACACGTATTGTGGATTCGATACCCAAATGAAGCAAATATTATCTTCTTATAATCTACAGGTAGTTGTCCCGGATCTGGGCGGTTGTGTATGCGAGAATTTGTGTTTGTAAACGCACCCATGATACAGGACAAAATCCTAGATTTTATTAAATAAAAAAAAGGAAAATGAACAATGATGAATATTTATATCGCCTTATGTAATACTTTTGTGCATAGAAGTATCTATAAATAAATATTTCATACTAAACCATAAAGTAGCCATAACTATGTATAATAAAATATTATTATCAACTGGCTCTCACAATAATTTAAAGAGGATATAAAATGAATATTTCCGGCAGCTACATCGTTTCCGGCACGCGGCTCAATTAATCTAATTTAACATAACACCCCCCTAAAATAACTTGTATTAGACAGAATGGCATACGTGTTTAATGTGTTGAAATGGTTTTTAACATTTTGTCATGTATCACAGAGTTATATATAAAAATCACAAGTAAATATCACTTGTAGTTTCGTCTCAGTAGTAAATGTCATCAGCCATGTCTTAAGGTGGGGTCCCATGGCCTGTTAATTGACAGGCTACGCCGGACGATGCCGGTCTGTTGAGGCCTATCACAACCCGTGTTTGATTTGAGATTTTTGTCCTACCGATCGCAAACCAAAAATATTTTATTTAGAAACGATTGATCAGAGTAGAAGCCGATCGCTCAGACAACAATGGTTGTATCTTTTACAACGCCAGTAATATTTTTATATAATAAACGTCACAGCGAGCAGGCTAGCATAAAACATTAAAATATAATAACAAAAGAGGTTATTATTTTCACGCACGTCATTTACAAAATGACCTCCCTCTTTATTTCACTTCTCACACAAAAAATTCCTCATAAGAAATGAGGAATTTTTTAACCTATACTGTCCTACTGCTGAGCAAAGGTCTCCTTATGAGCTCCCACAACTTCTTGTGTGTTCCTGCCAATAAACCAAAAAATCATCCGGATCATCTCGCCACAACTTACTAGGCCTACCCTGACGTCGATGACTTTCATCCGGCACCCACTGTGTAGCAACCTTGTCCCACTTAACTGGACACATTCTATACATGTTCCATTTCCCACATCCGTGAAATCGGTTCCTAAACGAATTGAGCTGTTGCGGACTCTATAAAATAGCAACATAAACAAGCAACTGAGAACTAGCAAGACCTATGTAAGACCTCTTCTTGAACATGCTTACGCAATCTGGGATCCTTACTTCAAAAAAGACATCAAGCTCATTGATAATGTTCAGAGAAGAGCTACCAAGATGGTTCGTTCAATGCGCAATTTACCATATGAACAGCGTCTCAAAGACCTTGGCCTTACCACACTAGAACAGCGGAGACAGAGGAGAAGTTTAATTGAAACCTATAAAATCTTCTCTGATCACTATTATGTCCCTAGCCTTAAGGACATGTTTAAGCTGAACGAAAATAAACACTTGCGTGGTCACCCTTTGAAACTTTGGGGAAACTCATTGAAAAAGAAACCAATGAAGCATTTCTTGCCTAATAGAGTGGTAACAGCATGGAACAAACTACCAGAAAACACTGTGATGGCTCCAACATTGAACTGCTTCAAGAACAGATTGGATAAGGAAAACATCTCCAAGCTATTTGATACACACGCATCAGCTAATTAGCTGCTAGTGTGTTTTAACAATAATAATAATAATAAACTCGTTCGCTCGTTTCCTAGTTAGTTAGCGTACATCTGTACGCCTACGTAATTCAAAAAAGACCTTGCAGCAAAAAGTTCGAGAAGGTTACACATTTATTTGGGGCTTGTTGGCGAAGTTCCAACTATTAGCGATTAAAGTTGACCCCTACAGCTTGCACTTGAGAATAAAAAGGCTTGAGGTTCTACGAATAGAGGTTTATTAAACTTTTATCTCTAAAGCTCACACTTGTTCTTTATGTTTAGCCAACGTTGAGCCTTTAAGATAAAATGTTTACCTACGTTGATTCATGATTGCGGACCACTTTGGACGAAAACCTTTTCAGGATAACCTTACAAAACAAGTTTTTAATTCGTTGGTATTTTTTTCCTTCCTTTAGTAACTTTACCTTACATAATGTACATCTTACCCATCAAACATCCACACAACATTCCTACGTTTAGTTAAATTATTATATCATTTATCCAATATAAAACAAACACTCAACTGTTCATTTAATACTATTATATCAATTTAAAACCAAGAAAATGTTCAGAAATTAACGACAATTAAAACGAATTGCTCTACATAGAAACTAATATTCAGGATTCTTGAGCGCTTACGTCAGTAGCTTTTATAGTTACATTAAGCTTCTTTTAAAATTCTACGTTAAAAGTAGCTCTAAACAGAGCCAGGGTACAAAGTATATTGACTTTTTTATTACGCCTAGGTGAATTAAGAATTTCAGGGTACTTATATTCAATTAACGGGCAGTAGTTGCGCGGAAATTTTAGTGTTACCTTATAACCTATAACCTTCAAATTTATTATTTATGCTATACAACGATACCTCCTTAGATACTTGCTAATAACACCCTGACGGTAATTTGTTCTTATTTGTAACATAAATATACCACGCCACTATTCCCCAAAGGGTTAGGCAGAGGCGTACTAGTACACCCACAGTGTACTACGAGTAGTATGTTTAGGTCCCATTTAATAAGGGGTGAGTCTGTTGCCATTAACCGGGCACAAATCCAAAATGCAAGCTGCTGAGAATTTCATAAAAAACCCCAATAACACTTTGCTCGACCTGGGAATCGAGCCCAGGACCTCTAGCGAAGCAATCGCCTGTAGGACCACCGGACTAATGAGTCAGTTCTTCTCTGTAAACTTCAACATATTAATTCCAGCATCAAACAGAAACCCCGGCTAGTAATTTCCATAGTGATACACATGATAATATCGTTCGAGAGAGATGTCTAAGCTTTTGTTCATTAGTGGATAGCTGTAAACTGTATTATAAGACAGTATTCAAATGATCCTAGACACAAATTGTATGTGAATTTGATATGATACATGTTGATACTGTTGGCAATATTCTTGATACGAGACACCCTTTGATAAATGTAGTACAAGGTATTTCGATACAATGTTGTGGAAGTGACGTCAATGGTTGTAAGTTTATACCAACACTAAACAGTCCTAATAAACTCTTTTAATCTAATATCGACATAAAAAAGTGAGTAGCATCAAAGCTAGTGGAAATTGTGACAGAATTAAATACTTCATAACGTTACCGAACACATCACAAGTTCACAACAATATTGAAGTCTAGCCGTTACGGCGTACTTAACTGTCACCGGTTGTTCGAATTGACACGAAACCCGCATTCCGATAAAAGAAGTCAATATGGACATGCTAAAACATACTTATAATTCATAGATATACATAATAATATAGACTTCAATAATAACCTTATTTTTTTTATAGGAGCTAACGAGCAGACGGATCCCCTGATGGTAAGCGATAACCGCCGCCCATAGACACCCGCAACACCAGAGGAGTCACAAGTGCGTTGCCCGGCTTTTAAAAGGGTTTGGGCCTCCGGTAACCTCATTCACTCGGCGAAGCACAACGCAAACGTTGTTTCACGCCGGTTTTCTGTGAGGCCGTGGTATCACTCCAGTCGAGCCGGAACATTCGTGCCGAAGCATGGCTCTCCCACGTCAAAAAGTATTTTTGTAGTATTTTGTCTAATAGTACCTAAGTATAACTCAAGGTATAATTTATACGTCTTTGCAAGGTATAACTTATCCGTATTTGGTAACCGACGTGTGATATTTATGGGGGGGGGGGATCCACATATCATGAAATTCGTGAAACGTAATTTATAGATGACCATGTACCTAAGAAACGGATAAGCACCATAAAAATCGTATATCATCATTAAGCAAGCGCACGGCCATGCAATCGCTAAACATACATAGAGTTCTAACACACAAAAGAAAACAGACACAGACTAACACACAAACGGACCATTCCTTATCCACGACGGAAAAAAGACGGTATATATGCGTTTAGTGTAAGACAGTTTGTTTGTTTTTATTGGTTACGTCGACAAAAGTCAATGATTTTATTATTCCTGTAAATTAAAACAACAAAAACATGAACATTTCTCATTGTATGCGAAAATAAAAAGAAAAACCTAACGGTCCGTTACCTAATATTATCTAGGGTACCATACTCTTTTTAATGTGAATACATAGTACCTCAATGTTAAACGTTGACGTTTTTCTCCATCCCATTATATTGCTTCATTTTCTCATTTTTTATTTTCTCGCCAAGCGATTTCCACGCCAATGGGATGGAACAACATTACTCAGGGACGAAGTGAACCGAAAAAGTTAAAATGAAAACTAAAACTCTATATCCTCTCCTACACCTGAAACTGTGTACATTTAAAGTCGGATCGGTTTGTGCATTGTGATTGTTTATTTGATACTGACCCTTTTTAACCGTGACCTACTTTAAGCGCAGGCCAAATAGTGGGTCAGACTGGTTATTAAATCGGGAAATCTGCACGAATGCAGAGATTATACAGGTGACTTCTTGGAAAATGCCTCTTAAATAGATTGTTAATATTAAGTATATATAAGTATAATAATTATTATTTTGTTATTCTGTTTCAACGCCACCCTCCAAATCACCTCATTACCTGTTGGAGTACCAATGAATGTCGTTTCATGCATCGTATACTACCATAAGAAATATTAAAAATAAATCATATATTTGAACCGTCAAGGCGATCGTTTGTGTCATTTTAGGGTAGTAACACTACATAATAATAGTAGTCAATAAGTATATGCCTAACATAAAACACTGATGAAATGTGATACTAAGTTCCTTTTGCATTAATAAAAGGATTAACTTATGTGGCCCTTGTCTACCAATAAATAAAGGCTGAATTCATCAAGCCAAAAAATAAATTCTCACTCACTATGTCAACATGTGTACGATACATACCTTGGTCTTGAGACGCGGCTGCTCGAAGTCGGCCTTCATCCGATCGTCTCTCCATCTCCACAAACAATATCACTTCCACATTACATTTTATCAGTATATCCTACTACGAAACACTTGAACTAAAACTTCGAGATAGGTATTCCTTCAAATTAGTGGTCACTTTACAAAGTAAAATAAATTCATTAAAATTGAGAAAGTTCGCTATGAATAATATATAATCTTGAGGTATAGGTAATAAAGGGGCTCGGTATCTGTTGGTTTGTTTTAATGATGTTTCTCTACCTATAGCAAATAATCAAAGAAAAGCTGTTTTATCTCAATAGGGAAAGGGAAACGAATTGAGGGGAAAGCGTAGAAAAACATCCGATTTTCGTTGCCGGTTGGCGGCATTGAAAACAAAAATGTCTTCGATGGTATTTTGTTGAGACTAGGGAATTGATATCAAATGGTCGAATACTTTTGGGAATAAAAGTGTTACCAGCATTAATATTTTTGAGTTACGCGAAAATATGTATAATACGTACCTACAATTAATTTAGTTGTTGTATTTGGCTGTTGGAATACTTTTATATCATTTTTTGGCTATAGGAATAAGGCATAGGTACATAGAATATGAAACAGAGCTGTTATATTCATCTGTCTGATAGACTTACAGATATCTAATATTTTATTTCTATATATAATAAAAAAATATGGCAATAATTTTATTATTAAAAAAATATGTTTCTTCACCTATTTACGGACTTACCTACATGGGAAAAAACATTCCTAATTATAAATGACTAGCTTCCGCCCGCGACGTCGTCCGCATGGAATTGTTACTTATTCTTAGCGTGATGACAGTTATATAGCCTTAATAAATATATTTATATTCCTCAATAAATGGGCTATCTAACACTGAAATATTTTTTTAACTCGGACCAGTAGTTCCTGAGATTAGCGCGTTCAAGCAAACAAACAAACTCTTCAGATTTATATATTAGTACAGACAATAGAAGTATAGATGATATAGGTAGATAATTATCAAGATTATTTATCAAAAATCAAATTAATAATATATTAACTGCCGCTAAACCGACAATCATGCATGAGGAAGTTAATGAACGTAGATGAAGCGAAAGTAGAGTGTCAGGATAGCAAGTGGAAATCTATAGCCTTTGAGGTAGGCACTCAATGGGAGACAGGCGTGAAAATATGTGTGTATGTAACTGCACCTACGCTATGAATTCGTAATACTATTGTAACTATTGTAATGTTTTAAAATAAAACTGGAGCCCAAATGCCCAATGGCACTAAATGACATAAAGACTGACATATTTAGTAGTAAAACTTGGTCGAAACTATAAAAAAATCTGATGTTGTGACAATTTTGGCATAATAATGTAAAATAGCACGACGGGCCCTGATCATTTTAAGTTCAATAACGACAGGTATAATTTGCTTCATTGCCTTTATCGGAGGCTCTTGGTGGGCCTGTCACGTACTCGCTCGAGATACGTATGGCACATTTCAGTCCGGAGGAGCCCATAAAAACGGATAGAAAGCCTACTAAAAGCAGACTACGTCCAAATTATTTTTATGTTTCAAGCATCTTGTAGCATTTTATTGCTACGAGTGGCTACGCTCCGTAGCACGCTACGAGCTACAGCCAAAAAGCGTTTCACGATTTCATTAGTATGCAGTAACTTTGTAGAATGTTACTTTAATAGCATAATATATTATATGTACTATAAATTAAAGTATGCTGTTTAATTTCAACTGAGTTAACATTAAATATGTATCCCTGTTGCATATTCTACGTTTTCCGTAATTTTTAATACTACATTTATATGTTTTTCTATAAGAGGTACAGTGCAAACGAGCAGACGGATCGCCTAAAGGTAAGCGATTACCGCCGCCCATGGCCACCCGCAACATCAGTGTTGTAGTGTGACTTGCGACCCCAAGTCACACTACAACATTCATTTCACTATAAGTAGTCAGTGAATTTGTCAACGGTGCTTTATAAACACGTTTGTTGCGCCTACCACCGCTACGCCACTGTGCGGCGCTACGTATATTTAAAAATTGTCATAACTATATAATTCATGTAAGAATCAAGGATCAAAAACTAATCTAGGTAGCTAGATTACATTTTTACCGTGGGAGAGCTTGCCATGCCATGCTTCGGCACGAATAGGCCGGCTCGACCGGAGTAATACTACTGCCTCACAGCAAACTGGCGTAAAACAACACTTATGTTGTGTTTCACCGAGTGAGTGAGGATACCAGAGGCCCAAACCCTTTTAAAAGGCAGGCAACGCACTTGTGACTCCTCTGGTATTGCAGGTAGCCCATGGGCGGCGGTAATCGCTTACCATCGGGTGATCTGCCTGCTCGTTTGACCCCCATCCCATAAAAGAAAAATATACTGATATAGAGTAGGTAACATATATTTCAATTCTCATATGAATATAAGTGTGTAACTGTTTGTTTTTCCGAAAAAAAAAATAAAAAAAAAAATAAAAAAAAACATACATTCTATAAACGTAGGTATGTTAGAATGCCTAAGAATTATGAGTGTAAAATTAGTCACAAGCTGTAGAAAATAGCTAGACTTCATTTATTATACAAAACAAACTGTTGCCCGTGGTTTTACTTACGTCCCAAAAGGAAAAAGTTATTATGTATTCAGCATTTATTTTTTATTTTTTTTTTGTATCTATTCTATTCTATTATTTTTTTCTATCTTATATTTTAGTTGGCGTATCAAGATAAAACATGCTCCAAATTTTAAGTTAGACTCTTAACCAGACAATTGTGAATCTAATTTTCGTCGAATGTAGCAGTGACTTTGTAATACTCAACTCAGAGTTCCAAGATACAGGCTCAGCCTAGTTTGGTAACCACTGTATACTGTTAAATGCCACTGTATTTTTTAAATATAGAAATTTTAAATTTTTCGTTTTTTTAATTACTGAATTCCTTCTTGCGTGATAAACATAGAGACTGGCAAAAAAAAAAACAAAATAAGCTAATTGTTTTGGCATCAATTGCCAATTAATCTTATAAAGAACCCTTCAAATGTATTTATTTCAAATAAGGTTTTAAAGGCGTTCATGAAACCCAAAAAAAAATCTGTAGGTTGACTGAGATTTCGTAACTACTTAGTAAAGAAATAAGAATTAAAAAAAAAACGAATAATTACAAAAATAAAAATGTAAGCTCCCCGACCTGTCTCACGCTTGACTTAACTTTTATCGTAATATATTTTATCAGCCACTATCTACAATTTCACTAGCACCACTATCCATATATTACGCAATCACAACATTGATACTACACCAAATAAAAACTTTTCAATTATTACGTTATGTATCAATAATTGCGACTCATACGAACGACAGTAGGAACTACGTAATGGTATACCTTACAAATTTTTATTCAAAATGTGGCAGTATACAATGTACCTTAGGTAGTTACTGCAGGAACGGAAATACAATACATAAAAACATTAATACTATAAATGTATTCATATTTCTTTCAATAAAGATTTTACGATCTTCCCTACCTACCAGGACCAACAGGACCGAATTTGACTAAGCAATTCCGTTATGACCTTGGCAATAAATAAAAAAATCAGCATGATTGTTTAATTTATGTAGGGATCTTTTTTGATGTAATAAATGAGTGAATGCAAAACTCGTAAACTCTTAAAAATAATAGTGATAACTCGGAAAAACTGGGTGACACAACACAAGTAGGTACTGTTTCGAGTGCTTTGCTTACAGCAAATTAATAAAAAAAAAACTTTACATAGAACATTTCCCACGACTCCACCGTCTTTCGCGCTTCATGCAATATTCAAAACTTTTCCGATAAGAGTGAGAATGATGCAAGAATTCCAGTATTTCACTGTTAACTTAGGAAAAAATATTTAACAATAGTAACCACAAATTTTGTTTCGGACCTCTTATGATTTGATGATTATAATTATCGTGTTATATTTCTAAGGGTTGTGGTTTTTAGCTGCGTTAAGTGCGAGACGCGCGTACCGCCAGCGACGCAGACCGCGACTGGCCGTGGTTCGCCGCTCGTGCAGTCGTAGGCGAATCCGCTACGTCCTATACGCCTCATCAATGTGCCGCTCTGATGCGATAATCTTTGCCTGTAAGCTTCATTCAACTAACTCTCATTAACCACGCCATTCTCAATAACCTCCGTGTCTAAAAGACATCTGAAAAATAGCGCCCTGGAATCGGACCTTCAGCGTAGCAGTCGTGCTAAGGACTACCAGACTAACTTCTCTTAATAGTTTGTGCCTAATGAAGGATTGCATTTAAGCGATATTTTTTTACTTTTTTTCTCAATTTTATTCATCATCCTTCGTCTTCCGCCTTCAGCTCTTGTATTTGTTAATATATTTTTTGGTCTATTAGAGCGACTAAAAAAATATATTTAATATTAAGCGTTTCTAAAAAAATACTAGAAATATTTAGATGTGACTAAATAAACAAATGACGTCATCTACGATGAATGTGCCAGACTTTAACCCGATAGCAACTATCGTCAAATCCTTAAAATCTGTTTGTCTTTAAAATTCGAATCGACTCAGAAACGTTGTGGTCAGAGGTGATCAATAAATAGCTTTGACTATAGATAGTCAAAGATAAATAGACAGGCAGACGGAGCGCAATACATTGCATTTTTTGATTAATGAAAACAGAAGCAGACGATGAGAAAAGGGTTTTTCCTCTTAAAAAGTTGCTGGGAAATTGAAAAAATAGTATATATAGGTACGTTCGTACGTACGAGTACATTTAAAGTTCACAACTCTCGCTAAAACTAAGAAAAAAGTTAGAAATTTAATCCAACTTAAACTGGTATACTTCTTATCTCAAATAATTAAACGGAACCTGAGATACAGCTTGACCTCTCTAGATACGCAAATATTGGTTTTGAACAATACATCCAGTACCTATGTATGTTTTACTGGATATAATACGCGCCGTTAGAACGTATGCTTTGGTTGCTGCTGTAATTTATTCACCATGCTTCACAACCTGCCAGATAAATCTTGAGTCTAGAAATTCATCAGATAACGTAATCATGGGTCATGTTATGATCTGGCCAAGGCTAGTTCATAATTCTAAGGACCAAGCATGGCCAAGCTATGGAACCAATGCTTTGGAGCTCTGGCTCCATAAGCATCTATTATAGTCTGTGTCTGGCTCAATGCAGTGTAATAGGTAAGTGCATTAAATTATAACTAGCCGGTAAATGCTTGAAAATTGACAATTATCATTGATATTCAATTGATAATCTGTAAAATCTGTAAAGACAACTGTTTGATTCAGTGTGAGACATTGTGGCAGATTCCAACCAATATAGCAGATGTAGCTATTGAATTTTCAGTAGGGTATTATGTCAAAGATGCGGTAGAATTTGCAGATTTGAGAACATTTAATTTTCGAGAAAAAACATCGATATTATCACTTTACAAACTACCGATACAAATCGAGATTCGATTTTAAGTTTTGATAAGAACCAAGAATGCCAAGAGAGAAGAAGGTAAGTCATGTCGGTTGAGAGGCAAAGTAACTTGCTTTCAATAGATGGTACTGACGTCACCTTTAATACGTAAGTTCGGAATGTGAAGGCAAATGTCGACATGGCAGGTGGACTCGCGGTGGCTTAGTGGTCATAGCGCCTGGTGTATTTAACCAGGAGACGCAGGTTCGAATCCTGCCTGCGATTCGAATTTTTCCTTCAATATTTAACAGACAAAAAGTCAGTAGTAATTGTAACATTACTGTTACAATTACTACTGACTTTTTGTCTGTTAAGTTTTAGTTCTCAGTTGTGGATGTTGTATCCACAACTGAGAACTAAAACCTTTGCTTTGAAATTTGAATTTGGCGGGATCGGGCGAATGATGAGCCTTAAGAACACGTATCCAAGACTGTAAAATAAATAAAAAAAGTGACTGACAGTGACTAACTGACAACTGACAAAGACAATCCGATTTGGAAATTAAGTTGTCTTCTCAGATTAGGCTTATTCTGAGATTGTCTTCCTGGTTGCGTGATTTGTGATCATTGTTTTCAGTTTTCATGCGTAAAAACATATATTTGCAATAAGAAGTTATGATGATTGTTGTGTTGGTGTAAGTTTTAAATAATAGTCGCCTAACGGGTCGAGCTCCATTCAGTAATAAATTAGAACTCGGAACAAGCAATTAGTAGTAAATAACATATTATAAACACTTCTGTAAGAACAACTAAAACTAAAGCAAACATGGGTAATTCCAAAAATAGCAAAGCTCATAAAAAGAAAAAGGCTTCCAAGAAGTGCCATACATCCAATCAAAAAGAAAACATACCGAAAAACCAGAAGAACAAAGTAACCAAATCCAAGCCCAATCCTAATGATAGCATTGCAATGTCTAAACAATTAATGAAAAAGAGAACTAGTGTCCGTTCAAAACGTCAAACGAGAAACCAAAGTGAAAACAGAGTTTGCGGTAATGGTAAACCTATACCATCCTTAGCTGACCTGGAAAAAATGTTTGAAGATTCTGATGAGGATGACCAATCTCCAAATACTTCTGTAAAAAAAACATGCACTACACCTTCACCTCAAAATATGTCACCTGTTAAGGAGATGCCTCAAAGTCTCAGTGAGAAAAAACTACTCTCACCTAGAACTATCAACAAAATATCTGAAAAATTGTTGGATATGATTTCAAATATTTCTAACCCTATTGAACTTTTGGATGATGTCACACCACCTCCCATAGTACCACCAAAAAAAAGGAAAAAACCTGATGTGCCATATATTGTTGGGTGCAAGGACCGCCCACAAGTTATTAGGAAGCCTAATGCTAATTTTTGCAAAGGTGATGAAGACTATGGTGTGCAGGGATCAGCTGATCCAGAAGAACCTCCAACTAAAAGAGCAAAAAAGTCAAGGGTACCTAATTATTCAAAGTCAATTTTTAATGCCAATAGTGATGAAATTGCTGCAAGACTGGCCAAAGATGAGGCTGGATGCCTCAGTGATGCTAGTTCAGATAGCAATAAGACAATAGAATATGATCTGAAACCATTTAGAAATCAAAGACCACATAGATTCTCACCGCTACCTAGTACATCTAAAGATAATGAAACTTTTATAAAAAATGATGAACTGTTTAATGAAAGTTTAAAGAATAATGTAATTGAAGATGAAACCCAAATAAAGAAAGAAGTTGAAGTGCAGATTATTGATACACCCTATGAAACCATTGTAATTGATGATGTTTTATCAGAGCCAAATCCTGCAAAAATACACAATACCAGTGAGGTAAATGACTTGGGTATTAGTCAAATTGAAAAGCCAATAGTTTCAGAGGATGTTATAGTAGATGATGACATTGAAATATGTGGAACAAATAATGATGATGATTGTGTATTGGTTCCCAGTTCCACACAGATTACTACTAATAACAATATAAACCAGCCAATAGATATTGATGATGAATATGGTAACATAGATATGGAAAATATTCCATTTGAACAAGAAATAATAGAAGTGATAGACATAGATGATGTGATTGCTGAAAATAAATCCATACTTGATAAATGGAAAAATAATGGAGAAAAATTGGCCAAAATTAATTCAGTAGTTGATGTCCCTAATACATACCAAAATTCGTCAAGCTCACAGACTAGTGTTATAACACCTACGATAAATAATAATTTAGATACAAGACATGAAAACAATGAAGCAAACTCTCAAAGTACTCCAAATAACAATAGTCTTCCAACACCATCTAATCAAATAAATATTAATTTAACCACTGATAACTGTAATAACTCAAATCCAGTTATGGGAAAGAGGAATTCAATTGATACCATAGTTACAGAGTTCTTTCAAAATACTGCATCAAGAATTAATAAACAGACAAATTCCAAATCCAAAAGTAATCGTACAAATTGTATGAAGTCCATATTTGATGCTGTCTTTGATATGTTTCGGAGGGTGCAGGCACCTGCAATCACACCAGCACAACCAGCAACTTGTTTTCCACCACCATCTAATCATATATCGACACATTATGTAAATGCAAACAACAGATCAAACGGTTTAACTTCAATTGATTTGAGTCAAGAAACCAGGATCGTTGTTCCAGAATCATTTTCAAGCAGGGCCAGCCATAGCTATGGAGGCTCCTCAAGCTCCTTTGGGCGTGCTAATGACGTTGCAACTGTTCAGCGTGGCAGTACCGTTGATCGGGAACCTCGGGCCACTGCCATATTTAATGCTCCCATACAGGAGACTTTATCTTCAAGCCCACAGAATCCAGAAGCTTCAAGAAATTTAGGAGAGTGCCCTATTTGTATGGATCCACTTTCTGGTAACGGAATTGCATCAACAATTTGTGGACATGTGTTCTGTTTGAAATGTATACAAACAGCAGTTAAAGCTAATGGGAAAAGATGTCCTACATGTAGGAAGGTACTTAAAGGTGCTTGTGGAGGTTATCACCAGCTCTATTTGTAAATAAGTAGTATGTACTTTTTTTACATAGAATACTACCTACTTTACTAAATGTAAATTTTATTTGTGTTTATATTATGTACAGTAGCCAGCTCATCCATTTACCAGAAACTGTCAAATTTCCCCAATGAATATTTAAGCTCTGTTGTGATTAAATTGGAAATTGATTGCAGCAATTTGTCAGTTTTGGACAGAAGATATGCTGGTAACCGTACTTGTGGTGTCAATAACTATTTGTTTAGAATATTTTTGATAACTAGTCATTGAATACTTTCGTCTTGTTCATATAGTGTAAATTATAATTTTTAAATGTCCTATGAATCTTAGCCCCTGTAATATTGATGATAACATTTTAAGTAACAATTTATTTAATAATATAAAGTACTTTATGTACTTATTAATAGCAAAGATACTAGGTAGGTATATGATTTTTAATTTCTACTTGTCATTTTTCTAATATAATTTTACATTCCAAGGTAATTTATAATATTTTATCTGAATTGCTGTTCTTAAACATACTTTCAAAGAACAACATTTTTGCAGGGGTTTTTTTAATAAGTACCTACTTAGTTATACTAAAGGCCTGTTGCACCAACTTCTTAAGTTTAAATTGTATTTAAATACAATTTACAACGAAAATTGTGATTTAATACAATTTAAACATTTAAGAAGATGGTGCAAGTGGCCCTTAGTATTTAAGTATCTGTATATATAATGTACTCCGTGATTTAAGGTGTTCATCATAATATATGTATAATATAATTTATATTTTATTCACTTTGTGTTTGCTATGCCTGCACAGCTCTCAATTGGAAATTAAAAACAAGTTTTATTTACTCTGGGTAATTTTGACTAAAATTAAGGCTGGCTTAATATTCAGTGTATGATTTTTAATCCAATACTTAAGGTACTGATACCTACCTACTTAACTACTGATAAGTTTATGATTTTTGTGTTGTATTCCCAACTTCCAGTTTTAATCATAAATTACCACACGTAATTAAGAAAAGCCAGTCAAATTGTTATTATTAACTTTAAAAAATTTGAATTGGTATTATAAGCATTTATTATGTTGTTATCCATGAACAGCCTTGCACATGGACAATTAATACCCATGACAATTTAATTCACACAAATATTTTTTATGATTATCTTAAAATAATAGTGTTTAATTTGGTCTAATGACAAAAAAATAAATAACTTCAATGATTCATATTTTTTTATTAAACATTCCCTCATAACAAGATTGTCAAATTAGGTACTTGCATTTTTTGTGATATTTTTTTAGCCATTTGTGTCATTGCTTGGCAAAGTCCTCCTGCAAGTCCTTTCAAGTACTCACTTAATATTATATAATTGTTTTATGGTATATTTTAATTATATTCTTGATGATATTTTTATACATGTTATCTATTTCTAACTGCAAGTACCATAAAACAATTCACATATCTTAGACTAACAAACTGAAGATATTTCGGTTTATTATCAGATATTAGCCATACCTATCAAGTATTTTATTGTTTTTCAGTACTATTTCCAATATTACCATCAGAATGCAAATGCTCTATGGAAGCTGAAAGCTGTTCTAGACTTTGAACAAGCTGTGCCATTTTATCTCTAGAGGCAGAATTATCAAAACTGTCTTCTGTGGGTTTCTCAACATCTGCACATAAACGAAAATGCAAACGTGCCAAATGCTCCTGTTGATCTCTTATGTTTATCATTTGTTCCATACTGCTCCCTGTACCAAATGCACTTAACTTTCCAGTATGAAAATCATCTAACAATTCTAATAAAGCCTTTTCCATGTGTTTCACATCAGGTGTTTCTTTTGGCATATTTTTCGGCTTGTTAGTAGATCGCATCATGTTATTGTCTCGATGTAACCGCTGTTTCTCACTCACATAGGAAATTTTTGTGGATTCATTAACACTACTATTGCCTATACCTGAGATTGTTTGTCCCAGATTTTTTGATGTAAGGCTAGCAGCGCCACTCGATAGTTTATTACTCGTAACTGGAGACGTCGCCGCCTGAGATACTTTCTGTTCATCCTCTTCTCCTTCATTCTGCATAAGTTGCTGTGTCTCGTTAACTTCTTCTAAATGTAAGCTCATGTAGGCTTATTCACAGCTAAAATATTATTCTCTGACTAATTTAGCAAAATATCTACGGATATCTATCTTCTTCTTTATAATGACCACACGTTTTTCTCCCTTCGACTTTTATTTTTGTATTCATTATTCATTCATTAATCATTATCTACTAACTTGACAGTTGACGGGTTACCAGTTTTTAACAAATAAAAGGTAGTGAGGCGGTCAAAGAATGAACGACATTGAATGAACATAAATAATGTACTTACATGAACAAACTTTTTAAGTTAAATGTAATAACTTCTCTTCAAAACACAATATAAACTATTGGAAATTGTAGAATTTGTTCCTCAGTGGTAAGGTAATCTATAAAATGACAAAGAATACAATAGTAAAATTACATGATTTTTATTTTTGGTTTGTTGCTATTAGAAGAAAATAAAATAGGTATTTATAATATACTTTAATTCTATAATTTCACATCTGATTTACGAATTTTTAGTTTGATTTTATATTTAAACCATTTTTATCATTCATTCTTTACGCAAAATCATTCACTACCCCAAAACTATTAGTTTTAGTATGGTATCATTATTTCTCTTCGAAATGTCAAGCAATAAATGTTGTCTCCATCGTTGACAATGACATTTCAAATAATTTCAATTATTCAATCACAGACTGACTATACGTTCTGTTACCAGACGACAGTGATGCCCATGAATACGTTGACGCCTAGCCGCGCCTCAGTCTTTTAGTTTTAGCACATTTAATAGAATACTTTTTCTCAAATCGAGCTTTTTCCAAATGCTTTTTCAAAGCGTGAGCTTCCAAACAAAATGGGTCCAGCACTATTGGCTATCTTTTTGGTCCAATAAGAGTATACCCTTTTTGCTTGGAAGCCCACATTTATGGATACTTAACATTATTTCACAGTTTTCACACGCATAACTATGTTATAAAATCCTCATCTTTGATATTCACTACATATGTGTCGCTTAACTTCAAACTCGGATAAATCCATTCTACGTTCTTAGGAGATATTTTAGAAAAAAGTGATAATAGTCTTAATTCCATGAATTTAAAGGCAGTATTTTTTTATTATGACAACAGTATTGAAGAAAACGATCCTGTTTAGTAAATTCAGTAATAAAACCATTCATTCTTTCAAATATTTAATATTTAGATTGGATTTACCTTCATTTGATATAAAGGGAATCAATTTATCTGTCTTTGAAAAAACTCAGTGTGGATTTATAGAATTTTGATTTAATATATCTGGATTTATCTGGACTTGAAAAAATACTATCGACACAGTATACTATCGACGGTCAAATTGTGGTAGCTAACTGAATAAAACAAAAGATAATACAAACAAAATAAGGAAATCTAGTTTTATTTTACTAAAATAGCAGGTACCTAATTTAATTATTTTAAACAAAATTTAATATTTCTTCTGAGTCATCTTGATCAATTTCTTCTTCGTGCATTGGTCGCCCTATCACATTCTCACTGTGAAGCACTTTTTTATAATAATTCAATTGCACCAACGATGCCCAGTCTTGGCCAAAGTGCGTTTCCAGCAATTTGCGAACATCAATTAGTTTGGCTTCATTATCTGGAACTCCAATTCATGTTATCTGTACTTAATATTATATCCTTACATACTTATGATATCCAAATAATTCTGTAACAGTAGAACAAAAAAATAATAATAATCGATAATGTAATCGATAATGGTTAGCACAACACTAGTGGCAACTCAGAATTCCAAACGATGCATAGGTATAGGTATTTCAAACTTACCGAATTTTCGCTCTTTCCTCTTTCTTACGGCAAAGTTTTATATTAGACCGCTTGCTGTGAGTACTGGCCATACAGTACCAAAGACACTGCATGTCTGTCATGGTTTTTACCTTAGTTACTAAATAACAATCGTGTCAATTAAAAGCATATCTTTGTTCATACGAATGTTTTAATGAATAAATCCCCCACAAATTGGTAGCAGAGCGTGGTTCTGATGCAAATAAAATAAAAATGGCATCAACTATGAGTTATCGCAACATAGAACATTTAACCAAGTCAAATTATGATACATGGTGTTTGCAAGCACAAGCGGTCCTGATAAAAAATGACTATTGGGATATCGTAAGCGGTGAGAAAACTATACCACCAGCTACGGATGCGGCGGCGAGATCGGCGTTCAACAAAGAGGACTTGAAGGCAAAAGCTGAAATCCTACTTTTAATGTCACCGTCTGAATTAAAACAAATTAAAGGCTGCGCGACATCTAAAGCTGTATGGGACAAGTTAAAAGCTACGTACCAAAGCACTGGGCCTGCGAGGAAAGCTACATTATTAAAACAGTTGGTTCTAAAGCGAATGACCACAGGGGAAGATATACGTGACCACATAAATAACTTCATGGACATCGTGGACAAATTAGCAGACATGGATATAAAGGTACCTCCAGAACTGCTTAGCATAATGCTTCTCTACAGTTTGCCGACAAATTTTGAGAACTTTAGGATAGCCATTGAATCTCGAGACACCTTGCCAAATCCTGAAGATCTAAAAGTAACGATTTTGGAAGAATACCAAGCAAGGAGCGAAAATGTTCAGCCTGAAAGCACAGAAGCTTATCATGTCAAGAAAAACATACAAAGGTTGTACTGCAAGAGCTGTAAAAAGAAAGGTCACTCTATCGAAACATGTTGGGGCAAGAAGAAAAACACCCATGAAAAAGACAACGGAAGTAAACGCAGTTATAACGTTTGTCTGAGCACCGTGAATTCGGATGCTGCCGAAAATTTCTGGTGTCTAGATAGCGGCTGCTCGTCACACATGTGTGGTGACAAATCCATGTTTTCTACCATGACCCCTGAAAATGGCACCCTTAAGTTAGCATCATGCAAATACACTACTAAAATTCAAGGCAAAGGGAGAGTTACAGTCAGTAGCGATAAAGACATCTACGATTTCAACGACACTCTGTATGTTCCCGATACAACGGTAAACCTTCTATCGGTCGCCAAGATAACGGACAGAGGAAATAAGGTTATTTTTGAAAAGGAAAAAGCCTACGTCGTAGAAAAAACCGGCAAAACGACACTGACTGCTCGAAAGAGAGATGGACTTTACTTCTTTGAATGTGTACAAAAAGAAACTGCAAACTACACACCTAAAAATTACAGTGACATTATGGAATGGCATCGAAAACTTGGCCACATAAACGAAAGAGATTTAAATAAGATGGCTAAAGATAACCTTATGTATGGTTTAAATTTAAATGATGAAGACATGGAAACATGCGAGACCTGCATCAAAGGCAAATTGTCCAGGTTACCGTTCGTAAGACATGATCTATACACAACTGATAGCCTGGAAATAATCCATAGTGACGTTTGTGGACCTTTTGAATGTGATACACTAGCAGGATCAAAGTACTATGTTACTTTTACAGACGACTACAGTCGTTATAGTCACGTCTACTTTATTAAAAGAAAGAGTGACGTGTTCAAAGTTTTCAAAGAATACAAAAATGAAGTTGAGACATTTCATAACAAGAAGATAAAGAATCTGCAGACCGACAATGGTACAGAATACCGAAACAAGGAATTCGATGACTTTCTCAAATCGCATGGCATCCAAAGAAGGTTGACCACAGTTTACACCCCTCAACAAAATGGGATTAGCGAGAGGAAGAACAGAACCTTGCTAGACAAAGCCAGATGTCTGTTAATCGAGGCCAAGGCACCTAAAAAGCTCTGGGCGGAAGCGGTAGCAACCGCAAACTACCTTATAAATCGTAGCCCTTCCAAAGCACTGAACGGCGAGACACCGTTCATGAAATGGCTAGGCCGAATACCATCAGGACATCATCTTTACGTGTATGGCAGGAAAACCTTTGTTTTAAAAAAGAACAAACGAGGGAAACTGACCCAGAATGCAAAAGAAGGAGTATTCATGGGGTACTCAATGACCTCAAAGGCTTACAGAGTGTACATACCCAAAGACGATGATGTAGTGATAAGCAGGGACATAAAAGTCATAGACAAGATGTACTTCGAAGAAGAAAGTCAGAACTATGATAAACTTATTAACGAAAAGGAATACTCTCGACACCCTGAAGAAGAAAATAAAATTAGAGGCTATATAAAAAATAAAAGGGTACAACCAATAGAAATTGAAATAACAGAGAAAGAAAAGGAAAATTCATTGCAGAATTTCAACGAACATGAAGATGGAGTTTCTTCAGTGGAAGAAATAGAGTCTTATGATGATGCATCAGATGTTGTAGAAATACCTGAAAATGGGAGGCCGCAAAGAGACAGGCGTCCGCCCGCGTGGACCAGAGATTTTATACTGGACCAGACTGTTGAAAGTCACCTACTCTCGGAGATAGCCTACATATCCGATAAAAATGAAAATGATGATGAATACTGGCATGATGCTATAAAAGCCGAGATTAAAGCACATGTTAAGAATGGTACCTGGAAAATAGTAAAAAGGAACACTGAAATTAGAGAAGTGGACTACAAAATGGTCCTAAGAAACAAAATAGGACCTGACAACAGAATCACAAACAAAGCCAGACGTGTAGCACGGGGCTTCACTCAGCGACCAGGCGTTGACTACAACGAAACATACGCTCCAGTAGCTAAACTGAGTTCGATAAGATCTGTTGTTGGAATAGCCATGGAAGAAGGCTTAAAATTGAACCAGATGGACGTTACAACGGCGTACCTGAATGGTGAACTAGAGGAAGAGATATTAATGAAATATCCAGACTTTTTAGAAGAATATCTGACTGAAATCATGGTTGAAGAAAGCAAACAAGAAGATTTGACTTTGTACAACAAAACCATGAGTATGCTAAAAGACATAAAAAACAATCCCAAAGGGAAAGCTTGTCATCTCATAAAAGCTTTATATGGACTCAAACAGGCAGGGAGGCAATGGTATAAGAAACTCGACACAGAGTTAAAGAACATAGGTTTCAATGCATCGGAAGCTGACCCATGTTTATACTTACTAGACAAAAGAGGAGTTAAAATCATAATTATTATCTATGTCGATGATTTGTTAATTGCCTATTCGTGTCCGAGAAAGCTCCAAGAAATAAAAGACCTGTTAAATAAGAAATTTGAATTGAAAGACCTAGGAAAACCTAAACGGCTAATAGGGATAGATGTAACCTATAAGGGAGATGAAATTAAACTGAACCAGGAAAAGTTCATAGAAGATACCCTTAAAAAATTCAACATGGAAGAATGCAAGGCCACATCTACACCCATAGAACCAGGTCTTCGACTAGAAAAAGCAGCCCTAGCCCTACAACAATTTAATTGGTACACATGTATCTGGCAGTGGCAACTCGACCCGATATAATGTTTGCCATAAGCTATCTCTCCCAATTTAATGATTGTTATGGAGAAGAGCATTTCAAATGTGCAAAAAGAGTGCTGCGATATTTAAAGGGAACAAAAAGCGTTGGCCTTGTATATAGAAAAACTCACCAAGAATTACATGGTATGGCTGACGCAGATTGGGGCGCATGCAAGCTCGACAGAAAATCTTTTTCGGGTTTTTGTTTTAAATATGCTGGAACGACAATAAGCTGGATGTCGAAAAAGCAAAAGTGTGTAGCACTATCGACTGCCGAAGCGGAATATGTCGCTCTGACCGAAGCTGCAAAGGAGGCTATTCACTTGAAAAGTCTATTTAAAGATCTTGGGGCCAACTATAACAGCATAGTCATATTAAATGACAACCAAGCTGCCCTCAAGTTAAGTCAGAACACAATGGTCACTTCCAAGTCCAAACACATTGACTTAAAAATGCATTTCATAAGAAATTGCATAATGGACGGAGTGATACAGGTCAGGTATCTGCGAACTGAAGATATGGAGGCAGATATCCTAACAAAGGCCCTAGCTGGACCGCGGCTGTTGCAATTGCGGAGCGGCTTAGGACTTTCCTGAGGTCCTGATGACAACGACGATGCCGTGAAGAGGAGTGTGAGTACTGGCCATACAGTACCAAAGACACTGCATGTCTGTCATGGTTTTTACCTTAGTTACTAAATAACAGTCGTGTCAATTAAAAGCATATCTTTGTTCATACGAATGTTTTAATGAATAAATCCCCCACACTTGCGGGCTTTACTTCGTGTCACAATGTTAATGGAATTATCAATGGGAACTGTCTAAATAGTAAAAAGAAACAATAAAAAAGCGGGAGTGTACAGTGCTACTTTCGCAGAGTTTACGTCAACTGACGTGACGGCCATGTTGAACAAATGCAATTAACTGATTGGCTCTGATGGACTTTAACCACATTTGAAAAAAACTGTCTCATGGATCTATCTGACTTAGATAAAATATTATAATTTTGACGGTTTATTTCTCAAGAACCATGCGGATTTATACACAATTGATAAAATAGTATAAAAGCATTTATTTACCCTTTCTTTTGATATCAAAATCTTAAAAATTCTCAGAATTGAATTTATCCGAGTTTGAAGTTAAGCGACACATATCCGTGAAACAATTAGAACCGAAAAGTTTGAATCCTACCTGCGAGTCGAAGTTTTCCTTCACCGCAGCCTTTATTAAATAACTTTATAATCTTAGCATGAAAAATGCAAAAAAATCACAAAAAGAAACTCTTTTTAATTTTAGATTTACGCCAAAGAGTATAGTAATATAATTATATAGAACCTTGAAGTCTAACACCAAGTACAGTCCGATATACAGTATAAGTACCTAATAATTATTATTGCTTAGACCTTGGATAAATGGTCTAAGTATTATAGAGGTCAGTGGGCAGGAAGGGGCTGTGGAGTGCTGCCACAAGTAATATTATTTTATTTACATAGTCGGTGGTAAAGAGGCTTGAGCTTCAGTATGACGAAAGAAAATAATTAGATCAATCGTTAAACAAAGATGAAGCTAATGCCGACTCTAATGTTCTCAATTCTCCTATATTATTATCTTGCAACCGGATATAAATCCAAATTAAAGACGCTTAACCTTACTTTATCTATCTTGTTAAAATCCAATAAATTTTCGTAATAAGATCGCGCCTTCTGGTTAGGTACACCCTTTGACTATCTATCTATAAGGGTGAGAGTCAAAATGGCGGGTGTACCATAACAAATTAAATTATACCAACTACCAAACAAATGTACCTATAACGTACTATTTTGTACTTAGCTCAAAAAAATCTGTACCTCCTTCAGAACGACATTATTTCGAAATTAAAGTACACCCGCCATATTGACGTCAAGATGGCGGGTGTTCTATAATATTTTATTATTTCAGCATAACTTATAAAATGTGATTACACCAAAAAATTGTACCTATAAAGATGTGCGTGTGAACTGAGGGACCACACTGATTTTCCAAAAATAGAAACAGTAGGATTTAGTAGTAGTCTTAAAACAATTGTAGAACAAATCTGGGAATTTGTAAACAAATATATAAAAAACTACAGCCCTTAAAGTGTGGTCCCTCAGTCCTCACACACCATCAGTCAGATCTCGGAAAGTACATGAAATTTTAAGGTATTTTAACTGCAGATATTTAGTAAAGAATTTGTAAAGATATTTACTAAAAAATAGGCCACAAAGCATCAAAGATAAAGAATATATAACGAGTTAACTGTGGTCCCTCACAGCCGCAATTGAAAGATGAAAATATTACGGAAACAAATAAATCAATTGTTTCTTTTTTTACATAAAGTTTTAGTAAGAGTCTCAAAGCAATTTGTAATAAAGAAAAAAATAAAAAAAATCGACTCAATTTGAAGATACCGATACCTAAAAGTGGTCCCTCAATCCTCACATCCACTAACATTTATGCGTGCTCTAGCTGCTAGGTGGGAGGGAAATCAGACAATATAGTGTGCTTAACTTTTAGTAGAAAATTTCTACTAAATAATAGGCATCGTATACTGTGCATTTCTGTCCTTTTAGCTGAAATAATATACATTTTTAAATTCTATGAAAATAGATGGAGTAGTGTGACCACACAATGAAAGAGACTACTATTATACTTCATTAAAATTTATTCTTCTCCCTGACACAGAATATCATGTGTCAAAACAAGACAAAACATATTACAGCTATAAGGAGTTGTTATCTATGACGTTTTATATTTTTATTAATCAGAGGGATAGCATTTAAATATATTTTTAAAAACTCAGTTGACAAGCTGAACAAACAAGCAAACGCTAGGGCCGTGGGGTCCGAGTGCACTTTCCCTCTTTAAGGGTATTGCCAAACGCCTGAACGACGCTTTACGTGAACCAAAGGCTGGCATATACTTTAGTAAAAGAACCAGCATTGCCATTCAACCTGTACCTACCGGCCCATAGATTTGAATATATAGTCAAAGGCTGATAGCGACGGGGAGAAGTTCTTTGACGCCCTTTTTAGGGTTCCGTAGCAAAATGGAAAAAAACTGAACCGTTATGAATTCGTCATGTCTGTCTGTATGTCCGTCTCACAGCCCCTTTTTTGCGAAACCATAAGAACTATAGTGTTGAAACTTGGTAAGTAGATGTTTTTTGTGAACCGCATTAAGATTTTCACACAAAAATAGAGAAAAACAAACTCACAAACGGAAACTCAAAATTTTAATAATAATAAGTATAGTAGTAAATATATAATAATAAGTAATGTGCTTGAATGTCATATAAATTATTTAATAAAATACATAATGGGTTTTATTTAATTTAAGTTATATATTATAATATGGGTGAAAACGTTTGTATGAAAGAGTTTATTTTTTTAAGTTAGTTACCTATTGGTTTGTTAATAATAGGAACTTTAAATATTTATAATTATAATTATCATACCTACTAATTTACTTAAGTGCATAAAATAATATTGTGGAAGTAGTGTTATCGAATCATCATCATCCTAAAAAACAAAAATCATCGTGGGAGAGCTATTTCGGCACGAATGGGCCGGTTCGACCGGAGTGATACCACGGCCTCAGAGAAAACCAAATTTTAATTTGTCGGGTAACCTGTGTCGTTCCTCAGTTCACGTCCTAAGCACTCGTTTGCGGCCCTATCTCATAAAAAAACGAGAATTTAGACTGTAGTTCCAGTATTTTCGGATTCTTTTAAAATGGAACTAGTGATTAAAAAAAATATTGGTAATTCAATGAAGTAAAAATTCAATCTAAAAAAATTTACATAAAACGAACACATAATATTCTATTGCTATTTAATAAATTACTTCTAGTTTGCGTTCGAAAACAGCTCTTGTCAACTTAGTTAATAATAATTACGAGTAGCAAAATAAAACTTCCTTTATCTACCAATATCTATGCACGAGCGTTTTTCTTTTAGCTATGATGATAACATTAATCTAATCGTACAACCTTGTTTTCGTTTTGTCTAATGCTACAATAAATGAAGTATAATAGTAGTCTCTTTCATTGTGTGGTCACACTACTCCATCTATTTTCATAGAATTTAAAAATGTATATTATTTCAGCTAAAAGGACAGAAATGCACAGTTTAAGATGCCTATTATTTAGTAGAAATTTTCTACTAAAAGTTAAGCACACTATATTGTCTGATTTCCCTCCCACCTAGCAGCTAGAGCACGCACAAATGTTAGTGGATGTGAGGATTGAGGGACCACTTTTAGTTATCGGTATCTTCAAATTGAGTCGATTTTTTTTATTTTTTTCTTTATTACAAATTGCTTTGAGACTCTTACTAAAACTTTATGTAAAAAAAGAAACAATTGATTTATTTGTTTCCGTAATATTTTAATCTTTCAATTGCGGCTGTGAGGGACCACAGTTAAGTAGTTATATATTCTTTATCTTTGATGCTTTGTGGCCTATTTTTTAGTAAATATCTTTACAAATTCTTTACTAAATATCTGCAGTTAAAATACCTTAAAATTTCATGTACTTTCCGAGATCTGACTGATGGTGTGTGAGGACTGAGGGACCACACTTTAAGGGCTGTAGTTTTTTATATATTTGTTTACAAATTCCCAGATTTGTTCTACAATTGTTTTAAGACTACTACTAAATCCTACTATTTCTATTTTTGGAAAATCAGTGTGGTCCCTCAGTTCACACGCACATCCTATAAAGTACCTCAAGTAAATAGAAACACATACTTGATCAGTGGGATAGTTCCTGAGAAATAAAACAACTGTGTCTTGTGTTTACGGAAACACGATAATTATCATGATATATTGATATAGTTATTTATACATTTATGTTTTATGGATATTTATTAATTACGAATTAAATGCACACGAATAATTATTATATTAATAAGCTACTAGTAACCGTCCGCAACTAGCTTCGTAAATGCACATAAGCACATTCATGATAAAGTATGTTGCGGGTAGTTGATAAACAATTTGCAATTTGCACTCTGTTTCCTGATTCATCATACGAGCTTCATAGTTTACAATACGCAGATAACTTTATTTTCATTAATATAATTTTCGTTGCAATCATATAGAATTAATCACTATGAAACGCGGAAAAAAAATGTTGTTGAATTAAACGAACAGAAAAAAGTATTTTGTAAGTGAAAATGTTGTTTGTATTAAACAACATTTCCCATCGTTTCATGATTTTCAAAAATGTCTAGTGAACTTCAACGACAAATATCGCTTATAGCACTTTATTTATCGATTAAAAGCAATTTTGAATACTTTTTGTGGTGTCAAGCCTACATGGAAAATGGAAAGCTAATGGTACTAGCGCTGTTTGATTTCAGTAACGCTTTCAATACTGTTGACTTTGACATTTTGCTTGCCATACTCAGCTCTCTTAACATATCTCCAACGGTAATTGATTGGTTTCATAGTTATCTGACTGGTCACCGGCAACGTAATCGTATTGAAGATAAATTCTCTTCGTGGTGCGATACAGCAGCTGTTGTACCTCAGGGTGGCGTGTTATCCCCATTACTCTTCGCAATATTCATTAACGCAATTTCTAATCAACTTCTTTCCTCCTACCACCTTTATGCAGATGACCTTCAGATCTATGCACAAGCTCCGCTGGAAGAGTTGTCAATGGCTATCAATAATATTAATAAAGATCTTGCAGAAATATCGAAGTGGAGCAAATATCACGGACTGACAGTTAACCCATCAAAGCCGCAAGTTCTATTTGAAGGCATTACATTACCATTTAGTGATAAGGTCGAGAACTTGGGTATATAAATTGACAAAACCAAGAAACCAGTCGCCGCTTGTTTGCGTCAGCGGGATCCTCGAGACGACTCCGTAACTTCCTTCCAACTGCCACTAAGATTGCGCTTGCACAATCTCTTCTCCTGCCTATCCTTGGCTATGCCGATGTCAGCTATCTAGATCTCACATAGGACCAACTCGATAAGTTTGAGCGCGTTCAAAATTTTTGTATCAGATTTATATTTGGCTTACGCAAATATGATCATGTGTCAGAATTTCGCGCTAAACTCAATTGGCTTCCAATACGCCTTCGACGGAATGCTCATTTACTCTCATTACTTTACTGTATTCTCTTTACTTCTTTCTTCTTACCTTTAAGAACGTTTTGAGTTCGTCTGGGACACACATTCGCGATCCTTACGGTCATCGGAGAATTTAAAGCTAAAGATGCCCATGCACTCCACAAAATTTTACGATACTTCTTTTACAGTTCAGGCTATTCGCCTGTGGAATGTACTGCCGGTGTCTGTAAGACGTGCACAAACTCTGGCAACATTTAAGAAGATGGTGAAAGAATGCTATCTAAATTCCTAAATTAATTTACCATGTTTTTGTATATAAGTATCATGTTCTAAATTTGTATTTATTGTATAATATTTAGTATATGTATGTATGTATGGTAGGTACCTACATATATAGACATATATTTAATAAAACCAATATTATATAATTTAGTTTAGAAACTTATGCATATTTCTATGTACTATTATATACACCACCAATTATTGCCCGTTTCTTCTTCTTACATAATCTGTGTCCATCCAATGGTTGTCTGTAAGAAATTGCTTTTAGCAATAAGACCGCCAATTGTACCTACTAAGCAATAAACATGATAACCATATCTCTCTGTAATCTTTTTGGTGTACTATAAAGAGTATTCTATCTATCTATCATACTTTATCATGAATGTGCTTATGTGCATTTACGAAGCTAGTTGCGGACGGTTGCTAGTAACTTATTAATATAATAATTATTCGTGTGCATTTAATTCGTAATTAATAAATATCCATAAAACATAAATGTATAAATAACTATATCAATATATCATGATAATGATCGTGTTTCCTTATACACAAGACACGGTTGTTTTATTTCTCAGGAACTATCCCACTGATCAAGTATGTGTTTCTATTCATTCGAGGTACGTTATAGGTACAATTTTTTGGTGTAATCACATTTTATAAGTTATGCTTATATAATAAAATATTATAGAACACCCGCCATCTTGACGTCAATATGGCGGGTGTACTTTAATTTCGAAATAATTTCGTAATGAAGGAGGTACAGATTTTTTTGAGCTAAGTACAAAATAGTACGTTATAGGTACATTTGTTTGGTAGTTGGTATAATTTAATTTGTTATGGTACACCCGCCATTTTGACTCTCACCTATAAGGACCCGCCTCTCATGATCCTTCCCCTCTGTCAAGGTAGTGGATTAAAAAATCTAACGCGTTTATCAAAACTGTTTCCGAAATCGATTTTTCATTAACAGAATCGTTTCCGCTCAGTAAGGTCATCATAAATGCTCCGTGTAAATACCGATATACGTGCAGTTAATGTATGCAAAAAAAATATCTAATATCTTATTTAGATAAAGATGGAGTTATTTTCCGTATGTAAGTATTAAAGTTCATTTATTTCTATTTAAATCACATAATACAATTTATTAATAAAGATCGAGGACGTTACCGATTCAATAATCGAGTATAAAATAATCGTTTAGTTCAAGCATGCACTCCCCACGAGACTACCCGCACTCCCCACGAGACTATCCGCACTCCCCACGAGACTAGCAAATTTTTTTTACTAACAATATCAGCCTTCTACTGATACACGTAAGATTTAAATTTGAAATATCCATGAAAATGTCATTTTTTTATTTCAATTATATATCATCCAATAGGATGTCACCATTTCTGATTTCCAATTATAGGTCTTAATGCAGAATTACCGTTTTTTAGCAATTATAGGGCTTATATATATTATTACATAATGCATAAAACTCGAATTTTAAAAAGTGTAGCGAGACTATGTCCCTCTTTTGTTTTGTCATTTTAATTAATGATGTGATAGTGTTTGTTTACGATTTCGAATCGATATCGATATTATTTTCGTGTTCAATGTAAGACCAAATTATAATAATTGCTAAAGATCACTAAAGATGAATATCATGAATTTATGATATCACTATATTTTAATAAAATAACATTTTTGGAAATGACGTAACTAAGATTATTGATTATTTTTGATATCCAGTGTTAGATATTTTATTTGTTACTTTTTCAGATCTACAAAAGACCTTCATTTAAAATGATTTAGGTGTGATTGATAAATAATAGCTTAAGCCGTTGCGGATAAATTTGTTGACAAAAGAATTTATAAATTAACATATTTAAATCGTATTTCAAAAATCATTGAAAATGATTTCTAAGATACGGTATGGTTAGAAGGTCTGGGGTTTCTTTTACCGCTTAGGTGGAAAACCAGCACATGTCCCGCCTGATGGTAAGTGTATATATAGTGTTAATGTACCCTATTATATGAACGCTTGCAACACCTGGGGTATCACTCGCCCGTTGCCGAACCTGTAAAAATTTTTTCACACCCGGTAGACAACCCACAACACCGGTACCCCCACTGCCAACATAACGCTTCCTCGCGGAGCTCTAGCGATCTTGCAGCACAAGGAAGGAACACAACATAGTACAGTCACAGATAATAGAATACAGTACATTATTTTCTTTTTTCGATATCCGGCTCAAAGAAATAACGAGAGTACGGAACACGACATACCATCACGTCTTTATTCCCCGAAGGGTTAGACAGATGCGTACTTAGGGGGTGAGCCTATTGCCATTAATCGGGCATCAACCCTTAATTTTATAGAAAAACTCCAATAACACATTGCTCGACCGGGGAATCGAACCCAGGACCTCTAGCGTAGCGCTTCTGTTCATATTAACGCGCGACATAATGAACAAAATCGTATTTACTCCTACTTATATCTCGTGGGAAACCAAATGCTCTGTCTAGTGTTATTCCTAATATATCAGCCTGGCAAAGAAAAGAAAAAATCAAAATGAAAGAATCAAACTAATTGGTATCAAAGTATTTGTAACATAACGTCCCCAATATCCGCTCTATCTATACTAATATTATAAAGAGGAAAGATTTGTATGTATCAATGTATGTAACAAATAAACTCAAAAACTACTAGGCCGATTACGAAAATTATTTCACCTTTTGAATGCTACATTATTCAAGATTAACATAGGCTATAGAATATGTATTTCGAAAAGTTTGCGATTTCTCTCACCCGTGCGTTTATTTTCCAATTACATAGTATGTTACACCTATTTATCTATACCTAAACAGTTCCTTTGTTTCGTATTTCATTAGCATGCAATGAGAGCATTGCATTGAAAATAATTATGACGCAAGATATTAAAAAGGTGTGTATGGATGATTTTAATTTTGCAAATAAATAATTACATATAAAAATAATTTGTAATGTTGTTACGTTTTTCTCTATTCTTCCTAAAATAATCTATCGATATAAAATATCGACATAGTAGCTTCCAATTATTTTTATTGTATTATACGTTCGTATTGTCGTCAATTCTTGTATGTTGACGTATTTGACCTCTATGTGTGCGTAAATTGTGTTAGTGGTGAAGAATTTAATATGTGTGAGTTCGTGGCGATACAAAATGATTTTGAGTATGTGTGCAGCAATGTCTATGTAGTGTTTCCTCCCCCCGCACCAAAAGTGACAGACTTTTTTGTTCATAGAATTAAGCGCGTCACTTGTCCAGGGATAGATAGTCAAAGGGTACACCAGACGCTATGACCTCTAAGCCACAGCGTGTCCTACCTGCCAAGTCGAAATTGCCAAGGTTGAGAGGCAAATTAACTTGCTATCAATAGATGTTACTGACGTCACCTATGTGACGTTCATAATGTGAAGGCAAATTTCGACATTACAGGCTCGCTTGTCTTGTGTAAAAAATGAGTGACTGGTCAAATGAACACGTCTTGAACTTCCTGGAATGTTACCAGGCAGAGCCATGCATTAGGGACTCGCTCGGGAAACCAACTAAAGCCAAATGTAATGGCTGATATCGATCAAGTCCGTCATGATTGCCTCTTCAGAACATACTAAATTACTAACTCACTCACCACTAGTCAATCGCAAGCGTGTGGATGGCAATGTTTGATTCCCAAAATCAAGCCAAACGTTTGTAGAAGTTTGGAGTTTGCGGTAAGTGCCAAATGTGCGGAGTTGCGGACGTGGCATTAGATTTCAAGTTCTCAAAATATTACTATACTATTACTATTTAGACTCTTTGCAAGCTAAAAATAAAAAGACTAGTTATCAAGTAAATTTTAAAATAAAAATATGTCAGTTCAATAGTGAAATTATTGACTTGTCAAATGTCAATTTCGATTTCGAGTTTCGACAGAAAAACGGGAACGAAACGAACGAGGTAAAAAATTCATAACTAATTACTTAAGATTAATTAACGGTTTATACTTGTCTGCCTGCTTACGTCATTTTTGGAAATATCTATTACTTGCTGTTCTGATAACTCACTATCTTATTTGGTCGATATTGTAATACCCTGTGTAGATTCAACCTCCATTGTCCATTTTTTCTAGCCACATCCTCAATTTATTGCGGCACATGTTTCGCTCGAGTACCGACAAAAAATTAATAGTTTCGACGCTAAGTGCATTTACCTTTGGTTACCGCATTTTCCTCAGGTTCAGTCTGGCTAACATAATCCACGAAAATTGGATGCTAATAAGACACCACAACAATTTACATTGTCCATACAATATTTTGCGTTTCGAATACAACATATTTGGTTAAGCAGTGGTTGGTACAAGTAAAGATGGCAGAGCCGGCGACACTTGAACCAGAGCTGCATAACAGAATAACCCGGTATCTCCATACTGGCAATGAGGTCCCTAAGTACTTTCCTGGGTGCTGGACCACTCATAAGTATTTTGAAGTAGACAAGCTCACTGCCTTGAATGAGGCTTCCGAATTGCATCAGGGTAATGTTGAAATTGTCAACATAATTTTAAAGGTAAATAATACAGATACTAAGTACTTAACACATTATGTTATTGTTATCATACCATCACACCTGTGTTCCCGAAAGGTTAGGCAGAGGTCTATCAATGTACATCAACATTTCACTGGTATGATTTGGTTTTGTGTAATAGGGGGCTAGCCTAGTGCCATTAGGCGGGCAGAAATCTTAAACTCCCATGTAAATTAAATGGAAACAAAATATGTCTTGAAATGAAACAAGCTTCCATCTATTAGCAAAATGCACAATGTATGCGCTACTTAGATGGGAAATACTAGGAACTGATGAGATAAATGAAGAACAGCGAGCAGAACTCTCCATCGGACAACTGGTGGGCTTCTGCAAGGCTAGGGGAAGATTTGCAACATCAAGGGATCCACCAAAAATGGGGGACTGGGCGAAATAATCCCAACATGTGCCCGCCTGGTGCCTGCCGGCGTCCCCAAATTATAAATAGAAATAATAGAATAGAATGTCTTGAAAAAGTTCAATGACCCTCCATCTACATTAATTAATTTTCATATAATAATTGTTGATACTAGTAACAACATGATAATGTTATTTCTTGATATGTATACATTTTAAATGATGACTGGGAAAAATACTACAATATTGGTAACAGAGTTTTCAGTAGATGCATTATTTATGAGCATTTCTAGGCCATTTTCATGTCACTCAGACAGCTTGAAATCTGAAATATTACTTTTAGGCATGCAAGGATGGGTGGTACACACGATTTGAGACTATAGCTTTTGCATTGGCCAAATGTCTATTACTTGGAAATTGTGCCGTAAAAGAAGCAGCATACAAAGCAGCAGTGGAAGTATGTGTCACTCCGGAACAGATGATGCTCTTTAACAAATACACACGGCTATTGAAAACTGGTAGGTACAGATTTATCTCATACTGTAGACCAGTGTTTCTTAACCTGTGATCTACTGACCCCTGGGGGACCATAAGTATATGCATGGGGGTCTGCAGTCTTATCTATGGAACATTTAATAATATCAAATATATGAACAGTAATTTGTTTTTGTAATAATACTAAATTTTGTACCATTTATTTGATTTTGTTGTTGTCCAAAATTATATTGCTGTATTTTTAGGAGGGTCCTTAAAATTGTGCATGATTTTCTAGGGGTCTCTGTACTGAAAAAGGGTAAAAAACACTGATCTAGATGATTTTAATTTTTTTGTGATGTAGGTACATACCTTTATTTTCGATTTTTCCATTATCCACCATAATGGAAAAATCGAAAATTAATTGACAGTCAAATATCAAGAATGTCATAATTATCGAATGCAAGTAAATTGATAAATTGACAAATATAGATATTGATGCTGTTGTTACTGCTGCTGTTGTATGTGAAAGTTTAAGGCTAATTTTGATGGCAGGTAATGGCCGAGGTTGGTGTAATAGTGTCCGGGAGTGGTACACTACCAAGGACACAATGGAGCTTGTTAAGGAAATGACCCGAGTGCGCGCGCGTCATGGAAGATCTCACAAAACTCTTCTACGAAAGTCCCATGTGAAAATACCTGCAGATGATTATGGTAAGAATAGGATTCATTTTTTATAACAAACATCTTAATTTTATATTTGTATAGGCTAATGTTTCCAACCTCTAACATCCAGCCCCAATAACAAATCTGTTGATAGATTTGCTTTTTAGAGGTAGGATTTTGATATTACTTGTTGGGATCTTACGCCTGCATACTTGTGGTTACAATTGATTTTTGCTCAGTGCAGTATTGAAACATTCGTAGGATGGCATGATTATTTCTAGAGGTGGGACTTGCGACTATAATGTGTAGTGCTGTCTCATTTTATGAACATAAAAATGACATCATTTTAAAGTAACAATATTTAAACTATTGACACACTGTATTTCAAGTCAGTAGAAGGGCTAAAACAGCTAATAAACGGATAATTAGATTTTCTCCAGATTCATGAAAGAGCAAAGTAAGATTTGAAAATTAATTTCTTAACTTAATATGATGGTTGAAGGATTGAGATTAATATTGTTTATAATAATAATAGATGTTTGACATCTTTTATAACTGTCCCTCTTTTCAATGGCACACATTAATTTACTCCATAGCAAGCTTAAGAATTATTGAATATTTCTTAGTTTACATAAGCCAGTAACCCATGACGGGATCCACCAAAATGGGGAAAATCCCAAAATAATCCCAACATGAGGACTGATCGCCCGCCTGGTGCCTGCCGGCGTCCCCGAATTATAAATAGAATAGAATAGTTTACATAACAATCAGGTATTAATCCTAACCCTACGTGTATACAGGCAGATGATAATGCAAATCAAATTGCAATATTTTTATTTAAAATCCACATGTATGTTTATCTAAATATAACGCGATAAAATCAAAAAGTTTCAGTGGTTTTATTCAAACGTATGTCTTTCCAATATTCGCGTACATCTCAGAAATCAATATAAAAACAATTAGTACCTATATGCCATAGAAATATGGCATCAATCTTACAAATACATATAATTGATTTCAGCTCGCGATGCATTAGTGAAGTATGCGATCTATGGCTTTAAGCGCGCCAAACAACTACTTGGCGAGAAGCCAGAAACAAAAGCAGTATTTGATTATATTCAGAAAGTAGAGGACATGCGACACTGCGAAGACCCTGAGGCTGCGGCGGCATTAGCCACTCAGAACCAATTTACTATTGATCATGTACCTGGCCATTTGCTGACTTCACAGCCAGTAAGTATTCAGCTACCTGAAGAACGACAAATAACCGAATATTAAAAAGAAACGATGCTACCCAAACTAGGAAATTCTCCCATACACAAACCCCCAGATCCGGAACAACTACCTATAGATCATAAAAATATTTGCGGCGCAATTAGTTAAAAAATATTAAAACATGGACTTGTAAAAGTGTCTTTAAAAGATCTATTTACAGAAATAAATATCATTTATCATTTGCTAGAAAATGTATTTGTTAGAAAATGATGTTGCCTATACATACACGAAAAAAAAATTGTGTAGCTACCTATGTTATGTTTTAAATCCTAAATCTTCTTCTATCTCTTCAAAATCCTATTATAAGTCTCTGAAACTTTAATGTAATAAATTATGGTTGGCAGTGTTCTTTCTACATAAGTATGAAGGGGCCTAAAGTAGAGATGGATGGATTGTGCTCAGGCCAATATGACGGAAAATAGAGAGAATTATGAGGTGACAGCTGACGGAGATGAATGGCAGTAAAGGCCATGCAAAGGATGATGATTTTTTTCTACTTCTTTCGATCTTTTTAATTGTGTTTTGACGGTGCTCCGGTGCTCGACCGGAGTGATATAACGGCCTCATAGAAAACCGGCGTGAAACAAGACTTACGTTGTGTTTCGCCAAGTGAGTGAGAATACCGGAGACCCAAACCCTTTTAAAAGGCGGGCTCCTCTAATGATGCGGGTATCCATGGGCGGCGGTAATCGCTTACAATCAGGTGATCCGCCACATATTCCATAAAAAAAAAATTCGGTGTTTGTATTGATTTATACTCGAAAACAGGTGTGGAATGCAGTCCTGCCTCAGTTCACTTTGGAACAGCTGTTATATCACATCCAGCGCATCCACAATATGGGCTTCCTGACCAATACATCTACAACCACTGCAATCCTGGTGTCTCTACTCAATAACCAGGACATCATCAAGAAGTCTAAGGTGACACCACTAGCTGTCTACATCGCATTGTGCAACTATTCCAAGAAATCCAAGTATGTATTATTACCCATTCTCAAATTTAGAGTAACACTTGCAAAAGGCTTTTAGTCTACCTGGACTAGTTTTTTTGACATGATAAAATGGCAGAGATGAGTATTTTATCATGTCAAAAAAACTTCGAGATTGTTAACTTTTGACAGTTTTGTCTATGAAATCTGTCAGTCTTTGTGTCAATGCCATTAGGTCATCTAGAAGTATTTAGCAGCCTGCCTACAACCTAAGGACTAATGTACCATATTTCGTATAAATAATTATCTATACTTATTAATTATTTTAAACCAACGGCCCGCCCCGGCTTCGCACGGGTGAAGAAATCCGTAACTTTTTTCAAAATATTCCATAGCCTATGTTAATCTGGAATAATGTAGCATTCAAATGGTGTAAGAATTTATGAAACCGGCCCAGTAGTT
The DNA here is from genome assembly GCA_947256265.1 of Acronicta leporina. Taxonomy (NCBI): domain Eukaryota; kingdom Metazoa; phylum Arthropoda; class Insecta; order Lepidoptera; family Noctuidae; genus Acronicta; species Acronicta leporina. The sequence goes on from OX366514.1 coordinate 5,090,413, forward strand.
TTTGAGTTTATTCGTTAGATACATTGAAAACTTTCCTCTTTATAATGTTAGTATAGATTGTCTTAAAACTAATAATACAATGAAAAGCTCTCATGCTTTGTTAAGTATAATGATTTAACCTCAATACTCATTGACCAATACAATACACTGCACCTTACCACCCTTTATTTTGTTAGACCAATGAAGTACGACAAAGCAAAAGTGGCGTCTGAGAGAGAAGCTCGTCGCCGCACGCGTCAGACGTTTGACAGCAAGACTGGACTGTGGCACTGGAACACAACCAAGCGTCACCCAAAGGAAATCAAGTCCTTGGGTTAGTACAATAAAATAGTGGAAAGATTAATATTTTTTAAATCCATTTGGAAGTGGTTTTGTATTTATTTTTAAATGATGATTATTATCGAATATTTATCTCAAGAAATCTGCAAGAATGTGTGTATTATGTGGCAAAATATATTGACACTATCCAATTTTCTTACAATACTATATTAATTCTGACAGTGCTGGTGCTCGTAATTTTTATGATGATATAAATAAAAATTGGAATTGTGACCTAAATGTAAGTCTTACAATCCCATCCTTTTATATTTTGAAATCCTGCGATTCATTCATTGTTTTAAACTAGTGATTCCCAAACTTTTTTGACCAGTTGGACCACTGATTTAATTGTTGTTAGCAGGACCACAATGGTTAAGTAAAATTAAATGTGTCAATCTGAAATTAACCTTTAATCAGAACTTTTTAACATAAGCATTTTTTTAAGATCGTTTGTCGACCATATTTTAGGTATTGTCGACCATTAGTGGTCCGCGGACCACTGGTTTGGAACTACGGCTGTAAACAGTATAGACTTGTAACAGAACCTTAAACATATTTAAAAACTCCATGGTTGTTGTGATCTCAACAGGTATTGACCTGCCGCCAAACCCGGCCGTCGTGATTGCACTCAAGAAGCTGATCGATCTGACCTGGGAGTTGACACCTCCTACCAATGTGCGGTACATGATCACTATGGATATGAGACACCACATGTTCAAAGGTTAGATTCATTTAATATCACTATACTATATATCATAACATACCATCACGCCTGTATTCCCCTAAGGGTAAGTAAGGCAGAGGCATACTAATATACACCAACAGTTCGCCGGTATATAATATATAAGAAAAAACTACATCAGTATTAGTAAGTAACATTATGAGTTGGGCTGAAAACAGGGCCGTAGTCAGGGCGATTGTGGGTTGAACTAAAAGCTAGTTTAGATCTGTTACTTATACTCTCTGGTCAAGAGCTGGAACCCACCCTGGAATGACTTCTTGTTAGGCCCAGAGCCCTTGGAACACATCCTCCTACTCCCTCTTTCTGGCTACAGCCTTGATTTCACACAAGACGGAACTGTATTGTATTACTAGTATGTTGCATAATATTTAAATACAATGTTTCAAAGTAAGGGCCACTTGCACCAACTTCTTAAACATATTTAAATTGTATTTAAACACAATTTTTCATAGAAATTTCGTGTTTAAATACAATTTAAACACATTTAAAAGTTGGTGCAAGTGGGCCTAAGTTTATAGTAGATATTTATACACGCAGACAGTTGGTATTTTTCCCCTTTGTGATTTTGATGAAAACTTTGTAACAATATATAACCTATTTATCTGTGTGACATGGCTCGTTATGTTGTGTTGATGACTCTGATTAGTGGTCGTGAGCGCGACTGCTACTCCTAGGTCCTGGGTTCGATTCCCAGGTCGAGCAGTGTTATTGGGTTTTTCTATGAAATTCTCAGTAAGAGCTCGGAGTTTGGGATTTGTGCCTGGTTAATGGCAATACGCTCGAACTGTGTACCTAAACATACAGGTGTACATTAGTACGCCTCTGCCTAACCCTTCGCGGAATACAGGCGTTTTGGTAAGATGAGTTCATTCAATGGACAGTATGCAAAGAAATGCTCATTACACTTATTTTATTATTACATAAGTACTTTAAATAAATAGGTCGTCAATTCTGCAAGAGTATGTCAGCAAATAAGAAGACCAAGAAACCGGTCGAAAAGCCTGCGCCGGGCGGCGGCGGCGACGCTGATACTGAGAAGCCGAGTAAGAAGAAACTCCTGGCCGAGTGCTTCTACAACAACAACGTCACTCCGGGACATGCGGGTAAGGCTAATTTTTTTCTTTTCTTGGATACCTATATCAATGTGACCTTCAGTTTTTGTACACTTCTGGGCTTTGAGTCACCTATTATACAATAAGGCTGACATTAATTTTTCTTAATCGTTTCTCCACTCAACGATTTTCCCCTGTATCGTGGGATCGTTTACAAACAATAATTCTCACATACACAAACACCCAGACCTGGAACAAATAGTTGCTTCGTCTGGAGATCGAACCCACTATACGTGGCCCATAAACCGATCTCTCAGCCGTTACGCCAAACGTGTCGTCACGTTTGTTATATGTGGCGATGGTAGCTAGCCAGCCAGGTCATGAGATCCTATAGGCTAGGATTCGTTAACTTTTCAATACGCGTATCTTCACTAGCTTCGGTGGAAGAAGTTATGTGGTCTTTGCCATCTTCAAGGACAGAACTAGTAACGTAACGTAGTAAATATCAGTTGAACGTTAGTGTTCTTTATACTTCGTCTTTTAATTTTATTCAGTGACTTGATAGTTCGAAGAGTAATAATGATACCACACTACAACTAATAGTGTTGGGGTTCTAGTGTCACAGTATTAGTTACCATACTCCTCCGAAACGGCTTTTTATGAACTTCTAAATGCATATTCAGTAGGTCTGAGAATCGGCTACTATCTATTTTTCTATTTCTTTTAAGTGATAAGGGTTGTCCACCCCTAACATTATATTAAATGTAAGGTTATTTTTCAGCGATAGTCCTAGCTCTACATATTCTGAAGCGCGAGAAGAAAGTGAACTTAGCAGTGTTCACTGAAGATGGCATTGAACTTATCACCATCGAGCGCAACTTTAGCAGCATGGAAGACGCTGAATACGTGTTTAGGGTAAGTGGGTAAATCTTCTCAAAATATAAACATTGTGCAAATTTTTTCAATAAAAATAATCGTGTATGACATTTTAAAATGGCAGTTATTTTGTTCTGAACATTAAACGAAATAGTTAACCTATATTCGTCCACTGCTGGACGTATTCCTCTCCTAATGAGCACCATAGAGCGGTCTTTGGTATTCCTCTTCCAGTTGTTGCCATAAGCAAGTCGTCACTCTATTCTCTACTCACGTCTATTTTTTCTATGACGAATGGTTATATCGATCAACTAAAGAATTGAAATAAAACTACTTGTATTACGATTTTATCGCAATGTATGGATATTGTTTAATTCCCGACGTTTCGGATCCCTTACAGCATCCATGGTCACGGGTAGACAGAGGTGTTGGACGTCTTAATGTTAACATAATTTTAATAAGAATGTGAAGGCAAATTTCGACATGGCAGGTAGGACTCGCGGTGGCTTAGTGGTCATAGCGTCTGGTGTATCAAACCAGAAGACGTAGGTTCGAATCCTGCCTGCGAGTCGAATTTTTCCTCCACTAAAATAACTTTAGCATGAAAAATGCAAATAAATCACATAAAAAAAGATAATTTTAATTATAAAATTAAAAAGTCCTTTTCTTTCAATATCTAATATTTGCAGAGTCAGAAACCAGTAAACTAAAATGGTTTAACCCCATGTCATCATTTAGTAAATAGATCTATTTTCTAAGTACACTTCACATTACAGAAAGCGAACTTAGGCCGTGTGCAGCTAGACGCGCCGATCGTGTGGGCCACCCAGAACAAGCAGAAGTTTGACGTGTTCATCAACATGGTGGACCGTACTACCCGCTACATGGAGCTGGAGCAGGCGCAGCGCGGCGGGCGCGGCCCCGCCGGACGGTACGGGCCGCCGCCGCCGCCGCTCAAGGACATCCCTGACCACTGCCCGGTGCGAGCTCTGGAGCGATACAGGCAAACCGTCGGTGTTCACGACGCTCGGTACGGCGAAATAACATATAATATTTTATTATTATTTAAATGCCTCATTAGCCTTGTGGTCCTGAGTGCGACTGCTATGCTAGAGGTCTTGGGTTCGATTCCCAGGTCGAGCTGTGTTATGGGAGGAGTTTGGAATTTGTGCCCGGTTAATGGCAATAGGCTCGCCCCCTATTACATAGGACCTAAACATACCGGCGAACTGTGGGTGTACGCCTCTGCCTAACCCTTCAAAGAATACAGGCGTGATGTTATGTTATGTTGTTATTATTATTTACTACTAGCGGACCCGACAGACGTTGTCCTGCAAGATATACCAAGCGATTAGGATATCAAACAAAGTAACGATTCAGCAGTTTACTTGCAGTATAGATAAATACCCTACATACCGACTGCAGCGCCATCTTATTATGTCCGGGCTTATTTGTGAATCTAAACCATCCTTGAATCCACTTGAACACACAAAAAATTAATTCAAGTCTGTCCAGCCGTTTAGGAGTTCACTATCAACACACGTACTGAAAAATTATATAGATAAAGATAATATCACTGCAACCGCAATCAGTCTATTTGTGATCACCACTCGTTTCGTTAGAGTTCACCACTGCTATTATTGTGAACTGCAGGATTTTCCTAGGGGTCGGCTACTTTATTTCATCCGGGCTTAAGGTGTCTTTCCCTAGAAGAGCACTATATTTAGTCTTAGTGATTCAAATTCCCCAAGTTGGTGAAATAGCGTTTCATCAGCCTCTTCACAGGTCAACAGGTTTGCGTATCGCTCAACCTCATGTTGAACATGTGCTTGTTTATGCAAGAAAATTCTGTTAACGCAATAACTTACTATCCATATTGTTATGCCATCTAGTCTCTATCTATACTAATATATAAAGCTGAAGAGTTTGTTTGCTTGAACGCGCTAATCTCAGGAACTACTGGTCCGATTTGAAAAATTCTTTCAGTGTTAGATAGCCCTTTTATTGAGGAAGGAAGAATTCCACGCGGACGAAGTCGCGGACGTGAGCTAGTATAGAATAAAAGGTAGTGTAGTCTGAAGAACAAATTAAGTACCGTGTTATAGACAATAGACAATGCAAAATATTTTGATTTGGTCTCCGGAGGTTATTACGAATGTTTGCTGACAAGTACCTAAATATGGTAATAGACAAAATACGATGCTGGTTTTAGGCGAGAAAAGGTAAAGTGCACATTGTCGATTTTATACTATTTTTCAAAACTTTTCAAAACCGAAGTTTAATATGTAATTATGGTGGATAATTAACCATTAAGTGTTCGTGAACGTGTGAGAGTGTAGGCAAATGATGAAAATTGAAAATCGTGACTTTTTGGGTTCACTCCTAAACTCCATCGAAGCCTCAAAGTTTCTACCGTTTTATTGGGGCAACTGAACAACTTATACTTGACACTGGCGAACACAAAAAGTGTTCGCCAGTGTACAATCCAGTAATACAATCCCATGATGGGAAATATTACTTGATTACTCTATTATTTGACACTGGCAAATACACAAAAAGTGAGCGCCGTAATAAAAAAAGAAAAATACGATGCTGGCCCTACTTGTTGCAGGTTGATAGTAATGAGCCTGGCGTCCCACAAGGTGTGCTCGACGGACGGCAGCCACGAGGGCGTGCTGGACATCGTGGGCATCGACGAACACGTGCCCAAACTCATCGATGCCTTCGCGCTCGGTCAGTTCAAGTGAGATAAATTTTAAAATCACTCACACAATCTCTTCGCAAAAACTCTGTCAATTTTAAAACGACCACGAGGTCCTATTCGAGCGAAAGTGACCTTGTACCTCAGTATTTACAATAAAATTTATGTAAATTATTACCACGATGTGTTCCGTAACTAATACGAAGTGTTGATGAACGGAACGGATATTTCTTAAAAAATCTGAATGTAATTCTGATTACCTAGAGATGTTTACTGTACTTGCATGTTTGTTAGTGTTTAACTTTGTTTGTAATTGCTTACGTGGTAGATAAGGGACAGTGTTATGTATAAGTACTGTTCATCTTAACCCTGATTTTGGATCTCTGCTTATGAATAATTTATAGGAACACACGGTTTTATTTTTAAGCTAAGTAACCTGTAATGTACAGTAGCGGAATGAAAAGATTGGTCACATAACCGAATTTTGTTTGTACGAGTACATGAAACAGTACTGCCAACATTTAATAAATGTTAGTATAGTTTGATAAAACTGCAAAGTTTTATTGACAGGATATTATTATTATTATACATTTATGGTTTTATAAAATACAAAGTTGATAAAAAATATGATATAATTTGAGTGAATTTAAACTTAGTTCTCGAACAGTGAAAAATAATTAATTATTTAAATTCTCCAAATAAATATTTTGTCTATGGTGTCATACTTTGAAAATTAAAGAAACTTTTCATTCCGCTTGTCTACTTTACAGTTCATAAATTCAACCTAAATTATAACATCTTCCAGATTAGGTGTCCTAGTAACAGGAAACAGTTACAGCTGTATTAATTTTGATTACGTTATTGGTTATAGCATTTTTGCTTACACATGTTAGCTGTTAAGTTTATATTGACGCAGGTGTTGCTTCTTAGTGTTGACAATGTTATTATTTAATTCGACTTAGCTTTATACCTTTTTAGAAGGAAATAGCTTCCTGGCTTTATTTTATCTATAACATCATGATTGTCATTCATGAATAATACATTATTTTTCGATATCAACATCTAAAACTTTTGTCTGGTAGTGGAACAAATACTTTATCGAACGTTTTTACATTCGTAATATATTTATTCTCATTATGAAATGTGTACTTTAGATATTGTTAAGCTTAATATGTGTAGTTTAAATATTTGTAACAGGGTCTTTTTGGTTAATCAAAAATTGGCATCTGGCGCTCGCTACAATATTATACATTTCGTGTTCAGTGTTCACCTATACAATACTTAGTAACGGGGGTCAAATGGTGGTAATAAGAGGAATTTTCTTTTATTTGAAACTTATAAAAGAGTGGTTTTCTCACGCCGACTGTCTGTATTCACCTCCGGCATAGTTTTGAACGCCAGTACTTCTTAAGTTGTTGTGTTAAAAAAATTATTTATTACTGTTCGACTATCTACACCTAGTGAGGTTGTGCGTTACAAACGTCTTTGTATTTGCCAAAGTAATTATGCATTTGTAATTTTATTCAAAGAGTACTGGCTCGCTAACGTAAATAATTAGCAAATAGAAAATAATTATGATAGCATATCTTGGTAATATAGAAAATAATGAAATCAGATACATGCTCATGGTTTGTTTAGTGAAATATTTCGACGGGTACAAAGTAAAAAGTACTGCAATTTTGCGATTTTCTGATTATTGCAGTAACTTACTCAAAATATATTTTTTACAATATGGCAAAAAAAACGAATATCGACTTATTTTTGTACTTTAGTCACGTAAGTCAGTCAGAAGTCAACTCCTGTTTTTACAAACGTTTTGACCAATCTTATAATTGCTCCCTTCAGAATGGTTTGAGTTACAAGATCCTTTAACTAGGATATTTTAGAAACGACCAAGGGGTAGTTAACACAGTTGCCATATTTTAAAGTACAATGTACATACCGAAAACTGCAATATCTTGTAAAATAAAAATAATTAGTAACATTAAAAAAAAAAATTTGGATATCTTAATATAAAGTAGTTATGAAAATCTCAACGAATTTGGTTTAATATTAACAAAATTGGAGTACGTTATCCTGTTTTGCGTTCACGTGAAAAGTTGCTCTTTTGTATAAGTCTTTTTAGTTTGTACCCGCCGATTTATTATTTTTTGGACATTCGTTGTGGCTGTACATGAAATGAATCGGGCACATTCCCACGTTGCACTTGTTGTGAAAGAAATAGATGGGCATGCATCGGCTTTCGCGATACGTAGGTAATAGGTAAATCCGTTTCAGAATATTGGTTACTATAGTACTAATACATGAGCGGACATTTCAAAATCTGTGATCACTTGGTACTCTCTCGGGATTAAGTAATTTTTTATACCTGTAAAAGTTAAAAAATAAACATTAGGTAAAGGAACTCGAAATTGCTAGATATGGTTTTTTTTTGTATGTATCACTGTTTTGTTGAGTAATGTATTAGAGAAATAATCTTAGTATTACTTTGGTCTATGCCAAAATCATTCACTCTATGCTTTTTATTGTGGTTAATTGTTATCAGATTAACCAATTTTTGCCTATTTTGCTATAAGGCTTAAATTTTTTGTTGTTAAACGTCACAGGTACTTATTTATTATTTTGTGAATCGAGGCATCTGTTTCCCTAGTGGTTCGCATCTCAAAAATAGCAGTCTGTGATTTTAATGCCTTGGCAACTCTGCACTCTGGTGATATTATTGTTAATCGGACTGGTTTTCTTTGACATCTGAGAAAAAAATATTGTTAAATTGAAGAAAACGGCCGATGTTAGTTTTTATATGTAGCTTAATAGTATTATGACCTATACAAAACTACTCTTTGTTAGCCGAAAAATATATATCCTCTTTGGTCATATTTTATCAATTACTATATTGAGCTTGCTAGTGCATTTTTACATAAAAATAAAAGCTCCGTCCCAATTGAAAATCATCTGTTGTATTTCAATAAAGTGCTTTTAGCATTAAGTTAAAGTAGTACATATAACTATATTATTTTAACCCGTTCACAGCAGCATATCAAAAAAGCACCTTAAACCTAATAAATAACAAAATGTAAAATCATAAAAAAAATGTACTTGCATAGTTGTTTTCACGTTAATAAACTCTTTAAGTATATAAAGATCTTATTATTGTTTATTTAATATTATTCGCGTAGATATAATAAAAAAATTACCCAACTATGAAAAAGGCAATGATTTTCAACAACAACAGTCTATGTATATTATATTTAAGTATATCTCTATGTATGGTTGTGGATCGTAGCTCAAAAATGACTGATCAGATTTTAATAAAATGAGGTGTCGATGAATTCTTCTTTGAAGTAAAAGTATCACAGGCTGAATATATGAAAAAACATGCCGCAAAAAGGAGAGAGAAGAAGGGAGGGAGAGGAGGTTGAAAGTATGGAGTATATTATGGTCGAATTTCGGTTATGCGAAACGACAAAGCATCCCATTACACGAACATTCGTATAACTATACATAGGTACACACATTATGTATGAATACTTTCTTAGTGTAGTGTATCTATGGACGAAATAGTACTCAATAGAAATTAATTTATTATAAATATTCATTATCTTTTTGTGATTTTTTTGCATTTTTCATGCTAAGATTATAAAGTCATTTTAGTGAAGGAAAAATTCGACTCGCAGGCAGGATTCCATCCAACCTGCGTCTTCTGGTTTGATACACCAGACGCTATGACCACTAAGCCACAAAGATAGTTAGTAGGTATGGTAGCATCGTACGGCATAGAACTAACCGTAAGGTAAGTCGTGTCGGTTGAGAGGCAAAGTAACTTGCTTGTCAATAGATGTTACTGACGTCACCTTTAAGACGTAAGTTCAGAATGTGAAGGCAAATTTCGACATAGCAGGTTAGGACTCGCGGTGGCTTAGTGGTCATAGCGTCTGGTGTATCAAACCAGAAGACGCAGGTTCGAATCCTGCCTGCGAGTCGAATTTTTCCTTCACTAAAATAATAATTCATGTTTTATTCTGAACATTCAAAATAACATGTTATAAACAACACTCCAAAATAAGGAAAATACACTCCACAGTACATAGAAATATAAAGCCAGGAACACATAATGTACCACGCGTAATATCTTCTGTTTTTTTATTGCTTCCTCACAGCTATCGAAACTCTCTTTTATTATGAATTTCCTGAGGCCAATACACCACACTTTGACAAGTTCCCTCATATTAACGGAGGATACGTCGCAGTTAAAAATGACCTTATCTGCCGCACTCATTTTCTCAATCATAGCTTGGACGTTGTGGTCCTTAAAAATCCAACGGCGAACAACGAAATAATTATGCATCGATTGCAATTTATCAAAGGTCTTGAAGATTTTAAAGATTCTGAAAATAGACATAGTAAGTTAGATCGGGATTATGTTTATGCCATAATTTTGTTTTACTGAATTTGGATATATTTGCAATATTTGGTGTAAGTTTACTCACGGAGGTATCTCCTTTGGCTTCACTGGGATCACGCTAAATAAAGTGTCAGCTATTAAAGCCGGTATGTAATGAAACAGCAGCGCTAATATCCAGTAATATAGCTTATTCGTTGGTAATGCACAACAACAGTACCAAATAGCTTTAGTAGTGCTATAATTTCTACTCTCTTTAGTCATTACATCGTTTATAAGATCTGCAAGAAAAAACAATGCTTTAAAAATTAAGCTTTGTATCCCTAAATCCATAGTAGACAAGTCATCCTCTATTGGAAGGCTCCAGTTTCATCGACCTAAACTAGTTTTTTAACCGGCAGGGTAGCGTTAGCTGCAGTCCACGGTTGTCAAAGCTTACCGCCACTATCGTGGACGGGCCTTAGCCCGTTATGGAGGCGTGGAGACGCCACGGCGCTCACAGTTTCACAGTTTCCGGTTTACGCAGGTACTCTCGGGATATGGCTGTTTCCAGAAGTAACTGTTTGGCATACGCTGGGACTGGGAGACAACGTTGACGTTGACTAAATTGTACGACACTCGTGCATTCTGTCCACGAAACTTCAGACATTTTAACAATACAAAACTTCCATTCATCCAAACAAATAAAATTTGGTACGGCACGTTGGAACCACCAGCAGTCTGTGCCTTCTACTACGACCATAGTTATTTGACACGAAGAGTCTATAGGCTCCATCGTGGAGTTCCAGTGCGGAAATCTTTCCCATTAGAATTTTCCACGTTACAATCAATTGATCAAACGACCGTCTCACGTCTAATGAGTTAATATCACGGCAGTATGTGGTGACCTCTCGCACTCGGTCGGGAGCGAGAGCACGTGGGAAGCCGCGCCTCGTTATGCGAGCAAGTTGCAAAGGAGGCGGCGGAGAGGAAGAGAGAATTGTCCACTTCTCTCCCGATCCGTAGGAGACGCACCGGGCGCAGGAGGGCGACATGTGGAATGTGCTTCCCGGGTGGGTCTTCTCCGATAGATATAATCTGAGTGTCTTTAAATCACGATCGATTGGTTTGATTGCAGTGTTGATTAACATCAGGCGAACTGGCGGTCAAGCCTACCAAGAGTACTACCTACCATGAATTTTGAAGTATAAGTACCTATGCTTACCGTAAGTATTATAACATTCATATTTAACAATATTGTAGATCGGTACGTCTTTATCGCCGTTTTCTCGTCTTTGCGTTGAGTCCCATCCGGCGGCTATTATAGCATTGTTTACTATATCGACTGGCACTGTATAAAGCCGGCTATCCTTATGTACATGCAAAACATGGATCAAACCAACACCAATCCCTATTATACTCTGAAAATAGGGAAAGTACATTATTGAGTATCAATGTATAATTCACCTACTACATGGACATTCGCGGATGCGAATGCGAATATCTACTGCCAACATTCGCGAATGCGAATATTCAGTTTTTGTTAGAATTTGGCGCCATCCGAATGCAAACCTCAAACTAAATGAAACCGAAGACACCCAAAGTGTCCCCAGCGAGCGGATGTTTAGAGGCGCTGGACTTATTAACACGCCACATCGAAACAGACTTGAAGGAGTCAAAGCATCGAAACTTAAATTTTTATAATTAAAATATTCCTCTACTGAAACAGATGTTAAAAAAAAAATAATTAATTGTTATTTTTTTAAGGGACAGAAGTATTTTTGTTTGAGAATCTACTACTGTAGAAGAGTAGAGTTTACGTTTGATTATCTAAATATTAATAATATATCAAAAGACTGAGAAAAGTTTAATGGAAGAGAGAGAAAAGTTTCATTTTTGTTAGTTTCAATTGCATTAAAATTTTGTGTTACAAATTATAATGACAATTTAATTGTTTAGCTTTATTGAAGTAAAAGTTTAAATTTTATTTTTGTTTGCTGTGTTAACTGTTAACTCTTATGTAAAATGATTATATTTAGTAGAATTATTTGTTGATTATGATTTTTAGTTTTGTTCAAGAACATTATAATAACATCAAAACTTCAGTAAAAAATCATAGAATAATTATTTTTGTTTGTTTAGGTTTACATTGCATTGCACTTTGGGCAATGTGAAGCTTAACAAATAAATTTTCATAAGAATCGAACAAAGAAAAATGTATATATTTTTGTTTGAATTCTTATGAAAATAGTAAACTTAAATAAATAAATGATACCAAATGATAAAGAGAAGACTGAAAATGTGATTACGACTTTAAGTTACTTTTTCTTACATTAAAAAACATAAAAAATGGATGTAGTTTGTTTTATTAACAACTTACTACCCTCAATTTTTTTTTATATTCGCAAAACATTCGCAGTAATTTCGCGAATGCGAATGCGAATATTCGCGAATGCGAATGCGAATATTCGTTACATCACTAATAATTATTAATATGTTACCTATTTAAATTGTAGTATGTCAGACAAGTAGTACTCACCCCGCTTGTTGCAAATATACAACTCGAGTCCACCCACCCTGGTGATGGTTCAGTGTAACTGGCAACCACTGGAATAATAAGTACAAATTATTTTAGAAACATTGATAAGGACAGTGCCGAAACCCCTCTAAATGATTTCTACTATTATTTATTTATCGTTATTATCTAATTTTAGTCCATATCGCATAATTATCGTTCACATCTCTACTATTATAAAATTGTAAAGAAGCTGTGTCTGTACATTGAAGATATTTAAAAACAACCAAGTGGGTTAGGGTATATAAACGTCTCCGAACCCAAAAATGTGATTTTTAAAATTCTTGTCTGTTTGTTACGGGTTGGCGCAAAAACTACTGAATAGATTTTAATTTTGTAATTACTGTTAGAAAGTATATACCTACTCCAAATTAAAAACTGGTATACTTCTTATCTCAAATAATTAAACGGAACCTGAGATACAGCTTGACCTCTCTAATGTATAGAGACCCATACAGAGAAGAGATCATCACTGTTGGTTTTTGAGCTTCAAGCGAGCGAAGCCGCGGGCAGAAGCTAGTAATAGTATAAAGTTAACAGTTCTAATAGATGACGTTAGTGTTTAATGTTTAGCCTTTTTAGCAAACGCGCAAGGTATAAATAAACTTTATTCACAAAATAGGAGATTGTAGTAGGTAGGTACATGGAACATTAATATTCTACAGGATTTTGTACATAGATGTTCAATCAGGTGGGTGAGGCGCTGTACTCCTAGCTAGGCTACAAAATAACCTGTAATATGGAGTAACAGTCCCTTTCCCCTTTTTTATATCTTATAGATGCATAATATTACAATTTAATCGTTAGACTCAAAAATAAAACAAGGTGTGTGATATGTGTGGAGTGAGGTGTGTGGTATGTGTGGAGTGAGTGAGGTGTGTAAGTATGTTTGTGTGTGTGAGTATGTGTGTGTGTATGTTGTTGTCGGTGTTGTGTAGTGTTGAGTGTGGTGTATGTGATAATTGAAACATAAATGCATTTATCCAGTGTATTTTTCTTCTAAATTCAAATTAAGCAGCCATCTGCCAATCAAGGTTCAATATTTTATCTGTATTAAAAAAAATGAAAATTATGTTTTAATTTTTTTTGGCATTGGCATACAACTTTTCAGCCCCAACTTGGAAAGTGACCCATTAGGGCAGTACCTAATGGGTCACTTTCCAAGAATGTAAGAACAGAAAGTGACACATTAGGTAGGTAGGTAGTTACTAAATGTGCATTTGAGGTTCGAGCTAGCGTGAGCCGCAAACCACCTTTCGTCTTTCACAAATCGTCACATTTTTATTGAAAAATCGTCTTGATGTGTGTGTCGTTTATAGTGTACCTACCTAGGTACACACGAGTTGTTTATAAGTAGTAGATCCGACGCATTATGAAATAAATCGCTGGCCTGATTTGCATGTTCCCTACTCCCCCTTCCGCTTAACCTATTGTGACACTATTTATTTAGGTATAGACTATAGGTTAAGGCGGACAATCACTTACATACTTACCGAATAAATTTCAATAGGTAGGTACGTAATTACCTATGTTAAGTTATTCTATCGTTCAACCGCAACTATTTAATAGATAATAATTACCAACTGGCGGTCTAACCACGCACAAAGGCAGATTACCACCAGCTCTCCTCACCATCTCTTCAGCTATCGCCTTCGTGAACGTGTACGTATTAGGCCAGCCATTGATTAGTCTGTAAGGGTAAAAAGGGCTTAATAACCACGTACTTATCAAACAATTTGTAAGGGTCACTTGGGTAGGTACCATTATTTTAGTTATTAAAGAGGTATTTATAATTAGTTCCATATAATGTACTTTCTTACTGTCCTTACAAATAAAACATATTTTCTTTCTTTCTTTCTTTCTAAACAACAAAACGTCAGAAAAACAAATAAGAAATGTTTTTATTTAATGGTAGGTAGAGAGATATTTTACTTTATAAAACCGCCTTGTCTTTTTGGTAATAAAAAGTAATAGCAAATCTATTTAGGTACTACCTAAGAAAGTTTTAATATTGCCTTGTGTTTTGTGCTTGTAACAACAATTTCAGGGATGCATATTTTTCATGCAAATGTCTTTTGATAAAATCCTAGCTACTGTTCCCCCTCCTAATAGGCGGTCTTATCATAAGCACGATTTTATAGAGTCACCAGTCTATAACTCACTCTGGGGTGATATTGTTTAGTTTCGCCTCGTCCAATTCCTCAGCGAGTTCTATCAACAGGTCAGGAGACATGGGACACGGATAGAACTCTTCCAGCAACTCGCGACCCGCCCGCTCTTCATTAGCATGGGAGAACGCTGTTGACACATGTATGAATTGCCTAAAGAGAAAAAATATATAAGAATAAAACAATGCTTGAAAAGTAAGTTAGGTAAATGGTGAATAGATAGATACGAAGAAATGGGCCGACAGCTAGATATTGTTCAGGTCAAACTACATCGGCAATGGACAGCAAGACTCCAAGCTCCAAACTAGCTGTCTTTGCGACTAACGACAATACCAAATTTAATTAAATTGCCAAATAAATAAAGCGCCAACAGTTTGAAAAGTACAGTAGGTAAGCAGTACCTACCTACAATTGCTGGGCATATGAGACTTAACAACTGTGGTCTAAACATAACACCGCGCCAGTGATACTGATGCTTATTAGTCATCTTGTTACAATAAAAATAAATTTTATAGATCACTTCCGGTGGTATCAAGGGCCATCGGTTAAGAATTCTGAATTCTGTCACTATGAATTCTGTCTGTCGCTGAAACTCTCAGATAACACGTACTTGAAATTCGTACAGTCCTTGGCTAGTGCAAGTATTTCCCTGGTACCGCGCACATTGGTCATGGTTGCCGAGTGAAGCGATGCGTCAAAACGTACCGTGGCTGCTGCGTGAAATATTGTGTCCACCTGTAAAATAACATCCAACAAAGATTGGAAGATATATATGAAGAAGAGAGGACCGCAGATTATCAACATGAGAAGGCATGCTAAATTGGCACTCGCATCCCAAAACGATGTTTTGAGGCAAAAGGTCCATATGCCTCATTCTTCCCCAACCTATCTCTTTGTCTAATTTTATCGAAATCCGTTCATCAAAACCGTAATAGAAAACTTAATAAACAGAGTTACCTACTTTCGCATTTACAATAAGGTACCTACCTAGCTGTTAAGACTCTAACATATAGGTAGATAAGGTAGCCCAGGCAGCCTACGTCGATCTAAGGTCCAATTTAATTATCAAGATTCATTTTTAGATAGTTTCTTAAAAAAAGGTAAAAACAAACTAGTTGTTCGCCGCGGCTTCACTCGCGACCTAAAGTGATGTTGAACTTCCACTCCTTTAAACGTAGGTACGTGTCTTATTTTTAATAAAAAAATAGTTCACGTATGTATTTCTAACTAAAGAGTTTCTGGTCAGGAGTGGTAAAATATGCAGCTAGATCTGAAGGTGACCAAGTCTAGACAGAAGGATAGTGTTGCAGTAATTATTTACCTATGGTTGCCTTTTTTTATCGGCCAATTATATATCAGTAGATTTTTTTTGAATAAGCTTTAAAAATATAGAACATTACACTACAAATAAATAGTATAATATTTAAGGGATATAAGTAGGTATTTTAGGTAAGGGGTTGAATTAGGGGTGGTTTAATACTACCTTTGCGATGTTACAAAAAATACATCCAACTGAAATGCGTCATCCAAAAAGTTTATTTAAATACTTAGGTATTTAAATTTTTGAGTAACTCACCTCTTGTGTAAGCATGATCCAATCTTCATCACTGACACCAAGCCTAATTTCAGAGACGTCACCACTGATCGGCACTAGTTTATCTTCAAATTGTGGATGCTTTTGGCGCAACATGTCGTATACCTGAATTATTACAAGTACACCTATAAATCAGATCAAACCCCCATAAGGATTCTGTTAGTCCCATTCCGCTGTCCTCCGGACCCGGACAGTGATAACTAAGTGTCTTTCTTTTTTGATAGCAAAGAAGAAAGGATAGCACTATTTTAGATATCATAATTTATGATACGGTTATTAACTTTTATGAGTATTTTTTAGGTAGTAAAACAATATACCGTTTAGGTACTTACCTTCCAATTAAGCGACATCCTCAATAATTACGTATAAATGTCACTTTACCTACTAGGTAATTGTTTAGGATTTTCAGAACTTACCGGGTCTTTCAGCATTGATTCCATCCTGTCCGATACTGTCTTTCCCTTTTTTGGTCTCAGTAAAACAAACATCTTCTTTATTCGACATGATCTGAAAAATGTCAAGAAATTACAGACAATAAGAACCTTACTTCGTATGTAGATTCCTGTAGATAATGTTATGCGAGTAGCAACAGAAGCGCACTAGTAGTTTGGCCACCCTTTTTTTATTCGGCGCCCATAATTTAGGGCCCAACCATCAGAGTCTCGGCCTCCCTAAGTATGAGTAACCCTCGCAATGTTACCAGCGTTAATCTGCAGTTTGTGCTTATCATTTATTAGGAATTTTATGCTGTTAAAACGATTGTGACCGGCTAGGCTTAAGCGACGATATTAGGTAAGTAAATGAGAAGTTTGATGAACGTAGATGTGGCGAAGGTGGTGTGGGAATCGAGGAAATTGAAAATCTGTAGTGCTGGCTGTCACAATGGGAGGCGGGCTTAAAAATTATGTAAGTATGTATATATGACAGTATATACCTAAACAGTTTCTCGATCAGCTGCTTGCCAATGAAGCCCGCACCGCCAGTGATAAACACAGTAGTACCACAGTAGAACTGCTGCACAGGAGAGTCCCCGTTGTCGATCACATCGTTCATCGGCTTTTGCCGGGCAAGACCCGCGTACTCGACCTCTTGGGCTGCGTTCATCCTCGTCTGCAACTAATGAAACAATGAACTTTGGTACTTCATTTTATTACTTACGTAATTACATGAATTCTATTAATATTAATGTATTAATAGAATTCATGTAATTACATTTCTATTAACATTTGCATTACTCTATTTTGTTGTATTTTTACCTACACCTAACAGAATGGTCGTAGTAGGTACCTAATCGAAAAAAAGAAAAAAAATATCAGAAGAATTTAATTAATCTTAAGTTTGGTAGGTAGTATAAATTTGTAATTTCTCAAGGGAACATCAATATTTAAAGATAACGAGGAAACTTAGACTACCTTCTAATGCCTAAGCGAGGAAGGCAAGTGAGGTCTAACGGAATTAGGCGAAGAATAAAGATTCGGAGATTTCGCCCTCCACAACAGAACAAGGAGACTAGGTACTTATTAGTAGATTTGTGTAAATAGTCAAGTAAAAAAACATTTATATTTACTAGTTTTATGGGTAAGTAGGCACCTATAAATATGCTAAATTATGGATTATAAAATTAATTTATTGGCCACTGTCTCCACGACGTACTTTCTACTATGTATGGGTTATTAAGCTGTTTTACATAACCGCTAGCTGTTTTAAGTAATTATGGTAATTATTTAACAAATCATTGTTCTCATTTCGATTGACGATCTCTGTGGTTCGAGTACCGGACTGCTGACCACGAGGTCGTGGTTTCGATTCCCACAGGACACAAATATTTATGTCATGAATATAAGTTTTTGTGTTCGTCTGGGTGGTTCTTATCTCTACTATTATTTAATTGTAAAAAAGATGACAATGTGTCTGTACATTGAAGATATAAAAAAAACAAGTGAGTTAGGGAATATAAGTAAATGTATCCGAACCCAAAAATGTGATTTTTTAAATTCTTGTCTGTTTGTTACGGGTTGGCGCAAAAGCTACTGACTAGATTTTTATTTTATTATCACTATTAGAAAGTATGTACTCCAACTTAAAAACTGGTATAACTACTTCGTAGCTCAAATAACCGGAGATACAGCTTGATAAAGAAGAGATCATCACTGTTGGTTTTTGAGCTTCAAGTGAGCGAGGCCGCGGGCAGAAGCTAAGTATTGTATTATAAGTATGTATTTACAAAAAAAAATATAAGTATGTATTTACAAAAAAAAATATAAGTATTACATTCCCTTTTATATACTCATAGCCCAATTGCTTGGCTCTCTCTCTGCTTAGTTTGGGACTAGATGGTGCTGTGTAAAATGTCGCAGAATATTTATTATTATTATTTTTCTTAGAAGTAAAGTAAGTAAGTAGTTACAGAATGTTTGCTTTTTCTTGTCTTATTGCTGGACGGTGCTTTATGTTTTCATTATTATAACTGTAGTTTTAAACATCTGCAATCTTGACTTTGGGAAGTAGTTAATGACGTTCTAATATTTTTCAATATTCATTCAGTTGTAGGATAAAATACTATGGAGGGTTGGAAAGTAGCGGGCCCAGCAAACGTTTAAAGTAACGGCTCAAATTGTGAATCAAAACCATCCACCCATCCAGGGACCTTCTTAACACACTAAAACTTATCAAAATCACACCAGCCGCGGAGAAGGAGTTCGAACAACGCACACAGCGCCATCTACTGATCTTACCGAAACGGCATACAACGTCATGTTCATTTTGGCCGCGTTATAGATAGAAAATGTATGAGAAAATCCATTTTCTTTTCGTGAATTTCCGATATTTTTATAATAAGTCTGCTATTCTGGGATGAGACAAATCCAACAAAGCGGAGATCATAAAAATAACCCCAATTGTTTTTGAGTTACTTATAAATGGTGTAATTTATTTTAATATAGTTAAATGATATGTATGCCTAGGCACCCGGTCGCTGTTCCGTGTAACGCACTAGTTGGTTTAATGAACTCATTACTAAGTGTACGCGCCTAATAGGTACATCAACTGTTTGGTACGCAGGTATGGTAATCTGTATTTGAATGTATATCTTTCAATATGGCTCTCTATATAGGTACCTAATTCAATGAATTAATACACACAGCGCAGATATTGCGATATGCTGATATATATTTTTAACGAGGCCGGATTTACGCCTAGGTCTAAAAGCCTACAAGGCCCCGGCCTAGAGGCCTAGCAGCCTCGGGGCCCAAGTCCCAGTAATAGGACCTACAAATCTTCAAAAGCCTGGCTTGCCTTGTCAAAAAACTATCGAAAATATTTTTTATTTTTTTCTTTAATTTGCTGAACCAAAATGGAATGATTTCGAGATGGGGGACAGACTATAGTCTAAGGGGACAGAGCCTCAAATGCCAAGTGCCTAGGTGCCCTGGCCCTCTAAGCCCGGGCCTGATTTTCAACCGTATTCAAAAAGGAGGAAATTCTCAATTCGTCTCTATTTTTTCCGTAAAGTAACTAGGTATCTGTGACTGTGAGCACCGACACATTCATGTGACCAACATAATTATATCGAAAGATTGTGAGAATAAGTATCGGTTAGTCCCAATATGCTCTAGTCCCTATCCTCGACTCGACAAATACCTACCTATAAAATAAGTTTCGATATGCACGTAACTAATTCTTCAATATTACGAAAACAATGGCATTTACCTACCTACAGTTGCAAAGAAAAGTGTTTGAATTCAAGTTAAAAAAATGATAGCGCTATTATCTGTAAGTTAAAATTTGTTTTGTCTCGTTCTGACAATCAACAAATTCAAAATAAAGTTATTCATTACCTCAACCATGAGTTTATGTTATAAAGTTACGATAGGTAAACAAAGTCGCTATCGTACTTACGTGTATCGGATAGATTTCGATGGCACTTGTACCATGAGTCAAATTGTTGATTACGTCACACGCTGTAGTAATCTCGATCGTAGATTTACGTAGCATGTCGTTAGGTTGGCATTAAGTATGTAGTCATCCTTTTCTATCAAGGTGTGAACAAAAGAGAAACAAAATAATGCTCCTTTTCCCGTGTAACCCGATCGTATGTACCGATGTATTCGTAATAGTGTGATTTCGTTTGTAATTGCTCTCTAACATAAACAAATGTAATGGCATTATTTCCTACCTACGGCATGTATCTACTAGGTAGGTACTAATCCTAATTGTGTTTATGTTAATTTTGAATGATAAACTAAGCCTTTGTTTGGTAAATTACTGCCTCACTAGCCTAGTGGTCCTGAGCGCGACTGCTACGCTTGAGGTCCTGGGTTTGATTCCCAGGTAGAGCAAAGTGTTATTGGGTTTTTATATGCAATTCCCAGTAGCAGCTCACGAGTTTGGAAATGGTGTCCGGTTAATGGCAATAGGTTCGCCCCCTATTTCTTGAGACTTTAATATACCTGCGAACTGTGGATGTATATTAGTACGCCTCTACCTAACCCTTCGGGGAATACAGGCGTGATAGTATGTTGTTTGGTAAGTTGCTATACCTAGGTGACTTTCATTATTACTACTTCCACGCTAAATATGCTCTCCCAGACATTATTAACAACAACACTTTAAAGTATAAAAGTATGAAGTAAGTCATTCACGGCAAAATTTGACAGTGAGTAACGTAACTACTATCGTAATAGTTTTGCTCGATAAAGTATGATATTAATATATAATATTGTAATAATGACTCGTGGTATCAAATTTGTTTATCTTCCATACAAATTCGAGTCGCTATCGAATTGCTTTTGATAGGTTTATACGCATCGAAACGCTGTAATCTCATACTACCGACTTTAGTTCCTTACGTAACCGCTAGAGGCGTTGGTGGGGTTTCCATACAAATATTTTACGGCGTCGCTAGTGAGTTTACTTGAGAAAAACTCATGGTTTACAAAAAATGGTGTTCGTTAACAACTGCATTAGTTAATAAACTGTGTCGCAGCCATTAGCGCCCTCTTCCAGGAAGTGTGAGGTCAGCGGCCAAATCAGCGGCGGTCAGGTACCTAGTATGTAATAAGTATGTATACCTAATTGTTTGGCACGCAATGCAGCCTGAACGGCTCGATTTTAGCTTAAGGGGTGTCGTTAGATTCGGTTACTATATAAACTCATACAATATTAAAACTAAAAATAAAATAAAAAACTGTAGGGTAAACATACCGGTTTACCGGCCACTACCCCTTTTCGGCCACTTCGCACGTTATTTTGAATAATAAGCAGTGTTATAGACAGCCGCTTTATAATTTCGCGCCATTCGATCCGGACAAACTTCACGTTTCGCAATACAACGGCATGACCTCTACATTGACGAACTGAGCCCTCATTCGCCATTTCAAAATTTGGTGTGTGGATGCGTGTCAAATTTAGCGAAAAAAATAGTACGTGGTTTGATTTTCAAAGGTAAGTTTTCAAGTGTTATTTTATTGGCAATTGACTTGGTTTGTGTGTATTTAGCATGTTTAATTTCAATATTCAACTACCCAAACTCATAAAACTTTTCATAATTTGTAATATTTTTGGTGGTCGGACAATACGTTAACGATTAATTTCAAAATCTACTTTCCGACCTGGTGGTTTATTCATGTCATATCTCTTTGCCTTTTTTGCGGAAACCTTAAATTCATCAATAAAGATTCCATTATATTTGTGAACAGCTAGAAAGTTGTGAATTTACAACTAGATTCCGGCCGCCACTATTCCTCATATTTTCAAAGCTATGATGACCTTAAAAATAGCGAACGTTTAGCGGCCGAATACTAGTCAAAAATAAACTCTGTCCCGGCCATTTGTTATATATGGCCGATAATTAAATAAATAAATAAATATTCTGGGACATTTTTACACAGCACAATCTCGTCCCAAACTAAGCAGAGCTTGTACTATGGGTACTAGACAATGGATAATAATACTTATATACTTTTTTTTGTAAATACATTCTTATAATACATAAGAAACACCCAGACGAACACAAACACTTATATTCATCACATAAATTTTTGTGTCCTGTGGGAATCGTACTCGAACCGGTACTCAAACCACTAAACCACAAAGGTCGTCAAAAGTTATTAAAAAATATTATTAAAATTAGTAAAGAACTGTATCCGGCCGTTTGAAAATGCTACAATTGCCCCTGATCTACCCTATCTATACTTTCATAAGTAGTGCATGAATTTTTTAATACCTCAGTCACAGATAACAGAATACTAGTCCTCAGTATTTAAACAATATTTTTGGCGTAGGTATCTAGTGTACGTAGGTAGGTATAGCATGGATGAATTAATAGGTACTCAATAAAACGAATTAAATAAAAATAAATATGATTCAAGATTTTATCCTTAACGTTCAAAACAACATGTACTTAACAACATTCCAAAATAAAGAAAATACACTCCACAATACATAGAAGTATAAAGGCATGAAGACAAAATTTACTACGCGTAATATCTTCTGCTTTTTTATTGCTTCCTCGCAGCTATCGATATCCTCTTTCATTATGAATTTCCTGAGGCCAATACACCACACTTTGATAAGTTCCCTGGGATTAAACGAGGTTATATCGCTGTTAAAAATGACCTTATCTGCCGCACTCATTTTCTGAATCATCGCTTGGACGTTGTGGTCTTTAAAAATCCAACCACGAACCACGAAATAATTATGCATCGATTGCATCTTATCGAACATTTTGTAGATTTTAAAAAGTCTGAAAATCGACAAAGTACATTACATAACTTTAGATTAAGATTAAGTTTAAACCTTAACTTTGTTTTACTGATTATTGATATTTTACGATATTTGTTGTAAGTGTAAGTGTGTATACTCACGGGGGAATCTCCTTTGGCTTCACTGGGATCACGCAGAATACTGCGTCCACTATTAAAGCCGGGATATAATGAAACACCACCGCTAGTATCCAGTAAAGTAGCTTATTTGTCGTTAATATACCCCAGCAGTACCAAATCGCTTTAGTAAAGGGAAAAGTTCTACCCTCGTTGTTCAATACATTGTCTATTAGACCTGCAAGAAGAGAATGCTTTCAAAATTAAGTATTTGATCCGAAACATTGTAGACCTCTATTGAGTGGTTCCAGATTCTCAGAGGGTCCTAGCCAAGGTCTGTCCCTTAGATTAAGGATATACTAGATAGAGGCTTAAAATGAATGTAATATATCCATCCTATTCTTTTCAATACCTCCATTAGTGTAACAGAAAGAAGCCGACATAATTATGGTTGTCAATTCTACAATTTATACACAATTGAAACGACAAATTTTACCTCTTTTACCTCATTAGGACGGGAAATTAAACAGTTATTTTTATTGTCTTGGTTTATTGTGGATGAGGTAAGTCCCATAATTTGGTCACATAATTATGGATGAAGTAAGTCACATAATAAGTACATCAGATGTTCAAGCATACGAGTGTTCCGCTGTTCATCATAACTTGTCGCAAATTTATAATAAAAGCTGTTATTATTTCATAGTGTAATATGTAAATCAGCAATGTCCTGCGCTATTGTCGGATGTAAATCTCGTGTAAATTTAAGTATATAAAGAAAATCATGCTAGAATTATCAGCTTCCATCTGTAAGTTGACATACCTACTGTGGATATTTTTGTTACTTTTGCATTGTTTTAAACTTATAAAATGTAGGATTTTCAAAGGAATCGAGATGGATAAAGGTAGTTAAAGATAGTTAACGTCTTGGAAGACACAAGTTTTATGAACATCACACTTGTAATTTTAATGTAAGTATTTCGCATTTATCGATACCTATTTGAGCATATTCAAAGAATTACTTACGTTATTATTATTATTAATAATCATAGGGAATAAGAAAAGATACTGTATTATACTATTATTTACTATTATTTGTTTTATTCCAGTTTTCCCCTCGATGTTGAAAGAAGGCATAAATAAACAGTGCACGCACTAACTGTGAATGGAAAAATTTGCGACGTCTACGTCTTCTGTTGAAAATAAATTCATTACGGCAGAAAGGTCGTGTAAGAGTGTGCTAAATTAAAGTGCTAAACAGAACAGTAAGCTAATTAATGTGATTGTCTGGACTCATTAAAATTTAAATGAATACAGTTATTTATTTGTCTATTTATGGGGTCAGCCCATTCTGTGCCTACTATCCGTAGTTCCGTACTGTCCACGTATACTCAAACGGGGATTAACGAAACGAGTTTCACCCATCACGACGTTCACCCATCCTCTCTACACCAAACCATCTTAACATTCCTTTCTTAATCTTGTTACTGCAATAGATAAATAGAAGGCATTTGATATGTCCATTCATTCTTACTCATTTAAGGATTGTGGAATAAAATAAAATTTTGCAAAAAAGCATTTGTGTTTATATATTTTCTTTGACTATCTATCTATAGATAGTCTAAGTATATTTCGACATGTTTACATTTTATTCTGAGAACTTGGTCTTTCGAGTATTCTCCAGAACGAAGCTATGATGTTTAAAATACGTCAAAAAGTTTTAAGAAATGGTAGGTAGTGCCCTGTTTCCTTTAGCTCGCCTTGTCCACCAAAATAACGGACTATTCTTTTTATCAGTGCAATGATAGACTATGCAATTATATTTATTTTTATTACTATGCAAATGGGTTTTTTTAATCTTGATAAGGCTTTTGTTAAGTTTATCCTGAAAATAAATGTAGCAATAAAACGTCTACGTATTTATATTCAATCAATTTGAAAATTATTTAATGTTCAAGTATGAGTGTGTTATTTTACTTGGATCTTTTTCCTTTTTGTGAAATGAAAAGGTCCATTATATGTTACGACTAATAAATATTAGTCACCGAGGACAAAGTCTGGTGAGCGAGACTAGTTGTTTCCGCCCAGAGGACTATTAGGTTTAAAGACATTTATTTCCTCAAAAAGAACATATTACATACATTACACTTACATTGAGAAAAGTATTTTAAATCTATGTTAAAAGCATGCAATCTTTTGGAATCTTAAACAATTTTGGTATTTATGCTAGGGTCTTACAATTTTATTAAGTTAATATATTTTTTTCTTTACCGAAGAGTTCCAATCGTTTTTTAAATATACATTAACTTTGGCTGTTAGTAACATCTTCAGAAGGGCTATTATAAAGTTTAGCCCCCTCATAAAATATGCTTTTCTTGCCATAGTTGGTTCTAGGTATTATTAATTCTAATTTTTTACCTTGCCTTGTACTGTATGTTGTTTTTTTTATACCGAAGTGTACGTGAGTATGTTTTTTGTGTTATAATTTTCCTAATGAGAGTGTATGTTTTGTATATGTATAACTGATTAGTTTTTATTAATTTTGTGTCTTTGTATATCTCATCAGTGGGAGATAGAAAGTCATAGTTGTAAAGTGTTTTGATGATTTTATTTTGTAATATTTGTATCTCTTGCACGTTAGATTTAGCTGCAGTACCCCATATCCCATAAGATATTCAATATGGGGCTTGACCAGGGAATTATATATTAGAGGTATTTTTTATGGAACACATGCCGTTATACGACGTATGGCGCCAATAAGAGGAGATATTTTGGCTTTAACGTGATCACTAACCCTAGATATTTTTCTTGGTTGGATTTAATAAGTAGCTCGTTATTTATTTTAAGCTGGATCTGGTGTGATATTATCTTATTTTTTGCAGCGAAAATCATATATGAAGTTTTTTTGTATTTATGGTTAGTAGGTTAGATAAGAATCAATCATTCAAAGCATTTAGGTCAGGTTGAGCTTTATCAGCAATTTGATTTAGGTTGTCAACAAAATAAAAAAGTCTCGTCTGCAAAAAGGGTGATATTACCGGATATGTCAACAGTATTATAATATACTTGGTGCAAGACGATCTTATATGTGTTATGTTTATGGAGTTAAAAATATTTAACTAAATGCATAAAAGAATGATTTAAATAGAATTTGGTGCAAGTGGCCCTTATGATCGTCTTGCACCAAGTCTGTCATATGTCAATTTAGTTAAATGAATTGAACATGTCGATAAAACAGTTCTCTACGTTCAGTTTTTACATTACATCTACATTACATCATAGTAATGTGAAAAATCTATTAAAAAATATATGTTATGAATAATAGATATAAAATTAAAACAAATTTAATAGATATCATAATTAATTAATTTTTATTAATGATAAATCGATGATTTTCATTGAAAATAGTCAGCACGTAACGAAACTTACGCCATTATTTTGACTTTTCGCTGCCATGACAACCAATCCAAACAAAGTGTGTTGTGTTGTGTTGTTTTTTATTTGATAAAATGAAAAAATAATCTTAAATAGGTGAATAATCTCTCATAGAAATTATTACAAGGCTTCTAGTAGTATTTTATGTCAAAATAAACTCCATTCGTCAGATGACAGTTCAATAAACGGCCATTCGTATGTATGATTTAAATAGGGTCTTCAGCGTATGTAACTTTGACAGGTCTTTCAACGTATTTAACACGGAAATTATTTTGGTGCAAGACGAATGTTTGACTTAAATAAAAAATCGTATTTAAATACAATTTAAACGTATTTAAGAAGTTGGTGCAAGTGGCTCTAAGGCCCACTTGCACCAACTTCTTAAATGTGTTTAAATTGTATTTAAACACGAAATTTCTATGAAAAATTGTGTTTAAATTCAATTTAAACATATTTAAAAAGTTGTGAATATTGTATAGCTAATGCCGCAATTACTACAGCTAGGATTTGTTCATCTAGAATGTGTTATAGACCTACAAATTGCGAAAAACCAATTAAATTTCAATTGGTTTTTCACAATTTTTGGCGGGAATTTGGCGGGCTCAGGTGAACGATCAGGCTTAACAGCTTTGATAATTTTAAATGCTGATTAGTTAATGCCTTGTTACATAGAAATTGGTGAAACTGGGTCTTATTGTTAGACAAAACTTGATACGATAGTTAGGTAGGTAGGTACTTACTTTACTGTTTTAATATTTCTCAACTCGGCAGAACAGAAATCGGGATTGGATGCAAAAAAATTTGCCACCATCAACGTATTGATCATTGGTAGATTTGTACTTTCTGCTTTCACAAAACCGTCTTCCATGATGCGATTTTAATCAAACTAACACAGAGCACGACAAACAATTATTGTTGAATTGTTACTCTGAGACGACAAACGTCTAGATTGTTTTCTATTGGAGTGACGTCACGTCGATATTCAATATGGCGGATGGCGTTTTAAAACAGATTAAAAAAGACGATTTTTGAAATTGAATTATAAAATTTACATTGCATTTTTATTGATAAATACTAACGTTTCTCGTTTACATTTTTCAAAATCTATCATAAAAATGCATTTTCATATTTCTTTTTACATGGTGTAAAATACCCTATTACATAAATCCATATTTTAAGGTAATAAACGTTATGATGACGCCCGTTTGAGCTCATGAGCGATTTGAAATAAATAAGTTAAAATAACGTGAGCGTCGCGGGACGCTCGACAAAAGCGTTTCTTAAAAAAAAAAAACAAAAAAAACGTTTTTGAAAAAATTGTATATAGTTTTATACAAATATTTTTTTTTTTTATTCCTCTTTACTGCACACTAAATGCCTCATTATCCTAGTGTTCCTAGTGTAGTTGTTTATCCTAGTGAGTGCGACTGCTACGCTAGAGGTCCTGGAATTGATTTCCATATCAAAAAAATGTTATTGGGGTTTTCTGTAAAATTCACAGTAGCAGCTAGAGTTTGGAATATGTGCCCAGATATGGCAATTGGACTATGGCAATAGACTAGTTTGGAATATGGCAATAGACTCGCCTCCTACTAAAAGGAACATGCACTTTATTAACAAAAAATTTAACAAACATTGGACTTTACAAACATTTAACCGTCGATTCCGGAAATTCTCAAGATTTATATTTTTTTTACTGTTGACTGAAATTATCTATCCACTAAGACCCTTTGCATACTGATATATATGTAACTAAAATCCGTTAAATATTTCTTACAATCGACAGAAAAAATACTTTTATATCCAAATTCCGGTTGAACCAATTACCGCTATAAAGATAAAAATATCTGCATAAAGACCTTTCGAATGCGGTTAGAGGCTGTTAGAGGGAGGAACGTTTTTTAAAAATACTTATAAACCAAATTCCGGTCAAACCCCACATTTGGACAATGCATCATAACATAAAAATATCTGCATTAAAGATCTTTCAAATGATATGATCATGATGTGTCTGAAATCTGTTGCAGGGTGGGGACGTTTTTAAAATACTTAAAACTCCAAATTCCGGCCATACCTACACCATATTTGATTATATTTGAACAATGCCGCCGTAATATCAAAATATCTGCTTAAAGAGATCTTTCGAATGAGATATATCTGGAATCTGATGGAGGGTGGGGACGTTTTTAAAAATATGTACTTTCAAATTCAAATTCCGGCCAAACCTCACTTTCATCATATTTGAACAATGCCGCCATAAAAATAGCTGCCTAAAAAGACCTTTCGAATGACATACCTATGTCTGAAACCTGTGGGATGGGGACGTTTCCTCCTATTATCCAAATAGTTGTCGATCAATCCCCTCCAAATTTTTTAGGATTTTGATTGTGGGTATAATTATTCAAATTCTAATTTTATGTATTAGAACAACAAAATCCCATTGTGTTAATATAGTTAATCCAATAAGCTCACCTTGAGTAGTATAAGAATCATAATTAATAATATTGTAGATCGGTACGTCTTTATCGCCGTTTTCTCGTCTCTGCGTTGAGTCCCATCCGGCGGCTATTATAGCATTGTTTACTATATCGACTGGTACTGTATGAAGCCGGCTATCCTTATCTATATGGAATATGTGGAGCAACCCAAAACCAGCCCCTAATATGCTCTGAAATTAATTAAATTACATTATTCGGTATCGATGTATACTTATCTTGGACTAGCTTCTGCCCGCGACTTCGTCCGCGTAGCGTGATGATATATAGCATATAGCCTTCCTCAATAAATGGGCTATCTAACACTGAAATATTTTTTCAAATCGGACCAGTAGGTCCTGAGATTAGCGCGATCAAGCAAGCAAACAAACAAACAAACTCTTCAGCTTTATATATTAGTATAGATAAGAAGCCTAAGATTTCCTTGAGCTTGGCGTCGGCAACCAGAGGAGAGGTAAAGAGAAATTGTTTAGGGCAGAAAATAATTGTATAATGGCCTTTAGTTACCTATAGTGACTTAAGCGTTTTCTGATTAGATGGAATCCAGTAGCATCTTGGTATTTTGGTCCATTATTTTAAGAGACCATTAAATTAAACATGGCGGCGAGCTTAGCGTGTGGGTGTGCATCAATTGATTTGATTGCTACATGATGACAGCCCAACAACTAAAACCTAAGAACTTTTGGCTCATGCCAATTTCTATAATTATCACGATGCAAGTCTCACAGTTTTTTTTTCAATTGATCATCGAACAAAACAATAATTTTGTTTCGTTTTAAAGAGATGGTGCCAGGAGTAAGAGTGTCAGCAGGTAGGTAGGTTTTCATTCGTCCAGCATTTGCTATACCTATTGGCTAACTAAAAAAGGCTTAGCAAAGCATGTATAATTAAGGCTGATCGTCTAGCTGAGCCCGCCAAATTCAAATTACAATTGGTTTTTCGTAATTTGTAGATCTATAATACATTCTAGATTCCTATCTGTAGAAATTGCGCCATTAGCTATACAATATTCACAACTGAGAGAGAATTTTTGAACTGTGATTTTATTGTTATTTTATTATTATTTATAATAATATAACTTACAATGATTTTTGTTCAAAACCGTTATCTTTAATAAGAAAATCAGTGATTATTTTGTACGTAAGTACATAACTTTGATCTGTGGTTTTTATTTCATCTATAAACCAAAAAGTGTAACAAAATTGAATTGTTAACCATTAGAAATATTATGTACGTGATTAGATCCGAAATTACACTTTTAACTCCATGTGCAGTTTTATTTCAATATTCACCATTAAGTCCTAAGAAGAAACTATTAAAATTTTAAGAAAAAATATTTATTGATATATTTAAAAACTTGTGTGCTGACGGTACTTTTAACTTACTAACAATCGGGGGCGATTTTGGGTATCTAATAATCAAGCGGGCGAGTTGATACACTTAGGCAATTAGGAGCAAGAGCCAAGGGGCGATTCAAGCCTACACCCGAAAAACCAATTGTAATTTGAATTTGGCGGGCTGAGCGAAACGATCAGCCTTAATCTGTATAATATATAAAAATTAAACTGCTATTTTTATTTAGTTGGATGAATAATTAATGTATGACTATCCCGTATGACATTGTCATAAACTTTTATAATTTCTTTGAGATATTTGTATGCCTGTGTAGCTGATCACAGAATGAACTAATGTATTTAAATTAAAGTTGCAAGGAAAATAACTTCTGACAGAATGAAGTCTGTCGGGGCAGCTAGTATACTTCTTCTTCTTCTCTACTATTATAAAATTGTAAAAAAGCTGTGTCTGTACATTGAAGATATTAAAAAAAAAATGTGGGTTATTATGGTATATTAAACGTCTCCAAATCCGAAATGTGATTTTTAAAATTCTTGTCTATTTGTTACGGGTTGGAGCAAAATCCAACTTAAAAACTGGTGAACTTTTTATCTCAATTAAATAAATGAATCCTGAGATACATCTTGACCTCCCTGATGTATAGAAGCCTATACAAAGAAGAGGTCATTAATGTTGGTTTTCCATTTTTACTCCTGATATAGCTTCACGTGAGATGCTGCAGATAATAATATAAAGAAATGCATGTAATATTATAAAGCTGAAGACTTTGTTTGTTTGTTTGCTTGAACGCGCTAATCTCTGGAACTAAGCGTCCGATTTTAAAAAGTATTTCATTGTTAGATAGCCCATTTATTGAGGAAGGCTATTATCATATCACGCCAAGACCAATTGACTTTTCCACGCGGACGAAGTCGCGGGCAGAAGCTAGTGTTATATATAATTATGTTGTAGTAACTATGTCAGACAAGTAGTTAGTAGATACTCACTCCGCTTGCTGTAAATATACAACTCGAGTCCACCCACCCCGGTGATGGTTCAGTGTAACTAGCAACAACTGGAATAGTTAAGTACAAATTATTATAGCCATTTCTGCAGAAGTGGCATCTGGTTAAATTAATCAAACCATCATCACCACCATCAACCAAAAATAATTACCAATTGGCGGCCTAACCACGCACATAGGCAGGTTCGCACCAGCTCTCCTCACCATCTCTTCAGCTATCGCCTTGGTGAACGTGTATGTATTAGGCCAGCTACTGAGTAGCCTGTAAGGATAAAATGGGGCCGAATAAACAATGCATCAAACAACAATAAAAACAAAAAAAGAGTAACTAAGTTGTACAGGTAGTAGTAGATAACTTGACTCAAAATTGTTACTATTTATTATCTACTCTTTTTTCTTTTAAAAACCAGTTTGTCAGGCGTTCAAGGCAAAATGTCCGGTGTATGAAATTATGCCCGGCTTCTCTATTTTTGGGTCGCGCAAGTTAGCAACTCTACACAGTTTCTACCATGGGAGAGCCATGCTTCGGCTCGAATGGGCCGGCGCAACCGCAATGATACCACGGCCTCAAAGAAAACACGAAACCACGATTACGTTGTGTTTCGCTGAGTGAGTGAGGATACCGGAGGGCCGAACCCTTTTAAAAAGATTGCAACGCCCTTGTGATTCCTTTGGTGTTGCGCGTATCCATGGGCGCGGTGATAATCGCATACCATCAGGCGATCCACCTGCACGTTTGCCCCCTACTATCCCAAAAAAAATAGTTTTTGAATGCATCCCACTTTCGTGCCTGGCAGGTGACCAAGCGACTAATGACGAACACCAATTTGTGTGTAACGCACAAACGCACGAGAGAGCGGACTTCAGTGAGGTTCCATACAAATCTTCGACCTAACCTGAGACCTACATCTAGAAAAGCCGATCGCGCGATTGGTTGATCGCTGCAAACACACAATTAACGTTTGGATTAATCATCACGTTTAGTGAAAGAGCAGGCGCAGTGCGCGGGTGGCTTTATCATAGCAAGCACGGTATAATAGTCGATATTGTGATCTCGACAAACGTAATCGAAACAACTCACTCTGCGGTGATATTGTTTAGTTTCGCCTCGTCCAATTCCTCAGCGAGTTGTATCAAGAGGTCAGGTGAAATAGGACACGGGTAGAACTCTTCCAGCAACTCGCGACCCACCCGCTCGTCATTAGCATGGGAGAACGCCGTTGACACGTGTATGAATTGCCTAAAGAGAAAAAAATATAAGAAATTCACTGACTAATTACGATTCAAGCGTTGTCTTGTTATCTTACATATAATAAGAATGTAAGTGAGCCGTGTCACATTGCTTATATTTGCAAAAAAAAATACTAATTTGGGGGACTGAGAATCAGTAACACAATCCATTTCTATCATTTTTGGATTTATTGTCTGTCTGGTCATCTGTCGGTTTGTCTGTGTGTTTGAACACGCATCAAAATGATAACTCCTG
Source organism: Acronicta leporina (assembly GCA_947256265.1). Lineage (NCBI taxonomy): Eukaryota > Metazoa > Arthropoda > Insecta > Lepidoptera > Noctuidae > Acronicta > Acronicta leporina. The sequence goes on from OX366514.1 coordinate 5,123,407, forward strand.
AATAGATTTGGAGGAAGTGGAAAGGATTTCATAGCCTGTTTCTTGGATTAACATTTTAAAAGGATATTTCATTCAAATCGCTTCACTCTATCAAAAGTTATTAACATTTTAACTATTGAAAACGTTGAATATGAAAAATAACCATTGAAGTAAATTTCCTTTTTAAGTATTTCTGTACTAGACTAGCACGGGTGAAAATTATAACAGAATCAAGAATTAAAATTAAAAAAATACACTTACAGGTAAGTACTAAATAAGATAGAATAAGAAAATAAAGCAGAGAAATCAGAAACCATTATTCCGAATAGGAATTGATTATTAGTACAGTTATTCTAACTCTACTTATACAGGGCATCACGGGACATACATAGGACTAATTGTAACGTGCGTTAATCTTTACTGATGCCGAAAAAGTTATTTGGATTTTTATCTATGTAGGTAATTCTGTTTATACTCGTACTAGTATTTCCATGCTTCACGTCAATACCATGTGAATAAATTTTTGAAATTAAGTAATTTATAGGTCAGAAATAAGTTATTCAGAGGGCAATTGCGCTCTGAGTGTATTAAAAATATGGAAAACCAGAATCCTTTTTTCTATGAGATTTTTCGGGGTAATTAGTTGAAACTTGGAGAGGACAACGTCTGTCAGGTCAGCTAGTTTTTAAATATAAGACATGTAAATGCAATGAGGTCTTAACATGACAACGCGTTAGTGATACTTACTACTGGTGCTGGCCCTAGCCCTAGCTGGCTCTAGAGGCTAGTCTATTGGCTGCGGTTCAGGTCGTACGGATTCTTGTTTGTCATCTTCTAACAAATTTACAATATAAAAACACAGATCACTTCGAGTGCTTTCAGGGGGCACCATTAGGAACCACTATGAAATCTTTCTGTAGCTGAAACTTCCAGATATTTGAGGCTAGCGTAGGACACCTACTCTAGGTAGGTACTTACTTGAGATTAGTACACTCCTCGGCAAGTGCAACTGTTTCCCTGGTACCGCGCACATTGGTCATTGTTGCTGAGCGAAGCGGTGCATCAAAACGTACCGAGGCTGCTACGTGAAATATTGTGTCCACCTGTAAAAACGGTTTATTATCCATCATCCACGCATAATATCGGGTTATCTGCCTCTCACTTAACATCCAAAGATATAATCCTACCCCTTATTCATAAAAATAAAATAGGTAGGTACTCCTTTTTGTATATATTTCGCATTTTCCATGCTAAGATTACAAAGTTATTTTAATTTTCTACGTTTTACGTTAGGCGATGAGTTTCAATAAAATACGAAACACGTCTTGCATCAATTCTGATAAAGAATGTTTATGCAAAGTAGATTGGACTAAGGAATCACATTGTTAGTTTTTGGTTTGCAGTAGGTAGATCGAATACCCTAATATTATACTTATTCCAATTTGCCCTACCTGGGAATGGATAAATAATTAGAAATATACAAGAAATTACGTTAATTAGATACTACTCGTATTTAATTAAAACGCCTAATTACGTACAAACTCGAAAATATTTTGTAGTTTTTTGGGCGTGGTTAAGCCCCGCGTACGTTCCTATCGAGATCTATCGCTCTCGCTCTAGCGCGTCATCGCATTATCTTATAGAACCTGGCACGAAGCTATGGAGTCGACATTATTTCAGTTTATCTATTGTTATATAGGTGCGTTTATTTTTTATGTGTGATATGAAAAATCGTATTATACAATAATTTTATACAGTTCCAACAAAACAAGACGGAATGTTGACGGTTTCTAAAAAAACTAAAAAAAAAATATTTTCTAGGTACAATATAAAGGTTAATAGGTAAAACAAGGTACAAGGCGAAGCGGCGGTAGCCTAATGGCTAGGGCGTCGGACTTGCGATCATGTGGTTGCCGGTTCGAACCCCACCCATTGCACTACCAACGTGAACCCACTCGTAACACAAGCATTTAGCTTAGCACGAGGGGTTAACAAGAATACTAGTAATGTGTGACCCACATTGCTAGTAAGCTTTAAAAATAAAAAAACCAACAACTTACGTAAAAAACCGGCCAAATTCGTGTTGGAATTCACACATTTAGGGTTCCCTCCCTACCAAATGGCCACATTTGACCGCCAAATCAAAATACTGTAAAAGAGGCTTCTTATTCCTTTGTTTTTCTATATTTTTTTAACAAGTAAAAAGTATCAGTACTTATTTATTTACTCAACGACCTCTAAAAAAACGATACTCTTCTCGATTCAAAATTGTTTTCACGTCCTGTACTGGAGCCCCACTCAAACATTTAAAAATGTTTTTTTGGCAATTTGTAGGCCTTCAACAAATTGCCAAACATCAAAAACAAGATACTTCTACTGGGAAAATTTGAACTGTAGCTCTAGATAGACCTGTGAGTGACAGCAATACAGTACCTTTTTGACTCTTTGGGTATAGAACCCTATTAACGCAAAGATTTCATTCATTCCCTTTAAATTTCCCGATAGAAACTTATAACAAACACAACATGTCCGATACAATTATTAATTTCAGATTTTTTGTAGTTTTAAGAAGGGAAAGACCGGGTCATAAAAGTTTCATTGGGAACGAACGTGCCGATTAAAGGAGAATGATGAAATTCCACTTCAACTTCTGGGTAATCTAGAATTCTAGACGAACATACTTTTACTTGAAATGGAATAAAGAAGATCACTATAAGAAATTCCTCCAGAACATAATAGTCGCAGAGTTTAGTGGTGAACTCTATTCATCTCGTGACGATATTAAAAGACTAACCATGCGGTGGCGGTAATACACTACAAAAAACACGGAAATGTCAAGACTGGCCCACCGCGTTTGCAGTTTTGAATTTATTTTGAGTACCTTGAATCAGTAGAAGTTGAGGACGGAATCAATATGGATGAAATTGTGAAAGCGATGAACAGTATGAAATCGGGAATATCTGCAGGATATGATAGGATATCTGCCGATATGCTGAAGGCTGGACAAGGCGTGGTAGCTAGTCAGCTGTACCGCCTTTTCAACTTGTGTTGGAGTAATGGTCTTGTACCAAAAGATTGGTGCAAAGCCGTAATCGTGCCACTCTACAAGGGAAAAGGGTCACAGCAAGATTGCAAAAATTACCGAGGCATTAGCCTTCTCAGCGTGGTTGGTAAATTATATGCAAAAGTGTTGATTGAAAGAGTGGTGAAAGGAACACATGATAAAATATGGGATGTGCAAGCGGGATTTAGGAAAGGTATGGGGTGTATGGACCAGGTCTTTTCTTTGCGATGCGTAGCTAAAAAATTTTTGGCCAAATTTCAAGATCCTCTTGCCATCAAATTAACCTACATGGCGTTAGTGAGAAGTAAGATAGAGACTGAGTCGGTCATTTGGAATCCCCATGAGAGTACCTACGCCTTAACTACTTCTCGAGAAGGTTCAAAAAGCTTTTCTCAGATTTGTATACAAAAAACTTTACGGATTCTATCCTTTTCTCTATCCAACAAAATTTTTACTGGGTGTTCTCGGCTTTAACTCTCTTGAAGTAAGGCGTAATTATATCTTAATTACCACTGCTTGTCGTGTACTTCGGGGTGAATCTGATTGCCCGGAAATTGTGACTCAGATGGTAAGACTGTGTGTACCTATTGTTCCCAAAAACCAACTGCGACCGCGGAGACACAGGCTATTAGCAGTACCTGAGTCTTGTTCAGTGTCGCATGCTAACTCCCCACTAGTACGGGCACTTTCTTTATTAAATACTCTTCTGACATCATCACCGGAGTGTGACTTGTTTGCAATGGGATGGATGGATGTGTGTCGAGAATGTTTAAAATAATTTTAAGCACTGCAAAGTTTTGGTGTAACTGTAAAGTTGTATGTGTATGGTTGTAAATAAATAAATAAACACCACAATGTCATCCGCAAAGCGCAAGTTATTCAACCGTTCTCCATCAATATTAATGCCTTTGTGTTTCCAGTTCAACCTACGAAATACATTCTCTAGCTCTGCATTAAATAATTTTGGCGATATTGTGTCACCTTGGCGCACCCCTCGGCCCAAATTGAACGGTTCAGTCAACCTATGTAAGCGAACGGACGACGTAGCATTTTGTTGGAGATGATTGATCACTTGGTAAGTAGGTATATCTTTCATCTATTCTGTAGTCCGCTAATGCCTTCTCCACTAAACTAAACTAATTAAGATAATGATGAAACTGCCTCATTAGCCAAGTGGTCCTGAGCGCGACTGCTACGCTAGAGGTCCTGGGTTCGATTCCAAGGTCGAGCAAAGTGTTATTGGGTTTTCTATGAAATTCCCAGTAGCAGCTCCGAGTTAGGAATTTGTGCTCGGTTAATGGCAATAGGCTCGCCCCCTATTACATGGGACCTAAACATACCGGCGAACCGTACATTAGTACGCCTCTGCCTAACCCTTCGGGGAATACAGGCGTGATGGTATGTTTTTAGCATTTTTAAACCGTAACACAAGACAATTTAGTAATTTAACAGCACTCAAAATTTTGTTTTCTGCATTAGTCCGTCGTCTTATAGATTACTGCTCTATCATCTGGTACCCAGTATATCATATTCAACGTATCGAAAATGTCAAATAAAAAACTCTCTTAAAAGGCAGGTATAAGGAATACAGTTAAAAACTATGAAGATAGACTGAACTACTTTAAAATGAAATCTTTACACTGGCGTCGAGATTTTGCAGGTCTAATTTTTTTATTCAAGATATTAAATCAAGGCGTGGATTGCCCACAGCTTCTATCGTCAATTAAATTAATATCCCCCGGTGATCAGCTAAACTTCACAATTATAAGCCTTTTGCTCCCGGGAGCCGCAAAACCAAGTACGGAAGTAATGCTCCTGTTTCCTATATTCTCAGAAGGTGTAACGACATTTTTCACGATTGTGACTTGGACATGTTTTCATTCAGCATCACTAAGTTTAAAAGAGCTGTGTTCAATAATTTGTAATTTTCCTCAAAAATAATTAGTTCTCAATAATGTCTGAATAATGTATATTATCTTATTTAACATTAAAAATAATTGCGTAATCGAATTCGCAAAAATATGGCTGTGACACAGAAAATAGTAAATAATTAGACCCTACTTTGGGATTTTTCTCTATCGAGAAAATTTCATGCTATCGCGTTTTCCTCTAGATTATATGCTCAACGATCACATACTAAAAAATTATGTTTTTTTTTTAAAAAAGCTTACTAGCAATGCGGGTCGCACATTACTAGTATTCTTGTTAACCCCTCGTGCTAAGCTAGATTGCTTGTGTTACGAGTGGGTTCACGTCGCTAGTGCAATGGGTGGGGTTCGAACCGGCAACCACATGATCGCAAGTCCGACGCCCTAGCCATTAGGCTACCGACGCTATAAACACTGTATGTAAACTGCCTCAATAGCTAAGTGGTCCTGACCGCGACTGCTACGCTAGAGGTCCTGGGTTCGATTCCCAGGTCGAGCAAAGTGTTATTGGGTTGTTCTATGAAATTCCCAGTAGCAGCTCGGAGTTAGGAATTTGTGCCCGGTTAATGGCAATAGGCTCGCCCCTTATTACATGGGACCTAAACATACCGGCGAACTGTGGGTGTACATTGGTACGCCTCTGCCTAATCCTTCGGGGAATACAGGCGTGATGGTATGTATGTATGTATGTATGTATGTAAACTGAAAGAAATACACTGAATTGAAAATCCACTAAATTTTCGAGGTATCCTCTGTATCTACACTACAGGTTACCATCCTTTGACTAACAGAATATTTAATTTAGAATCCATTTTCATTGCAAACATGACTACATAATTATACCATCACGCCTGTATTCCTCGAAAGGTTAGGCAGGGGTGTACTAAGGTACACCCACAGTTCGCCGTTTTGCCATTAACCGGGCACAAATTCCAAACTCCGAGCTGCTACAGAGATGTTCATAGAAAAACCCAATAACACTTTGCTCGACCTGGGAATCGAACCCAGGACCCCTAGCGTAGCAGTCGCACTTGGTACCACTAGACTAATGAGGCAGCAGCAAACATGACAAGCAGAATGTAAATCATTTTTGACATTGTTTACATTTTGGATTACCTAGTTCATTAATTAACCATTACTTACCTGTTATATCATTGGATTATTTAATTTTATTAATTACGTAGGTACCTCGATACCTAGGTTTTTGTTGTAAGTAGTTAAGTATATAACTGCCTCATTAGCCAAGTGGTCCTGAGCGCGACTGCTACGCTAGAGGTCCTGGGTTCGATTCCCAGATCGAGCAAAGTGTTATTGGGTTTTTCTATGAAATTCCCAGTACCAGCTCGGAGTTAGGAATTTGTGCCCGGTTAATGACAATAGGCTCGCCCCCTATTACATGGGACCTAAACATACCGGCGAACTGTGGGTGTACATTAGTACGCCTCTGCCTAACCCTTCGGGGAATACAGGCGTGATGGTATGTTATGTTATGTAGTTAAGTATATTTTTTTGGGTACATATAAAAACCCTGATAAAAATTAATATAATTACCAGATAAAAATGTAAGACACAGCTGATATGTTTTAGGTTTAGTCTCGTGGTCGTAAGTGCGACTGCTATGTTAGAGGTCCTGAGTTCGATTACCAGTTCAAACAAAGAGTAATGATCGCAAGTCCGACGCCCTAGCCACAAGCTATATAATTAGTATTATTGCTATTATATTTTTCTTCAACAGTCATTCACCGCGAGACCTACCCCGCCATGTCGAAATTTGCATTCACATTCTGAATTTACGTCCACATCTATTGCATAGCATATAACATCTATTTCGACATGGCGCCCAGGCGGGTGGGACTCGCGGTGTCTAGTGTCTAGTTATAGTGAAAGCGATATAATATAAACCGGATCTCGATACCTAACAATACCATCACGGGTAAGATAGGATATTCTTAATACACAATACCTACTACTAAGTACTAATATTATAAAGAGAAATGATTTGTATTTTTTATTGTAATGAAACTCAAAGATTATAAAAATTCTTTCAGTAGGTAGGTATCAGAATGCGACAAGCGTAGGTAAGCCTTTCAGGAATAAAAAACATAACGCCACTTTCGGTCGCGAGTAATTGACAACCCCTGCTGCTCCTCTCTCCTGACGTCACTCAGATAAGATTCATCAATAAAGTTTATATAATAAACTCACCTCTTGTGTAAGCATGATCCAATCTTCATCACTGACACCAAGCCTAATTTCAGAGACGTCACCACTGATCGGCACTAGTTTATCTTCAAATTGTGGCTGCTTTTGGCGCAACATGTCGTATACCTGAGTTGTAATTTGCATATACATAATGTGTTCAGAAAATTTGACATTGCCATCGCGCTGTAGTAAAGTGGATTATTATCAATGTTTGAAGCTGCGCTTGCGCTTACAATGCGCAAACGCCAGGGTTAGCCCCAACGGCCAACGGCCAACGGCCAACCTATGATGTTTACAAGACTTATACAATAGTTCACTCATATTTATAGTTATATAAATGAAGGTATGACGGTGTACAAACACTTAGTTTAAAAAGAAGTTATAACCTCTATTATATTGCGTGCCCTGCTCTCGATATATATTTAAACAAGCAGCTCTCATCATTCACTGGCAACTCTGCGCAATTTTAGAAGTGGCATCCCGATCCTAAAATTTGCTTAGTCTGTGCTCGGTGAACGCTTTCATTCTTTTCGTTTGCGCGGCAACTGATTCTGCGTTTCTCTGTGTTTATTTTAATTAAAGTGTATTTTAATATAATTTCAACCAAATCTATGCCTAAACGGCAACATAAAGAAGTTTTACAAAAGTTAGACGATAAATGAAATGTCGTCTTAAAATTATAAGCCGAATAAAGTGTCGTCTTATAGCGGAGTACCTAGCGTCGTTGGAACGGAGATAATAATTATTCTTCATGAAATAAAAGTGACAACAAGTATTGTCTTGTGATTACACCGGTATGGCTACTGGCTCTCGTAGCAGTTTAAAGCCGCAAGAGTTTCCATAACCTTCGTAGGTACCGGTTGACGCGGGTGGTGTACGTGATACACTGACGTGCTCATTGGACTCGGGGCGTACACGAGATGTACACACGAGATCTCTTACTCTTATGTGGAGCCCGTGAGGCTCCAATAAGCAGTTTTATCAATCACATGTTGTAGTGTATATACCTGTTTCATTCCTTTAGCCTTTAGTTATCTTCACAATTATTTGTTCTTCAGGCATAATACACTTCTCATCACACCATTATTCTTAATTATTATAATTTTTCACTTTGCATCATCAACGTACGAGTTTTTAGTCTCAAACTGTAGCTTATGACATAATATGTTTATATATTGCTGCCATGGTTTGTATTTTTAGCTATTTTGTTTGTTTTTGCACATTTTATTTCTTTTGACATTTTAGTTATTAAATGCAACCATGGCAACGGTCTTTACTTTTCAGTAAAATCCGGGTGCATAGAGGTTCCGAATAAAGTATTTATTCTAATTTCTATTACAAACTTCTTTTAGCTACTAAAGATTTAAATCTTTAGTAGCTAAAATAATACTTTATTCGGAACCTCTATGCACCCGGATTTTACTGAAAAGTAAAGACCGTTGCCATGGTTGCATTTAATAACTAAAATGTCAAAAGAAATAAAATGTGCAAAAACAAACAAAATAGCTAAAAATACAAACCATGGCAGCAATATATAAACATATTATGTCATAAGCTACAGTTTGAGACTAAAAACTCGTACGTTGATGATGCAAAGTGAAAAATTATAATAATTAAGAATAATGGTGTGATGAGAAGTGTATTAAGCCTGAAGAACAAATAATTGTGAAGATAACTAAAGGCTAAAGGAATGAAACAGGTATATACACTACATTTTAAAACCAAATCTTTATTAGCTAAAAGAAGTTTGTAATAGAAATTAGAATAAATACTTTATTCGGAACCTCTATGCACCCGGATTTTACTGAAAAGTAAAGACCGTTGCCATGGTTGCATTTAATAACTAAAATGTCAAAAGAAATAAAATGTGCAAAAACAAACAAAATAGCTAAAAATACAAACCATGGCAGCAATATATAAACATATTATGTCATAAGCTACAGTTTGAGACTAAAAACTCGTACGTTGATGATGCAAAGTGAAAAATTATAATAATTAAGAATAATGGTGTGATGAGAAGTGTATTATGCTTGAAGAACAAATAATTGTGAAGATAACTAAAGGCTAAAGGAATGAAACAGGTATATACACTACATTTTAAAACCAAATCTTTATTAGCTAAAAGAAGTTTGTAATAGAAATTAGAATAAATACTTTATTCGGAACCTCTATGCACCCGGATTTTACTGAAAAGTAAAGACCGTTGCCATGGTTGCATTTAATAACTAAAATGTCAAAAGAAATAAAATGTGCAAAAACAAACAAAATAGCTAAAAATACAAACCATGGCAGCAATATATAAACATATTATGTCATAAGCTACAGTTTGAGACTAAAAACTCGTACGTTGATGATGCAAAGTGAAAAATTATAATAATTAAGAATAATGGTGTGATGAGAAGTGTATTATGCCTGAAGAACAAATAATTGTGAAGATAACTAAAGGCTAAAGGAATGAAACAGGTATATACACTACAATGTAAGTGCCTACAATGTTTTTTCATGGGTATGTTGATTTAAATAATAGGTAACTACCTATACCTACTTACTGCAGATTACAATAACATGTAAGTCTTGTGCTGATCACAATTCGAAGGAGTGCATATAATAATTAAAACGAGTAGGTACATATGGTTCTAGAAAACACAAAACTCACTGGAGTTTTATGCTCTAGGAGACACAATCTCATGCTAGATAAACCTACATCTTGGTTTGTTTCAATTTTCACCTATAAATAGGGCAAGGCCACCCTTGAGGGCCCCAATGCCCAATGATCTAAAGACACCACAAAATCTTGTGGAACAGATCCCGGTTAGACAATATCCACAGGTTTCTGTTTTGTTAAGCAACAATATTGTCAGTATAGACAAGGATATTGAGTTGAATAAATACATATGCAGTATAACAATAACAATGTAAATTCATCTCACTAAGGGTACATAAAAGATATACTTTGTGAATTTTGTGATGGATCCTGACTGACATTTTGCCCTAACAAAAATAAGGAGAATTCTAGTTCTCCCTCTAAGTGATAATTAGTTTTTATATGTTGTGAAATAGTAAAAGACCACTGTAAGCATCTATAGAATGCCTGTGTGACAAGATGTTTTGAAAACCTGCCATTAAAAGCGACCAGTTCTTCAATAAGCTTACAACCAATTGTAAGTGAAACCCACAACTACCCATTACTATTGAAGGACATGAATCTTCAATACAGGCTGGAACACCAGCATTGTGCACAAGACCAACATTGTGTGCAAGAAATGGCCAACTTAGCCATAGTGGTAAGTCATGCCGGAAGGCTAACACATTTTTTACCTCACTGCAGGATAGCATGCAATGTTAAGTGTATTACTTAACCATGTTAAAGGATACTCAATTACCTTTGTAATCAAGTCTCATAAGACCTTGGTGCCATTACTGTCTTCAGGAAAATCAGATGAGCTATCTACTTTGGCCAACTTTAGTTTTCATTTCCCATTATGATACAACAAACTTTAGTATCAGAAAAATAACATCTCAGAAGAATGCTGTCAAATAGAGCTTTATTTCCATTTGGAAATGACATTACACACCAAAAAGTTATTGGAAAACCACATTTATTAGTAAATGTTTATTCAGAATATAGTATTGCCTATATTGTTATAATAAAGTAATTCCTACATTGGGTTGCTCAGATGCGTAATAATTTTACAAGATGGGGACATTACAAGACAATGAATACATTAATATGTATAGAATCTGGTTATTAATATAAAGTATTCCTTATATTATATACATTGAGATGAGATGATATGATTATAGAAACTTTAGCTCTAGAAATGCTTAGAATTTATCAGTTAAAAATTCCAGTTATCATTGTCTTGATAATTTCTTAGCTCCTGTATGATATCTACCAGAAATATGTCATTATAATAATATTTAGCAATATTTATTGCAGCTTGCCCAGCACCAAATTCTGGGCCACAGTGAATAGGTACATTATACACAAGATAAGATAAACTAAAATGTTGTAATAAAATTCCTGTTTATTATAGGAGTACCTATCATGTAAAATAGAAGTATTGCATAACTTATGTATTATGACATAGCATTTACTTGGTAAAGTCTATATCACCTAATCCAGTGCTGTTTGTGTCAACAAGCATCCAGTTTGACAAGTAGTTCAACCTTTCAACTATTATATTGGTCTAATTGAAATAAATCAATTTTGACCTAGACTTTGAAGCCCATGGATTTTGCAAAAAATGTGGACAAGCAACCGAAAATCATTTAACCAATCCAGGTTAGGTTGTAACATTTGTATAGTGCATAAATTCCCTTATGTGCATACCATTGATTTTAGAAAAGATAAGAGGTGTAGGTAGTAACAATACCTACATCATAATATATAAGATATTTATATAGTTTTTTATTTTTTTGTGCATGTTAAGCAACATCATAAATCATCCTATTGTATAACAAGACATAGGTGTCATGTGTCATATACCCTAGTAAATTTTCTAATAAACATTTCATTTATTATACATAGACATTTCTATGTTCATTTAAATTGCCTTGGCCACATTCATATGGCAGTAGTGCAAAGGGTTAACAAATGCTAGCACATTTTGGTCACAGGACATCATTAAAAATAAAGTTTATTTAGTACTTTTATTTTTAAACAAGAGAACTACATAATGAACCCAGAAATATGGTATTTGACCTGGAAAAGATTCTGGTTGTTGCTTGTTACACCTTACACCAATGTTTATATAGTAGTGATAATTACATATATTCAGAAAATATTATACTGATAAAAATATTGAGTCTTTGAACAGTTTGTACTTATCAAAGTTCACATTTATAAGGAGAATTTAGATACAAATAGGTACATACCTACATTGTTTAGAACTACAATATTAGGTGCCTCTACTAGGATAAAGCTGGGCTAGACTCATAATAAATAAATGCATTGCCTTAGTCTTCTGGAAACATTTAAAGCCAATGAATATTGAAACTTTCACTTGGACTTGGATATATTATCTTTTCTTTGTTTTGTTATGGTGTCCTTCCAAACACCTTTTGATTAGAAGATTTAGAACAAACTGATAATCTCACCAAAATAAAGGTTACAGTCTTCCTAAAGAAACCTCATCCACCAACAATTCTCATTGCCAGAAATCCTAAACTTGTCAAAGTATTCTATAGCCTATGTTAATCTGGAATAATGTAACATTCAAACTGTGAAAGAAATTTTGGAATAGGCCCAGTATTTTTTGAGCCAATTTGTTACAAACATATGTACATACAAATCTTTCCTCTTTATAATATTAACATAGATAAGCACCTATAGTATATGGCGAACCCATTCTCAGGGAGATCTCCTCTATCCATACCAGGTATTAAGTAGGTATTTTATGAAAAAATCATTGGATTTGCGGCTGCCTATAGACTGTCCGTCATAAGTCAGTTTCATCCTTGCTCTAAAATTGGGGGGGGAATGTTCGTAAGGGAGTCTCTAGGGAATGTATAAGTCCAAACTAATGTTGGTAAATATCAATATATATATGTAGGACTGTGCCAAACAAAGTTCTATATTCATATTTTACTGTAAATTACATTTTTAAATGATTATTTAAGAAATGGTGTTTTTTGTGGCAAGGGGTTGTTCAGATATGGAATGAACTTCCCTGCATTAAGCACAACAGATATGGAATGAAGGGTGTGCTGATATAATCATTACCACTTATCTATAATCTAGATGTGATGAATGGCCCATTCACCCAGTGAAGGGAAAATTGTGTGATTAGAAAGTAGTGTAGAGTACAGCTCTGAAATTTTAATGTAATTCTTTTAAAAGTACCTATCTACCTTACTATAACTATGTTTTACATCGTCAAATAAAGTATTCTTCAAAGTTTTATTCGAGTCAGTATTATAGATACCAGAGCCATATTGGAACCTGGTAGGCGCCATGTCTTTACATTCAGGACTATGACAAAAGAAATTTCATAAGCTGTAATCACACAGACTGCTGGTCGGCCTTTTAACTTACGAATATTTATAACTAATTAGTTATAAATAGTTATGATTGAAACTGACTGATTCACGATTCAGCAGATTTATATTGATTTGATATGATATTAATTCTGATATTTTAATAACATTTTGTTATTGTTTATCCTGTGCTTAATCCAGAATTATTACTTAGTACTTAATATCAGGCACTGATCTTGCTGATTCATGCCATATGTAGTCCTACTACGAAATTAATTATTCTCCAACAATTAAGAATGATCATTAACATTTATTTTCAAGTTCCAGGTACCTACCGTAAATACTATCTAAGGGAATCAGTTTCTTACATATTTAATAAAATGATTGATGAACCCTGACCCTCTGGAGGGTCACAGCAATTGTAGCTGGTCGGCTTTATGTTAGCTAATTGGTCCTTAACAGAAAGTCAAGAGACTGATATGTTTTAAAATAATGCAATGTGATTATAACAGATTTATTTTACAGGAATACATGCTATGCTTTCGGCTTATCTCAAATTTACCAATACTCTAAACATCTGCTTGTTTAAATATATATCGAGAGCAGGGCACGCAATATAATAAATGATCAAACGAACTTACCTGTTGTGAAGTTCGATCATTATTATATGAAGTGCCCTGCTCGAAGATATATGGTCCCTACCCATCCCACCCCGGGTAAAATTTGAGATAATTCGCGACTCTAAAAAGAATGAAAGCGTTCACCGAGCACAGACTAAGCAAATTTTAGGATCGGGATGCCACTTCTAAAATTGCGCAGAGTTGCCAATGAATGATGAGAGCTGCTTGTTTAAATATATATCTTCGAGCAGGGCACTTCATATAATAATGATCGAACTTCACAACAGGTAAGTTCGTTTGATCATTTATTATATTATGTGCTTGAAATAAACTTTTTCTTCTCTATAGGTATTTACACAGCTATTTTGTTTTCCAAGTAGGTGGCATTGTCAATAGCCACCCATTTTTTTTAAGCTTACTGGCGATGTGGGTGGCACATTACTAGTATTCTTGTTAACCCCTCGTGCTAAGCTAAATGCTTGTGTTACGAGTGGGTTCACGTCGGTAGTGCAATGGGTGGGTTTCGAACCGGCAACCACAAGATCGCCAGTCCGACGCCCTAACCCTTAGGTTACCGCCGCTTTCCAACTCTCAAATCTCACTTTACCAACTAATCTTTAAGGATTTTCAGAACTAACCGGGTCTTTCAGCATTGATTCCAGCCTGTCCGATATTGTCTTGCCCTTTTTTGGTCTCAGTAACACAAATATTTTCTTTATTCGACATGATCTGAAAAATGTCACAAAAATACGAACCTAATTAGGTCCTGCTTGCGAGTCGAATTTTTCCTTCACTAAATCTATATCTATATATATAAAAGAAAGTCGTGTTAGTTACTCCATTTATAACTCAAGAACGGCTGAACCGATTTGGCTGAAAATTGGTGGAGAGGTAGCTTAGAACCAGGAGACGGACATAGGATACTTTTTATCCCGTTCCCGATACTATTTATTCCACGGGGGCGAAGCCGCGGGCAGAAGCTAGTACCTAACTTTATAAAAATTAGCATAAAAAATGCAAAAAATCACAAAAAGTTACTAATTAAGTTGGTACAAAGCACAGATAATAGAATACTAGTAGTACAAAGGAACCTATACTTCGTCTGTTTATTGGAAAGATCCATTTAATTTTTTTGAAGATCTGACAATAACGCGTACCTATCGACTGAATATACTATCATATCGTTTTTTGTATTTATAAAATCAATTTGGAATGCTGTAAAGATATTATAATAATTATGGCAATGAATAAATAAATAAAAATTAAAATCGTCGAGCTACGTAGAAGAACTACTCGCCACTCAAATGTAACGCAATTAAAGTAACTTCAAAAACTTAAAAATAATTTTAATGTGCCCAACAGTTTCGGAAGTCGGGGGCGAAGACAAAAGATACGACCAACTCGAAGGTACCTACTGCCGCGTAAATTGCACATAAGTATCCTTATTCTTAATACCTATCTTTAATAATACTTTAACTTTTTATTATTCCTTATCCTTAACGGCCCAAGTGGGGTTCGTAGCAATTGAAAGCCTATCTCTCAGTGGGAGACGTGTGAAAATTATTTATGTAAGTAAGTAGGTATTTACCTAAACAGTTTCTCGATGAGCTGCTTGCCCATGAAGCCCGCACCGCCAGTGATAAATACAGTCGCATCACAGTAGAACTGCTGCACAGGAGAGTCGCCCTTGTCGATCACATCGTTAATCGGCTTTTGTCGGGCAAGACCCGCGTACTCGACCTCTTGGGCTGTATTCATTCTCGTCGGCAACTAGTGCAACAATAGATTTCTGTTCTTTTTGCTATTATTTAAGTACCTAAGTAAGGTATTAATATTAATGCACTTAACGACATTAACATTTACATTTTGGGTGGGGACATGCGCTTTATGCATGCCGCCTTGCCTCGGCGATGCAGGACGGTTACGTCGGGCTCTCCGGTCAGGTGGCCAGCATACCGACTAAAACCACCACCACTACCACCTTCCGCATGCTCCGCGATCCCACCGTGGACGTCTAATGTTGTTTAGAGGTGTGTAACTCAGCTCTGAGTCAGCTCAAAGAGTCAGATTGCAAGGGTCTAAGCCGTTGAGTCACAGCTCAGCAACAAAACGACCGGCTCACGGCTCAATTCAGCTCATTGAACTGATCTGAACCTGTGAATCGCTCCACAGATATGTCGTGAATAGTGAGTGAGTCAGTGAGTGATTCTGATCTACACTTGAGGTTCAATCAATAAGTTTTTGGTCAGAGAGTCGCTAGGGCGGAGTTTTTTTGAACGAATCATTCGTTCTGAAACGTTTTATTGATGTGTACCTCAATTGTACAACTCAAAAAGCTCTGTACATATTTTTTTGTATAGAGAGGTATTCTTTTTTTTAGTTTAAAGGGGTTTAGAATGAATTATTATTTCGTTCTAAAATATGATAATTTAATAAATAATTATGTAAAATTAAAAGAAAAGAGTTAAAAGAACTGTCAACTGCCGCAGCTCAGACGGCTCGCGCGAACCATAAACCTGTATAGGTACAAATTGAGCTGATCTGCGAGCTGAGTCACTGAGCCGGCTCACTCACCTGAGTCATGAGCTGATCTGCAGCTCGCGTATTTTTGATGAGTTACCTACCCACCTCTAATGTTGTTGGACCCTCCCGAGGGCCAAGTGCAATGGGCGACAGACGACGCGCGAGTCGCGACGTGTTCACTCATCGAAATAAGAACGCAAATTAGCGTCATGGGCATATACAGAAACATTTGATGTTGTGATGTAGGAACTTTATATAAAAGAGACAAAACATAATGAGCGCGCGATCTTATATACGTTTATAGGTATCTATCATTATATCATTAGAATTAGTTAGAAAACTTAAAATAATTTATAAGAAACTAACGTTACAGTAAACGTGGCAAAGATGGCGGCATTTAAGTCTCCCAAATCTGATTGCAGTTTTTAATATTTGAGCGAGTGAAGCGAGCCCTGTCACAGCCTGTCACTGTTCCACAAGCACAACTCATACATACGTGGTGAAAAAACTATGACACTTAGTGTGGGCTTGGACATAGTCATTCAAAATTGTATTATCTTTTATTAAAACCTCATTTTGTAAATAAACAAACTTGAAAACTACAGATTTATTTTATATCAACTATGTTACTGTACTACTAACGCCATCTGTTGAAACTTGAAGAATGAATATACTCTTACTTTTAGATTTTTCTATCGTCAGATAACTTTTAACGAAGGAATAAAATTTTAAAAAAGTTTGACAAATTTTGGATAGCAAAACAGTCCAAAATTTCAATTCATTCCTCCGATAAAGTTATCTAGCAATGGAAAAATCAGCCCGCATACAAATAAACATTGGGACTCCCATCTCTCATAATTATGTTCAATTAAGATCGTCGAAAAATTAAAGACCCAGCTTCGGGGTATTAACCCGGGTAAATACCCTCATAAAACCCCAATTTAAATTTACCTGGGTTATTTCCGGGTAAAATCCCATCTCATGATCATGATATATATATTATGTATTTTAGCGCAACGACCATCATACCTACGAGTCGACGACGGTTGAGTCGAACCACAAAGTAGGTAGGTACATTATAATATACTGAAATATCGGTCGAACAACACACGTCAATGCTAATGAATGGGTGCTGTCTGTCCTAGGTTAACATATAATCAAGGAACATAGATTCACGTATAGTTAAGTACCTATCACAATTGTCATGTTTAATTACCGGACTGCGCCAGAAGGAGGGTTATGTTTTTCGAGAGTATGTATGTATGTACCTACTACCTATGTAATAAGTATGTAGGTATACCTAATTGTTTGGCACGCTCTGCAGCCTAAACGGCTCGATTTTAGCTTGAGGGGTGTCGTTAGATTTTTATTTACTGTGAGTGTGACACTGGTTATAGATACCTATTCTATATCACGAAGGTCGTTAAATTATTGAAATTTGAACTTTATTTCAATTACATAAAGGTCATCATACAGGACTTCGTGAGATAGAATTTAAAAAAAAAATGGTGTGGATTTTAGCTTCATAGAATGTCGTTAGATAAGTATAATATATATAGGTTACTATTCAAACTCATACAATATTAAAACTAAAAATAAAATAAAAAACGGTACTTAATTTTAAAAATTAAAACCCCTAACTGCGTCTCTGTGTAATTTGGAAATGAAAGAACCATAAAACCCAAAAGTCGTCATAGGTACCCGATTGTAAGAAAAAATTGTAGCAGTCGGGACCCATTCCAGAAATGGAGGTTTAAACTTCGACTTTTAACTGTAGGTACCTATTCAGTAACTTGACAGTTGAAGGGTTAAATTATAAAATGTATTAAATAAGTACCTACGCGCTACCGAGAAGGAGGTAGGTACCTACCTGTTCGGGTGAGCGACCGTAATAACAACAAGTAGCAACTGTAGGTACCTGCGTCCCGCCAGGCCAGGCGACAGGCCCGTCACTTGATGGGGGCGCTGACCGGACATTTCGGGACTAACGCTCTCTTTCAAAAGATGGGTCTGACGGAGACATCAGCCTGCAGGGCCTGTAAAAGGGAAATTGAGAGCATGGAACACCTTCTGTGTACATGCGATGCACTGGCTAGAAAGCGAATGTGCCTCTTGGGGCAGGGTTATCCAGGACCAGAGGACTATAGACTCATACCCCCAGGCCTCATTATAAAGCTTATGGAAGAGCTGTTTGAAGAACTGGGGGAGGATGAGGATTAGATATCTAGGGGAAGCACAAATAATCCCATTGGGTCGAAGTGCTCTGAGGCCTTGCTGCCTCGGCCCCACACAAGATAAGATAAGATAAGACCTGCGTAGTGATGAAAGAGACTCAGTCGTTTAAGTCGTGTAAGAAGCGACTAGACTACATTTTGACAGCTAAAGACTGACTCAATGTGTTCCTCAGTTGTTTAGGCATGGATAGATTAGTATCCACGGACGGAACTAAAATGGTTCACATTAAGGGTGTGTACAAACGCGTTTTACGCCTATTTGTTTCGTGCATATTATTTTTTTAATATTGATGTCATTATTGTAATAATTATACCATGTGCATACTTAGTATTGCTTGAAGATACGCTACTATTAAAATGTGAATGTTTTTTTATAAGTTACTAGCTGCTGAGCCCGATATTTTTAATGCATCATGCACATTATTTTTTTGTGTTTTTTTATTGAATAAGGATTATTAAATAAAACACGACATTTATTTTATTATTGGTGATTAATTTAAAAACTCAACTAAAAAAAACATAACCGCCTTTTTTTAAGTTGCGTAAATAAGTCTGAACGAAACCCTTAGGCGGCCATCTTGCTTATATTTTGACTTCGCGAGCGAGTCGAACCATCGCGATAAGATGATGACGAGAGGTGTTTTGTTTCAATTTATTTAACTACTTAGGATTAACTAAACATAAACATCCATGCATCGTTTTAAAGGAAAAAACGTCTACTTTATTGTGAAATTGTTTAATTGGTAAAATAAACAAGACATTTTCGTTGTGGTGTAAATTAATACAATTTAAATGTTATGTTTTCTCCAAATTCCATATTTACACCTATTTTTAATACGTTCAATTAAATTTTCAGATCTTAAAAAATACATAGATTTAATCTGTAGTCTTCTAGCAATTTTTCGTAGTATTTGGTTTTACTCTAGGTATTACAGATAAGAAACTATAAAGGTTTTTTGTTACAATATGCGAGCGCGGCACCTACCGAAACCGCGCCGCGCGGTGCCGGACGGACAAGGGGGTAATAGGTATTTAGGCCGGACGTGTGAGTGGCTATCACAATTGTCATGTTTAATTACCGGACTGCGCCAGAAGGAGGGTTATGTTTTTCGAGAGTATGTATGTATGTACCTACTACCTATGTAATAAGTATGTAGGTATACCTAATTGTTTGGCACGCTCTGCAGCCTAAACGGCTCGATTTTAGCTTGAGGGGTGTCGTTAGATTTTTATTTACTGTGAGTGTGACACTGGTTATAGATACCTATTCTATATCACGAAGGTCGTTAAATTATTGAAATTTGAACTTTATTTCAATTACATAAAGGTCATCATACAGGACTTCGTGAGATAGAATTTAAAAAAAAAATGGTGTGGATTTTAGCTTCATAGAGTGTCGTTAGATAAGTATAATATATATAGGTTACTATTCAAACTCATACAATATTAAAACTAAAAATAAAATAAAAAACGGTACTTAATTTTAAAAATTAAAACCCCTAACTGCGTCTCTGTGTAATTTGGAAATGAAAGAACCATAAAACCCAAAAGTCGTCATAGGTACCCGATTGTAAGAAAAAATTGTAGCAGTCGGGACCCATTCCAGAAATGGAGGTTTAAACTTCGACTTTTAACTGTAGGTACCTATTCAGTAACTTGACAGTTGAAGGGTTAAATTATAAAATGTATTAAATAAGTACCTACGCGCTACCGAGAAGGAGGTAGGTACCTACCTGTTCGGGTGAGCGACCGTAATAACAACAAGTAGCAACTGTAGGTACCTGCGTCCCGCCAGGCCAGGCGACAGGCCCGTCACTTGATGGGGGCGCTGACCGGACATTTCGGGACTAACGCTCTCCTTCAAAAGATGGGTCTGACGGAGACATCAGCCTGCAGGGCCTGTAAAAGGGAAATTGAGAGCATGGAACACCTTCTGTGTACATGCGATGCACTGGCTAGAAAGCGAATGTGCCTCTTGGGGCAGGGTTATCCAGGACCAGAGGACTATAGACTCATACCCCCAGGCCTCATTATAAAGCTTATGGAAGAGCTGTTTGAAGAACTGGGGGAGGATGAGGATTAGATATCTAGGGGAAGCACAAAAGATCCCATTGGGTCGAAGTGCTCTGAGGCCTTGCTGCCTCGGCCCCACACAAGATAAGATAAGATAAGACCTGCGTAGTGATGAAAGAGACTCAGTCGTTTAAGTCGTGTAAGAAGCGACTAGACTACATTTTGACAGCTAAAGACTGACTTAGTCCTTTAAACCCTTAGCTTTTAGTCTCTTTAAGTCTTTTTAGTTCTCGACTAAGGTTTGCGTAGAATAAGCATAGTCTCTAGTGCTTTAAGGCTTATAAGGCGTGTTAGTCTTATAAGGCTTGTAAGTCTTTTAAGGCTTTTAAGTTTGAACTAAAAAGAATCGTGTAACTCGTGTATGATTGATTAGTTAAAAGACTTAAATTTACTCCATCTTTTAAGAATTATCATAAAGTCTAATCCCCATTGCAGTAACTACTACTAAGCACTAGCTAAACTCTAAAAGAAAGACTGGACAGCCAATATAAACAGAAATCCTACATCTTTTGTATCATTCATTAGAAGTAAAAAAAAAATTGCCATATCAAGTTGTAAAACTATCTTTTAGTTATAAAGATTTTTAAATTATTAAATAAGTACACATTGAACTTATCATTCATCAAAAGGTCTGCAAAACAGCTATCTACTCAAGACAAGTGTATTTACAATGTAGACGTAACGTGCAAAAGCGTATAACTATTTTAAACTTTAAAATTATATAAGCGACGTTTCAGTCTTGTTTAGCATAAAATACTCGATATAAAATAAAATTTACTTGTTTAATATAATAAACATGTTGTATGTCCGACAGGGCCGGCAGGAGACCGAGATAAAGGTTTATTGCAATTTATTAACCACGAATATTGCTGGATAGTTATTATCATTGGGACAAAGACTTAAAAGGCTAGCTGTATAAGATTTTATTAACCGACTAAAGTGTAAGCATTTTCTTAAAGGACTGAGTCGTTAAGCTGTTTAAGTCTTCAAGCTAGTCTTATTAGTCTAAAGATAGTCTTTTTAGTCTGAACTAGTTGTTTAAGTCATATTTAAAGGACTTAAACAACTGAGTCATTGACAACACCACCTGCGTCCCGCCCCTTTGCTGGCGCGCCCGCGCCATCTATTGGTTGCGTGCATATAGTAAACACTTGATATATACAACGCTCACATCTATCGCCGACAAAAGAAAAACAATTCTGCCCGAAGAATCTTGCCCGATAGGAAGATCCATTTTTTTGTATGGAATAGATAGAAAGAAAGAAAACTTTTTATTCAGTCTTCGTACATAAAATTACAAATAAAAAAAAACGACAATAACTCAGGTACGAGATCAGAATAGGCTCCTATCTCAGCATAATGCTGCGACATTAAGACCCAGTTTCACCAATTTCTATGTAACAAGGCATTAACTAATCAGCATTTAAAATTAACAAAGCTGTTAAAATAGGATGTGTCCCACGACGAAAATGTAACAGTGCGTTACTAAATCAAGCATTTATTGAATGATACACAAAGCATTCACTCACATTCTAATACGACCAAAACTGTAAGTCATAGCAACGTATATCAATGATACTGATATGTCAAATATTGTAACTACTCGTATAATAATGTAATACGGCCGAATTTATTACATTGTTCTATTTGTCTAATTCAAAAGCAACCGGGGTATTTTTAATTTTGATAGATAAAACGTCAAGAATAAATTGACAATAATCATTTTTGTGTTCTGTTGTGCGGATTTTTTTCATATTTTTAAATTATAATCTCTGTGAAAAGTACCTTCACCCATAGCCCTCACCAGAAGAAATATCTAATAAACATTCGCGCTGAATTTTTCTTCGAACGAGAACTAAATTTTGGTATAGCTCATCATTGAAGACAAAGATGTTATGAAGAATAAAATATGATGCCACTGCTAATAAAAACGAAGATTGGAGCAAACCACAATCACTTCTTCGAGCTTTTTCAATGCTATGGTACTCAGTGTCATGGAACAACGACAACAATTCAATCATGTGGGGATAATATACAATATAATATACTCAACAGGTAGGAACTAATTTTGAGTTATCTATATGAACTAAATGTTTGTTACTATTTTATTTCAGTATTTATTACTTAGGTGAAATGTTTAAAGTATTGCACGTTTTTCAGATACGATTTCAAACTTCGATAAATGACGAATTGGTGCAAAGCAAAACTGAATTACTTATTGATGACAAATCACTAAAAAACATGGTGAGGCTGAGGCAGCGATGACACAGTAGCTATAAGAAAAATCAAGAAAATGAAGAAGGAAATATCTACTCCAAATTAATTCGAAATAAAGTCGTAAATGGCTGGTTAATAACATAATTATGCAGTTTTATTTATTTCATATAGTAATTATATCTTTACCAAACTATAAAAATAATAAGTACAGTATGCATAGTATTTAAAACTATATAGTATCCTACACACCAATAGGCCTTAGGCAAAACTTCCTGTTTAGGCTAAGTGTTGAGCTAAGTTAGTAGGTCCTAAGCACGATCGCTATGCTACAGACTTATGACTTTGATTCCCAGGTCAAATACATTTTATTTGCCTTATTGGTTTTTTCTATGAAATTCGTAGAAGCAGCTCAGAGTTTGGATTTGTGCCCGGTTAATGGCAAAAAGCTAGCTCTCTATTCATCCAAATTTTCTAAAACAATCCAAAATTAAATGATTCGGCTTATTTAGACCTTCATGAAAGGATCTCCTTTGTTCTTTCAAAACGATTTTGACAGTACACAAGTCATAGTAACACTCTGTTAAAAATTTAACAGACCCGCAGAGCAGTGATTAGATTTAACAGCTGATTAAGCAATTTAACAAGCCATAAGCATGTGGTGGGACACTCACAAACCTTAACAGTGTGTTAAAATATTAACAGGCTGTTAAATTAACATAACATAGTATGGTGAAACTGGGTCTAAGAGCATAATGCCACAGCGCTGGTTTTCAGATACGACCATTTTTAGTGATCCCACGGGTTGCTACGACAACAGCTGAACGATAGGTACAGATACAGAAAACTAAATATTTATGAATATATACAATGATTCATCTGTATTCTATTATCTGTGCCTCTTACAACTATCATGTCACCCAATGCGATAGTGACGATAGTATTTATGTCGTAGTAGAATTGTATAATTCGCTAATTTACATAACTGCTAGCTGCTTTACAAAATAGCTCGGTTATGTAAAATAGCTGAATAGCTTCCAGTTGAATTACCATTGCGATACGTTTATCAAAACCGCTACCCAAGTTTTGTTGTTTTGTAGAATGACTTAATTGCAGTTACGATAAGCGTTTTACCTTTTTGTTTTTTTATCATATACATAGGTAAGTAAGTACATAAGTATTCACACTTTGGCGATGAAAACATCGCCAAAGTGCTAAGCAGTTTGTAGGCGTTCTGCTGTTTTACAATTTTAAACTTACACTTACTTATACTATGACATTTAGTTATATTTTCACGGATTTTTGCAACCAAATTTAGTTTGACGGGGTAATTTCGGGATGAAATATGTTTTAAATTTGTTAGGTTAGGTTAGAACTGTGACCAAACGACAGAACTGAAATGTAGCCATTGTGCATAATTGTATTGAAAAAAGCATTATGCCACACTACGCCCGTAGCGCTGAATTTTGGAACTAAAATCTACCATCCAACATTTAATTTCAGGATAAATGCACTGTTTTAAAAGACAGCCTAACATCAATCCGCTATATCGATGAACGAAGACGTTCATTCTATTCCGCGTGTTGAGGGTCACCGATAATGCAAAAGTGCTGAACGTATTTCAGCTATTTTACATAAAAGAGCTATTTTCTAAAGCGGCTGGCGATTATGTAAAGTAACGAATTATACAATCTACTGCGGCATTTATAAATCCATAATGTCGCAGTAGAATTGTATAAGTAATTCGTTATTTTACATAATCTCTAGCCGCATTCGAAAATAGCTCTGTTATGACATGTAAAATAGCTGAATGACGTTCAGCAGTATTGCATAATTGGTGACCTATAACACGCGGAATGGAATGAATGTTTTGCGTTCATAAATATAGCGGATTGATGTTTAGTTGTCTTGTAAAGCAGTACGTTTCGTCGTGAAATTAAATGTTGGATGGTAGATTTTAGTTCCAAAATTCAGCTCTAGGGGCGTTGTGTGGCATAACAACGGTCTATGTTCGTCAAGTTAACCCAAATTTTTTCTATACAATTATGCACAATGGCTACAATTCGGTTCTGACCGTTAAGTCACGGTTCTAACCTAACCAATTTAAACATATTATTTCATCCCGAAATTACCCCGTCAAAACCAAATTTGGTTGCAAAAATGCATGATACCAAAGCAAGTTAAGCAAGGAATATTCCAAGTAACTACCTAATGCAATAATGTGCAAGGTTGTGTTTCTTAAAATTGTACAGTAGATATAGGATAATATTCTATTCCAATTTGCCTTTACCTGGGAATCGAACCCGACTCAGCAGCGTCGCTTGTCGCTACCACAATAACATAGACAACCAGTGTAAATACTCAGAAATATACAAGAAATTAACTCGTATTTAAATTAGAACGCCAAAAAGTAATGCAATTAGGTAAGTACCTACCTACAAGTTACGACATCCGAATTAAATCCGGATAATTATGATATTTTCGACATACATGATAATAATTTATTTATTTAATACAACATATTAAATAATGACATTAACAGAATATTTAATTTAGAATGCATTTTCATTGCAAGCATGACAAGTAGAATGTAAATCCTTTTTCATAAATGGATTTCCTAGTTCATGAATTAAATATAACCTAGTTGCAGACTGTTAAATCGTTGGATTATTTAATTTTACTAATTAGGTATCGACCTCGAAACCTAGGTTTTTGGTGTAAGTAGTTAGATACGTATATTTTCTGATTATAGATATCTTTTATTAGAACGTCCTGATAAAAAATACATCCCAGCACTAGGCTGCTCAGTCATTCGTGGAAAAAAAAGTAAAAATAAATTTAAAAAACTAAGAGCACCTGCCAAAAATATTTTTAGGTGCCTTTCATGAACTAGGATAGCTGCTATTCGCGCAGGTTCTACTCGAACGGTTGCCCCGGTGGACTACGTCTATTAACGGCTTCCCAAAGTTAAAAGTGCAGATGTTCAAAACTACAGTTAGTATTCTA
The DNA here is from genome assembly GCA_947256265.1 of Acronicta leporina. NCBI lineage: Eukaryota > Metazoa > Arthropoda > Insecta > Lepidoptera > Noctuidae > Acronicta > Acronicta leporina. The sequence goes on from OX366514.1 coordinate 5,149,229, forward strand.
TTATCTGTGCTACAGTTATGATGATGTATACTTAAACTACACAACTGCCGTCAAGCAATAAGTCAAGTAAAACAAACATCTGAAACTACGTACTTTACTGTTAAGAGTGATGAGAACAATGATTACATACTTAGATAATTGCTACGGACTTGCATTGACCCAATGCGAATCCAATCTTTGGTAAGTTTTTAACAAAAAAGAACATAATAGAAGCATATATATACTTTTCCTCTTTTATGTAATTTTGATCGAGAAAACAGCGGAATACAAAACAACGTTTAGTCAAGATTTTTGTAGGTAAAATCAGCCTGAGGAGCTGCAATTTTCTCTTTCCCACTTTACGGGTGGAGCTCAGGGGTGGAGGTTGGAGGTGAGGGAGGGTAAAGCTTACCTATATATTTTATATATTAGGTACTCTTCACTTTTTAAATAGTTAAATAACATATTGCATTGTAACAGTTTTCTTCATCACTGCCCACGATTGTGATTTCGTGAAACTTTTTAGTAGGTCGATCATAGCGGGACTAGAGCATAGTGGAACTAACCTATAAGTATTATCCGCGTATACTAATCTATACTAATATATAAAGCTGAAGAGTTTGTTTGTTTCTTTGTTTGTTTGTTTGTTTGCTTGAACGCGCTAATCTCAGGAACTACTGGTCGGATTTGAAAAATTCTTTCAGTGTTAGATAGCCCATTTATTGAGGAAGGCTATAGGCTATATCATCACGCTACGCGAACGAAGTCGCGGGCAGAAGCTAGTATATTATAATTTGCATCTACATCTGTCGATACAAATATGGCATAATATTTTACCTGCGCTGCGGTGAGACGCACGGGAGGGATCTGACCCGTCCGGCGCTCGCTTTATTGTTGTTTGTTTGGATACACAATACCTTAGACATAAGAATTTCTTCGAATGTTGCAAACGTAATGTCATTAAAATGCGATCCTGACACCCATAACACAAGTTCACTCTTAGCTTGGGTGTCAGTGTTCAACTACTATGTAAATTGTTTGGACAATAAACTATTAAACTATTATTATTATGACGTTCTATCCAAATTCTTCGCCTTTTAGTACATTCATCACATTCAAAATCAGAATCCCCTTCTGACGAGCTGTGTTGTAAATCCAGAAGCAATAAATGCGAACTCATTGTAACACCAAAATGCCAAAATATTGCGAGCAAACAAAGACTTTAAAATTACACCTAAAATGCTACAATAGGGTCTCAATAGGGTTTAATACACCATGTAAAAAATATATAAAATGCATGTTTATGATAGATTTTGAAAAAAGTAAACGAGAAACGTTAGTATTTATTTATAAAAATGCAATGTAAATTTTATAACTCAATTTCAAAAATCGTCTTTTTTAATCTGTTTTTTAAATGTCTAAAACGCCATCCGCCATATTGGATTCCGACGTGACGTCACTCCGATAGTACACAATCTAGATGTTTGTCATGCTCTGTGTTATTTTGAAAATTTACAAGGTATTATCACGTTTGTGGACTTTTATCCTTTATTTTATTAAAATCGCATCATGGAAGACGGTTTTGTGAAAGCAAAAAGTACAAATCTATCAATGATAAATACGATGATGGTGGCAAACTTTTTGCATCCAATCCCGATTTCTGTTCTGCCGCGCTGAGAAATATTAAAACAGTAATATAAGTAACTATCGTATCAAGTTTTGTCTAACAATAAGACCGTCCCATTGGAAGAATAAAGTTTTATCATCATATGTGTCAAAAATGATATTATGGTAAATTCTTCATCATTATAACGTTAGCTATTGATTGATACCATTTTTTTATTTTTTTATCCATAAATTCAAAAGATATAACGCTCGAATAAAGTTTTATCCGCGCCGACTACGTACAATAACTACGCATGATCACATACAACGATATTCTCTGTCTTGCTCACGCGCAATCAGCTGCGCGCGCCGCGTCGCTTCATTCTAAGTCACATTGTTCGACGAAGTGGCCGCGAGTGGTGTTTGTTACCGAAATTGGCGATCAAAATGGTAAGAATACTTTTCTTTTATGTTAACGCTTTATATTACATTAATTACTTTACTAACCTAAACTCTAGTATAAACACACGATGGTTTAAGCGGATAAAATTTGTTGTATAAATAGTTTACAATTATTATACTAAGTTTTATTAATTTCTCACAAAGACAGTATTTACAGTCACATAAAACACTATTTTACGAAGGACCAAAACTTATTTATTAGAAGTTTAATCCGAAATAAATACTTTAATAATAACTTATATAACATTACAGAATATAATATAGCTTGTCTTATTTGTTTCCCTATTTTTTCAGTTTCTTATACACTTAGTACATTTTACGACGCATCATTTTGTATTTTTGTCGTCCGCACGTACTCATGAAACATTATACTACGAAAATATTTTTTTAAATGAGTGTCGTATATGCAAATGACACTTTTTTTTACGAACTGTTTTATTATAAAACAATATTCGAAATCTTAAAATTGCCATAAAATGGTTAATTATAATTTAAAATATGAACAGCTTTTTTAATAATTTATTTACGACTAAATGAACAGTTTAGACTAGGTAGGTAAAGCACAAAAGTATAAGTTTACATTGAAAATACCAACGGACCTAAAGCAGAGCCTAACACTAGAATGCACGCGTCCCTTTTTTGACAAGTTTGCTCGCGTGCTCTGCTATATTAGAAAAATCGAAAATAGTTTTTTTTTCAAACTGGGTGATTTAGAGTAAAAATAATAAATAGTGATACGTGAAAAAATGACCACACGTAGACCACTCGTGCACTCACTCTAGTGTTAAATTACATAATATCTACATACATTAATTATATTGTTTTTTTTAACTATTACTAGCGACCCGCCCGCGGTTTCACCCGCGCTGCCCCGGTCCTAAGAGTCATAGCGTTATGTTATATAGCTTAAAACCTTCCTCATGAATCACTCTATCTATTAAAAAAAACCGCATCAAAAGCCGTTGCGTAGTTTAAAAGATCTAAGCATACATAGGGACAGACAGCGGGAAACGACTTTGTTTTATAATAAGTAGTGAGTAGTGATGATGTTATTCATTGAATATACACTTTTACAGGACCAAAGAAAAAATAATGATGTCCAATCATTTTGGAATGCCGATTTCTCAAACGATGAGGGAGCAGCAGGAGCAGGGGCTCAAGCTACGAGCTGTGTGGTACCGGTGGAACAGACGATCTTTGCGGAACTGCGTCCCATAACTCCATTTCAGCTGGAATCTACATCAAGTTTTGAAACATCACCTGCCATTAGTATAACATCTTTATCAATTGTAAAAAATATCTCTATACCTACGCCCATGTCATCACCGCCTCAGTATAATGGCTTATCAGGCTCAGGCTTATAATGCGCCCATTCCTCTAAATTCTGCGAAGTATAAGGATATTGTTAGTTTATGTAACTCGGGTATCATTCCTGTTCAGTATAACGAGTATTTTATTTCTTTACCTCATATAGATAATGAAACCCATGATAATAATGACAATACTGATAGTGAATAATGTGACTGATTAGTAATTCTTTATTTTAATGTTTTCCTTTGTTTATTTTAAGTTACTCGTAGTAGTTTTTGATTTAGAAGTTAGTATTTGTTTATTCTCTCTCGGAATATAATATATGATATCAAAATGTTGTGTTTGAGACTGATTACTGATTTTTAATATTTTTGATTATATTCACAATGGTGCCATAATTATTTGTTGTGTTATTTACAAAATAATTACTTAAGATATGCAAAAAGACTGATTTTAGATTTAATTGATAGTTGTCTTACTTGTGATATTATTTCATCTAATAAGTATGTACGAGTAAATTTGTAATTTTTGAAATAACGTTTTATAGTATTTATCATTGATGTATTTATCATATAATCATACATATATTATAATTATGTAGGACTGAATTATTAATAAAAATAATCATGGAAAAATATAAGTCAATAGTAGATAAGTTTTAAGTGATCTTTAATATAATATATTTTTTGTTATTAGTCGCCATACAGTTATTTTGTAAGAATTGTATGAGATTATATTTTTTGTTACCTATTTTAATTTTTATAATAAATAATTATATTGATTAGTGATTTCCTTGAAGTGTATGTTACCATTTCGTGTTTTTTTTTAATTTACTCGTATATTGATTAATAAATTGACTAAGAAAATACCAATGTTTTTACATGTATAAGGAAATACCCTATACCTAATAATAATGATGATGAATAAAGATGAATTTGAAGCCTATTATACTTACTTAGTATAATAGTTTCATATAAAACACGGATACAACCGCCAAAATCCGTAAAATAATGTTTGATATGCCGATGTATCGTGAATAGTTTCGTCGAATATTGTTTTATGTATTCTTAAGACACCTCATTCAATTATTCTTTTGGCAGAAAAAAAATATATATGCACATGCGACCCATTATATTTGGAAAGGCATAGTTTATAGATTAAATAATTATAACGTCATAAACGGTACTAACTTCTTTGCATACTGTAAAAATATTAAGTGGCTAGTGTCATTCATAAAAAAGATAATAAGCAATATGTGCGCACGAAATTTATAATCGCTCTACTGCAAAGTTGACAATTCGCAAATAGAACATTATTCTTCTAATGGGACGAAGTATAATATAACAATAAATTCAACTCACTACATATCATAGGTACATAATATAAATAAAATAAAAATAAAAAGAGCCTTTATTCTACTACTTACATTCTTGGCTTTGGTCATCCATCCTGGTCCTCCCTTCTCCCTAAATATGTCCTCCCACCTTTTCATTGGTCTACCTCTACTTCTTTCGTCTCTTGGTATCCATTCAGTTACTTTTTAGTCCATTTACTATTATTCATCCTGCAAATGTGACCAGCCCAATTCCATTTAAGTAACCTGATTCTTTTAACAACATCAACCAATTTAGTTTTCTGTCTAATAGTTTTATTGCTTATTCTTTCTTTTTGTTTGACCCCCAGCATGCTACGCTCCATTTTTCTTTGGCAGATAGCTATTTTATTTTCGTCTTCTTTTTTTAAGGACCAGTTAGGTCGTAGTAGGCATGGCAGGATTGTTATTTCGTAGAGTTTTTTCTTTATATAAATTTTTATTTGTTTATTTTACATAATCTCCTTAGGTATAGCTCCAATATCTCTTCCATGCTATTGATATGCGTCTTCGTATTTCGTTACTTGCACAGTTGTTAAATGTAACCATTTGTCCAAGCTATATATAATCTGCCACGTACTCTATGACTTCGTCCTCCACTACAATAGTTTTCCTTTCTCCGTTTGTAAGGATTTTAGTTTTGGTTGTGTTAAGTGACAGGCTTACTTTTTTGCGTTCGTGTGCCATTTCATTTATCATGTTTTCCAGGTCGGTAGAGTTCTCTGCGAAAACAACAACGTCGTGCGCAAAACGCAGGTGGCTAAGATAATCCCCGTCAATTTTGAGACCTATTTCCTCCCAATCTAGATTTCTAATACAGCGACAGATTCTAGTACAGCGGAAAAAAAATTTGGTGAAATCGGGTTGCCCTGTCGAACGCCCTTCATGATAGGAAATTCATCTCCTTCTCTCTCCAGTCTAACCTTCCCACAGCTTTTAAAGTATATACTTTGTAATAGAGTAATGTAATTTTGTTCTACCTCTTGTTGCAAAAGTGAATTCCAGATTTCGCTGTGTTTTAGGGAGTCGAAAGCTTTTTTATAGTCAATGAAGTATAAATAAAGGATTTTCCTGTATTCTTTCATCTTTTCTATTACCTGCGTAACGACATGGATATGGTCTATTGTCGAAAAACGTTTTCTGAAACCCGCCTGTTCGTATGGTTGTTGTTCGTCTAATGTTATTGAGAGTCTGTTTAGTATTATTTTTGAAAATATTTTGTACATGTTCGACATTAAACTAATAGGCCGGTAGTTTCCTAATTCTCTTCTGTCACCCCTTTTATGAAGTACAATAATTGTTGATTTAGACAACTGTTGGGGGGTTTTTCCTGTGTTGAGTATATTATTAAAGAGTACTTGGAGCGGGGCTTGTAAAGATTCGAAAAAGGATTTCAGCATTTCGTTATGTTATCTTCACCGGGCGTTTTATCCAACTTTTGTGATTTTATTGCTTGTTCGATTTCGCTTTATAGTATAACCGGGATTGAAGAGCTTTGTGACATTTTTAAAATATATACTTGGGCGTCTTGTACTCCGCTTTCACTATATGCATCGTTCCTCGATTTCTCGTTAAATATCCCATATCTCTTGCTAATAATATTACCTGTTTTATTCTTTAGGCACTCAGTCCACTCTTTTTTATTGCTGAGTTCTTTAAACGCTTTTCTTATTGCACCGGACTTTTCAATATGTCTTACTAGCACCTCTTGTCTTCGCATTTTTCTCTCCTTTGATATACTTCTGTTTATTTCCTTAGTTATATCTATCTGTAATTTTTTGTTTTACTGCTTTTGTTCGTGTTTCTGTATATAATTGTTTTCGATTTTCGAAGAGAGTTCTGGTGTATATCGTTAATTGTTTTTTGTTGTTCTCCATTTTTGGTAATTGTTTTAATATTTCTTTAATTTTCAGTCAAAAGCATTATATTGCGTTTGGACTTCAGTTGATATACTACTAACTCACTCCGTCGACCCTGGATATTATTGGTAAATTCTTGGCATGCTTATGGATATTTTTTAAGAATTTTCTGTTCCTTATCCTATTTATTAATATATTATCTTATCTTATCATACGATGGTCTGTTTCAAAGTTTAGGTTGTTCAGTACAGCAAAACTATGAATATAAGTCGGCTGGTTTCTTATGATATAATCAATTTCATTGAAGTGATGCCCGTTAGGTGACCTCCAGGTCCATCTCTTTTGGATTTTCCTGTTAAACATACTATTTACAAACTTAAGATTATTTTCCAGTGCAAATTCTACTAAGTTTTGACCATTGCTACTTCTTTTCCCGAGAGAAAACTTTTCAAATGTTGTTTCCTCTCCTCGTTTAACACTTCCTACCTGAGCGTTGAAATCTCCCAATAGTATCAGATTTTTTGTGTTAATGGAGTCAAGAGCAGTTTCTACCGTCTAATAAAAGAAATCCATGTCCTCCAGTTTATACTTCTCTGTTGGTGCGTAGATTTGGACAATGGACCAAGTTGTATTTTCATCATTGCAATCCTATCTGAGAATGTTTTGAAGCTTATAATGTTATTTTTTAATGTTTTTTTAACTAAAAAGCCGACTTCATTACTTCCATTTCTTGCATGCGTGTGGTAGAGAATAAAATCATGATAATCCTCGATTTTCTCGTCCGGCCTCCGGACCTCACGACCTCTGCATGCATAAGTTCTGTAATACTACTATCTTGTAAAAGCTTGTAAAAACTGCCTCAATAGCCAAGTGGTCCTGACCGCGACTACTACGCTAGAGGTCCTGGGTTCGATTCCCAGGTCGAGCAAAGTGTTATTGGGTTTTTCTATGAAATTCCCAGTAGCAGCTCGGAGTTAGGAATTTGTGCCCGTTTAATGGCAATAGGCTCGCCCCCTATTACATGGGACCTAAACATACCGGCGAACTGTGGGTATACATTAGTACGCCTCTGCCTAACCCTTCGGGGAATACAGGCGTGATGGTAGGTTATATTATGTTGTAAAAGCTTGTACATTCAAACATGCTATAATATATAGAGATACTGACTTAGTTTTTTTTATTTCACGGTGTTTCTTTTTATATTATTACTAGGTTGAAATATAACCTTTCGGGAGCGATGGTCGGACTCCTCTACTGTGACCAACCGGCTTGGGGGAGTTAGAGGGGCTCTACTTAGGCGTTTTTTTTTATCTTTGTTTATGTTCTTTGGATTTGGTGTAGGTGTATGTATGTCCTGAATACGCAAATATGAAGTAATGTTTCCAGTTTTGCTTTTCTTCTGAATTTGTTTGTCCTTAATATCCTCTATATTTGTTATTCCTTTCTCTTCTGGGGATTGTGATAGATTCCTCTTTTGCATACGAATATATTTTTTCCCAGAAGGGTCGCTATCCAGAGTTATTATTTTGTCGTAACGAAGCGCAACATCTTGTCCAGATTCACGTTTTTGTTTCAGTTCTTGCTGCAGAAGCTTGCGTTTTTCTAGGACGTGTAGAGGATAATCCACTTTTACATATATTAGCGAGTCTTCGAGTTTCTTTTTATTTTTAATATTTTTATTTTGCGACCTACATTACTTAACACAACGACTACAGGTCTGGTTTTGTCTTTTGCCTTACCCAATCGTCTCACTTCTTCTATTTCTCTCCTCTGGCAAGTTATTCCAAGGGATTTGTTGATAATGTTGAATATCGAATTCAATAACCGGTCATACTTGTGTTCACAGTCTTTAACTCGAAAGAATACTAAGGGCCACTTGCACCAACTTCTTAAATTTATTTAAATTATATTTAAACACAATTTTTCATAGTAAATTTGTGTTTAAATGCAATTTAAACATATCTAAAAAGTTGGTGCAAGTGGGCCTAAATGTTTCCTTCTTATTTGCTTTTCGAGTTGATCTATGATACCTTGTTGATGTTCTATTTTGCTTTCCAAGTCCTTGATTTTCAATTCCATTACCCCAAATTTTTGATTTATATTATTGTTGATCGATTCTTTTATACTTGTCTCACGCTTGTATTCGCAGAAGGGTAATACAGAGTACCTAACGCTGTACACCCATAGTCTACCTATATATTTAGATAGCTTCCGCCCGTGACTTCATCCGCGTGGAATAGTTACTCGGTCTTAGCGTGATGATATATAGCCTATAGCCTTCCTCAATAAATGGGCTATCTAACACTGAAAGAATTTTTCAAATCAGACCAGTACTTCCTGAGATTAGCGCGTTCAAGCAAACAAACAAACAAACTCTTCAGCTTTATATATTAGTATAGATATAGACTGAAGGGTAATACAGAGTACCTAACGCTGTACACCCATAGTCTACCTATATATTTAGATAGCTTCCGCCCGTGACTTCGTCCGCGTGGAATAGTTACTTGGTCTTAGCGTGATGATATGTAACCTATAGCCTTCCTCAATAAATGGGCTATCTAACACTGAAAGAATTTTTCAAATCGGACCAGTACTTTCTGAGATTAGCGCGTTCAAGCAAACAAAACGCATACTTACATCAAAGTGATCTTCACACAGAAATACAGTCTAGTCTTTGTGGACAATGATTTTGGATCTCTTCTTGCCAGTTTCAACCAAGTGTCTCTCATTTTAATATCACTTGGAACTTGAATCCAAAATTTGTGTGGCGTTTTTACAATAGTATGAATGAAAAATATTATAACTCATTATTTTCACAAATCGTGTTACTTGGTCTTTTGCAGTTGTATTGTTTACTAACGAAGTGACCTCACGAGTCGAAGTAGCGTGGCGGGTAGCGCTTGCGCGCGAAAATTGAAAATCATAAATAAAAAATTGTTTTTAAGGGCCCATTTAGACGGGGAGAGTTTCTCGCACGTTTCGGTACGAGAAATCGTATACTACTATCGCAAGCAATAATCGCCATAACATTATTTAACCCAACATATTTATTTCCGTTTTTGTTGAACTAATTCTAACACGCTCGCGCACTGCACTCGTGGTAACACCTGGCACAAAACCACGAACTACGATTATTGCTTTAAAATTCTGTTTAGGCGGACACTATGAATATTCTATTGCGAGGAAATTGTCACCAAAGTGGAAGAGCGAGAAGGGTGAATTTTTAGACGAAGAAACTGTTTTATATTCTCTCGATAATCGTATCTTCGAGACGAGAAACTCCCCGTCTAAATGGGCCTTTAAGGCATTTTTCGGTTTTATAAAATTGAAATAAAAATTCTACTGGTTCATTACGATCTAAGGATTAATTTAAAACAGTTTTCAAAAAAGGTGTAATACCCTATTGCCGCTGGTCTACCCTATCTATACTTTCTTAATGTAGTGCATGAATTTTAATACCTCAGTATGTAAACAATATTTTTGGTTTTCCTAGTGTACGTAGGTATCATGGACGAAATAATACTTACTCAATAAAAAAAAATGATTAAAGATTTTTATTCTTAGCATTCAAAACAACATGTACCTAACAACATTCCAAAATAAAGAAAATACACTCCACAGTACATAGAAATATAAAGCCATGAAGACAAAATTTACTACGCGTAATATCTTCTGTTTTTTTATTCCGTCCTCACAGCTCTCCATACCATCTTTTATTATAAATTTCCTGACGCCAATAAACCACACTTTGATAAGTTCCCTGGGATTAAAGGAGGTTACATCGCTGTTAAAAATGACCTTATCTGCCGCACTCATTTTCTGAATCATCGCTTGGACGTTGTGGTCTTTAAAAATCCAATCACGAAACACGAAATAATTATGCATCGATTGCAACTTATCGAACATCTTGAAGATTTTAAAAAGTCTGAAAATGGACAAAGTATCTACATTACATAGTTAAATTAAGATTTAAACCTCAACTTTGTTTTACTGATTATTGACTATATTTGTTGTAAGTGTAAGTGTGAGTATACTCACGGGGGAATCTCTTTTGGCTTCACTGGGATCACGCAGAATACTGCGTCCGCTATTAGAGCCGGGATATAATGAAAGAGCACCGCTAATATCCAGTAAAGTAGCTTATTTTTCGTTAATGTGCCCCAGCAGTACCAAATCGCTTTATTAAAGGTAAAATTTCTACCCTCATTGTCCAATACATCGTATATTAGACCTGCAAGAAAAGACAATGCTTTCAAAATTAAGGATTTGATCCTAAAAAACATTGTAGACCTCTATTGAGTGGCTCCAGATTCCCCGATATCCATAGTCGTCTGGGATAGCATTTGTGAACGTTTCTATGAATAGGGTCCTAATCATGGTTTGTCCGGTTTGCTGGTAAGCAGTGCAGTGTTAACTCGTTGCCTGTTAGCTAGCTAAAATATAGTAAGTAGAATTGGCTACTTTATATTTTTTCAACAGTATAAAATATCTTGGCTCAAAATTCAGTAGGATACTATAATATGTAGTAGGTAGGATACTGGCAAACCTATCCGCGACAAACGTAATATCACTATTTCTTTGATGACGCCCACTTGAACTCATGAGCGATTTGAAATAAAGGGAAATAAATAAATAAAATCATAATAATAAAATATAATCCTTACACACGCTTTGCCTTGGGAAGCTTGAAAAAAAGTAGGTCTATCAAATTCATAGGCACCACAACACATGTTCTTATATTAGGTCTTTACCTATGAAATTGCCGTTTTGTATGAAAAAATTAAAAACGATTTTTTTTCATGTATTTTTTATTTGTATTAATGGAAGTAATCACCCATGCAATCAATACATCTTTGCCAATGCAGTGGCAATTTATTGATGCCCTTCTTAAATGAAATCAGCTGGACGGGAGGCAACAAATTCTTCAAAGGCATTTTGTACTGCCTCTCGGGTATTGAATTTTTTTCCCGTCAAGAAGTTATCCAAATTCTGGAAAAAGTAGTAGTCTGTAGGCGCAAGGTCTGGTGAGTAGGGCGGATGATGGAGAACTTCCAACCCCAGTTCTTGCAACTTGGAGACCGTCTGCTGTGCAGTATGAGGTCGCGCGTTATCGTGCAGGAGCAGCGGAGACGAGCGATTGACCAATGCTGGTTGGAGATGTGCCAGCTTCTCCATCATTGTGTTCAGTTCTTCACAGTACACATCTGCAGTAATGCTCACCCCATTTGGTAAGAAGCTGTGATGAATCACACCGGCGGCGCTAGACCACCGAACAGTGACCATTACTTTTCTAGGGGTAAGTTTTCGTTTAGGGCATTGTTTAGGTGCTGAACCAGGATCCAACCAACTTGCTGAGCGCTTGCGGTTATCAAACAGAATCCATTTTTCATCGCAGGTAACAATGCGGTCCAAAATTCCTTCAATTGTGTGTCTGTTGAGCAGTGCAAGGCACGTTTCGACGCGTACTTCGCGCTGGCGATCATTGAGTTCGTGGGGCACCCATTTGTCAAGCTTTTTTACCTTGCCAATTTGACGCAAATGGACCAATATTGTTTTGACGCTAACGTCGAAAGCTGCTGCTAATTCAGCCGTCGATTGTGTATCAGCTTCCACAATCACCTTTAATTCGTCATCGTCGACCAGTCTTCGGACGACCGCGAGGTTCATTTTTCAGGTCGAATTACCAGAACGGAAGCGAGCAAACCAATAACAGGTGGTGCATTGGTTTGTAGTGTTAGCTCCGTAAACGTCGTTGATGTTGCGTGCCGCTTGTGCCGCGTTGCTGCCACGACGGTACTCATATTCCATAATTACTCGAAATTTTAACGTATCCATGATGACGAAAAATATTGAAATGCGATGAAAATGTAACACTAATCAATAAACTGCCTCATTAGCTAAGTGGTCCTGAGCGCGACTGCTACGCTAGAGGTCCTGGGTTCGATTCCCAGGTCGAGCAAAGTGTTATTGGGTTTTTCTATGAAATTCCCAGTAGCAGCTCGGAGTTAGGAATTTGTGCCCGGTTAATGGCAATAGGCTCGCCCCCTATTACATGGCACCTAAACATACCGGCGAACTGTGGGTGTACATTAGTACGCCTCTGCCTAACCCTTCGAGGAATACAGGCGTGGTATGTTAATCAATAAACAAATGACTACTTTAGGAAAAATAATTCCATGTTTTTAAAATAAAATTAATTTGAAATTAGAATTCTTAGCCAAATAAAAAATATTTTGATTTGAAACGGCCAGTAGAACGGCAGAACTGCAAAACGGCAATTTGATAGGTAAAGACCTATTAAAAAAGGTTTTATTGAATGGGGCGGGGGGACGAAATATCCTAACAACACGCATAGGTACAGAATATAAGCAATAATTAGGTGGGTACACCAATGCTTACATTTGTAATGTGTAAATTTGAAGCAGTTTATTGCATGTGTAGTAAATTTATTGTTGTCGATCAGTTCCCTCTCCATCGTTTATGATTATGATTGCATGTGGGTATAATTATTCAAATTCAAATTTTCTTTATTCGGACAACAAAAACCCATTGTGTTAGTATAGTTAATCCATTATGCTCACCGTAAGTAGTATAAGAATCATAATTAATAATATTGTAGATCGGTACGTCTTTATCGCCGTTTTCTCGTCTCTGCGTTGAGTCCCATCCGGCGGCTATTATAGCATTGTTTACTATATCGACTGGTACTGTATGAAGCCGGCTATCTTCATGTACATGGAGAATATGGATAAACCCGATACCAGCCCCCATCAAAGCCTGCAATTAAGGAAATTATCTTATTTGGTAACGATGTATATCTTGGATAGCCAGAGCTCTCGGGGGTAAATCCGCTCCGAGAGGTTGTTTATTGCGATTTGATACGCCTTGCTATTTGATACAAGGTACTTAGTCATATTTAATTATTTTAAAGTTTTTGTTTTATGTGTGTGAAATTAAATAACATTTAGTTACTGAATTTCTAAAGCGTTTCTACTAAGTGCGTGAAGTGTGTGTGGTTGCGGTGTTGTTGGTGATGATGGTGTCTAGGTTGTGGGGGCTTAACTGTTTGAGGAGGCAGTACTGTTCGTGCGAGTGTATCGGGGACATTGGGTGATTAGGTGTATGAGTGTTTGGATTGTTGTATTGTCGCAGGGGCATGTGTCACTATTGATGATGTGGAAGCTGTGTAAGTATTGTTTGTGGTAGCCGTGTCCTGTGAGTAACTGGGTGAGTGCAAAGGTGTGTCCTGTGGTTGCTATAATTCGGTGCAGTTGAGTGTAGTTCACCAGGTTTTTATTATTGGGCCTTTAGTGTTGCTGTTATAGGCTGCCGCAGCCATATCGCGGCTGTTAGCTTTGGCATCCTTTTTAATATAGGTGAGTGGGAAGTGTGCAAATGTCTGTGTAACTTGTGTCGTTGCTGCGTCTTTGGCGGCGATATCGGCGACTTCGTTGCCCGATATCCCCGCATGTTTCTGATTAAATAGAATCCAGTAGCAACTCGGTATTCTGGTCCATTATTATAAGAGACCTTTAAACATCACGGCGAGCTTAGAGTGTGCATCAATTGATTTGATTGGTACGGATATTAGGCTCGCCTTCTATTACATGGGACCTAAACATACCGGTGAACTGTGGGTGGTCATTAGTACGCCAATGCCTAACCCTTCGGGGAATATAGCCGGTGGTATGATCGTATTGTACGAAAGCTCAAAAACTAAACCATAAAAACTTTTTTGCTTATCACGATGCAAGTCTCACAGACCATATTTTTTCAATTGATCATCGAACAAGAGATTAATTTTATTTCGTTTTAAAGAGATGGCGCTAGTAGTACCTAAGTCTCAGCAGGTAGGTACGCTTTTCATTCGTCCAGCATTTGCTATACCTATTGACTAGCTAAAGAAAGGCTTGGCAAAACTTGTATATCTTATTAAATAAATAAAATAAAATAAAAATAAAAATAAAAAATAAAAAAGCCTTTTATTTCTTCCAGACAATGCTTTACAAGTTAAATTAGTTTTGTATCAAGAATTTTATTATTATTGTTATATTTTAATTTATGTATATATATATATATTTTTTTTTTTGTAGCTTGATGTTTAATGTATGGTTTCAGTTTTATGCATACCTATTTTAATAAAATTATTCTGGAAGAACCCCTCTGCAGGTAAAGGCCTCCTCCAAATTGAGCCAGATTTCTCTGTATATCTTATTAATATGTTTTATATGTGCAACTATGTCAGACAAGTAGTACTCACCCCGCTTGTTGCAAATATACAACTCGAGTCCACCCACCCTGGTGATGGTTCAGTGTAACTAGCAACCACTGGAATAGTTAAGTCCAAATTATTATAGCTATTTCTGCAGCAGCATCTGGTTTAATTCGTCAAACCCCCAACCTTTTTATACCAATCATATATTATACCCATACATTAATATATTTTTTAAATTACCAATTGGCGGCCTAACCACGCACATAGGCAGGTTCGCACCAGCTCTCTTCACCATCTCTTCAGCTATCGCCTTAGTGAACGTATATGTATTAGGCCAGCTACTGAGAAGCCTGTAAGGGTAAAATGGGGCCGAATAAACATTGTATCGAACAACAACAAAACCAAAAAAATAAAAGTTAAAACTGTTACTACCTACTTACTACTTTTTTTTTCTTTTTGAAACCAGTGTGTCAGGCTTTCAAGGCAAAATGTCCGGTGTATGAAACTATGCCCGGCTTCTCTATTTTGGGTTAAGTCTAAGTTAGCAACTTTACACAGTTTCTACCATGGGAGAGCCATGCTTCGGCTCGAATGGGCCGGCTCGACCGCAGTGATACCACGGCCTCAAAGAGAACCGGCGTGAAACCACGATTACGTTGTGTTTCACTGAGTGAGTGAGGATACCGAAGGGCCGAACCCTTTTAAAAAGATTGCAACGCACTTGTGATTCCTCTGGTGTTGCGGGTATCCATGGGCGGCGGTAATCGAATACCATCAAGCGATCCACCTGCGCGTTTGCCCCCTACTATCCCATAAAAAAACAGAACAATTACCGTTTGTATGCATTCCACTTTTATGCCTGGCAGGTGGCGGTGACCAAGCGACTAATGACGAAGACCAATTTGTGTGTAACCAACGCACGAGAGAGCGGACGTCAGTGAGGTTCCATACATATCATCGACCTAATCCGAGACCTAGATCTAGAAAAGCCCATTGCGCGATTGGTTGATCACTTCACACACACAAGTAACTTTTGGAATAATAGTCACATTTAGTGAAAGAACAAACGCGCAGAGCCTGCAGATGTCTGCAATGGGTGGCCTTATCATCGCAAGCACGGCATAACAGTCGTTATAGTGATCTCGTCATACGTAAGCGAACCAACTCACGCTGCGGTGATATTGTTTAGTTTCGCCTCGTCCAATTCCTCAGCGAGTTGTATCAAGAGGTCAGGTGAAATAGGACACGGGTAGAACTCTTCCAGCAACTCGCGACCCACCCGCTCGTCATTAGCATGGGAGAACGCTGTTGACACGTGTATGAATTGCCTAAAGTGAAAAAAAAATATTAGAAATACACTGACTAATTACGATTCAAGCGTTGGTTTTTTTAATATAAGCCATGCACCTATTTTTGTATTTAAGATATATGGGCAAAGGCAATGAGGTATCAGCATGACAACGCGTTAGTGATGCTACTGGTGCTGGCCCTAGCCCTAGCCCTAGCCTAGGCTAGTCTATTGGCAGCGGTTGCCTCTTATCATCAGGTCGCCCGGATTCTTGATTGTCATCTTGTTAAAATTTACAATAAAAAAATACATAGGTACATATCACTTCGAGTGCATTCATGGGGCACTAATATGAACTTCCAGATATCTGAGGCTAGCGTAAGACAACTATGTACTTACTTGAGATTAGTACACTCCTTGGCAAGTGCAAGTGTTTCCCTGGTACCGCGCACATTGTTCAAAGTTGCTGAGCGAAGCGGTGCATCAAAACGTACCGAGGCTGCTACGTGAAATATTGTGTCCACCTGAAAAACGGTTTATTATTCATCATCCACGCATAATATCGGGCTATCTGCCTCCCACTTAACATCAAGATACTCCATCTAGATACTCCTACTATTATAAAATTGTAAAAAAGCTGTGTCTGTACATTGAAGATATTAAAAAAAAACAAGTGGGTTAGGGTATATATAAACGTACCGAACCAAAAAATGTGATTTTTAAAATTCTTGTCTGTTTGTTACGGGTTAGCGCAAAAACTACTGAATAGATTTTAATTTTGTTATACTTAATATATACGTATACCTACCCGTTTACTTATTCATAAAAATATGGGTACTTAATACTTCTTTTTGTATTTTCCATGCTAAGATTACAAAGTTATTTTAACTTTCTACCGCCTTTAACGGAGTTTCAATAAAATACGAAACACGTCTTCCAACAATTCTGATAAAGAATGTTTATGCAAAATTTGAAGTAGATTGGACAAAGAAATCACGTTGTTAGTTTTTGGTGTGCAGTAGGTAGATCGAATAATATTAATTCCAGTTTGCCCTACCTCACCTATCTGGGAATGGAACCCGACTCAGCAGCGTCGCTTGTCGCTACTTGAATAACATTACATTAGATACTACTCGTATTTAATTAGAAGTAAGTACATACAATTAAGTACCTATAAGTTACGACATCCGTATTAAATCCGGATATGGTATGTTCGGCATAAATAGTAATTATTTATTTATTAATACACCCTTTGACTTTAACAGAATATTTAATTTAGAATCCATATACTTTGCAAACATGACAAGCAGAATGTAAATGATCATTTTTCATAAATTACATTGTTAACATTTTGGATTACTTACTCGATAGGTACCTAGGTTTTTATTGTAGGTAGTTAAGTATATTTCCTTTTGGTACATAAAATTGGCGTACATAATACATTGGCGCCGACACTAATGTATGGTAGTGAAAATTGACTATGGCAGAAGAAACATGAAAGTAGAATAAATGCTGTAGAGTTAAGAGCGTTGAGATTGAGAAGTATGTGTGGGGTAACTTTGATAATCTCCTGTGATAAGGGAGCGGTGTGGTGTGAAAGAAGGTGTAGTAACAAAGATTGAGAAAGGTATGTTAAGGTGGTTTGGGCATGTAGAGAGGATAGAGGATGGATGAACGGAGATTGACGAAACTCGTATACATGATGAGTACGGCCGTTCTCAAAAAAGGTCAGGTTAAGAGCACCCTAAACCGACGATCATGCCTCCTCAAGAACCTCCTCATGGTTAATGAACTTAGATGAAGAGAAAGTAGTGTGCCAGGATCGTAGCAACTGGAAATCTATAGTCTCTGCCTACCCCAATGGGAGACAGGCGTGAAAATATGTATGTATGTAAAATGTGTAGGTACTATGACTGTATGTACATAAAAAATCCCTGATAAAACTACGCTTTTCTGTTTTTTTTTACATTTTTCATGCTAAGATAATAAAAGAATATAAAAAAGATAGTTATTTCAGTGAAGGAAAAATACGAATCGCAGGCAGGATTCGAACCTGCGTCTTCTGGTTTGATACACCAGACGCAATGACCACTAAGCCACCGCGAGTCCTACCTGCCATGTCGGAATTTGCCCTGTTATAAATTAATATAATTACCAGATGAAAATCTAAGACATGGCTGATATGTTTTTGGTTTATTATAGTGGTCGTAAGTGCGACTGCTATGGTAGAGGTCCTGTGTTCGGTAATCGGTTACCAGTTCAAGCAAAGTGTAACTGAGTTTTTTTATAAAATTCTCAGTAGCCGGAGTTTGGATTCGCGTCGGTCAGTGCAAGTCCGTAGCAACTAGCAATTGAATAAGTAAGTATCTAATTATTCGCGCGGCGTGCCTGGTCAATCGATGATGTATGTATGGAACTCAAAAACTAGGTACAGAAACGATTTTAAAAATTCTTTCAGTATTAAAATGCGACATAATCACTGCGTAACATGAATATATTGTAAATCGAGTTAATCATCAGGCGGACTAGTGATCAAGCGTAAGCCTTTCAGGAATAAAAAAAAACTTATCGCCACTTTCGGTCGCGAGTATAATCGACAACCCTGGCTATACCCCCCTGCTGACTTATTATCTGTATCTGACGCCACTCAGATAAGATTCGTTAAAAAAGTTTATGTAATGAACTCACCTCTTGTGTAAGCATAATCCAATCTTCACCACTGACACCAAGCCTAATTTCAGAGACGTCACCACTGATCGGCACTAGTTTATCTTCAAATTGAGGCTGCTTTTGGCGCAACATGTCGTATACCTGAATTATAATTCTAATTTAGATATTATACATATAAGTACATAATGTGTTCAGGAGATTTGACATTGCCATCGCGCTGTAGCAAAGTGGATTATTAGCAATGTTTGAAGCTGCGCTTGCGCTTACAATGCGCAAACGCCATGGTTAGCCCCAACGGCTAACGGCCAACCTATGATGTTTACTTATAGTTCACTCATATTTATAGTTAGATAAATGAAGGTATGACGGTGTACAAACACTTAGTTTAAAAATAAGTTATAACCTCTATTATATTATGTGCTTGAAATAAACTTTTTCTTCTCTATAGGTACACAGCTATTTTGTTTTCCAAGTAGGTGGCATTGTCAATAGTCACCCATATTTCTTTTTTACTGCTTACTGGCAATGTGGGTAGCATAATACTAGTATTCTTGTTAACCCCTCGTGCTAAGCTAAATGCTTGTGTTACGAGTGGGTTCACGTCGGTGGTGCAATGGGTGGGTTTCGAACCAGCAACCACAAGATCGCCAGTCCGACGCCCTCACCATTAGGCTACCGCTGCTTTCCAACTCTCAAATCTCACTTTACCAACTAATCTTTATGGACTTTCAGAACTAACCGGGTCTTTCAGCATTGATTCCAGCCTGTCCGATATTGTCTTGCCCTTTTTTGGTCTCAGTAACATAAATATTTTCTTTATTCGACATGATCTGAAAGAGGTCACAAAAGTACGAACCTAATTAAGTTGGTATAAAGGAACCTACTTCGTCTGTTTATTGGATAGAACCATTTAATTTTTTTGAAGATCTGACAATAACACGTTGTTCTCGACTGAATAAACGATGATATCGTTTTTTGTATTTATAAAATCAATTTGGAATGCTGTAAAGATATTATAATAATTATGGCAATGAATAAATAAATAAAAATAAAAATCGTCGAGGTACGTAGAACTACTCGCCACTCATTAACGCAATTAAATTACAAATTCAAAAAAATATAAATAATTTTAATGTGCCCAACAGTTTCGGAAGTCGGGGGCGAAGACAAAAGATACGACCAACTCGAAGGTACCTACTGCCGCGTAAATTGCACATATCCTTATTCTTAATACCTATCTTTATTAATACTTTAACTTTTTATTATTCCTTATCCTTAACGGCCCAAGTGGGGTTCGTAGCAATTGAAAGCCTATCTCTCAGTGGGAGACGTGTGAAAATTATTTATGTAAGTAAGTAGGTATTTACCTAAACAGTTTCTCGATGAGCTGCTTGCCCATGAAGCCCGCACCGCCAGTGATAAATACAGTCGCATCACAGTAGAACTGCTGCACAGGAGAGTCGCCCTTGTCGATCACATCGTTAATCGGCTTTTGTCGGGCAAGACCCGCGTACTCGACCTCTTGAGCTGCATTCATTCTCGTCGGCAACTAGTGCAACAATAGATTTCTGTTCTTTTTGCTATTATTTAAGTACATATGTAAGGTATTAATATTAATGCACTTAACGACATTAACATTTACATTTTGGGTGGGGACATGCGCTTTATGCATGCCGCCTTGCCTCGGCGATGCAGGACGGTTACGTCGGGCTCTCCGGTCAGGTGGCCAGCATACCGACTAAAACCACCACCACTACCACCTTTCGCATGCTCCGCGATCCCACCGCGGACGTCTAATGTTGTTGGACCCTCCCGAGGGCCAAGTGCAATGGGCGACAGACGACGCGCGAGTCGCGACGTGTTCACTCATCGAAATAAGAACGCAAATTAGCGTCATGGGCATATACAGAAACATCTGATGTTGTGATGTAGGAACTTTATATAAAAGAGACAAAACATAATGAGCGCGCGATTTTATATACGTTTATAGGTATCTATCATTATATCATTAGAATTAGTTAGAAAACTTAAAATAATTTATAAGAAACTAACGTTACAGTAAACGTGGCAAAGATGGCGGCATTTAAGTCTCCCAAATCTGATTGCAGTTTTAAATATTTGAGCGAGTGAAGCGAGCCCTGTCACAGCCTGTCACTGTTCCACAAGCACAACTCATACATACTTACGTGGTGAAAAAACTATGACACTTAGTGTGGGCTTGGACATAGTCGTTCAAAATTGTATTATCTTTGATTAAAACCTCATTTTGTAAATAAACAAACTTGAAAAATACAGATTTATTTTATATCAACTATGTTACTGTACTACTAACGCCAACTGTTGAAACTTGAAGAATTAATATAGGTACTCTTACTTTTAGCTTTTTCTATCGTCAGATAACTTTTAACGGAGGAATAAAATTTTTAAAAAGTTTGACAGATTTTGGATAGCAAAACAGTCCAAAATGTCAATTCATTCCTCCGATAAAGTTATCTAGCAATGGAAAAATCAGCCCGCATACAAATAAACATTGGGACTCCCATCTCTCATAATTATGTTCAATTAAGATCGTAGAAAAATTAAAGACCCAGCTTCGGGGTATTTACCCGGGTAAATACCCTCATATTACCCCAATTTAAATTTACCTGGGTTATTTCCGGGTAAAATCCCATCTTATGATAATGATATACTTATTATGTATTTTAGCGCAACGACCATCATACCTACGAGTCGACGACAGTTGAGTCGAACCACAAAGTAGGTAGGTACATTATAATATACTGAAATATCGGTCGAACAACACACGTCAATGCTAATGAATGGGTGCTGTCTGTCCTAGGTTAACATATAATCAAGGAACATAGATTCACGTATAGTTAAGTACCTATCACAATTGACATGTTTAATTACCGGACTGCGCCAGAAGGAGGGTTATGTTTTTCGAGAGGATGTATGTATGTAGTTATGTACCTACTACCTATGTAATAAGTATGTAGGTATACCTAATTGTTTGGCACGCTCTGCAGCCTGAACGGCTCGATTTTAGCTTGAGGGGTGTTGTTAGATTTTTATTTACTGTGAGTGTGACACTGGTTATAGATACCTATTCTATTTCACGAAGGTCGTTAAATTATTGAAATTTGAACTTTATTTTAATTACATAAAGGTCATCATACAGGACTTCGTGAGATAGAATGACTATACTTATATAAAACTAAAAAAAAAACAAAATGGTGTGGATTTTAGCTTCATAGAATGTCGTTAGATATATATATATTATAGGTAACTATTCAAACTCATACAATATTAAAACTAAAAATAAAATAAAACACATAACCCTCCTCCTTCGGCAGTCGGGTAAAAACGGTACTTAATTTAAAAAATTAAAACCCCTAACTGCGTCTCTGTGAAATTTGGAAATGAAAGAACCATAAAACCCAAAAGTCGTCATACCCGATTGTAAGAAAAAATTGTAGCAGTCAGGACCCATTCTAGAAATGGAGGTTTAAACTTCGACTTTTAACTGTAGGTACCTATTCAGTAACTTGACAGTTGAAGGGTTAAATTATAAAATGTATTAAATAAGTACCTACGCGCTACCGAGAAGGAGGTAGGTACCTACCTGTTCGGGTGAGCGACCGTAATAACAACAAGTAGCAACTGTAGGTACCTGCGTCCCGCCCCTTTGCTGGCGCGCCCGCGCCATCTATTGGTTGCGTGCATATAGTAAACACTTGATATAATACAACGCTCACATCTATCGCCGACAAAAGAAAAACAATTCTGCCCGAAGAATCTTGCCCGATAGGAAGATCCAATTTTTTTGTATGGAATAGATAGAAAGAAAGAAAGAAAACTTTTTATTCAGTCTTCGTACACAAAATTATAATTAAAAAAAAACGACAATAACTCAGGTACGAGATCAGAATAGGCTCCTATCTCAGCATAATGCTGCGACATTAAGGACGCTATCACATTTTGAACTTGCTCAAATTTAGGTATCTGATTTGCAACACAACAACATTACGCGCACGCACACATTGAAACCGCTGTCCGCTCGATTTTATACGTAACTTAACTAATCTTGATACATGAAGGTATTATTTTTTTATTTTACTGGTATTGAGTCAAATTAGTAATAAGTTTGCAATCGAATTTGGTAACCATGGAAAACATGATTATCACGCAGATGGTACTTATTAACAAGTACCATCTGCGTGATAATCACGTTTTCAGTATTTTTTGGAGTTTATCAATACTCATTACGTACATAATGTAGGTACCCAAAATAAATGGACTAATTACCATATCCTTAAGAATCTAACGACCATTTTGCTATTACCTACAAGGAAAACCCACGATCCCCATTTTGAAAAGATGTAAGTACTTATGTGCTGACAATTGTTGGATCAATATATATTCAAATATTAGCCTGGGAGTTTATAGTAGATTTTCGTTTTGATATTTAAAAATAATCATTCTCTTATGGATGTATTTTATTTACTGAGACTGGGCACAAGAACAGATTTTTGATAAAAATTAAAACAAAGTAGGTAGTAAACAGTATAATATATTGTATATAGGCAGGATACAAGTTACAAAAATTATGCAGCAGTGTACCAAAATGGAATGATATTTATTTCTGTAAATAGATCTTTTAAAGACACTTTTACGAGTCGATTATTTTTTAAACTAGGTGGCGCCGACATTTTCAATCTGACGATCTCTGAGAAGTGTAGCTACCTATACGGATGAGCTGCTCAAAAAGATAATCAATCTCGATTATTCTTCTGCCTTTTGGCTTATATTCCTTTATCGCGAATTCCTGCTCCTGAAAATAAAAAGGCAACATTAGTAGGTACCTAAGGAAAATCAAATAAAAAAAATTACGTCGGTACAATCGTTGATATAACTTTTTTTTTCTTTTAAAAAGCTTACTGGCAATGTGGGTCACACATTACTAGTATTCTTGTTAACCCCTCGTGCTAAGCTAAATGCTTGTGTTACGATTGGGTTCACGACGGTAGTGCAATGGGTGGGGTTCGAACCGGCAACCACAGTCCGATGCCCTAGCCATTAGGCTACCGCCGCTTCTAAACACTTTCAAGTGAAATATAATTTTGGTCATCATCACCTACGGAGACATCTAAGCTGCACTCCCTGTTAAATAAAAAAACCTACTATATTTTCTAATATAAGGTATGGCATAACAAAACTCCAGAGTAGATTTGTTATTTCTGATTACTTACAAAGTCTCATTCCTTTTTTTAATTGCTACGTGTGCAGTTTTTTTTTGCTCTTTGTCCAAATTTCCGAAGTCCTGGCATCTATAATAACAAATATCAATATTTAGCAATGCCCAACAAAAAAGCATACTTGGTATCAAAAGTTACAGCCATGCGCCTGTTTCATTTACAAACGCCACACATCACGCACATCAGGTTATACAAAGCTGTAAATTTGGTGATTAAGTTCAATATCGAGTGAAAACATTCGATTTATCACAAAAACATTACATCTGTCATCTTGAATCAAAAATATGATGGGATATTCATAAACATCACCTCCACAAACAATAACAATATATAGATTAAAAAAAATAACCCCGCCATTTTGAATTAAAACATGAATGACGTACACACGGCTACACGGTCTACCTATACAAAACCAGTCTAAGCTGATCTCGCACTTTATAGACTTTCTATGCAATAAGAGGCCAGCCTAAACTGGTTTTGTATAGCTTAATGTGTAGCCGTGCGTACTCGTAATCACCACCCCCAAAAATCCCAAAATCGACTATTAATATATACGGTATCGAATATCTCAAAAATATTTTTTTACGCAATTTTTTTTCCTGTAGATGATAATATCATTATTCATATAAATCTTTATCCGTAATCTACATCCATTATAAATACAACTATGTACCTATTTATTTCTAAAACAAATTTCAATAATTGTACTTACTTCTATTTCGGACCGAAAAAGTATCAACTTCGTCCAACCAGAGTATACAACACGGCACTCTCTTTTTACGTATTATTTTTTTTGACAGCATGCGATACACCCGTCCTTCCACGAGCGCGTTTGAGCGCGGTATGACGAACGGCGAGTAGAAATTGTATGGAGAAATTTGAGAGCGTTTCATTTTTTTCTCATAAATTAAAAACTTATTCATTTGGCTACAAAATTTTTAGCTATTCGTATAGAGGACTATATAAGCAACGTTTTTATATTATTTTTATGTTTATATTTGCAGTGGATTTAGCTATACTGGTAACTATTCAGACCCCATTTTTCGATTTTTTTTGCGATTAGTGTGATGGTGAAATCGTATTTGTGTGAAAATTTTGTATAGGGTTATACATTTTTTATGGAATCATTGTAAAGATGAATATATTATCTTTAATATGAAACCAAGATATCCTCGCAGTTGTGCTCCTAATTCGTTAAAATGGTACCTGAAAAGCACTGATATTTGTAGAAAATTGTGATAGCGTCCTTAAGAGCATAATGCCACAGCGCTGGTTTTCAGATACGACCATTTTTAGTGATCCCACGGGCTGCTACGACAACAACTGAACGATAGGTACAGATACAGAAAACTAAATATTTATGAATATATACAATGATTCATCTGTATTCTATTATCTGTGCCTCTTACAACTATCATGTCACCCAATGCGATAGTGACGATAGTATTTATGTCGTAGTAGAATTGTATAATTCGCTAATTTACATAACTGCTAGCTGCTTTACAAAATAGCTCGGTTATGTAAAATAGCTGAATAGCTTCCAGCTGAATTACCATTGCGATACGTTTATCAAAACCGCTACCCGAGTTTTGTTGTTTTGTAGAATGACTTAATTGCAGTTACGATAAGCGTTTTACCTTTTTATTTTTTTATCATATACATAGGTAAGTAATAGTTAAGTAAGTACATAAGTATTCACAAACTTTTCATCGCCAAACTGCTAAGCAGTTTGTAGGCGTTCTGCTCTTTTACAATTTTAAACTTACACTTACTTATACTATGACATTTAGTTATATTTTCACGGATTTTTGCAACCAAATTTAGTTTGACGGGGTAATTTCGGGATGAAATATGTTTTAAATTGGTTAGGTTAGGTTAGAACTGTGACCAAACGACAGAACTGAAATGTAGCCATTGTGCATAATTGTATTGAAGAAAGCATTATGCTACACTACGCCCGTAGCGCTGAATTTTGGAACTAAAATCTACCATCCAACATTTAATTTCAGTATAACTGCACTGTTTTATAAGACAGCCTAACATCAATCCGCTATATCGATGAACGAAGACGTTCATTCTATTCCGCGTGTTGAGGGTCACCGATAATGCAAAAGTGCTGAACGTATTTCAGCTGTTTAACATAAAAGAGCTATTTTTCTAAAGCGGCTAGTGATTATGTAAAATAACGAATTATACAATTCTACTGCGGCATTTATAAATCCATACATATGTCGCAGTAGAATTGTATAAGTAATTCGTTATTTTACATAATCTCTATCCGCATTCGAAAATAGTTCTGTTATGACATGTAAAATAGCTGAATGACGTTCAGCAGCATTGCATAATTGGTGACCTATAACACGCGGAATGGAATGAATGTTTTGCGTTCATAAATATAGCGGATTGATGTTTAGCTGTCTTGTAAAACAGTGCGTTTCATCGTGAAATTAAATGTTGGATGGTAGATTTTAGTTCCAAAATTCAGCTCTAGGGGCGTTGTGTGGCATAACAACGGCCTATGTTCGTCAAGTTAACCCAAATTTCCTCTATACAATTATGCACAATGGCTACATTTCGGTTCTGACCGTTAAGTCACCGTTCTAACCTAACCAATTTAAACATATTATTTCATCCCGAAATTACCCCGTCAAAACCAAATTTGGTTGCAAAAATGCATGATACCAAAGCAAGTTAAGCAAGGAATATTCCAAGTACCTAACTACCTAATGCAATAATGTGCGAGGTTGTGTTTCTTAAAATTGTACAGTAGATAGAGGATAATATTCTATTCCAATTTGCCTTTACCTGGGAATCGAACCCGACTCAGCAGCGTCGCTTGTCGCTACCACAATAACATAGACAACCAGTGTAAATACTCAGAAATATACAAGAAATTAACTATGTATTTAATTAGAACGCCAAAAAGTAATGCAATTAGGTAAGTACCTACCTACAAGTTACGACATCCGAATTAAATCCGGATAAATAAGATATTTTCGACATACATGATAATAATTTATTTATGTAACGCGACCCTAATTTGAGATTAGGTACCTAGGTACGTATGAACGCATCTTCGCGCGGCAGCGATCGGCCGAGCCTCTCCCCCCGCCTCCCGTTAACGCAGGGGGGGGACACTTAGAACATTTATCACGTCAATAAATACAGACATGCCATCTACTTTGCATAACAGAGAAACACTGCTACCTAATAGTTTCAAGTCTATCGATAGATGTCTCTTCTCTCAAACTGTAATGCAATTAATAAAATAGGATTAAGGATGATCGTTTAGCTGGGCCCGCCAAATTCAAATTACAATTGGTTTTTCGCAATTTCGCAAAGTTTTTGATGCTCAGTTGTGAATATTGTATAGCTAATGCTGAAATTACTACAACTTTGAATTTAGAATGCGTTATAGACCTATAAACTGAGAAAAACCAATTGTAATTTGAATTTGGCGGGCTCAGCTAAACTATCAGCCTTAATATGTGCGGGAATTTAATTCTGTATTAATAGTATTATTTATAGTATTTATTGTACAGACCATTTATAACATGTTTGGTAAAAAAATTCACATTATTTTATTTCAATAGCACAGTAGCTTATGGTAACATTGTTGTGAATACTTTTGATATTATTTAACTGGCAACATTAAACAATATGGTCGCTGAAACTTGTGTTTACGTATGTTAGTGTTTCGTGTTCATTATATGATGAATTATTAGTTTTTTTCAGTGTTTTGTCTACTTCAAACTTCGAGTTAAGATCTCTTCTTTGTCCTGATATGAGATTATATTTGGAAACCAATATTATTCTACCATTAAACTATAAATAAATGAAAACGTATACCTGTATTATATATATCTATCTACCTACCTATAGCTATCTATAGAGCGTTTGTTTGTTACTATTAGGAAATGCAGATGTCGCTTCATAACTTCAAATCGGGATGCCTCAAATTGGCTCAAGAGGGCTCTCTTGTACAACTATATTATTATACTCTTTGCGTTAACGACTCACTCTCAGTCCGCGCCGAGAGAAGAACCAAACCGCCCACAATCGCGCGGCACGCGCTTGCACATTTTTTCCGTGTCGCTTAATATTTCTGTTTTCTGTGTTTTATATTCTACCTGACTTTTGTACGTACTGTTGTGTTTTCACTAATATACCTCTTTTACAATTAAAGGTCTCAGCACACATATGGGATCGGAAAGGGATCGTAACCGTAACGCCTTTCGCCTCGCTGTCAACCAGGCGTCAACCTACCGTATGCACGTAACGAAAGCGTATCAGCAGCGCCTGTACGTCAACTCGGCTACGGCTAGGCGACACCGCGCTTACGCCGCGCCGCCCCCTGGCTGACCTGGTTGGCACCAGATCAGTTTGAATCCAAACGTTAAGTGTAGCGCACGGTTATGTCTTGGTTTACAATACGTGAGTTGGCTATCATAGCCATAGCACTTGATGAAGAGGAAAAAGAAAATAGCAAGAAAAAAAGAAAAAGATATTGGGTACACAGTATGAATAAAGCAAGGAGTACTGAAGGGGAAAGGGGAAAGAGATGTGAGCTCGGGTACGGAGAGACGTAAGCGCGGGGACGGAGAAACGTAAGCGCGGGGACGATGAGCCGTAAGCGCGGGAATTCAAGTTCGGAGCCTGTTCCGAGGCGAGGCGATTACGTTATTATTCCGATTAGTGTGCGTTGCAGTAGGGAGTTTAATACAAACCATTCTGAACGGCTCGAGGCGATACGGTGACGATCCCTTTCCGATCCCATATGTGTGCTGAGACCTTTACTGTTCGCGTCCCACTCATTTACGACCCTAGAACTCATACCTACCATCATTATAGTGACGCCCAACTAGCGGCCGCGAACAGTGAAAAGTGCATAAAAACAGTAAAGTGACTACAAAGTACAGTTAATAGTTAGTGAAGACCTATTGTGAACCATTCCACGATAGTGCCTAGCTCGGAAATATAACGTAAACAGTGAAAAACAAGAGATAAAAACACTTGGGCGAGTCCATTTCCGCGCGTTCCCAAAATTCGAATCGTAGGTACTCACACGCGCGACGCGGGCGAGTCTATCTTTCGCGATTTCGGCGGGTAAAGTAACCGACTGGGAAGAGTCCTGCAGTGCACGCGGAGTGTAACGCATCGGTCAGTGTGTAGCCTTAGGGGCACTATGAAAAAAAGACTTAGAAAAATTTCACCAAAAACTATCGCCCAATCAAGCCTTAGGGACCGGGTGGGATGTGGGAGTAATAGGGTGGGGGAACGTGAGGGGGGACACCCAAAGGTCATTGACCTTGAACTTGGGGTCATTGACCTTGAACTTTGGTAATTGACTCGGGTTATTGACCTTGCACTTGGGCCATGGACCTTGACCTCGGGTCATTGACCTTGAGGTCAGTCCTCCCCTTCTAACCTAATCTATCCGAGTTGGGGTGCCCCAAGTGAGCTCGCTTCACTCGCTCTTGCATCGTTAATTCGGAAACGGTGCGCCGTAAGACCATGGTTCTCTGAACCTAAATGGTTTCTGTGGTCAAGGCTAACCCCATGCTGCAAAAAGAACGGGACATTTCGACAAAAAAAATTTTTTTTTTTCTGTCCTGCGCCCCTAAGGATTCACAAGCTAAAGATCGATCTGACACTTAGAAAAATTTTGACGAATTTTTTTTTTTGTGATTAATCGCGGGTTTCATCGCGTCATCTCGTGTGTTTTAACCAAAGCTACAATTCTTTTCCAGAAAAGATTATTGTCAGCGTTTTCATTTTGGAAATATGGAGCTTTTTATGAAAATTAAAAAATAATTGAAGCCCCATAACTCAGAAACGGTGCGTCGTATGACCATGGTTCTCTGAACCTAAATGGTTTGTATGGTCAAGGACAACCCGGTACTGCAAAAAAAACGAGACAGTTCCATAAAAAAAAAATATCAAAATATTTTCTAAGTCCTGCGCCCCTAAGGATATCCAAGCTGAAGATCGATCCCAACACTTAAAAATTTTTCACGAATTTTTTTTTTTGTGAACAATTACGGATTCTATGATGCCATCTGACGGGTTTCAACCAAAGCAACAATTTCCTTCCCGAGAAGGTTTCTGTCAACATTTTCATTTTGGAAATATAGAGCATATTATGAATATGAAAAAAAAAATTAAGTCCCATAACTCGGAAACGGTGCGTCGTAGCATCATGGTTCCCTGAACCTAAATGGTTTGTATGGTCAAGGATAACCCGGTACTGCAAAAAAAACGAGACAATTCCATAAAAAAAAAATATCAAAAAAAAATTTAAGTCCTGCGCCCCTAAGGATATCCAAGCTGAAGATCGATCCTGACCTTTGACTATCTATCTATAAGGACCCGCCTCTCATGATTATTCCCCTCTGGCAAGGTAGTGGATTAAAAAATCTAACGCGTTTATCAAAACTGTTTCCGAAATCGATTTTTCATTAACAGAATCGTTTCCGCTCAGTAAGGTCATCATAAATGCTCCGTGTAAATACCGATATATGTGCAGTTAATGTATGCAAAAAAATATCTAATATCTTATTTAGATAAAGATGGAGTTATTTTCCGTATGTAAGTATTAAAGTTCATTTATTTCTATTTAAATCACATAATACAATTTATTAATAAAGATCGAGGACGTTACTGATTCAATAATCGAGTATAAAATAATCGTTTAGTTCAAGCATGCACTCCCCACGAGACTACCCGCACTCCCCACGAGACTATCCGCACTCCCCACGAGACTAGCAAATTTTTTTTACTAACAATATCAGCCTTCTGCTAATACACGTAAGATTTAAATTTGAAATATCCATCAAAATGTCATTTTTTTATTTCAATTATATATCATCCAATAGGATGTCACCATTTATGATTTCCAATTATATTGCGTGCCCTGCTCTCGATATATATTTAAACAAGCAGCTCTCATCATTCACTGGCAACTCTGCGCAATTTTAGAAGTAGCAACCCCGATCCTAAAATTTGCTTAATCTGTGCTCGGTGAACGCTTTCATTCTTTTCGTTTGCGCGGCAACTGATTCTGCGTTTCTCTGTGTTTATTTTAATTAAAGTGTATTTTAATATAATTTCAACCAAATCTATGCCTAAACGGCAACATAAAGAAGTTTTACAAAAGTTAGACGATAAATGAAATGTCGTCTTAAAATTATAAGCCGAATAAAGTGTCGTCATAAAGCGGAGTACCTAGCGTCGTTGGAACGGAGATAATAATTATTCTTCATGAAATAAAAGTGACAACAAGTATTGTCTTGTGATTACACCGGTATGGCTACTGGCTCTCGTAGCAGTTTAAAGCCGCAAGAGTTTCCATAACCTTCGTAGGTACCGGTTGACGCGGGTGGTGTACGTGATACACTGACGTGCTCATTGGACTCGGGGCGTACACGAGATGTACACACGAGATCTCTTACTCTTATGTGGAGCCCGTGAGGCTCCAATAAGCAGTTTTATCAATCACATGTAAGTGCCTACAATGTTTTTTAATGGGTATGTTGATTTAAATAATAGGTAACTACCTATACCTACTTACTGCAGATTACAATAACATGTAAGTCTTGTGCTGATCACAATTCGAAGGAGTGCATATAATAATTAAAACGAGTAGGTACATATGGTTCTAGAAGAACACAAAACTCACTGGAGTTTTATGCTCTAGGAGACACAATCTCATGCTAGATAAACCTACATCTTGGTTTGTTTCAATTTTCACCTATAAATAGGGCAAGGCCACCCTTGAGGGCCCCAATGCCCAATGATCTAAAGACACCACAAAATCTTGTGGAACAGATCCCGGTTAGACAATATCCACAGGTTTCTGTTTTGTTAAGCAACAATATTGTCAGTATAGACAAGGATATTGAGTTGAATAAATACATATGCAGTATAACAATAACAATGTAAATTCATCTCACTAAGGGTACATAAAAGATATACTTTGTGAATTTTGTGATGGATCCTGACTGACATTTTGCCCTAACAAAAATAAGGAGAATTCTAGTTCTCCCTATATGTGATAATTAGTTGTTATATGTTGTGAAATAGTAAAAGAACACTGTAAGCATCTATAGAATGCCTGTGTGACAAGATGTTTTGAAAACCTGCCATTAAAAGCGACCAGTTCTTCAATAAGCTTACAACCAATTGTAAGTGAAACCCACAACTACCCATTACTATTGAAGGACATGAATCTTCAATACAGGCTGGAACACCAGCATTGTGCACAAGACCAACATTGTGTGCAAGAAATGGCCAACTTAGCCATAGTGGTAAGTCATGCTGGAAGGCTAACACATTTTTTACCTCACTGCAGGATAGCATGCAATGTTAAGTGTATTAATTACTTAACCATGTTAAAGGATACTCAATTACCTTTGTAATCAAGTCTCATAAGACCTTGGTGCCATTACTGTCTTCAGGAAAATCAGATGAGCTATCTACTTTGGCCAACTTTAGTTTTCATTTCCCATTATGATACAACAAACTTTAATATCAGAAAAATAACATCTCAGAAGAATGCTGTCAAATAGAGCTTTATTTCCATTTGGAAATGACATTACATGCCAAAAAGTTATTGGAAAACCACATTTATTAGTAAATGTTTATTCAGAATATAGTATTGCCTATATTGTTATAATAAAGTAATTCCTACATTGGGTTGCTCAGATGCGTAATAATTTTACAAGATGGGGACATTACAAGACAATCAATACATTAATATGTATAGAATCTAGTTATTAATATAAAGTATTCCTTATATTATATACATTGAGATGAGATGATAGGATTATAGAAACTTTAGCTCTAGAAATGCTTAGAATTTATCAGTTAAAAATTCCAGTTATCATTGTCTTGATAATTTCTTAGCTCCTGTATGATATCTACCAGAAATATGTCATTATAATAATATTTAGCAATATTTATTGCAGCTTGCCCAGCACCAAATTCTGGGCCACAGTGAATAGGTACATTATACACAAGATAAGATAAACTAAAATGTTGTAATAAAATTCCTGTTTATTATAGGAGTACCTATCATGTAAAATAGAAGTATTGCATAACTTATGTATTATGACATAGCATTTACTTGGTAAAGTCTATATCACCTAATCCAGTGCTGTTTGTGTTAACAAGCATCCAGTTTGACAAGTAGTTCAACCTTTCAACTATTATATTGGTCTAATTGAAATAAATCAATTTTGACCTAGACTTTGAAGCCCATGGATTTTGCAAAAAATGTGGACAAGCAACCGAAAATCATTTAACCAATCCAGGTTAGGTTGTAACATTTGTATAGTGCATAAATTCCCTTATGTGCATACCATTGATTTTAGAAAAGATAAGAGGTGTAGGTAGTAACAACACCTACATCATAATATATAAGATATTTATATAGTTTTTTATTTTTTTGTGCATGTTAAGCAACATCATAAATCATCCTATTGTATAACAAGACATAGGTGTCATGTGTCATATACCCTAGTAAATTTTCTAATAAACATTTCTATGTTCATTTAAATTGCCTTGGCCACATTCATATGGCAGTAGTGCAAAGGGTTAACAAATGCTAGCACATTTTGGTCACAGGACATCATTAAAAATAAAGTTTATTTAGTACTTTTATTTTTAAACAAGAGAACTACATAATGAACCCAGAAATATGGTATTTGACCTGGAAAAGATTCTGGTTGTTGCTTGTTACACCTTACACCAATGTTTATATAGTAGTGATAATTACATTTATTCAGAAAATATTATACTGATAAAAATATTGAGTCTTTGAACAGTTTGTACTTATCAAAGTTCACATTTATAAGGAGAATTTAGATACAAATAGGTACATACCTACATTGTTTAGAACTACAATATTAGGTGCCTCTACTAGGATAAAGCTGGGCTAGACTCATAATAAATAAATGCATTGCCTTAGTCTTCTGGAAACATTTAAAGCCAATGAATATTGAAACTTTCACTTGGACTTGGATATATTATCATTTCTTTGTTTTGTTATGGTGTCCTTCCAAACACCTTTTGATTAGAAGATTTAGAACAAACTGATAATCTCACCAAAAATAAAGGTTACAGTCTTCCTACAGAAACCTCATCCACCAACAATTCTCATTGCCAGAAATCCTAAACTTTTTCAAAGTATTCTATAGCCTATGTTAATCTGGAATAATGTAACATTCAAACCGTGAAAGAAATTTTGGAATAGGCCCAGTATTTTTTGAGCCAATTCGTTACAAACATATGTACATACAAATCTTTGCTCTTTATAATATTAACATAGATAAGCACCTATAGTATACGGCGAACCCATTCTCAGGGAGATCTCCTCTATCCATACCAGATATTAAGTAGGTATTTTATGAAAAAATCATTGGATTTGCGGCTGCCTATAGACTGTCCGTCATAAGTCAGTTTCATCCTTGCTCTAAAATTGGGGAGGAATGTTCGTAAGGGAGTCTCTAGGGAATGTATAAGTCCAAACTAATATTGGTAAATATCAATATATATATGTAGGACTGTGCCAAACAAAGTTCTATATTCATATTTTACTGTAAATTACATTTTTTAATGATTATTTAAGAAATAGTGTTTTTGTGGCAAGGGGTTGTTCAGATATGGAATGAATTTCCCTGCATTAAGCACAACAGATATGGAGGGTGTGCTGATATAATCATTACCACTTATCTATAATCTAGATGTGATGAATGGCCCATTCGCCCAGTGAAGGGAAAATTGTGTGATTAGAAAGTAGTGTAGAGTACAGCTCTGAAATTTTAATGTAATTCTTTTAAAAGTACCTATCTACCTTACTATAACTATGTTTTACATCGTCAAATAAAATATTCTTCAAAGTTTATTCGAGTCAGTATTATAGATACCAGAGCCATACTGGAACCTGGTAGGCGCCATGTCTTTACATTCAGGACTATGACAAAAGAAATTTCATAAGCTGTAATCACACAGACTGCTGGTCGGCCTTTTAACTTACGAATATTTATAACTAATTAGTTATAAATAGTTATGATTGAAACTGACCGATTCACGATTCAGCAGATTTATATTGATTTGATATGATATTAATTCTGATATTTTAATAACATTTTGTTATTGTTTATCCTGTGCTTAATCCAGAATTATTACTTAATACTTAATATCAGGCACTGATCTTGCTGATTCATGCCATATGTAGTCCTACTACGAAATTCATTATTCTCCAACAATATTAAGAATGATCATTAACATTTATTTTCAAGTTCCAGGTACCTACCGTAAATACTATCTAAGGGAATCAGTTTCTTACATATTTAATAAAATGATTGATGAACCCTGACCCTCTGGAGGGTCACAGCAATTGTAGCTGGTCGGCTTTGTGTTAGCTAATTGGTCCTTAACAGAAAGTCAAGAGACTGATATGTTTTAAAATAATGCAATGTGATTATAACAGATTTATTTTACAGGAATACATGCTATGCTTTCGGCTTATCTCAAATTTACCAATACTCTAAACATCTGCTTGTTTAAATATATATCGAGAGCAGGGCACGCAATATAATAAATGATCAAACGAACTTACCTGTTGTGAAGTTCGATCATTATTATATGAAGTGCCCTGCTCGAAGATATATGGTCCCTACCCATCCCACCCCGGGTAAAATTTGAGATAATTCGCGACTCTAAAAAGAATGAAAGCGTTCACCGAGCACAGATTAAGCAAATTTTAGGATCGGGGTTGCTACTTCTAAAATTGCGCAGAGTTGCCAGTGAATGATGAGAGCTGCTTGTTTAAATATATATCTTCGAGCAGGGCACTTCATATAATAATGATCGAACTTCACAACAGGTAAGTTCGTTTGATCATTTATTATAGGTCTTAATGCAGAATTACCGTTTTTTGGCAATTATAGGCCTTATATATATTATGACATAATGCATAAAACTCGAATTTTAAAAAGTGTAGCGAGACTATGTCCCTCTTTTGTTTTGTCATTTTAATTAATGATGTGATAGTGTTTGTTTACGATTTCGAATCGATATCGATATTATTTTCGTGTTCAATGTAAGACCAAATTATAATAATTGCTAAAGATCGCTAAAGATGAATATCATGAATTTATGATATCACTATATTTTAATAAAATAACATTTGTGGAAATGACGTAACTAAGATTATTGATTATTCTTGATATCCAGTATTAGATATTTTATTTGTTACTTTTTCAGATCTACAAAAGACCTTCATTTAAAATGATATAGGTGTGATTGATAAATAATAGCTTAAGCCGTTGCGGATAAATTTGTTGACAAAAGAATTTATAAATTAACATATTTAAATCGTATTTCAAAATGATTTCTAAGATACGGTATGGTTAGAAGGTCTGGGGTTTCTTTTACCGCTTAGGTGGAAAACCAGCACATGTCCCGCCTGATGGTAAGTGTATATATAGTGTTAATGTACCCTATTATATGAACGCTTGCAACTTCTACACCGAGATCCGAGGTTCAAGGACAGCCGCACCCGGGTAATTTCGCGAAGTGCACGGCGCGCTTCAACGGAGCTTCGAAGAACGCGGACGAACTCGAGGCATTCATAGATGCCATCGAGGTTTATCGCGACTGCACCAACATTAGCGATGAGCACGCGCTGCGGGGACTGCCGATGCTGCTGGTTGGCGAGGCCGCCGTCTGGTGGCAAGGCGTCAAGTCGTCCGTCACGTCGTGGAGCGACGCTCTGCAACGCCTACGAGGGATGTTCGGTGTGCCGCGACCCGGCTATAAACTATTTCGTGATATTTTCGCGGACGAGCAAAATAGTGAACGTGCCGACGTGTTTATATGTAAAGTGCGAGCTCTTATTTCGAAATTCCCATATGTTGTGCCCGAAGTGATGAAATTAGATATAGTATACGGATTGTTAAATCATAAAATAAGGAAGCGAGTGTCACGCGCCGCAGTGGAGGATTTGGAGCAGCTGATCACCAAGGTCAGGTTAGTCGAGGAGTCGTTGGCGGAGGTGAGTCAATCCCATAAATCCAATACCAGCTTAAACCCTGTGTCTAACCCGTCCGCTGCCGCGCATGATCGTTCATGTTCGAAACAAATTGTTAACCCTGCGAGCGCCGTAGGTGAATCCTTGAGTTCGAATAAGTCAGCTGTAAGGTCATTGACCGACTCGCACACCACATCTAACAGTTCGCATTCGTCTAACGCGAAACATAGTGATAGTGAGGGGCAGAAACGCGTCCGACCAAAGTGTGTCTATTGCAAACTTTTCGGTCACACAGTAGAAGATTGTCGTAATAAAAATAAAAAAAACGATAAGGTAGACGAGGGTTGGTACACACATACCAACTCGGCTCAATTACGTTGTTACGGTTGTGGTCAACTAGGGGTTTTGAGATCAAAGTGTGATAACTGTAAGAACACACAGAGTTCCACTAATTCCGATTTTCGCACAGTTCATGTAGTTGATAGTGATGATTCTCGACCACTAGTGGAGATAAAGGTTGTAAATCGTACAGGCGTAGCGATTTTAGATACCGGTGCCACGCATTCCATTGCGGGCCCAATGCTGCACACTATATTAGCTGACGCCGGCGTACAGTTTAGAGAGGTACTACGAACTATAGGGACTCGCCGATGGGTCGCAACAAGTGTGTAAGTCGCTCGAATGTAATGTAAACGTCACGTTAGGGGGTCGCTCAATACCTACGAAGTTCATGGTGTTGCCGGACGCGCAGACCTGGACACTTTTAGGTAGGGATTTTATAATGAGGGCGAGCATCCTGCTGGACCTACCGCAGAGTAGCTGGCGTTTTAATGATGAGCCACAGCGCTGGCATCGATTCATCACCAGCTTCAGCCTACCTCCAACAGCCGACGAGACACAACTGATGAAAGTTGAAGTAGCGAACCTAATGCTGAGGGATGACGAGGGCACCAAACTGATGGCAGAGCAGAAGGTTCAGTTGAACGGTCTGCTGGTCAAGAGGACCAACCGGTTCGCCAAAGAAGGTCCCCCGACAAAATACGCCATGCAATGCCTGAAGGTGGAGGCGAATCAAGAAACCATCGCTTCACCCCCTTACCGGATGGCCCCTGGTAAGAAGGCTGTATCAGAGCAGGAACTGCAGAAACTTCTGGATGCAGATGTGAACCAAGAATATAACCTTCGCATCGAGTATACACCTGGCAGATCAAACGCCATAGCGGACACTCTTTCGCGCCCACCCTGTGCTGATGAGACAGAGTGTGAGGTTTGTTTCGCGGAGGTCGATTCTCCATCAAGGAACCCCAAACACGTTCGTGAGAACCAACTCAAGTACCTCGAAGTGCGGAAGATTGTCGAAGTCCTGGAATCGACTGACGATCCGTTTAGGGGGAGGAGTTGGTCTGACAAGGGAGTCTTGAAGTCCGACGGCGTGCTGTATAGGTACGGGCCAGACGAATGCGAAGAGGAGACGGCCTGTTTGGTTGGACCGGAGCATGAACGCGAGAAAATTCTGGACGAATATCATAGCGCGCCTGACTATAATGCTGGTGATCTTGTCCTGTTGAAAACCCAAGGGAGCAACGACGCAGCCCGAGGGCAAACGCCTAAGTTTATTCCGCGACGCGACGGGCCCTACCGCATCAAGGAGGCCACGAGTGCGACGACGTATATATTAGAGAGGGTGAGAAATGGGGAAATATTAGGCAGGTACCACGTCTCCCAGTTGACCCCATTCGTAGGCGACGCTTTACCAGCCCCGGTCAACGAGAAGCGTAAACGCGGAAGGCCAAAACGCTTTCTCGACTGACCCAGACGCGAGGGCGCGTTGTCTAGGTCAGAGGGGGAGGTTGTAACGCGACCCTAATTTGAGATTAGGTACCTAGGTACGTATGAACGCATCTTCGCGCGGCAGCGATCGGCCGAGCCTCTCCCCCCGCCTCCCGTTAACGACTCACTCTCAGTCCGCGCCGAGAGAAGAACCAAACCGCCCACAATCGCGCGGCACGCGCTTGCACATTTTTTCCGTGTCGCTTAATATTTCTGTTTTCTGTGTTTTATATTCTACCTGACTTTTGTACGTACTGTTGTGTTTTCACTAATATACCTCTTTTACAATTAACTGTTCGCGTCCCACTCATTTACGACCCTAGAACTCATACCTACCATCATTATATTTATTTAATACAACATATTTAATAATGGCATTAACAGAATATTTAATTTAGAATGCATTTTCATTGCAAGCATGACAAGTAGAATGTAAATCCTTTTTCATAAATGGATTTCCTAGTTCATGAATTAAATATAACCTAGTTGAAGACTGTTAAATCGTTGGATTATTTAATTTTATTAATTAGGTATCGACCTCGAAACCTAGGTTTTTGGTGTAAGTAGTTACGTATATTTTCTGATTATAGATATCTTTTATTAGAACGTCCTGATAAAAAATACATCCCAGCACTAGGCTGCTCAGTCATTCGTGGACAAAAAGTAAAAATAAATTTAAAAAACTAAGAGCATCTGCCAAAAATATTGTTTATACTTTCATGAACTAGGATAGCTGCTATTCGCGCAGGTTCTACTCGAACGGTTGCCCCGGTGGACTACGTCTATTAACGGCTTCCCAAAGTTAAAAGTGCAGATGTTCAAAAGTACAGTTAGTATTCTATTATCTGTGCTACAGCTATGATGATGTATACTTAAACTACACAACTGCCGTCAAGCAATAAGTCAAGTAAAACAAACATCTGAAACTACGTACTTTACTGTTAAGAGTGATGAGAACAATGATTACATACTTAGATAATTGCTACGGACTTGCATTTACCCAATGCGAATCCAAACTTTGGTAAGTTTTTAACAAAAAAGAACATAATAGAAGCATATATATACTTTTCCTCTTTTATGTAATTTTGATCGAGAAAACAGCGGAATACAAAACAACGTGTTTAGTCAAGATTTTTGTAGGTAAAATCAGCCTGAGGAGCTGCAATTTTCTCTTTCCCACTTTACGGGTGGAGCTCAGGGGTGGAGGTTGGAGGTGAGGGAGGGTAAAGCTTACCTATATATTTTATATATTAGGTACTCTTCACTTTTTAAATAGTTAAATAACATATTGCATTGTAACAGTTTTCTTCATCACTGCCCACGATTGTGATTTCGTGAAACTTTTTAGTAGGTCGATCATAGCGGGACTAGAGCATAGTGGAACTAACCTATAAGTATTATCCGCGTATACTAATCTATACTAATATATAAAGCTGAAGAGTTTGTTTGTTTCTTTGTTTGCTTGAACGCGCTAATCTCAGGAACTACTGGTCGGATTTGAAAAATTCTTTCAGTGTTAGATAGCCCATTTATTAAGGAAGGCTATAGGGCCTATAGGCTATATATCATCACGCTACGCGAACGAAGTCGCGGGCAGAAGCTAGTATATTATAATTTGCATCTACATCTGTCGATACAAATATGGCATAATATTTTACCTGCGCTGCGGTGAGACGCACGGGAGGGATCTGACCCGTCCGGCACTCGCTTTATTGTTGTTTGTTTGGATGACGTGCGGAAATAGATTGTAAATTTATCTGATAGATCATCCTGGAAGATGGTAAATTCACTTCCGTCCTTTTATTATATACAATCTTAAGGTATATTATAATAATCTTCTTCTTATTGGTAAATTCTTGGCATGCTTATGGATATTTTTTAAGAATTTTCTGTTCCTTATCCCATTTATTAATATATTATCTTATCTTATCATACGATGGTCTGTTTCAAAGTTTAGGTTGTTCAGTACAGCAAAACTATGAATATAAGTCGGCTGGTTTCTTATGATATAATCAATTTCATTGAAGTGATGCCCGTTAGGTGACCTCCAGGTCCATCTCTTTTGGATTTTCCTGTTAAACATACTATTTACAAACTTAAGATTATTTTCCAGTGCAAATTCTACTAACTTTTGACCATTGCTACTTCTTTTCCCGTGAGAAAACTTTTCAAATGTTGTTTCCTCTCCTCGTTTAACACTTCCTACCTGAGCGTTGAAATCTCCCAATAGTATCAGATTTTTTGTGTTAATGGAGTCAAGAGCAGTTTCTACCGTCTGATAAAAGAAATCCATGTCCTCCAGTTTATACTTCTCTGTTGGTGCGTAGATTTGGACAATAGACCAAGTTGTATTTTCATCATTGCAATCCTATCTGAGAATGTTTTGAAGCTTATAATGTTATTTTTTAATTTAACTAAAAAGCCGACTTCATTACTTCCATTTCTTGCATGCGTGTGGTATAGAATAAAATCATGATATTCCTCGATTTTCTCGTCCGGCCTCCGGACCTCACGACCTCTGCATGCATAAGTTCTGTAATCCTACTATCTTGTAAAAGCTTGTAAAAACTGCCTCAATAGCCAAGTGGTCCTGACCGCGACTACTACGCTAGAGGTCCTGGGTTCGATTCCCAGGTCGAGCAGTGTTATTGGGTTTTTCTATGAAATTCCCAGTAGCAGCTCGGAGTTAGGAATTTGTGCCCGTTTAATGGCAATAGGCTCGCCCCCTATTACATGGGACCTAAACATACCGGCGAACTGTGGGTGTACATTAGTACGCCTCTGCCTAACCCTTCGGGGAATACAGGCGTGATGGTAGGTTATATTATGTTGTAAAAGCTTGTACATTCAAGCATGCTATAATATATAGAGATACTGACTTAGTTTTTTTTATTTCACGGTGTTTCTTTTTATATTATTACTAGGTTGAAATATAACCTTTGGGGAGCGATGGTCGGACTCCTCTACTGTGACCAACCGGCTTGGGGGAGGTAGAGGGGCTCTACTTAGGCGTTTTTTTTAATCTTTGTTTATGTTCTTTGGATTTGGTGTAGGTGTATGTATGTCCTGAATACGCAAATATGAAGTAATGTTTCCAGTTTTGCTTTTCTTCTGAATTTGTTTGTCCTTAATATCCTCTATATTTGTTATTCCTTTCTCTTCTGGGGATTGTGATAGATTCCTCTTTTGCATACGAATATATTTTTTCCCAGAAGGGTCGCTATCCAGAGTTATTATTTTGTCATAACGAAGCGCAACATCTTGTCCAGATTCAAGTTTTTGTTTCAGTTCTTGCTGCAGAAGCTTGCGTTTTTCTAGGACGTGTAGAGGATAATCCACTTTTACATATATTAGCGAGTCTTCGAGTTTCTTTTTATTTTTAATATTTTTATTTTGCGACCTACATTACTTAACACAACGACTACAGGTCTGGTTTTGTCTTTTGCCTTACCCAATCGTCTCACTTCTTCTATTTCTCTCCTCTGGCAAGTTATTCCAAGGGATTTGTTGATAATGTTGAATATCGAATTCAATAACCGGTCATACCTACTTGTGTTCACAGTCTTTAACTCGAAAGAATACTAAATGTTTCCTTCTTATTTGCTTTTCGAGTTGATCTATGATACCTTGTTGATGTTCTATTTTGCTTTCCAAGTCC
Source organism: Acronicta leporina (assembly GCA_947256265.1). Classification (NCBI taxonomy): domain Eukaryota; kingdom Metazoa; phylum Arthropoda; class Insecta; order Lepidoptera; family Noctuidae; genus Acronicta; species Acronicta leporina. The sequence continues at coordinate 5,191,766 of OX366514.1, forward strand.
TTGATTTTCAATTCCATTACCCCAAATTTTTGATTTATATTATTGTTGATCGATTCTTTTATACTTGTCTCACGCTTGTATTCGCAGAAGGGTAATATAGAGTACCTAACGCTGTACACCCATAGTCTACCTATATATTTAGATAGCTTCCGCCCGTGACTTCATCCGCGTGGAATAGTTACTCGGTCTTAGCGTGATGATATATAGCCTATAGCCTTCCTCAATAAATGGGCTATCTAACACTGAAATAATTTTTCAAATCAGACCAGTACTTCCTGAGATTAGCGCGTTCAAGCAAACAAACAAACAAACTCTTCAGCTTTATATATTAGTATAGATATAGACTGAAGGGTAATACAGAGTACCTAACGCTGTACACCCATAGTCTACCTATATATTTAGATAGCTTCCGCCCGTGACTTCGTCCGCGTGGAATAGTTACTTGGTCTTAGCGTGATGATATGTAACCTATAGCCTTCCTCAATAAATGGGCTATCTAACACTGAAAGAATTTTTCAAATCGGACCAGTACTTTCTGAGATTAGCGCGTTCAAGCAAACAAAACGCATACTTACATCAAAGTGATCTTCACACAGAAATACAGTCTAGTCTTTGTGGACAATGATTTTGGATCTCTTCTTGCCAGTTTCAACCAAGTGTCTCTCATTTTAATATCACTTGGAACTTGAATCCAAAATTTGTGTGGCGTTTTTACAATAGTATGAATGAAAAATATTATAACTCATTATTTTCACAAATCGTGTTACTTGGTCTTTTGCAGTTGTACTGTTTACTAACGAAGTGACGTCACGAGTCGAAGTAGCGTGGCGGCTAGCGCTTGCGCGCGAAAATTGAAAATCATAAATAAAAAATTGTTTTTAAGGGCCCATTTAGACGGGGAGAGTTTCTCGCACGTTTCGGTACGAGAAATCGTATACTACTATCGCAAGCAATAATCGCCATAACATTATTTAACCCAACATATTTATTTCCGTTTTTGTTGAACTAATTCTAACACGCTCGCGCACTGCACTCGTGGTAACACCTGGCACAAAACCACGAACTACGATTATTGCTTTAAAATTCTGTTTAGGCGGACACTATGAATATTCTATTGCGAGGAAATTGTCACCAAAGTGGAAGAGCGAGAAGGGTGAATTTTTAGACGAAGAAACTGTTTTATATTCTCTCGATAATCGTATCTTCGAGACGAGAAACTCCCCGTCTAAATGGGCCTTTAAGGCATTTTTCGGTTTTATAAAATTGAAATAAAAATTCTACTGGTTCATTACGATCTAAGGATTAATTTAAAACAGTTTTCAAAAAAGGTGTAATACCCTATTGCCGCTGGTCTACCCTATCTATACTTTCTTAATGTAGTGCATGAATTTTAATACCTCAGTATATAAACAATATTTTTGGTTTTCCTAGTGTACGTAGGTATCATGTACGAAATAATACTTACTCAATAAAAAAAAATGATTAAAGATTTTTATTCTTAGCATTCAAAACAACATGTACCTAACAACATTCCAAAATAAAGAAAATACACTCCACAGTACATAGAAATATAAAGGCATGAAGACAAAATTTACTACGCGTAATATCTTCTGTTTTTTTATTGCTTCCTCACAGCTCTCCATACCATCTTTTATTATAAATTTCCTGACGCCAATAAACCACACTTTGATAAGTTCTCTGGGATTGAAGGAGGTTACATCGCTGTTAAAAATGACCTTATCTGCCGCACTCATTTTCTGAATCATCGCTTGGACGTTGTGGTCTTTAAAAATCCAATCACGAAACACGAAATAATTATGCATCGATTGCAACTTATCGAACATCTTGAAGATTTTAAAAAGTCTGAAAATGGACAAAGTATCTACATTACATAGTTAAATTAAGATTAAGTTTAAACCTCAACTTTGTTTTACTGATTATTGACTATATTTGTTGTAAGTGTAAGTGTGAGTATATACTCACGGGGGAATCTCTTTTGGCTTCACTGGGATCACGCAGAATACTGCGTCCGCTATTAGAGCCGGGATATAATGAAAGAGCGCTGCTAATATCCAGTAAAGTAGCTTATTTTTCGTTAATGTGCCCCAGCAGTACCAAATCGCTTTATTAAAGGTAAAATTTCTACCCTCATTGTCCAATACATCGTATATTAGACCTGCAAGAAAAGACAATGCTTTCAAAATTAAGGATTTGATCCTAAAAAACATTGTAGACCTCTATTGAGTGGCTCCAGATTCCCCGATATCCATAGTCGTCTGGGATAGCATTTGTGAACGTTTCTATCAATAGGGTCCTAATCATGGTTTGTCCGGTTTGCTGGTAAGCAGTGCAGTGTTAACTCGTTGCCTGTTAGCTAGCTAAAATATAGTAAGTAGAATTGGCTACTTTATATTTTTTCAACAGTATAAAATATCTTGGCTCAAAATTCAGTAGGATACTATAATATGTAGTAGGTAGGATACTGGCAAACCTATCCGCGACAAACGTAATATCACTATTTCTTTGATGACGCCCACTTGAACTCATGAGCGATTTGAAATAAAGGGAAATAAATAAATAAAATCATAATAATAAAATATAATCCTTACACACGCTTTGCCTTGGGAAGCTTGAAAAAAAGTAGGTCTATCAAATTCATAGGCACCACAACACATGTTCTTATATTAGGTCTTTACCTATGAAATTGCCGTTTTGTATGAAAAAATTAAAAACGATTTTTTTTCATGTATTTTTTATTTGTATTAATGGAAGTAATCACCCATGCAATCAATACATCTTTGCCAATGCAGTGGCAATTTATTGATGCCCTTCTTAAATGAAATCAGCTGGACGGGAGGCAACAAATTCTTCAAAGGCATTTTGTACTGCCTCTCGGGTATTGAATTTTTTTCCCGTCAAGAAGTTATCCAAATTCTGGAAAAAGTAGTAGTCTGTAGGCGCAAGGTCTGGTGAGTAGGGCGGATGATGGAGAACTTCCAACCCCAGTTCTTGCAACTTGGAGACCGTCTGCTGTGCAGTATGAGGTCGCGCGTTATCGTGCAGGAGCAGCGGAGACGAGCGATTGACCAATGCTGGTTGGAGATGTGCCAGCTTCTCCATCATTGTGTTCAGTTCTTCACAGTACACATCTGCAGTAATGCTCACCCCATTTGGTAAGAAGCTGTGATGAATCACACCGGCGGCGCTAGACCACCGAACAGTGACCATTACTTTTCTAGGGGTAAGTTTTCGTTTAGGGCATTGTTTAGGTGCTTAACCAGGATCCAACCAACTTGCTGAGCGCTTGCGGTTATCAAACAGAATCCATTTTTCATCGCAGGTAACAATGCGGTCCAAAATTCCTTCAATTGTGTGTCTGTTGAGCAGTGCAAGGCACGTTTCGACGCGTACTTCGCGCTGGCGATCATTGAGTTCGTGGGGCACCCATTTGTCAAGCTTTTTTACCTTGCCAATTTGACGCAAATGGACCAATATTGTTTTGACGCTAACGTCGAAAGCTGCTGCTAATTCAGCCGTCGATTGTGTATCAGCTTCCACAATCACCTTTAATTCGTCATCGTCGACCAGTCTTCGGACGACCGCGAGGTTCATTTTTCAGGTCGAATTACCAGAACGGAAGCGAGCAAACCAATAACAGGTGGTGCATTGGTTTGTAGTGTTAGCTCCGTAAACGTCGTTGATGTTGCGTGCCGCTTGTGCCGCGTTGCTGCCACGACGGTACTCATATTCCATAATTACTCGAAATTTTAACGTATCCATGATGACGAAAAATATTGAAATGCGATGAAAATGTAACACTAATCAATAAACTGCCTCATTAGCTAAGTGGTCCTGAGCGCGACTGCTACGCTAGAGGTCCTGGGTTCGATTCCCAGGTCGAGCAAAGTGTTATTGGGTTTTTCTATGAAATTCCCAGTAGCAGCTCGGAGTTAGGAATTTGTGCCCGGTTAATGGCAATAGGCTCGCCCCCTATTACATGGCACCTAAACATACCGGCGAACTGTGGGTGTACATTAGTACGCCTCTGCCTAACCCTTCGAGGAATACAGGCGTGATGGTATGTTAATCAATAAACAAATGACTACTTTAGGAAAAATAATTCCATGTTTTTAAAATAAAATTAATTTGAAATTAGAATTCTTAGCCAAATAAAAAATATTTTGATTTGAAACGGCCAGTAGAACGGCAGAACTGCAAAACGGCAATTTGATAGGTAAAGACCTATTAAAAAAGGTTTTATTGAATGGGGCGGGGGGACGAAATATCCTAACAACACGCATAGGTACAGAATATAAGCAATAATTAGGTGGGTACACCAATGCTTACATTTGTAATGTGTAAATTTGAAGCAGTTTATTGCATGTGTAGTAAATTTATTGTTGTCGATCAGTTCCCTCTCCATCGTTTATGATTATGATTGCATGTGGGTATAATTATTCAAATTCAAATTTTCTTTATTCGGACAACAAAAACCCATTGTGTTAGTATAGTTAATCCATTATGCTCACCGTAAGTAGTATAAGAATCATAATTAATAATATTGTAGATCGGTACGTCTTTATCGCCGTTTTCTCGTCTCTGCGTTGAGTCCCATCCGGCGGCTATTATAGCATTGTTTACTATATCGACTGGTACTGTATGAAGCCGGCTATCTTCATGTACATGGAGAATATGGATAAACCCGATACCAGCCCCCATCAAAGCCTGCAATTAAGGAAATTACCTTATTTGGTAACGATGTATATCTTGGATAGCCAGAGCTCTCGGGGGTAAATCCGCTCCGAGAGGTTGTTTATTGCGATTTGATACGCCTTGCTATTTGATACAAGGTACTTAGTCATATTTAATTATTTTAAAGTTTTTGTTTTATGTGTGTGAAATTAAATAACATTTAGTTACTGAATTTCTAAAGCGTTTCTACTAAGTGCGTGAAGTGTGTGTGGTTGCGGTGTTGTTGGTGATGATGGTGTCTAGGTTGTGGGGGCTTAACTGTTTGAGGAGGCAGTACTGTTCGTGCGAGTGTATCGGGGACATTGGGTGATTAGGTGTATGAGTGTTTGGATTGTTGTATTGTCGCAGGGGCATGTGTCACTATTGATGATGTGGAAGCTGTGTAAGTATTGTTTGTGGTAGCCGTGTCCTGTGAGTAACTGGGTGAGTGCAAAGGTGTGTCCTGTGGTTGCTATAATTCGGTGCAGTTGAGTGTAGTTCACCAGGTTTTTATTATTGGGCCTTTAGTGTTGCTGTTATAGGCTGCCGCAGTCATATCGCGGCTGTTAGCTTTGGCATCCTTTTTAATATAGGTGAGTGGGAAGTGTGCAAATGTCTGTGTAACTTGTGTCGTTGCTGCGTCTTTGGCGGCGATATCGGCGACTTCGTTGCCCGATATCCCCGCATGTTTCTGATTAAATAGAATCCAGTAGCAACTCGGTATTCTGGTCCATTATTATAAGAGACCTTTAAACATCACGGCGAGCTTAGAGTGTGCATCAATTGATTTGATTGGTACGGATATTAGGCTCGCCTTCTATTACATGGGACCTAAACATACCGGTGAACTGTGGGTGGTCATTAGTACGCCAATGCCTAACCCTTCGGGGAATATAGCCGGTGGTATGATCGTATTGTACGAAAGCTCAAAAACTAAACCATAAAAACTTTTTTGCTTATCACGATGCAAGTCTCACAGACCATATTTTTTCAATTGATCATCGAACAAGAGATTAATTTTATTTCGTTTTAAAGAGATGGCGCTAGTAGTACCTAAGTCTCAGCAGGTAGGTACGCTTTTCATTCGTCCAGCATTTGCTATACCTATTGACTAGCTAAAGAAAGGCTTGGCAAAACTTGTATATCTTATTAAATAAAAAAAAAAAAAAAAAAAAAAAAAAAAAAAAGCCTTTTATTTCTTCCAGACAATGCTTTACAAGTTAAATTAGTTTTGTATCAAGAATTTTATTATTATTGTTATATTTTAATTTATGTATGTGTATATATATATATATATTTTTTGTAGCTTGATGTTTAATGTATGGTTTCAGTTTTATGCATACCTATTTTAATAAAATTATTCTGGAAGAACCCCTCTGCAGGTAAAGGCCTCCTCCAAATTGAGCCAGATTTCTCTGTATATCTTATTAATATGTTTTATATGTGCAACTATGTCAGACAAGTAGTACTCACCCCGCTTGTTGCAAATATACAACTCGAGTCCACCCACCCTGGTGATGGTTCAGTGTAACTAGCAACCACTGGAATAGTTAAGTCCAAATTATTATAGCTATTTCTGCAGCAGCATCTGGTTTAATTCGTCAAACCCCATACCTATTTATACCAATCATATATTATACCCATACATTAATATATTTTTTAAATTACCAATTGGCGGCCTAACCACGCACATAGGCAGGTTCGCACCAGCTCTCTTCACCATCTCTTCAGCTATCGCCTTAGTGAACGTATATGTATTAGGCCAGCTACTGAGAAGCCTGTAAGGGTAAAATGGGGCCGAATAAACATTGTATCGAACAACAACAAAACCAAAAAAATAAAAGTTAAAACTGTTACTACCTACTTACTACTTTTTTTTTCTTTTTGAAACCAGTGTGTCAGGCTTTCAAGGCAAAATGTCCGGTGTATGAAACTATGCCCGGCTTCTCTATTTTGGGTTAAGTCTAAGTTAGCAACTTTACACAGTTTCTACCATGGGAGAGCCATGCTTCGGCTCGAATGGGCCGGCTCGACCGCAGTGATACCACGGCCTCAAAGAGAACCGGCGTGAAACCACGATTACGTTGTGTTTCACTGAGTGAGTGAGGATACCGAAGGGCCGAACCCTTTTAAAAAGATTGCAACGCACTTGTGATTCCTCTGGTGTTGCGGGTATCCATGGGCGGCGGTAATCGAATACCATCAAGCGATCCACCTGCGCGTTTGCCCCCTACTATCCCATAAAAAAACAGAACAATTACCGTTTGTATGCATTCCACTTTTATGCCTGGCAGGTGGCGGTGACCAAGCGACTAATGACGAAGACCAATTTGTGTGTAACCAACGCACGAGAGAGCGGACGTCAGTGAGGTTCCATACATATCATCGACCTAATCCGAGACCTAGATCTAGAAAAGCCCATTGCGCGATTGGTTGATCACTTCACACACACAAGTAACTTTTGGAATAATAGTCACATTTAGTGAAAGAACAAACGCGCAGAGCCTGCAGATGTCTGCAATGGGTGGCCTTATCATCGCAAGCACGGCATAACAGTCGTTATAGTGATCTCGTCATACGTAAGCGAACCAACTCACTCTGCGGTGATATTGTTTAGTTTCGCCTCGTCCAATTCCTCAGCGAGTTGTATCAAGAGGTCAGGTGAAATAGGACACACTCTTCCAGCAACTCGCGACCCACCCGCTCGTCATTAGCATGGGAGAACGCTGTTGACACGTGTATGAATTGCCTAAAGTGAAAAAAAAATATTAGAAATACACTGACTAATTACGATTCAAGCGTTGGTTTTTTTAATATAAGCCATGCACCTATTTTTGTATTTAAGATATATGGGCAAAGGCAATGAGGTATCAGCATGACAACGCGTTAGTGATGCTACTGGTGCTGGCCCTAGCCCTAGCCCTAGCCTAGGCTAGTCTATTGGCTGCGGTTGCCTCTTATCATCAGGTCGCCCGGATTCTTGATTGTCATCTTGTTAAAATTTACAATAAAAAAATACATAGGTACATATCACTTCGAGTGCATTCAGGGGGCACTAATATGAACTTCCAGATATCTGAGGCTAGCGTAAGACAACTATGTACTTACTTGAGATTAGTACACTCCTTGGCAAGTGCAAGTGTTTCCCTGGTACCGCGCACATTGTTCAAAGTTGCTGAGCGAAGCGGTGCATCAAAACGTACCGAGGCTGCTACGTGAAATATTGTGTCCACCTGAAAAACGGTTTATTATTCATCATCCACGCATAATATCGGGCTATCTGCCTCCCACTTAACATCAAGATACTCCATCTAGATACTCCTACTATTATAAAATTGTAAAAAAGCTGTGTCTGTACATTGAAGATATTAAAAAAAAACAAGTGGGTTAGGGTATATATAAACGTACCGAACCAAAAAATGTGATTTTTAAAATTCTTGTCTGTTTGTTACGGGTTAGCGCAAAAACTACTGAATAGATTTTAATTTTGTTATACTTAATATATACGTATACCTACCCGTTTACTTATTCATAAAAATATGGGTACTTAATACTTCTTTTTGTATTTTCCATGCTAAGATTACAAAGTTATTTTAACTTTCTACCGCCTTTAACGGAGTTTCAATAAAATACGAAACACGTCTTCCAACAATTCTGATAAAGAATGTTTATGCAAAATTTGAAGTAGATTGGACAAAGAAATCACGTTGTTAGTTTTTGGTGTGCAGTAGGTAGATCGAATAATATTAATTCCAGTTTGCCCTACCTCACCTATCTGGGAATGGAACCCGACTCAGCAGCGTCGCTTGTCGCTACTTGAATAACATTACATTAGATACTACTCGTATTTAATTAGAAGTAAGTACATACAATTAAGTACCTATAAGTTACGACATCCGTATTAAATCCGGATATGGTATGTTCGGCATAAATAGTAATTATTTATTTATTAATACACCCTTTGACTTTAACAGAATATTTAATTTAGAATCCATATACTTTGCAAACATGACAAGCAGAATGTAAATGATCATTTTTCATAAATTACATTGTTAACATTTTGGATTACTTACTCGATAGGTACCTAGGTTTTTATTGTAGGTAGTTAAGTATATTTCCTTTTGGTACATAAAATTGGCGTACATAATACATTGGCGCCGACACTAATGTATGGTAGTGAAAATTGACTATGGCAGAAGAAACATGAAAGTAGAATAAATGCTGTAGAGTTAAGAGCGTTGAGATTGAGAAGTATGTGTGGGGTAACTTTGATAATCTCCTGTGATAAGGGAGCGGTGTGGTGTGAAAGAAGGTGTAGTAACAAAGATTGAGAAAGGTATGTTAAGGTGGTTTGGGCATGTAGAGAGGATAGAGGATGGATGAACGGAGATTGACGAAACTCGTATACATGATGAGTACGGCCGTTCTCAAAAAAGGTCAGGTTAAGAGCACCCTAAACCGACGATCATGCCTCCTCAAGAACCTCCTCATGGTTAATGAACTTAGATGAAGAGAAAGTAGTGTGCCAGGATCGTAGCAACTGGAAATCTATAGTCTCTGCCTACCCCAATGGGAGACAGGCGTGAAAATATGTATGTATGTAAAATGTGTAGGTACTATGACTGTATGTACATAAAAAATCCCTGATAAAACTACGCTTTTCTGTTTTTTTTTACATTTTTCATGCTAAGATAATAAAAGAATATAAAAAAGATAGTTATTTCAGTGAAGGAAAAATACGAATCGCAGGCAGGATTCGAACCTGCGTCTTCTGGTTTGATACACCAGACGCAATGACCACTAAGCCACCGCGAGTCCTACCTGCCATGTCGGAATTTGCCCTGATAAAAATTAATATAATTACCAGATGAAAATCTAAGACATGGCTGATATGTTTTTGGTTTATTATAGTGGTCGTAAGTGCGACTGCTATGGTAGAGTGGTCCTGTGTTCGGTAATCGGTTACCAGTTCAAGCAAAGTGTAACTGAGTTTTTTTATAAAATTCTCAGTAGCCGGAGTTTGGATTCGCGTCGGGTCAATGCAAGTCCGTAGCAACTAGCAATTGAATAAGTAAGTATCTAATTATTCGCGCGGCGTGCCTGGTCAATCGATGATGTATGTATGGAACTCAAAAACTAGGTACTGAACCGATTTTAAAAATTCTTTCAGTATTAGAATGCGACATTATCACTGCGTAACATGAATATATTGTAAATCGAGTTAATCATCATGCGAAGTAGTGATCAAGCGTAAGCCTTTCAAGAATAAAAAAAAACTTATCGCCACTTTCGGTCGCGAGTATAATCGACAACCCTGGCTATACCCCCCTGCTGACTTATCTGTATCTGACGCCACTCATATAAGATTCGTTAAAATAGTTTATGTAATGAACTCACCTCTTGTGTAAGCATAATCCAATCTTCACCACTGACACCAAGCCTAATTTCAGAGACGTCACCACTGATCGGCACTAGTTTATCTTCAAATTGAGGCTGCTTTTGGCGCAACATGTCGTATACCTGAATTATAATTCTAATTTAGATATTATACCTATAAGTACATAATGTGTTCAGGAGATTCGACATTGCCATCGCGCTGTAGTAAAGTGGATTATTAGCAATGTTTGAAGCTGCACTTGCGCTTACAATGCGCAAACGCCATGGTTAGCCCCAACGGCCAACGGCCAACCTATGATGTTTACTTATAGTTCACTCATATTTATAGTTAGATAAATGAAGGTATGACGGTGTACAAACACTTAGTTTAAAAATAAGTTATATCCTCTATTATATTATGTGCTTGAAATAAACTTTTTCTTCTCTATAGGTACACAGCTATTTTGTTTTCCAAGTAGGTGGCATTGTCAATAGTCACCCATATTTCTTTTTTACTGCTTACTGGCAATGTGGGTAGCATAATACTAGTATTCTTGTTAACCCCTCGTGCTAAGCTAAATGCTTGTGTTACGAGTGGGTTCACGTCGGTGGTGCAATGGGTGGGTTTCGAACCAGCAACCACAAGATCGCCAGTCCGACGCCCTCACCATTAGGCTACCGCCGCTTTCCAACTCTCAAATCTCACTTTACCAACTAATCTTTATGGACTTTCAGAACTAACCGGGTCTTTCAGCATTGATTCCAGCCTGTCCGATATTGTCTTGCCCTTTTTTGGTCTCAGTAACATAAATATTTTCTTTATTCGACATGATCTGAAAGAGGTCACAAAAGTACGAACCTAATTAAGTTGGTATAAAGGAACCTACTTCGTCTGTTTATTGGAATGAACCATTTAATTTTTTTGAAGATCTGACAATAACACGTTGTTCTCGACTGAATAAACGATGATATCGTTTTTTGTATTTATAAAATCAATTTGGAATGCTGTAAAGATATTATAATAATTATGGCAATGAATAAATAAATAAAAATAAAAATCGTCGAGGTACGTAGAACTACTCGCCACTCAATATGTAACGCAATTAAATTACAAATTCAAAAAAATATAAATAATTTTAATGTGCCCAACAGTTTCGGAAGTCGGGGGCGAAGACAAAAGATACGACCAACTCGAAGGTACCTACTGCCGCGTAAATTGCACATATCCTTATTCTTAATACCTATCTTTATTAATACTTTAACTTTTTATTATTCCTTATCCTTAACGGCCCAAGTGGGGTTCGTAGCAATTGAAAGCCTATCTCTCAGTGGGAGACGTGTGAAAATTATTTATGTAAGTAAGTAGGTATTTACCTAAACAGTTTCTCGATGAGCTGCTTGCCCATGAAGCCCGCACCGCCAGTGATAAATACAGTCGCATCACAGTAGAACTGCTGCACAGGAGAGTCGCCCTTGTCGATCACATCGTTAATCGGCTTTTGTCGGGCAAGACCCGCGTACTCGACCTCTTGGGCTGCATTCATTCTCGCCGGCGACTAGTACAACAATAGATTTCTGTTCTTTTTGCTATTATTTAAGTACCTAAGTAAGGTATTAATATTAATGCACTTAACGACATTAACATTTTGGGTGGCGAAATTCGCTTTATGCATGCCGCCCTGCTTCGGCGATGTTTTTGATGCTTTGCCTTGTTTTTGGTTATGTCGGGCTCTCCGGTGGGCTAGCCACCTGTGGCCAGCATACCGTCTAAAACCACCACCACTACCACTTTCCGCATAGTGCACAGTGGTAAGATGCGACAAAAATACTTAACTAAGTACTTTATTTCTGGGATATAATATTATGAAACTGTTTAGGTAACGGGTATTATTGATTTATTGTATGAAAAATATAATATAACATTATATTACCTACCATGTAAAAAAAATAAAAAAGTAAAAAAAAATGCATATTTAATTAAAATTATTAAAAAAACCTTATGTAATAAAACATGAAGGTAATAAAATCGTAGGAAAGTCAAAACTATACATTGAATATTTTTTTTAAAGAATACTTGGGGCGTGATCTATAATCGATAACGAAGCCAAAAATAGTTTTTAGAATTTTTGTCTGTTTGTCTGTATGTATGTCCGGACTAAACTCAAAAAGTACTGCATGGATTTACTTCAAATTTTGCATGAATATTACTAACAGGTCGGGTCAACATATAGAGGCTACATATCATCACGCTATCACCTACGGGGGAGGAGCTGTGAATCTTTATTTTTCCTAAACCTTCTGTGATAGCGTGTAATCTAACGACGCACGTTGTTTTTGAGTACCTAAGCCATGCTATTATCACGCTAAGACTAAGTAAGTACCTATTCCACGCGGACGAAGTCGCGGGCGAAAGCTAGTGACTATTAAATACATCAACTTATCTTACAACACGTATATTATATAAAACCTAAACTGCAGCATTACCAATTATGTAACAATAAAAAACAAAAAATAAATACAATATCTTAAAAACCAAATAGTTCCAAAACAGCTTTTAATCTGTTTTTTTTTCCAGGCAACCTTCTAAGGTCTGATATTAGTGGATCAGAATTAAGTAAGCCTAGTTAATAAGTTACTATTATTTTTGTAACCCTAGAAAACTTTCGCGTGTTTGTGACGAAGTCTGAACATTTTTATATCTTTATTTCTGGCTACTGCCGGTTCTTCGGAAAGCTGGCCAATAGGTAATAGTGCATGTTCTATTATTGCAGCTCCATACACTAAAACCTTGTGGACAGAACCTAGCAGATACTACCTACCATTGATAGGCTTGGACTATTTGCCTGGCAGTTTTCTTGACATACTCTGCAAACTTAATATGGTTTATTTTGTACCCCCAATTTAAAACATGCAATAAGGTGGCACAACGCTCTCGTTTACTGATTTGTAAATTAAAAGCCTCTTGGGAGGTAGTTGGCATTGGCTCACAAAATCCTTCCAATAGTTATTCTAATACTTCCACAGTTTCGCGAGTGATAAGCCAATCGTGCTGTTTTGACCAAAAACTGATCTTTCATTATAGCGGTTTTTTCTTCCAAAGTCTACAGATTTTCTAGCGAAGGTAAGTCACCCGGTTTTGTAAATATCTAAAATAAATATTTTCTGTATCGCTTTCATCGATATGAAGTACTCCACGTATTTCTTGAAATACGAGCTCAGTCCGCTCAGCGATGTGCTACTTCTTGTAGTTGCCTTAGACAACCAAATTTTGAAGACATACTTGTATGTAAATACACACTGTTGGCTTTACCCTGCAAGAAAAACACAATTTAGAGTACCTAATTAAATACAAAAAAGGCAAAATGTGATAATTTAAAAACGCTACGAACTACGTGCGACGTGCAACGAACTGACTACATTTACGTAGCACCCATATATCTCTAAATGGGGGAAAATCGGGGAAGAGATTTAAGTGAAGTCAATACGTAGGTTTCACCTAACATATAAAAAAAAGTTTGACGCGGAGGTAAGGGCGGTTATAAACTAAAACTCCATGTGTATTAGACAAACATTTTAACTGCTCACATAAAACAGTTGCATGACGTAGCAGTCAAATTGTACTAAAATAGATAATTTTAAAATTGTAAAAAAATATTTTAATCTACATACCTACCTTGTTATTGGAAATCCATGTCAAAAACAAACCACCTAAACAATAGATTTCCGATTACCGCAAATCGACAAACAAAAACACGCAACATTTGCGTCAGCCACTGCAAACGTATCGGAGTGCCGGCGGTATTCACACTTTCGATGACGAATTGGGTGAATTGGGAAAGTAAAATCAATTTATATTTTTTTAAAGCTCAGACTTAGTAGATGTTATAATGAACATTCATTTCAGCCAATTACAGAGTTGACTCAGGCGATTTTTGTCGCACCGGGGAACCACTGTACCGTGTTTGGACTTGTTACAAAGGTGTTAAGCGATGTTACGGGAAGCAGGTTACAGAGATCGGCACTCTAACTGGAGTTGCAGCTCGACTAGTAGGTGGCTCTCTGTTCAAAGTACCAGTTTGTCGAACTAAGACAAAACATGCGCCAGCAACGAGTAGACACGACATTAACCGACATTTTGAACGCCTCTTCTTTCCGGCAATTAAGCATGCAGCTTCTGCCAGGAAGTTAGTATTTGTTTAAAAGAAAGTCTTTCCTGTTCCAGCGCCCCACGCTTTTACAATCAAGGTAGTAGGTATAGCATGGATGAAATAATAGGTACTCAATAAAACGAATTAAATAAAAATAAATATGATTCAAGATTTTATTCTTAACGTTCAAAACAACATGTACCTAACAACATTCCAAAATAAAGAAAATACACTCCACAATACATAGAAGTATAAAGCCATGAAGACAAAATTTACTACGCGTAATATCTTCTGCTTTTTTATTGCTTCCTCGCAGCTATCGAAATCCTCTTTCATTATGAATTTCCTGAGACCAATACACCACACTTTGATAAGTTCCCTGGGATTAAACGAGGTTATATCGCTGTTAAAAATGACCTTATCTGCCGCACTCATTTTCTGAATCATCGCTTGGACGTTGTGGTCTTTAAAAATCCAACTACGAACCACGAAATAATTATGCATCGATTGCATCTTATCGAACATTTTGTAGATTTTAAAAAGTCTGAAAATCGACATTACATAACTTTAGATTAAGATTAAGTTTAAACCTTAACTTTGTTTTACTGATTATTGATATTTTATGATATTTGTTGTAAGTGTAAGTGTGAGTATACTCACGGGGGAATCTCCTTTGGCTTCACTGGGATCACGCTGAATACTGCGTCCACTATTAAAGCCGGGATATAATGAAACACCACCGCTAGTATCCAGTAAAGTAGCTTATTTGTCGTTAATATACCCCAGCAGTACCAAATCGCTTTAGTAGAGGGAAAATTTCTACCCTCGTTGTTCAATACATTGTCTATTAGACCTGCAAGAAGAGAATGCTTTCGAAATTAAGGATTTGATCCGAAACATTGTAGACCTCTATTGAGTGGTTCCAGATTCTCAGAGGGTCCTAGCCAAGGTCTGTCCCTTAGATTAAGGATATACTGAATTTAATATATCCATCCTATTCTTTTCAATACCTCCATTAGTGTAACAGAAAGAAGCCGACATAATTATGGTTGTCAATTCTACAATTTATACACAATTGAAACGACAAATTTTACCTCTTTTGTCTTGGTTTATTGTGGATGAGGTAAGTCCCATAATTTGGTCACATAATTATGGATGAAGTAAGTCACATAATAAGTACATCAGATGTTCAAGCATACGAGTGTTCCGCTGCTCATCATAACTTGTCGCAAATTTATAATAAAAGCTGTTATTATTTCATAGTGTAATATGTAAATCAGCAATGTCGTGCGCTATTGTTGGATGTAAATCTCGTGTAAATTTAAGTATATAAAGAAAATTATGCTAGAATTATCAGCTTCCATCGGTAAGTTGACATACCTACTGTGGATATTTTTGTTACTTTTGCATTGTTTTAAACTTATAAAATGTAGGATTTTCAAAGGAATCGAGATGGATAAAGGTAGTTAAAGATAGTTAACGTCTTGGAAGACACAAGTTTTATGAGGTTTATGAACATCACACTTGTAATTTTAATGTAAGTATTTCGCATTTATCGATACCTATTTGAGCATATTCAAAGAATTACTTATGTTATTATTATTATTAATAATCATAGGGAATAAGAAAAGATACTGTATTAAACTATTATTTACTATTATTTGTTTTATTCCAGTTTTCCCCTCGATGTTGAAAGAAGGCATAAATAAATAGTGCACGCACTAACTGTGAATGGAAAAATTTGCGACGTCTACGTCTTCTGTTGAAAATAAATTCATTACGGCAGAAAGGTCGTGTAAGAGTGTGCTAAATTAAACTAAACAGTAGAGTAAGCTAATTAATGTGATTGTCTGGACTCATTAAAATTTAAATGAATACAGTTATTTATTTGTCTATTTATGGGGTCAGCCCATTCTGTCCCTACTATCCGTACTGTCCACGTATACTCAAACGGGGATTGACGAAACGAGTTTCACCCATCACGATGTTCACCCATCCTCTCTACACCAAACCATCTTAACATTCCTTTCTCAATCTTGTTACTGCAATAGATAAATAGAAGGCATTTGATATGTCCATTCATTCTTACTCATTTAAGGATTGTGGAATAAAATAAAATTTTGCAAAAAAGAATTTGTGTTTATATATTTTCTTTGACTATCTATCTATAGATAGTCTAAGTATATTTTCGACATGTTTACATTTTATTCTGAGAACTTGGTCTTTCGAGTATTCTCCAGAACGAAGCTATGATGTTTAAAATACGTCAAAAAGTTTTAAGAAATGGTAGGTAGTGCCCTGTTTCCTTTAGCTCGCCTTGTCCACCAAAATAACGGACTATTCTTTTTATCAGTGCAATGATAGACTATGCAATTATATTTATTTTTATTACTATGCAAATGGGTTTTTTTAATCTTGATAAGGCTTTTGTTAAGTTTATCCTGAAAATAAATGTATCAATAAAACGTCTACATATTTATATTCAATCAATTTGAAAATTATTTAATGTTCAAGTATGAGTGTGTTATTTTACCTGGGTCTTTTTCCTTATTGTGAAATGAAAAGGTCCATTATATGTTACGACTAATAAATATTAGTCACCGAGGACAAAGTCTGGTGAGCGAGACTAGTTGCTTCCGCCCAGAGGACTTTTAGGTTTAAAGACATTTATTTTCTCAAAAAGAACATATTTACAGTTCACTTACATTGAGAAAAGTATTATAAATCTATGTTAAAAGCATGCAATCTGTGTTTAAACAATTTTGGTATTTATGCTAGGGTCTTACAATTTTATTAAGTTATTATATTTTTTTGTTTACCGAAGAGTTTCAATCGTTTTTTAAATATACATTAACTTTGGCTGTTAGTAACATCTTCAGGAAGGCTATTATAAAGTTTAGCCCCCTCATAAAATATGCTTTTCTTGCCATAATTGGTTCTAGGTATTATTAATTTTCCCCACCGCGTATCCTCACGTCGTCGCCGTGGTGGGGCTTGTGTGTTTCAGTGATCTTTGGGGCTATGCCGGTAGAGCTACTCATGCCGGACAGGCCCAAAGGGAGAAACCAGACCAAGAAGGATACGAACCATAGTCTTATTTGGAATGTGGTTGTGAGGAAATACCGTCCGAGTAACTGGACAGCGAGAGCTAGCTCTTTGTGTTTATCAAAGAATGACTTTGGGTAGGGTATAGATAGACATTGGGGTGGTTGTTGCTCCTGGTATGTATCTGTTATCAGACGCGACCGTGGATGCAAGCCGATGATAAGACGAGTGGGAAGATTAATGTAGAGAGAAGTCAGAAGTAGGGGATTAGACTGTGTTCTGTAGCAGACCTTCTGCGGCAGAATATAGCCTGGTATAACAAAAAAAAAAATATATATATATACTGGGGACCTTACCCCATAAAAAAGGCAAAGCTGTGTCCAGCACAACTATGAAAGCGCATCATAAAAAAGAACTACCCCAGGAGGGTACCGGCTGCTCGGCAGTCGGAGAATCCCTCACCGAACAGAGTTCGGTCTGTCCCACGTATTCTGGGGGGGACACTGATCGCTTTTCGTCCGTTCCGGACGTTTACGTTTCGCCGTCCACAAAGGACGCATCGAGCCAGGGTGGCTCACGTTCGTGTGGTGCAGAGTCGTTGGCTCCTAACACGTCTGCACCATCGGAACCCAAACAGCGGGATGACGCTTACGAACCTTCTGTCATCCGGAGGAAGGATGTGGAGGTGGCGCAGAATAGATCAGAGATGGCATGCACCCAGACTTTCCTGTGCCCACCCTCCCCAGTTGCCGATACGATGGTGAGTGATAGTGCTGAATCTGACTGGTCACAGATGTCGCTGGCCTCCCAAACGTCGACATCGAAAAAGCCTCGTGCGCGGAAGCGAACGCGACCTTCGGGGAGTAACGAGTCACTCAGGGCAAGGAAAAAGTCAGCTCCTACCAAGCCCTCAAGCGAGGCTAGAGAGGTAAACGAGGAATCTGCGATCGTAGGTCCTTCAGCAAGCACTCGAGCCAAGCAGATATTGCCAAGCCCCGAGGCTCTTACCATAAATTTGCAAGCGCAATCAATGGCTGACCTCAGTGCATGCATCGAGCAAAACCTGCAGGTGGTAAAAAATGTCGCGGATGAGTCACGCAACCTCAAAAGGAGCTTTGTCGAAGACCTGAGAGTGGCAGCACTCACAGTGCAAACCGCAACGGCAGTGATGGTAGCTCAGCGATCGGCCGCAGAGACCAGTATTGTGGAGCTGAGAGCTGAGAATGAGGAACTGCGGTCCCAGATCGTTGGCCTCACAACGCAGATGGAGAAACTGTCGGGGGAGGTGAATCTTCTCCGTAAGCAGAGTGGTTTGATGGCAGGCCCCAGCAATACCGCTATTGTGGCGACTCTTAAAAAGCCACTTATGACAGCGGGATTGGCGCCGGAAGTTTTTTTGGAGTTTGAGCGTTCCATGATGCTTAAACTTGGTGGTATGATGGATGCTAAATTGGCTGGGCTTGAGAGCAGGCTGCTTCCAGAACAGCCTCTGCGTCCGGCACTTGGCGCGGACGTAAGGAAGGCCGTGCCTGCGCCAATTGCCCTGAATCAGCCCAGCACATCCCAACAACCCCAAGCAGGCAAAAAAAAGAGAAGGAGGAAAGGGAAGCGCAGCCCTGATTCGGTGGCAGAATTACCTGCTACGCCTGAACAGACCATGCAGACCGAAACTTCTACTACATCACAGCCACAGTGGTCAACTGTCGTCGGTAGAAAGGCAAAAAATCCACCTTCTCCTAATGACAAGTCGGCCTCTGTTACGGAGAAGTCGAAACACGCGCAGGGGCCGGTCAAATTGCCTAGGACTCCTGTTACGTCGGCGGTCACGTTAACGGTACCGGAGGGTTCTACTGCCACTTTGGCGAGTGCAATGGCCGTAGCTAAGCAGTGTATTGCACTCAACGATCTCGGGCTTGCTGGTTGCTTAAAGCCGAAGAAGGCAGCTAATGGTGGCTTGATGTTGGAAGTCTCTGGTGCTGACAACAACACGAAAGCGGATCAACTTGTGAGCAGGATGCGGGAAGTCCTCGCTGATATGGACATTCGCATTGCTCGCCCTACTAAAACAGGCGAACTTAGGGTCAGGGACCTGGATGACTCCATCACGCAATCGGAGGTCGCAGCTGCAGTCGCCGAGGTGGGTGGTTGTGCCTTGGAAGATGTTAAAGTGGGTGAAATCTACCGTTCACCAAAATCCATGGGGACCGCCTGGGTCCGTTGCCCACTATCTACTGCAAAACGATTAGCTTCGGCTAAATCAATATGCGTGGGGTGGATGTCGGCCCGTGTGGAGGTTTTAGCGGCAAGGCCTATGATGTGTTTTCGATGCTTCGAAGTGGGTCATATCAGAGGTCAGTGCTCTAGTTCAGTTGACCGAAGTAACCGCTGCTACTCTTGCGGCGAGGCTGGACATAAATCGAAAGAGTGCTCAGCACCACTTCGATGTCCATTGTGTGCGGATCTTGGCCGCCCTGCGGACCACAAGCTTAGAAGCAAAATGTGTGCTCCTCAAACACGAGGGAAAAATAATGGGAAACAGGCCCTTATTCGAACTTCCACCGAAGATGGTACCACGTTGGAGCCGCAAAGCGGTTCGCCAGAGGCGATGGAAACATCACATTCCCAGCCCTGAAAGTCTTGCAGGGCAACCTAAACCACTGTCGCAATGCTCAGAACCTGTTACTGCAGACTGTTGCGGAGTGGTCGGTTGCCATAGCGGTGGTAGCGGAGCCCTATAATATCCCGGATCACCCTCGCTGGCTCGGGGATACTGGGAACTCTGTCGCTGTTTACTGGACTGGTGAGGCTGATGGATCCTCCTGTTCTCTACTGGGAAGAGGATCGGGATTCGTTGCCGTTGAGTGGGGTCCCTTGGCAGTAGTAGGCTGTTACATCTCCCCTAATGTGTCCCTTGCCGAGTATGAAAGATACTTCGACGAGGTTACAAATTGCATACGTCGCAAATGTTTACCGCGTCCAGTGCTGGTTTTGGGCGACTTTAACGCTCATTCCAGAGCGTGGGGTAATACCCGTGACAGGCCGAGGGGAGAGTCATTACAAACATGGGCAGCGGCCCTCGATCTCCGGCTTTTAAATGTGGGGTCCGTTCCTACATGCGTTCGGTGGCAGGGAGAGTCTGTCGTGGATCTGACGTGGGCGACTCCTTCTGTTACACGATTAGTATCAGGATGGAGAGTGGCTGAGGAAATAGTCACGTTGTCAGACCATCGTCACATAATTTTCGAGGTTGCCCTCCACCCTCCCGACAGTTCGAACCGCTTCGACTCCCGCATTCCACCTCGGCGTTGGGCCCTTAAAAAGCTTGACAGAGATTTGCTGATTGCAGCTGCCTGCGTCGTGGCATGGTCGGAGGGAAATAATAATAATGTTGAGGACAGTTGGCCTAATCCTGAAGTGGAAGCGACCTGGTTCCGGAACACGATGACCTCTATTTGCGATGTTGCGATGCCTCGGGCTAGGGTCATTAGGTCTCGTATGGTGTATTGGTGGTCAGAGGAAATCAGACAGCTGCGTGAGGTGTGCCTGAGGTCACGTCGCCGGTACACACATACCCGTCGGAGACGTCGAGCCACAGCCGAGGAGACGGCCGATGCTTACGACACTTATCGGTCTGCCGTGGAGGCGCTCCACATCGCCATCACTAATGCGCGGTCTCACTCATGGAATGAGCTCCTCGAGGATCTGGATAGAGACCCGTGGGGGCGACCGTATAAAGTTGTCATGGGAAAACTTCGCCCGTGGGTCCCCCCTTTAACGGAAACCCTGGACCCGGATTTGTTGGGAAGAGTCGTCAATACGCTCTTTCCGACAGACCAGGATCAACCCTCACAATCAACGACCCTCCCAGACTGGTCCAACGAGTTAAAGGTGACAGAAGGGGAGCTGGACCGGGCCATTAGCCGTCTAAGAGCTCGTAAGACCGCACCAGGACCTGATGGTATTCCGGGCCAGGCCTGGGTCCTGGCTCTGAATATTTTAGGGGACCGCCTACGACGGCTCTTCGATGGCTGTTTATGCACTGGGGTGTTTCCCTCCGGCTGGAAGGAGGCAGGACTAGTCCTCTTGAAAAAGGAAGGCAGGGCTGTAGATTCTCCCTCGGCATACCGTCCCATATGCTTGCTCGACGAGGCATCTAAGCTATTCGAGAGAATAGTCGCCGCTCGCCTCATTGGGCATTTTTCGCAGGTTGGTCCCGATCTCACCGATGGCCAGTACGGATTCCGACAGCAGCGGTCGACGGTAGATGCAATACTCCACGTCCGCTCACTGTCGGCGCAGGCAGTATCCCGAGGAAAGGTAGCGTTGGCAATAAGTTTGGATATTGTCAACGCTTTTAATTCCTTACCTTGGGACGCGATTAGAGGGGCACTAGTACATCATCAGGTGCCTAACTACCTATGCGTCATAGTCGAGGACTACTTACACGATAGGTACATACAATACGTGGGCAGGAACGGCAGGGTCCATCGGAGGGCTATTTCGTGCGGGGTTCCACAGGGGTCAGTTCTGGGCCCACTTCTGTGGAACCTCGCCTATGATGCGGTTCTGCGAGTCGATCTCCCCGTTGGTGTGAGCGTTATTTGTTATGCCGACGATACCTTAGTGTTTGCTAGTGGGGAGACTTTCAAAGGGACTATTCGTCTTGCCGAGCTCGGAGTGGCAGTGGTCGTAGGCAAAATCCGTGAGTTGGGGCTACAGATAGCACCTCATAAGACCGAGGCACTATGGTTCCACAAGTTACCACGAGGTAGGGATCCGCCCAGTTCATTGGTATGCGTCGGTGACGCCCAAGTCCAGGTGAGCCGGTATATGAAGTACCTTGGCCTAACTTTGGACAGTCGCTGGGGATTTGAAGAACACTTCGGACGCCTTGTTCCTCGGATCGAAAGGGTAGTGGGTGCACTGCACAGACTGTTACCCAATCTTGGGGGACCGCGGGAGGAAGTTCGTCGCCTCTATGCGGGAGTCGTGCGTTCGATGGCTCTTTACGGAGCGCCGGTATGGTCTCAAAGACTGTCAGGCGCCCGGCGCAGCAAAGCTAAACTTAATAGCCTGCAGCGTAAAGTCGCCATTCGAATAGCACGAGGATACCGGACAGTGTCATTCGAGGCGTCAACCCTCTTAGCGCGTTTTCCACCTCTCGACATTCTGGCGGATATGGATGCAAGGGTCTATGACCGGATCCATGCTATCCGCCAGAGTGGTGAAGGTGTACCTGCGAGGGCGTTTGAAAGGTTGAGGCGACAGGAGCGACAACACTCGCTCGAGCAATGGCGTGAGCGGCTATTGGGGCCGCATTTTGCGCAAAAGCGGGTCGTTGAAGCCATCCTCCCATGTTTCGAGGCCTGGCTACGTAGAACCGACCGTGTCACCTACCGTCTTACTCAGGTGTTTACCGGGCACGGTTGTTTCGGTGAATACCTGAATAGGATCGGACGCGAGGCCACGCCACAATGCCACCACTGTCGTAACGACCGGGATACTGCCCAACACACACTTGCCGAGTGCCCTGCGTGGGAATCCGAGCGGCAGATCCTGGTCAGCAAAATCGGGATGGATCTCTCTCTGCCAGTGGTGGTGTCAGCCATGTTGGCAGAGAGCTCTAATTGGAAAGCCGTAGCTTCCTTCTGCGAAACCGTTATGGCCCAGAAGGAGGCTGCCGAGCGGGATCGCGAGAGGGCCGATCCCGCTCGGAGGAGAAGACGCCGTCGTAGAAACCACGTCGGTGTCTAGCCCAGCTAGGGCCATGTGCGGAAACCCCCTGCCTGTTGTTACTGAAACGACTAGCGGGGGGCCTCTGGGGCCGTGGACACACAGAGTGGGGGCTCTGGGCGTCCATTAAGCGACCCTGGGGATGACGGTGACACGTAGTGGTCACGTGCCGCCGTGTGCATTGCACAGAGATGGTGAGGGAGTCCCTGAGATGGGCCTATAGGCGTGGCACAGGAAGAGATCCGGAAGAATAAGCTAGTTCCCGGATCCTTCCAATATTGTGCTGAAGATGGCCACCGGGGGGGTTTTAGTGCGGTAAAAATCCCACACATCCCGGCCTACCCCCCAGTAGGCCGGCAGCCTTTTGAAGGTTTCCTCCTCGCACACAAAAAAAAAAAAAAAGGTATTATTAATTCTAATTTTTTACCTTGCCTTGTACTGTATGTAAGAAAGAAAGAAAGAAAGAAAATACTTTTTATTTACGTCGACATGACGCACGAAAAATTGGGTTAAAAACAAAAATAATATAAAATAAAACGGTGGAAACCATGCGTCACACCCACGCAAAAACGGCCATGTTGTTTTTTTTTACACCGAAGTGTACTTGTGAGTATGTTTTTTGTGTTATAATTTTTCTAACGAGAGTGTATGTTTTGTATATGTATAACTGATTAATTTTTAATAATTTTGTGTCTTTGTATATCTTATCAGTGGGAGATAAAAAGTCATAGTTGTAAAGTGTTTTGATGATTTTATTTTGTAATATTTGTATCTCTTGCACGTTAGATTTAGCTGCAGTACCCCATATCCCATAAGATATTCAATATGGGGCTTGACCAGGGAATTATATATTAGAGGTATTTTATAAGGAACACATTTACACACGAGGTATTTTATACGACGTATGGCGCCAATAAGAGGAGATATTTTGGCTTTAATGTGATCAATGTGATTCCTTCAGCACATCATTGGATCTAGCACTAACCCTAGATATTTTTCTTGGTTGGATTTAATAAGTAGCTCGTTATTTATTTTAAGCTGGATCTGGTGTGATATTATCTTATTTTTTTGCAGCGAAAATCATATATATGAAGTTTTTTTGTATTTATGGTTAGTAGGTTAGATAAGAATCAATCATTCAAAGCATTTAGGTCAGGTTGAGCTTTATCAGCAATTTGATTTAGGTTGTCAACAAAATAAAAAAGGCAAGTCTCGTCTGCAAAAAGGGTGATATTACCGGATATGTCAACAGTATTTATGTTATTTATATAGACAAGGAATAATAATAATAATAAATTTGTAAGATAACCATTAAGGGCCACTTGCACCAAATTCTATTTAAATCATTATTTTATGCATTTAGTTAAATATGTTTAACTCCATAAACATAACACATTTATGATCGTCTTGCACCAAGTCTGTCTTATGTCAATTTAGTTAAATGAATTGAACATGTCGATAAAACAGTTCTCTACGTTCAGTTTTTACATTACATCTACATTACATCATAGTAATGTGAAAAATCTATTAAAAAAATATGTTATGAATAATAGATATAAAATTAAAACAAATTTAATAATTATTATAATTAATTAATTTTAATTAATGATAAATCGATGATTTTCATTGAAAATAGTCAGCACGTAACGAAACTTACGCCATTATTTTGACTTTTCGCTGCCATGACAACCAATCCAAACAAAGTTATATTTATTTGTGTTGTTTTTTATTTGATAAAATGAAAAAATAATCTTAAATGGGTAAATAATCTCTCATAGAAATTATTGCAAGGCTTCTAGTAGTATTTTATCTCAAAATAAACTCCACTCGTCAGATGACAGTTCAATAAACGGCCATTCGTATTTAAGTATGATTTAAATAGGGTCTTCAGCGTATTTAACTTTGACAGGTATTTCAACGTATTTAACACGGAAATTATTTTGGTGCAAGACGAATGTTTGACTTAAATAAAAAATCGTATTTAAATTCGTTAGTCAAACATTCGTCTTGCACCATAATAATTTCCGTGTTAAATACGTTGAAAGACCGATACGTTAAATAATCATTAAATTTGATTTAATATTATATCTATTATTCATAACACATTTTTTAAAATATATTTTCACATTCATATGATGTAATATAGATGTAATGTAAAAACCGAACGTAGAGAACTGTTTTATCGACATGTTCAATTCATTTAACTAAATTGACATAAGACAGACTTGGTGCAAGACGATCTTATATGTGTTATGTTTATGGAGGTAAAAATATTTAACTAAATGCATAAAAGAATGATTTAAATAGAATTTGGTGCAAGTGGCCCTTAGTCTACATAAATAATCTTTTCAAAAATTTTAGATAAGACCGGTAGTACGGAGACAGGGCGGTAATTGCCAGGGTCCTCCTTTGTTCCTGATTTAAATACTAGTGTCACCATTCCCACTTTTAAGGAAAAGGAAATATCAGGAATAGCCCCGGTTTCAGGCACTCATTAACACAATTCGTTAAGTTAACTAATATTAAGTTTTTAATGCATTTTATTTCTTTTACGCTTATTACGTCAATTCCATTACTTGTATTATTATTTAAATTGTCAATAATATCACTGATTTCCTTAGGTGTAGTTGGTTCTAATGTATGTAGTTCATAGCTACATGTTTGCATTTTAGGTGAGTTATTATATTTATTGTGTGTTTGCAATATTCTGGTAGCTAATACGGAACCAACTGTGGCAAAGAAATCATTAAAATGTTGGCAGATTTGTTGTCCTTCTGTGATGATACTAGTCTCTGTTTTAAGTTTTGCTGGAATAGAGCTGACTTTGTATTTATTATTAGCTAGTGTGTTAATTAATTCCCACATCTTTTTTGGCTGTCTTTCACATTTTCTAAAGCTTTCGTAGAAAAATATCTATTTGGCGAGTTTATTTGATTACTGGCATTGACTATTAGCAGCATGAATCCCATACTGAGCGGACGCAGCTAATCTCAAGAACTGACTGACTTGTTGAATCCGCTCAGTGCAATCAACATAAAGATAAAATACGAAAAAATATCACAGATTAATAGACCAATATCGATATCGATAAATTATTTTACATCCCTTTGCACTAGTTAATCCTCTATTATTTATGGGACTGTACGCAAAATTTGCGTTGTACTCCATCTAGTATAGGTATATGTACTTGGTCTGAGGTCTGTCCTGTTCGCTGGTAAGCAGTTCAGTGTTGCCTCATTGCCTGTTACCTAGCTAAAATATAGTAGATTTGGCTACTTTATATTTTTCCAACAGTATATTATATAGTATCTTGGCCCAAAATACAGTACGATACTATACTATGTAGTAGGTAGGATACTGGCGAACCTATCGGCGACTAACGTAATAGCACTACATATTTAAAGCTTAAATTTATTTAACTGTCAATGTCATCATGATTAATAGGGTATTACACCTTTTTTTGAACACTGTTTTAAATTAATCCTTAGATCGTAATGAACCAGTAGAATTTTTATTTCAATTTTATTCAACCAAAAAATGCCTTAAAAACGATTTTTAATTTATGATTTTGAATTTACGCGCGAAAACGCTAGCCGCCATGCTACTTCGGCTCGTGAAGTCACTTCATTAGTAAACAATACAATTGCCAAAGACCAAGTAACACGATTTGTGAAAATAATGAGTTATAATGTTTATCATTGGTGTCTTGTGCCTGAATGCAATAATACAAGTGTAAAAACGCCACAAAAATTGTGGATTCAATTGCTTTGTGTATCATTCAATAAATGCTTGATTTAGTAACGCACATTTTCGACATTTTCGTCATGGGACATATCCTATTTTAAGGCGGATCGTTCACCTGAGCCCGCCAAATTCAAATTTTAATTGGTTTTTCGCAATTTGTAGGTCTATAACACATTCTAGATTCCTAGCTGTAGTAATTGCGGCATTAGCTATACAATATTCACAACTGAGAGAGAATTTTTGAACTGTGATTTTATTGTTATTTTATTATTATTTATAATAATAGAACTTACAATGATTTTTGTACAAAACCGTTATCTTTAATAAGACACACAACTGAGCATTTTGAGCATTCATTTTTGGCCAAAATTAACGATTGTACCTAATTTTAGCTTCTATAACGTTTATTAAGCATAGTTTTTAAATCTCAGTTGTGAATATTGTATAGCTAATGCCGCAATTACTACAGCTAGGATTTGTTCATCTAGAATGTGTTATAGACCTACAAATTGCGAAAAACCAATTAAATTTCAATTGGTTTTTCGCAATTTTTGGCGGGAATTTGGCGGGCTCAGGTGAACGATCAGGCTTAACAGCTTTGATAATTTTAAATGCTGATTAGTTAATGCCTTGTTACATAGAAATTGGTGAAACTGGGTCTTATTGTTAGACAAAACTTGATACGATAGTTAGGTAGGTAGGTACTTACTTTACTGTTTTAATATTTCTCAACTCGGCAGAACAGAAATCGGGATTGGATGCAAAAAAATTTGCCACCATCAACGTATTGATCATTGGTAGATTTGTACTTTCTGCTTTCACAAAACCGTCTTCCATGATGCGATTTTAATCAAACTAACACAGAGCACGACAAACAATTATTGTTGAATTGTTACTCTGAGACGACAAACGTCTAGATTGTTTTCTATTGGAGTGACGTCACGTCGATATTCAATATGGCGGATGGCGTTTTAAAACAGATTAAAAAAGACGATTTTTGAAATTGAATTATAAAATTTACATTGCATTTTTATTGATAAATACTAACGTTTCTCGTTTACATTTTTCAAAATCTATCATAAAAATGCATTTTCATATTTCTTTTTACATGGTGTAAAATACCCTATTACATAAATCCATATTTTAAGGTAATAAACGTTATGATGACGCCCGTTTGAGCTCATGAGCGATTTGAAATAAATAAGTTAAAATAACGTGAGCGTTGCGGGACGCTCGACAAAAGCGTTTCTTAAAAAAAAAACAAAAAAAACGTTTTTGAAAAAAATGTATATAGTTTTATACAAATATATATTTTTTTTATTCCTCTTTACTGCACACTAAATGCCTCATTATCCTAGTGTTCCTAGTGTAGTTGTTTATCCTAGTGAGTGCGACGCCTACGCTAGAGGTCCTGGAATTGATTTCCATATCAAAAAATGTTATTGGGGTTTTCTGTAAAATTCACAGTAGCAGCTAGAGTTTGGAATATGTGCCCAGATAATGGCAATAGACTCGCCTCCTACTAAAAGGAACATGCACTTTATTAACAAAAAATTTAACAAACATTGGACTTTACAAACATTTAACCGTCGATTCCGGAAATTCTCAAGATTTATATTTTTTTTACTGTTGACTGAAATTATCTATCCACTAAGACCCTTTGCATACTGATATATATGTAACTAAAATCCGTTAAATATTTCTTACAATCGACAGAAAAAATACTTTTATATCCAAATTCCGGTTGAACCAATTACCGCTATAAAGATAAAAATATCTGCATAAAGACCTTTCGAATGCGGTTAGAGGCTGTTAGAGGGAGGAACGTTTTTTAAAAATACTTATAAACCAAATTCCGGTCAAACCCCACATTTGGACAATGCATCATAACATAAAAATATCTGCATTAAAGATCTTTCAAATGATATGATGATGATGTGTCTGAAATCTGTTGCAGGGTGGGGACGTTTTTAAAATACTTAAAACTCCAAATTCCGGCCATACCTACACCATATTATAAAATTTGAACAATGCCGCCGTAATATCAAAATACCTATCTGCCTATAGAGATCTTTCGAATGAGATATGTCTGGAATCAGTGGGAGGGTGGGGACGTTTTTAAAAATATGTACTTTCAAATTCAAATTCCGGCCAAACCCCACGTATTTGAACAATGCCGCCATAAAAATAGCTGCCTAAAAAGACCTTTCGAATGACATACCTATGTCTGAAACCTGTGGGATGGGGACGTTTCCTCCTATTATTCAAATAGTTGTCGATCAATCCCCTCCAAATTGTTTAGGATTATGATTGTGGGTATAATTATTCAAAAAGAAATTTTATGTATTCGAACAACAAAATCCCATTGTGTTAGTATAGTTAATCCAATAAGCTCACCTTGAGTAGTATAAGAATCATAATTAATAATATTGTAGATCGGTACGTCTTTATCGCCGTTTTCTCGTCTCTGCGTTGAGTCCCATCCGGCGGCTATTATAGCATTGTTTACTATATCGACTGGTACTGTATGAAGCCGGCTATCCTTATGTACATGCATAACATGGATCAACCCAACACCAATCCCAATTAAACTCTGAAAATAGGCAAAGTACATTATTGAGTATCAATGTATAATTCACCTACTACATGGACATTCGCGGATGCGAATGCGAATTGTCTATATGGAATATGTGGAGCAACCCAAAACCAGCCCCTAATATGCTCTGAAATGAATGAAATTACATTATTCGGTATCGATGTATACTTATCTTGGACTAGCTTCTGCCCGCGACTTCGTCCGCGTAGCGTGAGGGTATATAGCCTATAGCCTTCCTCAATAAATGGGCTATCTAACACTGAAATAATTTTTCAAATCGGACCAGTAGTTCCTGAGATTATCGCGATCAAGCAAGCAAACAAACAAACAAACTCTTCAGCTTTATATATTAGTATAGATAAGAAGCCTAAGATTTCCTTGAGCTTGGCGTCGGCAACCAGAGGAGAGGTAAAGAGAAATTGTGGCAGTTAGGGCAGAAAATAATTGTATAATGGCCTTTAGTTATGTACCTATAGTGACTTAAGCGTTTTCTGATTAGATGGACTCCAGTAGCATCTCGGTATTTTGGTCCATTATTTTAAGAGACCATTAAATTAAACATGGCGGCGAGCTTAGCGTGTGGGTGTGCATCAAATCCGAAATGTGATTTTTTAAATTCTTGTCTATTTGTTACGGGTTGGAGCAAAATCAAACTTAAAAACTGGTGAACTTTTTATCTCAATTAAATAAATGAATCCTGAGATACATCTTGACCTCCCTGATGTATAGAAGCCTATACAAAGAAGAGGTCATTAATGTTGGTTTTCCATTTTTACTCCTGATATAGCTTCACGTGAGATGCTGCAGATAATAATATAAAGAAATGCATGTAATATTATAAAGCTGAAGACTTTGTTTGTTTGTTTGCTTGAACGCGCTAAACTCTGGAACTAAGCGTCCGATTTTAAAAATTATTTCATTGTTAGATAGCCCATTTATTGAGGAAGGCTATTATCATATCACGCCAAGACCAATTGACTTTTCCACGCGGACGAAGTCGCGGGCAGAAGCTAGTGTTATATATAATTATGTTGTAGTAACTATGTCAGACAAGTAGTTAGTAGATACTCACTCCGCTTGCTGTAAATATACAACTCGAGTCCACCCACCCCGGTGATGGTTCAGTGTAACTAGCAACAACTGGAATAGTTAAGTACAAATTATTATAGCCATTTCTGCAGAAGTGGCATCTGGTTAAATTAATCAAACCATCATCACCACCATCAACCAAAAATAATTACCAACTGGCGGCCTAACCACGCACATAGGCAGGTTCGCACCAGCTCTCCTCACCATCTCTTCAGCTATCGCCTTGGTGAACGTGTATGTATTAGGCCAGCTACTGAGTAGCCTGTAAGGATAAAATGGGGCCGAATAAACAATGCATCAAACAACAATAAAAACAAAAAAAGAGTAACTAAGTTGTACAGGTAGTAGTAGATAACTTGACTCAAAATTGTTACTATTATCTACTCTTTTTTCTTTTAAAAACCAGTTTGTCAGGCGTTCAAGGCAAAATGTCCGGTGTATGAAATTATGCCCGGCTTCTCTATTTTTGGGTCGCGCAAGTTAGCAACTCTACACAGTTTCTACCATGGGAGAGCCATGCTTCGGCTCGAATGGGCCGGCGCAACCGCAATGATACCACGGCCTCAAAGAAAACACGAAACCACGATTACGTTGTGTTTCGCTGAGTGAGTGAGGATACCGGAGGGCCGAACCCTTTTAAAAAGATTGCAACGCCCTTGTGATTCCTTTGGTGTTGCGCGTATCCATGGGCGCGGTGATAATCGCATACCATCAGGCGATCCACCTGCACGTTTGCCCCCTACTATCCCAAAAAAAATAGTTTTTGAATGCATCCCACTTTCGTGCCTGGCAGGTGACCAAGCGACTAATGACGAACACCAATTTGTGTGTAACGCACAAACGCACGAGAGAGCGGACTTCAGTGAGGTTCCATACAAATCTTCGACCTAACCTGAGACCTACATCTAGAAAAGCCGATCGCGCGATTGGTTTATCGCTGCAAACACACAAGTAACGTTTGGATTAATCATCACGTTTAGTGAAAGAGCAGGCGCAGTGCGCGGGTGGCTCTATCATAGCAAGCACGGTATATAGTCGATATTGTGATCTCGACAAACGTAATCGAACCAACTCACTCTGCGGTGATATTGTTTAGTTTCGCCTCGTCCAATTCCTCAGCGAGTTGTATCAAGAGGTCAGGTGAAATAGGACACGGGTAGAACTCTTCCAGCAACTCGCGACCCACCCGCTCGTCATTAGCATGGGAGAACGCCGTTGACACGTGTATGAATTGCCTAAAGAGAAAAAAATATAAGAAATTCACTGACTAATTACGATTCAAGCGTTGTCTTGTTATCTTACATATAATAAGAATGTAAGTGAGCCGTGTCACATTGCTTAAATTTGCAAAAAAAATACTAATTTGGGGGACTGAGAATCAGTAACACAATCCATTTCTATCATTTTTGGATTTATTGTCTGTCTGGTCATCTGTCGGTTTGTCTGTGTGTTTGAACACGCATCAAAATGATAACTCCTGAATAGATTTGGAGGAAGTGGAAAGGATTTCATAGCCTGTTTCTTGGATTAAACATTTTAAAAGGATATTTCATTCAAATCGGTTCACTCTATCAAAAGTTATTAACATTATGTCTATTGAAAACGTTGAATATGAAAAATAACCATTGAAGTAAATTTCCTTTTTAAGTATTTCTGTACTAGACTAGCACGGGTGAAAATTATAACAGAATCAAGAATTAAAATTAAAAAAATACACTTACAGGTAAGTACTAAATAAGATAGAATAAGAAAATAAAACAGAGAAATCAGAAACATTATTGTGAACAGGAATTGATTATTAGTACAGTTATTCTAACTCTACTTATACAGGGCATCACGGGACATACATAGGACTAATTGTAACGTGCGTTAATCTTTACTGATGCCGAAACAGTTATTTGGATTTTTATCTATGTAGGTAATTCTGTTTATACTCGTACTAGTATTTCCATGCTTCACGTCAATACCATGCGAATAAATTTTTGAAATGAAGTAATTTATAGGTCAGAAATAAGGTATTCAGAGGGCAATTGCGCTCTGAGTGTATTAAAAATATGGAAAACCAGAATCCTTTTTTCTATGAGATTTTTCGGGGTAATTAGTTGAAACTTGGAGAAGACAACGTCTGTCAGGTCAGCTAGTTTTTAAATATAAGACATGTAAATGCAATGAGGTCTTAACATGACAACGCGTTAGTGATACTACTGGTGCTGGCCCTAGCCGTCTAGAGGCTAGTCTATTGGCTGCGGTTCAGGTCGTACGGATTCTTGTTTGTCATCTTCTAACAAATTTACAATATAAAAACACAGATCACTTCGAGTGCTTTCAGGGGGCACCATTAAGAACCACTATGAAATCTTTCTGTAGCTGAAACTTCCAGATATTTGAGGCTAGCGTAGGACACCTACTCTAGGTACTTACTTGAGATTAGTACACTCCTCGGCAAGTGCAACTGTTTCCTTGGTACCGCGCACATTGGTCATTGTTGCTGAGCGAAGCGGTGCATCAAAACGTACCGAGGCTGCTACGTGAAATATTGTGTCCACCTGTAAAAACGGTTTATTATCCATCATCCACGCATAATATCGGGTTATCTGCCTCTCACTTAACATCCAAAGATATAATCCTACCCCTTTACTTATTCATTAAAATAAAATAGGTAGGTACTCCTTTTTGTATATATTTCGCATTTTCCATGCTAAGATTACAAAGTTATGAGGCGATGAGTTTCAATAAAATACGAAACACGTCTTCCATCAATTCTGATAAAGAATGTTTATGCAAAGTAGATTGGACTAAGGAATCACATTGTTAGTTTTTGGTTTGCAGTAGGTAGATCGAATACCCTAATATTATACTTATTCCAATTTGCCCTACCTGGGAATGGAACCCGACTCAGCAGCGTCGCTTGTCGCTACTAGAATAACATGAGACAATCACTGTAAATTGTAATTAGAAATATACAAGAAATTACGTTAATTAGATACTACTCGTATTTAATTAAAACGCCTAATTACGTACAACCTCGAAAATACTTTGTAGTTTTTTGGGCGTGGCGTACGTTCCTATCGAGATCTATCGCTCTCGCTCTAGCGCGTCATCGCAGTATAGAACCTGGCACGAAGCTATGGAGTCGACATTATTTCAGTTTATCTTTTGTTATATAGGTGCGTTTATTTTTCACGTGTGATATGAAAAATCGTATTATACAATAATTTTATACAGTTCCAACAAAACAAGACGGAATGTTGACGGTTTCTAAAAAAAACTAAAAAAAAATGTTATTTTATAGGTACAATTTCCAAGAACTTACGTAAAAAACCGGCCAAATTCGTGTTGGAATTCACACATTTAGGGTTCCCTCCCTACCAAATGACCACATTTGACCGCCAAATCAAAATACTGTAAAAGAGGCTCCTTATTCCTTTGTTTTTCTATATTTTTTTAACAAGTAAAAAGTATCAGTACTTATTTATTTACTCAACGACCTCTAAAAAAACGATACTCTTCTCGATTTAAAATTGTTTTCACGTCCTGTACTGGAGCCCCACTCAAACATTTAAAAATGTTTTTTTGGCAATTTGTAGGCCTTCAACAAATTGCCAAACATCAAAAACAAGATACTTCTACTGGGAAAATTTGAAGACTGTAGCTCCAGATAGACCTGTGAGTGACAGCAATACAGTACCTTTTTGACTCTTTGGGTACAGAACCCTATTAACGCAAAGATTTCATTCATTCCCTTTAAATTTCCCGATAGAAACTTATAACAAACACAACATGTCCGATACAATTATTAATTTTAGATATTTTGTAGTTTTAAGAAGGGAAAGACTGGGTCATAAAAGTTTCATTGGGAACGAACGTGCCGATTAAAGGAGACTGATGAAATTCCACTTCAACTTCTGGGTAATCTAGAATTCTAGACGAACATACTTTTACTTGAAATGGAATAAAGAAGATCACTATAAGAAATTCCTCCAGAACATAATAGTCGCAGAGTTTAGTGGTGAACTCTATTCATCTCGTGACGATATTAAAAGACTAACCATGCGGTGGCGGTAATACACTACAAAAAACACGGAAATGTCAAGACTGGCCCACCGCGTTTGCAGTTTTGAATTTATTTTGAGTACCTTGAATCAGTAGAAGTTGAGGACGGAATCAGTATGGATGAAATTGTGAAAGCGATGAACATTATGAAATCGGGAAAATCTGCAGGATATGATAGGATATCTGCCGAAATGCTGAAGGCTGGACAAAGCGTGGTAGCTAGTCAGCTGTACCGCCTTTTCAACTTGTGTTGGAGTAATGGTCTTGTACCAAAAGATTGGTGCAAAGCCGTAATCGTGCCAGTCTACAAGGGAAAAGGGTCACAGCAGGATTGCAAAAATTACCGAGGCATTAGCCTTCTCAGCGTGGTTGGTAAATTATATGCAAAAGTGTTGATTGAAAGAGTGGTGAAAGGAACAGATGATAAAATATGGGATGTGCAAGCGGGATTTAGGAAAGGTATGGGGTGTATGGACCAAGTCTTTTCTTTGCGATGCGTAGCTAAAAAATTTTTGGCCAAATTTCAAGATCCTCTTGCCATCAAATTAACCTACATGGCGTTAGTGAGAAGTAAGATAGAGACAGTCGATGATTTGGAATCCCCATGAGAGTATACCTACGCCTTACTTCTCGAGAAGGTTCAAAAAGCTTTTCTCAGATTTGTATACAAAAAACGTTACGGATTCTATCCTTTTCTCTATCCAACAAAATTTTTACTGGGTGTTCTCGGCTTTAACTCTCTTGAAGTAAGGCGTAATTATATCTTACTTACCACTGCTTGTCGTGTACTTCGGGGTGAATCTGATTGCCCGGAAATTGTGACTCAGATGGTAAGACTGTTTGTACCTATTGTTCCCAAAAACCAACTGCGACCGCGGAGACACAGGCTATTAGCAGTACCGGAGTCTCGTTCAGTGTCGCATGCTAACTCCCCACTAGTACGGGCACTTTCTTTATTAAATACTCTTCTGACATCATCACCGGAGTGTGACTTGTTTGCAATGGGATGGATGGATGTGTGTCGAGAATGTTTAAAATTTTGTGAGAAGATGGATAAGAGGTAAAAGGTTTTGTATTTTTCTTTTTTTATATATACCTATTTTTTTTATAGTAATAGTCTTTTGTTTTGTGTGTATCTATATTATTAATGTAATTTTAAGCACTGCAACGTTTTGGTGTAACTGTAAAGTTGTATGTGTATGGTTGTAAATAAATAAATAAACACCACAATGTCATCCGCAAAGCGCAAGTTATTCAACCGCTCTCCATCAATATTAATGCCTTTGTGTTTCCAGTTCAACCTACGAAATACATTCTCTAGCGCTGCATTAAATAATTTTGGCGATATTGTGTCACCTTGGCGCACCCCTCGGCCCAAATTGAACGGATCAGTCAACCTATGTAACGGACGACGTAGCATTTTGTTGGAGATGATTGATCACTTGGTATATCTTTCATCTATTCTGTAGTCCGCTAATGCCTTCTCCACTAAACTAAACTAAATAAGATAATGGTGAAACTGCCTGATTAGCCAAGTGGTCCTGAGCGCGACTGCTACGCTAGAGGTCCTGGGTTCGATTCCCAGGTCGAGCAAAGTGTTATTGGGTTTTCTATGAAATTCGCAGTAGCAGCTCCGAGTTAGGAATTTGTGCTCGGTTAATGGCAATAGGCTCGCCCCCTATTACATGGGACCTAAACATACCTGCGTCATTTATTGCTATGATGTGGCATATGCTGAGCTATGGTCCTTTTTTGTTCTCACAAAACAGTATATTAAAAAAATGTTATTGTTATATTTTGTATTTTTCCTTTTTTATTTTATTTACTAGCTGACCTGAGAGACGTTGTCCTCTCCCAGTTTCAACTAACCACCTCGAAAATTTGGATTTTCCATATTTGTAATACACTTAGCGCCATTGACCTCTGAATACCGTATTTCTGACCTATAAATTACTTAATTTCAAAAATTTGTTCACGTGGTATTGACATGAAGCATGGAAATATAAACAGACATACCTACATAGACAAAAATCTCAAATAACTGTTTCGGCGTCAGTAAAAGATTAACGCACGTTGCATTTTTTTTTAATTAATATAATACATAATTATGTGGTATATTCTTAGGGTATATTATTTAATTACTTATTTGAATAAATGCAAAACTCTTTAGTTACTTTCTCAAATAAAGTGTGCGCACTGTATCTACACTATGGAGGTTTCAAATTATAAAATAAGTTACTATATGGCTGGATGCTTTAGAGAAGAAAAAAATATTTGTCAAAATTGTCAACTCAAAATGACACCTGTTATCAAATCAAATTTCATTGAGGTAATAACGATGTCGTGTTAATCCGCTAGAAAATAAGTTGTCATTCTTTGTTTACTTCTATAATCTACTCAAATATTTAGTTTTTACACCGGCTCGTGCTCGCTGGATAAATCCTATGTATGCCCCGTGATTCCCTGTGTAAGTAGAGTTAGAATAACTGTACTAATAATCAATTCTTGGTCACAATAATGGTTTCTGATTGATCTACGTTATTTTCTTGTTTTATCTTATTTAGTCCCTATAAGTGTATTTTTTAATTTTATTACTTGATTCTGATATAATGTTTGATCCGTGCTAGTCTAATACAGAATTACTTGAGAAATAAATTGACTTCAATGGTTATTTTTAAAATTCAGCGTTTTCAATGGTTAAAATGTTAATAACTTTTGATAGAGATAACCGATTTGAATTAAAAATAGCCTAAATGTTAATCCAAGAAACAGGCTATGAATTCCTGCCCACTTCCTCCAAATCTCTTCAGTAGTTATCATTTGATGCGCGGTCAAACATACAGACAAACCGACAGACAAACCGACAGACAAACAGACAGACAAACCGACAGACAAACAGACAGACAAAAGTTCCAAAAATAATAGAAATGGATTGTGTTACCAATTCTGAGTCCCCCAAATTAGTTTTTTTGTAAATATAAGCAATGTACAGACACGGCTCACTTACATTCTTATTATATGTAAGAAGATAACATGTTCTTTTGTACCGCTCAAAATGTGAGAACAAAATAAACACGTTTCTTTCTTTCTTTCTTTCTTTCTATACCGGCGAACTGTGGGTTTACATTAACTTTGCCTAACCCTTCGGGGAATACAGGCGTGATGGTATGTTGTTAGCATTTTTAAACCGTAACACAAGACAATTTAGTAATTTAACAGCACTCAAAATTTTATTTTCTGCCTTAGTCCGTCGTCATATCGATTACTGCTCTATCATCTGGTACCCAGTATATCATATTCAACGCATCGAAAATGACAAATAAAAAACTCTCTTAAAAGGCAGGTATAAGGAATACAGTTAAAAACTATGAAGATAGACTGAACTACTTTAAAATGAAATCTTTACACTGGCGTCGAGATTTTGCAGGTCTATTTTTTTTATTCAAGATATTAAATCAAGGCGTGGATTGCTCACAGCTTCTATCGTCAATTAACATTAATATCCCCAGGTGATCAGCTAAACTTCACAATTATAAGCCTTTTGCTCCCGGGAGCCGCAAAACCAAGTACGGAAGTAATGCTCCTGTTTCCTATATTCTCAGAAGGTGTAACGACATTTTTCACGATTGTGACTTGGACATGTTTTCATTCAGCATCACTAAGTTTAAAAGAGCTGTGTTCAATAATTTGTAATATTCCTCAAAAATAATTAGTTCTCAATAATGTCTGAATAATGTATATTATCTTATTTAACATTAAAAAGAATTGCGTAATCGAATTCGCAAAAATATGGCTGTGACACAGAAAATAGTAAATAATTAGACCCTACTTTGGGATTTTTCTCTATCGAGAAAATTTCATGCTATCGCGTTTTCCTCTAGATTATATGCTCAACGATCACATACTAAAAAAATATGTTTTTTTTTTTTAAAAAAGCTTACTAGCAATGCGGGTCGCACATTACTAGTATTCTTGTTAACCCCTCGTGCTAAGCTAGATTGCTTGTGTTACGAGTGGGTTCACGTCGGTAGTGCAATGGGTGGGGTTCGAACCGGCAACCACATGATCGCAAGTCCGACGCCCTAGCCATTAGGCTACCGACGCTATAAACACTGTATGTAAACTGAAAGAAATACACTGAATTGAAAATCCACTAAATTTTCGAGGTATCCTCTGTATCTACAGGTTACCATCCTTTGACTAACAGAATATTTAATTTAGAATCCATTTTCATTGCAAACATGACTACATAATTATACCATCACGCCTGTATTCCTCGAAAGGTTAGGCAGGGGTGTACTAAGGTACACCCACAGTTCGCCGTTTTGCCATTAACCGGGCACAAATTCCAAACTCCGAGCTGCTACAGAGATGTTCATAGAAAAACCCAATAACACTTTGCTCGACCTGGGAATCGAACCCAGGACCTCTAGCGTAGCAGTCGCACTTGGTACCACTAGACTAATGAGGCAGCAGCAAACATGACAAGCAGAATGTAAATCATTTTTGACATTGCTTACATTTTGGATTACCTAGTTCATTAATTAACCATTACCTGTTATATCATTGGATTATTTAATTTTATTAATTACGTAGGTACCTCGATACCTAGGTTTTTGTTGTAAGTAGTTAAGTATATAACTGCCTCATTAGCCAAGTGGTCCTGAGCGCGACTGCTACGCTAGAGGTCCTGGGTTCGATTCCCAGATCGAGCAAAGTGTTATTGGGTTTTTCTATGAAATTCCCAGTACCAGCTCGGAGTTAGGAATTTGTGCCCGGTTAATGACAATAGGCTCGCCCCCTATTACATGGGACCTAAACATACCGGCGAACTGTGGGTGTACATTAGTACGCCTCTGCCTAACCCTTCGGGGAATACAGGCGTGATGGTATGTTATGTTATGTAGTTAAGTATATTTTTTTGGGTACATATAAAAACCCTGATAAAAATTAATATAATTACCAGATAAAAATGTAAGACACAGCTGATATGTTTTAGGTTTAGTCTCGTGGTCGTAAGTGCGACTGCTATGTTAGAGGTCCTGAGTTCGATTACCAGTTCAAACAAAGAGTAATGATCGCAAGTCCGACGCCCTAGCCATAAGCTATATAATTAGTATTTTTGCTATTATATTTTTCTTCAACAGTCATTCACCGCGAGACCTACCCCGCCATGTCGAAATTTGCATTCACATTCTGAATTTACGTCCACATCTATTGCATAGCATATTATTATAACATCTATTTCGACATGGCGCCCAGGCGGGTGGGACTCGCGGTGTCTAGTGTCTAGTTATAGTGAAAGCGATATAATATAAACCGGATCTCGATACCTAACAATACCATCACGGGTAAGATAGGATTTTCTTAATACACAATACCTACTACTAAGTACTAATATTATAAAGAGAAATGATTTGTATTTTATTTTGTAATGAAACTCAAAGATTTTAAAAATTCTTTCAGTATGTAGGTATCAGAATGCGACAAGCGTAGGTAAGCCTTTCAGGAATAAAAAACATAACGCCACTTTCGGTCGCGAGTAATTGACAACCCCTGCTGCTCCTCTCTCCTGACGTCACTCAGATAAGATTCATCAATAAAGTTTATATAATAAACTCACCTCTTGTGTAAGCATGATCCAATCTTCATCACTGACACCAAGCCTAATTTCAGAGACGTCACCACTGATCGGCACTAGCTTATCTTCAAATTGTGGCTGCTTTTGGCGCAACATGTCGTATACCTGAGTTATAATTGTAATTTACATATACATAATGTGTTCAGAAAATTTGACATTGCCATCGCGCTGTAGTAAAGTGGATTATTATCAATGTTTGAAGCTGCGCTTGCGCTTACAATGCGCAAACGCCAGGGTTAGCCCCAACGGCCAACGGCCAACGGCCAACCTATGATGTTTACTTATACAATAGTTCACTCATATTTATAGTTATATAAATGAAGGTATGACGGTGTACAAACACTTAGTTTAAAAAGAAGTTATAACCTCTATTATATTATGTGCTTGAAATAAACTTTTTCTTCTCTATAGGTATTTACACAGCTATTTTGTTTTCCAAGTAGGTGGCATTGTCAATAGCCACCCATTTTTTTTTAAGCTTACTGGCGATGTGGGTGGCACATTACTAGTATTCTTGTTAACCCCTCGTGCTAAGCTAAATGCTTGTGTTACGAGTGGGTTCACGTCGGTAGTGCAATGGGTGGGTTTCGAACCGGCAACCACAAGATCACCAGTCCGACGCCCTAACCCTTAGGTTACCGCCGCTTTCCAACTCTCAAATCTCACTTTACCAACTAATCTTTAAGGATTTTCAGAACTAACCGGGTCTTTCAGCATTGATTCCAGCCTGTCCGATATTGTCTTGCCCTTTTTTGGTCTCAGTAACACAAATATTTTCTTTATTCGACATGATCTGAAAAATGTCACAAAAATACGAACCTAATTGGGTCCTGCTTGCGAGTCGAATTTTTCCTTCACTAAATCTATATCTATATATATAAAAGAAAGTCGTGTTAGTTACTCCATTTATAACTCAAGAACGCCTGAACCGATTTGGCTGAAAATTGGTGGAGAGGTTAGAACCAGGAGACGGACATATGATACTTTTTATCCCGTTCCCGATACTATTTATTCCACGGGGGCGAAGCCGCGGGCAGAAGCTAGTAACTTTATAAAAATTAGCATAAAAAATGCAAAAAATCACAAAAAGTTACTAATTAAGTTGGTAGGTACAAAGGACAGATAATAGAATACTAGTAGTACAAAGGAACCTATACTTCGTCTGTTTATTGGAAACATCCATTTAATTTTTTTGAAGATCTGACAATAACGCGTACCTATCGACTGAATATACGATGATATCGTTTTTTGTATTTATAAAATCAATTTGGAATGCTGTAAAGATATTATAATAATTATGGCAATGAATAAATAAATAAAAATTAAAATCGTCGAGGTACGTAGAAGAACTACTTACTCGCCACTCAAATGTAACGCAATTAAAGTAACTTCAAAAACTTAAAAATAATTTTAATGTGCCCAACAGTTTCGGAAGTCGGGGGCGAAGACAAAAGATACGACCAACTCGAAGGTACCTACTGCCGCGTAAATTGCACATATCCTTATTTTTAATACCTATCTTTAATAATACTTTAACTTTTTATTATTCCTTATCCTTAACGGCCCAAGTGGGGTTCGTAGCAATTGAAAGCCTATCTCTCAGTGGGAGACGTGTGAAAATTATTTATGTAAGTAAGTAGGTATTTACCTGAACAGTTTCTCGATGAGCTGCTTGCCCATGAAGCCCGCACCGCCAGTGATAAATACAGTCGCATCACAGTAGAACTGCTGCACAGGAGAGTCGCCCTTGTCGATCACATCGTTAATCGGCTTTTGTCGGGCAAGACCCGCGTACTCGACCTCTTGGGCTGTATTCATTCTCGTCGGCAACTAGTGCAACAATAGATTTCTGTTCTTTTTGCTATTATTTAAGTACCTAAGTAAGTGTATTAATATTAATGCACTTAACGACATTAACATTTACATTTTGGGTGGGGACATGCGCTTTATGCATGCCGCCTTGCCTCGGCGATGCAGGACGGTTACGTCGGGCTCTCCGGTCAGGTGGCCAGCATACCGACTAAAACCACCACCACTACCACCTTCCGCATAGTGGTGGGATCACGGTAATCGGTCTCGCATGCTCCGCAATCCCACCGCGGACGTCTAATGTTGTTGGACCCTCCCGAGGGCCAAGTGCAATGGGCGTAGACGACCCCGGCACCGCCGCCCAAGGCGCCTCTATGCGGCGGGACAGATATGTAGCCCTGCCGCCGTCCACACTTCGGCCGCAGAGGGCAGGGAGAGCGGTGCATCGTAATACCGACACTCCTCACGCCCTGCGGCCCCACCGTGACCGCAGTCCTGCGGCTGTGTTTGCGAAAGTTTTAAATAATAAACACCAAAAAAAAATCCTTCAAAGTCAACTTATCAAGGCTTTTAGTTTTTTTTGTCGTGCGGATTATCCTCATGGATTGTCTGCCACCTTGGGATGCGACAGGGAATGGCGACAAAATCGTATGTACCAACCAAACCGAACACAGTTCTTATCAGCATTAGCATTCATTCATCACATCAGCATTTTTTTTCTGTGATAACAAATGTCTACACTTTAACTTCCTTGCTGCTATTTGAGTTCAAAAACATAAAAATTTAATGTTTTTGCTTCATCATCATTATCATCATAACAGGCAATAGAAGTCCACTTCAGCACTTCACGCTCAGCAGTGGACTTCTATTACATTTTATATTTATATTATTTTATTATACCGATAATATCCCATTTTACATTGTGCCAAAGAATTCTCCAATTCGATAAGTTTTTCTTCGGTGCGTACGAACGTTAAATGTCAAAACATTAAGTTTATCGGTGTCCCT
Organism: Acronicta leporina; assembly: GCA_947256265.1. NCBI lineage: Eukaryota > Metazoa > Arthropoda > Insecta > Lepidoptera > Noctuidae > Acronicta > Acronicta leporina. The sequence goes on from OX366514.1 coordinate 5,234,739, forward strand.
ATATTTAGCAAAAATTGTCTGACAGTTAAGAATTCTCACCCGGGGATTGTATGCGCCCTCTCCAGGGGAAGTCTGTCCACTGTCATCGACGTCGTTCTCACTGGAGACGCCGGGCACTTGGGGCCTTTCATTAATTGTGTGATTCATGATAGGTAAGAGGTAAGGCATTAGACATATAATCCACCACGCTTGTCTAATGCGGTTGGTAGATGTGCAGTAAGCCATCTGACTAGGCTTGTGGGCGCCGCCGTTGGTACACAAGGTATTCATCCGCCGCCGCCCTAAATCGACATCCTGCGCTAATGCCGATTGTTCTGTTTTGGCCTCTTATGGACTTTCATGTCCGTAAGCTCAAAGCAGCTTATTACTGTATGGTCGGGGACTGCCTAAGCAGCTAACGATGATATCTCATCGCCGATCCATTATCCGCCACCTATGGAGCCCGGTAGTAGTCTACAGCTGAACCCTACCAGTGTACAGTACATCCCGGAATGTATAGCTTTAAATTATCCTTAAGTGTAATAATGTAATACTTAAAGGATAATTTAAAGCTATACATTCCGGGATGTACTGTACATCAATATATAGCACGGCTGCCGTATGTGAACTCCTTCGGGACAATAATGATAAATGAGAAAAATATTTTATATTAATAAAATAACCGCATGTTTTTCCAGATAATTATGATATTTTCGACATACATGATAATTATTTATTTATTTAATACACCCTTTGACATTAACAGAATATTTAATTTAGAATGCATTTTCATTGCAAGCATGACAAGTAGAATGTAAATCCTTTTTCATAAATGGCTTTCCTAGTTCATGAATTAATTATTACCTAGTTGAAGACTGTTAAATCGTTGGATTATTTAATTTTATTAACTAGGTATCGACCTCGAAACCTAGGTTTTTGGTGTAAGTATAGATATCTTTTATTAGAAATCCTGTCCTGATAAAAAATACATCCCAGCACTAGGCTGCTCAGTCATTCGTGGACAAAAAGTAAAAATAAATTTAAAAAACTAAGAGCACCTGCCAAAAATATTGGTGCCTTTCATGAACTAGGATAGCTGCTATTCGCGTTGTTCAAAACTACAGTTATGATGATGTATACTTAAACTACACAACTGCCGTCTAGCAATAACTCAAGAAAAACAAACATCTTAAACTACGTACTTTATTGTTAAGAGCGATGAGAACAATGATTGCATACTTAGATAATTACTACGGACTTGTATTGGACCCAACGCGAATCCAAACTCCGAGCTCCTACTGAGAATTTTATTACATATCCACGTTACACTTTGCTCTTGAATCGAATACAGGACCTCAACCATAGCAGTCGCACTTACGACCACTAGACTAAACCAAAAACATATCAGCTGTGTCATACATTTTCATCTGCTAAATATTGGTTTTTGTCACTCTAGTGGGCGTTTCTCCATTCAAAAGTAGTTCCGCTGTTTTCTTTGTGGATAATGGCTCTAGACTAATGATTTTTTCCAAAAAATCGAGGGCGTGCTATTACGTGCCCCTATTCAAAAGTTATAACAATCCAAAAACTCGAAAAAATGCCCGTTTAACTGCCGTGTTCAGACGACTATCAGACAAATTTGGTAAGTTTTTAACAAAAAATAACATAATAGAAGCATCTGATATACTTTTGAAATGAAATGATATTTATTTCTGTAAGTAGATCATTAGAGAGAGAGAGACACTTTTACAAGTCAATGGTTTGTTTTTTTTTTTATAGCTAGATGGCTTCGGCATTTCCTAACTGACGACCTCTGAGAAGAAACACCGAAACAAACTCAGAGAATCATGGTCTCTTTTAAAGTCCAGACATAAAATAATGCAAATAATGTGAGTGGGACAATGCAGGGCAATGTCTGAAATGGCCTTTTGAGGAAAGAACCATAGCAGCTTTGAGTAGACCTGTCCTAACTGACGGCAAGCATGCATCAGTCATCGTGTAGCTCAACCATAATTAAGGGAGCTCAACGACCCGTCACACTACAATACCAGATCAGTAGGACATTCGTGTAGGTCGTATAAAATTCCCAAAGCCTCCAGACTATAGAAACTGGTATAATAAAATTAAGCCTACATGGTACTCACATTTACAAAAGAAAAATGACTAGAATAGACTTAGATGTCAAAATAAATGTCAGTATAAATTGTAATGTCACAACAAAATATTAATAAAATTCATAAAAGTCAAAATTCAATTCACTAATAACAAGAGAATCTTTATAATCAATATAATGTCAGTACAAAATATTGTCAATAATCAAAATAATGTCAATAATCAAAATAATGTCATTATATCACAGTGTCTGACTAGCATAGTAATAGCCCGGTTCATCAGAGCAGCTCAATCCCAAGCATTTTTGTCGTTCAAATAGTCTATCACTTTATAAAAACCTTTTTTGCATAGTCTATTTTTAATATTAGATTTAAATTTGTTGATGCTTAAATTTTGAATGTGGCTTGGGATTTTGTTGTAGAAACGAATACTTTGACACTTAAATGAATTACTGACTTTTTGGAGCCTAGTCATTGGTAATATTAGCTTGTTCTTGTTTCTAGTATTGACATCATGAATATCGCAATTTCTAGAGTATTGTGTAATATTCTTTTTTACATAAATGAGGTTTTCATAGATATAATGAGATGCGACAGTCATAATGTCAATTTCTTTAAATTTATCCCTCAGTGAATGTCTAGAGCTAAGGTTATAAATTGCGCGAATCGCCCTTTTCTGCAACACAAAAATAGTTTGAATGTCGGCAGCGTTTCCCCACAACAAAATGCCGTACGACATTACACTATGAAAATAACTAAAATATACTAGTCTAGCCGCAAAGAGTATTATAATATAGTTGTACTCTAGCCGTATCTACATCGGTTAACTGACGTATTTTAAAAACCGCGTACGCTGCAGAACTGAGCCTTTTCGCCAACTTATTTATATGTGGGCCCCACTGTAGCTTTGAATCTAAAGTGATACCTAAAAACGTCGTGGTATCCACAAGATCCAACTCCTCCCTATTTACTAACACACTGGTTTTCACTTGCTTAACATTAGGTGTTATAAATCTAATACACTTAGTCTTTTTTTCATTTAAAAGTAAATTATTCACATTAAACCAGTGTACTATTTTAGAAACAGCGTTATTCACATTGTCAGTTATGGGCTGCTGTCGTTTTAGTTTAAATAAAAGTGATGTATCATCTGCAAATAACACTACTTCGTGATTGTCTTTTATTAGGCTAGGTAAGTCATTTATATATACAAGAAATAAAAACGGGCCAAGAATTGAGCCTTGCGGAACTCCCATGGTGACCATAGACCCCGGGGACCTTTCTCCGTTAACATCCACTCTTTGAATCCTGTTACTCAAATACGAAGTAAGAAGATCCAAAGCAATGTTCCTTATTCCATAGTGATGTAATTTCCTGACTAGTGTTTCATGAAAAACACAATCGAAAGCCTTAGACAAGTCGCAAAAAATACCTAGAGCATCATGCGACTCCTCCCAGGCATCAATGATATGTTCCAGAAGCTCGACACCGGCATCGGTTGTCGAGCGACCCCTAGTGAATCCAAAGTGCTTTTTATGTAATAATTGGTTTTTATTAAAATGACTAAGCAGCTGATCAAGCATTCACTTTTCAAATATTTTACTAAAGGTAGGTAGCACGGAAATAGGTCGAAAATTTGTGGGGTCAGACGTGCTACCCGATTTAAACAACGGTATTATTTTACTACTTTTCATCAAGTCCGGAAATACACCACATTCTATACTTTTATTATAATAACTAACTCAGGTGCGACTATATTAATAATTGTTTTCGAGACTTGTACAGAGTGTCCCCACAGGTCAGCAGTCTTCTTTACATTAAGTGTGTTAAAGGTTTTGATAATATCTCTAACACCGACATAAGCGAAATTAAATTCAAGATTGCACATGTTAACATTTTCTATTAATAAAGACTCAGCAGCTGTTGGTGATGAATTTAAAGATTTTGTAGTTTCGACTGGAATATCAGTAAAGAAATTTTCAAATATGGTGGCCACTTCCGAATTAGTTGCGACTGTCTTGTTGTTAATACAAAGACAGTAGTCTGTGTTCCGATTCTTAACTCTTCCAGTCTCTTTATTTATAATGTTCCAAGTCATTTGTATTTTATTAGTACTAGTTTTTATCTTAGAACTTAAGTATCTTATTTTAGCTTCACTACAGATTCTTTTAAATAATTTAGAGTAATTTTTAACATATTCGTAGAATTCTTTGCTTTTATTATTATTTCTTTCTTCATATAACTCATAAAGCCTCTTTTTACTTTTGTGGATTCCAATAGTAGCCCATTCACTGAAGGTTGTAGTACCCTTGACCGAGATTTTCTTGGGGACAAATGTTGAATTGAACTCTGTACAATACATAGAAAAAAAGGCATTGTACATTTCATTTGGATTATCACTATGATATAAATAAGGTAATTTATGAATTAATTTGTTTCTAAACACCTCCAAATGACCCACGGTCTTTTCTTTTCCTCTTTTATATAATTTTTTTTTGGATCGGTCTAGTTTTGATCGAGAAAGCAGCGGAATACAAAACAACGTTTAGTCAAGATTTTTGTAGGTAAAATCAGCCTGAGGAGCTGCAATTTTCTCTTTCCCACTTTACGGGTGGAGCTCAGGGGTGGAGGTTGGAGGTGAGGGAGGGTAAAGCTTACCTATATATTTTATATATTAGGTACTCCTCACTTTTTAAATAGTTAAATAACATATTGCATTGTTACAGTTTTCTTCATCACTGCCCACAATTGTGATTTCGTGAAACTTTTTAGTAGGTCGATCATAGCGGGACTAGAGCATAGTGGAACTAACCTATAAGTATTATCCGCGTATACTAATATATTATAATTTGCATCTACATCCTTCGATACAAATATGGCCTTAATATTTTAACCTGCGCTGCGGTGAGACGCACGGGAGGGATCTGACCCGTCCGGCACTCGCTTTATTGTTGTTTGTTTGGATGAAGTGCGAAAATAGATTGTAAATTTATCTGATAGAACATCCTGGAAGATGGTAAATTCACTTCCGTCCTTTTATTATGACGTTCTATCCAAATTCTTCGCCTTTTAGCACATTCATCAAATTCAAAATCAGAATCCTCTTCTGACGAGCTGTGTTGTAAATCCAGAAGCAATAAATGCGAACTCATTGTAACACCAAAATGCCAAAATATTGAGAGCAAGCAAAGACTTTAAAATTATACCTAAAATGCTAAGTATAATATAACAATAAATTCAACTCACTACATATCATAGGTACATAATATAAATAAAATAAAAATAAAAAGAGCCTTTATTCTACTATTTACATTCTTGGCTTTGGTCATCCATCCTGGTCCTCTCTTCTCCCTAATTATGTCCTCCCACCTTTTCATTGGTCTACCTCTACTTCTTCTTTCGTCTCTTGGTATCCATTCAGTTACTTTTTAGTCCATTTACTATTATTCATCCTGCAAATGTGACCAGCCCAATTCCATTTAAGTAACCTGATTCTTTTAACAACATCAACCAATTTTGTTTTCTGTCTAATAGTTTTATTGCTTAATCTTTCTTTTTGTTTGACCCCCAGCATGCTACGCTCCATTTTTCTTTGGCAGATAGCTATTTTATTTTCGTCTTCTTTTTTTAAGGACCAGTTTTGGCATCCATACGTTAGGCATGGCAGGATTGTTATTTCGTAGAGTTTTTTCTATAAATAAATTTTTATTTGTTTATTTTTCATAATCTCCTTAAAGCTCCAATATCTCTTCCATGCTATTGATATGCGTCTTCGTATTTCGTTACCTACACAGTTGTTAAATGTAACCATTTGTCCAAGATATATATATTCTGCCACGTACTCTATGACTTCATCCTCCACTGTAATAGTTTTCCTTTCTCCGTTTGTAAGGATTTTAGTTTTGGTTGTGTTAAGTGACAGGCTTACTTTTTTGCTTTCATGTGCCAATTCATTTATCATGTTTTCCAAGTCGGTAGATTTCTCTGCGAAAATAACAACGTCGTCCGCAAAACGCAGGTGGCTAAGATAATCCCCGTCAATTTTGAGACCTCTTTCCTCCCAATCTAGATTTCTAAAGACAGATTCTAGTACAGCGGAAAAAAAATATTATTTATATAATATTTTTTCCCAGAAGGTTCGCTATCCAGAGTTATTATTTTTTCGTAACGAAACGCAACTTTTTGTCCAGATTCACGTTTTTGTTTCAGTTCTTGCTGCAGAAGCTCTTTTACATATATTAGCGAGTCTTCGAGTTTCTTTTTATTTTTTAATATTTCTATTTGGCGACCTACACAACGACTACAGATCTTTGATTGAACTTTGATTATGTCTTTTGCCTTACCCAATCGTCTCACTTCTTATATTTCTCCCCTCTGGCAAGTTATTCCAAGGGATTTGTTGATAATGTTAAATATCGAATTCAATAACCGGTCATAGTTGTGTTCACAGTCTCTAACTCCAAAGAATACTAAATTGTTCCTTCTTATTTGCTTTTCGAGTTGATCTATGATACCTTGTTGATGTTCTATTTTACTTTCCAAGTCCTTGATTTTCAATTCCATTAGCCCAAATTTTTGATTGATATTATTGTTGATTGATTCTTTTATACTTGTCTCCATATTTTTCATATCCCGGTTTTTGCTGGTAAGATCATTTTGTATCTGTTTCAAAATTTCTAACATTCCATCCATATTAATTTTCCTTGTATTATTTGCCTTCTAGCGACTGTAAGCGATATTAAATAAGTTTCAATCGTTAAGCAGTTCCGCCTACGAACCGCTGCTCCCTAATAGATGGCGCTTTTTAATATTTTTAGAGCATGAATTGCATTTAAATTCCTGTAATTTTTAGGTTATGTGTGTCCAATGTTTTCCAAAACACGTATCTTCGAACTTTCCCTTGTTAACATATACCTCTAACCATCACGTAAATATTGTAAGTTGTCACCAGTTTTGTAACCTTTTTTAGTGGTGAGAAATAAAGATTTTATTTATTTATTTATTATTTTATTTTATTATGTTTAGATAGATAATATATACATTTTTAAATAAACAATTGTACGAATTAGTGGTAGCTATGGTATTTTTTACACATATATTTACTTTAAATTTTTGTAAACTGGTTTACCATCTGTTCGTCAATATAGGTCTGATTGAAAACCAGCGCCAGGCACTCCGTCTGGCTTATGCTGAACCAGCGCCGTTTCAGCGCAATTTATATTAGAGTATAAGTAATTATAGATAGTATTTAAGGTAAAATTGTGCTGAATAAACCATTTTTCTTTCTTTCTTTCTTTCATATAAACCTCTCTTTATGGGTTTACAGCACGGATGACCGTTATTCAGTATATTTCTTATTTCCTGCTTTATTTGAAGATTTAGCTGTTGATTACACTTGTACGGTAGCTGTGGTTTTTGTAACACAATGTTTTGCGATTTTCTTAGCGAGATTTTCGACAATTTTATTTTTAACTTTAAAATTATTACTGAGTAGATATCATCGTGAGCACAGTAACGCCCTCTCTCCTACTACACATTATAATATCTCTACTACATAATATATCTAACCTTATAAATACACTAGCTTCTGCCCGCGACTTCGTCCACGTAGAGTGATGATATATAGCCTATAGCCTTCCTCAATAAATGGGCTATCTAACACTGAAATAATTTTTCAAATCCGACCAGTAGGTACTTCCTGAGATTAGCGCGTTCAAGCAAACAAACAAACAAACTCTTCAGCTTTATATATGTATAGATTACAAAATATGACATCAGTTTTGTAATATGGACATGAAGTTTTTTATTTATTTATTTAATAGTTTTTATACTATTTATAACGCATACTTTCATCAAAGTGATCTTCACACAGAAATACAGTCTAGTCTTTGTGGACAATGATTTTGGATCTCTTCTTGCCAGTTTCAATCAAGTGTCTCTCATTTTAATATCACTTGGAACTTGAATCCAAAATTTGTGTGGCGTTTTTACAATAGTATGCAATAAGCATTCAGGCACAAGACACCAATGACAAATATTATAACTCATTATTTTCACAAATCGTGTTGCTTGGTCTTTTGCAGTTGTATTGTTTACTAACGAAGTGACGTCACGAGCCGAAGTAACTAGCATGGTGGCTAGCGCTTCCGCGTGAAAATTCAAAATCATAAATAAAAAATTGTTTTTAAGGGCCCATTTAGATGGGGAGAGTTTCTCGCACGTTTCGGTACGAGAAATCGTATGCTGCTATAGCAAGCATAGCAAGCAATAATCGCTATAACATTATTTAACCCAACATATTTTTTTCCGTTTTTGATGAACTAATTCTAACACCCTAGCGCACTACACTCATGGTAGCACCTGGCACAAAACCACGAACTACGATTATTGCTTTAAAATTCTGTTTAGGCGGACACTATGAATATTCTATTGCGAGGAAATTGTCGCCAAAGTGGAAGAGCGAGAAGTGTGAATGTTTAGACGAAGAAACTGTTTTATATTCTCTCGATAATCGTATCTTCGAGACGAGAAACTGCCCGTCTAAATGGGCCTTTAAGGCATTTTTCGGTTTTATAAAACTGAAATAAAAACTCTACGGTCCATTATGATCTAAGGTTTAATTTAAAACAGCTTTCAAAAAAGGTGTAGATACTTAACCTATTGCCGCTGGTCTACCCTATCTATATTTTCTAAATGTAGTGCATGAATTTTAATACCTCAGTATATAAACAATATTTTTGGTTTACCTAGTGTACGTAGGTATAGCATGGACGAAATAATACTTACTCAATAAAATTAATTAAATAAAATAATATGATGTAAAAAATATGATTAAAGATTTTTATTCTTAGCATTCAAAACAACATGTACCTAACAACATTCCAAAACAAAGAAAATACACTCCACAGCACATAGAAATATAAAGCCATGAAGACAAAATTTACTACGCGTAATATTTTCTGTTTTTTTATTCCGTCCTCACAGCTCTCCGTACCATCTTTTACTATAAATTTCCTGAGGCCAATACACCACACTTTGATAAGTTCCCTGATATTGAAGGAGGTGACATCGCTGTTAAAAATGACCTTATCTGCCGCACTCATTTTCTGAATCATCGCTTGGACGTTGTGGTCCTTAAAAATCCAATCACGCACCACGAAGTAATTATGCATCGATTGCAACTTATCGAACATTTTGTAGATTTTAAAAAGTCTGAAAATCGACAAAGTACATTACATAATTAGATTAAGATTAAGTTTAAACCTTAACTTTGTTTTACTGATTATTGATATTTTATGATATTTGTTGTAAGTGTATGTGTGAGTATACTCACGGGGGAATCTCCTTTGGCTTCACTGGGATCACGCAGAATACTGCGTCCGCTATTAGAGCCGGGATATAATGAAAGAGCACCGCTAATATCCAGTAAAGTAGCTTATTTTTCGTTGATGTGCCCCAGCAGTACCAAATCGCTTTAATAGAGGGAAAATTTCTACCCTCGTTGTTCAATACATCGTGTACTAAACCTGCAAGAAAAGACGATGCTTTCAAAATTAAGGATTAAATCCTAAAAACATTGTAGATCTCTATTGAGTGGCTCCAGATTCCCCGACTCCCGTCGTCTTCTGGGATAGCATTTGTGAATTTACAAACTATTCGTTTCTATTGTCCTAGTCATGGTCTGTCCGGTTCGCTGGTAAGCAGTTCAGTGTTGCCTCATTGCCTGTTAGCTAGCTAAAATATAGTAGATTAGGCTACTTTATATTTTTTCAACAGTATATAGTTTTTTGGCCCAAAATACAGTAGGCTGCTAATGTAGTAGGTATGATACTGGCAAACCTATCCGCGACAAACGTAATAGCACTATTTCTATGATGACGCCTACTTGAACTCATGAGCGATTTGAAATAAAGGGAAATAAATAAATTAAATCATAATAATAAAATATAATCCTTACACACGCTTAGCCTTGGGAAGCTTGAAAAATAGTAGGTCTATCAAATTCATAGGTACCACAGCACAATCATGTTCTTATAATTATAAAGGTTTTATTGAATGCGGTGGGGGGACGAAATATCCTAACAACATGCATAGGTAACAGATTATAAGCAATAATTAGGTCGGTACACCAATGCTTACATTTCTAATTTGTAAATTTGAAGCAGTTTTTTTTATGGTATAGGGGAGCAAACGAGCAGACGGATCACCTGATGGTAAGCGATAACCGCCGCCCACGGACACCCGCAACACCAGAGGAGTCACAAGTGCGTTGTTCACCTTTTAAAAGGGCGTGGGCCTCCGGTAACCTCCTTCACTCGGCGAAACACCACGCAAGCCTTGTTTCACGCCGGTTTTCAGTGAGGCCGTGGTATCACTCCGGTCGAACCGGCCCATTCGTGCCGAAGCATGGCTCTCCCACGTTATAGATTATTGCTTCAAATTTATTGTAGTCGATCAGTCCCCTCTCCATCGTTTATGATTATGATTGCATGAGGGTATAATTATTCAAATTCGAATTTTCTTTATTCGGACAACAAAAACCCATTGTGTTAGTATAGTTAATCTATTATGCTCACCGTAAGTAGTATAAGAATCATAATTAATAATATTGTAGATCGATACGTCTTTATCGCCGTTTTCTCGTCTCTGCGTTGAGTCCCATCCGGCGGCTATTATAGCATTGTTTACTATATCGACTGGTACTGTATGAAGCCGGCTATCTTCATGTACATGGAGAATATGGATAAACCCGAAACCAACCCCCATCAAAGCCTGAAATTAAGGAAATTACATTATTTGGTAACGATGTATATCTTGGATAAGATGCATAAGATGCATGCATCTAGCGTCGTCAATGGGAGGAGAGGTAGAAAGAAATTGTGACACTTAGGCCATAGTAGAATTGTATAATCCCACTCAAAATTTGAGTGTCTGACTGGGGAAGTATCTCCACCTTACAATTGCTATTTGATACAAAAAAAAAAACATTAATTATTTTAATGTTTTTGTTTTATGTGTGTGAAATTAAATAACATTTAGTTACTGAATTTCTAAAGTGTTTCTACTAAGTGCGTGAAGTGTGTCATTAATGTTCGGTTGCGGTGTTGTTGGTGATGATGGTGTCTAGGTTGTGGGGGCTTAGCCGTTTTAGGAGGCAGTACTCTTCGTGCGAGATATCGGGGACATTGGGTTATGAGGTGTATGAGTGTTTGGATTGTTGTATTGTCGCAGGGGTATGTGTCACTATTGATGATGTGGAAGCTGTGTAAGGGTGAGTGCAAAGGTGTGTCCTATGGTTGCTATAACTTAGTGCAGTTGAGTGTAGGGCAGCAGGTTTTTATTATTGGGCCTTTAGTGTTGCTGTTATAGGCTGCCGCAGCCATATCGCGGCTGTTATTTTTGGCAACCTTTTTGATATAAGTAGGTGAGTGGGAAGTGTGCAAATGTCGTTGCTGCGTCTTTGGCGGCGATCAACTCTGTATTCTGGACCATTAAACATGACGGCGAACTTAGAGTGTAAGTACATCAATTGATTTGCTTGATACATGATTACGGTAATTTTTCGTACGAACGGGGTTTTCTTAAATACTACAATGTATTAAGAAACCCTGTTCGTATCAATTGCGAAAGCTCAAAAACGAAAACCTAAAAACTTTTTTGCTCATGCCAATTTCTTTAATTATCACGATGCAAGTCTCACAGACCATATTTTTTCAATTTATCATCGAACAAGAGATTAATTTTATTTCGTTTTAAAGAGATGGCGCTAGTAGTAAGTCTCAGCAGGTAGGTACGCTTTTCATTCGTCCAGCATTTGCTATACCTATTGACTAGCTAAAGAAAGGCTTGGCAAAACATGTATACCTAATTAATATGTTTTATATATGCAACTATGTCAGACAAGTAGTACTCACCCCGCTTGTTGCAAATATACAACTCGAGTCCACCCATCCCGGTGATGGTTCAGTGTAACTAGCAACCACTGGAATAGTTAAGTCCAAATTATTATAGCTATTTCTGCAGCAGCATCTGGTTTAATTCGTCAAACCCCATACCTATTTATACCCATACATTAATATAATTTTTTAATTACCAATTGGCGGCCTAACCACGCACATAGGCAGGTTCGCACCAGCTCTCCTCACCATCTCTTCAGCTATCGCCTTGGTGAACGTGTATGTATTAGGCCAGCTACTGAGTAGCCTGTAAGGGCAAAATGGGGCCGAATAAACATTGTATCAAACAACAATAAAACCAAAAAAATAAAAGTTAAAACTGTAACTACTACTTATTTTTTCTTTTTAAAACCAGTGTGTCAGGCTTTCAAGGCAAAATGTCCGGTGTATGAAACTATGCCCGGCTTCTCTATTTTGGGTTAAGTCTAAGTTAGCAACTTTACACAGTTTCTACCATGGGAGAGCCATGCTTCGGCTCGAATGGGCCGGCTCGACCGCAGTGATACCACGGCCTCAAAGAGAACCTGCGTGAAACCACGCTTACGTTGTGTTTCACTGAGTGAGTGAGGATACCGGAGGGCCGAACCCTTTTTTAAAAAGATTGTAACGCACTTGTGACTCCTCTGGTGTTGGGCGGCGGTAATCGCATACCATCAAGCGATCCACCTGCGCGTTTGCCCCCTACTATCCCATAAAAAAAAACAGAACAATTACCGTTTGTATGCATCCCACTTTTATGCCTGGCAGGTGGCAGGTGACCAAGCGACTAATGACGAAGACCAATTTGTGTGTAACGCACCAACGCACGAGAGAGCGGACGTCAGTGAGGTTCCATACATATCACCGACCTAATCTGAGACCTAGATCTAGAAAAGCCCATTGCGCGATTGGTTGATCACTTCACACACACAAGCAACGTTTGGAATAATCGTCACATTTAGTGAAAGAACAAACGCGTAGAGCCTGCAGATGTCTGCAATGGGTGGCCTTATCATCGCAAGCACGGCATAACAGTCGATATAGTGATCTCGTGAAATGTAATCGAACCAACTCACTCTGCGGTGATATTGTTTAGTTTCGCCTCGTCCAATTCCTCAGCGAGTTGTATCAAGAGGTCAGGTGACATAGGACACGGGTAGAACTCTTCCAGCAACTCGCGACCCACCCGCTCGTCATTAGCATGGGAGAACGCCGTTCACACGTGTATGAATTGCCTAAAGTGAAAAAAAATATAGGTATTAGAAATACATTGACTAATTACGATTCAAGCGTTGTTTTTTTTAATATTATATAAGCCATGTACCTATTTTTGTATTTAAGATATATGGGCAAAGGCAATGAGGTATCAGCATGACAATGCGTTAGTGATGCTACTGGTGCTGGCCCTAGCCCTAGCCCTAGCCTAGGCTAGTCTATTGGCAGCGGTTGCCTCTTATCATCCGGTCGCCCGGATTCTTGATTGTCATCTTGTTAAAAATTTACAATAAAAATACATAGGTACATATCACTTCGAGTGCATTCAGGGGGCACTATTAAGAACTTCCAGATATCTGAGGCTAGCGTAAGACACCTAAGTACTTACTTGAGATTAGTACACTCCTTGGCAAGTGCAAGTGTTTCCCTGGTACCGCGCACATTGTTCATAGTTGCTGAGCGAAGCGGTGCATCAAAACGTACCGAGGCTGCTACGTGAAATATTGTGTCCACCTGAAAAACGGTTTATTATTCATCATCCACGCATAATATCGGGCTATCTGCCTCCCACTTATCAAGATATCTCTACTATTATAAAATTGTAAAAAAGTTGTGTCTGTACATTGAAGATATTAAAAAAAAAAACAAGTGGGTTAGGGTATATAAACGTCTCCGAACCCAAATATGTGATTTTTAAAATTCTTGTCTGTTTGTCTGTTTTTTACGGGTTGGCGCAAAAACTACTGAATAGATTTTAATTTTGTTATACTTAATATATACGTATACCTACCCGTTTACTTATTCATAAAAATATAAGTAATAAGTACTTCTTTTTGTATTTTCCATGCTGAGATTACAAAGTTATTTTAACTTTCTACCCCTTTTAGCGGGGGGCTTAACGGGGTTAGGTACCGTTATGAGTTTCAATAAAATACGAAACACGTCTTCCAACAATTCTGATAAAGAATGTTTATGCAAAATTTGAAGTAGATTGGACAAAGGAATCACGTTGTTAGTTTTTGGTGTGCAGTAGGTAGATCGAATAATATTAATTCCAGTTTGCCCTACCTCACCTATCTGGGAATGGAACCCGACTCAGCAGCGTCGCTTGTCGCTACTTGAATAACATTACATTAGATACTACTCGTATTTAATTAGAAGTAAGTACATACAATTAAGTACCTACAAGTTACGACATCCGTATTAAATCCGGATATGGCATGTTCGACATAAATAGTAATTATTTATTTATTTATTACACCCTTTGACTTTAACAGAATATCTAATTTAGAATCCATATACTTTGCAAACATGACAAGCAGAATGTAAATGGTAATTTTTCATAAATGGCATTGTTAACATTTTGGATTACTTACTCGATAGGTACCTAGGTTGTTGTTGTAGGTACTTAGTTAAATATATTATTGGCGCCGACACTAATGTACGGTAGTGAAAGTTGACTATGGCAGAAGAAACATGAAAGTAGAATAAATGCTGTAGAGATAAGAACGTTGAGATTGAGAAGTATGTGTGGGGAAACTTTGAAAAATAGAGTTGTCACTCTATCTTTCTATCTCCTGTGATAAGGGAGCGGTGTGGTGTGAAAGAAGGTGTAGTAACAAAGATTGAGAATGGTATGTTAAGGTGGTTTGGGCATGTAGAGAGGATAGAGGATGGATATAATCTAATATAATATAATCTTTATTGGCATAAAAAAATTTGGGTACATTGCTGACTGAAGTCCCTGACTCCTATGCTAGGTTATATACCTGTGTTACAGGAGTCAGTGCTCTCTTCCGTGGTAAGCGACATGTTTTCTTATGCAATAAAAGTATTAATATAACTTCAAGAGCATGCAATCTAGTTAACTAATACAAGAAAATATGAAGTTAAATGAAGATAAACAACTAATAACAATACAAAAGTAGGTAGTTTAAAGTATTTGAAGTGAGATGAGGGAGTTTGAGTGAGTGAGTGGATGTATGTGTATGTGAATGAGGTGTGTGTATGTGTGTGGGGTAGCAAGTAGTAGTTTAAGTGCATTATCAATTACTATGGGTACTTAATTATGTTATGGATAAGATATTTTTTTCAGTTTCGTCGTAGTTTAGTGATTGTAGCCATTGTTTTAAGCTTTGCTTGGCTTTTTGAAGGGTAAGTTGATAGAACGAAAGTTTTTTATTGATTCTATTATAAACGTGAGAGCTCCGAGCAATAAAATGTCTTCGTGCAAGGGCAGATCGACACATTGCGACAGGACAAACGGGGAAGCCGGTTCGTCTTTTGGTTAAACTAGTATCCAGTGGCATCATAGAATGTCGACGCAAGACCGTACGAAGGATATATGTACAGTTGTCTCACAGTAAGTACCTGCGCGTCCTTATAGAGCTGGTTAGTTGGATAGTCTCTCTTTCGGAAGTACATTACTTTGAGGACAGCTCGCTGTGGTCGTTCCACTCTAAGCATCACTGTTTTATACGTTCCTCCCCACACTGGGATGCAGTAGGTTATAATAGATTCACATAGGGAACGGTAAACAAGTGATGCTGTTTCTGTGTCGGCCGAGTGTCTTAAATCCTTGAATATGTAGATAAGTTTACGAAGCCTTGCACATAAAGCCTCTGCATGAACACGCCAATCTAGTTTTTCGTCAATGTAAACACCTAAATATTTTATACTAGGTACCAAGGTAAGTGTAGGACAATTACATGCAGAAGTATCGGGACATATGTGTGCGATTATGTTTTTAGAACCTGTAGGAGGTTTAGGAGCATTTGGTGGGACAAATTGGATTATTTTAGTTTTGGAAATATTTAATGTCAAAAGATTAGTGTTAAGCCAGTTCATTACAGATTGCAAAGCGGATTCAGCTTTTATCTTCGCATTGGCCCATTCTGTATCATATATTAAGAATGTAGTGTCGTCCGCATATGTGAATATATATGTTCTTCAGTGATAATTGGCAAAGATCATTGATGTATATTTGAAAAAGGGTAGGTCCTAGAATACTCCCTTGGGGTATTCCGTAAGTAATAAATTCTTCACCACTCCGTATGGAATCTATTTTTACACATTGACTACGACTACTCAAGTAATCTTCGAAAATCTTTAAGACGTTGCCACGAATTCCAATGTGCTCCATTTTGGTTACAAGTCTGGGGATAGAGACGGTATCAAAAGCCTTAGTTAAATCCAAAAATACAGCGTAGTATTTTAAGCGTTTATCCATTTTATCGACTAAGCTATTTATAAAGCTAGTTACAGCGTCTTCGGTTGATACACCTGCTCGAAATCCATATTGGTTTTGTGCTATTAGGTTATTTTTTGTGGAATATTATCCCACCCACTAGCACAGTCACTGCGCAAAGATGTGATTATGCTTACCACTTGTGCTTCGTCAATAGGGAGAATAACTAGTGAGTTTACTGGTGACATAGAAAGACCTGAAAATACCTGGCTATTACAGCTAAATTTAAAAGCAAGATCTCTACCTATGCTAACGAAGTAGTTATTAATATTGTTTATAGATGTAACCGGATTCTCAGTTGATTTTAGCAAAGCATTAGACGATTGTTTCACAAGGCTACTATTTGTAATTGATTTTATTACCTTCCAGGTGGCTTTGGGGTTATTTTTCGCTTTAACAAACTCTTCTTTTTCATATGTACGTTTCAGTTTTTTAATAAGTGAGTTACAATAATTGCGGTATCGCTTATATGTTGTTTTAAATGTTACATTTTCAGGAAACTTCTTGGCTCGAAGGTGCATTTTATCTCGGTTCCGCAGGCAGCGAAGCAACCCGCTAGTCATCCATGGCTTGATTATACATTTTCCGTTCGGTGTTTTAATAGTTATACTATGTTCAGTTATAGCCAATTGGATTCCAGTAATTATAAAATCTGTTGCCATATCAGGATCCGATGTTGCTAGAACGGGGTTGAAATTGTAGGAGTCTATGAAACATTTAATAATCGTAATGCAATGTAGTTCTGGTTAATGAAGACATGGTAGTTTTCTTAGTGTTTATGAATAAAGCGACTGGAAGGTGGTCTGTAATATGTGTTTCTAATACAACAGCACACGCCGATGCCTTAGATTTCAACATGATGTGGTCAAGGCAGTTATCTACTCTTGTAGGAAGTGTATGAGCAGGGAGTAGACCAAGACTGGCCATGAGGTTTAGGTAATCATTCGCATGGCGATCATTGTTACCAGGTTTGATGTCAATGTTTACGTCACCTATTAATACAATATTATTGTGGGTTTCAAGAGTTTTAGCTATTTCAACTATACTAGAGTAGAAGTTATTTGGGTTTATATAGGATGGGGATCTATATACGGCAGCAATAGCCGTGTTATTAAAGCTGCTGACCAAACAATTGGCATCAAGAATCAACGGCTCGTACGTGGTACTATTAATGGTACTTTTAACATATATTACTACACCGTCATTTTTTATTGGATTATTAGTTGTGAAAAAGACGTGAAGCCATTCAAAACTGGAATATAACCTGACACCTGTATCCAACACTCCGTTAAAATTATGAGATCGAATTCCATTTTGGTTATTGATAACATAGTGATAAATTGATCTATACGCAGGTTATGGTCCAAAAGTCTAGTGACATTCTGACACTCTTCTGGTATACACGAATAGGAGTCTGCAACTGAAATGGTATCTATTTCGGATGAACGGAGATTGACGAAACTCGTATACATGATGAGTACGGATGGAAGAGTTGAAAGGGGCCGACCTCGACGAACGTACCACAACCAAGTTGTGGCCGTTCTCAAAAGAGGTCAGGTTAAGAGCACCCTAAACCAACGATCATGCATGAGGAGGTTAATGAACTTAGATGAAGAGAAAGTGTCAGGATCGTAGCAACTGGAAATCTATAGTCTCTGCCTACCCCAATGGGAGACAGGCGTGAAAATATGTATGTATGTAAAATGTGTAGGTACTATATATGTCCCTACATAAAAATCCCTGATAAAACAACCTTTTTCTGTTTTTTTTTACATTTTTCATGCTAAGATTATAAAGTTATTTTAGTGAAGGAAAAAATCGACTCGCAGGCACGATTCGAACCTGCGTCTTCTGGTTTGTTATACCAGACGCAATGACCACTAAGCCACCGCGAGTCCTACCTGCCATGTCGGAATTTGCCCTGATAAAAATTAATATAATTACCAGATGAAAATGTAAGACAAGGCTGATATGTTTTTGGTTTAATATAGTGGTCGTAAGTGCGACTGCTATGGTAGAGGTCTGTGTTCGATTACCAGTTCAAGCAAAGTGTAACTGGGATTTTTTCTAAAATTCTCAGTAGCCGGAGTTTGGATTCGCATCGGGTCAATGCAAGTCCGTAACAATTGAATAAGTATCTAATAATTCGCGCGGCGTGCCTGGTCAATCGATGATGTATGTATGGAACTCAAAAACTAGGTACTGAACCGATTTTAAAAATTCTTTCAGTATTAGAATGCGACATTATCACTGCGTAACATGAATATATTGTAAATCGAACTAGTGGTCAAGCGTAAGCCTTTCAGGAATAAAAAAAAACATAGCGCCACTTTCGGTCGCGAGTATAATCGACTATAGATCGGCTGCTGACTTATCTGTATCTGACGCCACTCAGATAAGATTCGTTAAAAAAGTTTATGTAATGAACTCACCTCTTGTGTAAGCATAATCCAATCTTCATCACTGACACCAAGCCTAATTTCAGAGACGTCACCACTGATTGGCACTAGTTTATCTTCAAATTGAGGCTGCTTTTGGCGTAACATGTCGTATACCTGAATTATAATTGTAATTTACATATACATAATGTGTTCAGGAAATTTTACATTGTCATCGCACTGTAGTAAAGTGGATTAGCAATGTTTGAAGCTGCGCTTGCACTTACGCGCCGTTAGCCCTAACGGCCAACAGGGTTATGATGCTTATACATATACTTACAATATTTCACTAGTTATATAAATGTAGGTATGATGTGGTGTACAAACACTTATATTAACGCTATTAGGTATAATATACGTGCTTGAAAATTTTCTTCTGTCTCTATAGGTCCTAATGCAATCCTTACACATCTATTTTGGTTTCCAAGTACCTAGGTGGCATTGTCAATAGTCACCCATAAATGCCACTTTACCAACTAATCTTTAAGGACTCTCAGAACTAACCGGATCTTTCAGCATTGATTCCAGCCTGTCCGATATTGTCTTGCCCTTTTTTGGTCTCAGCAACAAAAATATTTTCTTTATTCGACATGATCTGAAAGAGGTCACAAAAGTACAGATTTTAAAGAACCTAATGAAGTAGGTAAAGGTCTGTTTATTGGAAGGATCCATTATTTTTTGAAAATCTGACAATAGGTAACGTGTATCGACTGAATAAACGATTATATAATTTTATGTATTTATAAAATCAAATTGGAATGCTGTAAAGCTGTTATAATAATTATAGCAAGGAATAAATAAATAAAAATAAAAATCGTTGAGGTACGTACGTACTCGCCACTCAAAATGTAACGCAATTAAAATAACTTCAATAACATAAAAATAATTTTAATGTGCCCAACAGTTTCGGAAGTCGGTGGCAAAGACAAAAGATTAAGATTACTTACTTAATTAAAAAACACTCAAATTTCAATAGAGAAGATGGTTGGGTCTTACCGGCTGCTTGGAACCCCATTATAGAATCTATAAAATCTAAATCCAAGCCCAAAACTGCAAGACCAAAGGATACGGTGAGCTCGTTCTGCGTGAATCGGATCGCTAATAATTAACAAAAATGTAATGACCACCACCTCAGTCTGCCCGTGACCATGGATGCTGTAAAGGATCCGAAACGTTGGGAACTAAATAATATCAATATATCTCGATAAAATCCGTAAAAAGTAGTTTCATTTCGATGATTTGAACGACGATTTTAACGACCTAAGTGGGGTTCGTGGCAATTGAAAGCCTATTTCTCAGTGGGAGACGTGTGATAAATGATATTTATTTCTGTAAATACTTAGATCTTTTAAGACACTATTACAATTACAAGTCATTGTTAAGATTTTTTTTAATTAGATGGCGCCTGCATTTCATGACTGATGCCCTCTGAGAAGAAACACCATAACAAACTCAGAGAATCATGGTCTCTTTTAAAGTCCAGACTTAGTAGAAGCAATATGTGAGTTTTACAATGCAGGGTAATGTCTGAGATAGTTAGCCTTTCGAAGAAAGAGTGGCTTTTAGTAGACCAGTCCCAGCTGAAAATTATTTACGTAAGTAAGTATTTACCTGAACAGTTTCTCGATGAGCTGCTTGCCCATGAAGCCCGCACCGCCAGTGATAAATACAGTCGCACCACAGTAGAACTGCTGCACAGGTGAGTCCCCTTTGTCGATCACATCGTTCATCGGCTTTTGTCGGGCAAGACCCGCGTACTCGACCTCTTGGGCTGCATTCATTCTCGTCGGCAACGAGTGGAACAATGGATTTCGCTACTTTTTGGAATTATTTAAGTAAGTACATAGGTAAGGTATTAATATTAATGCACTTAACGACATTAACATTAACCTAATTTGTACCTACATGTGACAGAATGGTCATAGGAATCGCAAAAATTAAAAGCACTCATATCGTACCCAAAAACGGAAGAAATACTTTATTCTTAAAGAATGGGTAGGTCTAGGTACAACATTAGAAAATGCCCATGGGTCGTTTGCTATCAGCAGAGACGACAGTATTCAATCAACATTCTGAACAATTTTTTCTGTTTTTTTTTAAATAGGTATCTAGTATATTTAAATAATTTTGTGAAAATATAAGTAGGTAACTAGCGGCCAGCCCCGGCTTCGCACGGGTGGAGAAATCCCTAACTTTTTTCAAAATATTCTTATAGCCTACCTATGTTAATCTGGAATCTGGTAGCATTCAAATAGCGAAATAATTTTTGAAATTGGCCCATTAGTTTTTCAGTTTATTCGTTATACCATACATTCAGATTCACACATAGGTACAAACAAATCTTTCCTCTTTTTTATTTTAGTAGGTTGGTTTTTTTGTTTTAGTAGGTACCTATAGATAAGAAAAATGAATGTATTCAAAGATGTTGTGTCTGCTGAAGTGTACCTAAATAACTAGGTACCTAGGTACATTTCTGATTAAAAAAGAAGTAGATAGGTATAACATTTTCCTCAATCCGTAAAGGCTGTTATTTTATATCAAGTCTAGTCCGTTTTTCATAAAATTAAATTTATGTGTCGCGTATCGTAATTATGACACACTTGTACAGTGCTAGGTACCTTTTACAAAGTAAGTATACTTTATACACTTGGCAAGGAGAGGTCTTTGCTCAGCAGTGGGTAGATACGGGCTGTGGATGATGATTATTAAAAAGTATAAGTACCTACTTACTGTTTTCACTACTTTCGAAATAACTGGGGGCGATTTAAGTTTTAAACCGTGAAGTTAGCCGCGCAGATCATATTTGCTCTGTATCTCGAGTATAAAAATAGGTATCGAAATCAGTAAAGCACTTCACACACGGCAGCTATGATGTAAAGATGTATATTATACCACGATACATCTCATTAATTACATCTTTCCATAGAAATCGTCAGGAGATCACACACTTTGACTAGGTACCTATCTATAAATAGTCAAAGATCACAAATGACAGAGCTTAATTAATACAATGTGTATTTTTACATCTGATACAGAGCGATATGAAGATATGACATTCATATTTCAATGCTTCCGTAAAATAGGTACACCAATGGAATGAAGGGAAAGATACATTACATTACCTGTTGTGTGTATAATTTAAAGCTATACATCCGGGGATGTAATGTACATCAATATACCTACATTACCTACAGCTGCCGTGTGTGGAGTTCACACACGGCAGGACAATAATCAGAAATGAGAAAACCATGTGCCACTGCAGAAGAACTTGTGGATAAACGCGCGGTTATTTCGGCCGTTCGGTTCCTAGGTAGGTACCTACGCACTATAAATTATTTAGCCCATCTAGAAGTCTACCTGCTTAAAAATAAATTAAAAAACAAAACGATTGTTCTTGGACGCTGCCAGGGATCGTAGGTTAAGGTAGCCATTTCAATTTCAGGTTTGCAATGCAAATTGTTTTGCAAAAGAGTGCAAGTCAAGGTTAATAAAATCGAGGTCAAAAAGTAAATTTATAGTAATAATAGTAGTATTCTTTTATCTGTGGTAATATTAAAAGTCTGTTGCGATGATATTATGTATGTGACCGCAACGACGTCATACGAGTCGACGTGAACGGGTGCTTTCTGTCGGGATTGTCCAAAAAAAGATAATAAATTAAAAAAAACTTTTTTATCAGAATACAAGTTTTAATTGCGTACATGAGGTGGGTTCGTTCACCTGAGCCCGCCAAATTCAAATTTCAATTGGTTTTTCGCAATTTGTAGGTCTATAACACGTCAATTTTGGCCAAAATTGACGATTATACCTACTTTTAGCTACAATATCGATTTACAAGCAACGTTTTTAATGCTCAGTTGTGAATATTGTATAGCTAATGCCGCAATTACTACAGCTAGGAATCTAGAATGTGTTATAGACCTACAAATTGCGAAAAACCAATTGAAATTTCAATTTGGCGGGCTCAGGTGAACGATCCGCCTGTAAAGTTCATTATTTTAGTATCAGGTAGGGTTTTTTTTTGTTGACGGGCTTGGAAATGCTTTATGCACTATCCACCACTCCGGGGAGAGCGGTGGGGTGTGTCGGACTCGGACTCCGCTCTGAAAAGAGCGATCTACCGACTAAAACCATCCTCAGCCTTTCGCGTCATCACTTTGGTGCCGGGCCTACGGGTCTACGGGAGCGCTGTAGCATTCGTCCGCGGACCCGAATCACATGAGTAGATAAGTAACCGAATCTGCCTCAATATTAATGATGATGCCATTTTTCATGTAAATTTTTGAATAAGGTGTTTTCATAACTTATCAATAACATATCAACACGCCTTGTAAAATAAAGCTAATATTTATGTTTTTATTAATTTATACAATACTAGCGACCCGCCCGCGGTTTCACCTGCGCTGCCCCGCTCCTAAGAGTCGTATATATAGTTATATAGTTTAAAACCTTCCTCTTAAATCACTCTATCTATTAAAAAAAACCGCATCAAAATCAGTTGCATAGTTTTAAAGATGCATACATAGGGACAGACAGCGGGAAGCGACTTTGTTTTATACTATCGACGCCCCCGGGGAATAAAATCGTAATAGACAAAAGTAAATTTTACAGGACGAGCAAAAAACTGTTATTCTGTTTTAGCTCATAAACTAACCGGCCTATATTAACATACAATACATCATTTTTTTCAGTATTCTTTTTGCTTAATAAGTACTTAGCTATAATAAAAAAATATATAATGTATACTTTTAAAGTTATTACGAAAGATGTATAATACTGATTTTATATTTAAGTGTATCCTAAGTAACGGCACATAACGATTTTATTCTCGTGAAATTGTAATATCATGAAAACTATATCCCTACATTACGATGATCTAATAATAACAAAATACTCTATTAATAGAAGGAGAAAAAAATAGTATCACATTACTACATGTTTTCAAATTCATAAAGAATATTGTAATAGGTCTTTACGTGAAATAGTATTGATAATTATGTCAATAATAAAGCAGTAATATACGTTTACCGTTCAAGATTTACCAAACTAAATTTAGGTAAAGCATGTTATTGAAAAGAGTTATCAATTAGGTACCGATTTCTCGCGACATGCGTTCGTTCCATAATGAACGACTACGATGTTTTTACGGGAAGAAATTGTTGCATGATTTCCGTAGAATAAAAATAAAAATTGTTATAACTTTTTTGTTTACGGGGTTACTTTTTTTTTGTTTATGTTTTTTGTTTTTTTTTGTAACGTTGAATTTTCTGTCAAAAAATCTAAAAAAAATCAGTAGGTGTATATCGACACCATAGATGCCGAAAATGCAAAAACATTAAAAAAGTGGTAATAGCGCATAACCATTTTATTCCCCGGGGGCGTCGCTATGTAGTGATGATTATAAATTTCAATTTAAAATTAGCAAAACTATCGCTACTGTATACTATGTAAGTAGGTACCTTTTTTTTGTTTACGGGGGAAACCTTCAAAAGGCGGCTGGGATTAAGACCGGGGATTGTGGGATTTTTATCCACTAAAACCACCCGGGTGGCCGCCATCAGCACAAAACGGGGGGCACTGTGCCCTCTTAAAAGACCACCCCAGAACCCCCCTGTGCAACGCCTGTTTGGGCACATCCCTGGGGAGACTGTAAAGGGATCTCCCCTGAACCTCATTGTGTACGGTAACACGTGACCACTGTGCTAACGTCTTCTCTGGAGTCCCACAACGACCGCGACTCCAGAGGCCCGCCTACCTTACGTAATGCATAGGTATACCTACCTATACGACAATATAAAATTGCCTCTTATATAATTACTAGCTTCTGCCCGCGACTTCGTCCGCGTAGCGTGATGATAGGTAGCCTATGTCCTTTCTCAGGGTCTAAAGATTGTCTGTGCCAAATTTCGTCAAAATCGGTTGAGAGGTTTAAGCGGGAAAGCGTAACAGACAGACAGACAGAGTTACTTTCGCATTTATAATATTAGTAGGGATGTATGTTACCTAACAAGACATTATCCACCGTTAAAACATTGATCACAACAAACATCATAAAATAAAACGCAATCTAGTAGGTACCTAGTTGAATTTGAGAGGAGCTTCGGGAAAATACCATGTGCACGTTGTCCGTCACGAAAACTTGTGTTTAGATCTCCGTATGTAGTATGTATAATTGTGTAAGTAAAGAGGGCTAGTTCTAGTTAGTTAGTAGTTCATGTTATAAAAAAGAAAGAACTAGCTCATGTTAAAAAATAGTTTTATGTTACCAGGTCATAGAATAGCTAACCAAATAAAAATCTGAGAGCTGTTCAGTGAGTTCTTATGTGACACGTGATGTGGGTTCTTACCCACACGGAGCAAATATTATTTTGTATGAGTATGACGTACACTCGACAGGTAGTTGTTCCGGGTCTGGATGTTTGTGTAAACGCACCCACGAAAAAGGAGAAAATCCTAGTGGGGCAACGTTTTTTTTGTAAAAAAAAGTATGCTAGTTCTTTTTTTTTGTTGGACTCAAATCAAATCAAATCAAATCATTTATTGCAAACTAAGTGTACATGAGGGTAGTATTATGTTATAGTAAGTACTTAAAACTTAGTGCCTTTTCCAAGCATTGCAACATTGTTTTTGACTGTTTAGATTGTTTCTCATGTATAACGATGGTAATCTTACAATAATAATAGCTAAATTCGTAAATGCTTACTGCGATTAGTTACATGTGTCAAAAAAATACCTAGCGAGTATGACAGATTCAGATCAGATTGACATTGACAGTCTTGTTTAGAGATAGAGATGTCCTTTCTGTTTTTGTATCAGATGATTTGACATTATAATATTTTATTATCCCACGTAAATCGATCAATTTTTTTCAAGGTTCAATTGTTTATGATTTAGATTATTACACATATGAATGCTTTCAATTACTAGCAATGCTTGGTCGTTCATAGCCTCTGGAAATGTAAACGATAAGGAAACAAAAACATAAAAAATCGATTAAGTTTAGCCCTTGTGTCAAGTTGAGTTAGCCTGTTACTGTTAGCCTTCTGCCTAGTGTTAGCCTCACTCAGCCCACCACTACTCTAATCGTGAAATATCTGGTTGCTGGAGCTGGGAAAATAAACGACACCTTTTTCCCTTTTTGTGATTATCTGAACAAAATGAGTGACGTGGATAAGTGGATAGAGATCGCCAAGAGGTGTAAATATTTACCCGAAGATGACTTGCGGGAGCTTTGCAATATTGTGTGTGACTTGTTGTTGGAGGAACCCAACGTTCAGCCGGTACAGACACCTGTAACTGTCTGTGGTGATATACATGGTCAGGTAATTTATATTTAAAAAAATATATTTTCTTAGTTTTACTTGTGGTCCTTGTTTAGGGGCTCCACCCAACTTTCTATCTACTGATATTAGTTATTTTTTCATTAATATATATTAGTATATAATCTGTTTGCAGTTCTATGACCTAGAGGAATTATTCCATATAGGAGGCCAAGTGCCCCACACAAAATATATATTCATGGGAGACTATGTAGACAGAGGATACTATAGCTTGGAGACACTAACATTACTGATGGCACTAAAAGCAAGGTACCCAGACAGGTATGTCACAATAATTAAATGTGGTTTTCAAGCTAGCTTCGGTGGCCAGGTTTGGCAGTGTTGGTACAAGCTAGAGAAAATTATATATTCAGATAACTTTACTATGGGTGCTCAACAACAATGAATTTCTTTTTGTTCAAAATTAGTTGCTTGACTAGATAAGCTTATCTAATAATTATTTAAAGAGGTAAACGCAAACCCCTCAAATGTTTGGCCCCAAACCCAAAAAATGAATTGTAAAATAATTGTATTTCAAAAAGAATGTTACTGATGTACAGTTGGCACAAAATAACTTGAACCAAAATGATGGATGTGCGTGCGATGGAGTAGTCGTTTTTTAGCATTTTGCACGCAAATGCACTGCGCAAACTTTCCCCCTCTCCGTTAGTTTTGGGTCATAGTAGTAGTAGGTAGTAGTTATTTTGCGCGAACTATATGTTCTATATGAAATTAAACTCTTTTTCAAGTCCTTTGTATTTCAATAGTTTATCTTGTGTACCTACTTAAAAAGTTATTGCAATTTTAAAATAGTGATACAAACTTTCACAGGCTAAACATGCACAGATAGATAGGTAAAGTTGAATACACTTAAATTCAAACTATTATTATAATTATCTGTCTGTTCTTGGTTTTCATAAATAAACCACTGAAACAATTTTGATTAATTTTGGTAATATGTACCTAGAGAAGGATTAAACCTTGGAGAATGATATAGGCTACCTTTTAAGCTGCAGGCAGCAACATTTTTATTTTATGTTTTTTCCTATTTTCTTTTTGGCATGTTGAAGAAGAACAAGGTTGCCCTCATCTTGCTAACTTCATTTGTTGTGTGCTTCTTTTAAAACATAGTTTGTTTTTTACCCATTTGCTGAGTCTAATCATAGTCCTTAGGTATTATCTAAGTGCAAATCTTTTGCCATTAACTGGGCACAAAACCAAATTTGTAACTGCAGCTGAAATTGTCAGAGAATAATGATTTAACTCCTTGAAAAGCATTGTAAAACTCATGCTCATTGCAACTATGATGACCAATGAACCCATTATTGATTTAATTTCAGAATATTATATTATAATACTAAGTAGTTATTAATATTATTTTTCAGAATTATCCTACTTCGGGGTAACCATGAGACATGTCAAATAACTAAAGTGTATGGCTTCTATGATGAATGCCTCAACAAATATGGAAATGCGAATGCATGGAAAGATTGCTGTAGAGTATTTGATTTACTGACAGTTGCAGCGGTAAGTACTTATGTATTTTATGCAATCCACAGCTTGTAAAATACAGATTTTGCACCTTTCATATAATGATCATATCATATATTACATTAGAGGAAGTCTGAAATTGTTTGTCTTGGTATGGACATGAGGAGGGATGAAACACGTGACTAAAAGAGTGATGAATATAAATGTGCAGGGACATAGGTGTATCCAAGATGGATGGATGGATTGTTTATGATGGGAAAGGGACCAAATGGCTGACAGATATGAATGGAAGAAAAGGATGTGCTGCACCAACCCCAAAAAAATTGGGATAAGGGCAGGAAGAAGGACCTTTCATAATTATAATTATTGTGAAGTCAGTTAATGCAGAATAATTAATTCGTTCTGTTTTCGAATTAATGAGATGCACTGTAGAAAATTTGTATTGCCATAATTACTGTAACTATAATATAATATGATTGTATTTTATTTCAGTTAATAGACGAAACAGTCTTATGTGTTCATGGAGGGCTGTCGCCAGAGATTTCCATGTTAGATCAAATTCGATGTATTGACAGAAATCAACAAATACCCCATAAAGGAGCTTTTTGCGACCTCCTGTGGTCAGATCCTGCTGATGTTAAGATGTGGTAAGCTTGGGATTATTATTTTTACTCAACATTACTTTAAAATTATAAGGCCATAGAATATGTAACAGTACTGAAAAATATCACCTATGCCTGGAGTAGGGCTGCCATCACCTAAATTGCTGACCCCAGGATAACCCATCAAAAATCCCGGACATTTGGACGAAATATCTTTTTTTCCCCGGGTAATTATGGATGAATTACTTACTAAGATTTATTTCAATTTATCGCTTATTAAAAAAAATGGGTTACCCCTGACAACAAAAGTGGACACTTTTTAAAAACCCCTGCCGGACGGCCCCCGGACGCCCTTCAAACTAGGACAAATCCGGGGAAACCCGGACGGATGGCAGCTCTTAGCCTGGAGCAGTGATAGCCTAGCGGTATGACTATGGGCTACCAATGTACAGGTCTCGAAATCTCGATATGACAGGGCACTGGTAATAAAGTGTGTAATGTTTGTTGCAACTGACATATAAGATTTCTCTGAACTGATCCTATAAAAAATTGGTTTTGTTCACAGGTCTGTAAGCCCGCGTGGTGCAGGGTGGTTGTTTGGTAGTTATGTCACTGAACTCTTTATGAATTACAATAATTTGAACTTAATTTGTCGAGCACATCAACTAGTAAATGAAGGTTTGTATTAGCATCATTGATCAGCTTAATTACACAATAAATACAATATATGTAGTCTTTAATTATACAAATGGAACATTTTTGTTAACAGGTTACAAATACATGTTTGACAAACGTCTGGTGACGGTGTGGTCAGCACCCAACTACTGTTACCGTTGTGGCAATGTTGCTTCTATATTAGAATTTAACACAGTGAATGACAGAACCGCCAAATTATTTCAAGCCGTCCCTGATAGTGAAAGAGAAGTGCCCCCACAACACACTACGCCTTATTTCCTGTGAGATCTTATATAAGCATAAATGAAAAGTATTCCCCAAGTGTAATGTGTAAAATAATGGTTTTATATAATAAATTGTTGCATACAATGCTATTTGACAATTATTGCGTAGATATTTATCTCTTATTGAATCAGTTCCTATATATTTTAGTCATTAACCATTTTTCGGAGTAAAATGTAGTGGCCTTACTTCTAATGGAATTTAGTACATAGTTCTTTGCATTATGGTGGCTAAGGAACATTTTCATTAAAACAATGATTACTCTGTTAATAAAAATCAGTTTTATTGACATTTACAATACAATATTGATTCAAGGGCCACTTGCACCAACTTCTTGAATATGTTTAAATTGCATTTAAGCAAGAATTTAAATTAATTTATTATTTCTTATTAATTTAAATTAATTACATACAATTATTTAAACATATTTAAGAAGTTGGTGCAAGTGGGCCTAAGTTTACTAATTTAATACCTTTCTTATTTTTATATTTAGTCCCTGTTGTAATCAAAGGTATAATCAAAGTAGGATTGATCGAAGCTTTGCACACGCACGTAACCGTCCTCACCGCCCGACGCGTAGCTCTTGCCATCAGGGTGGAATGCTAAACTGTTGATGGGACCAAAGTGACCCTTGATGCGTCCGAATTCTTCTTCAAATACTAAGTGGAAGAATCGGGCGTCGAATTTACCCTGGCGGGTTGAAGTTGTGGTTACTTCCATAGCATCTTGACCTCCTCCAAGCACTACATGGTCGAGAATGGGGCTGAGAGCAGCAGAATTGACTGGTCGCTCAGTTTTGTATTCCTTGAGGAGTTCTAGTGAGCTAGTGTCGAAGAGTTTAGCGGTCTGGTCTTTAGAAGCAGTGATAAACATAGTGCCGTCACGTGACAGTTGCATGTCGTGGATCTGATGCGTGTGTTCCTTCACAGAGTGAATTTTCTTGCCAGTCTGGAATATAATAAAATTATACTAGTTTAATACACTAGTTAAAGCAAATTTGACGACCTCTGTGGTTTAGCGGTTCGAGTACCGGACTGCTGACCACGAGGTCGTGGGTTCGATTCCCACAGGACACAAAAATGTATGTGATAAATATAAGTGTTTGTGTTCGTCTGGGTGTTTCATATGTATTATAAGTATGTATTTACAAAAAAAAGTATATAAGTATTATATCCATTGTCTAGTACACATAGTACAAGCTTTGCTTAGTTTGGGACTAGATGGTGCTGTGTAAAATGTCCCAGAATATTTATTTATTTATTAAGTGTGAGCTCTATTCACATTACAAATTTCACATAAATGTATATGTAGGTGGAAATAATGGAACAAAAGCGGAAATAGTGATTCCACTATTTCCGCTTTTGTTCCATTATTAAGTGTGAGCTCTATTCACATTTCAAGTATTCACTTGAAATATTTTTTAATGTTGTCCACAAAATATATTTTTGTATGCCTTACCCTAAGATCCCACTGTATCAGGTCTCCGGCTTCATGCCCAGTTATAAGAGTTTCGTCCAGGATGCCCCACACCATGGATGTGACCTTTGAGTCTGTGATCTCCCACTTCAGAATTGGGGCCTGGCTGGAGATGGAGTCATCAACAGTTCTGGTGTCAACAACGAAAACCTGGAGTTGAATTATGAATATTATTGTAACTGATTTCTCATCTATTTATCCTTGTTCATGTTGTGAATGGTGACATATAATTGACTTCTCTCCTAAGCTAGTAAATCAATACTAGGTTCTTTCCTCCCTGTATCTTTTTTATAACATAGAAGCAATGATATTTATATTTTATATTATGAGAATTACAAGGATAACTATTAATGATAAAAATTGGGCTTTATTTAGCATTTCATAACATTTAACTGTTTGACTACATAAAACAGAAAAAGCATGGCCTTAGTGCCAAGTTTTGACTTTATCCTTGAAAATCTGTCACCCAGGTTGTGACCATAGAGGGCTGGGCACATTTTGGTTTGTTATTTATACATGACTTCAAAAGGTTAATAATATTAATTGAAGTAAATTTTTCAAGAAAAGCCTTAGTAATTAAAAAAGAAAAAAATATAGCATGTTTGAAACAAGATAATATTGTGTTTATTTACCTCACAAGGGTGTCCCATAGCCTTGTCAGTGGTGTATGCCGCCTGGTATGCACTGTAGCTGAAGTTACATGTCCTCACTGATGAGTTTGTCTTAATTGTAGCTATGTTCTTACCAGTCTCCAAGTCCCATAATCTATAAAAAAAGATTGTATTTAATTATAGCCTTATCCCTCTCATTCTAAGAGGAGACCCATGCCCAGCAGTGGGACAGTATAATTAGGGGTTACTTATGTTAATCTATACAAATATATAAAGCTGAAGAGTTTGTTTGTTTGTTTGCTTGAACGCGATAATCTCAGGAACTACTGGTCCGATTCGAAAAAATATTTCAGTGTTAGATAGCCCATTGTGCTCAATCAGACTGCACTAGGCAGGGGCGGGAGCGGGTGCGGGCGCTCGGGTCTTGGCGTCTGCGTATTCACAGTGCCGAACGAGCTACGAGTGTCATTGCACATGTGATTGGTTGTTCTCAATCTTTGCTAAATATTTAGAAGACATGGATAAAGATTTGCTTTTATTAATGGAAAATTCATACTTGAAAGGGAAATTGAAATATATGAAGTTACTTCCAGGAAACAATTGTTTTATTTCTTCCCCTAAATTATTTATGGCTGCCCTATTTAAATGTTGCAGATGTTTGCTTTGCCAAATAGCAGTGCTATTGATATCCATGCCGATTGACGACGCTTCGGCGGGTGAATCAAAATGGTTTAGAACCACAAGCATAGTCAACAATACGGGCAGACTGATCCGCGCGATCCTCGCCCGCGCCCGCCTCCACTCTGAAGCAGTACATTTATTGAGGAAGGCTATAAGTTATATATATCACCACTCTATGTGGACGAAGTCGCCGGCAGAAGCTAGTAATATTATAAATGCTATGGATGTTTGTTACTCTTTCACACTAGAAAGTCAGATCTGGATAAAATTTGGCACTGGAATAACACATGGGCTACTTTCATTGAGGTTGGACCCAATTCTGAAGTCCTCACAGACAAAGTTGTGGGCAGAAGCTAATTATGTTATATTGAAGTATGTCACTAGGAGGCCTACATCCAGCAGCAGACGACACAACTAAGAACCACAGTCACTGACAATGGTCCATAAATATAAAAAATACATACAAAATTCAGGTGCCTGAAAACAACAGATTTTCTACCTTCCAGTAATTTATCAAACAAGGGGTTAACCAAATCCCTTTAATTAAAATCCATAAAGTGGTTTTACTTCAATTTAGTAATCTAATATAAAAGAAAGTCGTGTTAGTTACTCCATTTATAACTCAAGAACGGCTGAACCGATTTGGCTGAAAATTGGTGAAGAGGTAGCTTAGAATCAGGAGACGGACATAGGATACTTTTTATCCCGTTCCCGTGGGATGTGATGACAGACCGAATTCCACGGGGGCGAAGCCGCGGGCAGAAGCTAGTTTGTAATAAATTATTATATTGAATCACTTTCACCTAGCTAGCCTGACACAATATGATTTAATTCTACAATACTTATGGAAACAAATCTTAAATAATGCATCAATGATATGAAGGTAGACTATCCATATAAGTATTTTAATATAACCAAAATTCTAAACGAAAATGCTGACCTGCATGAACTGTCACCTCCTCCGGTAATAAGGTTTATGGTCTGCCAATCTACGTCCAAACACCAAACGACGCCACCATGTCCATTGAAGGTACCAAGGCGTTCACCATTCAAAGACCACCATACATTTGGCTTCGAGTCCTTAGCGGCGGAGAATAACAAGTCACCTTCGCGGTTATATTTGATCTGGGTGATGGCACGCTCGTGCCCTTGCAGCATGAGGGGTTTCTAAAACGTAATAATTATTCTGTTATTCATGACACCATACCGTGCTTACTTGTTTCTGCGACAAATTGATACATAAAAGTATAACGTTGTAAATTTTAGTATTTTTACTTGAAACTAAATCATTGTAGCTATATTTACCATTTTGTATGATTAATTCACAGTAATTTTTATGTAAAATCACAATAATTACCGCCTGACATGTGGCAACCGATAGACAATTTTTTGACAGAAAGAGAAGAATTTTATGAAGTGATGGGATCGAGATCGAGAACGAAGATGGAATGAAGGAATATATCTATGGAAAATATTAAAAAATCATAGAGAGGGAAATATGCTATAAGCTCGATTCAATTCTGAAACTTAATATTTAAAGCTCAGAGTAATCAAAGTTCAATGGATAAAAGCTCAGAGTAACTTACATAAGGGAGTTTAGGCGGGAAAATGAAAAGTGCACATTGTCGATTTTATATTATTTTTCAAAACTTGAATTTCTCCGAAGTTTAATGTGTAATTATGGTGGATAATTAACCATTAAGTGTTGAGAGTGTAGGCAAATTATATAAAATTGAAAATCGTGACTTTTTGGGTTCACACCTAAACTCCATCGAAGCCTCAATAAAGTTTCTACCGTTTTATTGGGGCAACTGAACATTAAACTTGACACTGGCGAACACAAAAAGTGTGGTGCCATATTACAATCCCATGATGGGAAATAATTATTACCTACTTGATTATTCTAATACTTGACACTGGCAAATACACAAAAAGTGTGACGCCATAATTAAAAAAAAAAACTTACATAAGTACTTGCTTGTCTTACTTCAACTTCAATGGATAAAAGGCACTTCATCACAGATAACAATAGGCGAAAGTGAAGTATTACAAACTCAAGTTTATAAATTATGTGAGAAATTTACAGAAAAACTAAAAATATCAGTAGATATGACAAATGACAATGGATAAGAACCGAAGACAAAAAGTAAATCCTTTTCCAATATTGATTAGTCCAAAACGATGCTTATGCTGCCATCTGTCTTTTAGAATAATAAGTGTGTTCAGTTAAACAGTTTAACTACTTGGCGCCAGAGGGCAGCAGCTTATTAAATTCATACAAAATGTATTTGTAGGATTTATAATTTACTTTAGCGCGGGGTGCAACACAGTTTTTTTTAACTCATGCACTCATGTAGCGACACTATGAATACTTACAAGTAGGTAGGTACCTATATTGAGCGGGAAATTGTTTCAGAAAGATAATAAGCGTACTGATAAAGGTAAGCATCACCTTCAGTATCTACTGTATCTATGTATAAACATAAAAACATACCATTACGCCTGTATTCCCTGAAGGATTAGGTAGAGGCTTAGGTACTAATGTAGGTACCTACAGTTCGCCGGTATTTGTAAATTTATCAGAATATAGATTCCTGAAGGGCTCGTGACTCAGTACCTAAGAACTAAGCTGATCAACTGATGTGCAAGGTGACTCTACGCTCGCCGCGGTCAGTTTGTGGATGGTTTACATCGAGACCCCTCCGTGCCTCGGAGAGCGCGTAAAGCCGTCGGTCCCGGTTGTCATTCGAACATCTTTGACAATTGTTAGTGCTGGTCAGAACTTTTTGAGCTTAGACTAGGATATACTGGGGTATTGCCGGATTAATGCTACAGCGCTCCCGTAGGCCCGGCACCAAAGTAGTGACGCGAAACGGCGAAACGGCGAGGTTGGTTTTAGTCGGTAGATCGCTCTTTTTAGAGCGGAGTCCGACACACCCCACCCCTCTCCCCGGAGTTCCACCACTCCGGTTGTGCACACTAGTGCATAAAGCATTTCCAACCCCGTCAACAAAAAAAAGGATATACTGGGGTCTATCCGCCAAATATCGGTATTGCCCAAAAATTGTGTTACGGAGGTCTGATGGCAGTAGATTCGTGTAAAATGATATTCAGCCGCATCTGGCTAGGCTGGAAGCCGACCTCAACATACCTACTTACCTAGTTGGGTAAAGGCGAGGAGGATGTGATAACAATTTAGATTCCTCCTGTTTCAGAAGTCAAAAGATTTATTTATTCGTTAGGTAATACTTACATTATTTATTTGCAGGTGTGTGTTGCAGTGAAGATTTTTCCGAGGTTTAAGAAATTATTGTTATTTTTTCTTTGGTCTATTCAGTGTTCCTTTGTCTTACCTGAATTCAAAGTTCTGAATTATAGAAGTCGCGAATCGCAACTGCACTAATTAGTAATAAACTCAATGGCGGGATGGTATCTTTCTGCTATATCAGTCGTTTTATAACTTATATACAGCAATGTAGGATCAAATAAAATCAAGAACTATATTTCACATACAATTTATTTTCTTAAATTATTAACCATTGATTTCCAAGAGTACAACTAAAAAACAAATTAAAGTACAAACACGTTATGCATCGCTAACTAAACACAACTGTAGGTAACTTCTCTTGGCAAACCAGTACACATTCGATTGACTACGCCGGCGCCGGCGCACCACTCAACGAGACGTACACGAAAGACAAACTCCTGGTACTGTGCTAACAGTCACTGTATATCTTAACTTGGTCGAATTATAACAACAGCCTTATTCCATCGAGAACAGTACAGCAATCAGTAACTAATGTGATTTGCTACGTATAAACATAGAATCCTAACGTATTGATAATACTTAATGTATGCTAGGTCTGAAAGCGATAAGTCTTGGTATTGAGCGAGCCCAACTAAATACGTGAAATGCAGCACACTCAATCACATTGAACTCTTATATATATATTTTTTTGTCGCTATTCAACGTAAGTGTCTACTAGAGAGGCACTTGCAGAGAGTCAGCGTGACAACTAACACAATCAGTGACTTCGATTATATTCTATTTTCAAAATTAAAATTGAAAAAGTGGACACGGAAATGTATCTAAACATTGAAATTAGTAAGACAAGCGAAACGTGTTTGCTCATGTAATTGTAACGAAAAATGTATTACTGTTTATTATTTGATTAAAACATGAAGTATAACTCGTAGAATATATAACTATGTACTTAGAGTTCAAATATCCATCTGTGACATGTAATTTACATACAACAAACACTCGTCAACGTTTCCAAATATATATTCTCTTACGGCGTTACACTCGATTTCATAACTATTTTAATACAATGTCTAATGTACACAAAAATTTAACCCTTCTTTTACCCGAAATACTTGAAACGCTATTTTTTATACACAACAAACCTTACACTAAGAATGTGAAAATATTTCGTCACAATATGTTACATGACATATCTTACACGTAATATTCTCTTATGGACTGTAAAGAAATGTGAAATGCATTAAGTTTTTGTTACACCCTTATAAATACATTAACATTATTATGTTTATTACATAACTATATCAGTCAAAATATTTTCGCAGTATTATCTACGAACCGGCTCCCGGACCCCCTGCGTGTACTGTGATGATGACGATATTCTTGATTTTAAATATCCTACAGTACTTTAAGTATTGTGGTAATTGACCATTTCACTTAATTAGTATTTAGATAGTAGAGCATGCAGTTTCGAGCGAGTACAGTGGCTCAGAACAATTGCATGGTAGAATATGTTACAAACACACGCGGTGGTATCAAACACGCAAGCAGCCTGAAGCCGGCTTTGTCCGACCTCATCCGTGAAGTTTGTCTCCAAGGGAGGCGGTACTAAAGTTATGCAAAACTCATTTAAAATTAACATAGCAAGCAAGCAAGTCACATAAAATTGGTTCTTATTAATCGGTCAGTCAATTTTGATATTCAAATGTACTACGAGTCCCATAGGTTAAATTAGACGAAGAGGCGAAATAGCCCTATTTCACAGTAATAGCAAATAATTTAGAAGTGCCACGAAAGCGAGCGGCCGCCTTTACACGTCGAAGCATAATTTGTATTTACATATTACATGAATGTATAGCCTCAGTGGGCTGTCGTGTACTATGCTAATTAGGTACTCGCCAGTAATGCGCCAATTTCATTGTTTAATCACTAACAATACTATCCTTTGTACAACGCCAATAACATTCTTACAAATCTAATTCCCATTTGATACACTGCCGTTAGTTTCGCCTTAACAATACTCTATGATACTAACAAAATAAGTGTCAATATTACTTACATACATTATCATTTACATACAAATTAGTAGAACGATGCACGATTCGCGACTATAGTTATATTTACGATTTCCGTCATTACATGTTTAAAAATCTATAAAGGCATCTTTACCTCAGACTTTAGATTTGACACCGTCGTTCTGATGGTGTTGTTAAGAACTAATTAATTATAATTAAGTTAGATAAAAAATTAATAAATAAATATAGTTACCCAATCATCGTGAAGGGTTCACGTATTGAGACCGAATATTAGGGAAGGCGCACGCGCGTTTGGCGGCGCCCGCGCCGGCGCACATTGCACGTCGCGTCGCATGTGCTATATGGTGCTACTCCGATATCAAATCACTGTTTACTATCACAATTAACTAATAATTTCACCGACTTTTCTTTAACTTACTTAACCATACGTAAATTATAACAAAATTAATTGAAAATTATTTAGGCATTTGATGGCAGTATCGTAACTGGTTGTATTCAAACTAAATATAATGTACAAAACACATTTAATAACCGCTAATACTTAACTAATGGTAACACGATGAGGAACGGACGTGTATCGCTCATTCAGGTAACAGGATTATCTAATTATATTACAAGTTTATTGTGGTGTTCACTATCTAGTGTGTGCCAGTAGCTCCCGCCGTCACCACACCTTTGATTATTTTATTATTTTTCTCGGTACTGAATTAAACTGTTGGTTGGGTCTATTTAAATAGGTGAGATAGGTATGTGGCTACTATTTGCTCTATAGACACCGGCGTCGACCGTGGTCTAACAGAAAGCTAAGGCATAAAAAAATCTAATTAACTAGAACCTAAGTCCTTAGAACGAACTTTTTGGTTGTAATTACTTAATTTTAAACAAGGCTTACATCGCCCCCTATAGCTAGTGGTAACTGTTCACCGTTGATGGAACGTTTATTACAAATTTTAACATTAACGATTAATACAAAGTGTTATTTAACTATAACGGCGAATAACTTGTAAGAAAATGAGAGGCAGTGATTGATTACTGACAGCAGTAGGATGGAAAGTCTTTTCGTAACATTATTCATTATCATGTTATTATACTTTTTTTATTATTGCAAGATACGCCTATTGTATGTGTAAGTAGTTGTAGGTAGGGTTAGTTGTTACAAATTTGATCTTCGTACACAGTACATGGGTTCAGGACAGTGGCGTGAAAAGATGAAATGGTGGAATTCTACTGCTTATGATTTTATTTATACATGAAGAGGAATGCTCTGGGGCTACGGTGTTGATGACGAGTGAAGGAATAAATTCATGGTTTCGTGTCTTTCACTGGTTACGGTGATGACTGATGATGGATAAACGTAAAGATCCCGAAGAACTCCATGAAATCACTTAATTTATTAAGATTACCAAATCATTGAACATTGAAATAGATTATGCAATCGAGATTTAACGAAATATGTACAAAATTCTTTACTTAACTAGAGGAACGAGGGTGACAATGAGATGAGATGAAATGACACAAACGATTACTATAAAATTGAATATCCAAACAAGATCACGGTACGTTGAGCACAATTACATTTGAACACATCAAAGGAAGCAAAGTAATAAAGATCAATAAAATGTCCGAAGCACCTACGTATTATATAAAGATAGATAACGTCAGCTTAGAAATGCATCGTGTCGGCGAGCGCGGTGAAGTCACAGCCGCGGCGTCACCGGCGCGCGCACCTCCTATCCTTACAGCTAGTTAGACCAGAATAAAGAAGTGAAACTTTCAGAACAAAACATGCACAAGTAGTGTTATGCGAAATATTGGCAATAAAAATGCAAAAGTTGTGACTATAAGAACCACGCGTGCCATCGCGCCGCTTTATGTTAGTGTATAAACAGTAGGTACAGTACAGTTGTTTACAAGCAGTCTTGGTAAACACTGAGAGTGGGTACTTAGTGCTACTTACATTATATACGAACAAGTCATATAAAATAATTGAAATTCTCAATATTACACACCCAGTAATTAGTCTACTGGTTAATCCTAGACGATATAAAATGCAAACTAAAACAGCAGTATTTCATTTACAAGAAACAATTCTGTCTAAAACAACATCTTATTTAACTATATATTGTAAATTTTAGTCTATATTTACAGAAATAATATATTATGCGATTCTCCGACTGACAAATTTAAATAGTAACATAACATATATATTTTATTCTATTTAACACTATGTAGTATGCACTACCACGTATAAAACACGCATTCAAGTCCCTGGTACCTTATATTATAATAGCTATTTTAATAATAAATCAGTCTGTCAATTGGGACGTTTTAATTCCTCTACTAAACAATAAACCAATACACTCATCGACTCAACATAGGTAAAAATGTACCGCACTTGTGTTGTTGACTGTCACTGTTTGTCGCACTTCGGCGGGAGCGCACTTACTGTCGGTGCTCGAGTAGGAACATTTGTACGAACTCTTGTGCGGGGCGCAGCGCTGGTGCGCATCAGCGCATGCGACCTGGGATGCGCGAGCAGCGTAGGCGCATGGCGCATGGCGGCGCGGTGGTGTTGGCGGTGTGAACACATGGTGGCGAGTGCGATCATAAGACTGGGGTGCGGCAGGGGCGGGCGCGGGCGCGGGCGGGGAGTCAGCCGCTAGTACATCGTGAACTAGACGCCCTGCTGCGCCATGTACTATCTGATCTCCGCCGAGTTCAGCACGAAAGGTACATAGAACATTTTGCTCTCGAGCAACAGGTTCGCCGCAGCTTGGATCTGAAAGTGAAAACGACAAGTTAGTATCGTGAAATCAAAAGCTTTCCTTCGACTTTCTATTCTGAATGTGCCTTGTATTGTAAGGTTTACTTTGCGGGATAGGCGATAAATCTGCTCTAATCTTATCCCTTCGTAACGAAGTCGACGGTATCAGTTTTACATTTATGCGACATTATTGGCCTATCTACCTAGGTG
Source organism: Acronicta leporina (assembly GCA_947256265.1). NCBI lineage: Eukaryota > Metazoa > Arthropoda > Insecta > Lepidoptera > Noctuidae > Acronicta > Acronicta leporina. Next base: position 5,275,073 of record OX366514.1, read on the forward strand.
GTTACTTAAGATTTACCAAAAAGATACCGGGAATGGAATCGTTGCAATAAAAAAAAAATAAAAGTAGCAAAATGTAAAACCGCTTTCAACAGTTTCGGAAGTCGGTGTCATTGATTTGATCGGATCTTTTGTTTTCGCCACCGCACCGACTTTGTTTCGCACATAGGTACCTAACATCATAATTATTTGAAGGCGGTTTTACTTTTCGTTAAAAGCTATTTTATTTCAACAATTTGAGTGGCGAGTATCTATGTAACTAGGATCTGGCGTACCTCGACGACGTTATGATTTATTTGGTCTGTGTGTTGTTGTCATTTTGTTTCTAAACTTGTGATCAGATCTCCACCAAATTTGAATGGGACCACCGCGGTAGTTTATTCTTTCAAACAAAAAAAGAATTTTCCAAGTCGGATTATGAATGGCCAAATAATCGCGTAACAAAAAAAAAAATACAGATGAATTGAGAACTTCCTTTGAAGTCGGTAAAAGGGAAGTCGGAAGTGGGAAAATAGTGAGGTACAGATAAATACTATGCGATTAAGGTATTTATTTTTAATGCAAGAGCTAATTGTAAAATTACCTCAGGTATTCTAGCGAAGAGTTCCTGTAGCCTTCCAGGATGATGTGGAGAAACGTGCTCCAAGTAACTGCGCAACACTTGCACGTAGCGATCCTGAATACCCTCCAACTCAACTTCTGAAACAAATGAAAACAGGCTCAAACTACAGAACAATTCGCGAAGTTCAATAGGTAATCAATAAAATCTAGCGTCCATTCCTAAATTATTAGTAGCGAATGGCATTGGATTGTATTGATTGATTAAATTTCCTACAATCATGCAATGACGATCACGTATAGTTAGCCTACTCGCTTATAGATGGCGCTGAGCGGTGGCGGTGAACCAATGCCACGGCGCGCGCGGTGCGGCGGTGACGTCACGCGCTCAGTAGGTCACTCCGATAGCAGGGCAACGACCGCGGCTAGCCGTTGACCTCCGCTCGAGCGCGCTCGCGTCCTCACCGCTGTTGCCGTCTCATTCTCGCGCCCGCATTTTTCCACGATATTGTACGCGCGACTGTTTCGTGTGTGCTGTTATTGCGACTACAATATTTAATTGGTGTTTGTTTATTTTTGCTTTACAATACTTATAGAAAAAATGTAATTACTGACGATTTTTATACCTACATCTACCGGGTGTGAAAGAATCTGTTTTAACGGAGCTACAAGTTAACGAAGTATGGATTTTTATCGTGTGGCTATCAGTACATTGGAGCAGCGTGCGCATGTAGGTAGTACTAGTTACGTAAATGTATGCGCGCGAGACGTAGCGGTACTCGTTCATTCTATAATCTGCGCTTGCGCTTTTTTCAATGCGCGCAGTGCGCTGCAAAAGAGAAAGTTCGCCTTCCGCGTCGCGCTTTCCGCTCCGAGAGTGAAATGCTGTCCCGTTTTAGCTGACGTAACTAACTCTACATTATTATACGCAATGTGCTTTTGAATGCAATGCGACAGTTAATACTATACGGGTTAACGACCGTTTGATTTAATTACACAATCATCAGAGTGTAGCGATAGTAATCTGGGTGATATGAACTGTTGGTACTTATTTTTTGTCTGTATTTTATTTATTTAATCCTAATTTCATTAACACATAAAGCAAACATTGGCGTATTAGCTACGCAAACACAATGACAAAAATGTCGATACGTTCCTAAAATTCTAATGCATTACTCAACGTGACTCACACACGCAACGAACATTTTGTTACAAGTATCAAGTATCTAACAAGCACTCACACATACATAGTCGCCGGCGCAGGCGCGCAGTTGCGCAAGCGCTTTCCATTTCACCGTAGTTCGCACTTGCACAGCTTACTTGGTACTAGGATTCGCACATACATAGGTATACAAAGTGAAAATAAAATGTTGTGACAAACACGAGTATCTAAGTACTATTTTGAAAGGATCTATTTTTTCCTCCTCTCGAAAATTGACATCTGCCCCTATTACATTTGTATCGTACCCGTAGATAAGATTTTATTTTATACCAATGAAACCAGATTCTTTCTTATATTAACTTAAGTTTAAACATATTTCAATTGAAGTAAACTTTTATTGTAAAGATGATCAATAAGATCAAATTATGTAAAACTTCGAAATAGGAAATAAGTTCCCGCCTACGATTAATTGATACTATATTTCTCTTAGATAGTGAAAACGCCGCGATTGCTATAAAACTGAGCGGGCGATCCAATCAACCCATAAGTAGGTTATCAACAATATCAATTCGAAGTCAAATTTGTTTTGATAGTTCGCTTCATTGACGACTTGAACTTAAGTGGACTATTCCGTACAGTTGTAGTGTTTACCTGATGTAAGATTTGATAACCGCGTACAGGAAAGGCATCCATAGATGGGATATTCCTTTTGATTATTCCATTCAGTAAAATAAAGGTATACTCGTCATATTTTTGATGCAACCTTTTATTTCCACATATCTTTTAGCAAAGCACACTTTCCATGCGTACGCTGACGTAATCGTCAATTAAGAATAATTCCAACAAGCCAAATGATTAGCGGTCTCAAATGAAATATCACGAGAAATTTATTTAAGTAAAATTTGCTTTATAGATGAGTCATATTTAATTATTCAGCATATTTAGCTGCGGCATAAGTTTATATTTTATACTTTAACGTACCTAGTTTATGTAAAATTGGATTCACTCGCAATAGATACTTATACTTACTTTATTCATAGTTTAATTTACATAAGCATCGTGCAACATATTACGCGGTATTTCCGAGTTCAGCTCAACACTCTCTAAGTACTTTCATAGTTTGATAAACAGCGCACCTACACGCTGTATAAATGTGAAGGCGCGGTGAAAATAATTTTCAAACATGGCGTTAGAGCGTGGTGCGGCCTAGTTACTTGCGATAACACAGGATGTCACAGTTTCCCTACAAATAGTAGGCACTAGGACGAACAAACTATGATTAACATACCATCACGCCTGTATTCCCCGAAGGGTTAGGCAGAGGCGTACTCATGTACACCCACAGTTCGCCGGTATGTTTAGATCCCATGTAATAGGGGGCGAGCCTATTGCCATTAACCGGGCACAAATTCCTAACTCCGAGCTGCTACTGGGAATTTCATAGAAAAACCCAATAACACTTTGCTCGACCTGGGAATCGAACCCAGGACCTCTAGCGTAGCAGTCGCGCACAGGACCACTTGGCTAATGAGGCAGGCAAACTATGATTAAACGTGTAAAAACATTATTATCGGCGAAGGCTAGATGTGATTGGGTTTTCGTCTTGCACTTTATGTAGAGTCTATTGCGTATCAATCGTAGTAGTTTATACTTACAGCACAGTGTAGCTAATGAAATTACATTTTCAGTTTTATACTAAGATCGCAATTTTACTATTCCAAAAACGTTCTTTATACTCACACACACACACAAATGCATCATTAATAAAATTAAAGGAGCTTCATAAGTACCTAAGTCAATACTAGTCCAAAGCAAATAATGATTACTATCGGCGAAGATATCTGAAGACTTTCGTACGTCAACATAGTTCACCAAGTGAAATTGTTATCAACGTCCAGAAATGGTTCCTAATCGGTGTCGCGCTACTCTTCGCTTCATCACATCTGGGTTACTTGTAACATAAATCATAATTATTAACGAACACTTTGCACTGCGTATCGCACTAGCTAAATTGCGAGATTTTTATTGTCTTGTCGTATCTCGTATTATATCCATCAATCATACGGTAAAATCTAACGTCCGTCTATAATGCTAAGAGATATTAGAAAGTGCATTTTTAAAGCTCTCTTTACTTTTCTTCTGATGACAAATTGGTGTACCTACTCGCGATAAATCTTTATCTTGAAAGTGAAACGTAAGCTCTATATAGAATGTTGGTAGGTGTATAACCTGTCTAAATCTGAACGGTACTTATTATCTGAAGTAAAACAGATAATTAAGGTTTAAAATAAATGTCGGTTTAAATAAAAGTTTAAATAACTGCCTCATTAGCCAAGCGGTCCTGAGCGCGACTGGTACGATAGAGGTCCTGAGTTCGATTCCCAGGTCGAGCAAAGTGTTATTGGGTTTTTCTATGAAATTCCCAGTAGCAACTCGCAGTTGGAATTTGTGTGAATTACATGGGACCTAAACATACCGGCGAACTGTGGGTGTACATTAGTACGCCTCTGCCTAACCCTTCGGGTAACACAGGCGTGATGGTATGTATGTTATGTTAAATAAAAGTTTCGTCTTTCGATTCCCAACAAATCATGCGCGTGTAAAGCCTAGGTTACTAAGTAGTATAATGAGTCAGGTCGACGTCACAGTGTAGGATGCCTAGCTTGCGTAACAATAACTGACCTACATGCACCGTGGGCCGATGCACCCCTCGGCGACTGTGTAACTGGATTACATTGCGGTGCGTTGACTTACTCGTGTAATGAACCAACGTCACGTACAGGGTAGCGGACAGTGGATACATAGTTTATAATATGTACTGTAATTTTAATTACGTCTTAATAAAAATATTTATATTCTTTTCGTGTGGCTGTTGAACGATAAACATTTGATTCGATTATCCCAATACTTACTAATATATAAAGCCGAAGAGTTTGTTTGTTTGTTTGCTTGCTTGAACGCGCTAATCTCAGGAACTCCCTGGTCCGATTTGAAAAATCCTTTCAGTGTTAGATAGCCCATTTATTGAGGAAGGCTATAATAACGCTAAGACCAAGTGACTACTCCACGCGGACGAAGTCGCGTGCGGACGCTATTTAGGTATATTAATACAATAATATGCTACCACTGATTGAATATATACAAAATTAAAATTTATCTATTCAATTTCGTAAACAAGGAAGTGTTTCATTCATTCTATTTACATAGCCTAAATAAATCCGGCCTCAATGGCCTGCGATGCGGTGAAAGGTTATCCAGAGTCCAATTAACACGAATAAAAATCAAAAGATTTTTCTGAACTAAAATTTGACGTCAATCTTTTATTAACACCAAACGAATTTATCGGGGAGTTTGCGTCTGTTTTTAGTAAACATTACAGTTTCATCGGGTTCAATGATAATGATTATTGAGGCTTAGTTTGTAAACAGAGTGACTGTTACACCCGTTAATCTAAAAACCATTAAACTTTAATAAACTTAATCTCTAAAAATATATCTCGCTAGCTATAGCTATAGCTGTGAACTACTTCCTAGTAGGATTATATTGATCCCTATTTAGGACCCCGGCTCGTTACAGCATATTTGTTAAAAGTTAGAATATGTAGGTGTACTTCACGTTACAATGCCTAATTGAAATAAACGTTTTTATTTTATTTAATATTTATAAAGGCCTTAATTCGGCCCTGCACTCACATACAAACCTTCTTAATAATTAATTATTTTGTGGGTTTATGTATTTGTTTTTTACTAGATAACCTTTTTACATAAAAATATTGACCTCATTTAATAATAGTTTGAAATCCTCAGTAGTTTTCATAATTAATTTCAACGTTCACATAGTCATACACTTTATCAAAACAAACTAGGTAACTATTGACTTGTTGAACTACAAACGGCTACATGTGTTGTTTATTTTAACCAAACCGTGAACTAGAAAGTGATTTACAAATAACTATGATTTAAAAAAGTGCTAGTTTACCTTGGTTCAAGAGTATGTACACTTTGAGGCAGACGTACTCCTCCATTCGGAGCTGAATGCGGCGGAACACACAGGTGATCTGTGTCATCTTCTCCACTACCAACCCCACGTCCAGCCGCAGCTGTTCCAGTGTGATTGGCCTGCCCATCAGTGACGTCAGACAGTTCTGCAGCGTTCGCAGGTTCGCGTTTACCTGATGAAGAGCGTAAATGGATATTACGTGCCAAAAAAACTTGAATATGAATGTGAAAATTTGAATTGTAGTGGTGAGAATCGAGGTGGAATCTAAGTGTAATAAAACGAGTTTTATTGTTAAAATATGAATTTAGGCATAAATGTCCAATTGATACTTCATATTGACTGTTACTAGGTATTAAACAGTTCCCTTAGAACGTTGATTTCTACGAAACAGTTGCATACATCTTATTTATCGATAAGTGAATTCAAATGAAGCAAGTCGTTTGCCAAGGGCTTTTCTTGTTAGTCATATAACAATTAACATATCATAAAACCAACATTCATTCTAATAACTTGTAACACTAGTTCAACTACAGGCAATAATTTCAAATTGCTAAAAAACTAAACATCGAACATAATACAGTTTTTACATAATATCGAATGTATTAGTGAAGAGGAAATGCTCTAGACAATGAAAAATACATTCTGTTAACTACCGTTATTACAACACAGCGTTACTTTATGTAATACGTGCAATTCGTAGGCCGCCAATAAAAAAGTATATTAGGTACTCATAAATGTGTCTAATTGAATAGTTTACTTTCGAAACATTTGAACATCATATTGATGTGTTCGTAGGCAGAGGTAGGAGAACAGCTTTGACGGGTGGTGTAAATAATACATACAGTATAAATCTTGACTTCAACAACAAGATGATAGATTCAGTATCAGATCTAGTACATTGCATTAATTGACTAGTGTAACATAGAGCTGGTTATACGGTGAGTGTGCAAACGTCCGAGTGCAACTAGTTGTCTGGCAGCCGCAGCCGGCGACTTTCTACCGCGGTTGCGCAAGCGATGCAGATCACGTAACTGCACTCCGGCGCATGTGCGGAAGTCTCTGGAGCGAATGTGACCCGGAGCGTGCTTGAGCCACATCTAGGGCTCGTTAGTCAAATTGTTTGGAAAAACACCTTTATTTGTGTGTCTTTCGCAACGTTTTCACCAACGCTATAGTGTTTAATTTGTACTCACCTCTTGCATAAAGTCTTGTTCATGGTCCGATGAGGGCGGCGCGTTCGCGTGCTTCCCATGCATAGCCTGGTATGCTGCCGTCGTCAGTACTGAGATCTCATGCCATTTTTCCATCAACAGCTTGGAATGTATTTCCATTGGTATTTCCATAATGAACGGTAGTTTTTTCGTCCAAGCAACCATTTTGTGTACGATCGAGTCCCCAATCTTACACAATTTGTCTCCTATTTCTGAGGTATCATGGAGCAAGTCTGGTAGATGTCGCACTGTGGCAATGTCTTCCATGGCATCACAGTCGATCAGCGCTCGGATCATGTGTAACGCCCTTTCTAGGGGTACAGCACGATCTCGCGATGACGACACGGCGCTTTCTAACCGTGCTCTTAAGTGGACAACCTGGAAGAAAAGGGCAAATGTTTACTGCTATCTATTGTGACAACCGCGCATTGTCCAAAGAGTTTTATTTTTTTTGCTATATAACTTACCTCACTAGGATTTGTCAGTGCAGTCTTAAGAATTTGACCATTGGCCAGATGTGATGGTATAGGTGGTAAAGGGTCTTTGGGTTTCTCTGGCGGTGATGCTCGACTCGTCGTCGTCGCTGCCTTATTAGCTTTCTTGTGTTTCTTGTATTTGACCTTGTATAAGTTATAGACGGCACCACTATTTCTCCCACCTGGCATCCGGTCCTCCCGTACCGCTGTAAAATAAGTGAATGTTAAAATCGTGACATCAAACCACTAATTGTATTCAACAGCAAAGAATTTTATGCTAAAACACACCTTGTAATACCATTCCTTGTTCAATACATTTTTTGAATCGGCAATATTGGCATCTATTTCTCTGCGCTTTTGTTATTTCACAGCCACCATCAGCGACACAAGTGTAAACTCGTCTATTTTGTACAGTCCGCTTAAAGAAACCTTTACACCCCTCACAAGTAATAATGCCATAATGAAGTCCTGTGGCTTTATCTTCACAAATCATGCAAATCATGGGTTGTTCATCTTCATCACGATCAACCTCGGGCGCGTAAGCCCGGAGGTCTGGTCTGGGCAGCGCAAGCGCGCTGGCGCCTGCTGCCTGCGACGCTCCCGCAATACTGCCAGCCGCAGCGCTCAGGTTTAGTGCGGTGAGCTGTTGGTGCGCCGGCAGCTGGGACACGTCTCCTGCCCAAAGTAATTCCATGTTCAGAGGTGGCCCTCGTGGCCGCCTAAGCTCACCACCAAGATTGAGCAGTAACCGCGCGGCTGACTCCTCGCTACATGTACCCGGGTCGGGGGTGGGTGGCGTTGGGGTGTGAGACGCGCTCGCCGCCGGCTCCCCACTAGATGAGGGTGCCGGTAGCGTCCAGAACATTGTCCGGACTCCACCTGACTCACCCATAATCACGGCAGGAGTGCCGCGCCATTGCGTTGAGCCTCGGGCACCTGGTTTGGGATCAAGTGGTTGCGGTGGGAAGTGTCCGCCTATCAGCTCCGGCTTAACACCGTTGATGCAGGCAGCAGGTGGCCAGGGTCCTGGTGACAGCGAGGGGTGCGAGGCCGGGGGCGGTGGCGCGAGGGCGCGTGGCCTGTATGGTTGAGGTTGTTCCGGGGTGCCCTCTAGCTTCACCGAAGATAGGTGTGAAGGTGGCGTTAAATCAGGTTTGTTGCCGGCTGGAGAACACTCTGCCTTAACGGATGCCGGTGCACCCTCAAACTTGATGACGGAGTAGGGTGGTGCAGAGCGGATGACGGTAGGGTGGCAAGCTGGTGATGGCGACGGAGAGCCGCCGCCGTCGAACACAGGCGGCGGGTGCGGCGGCGTGCTGCAGCCCGCCTCGGCCATGCGCGGCGACGGCGGGCCGGGGTCCGGCGACGACGTGCTGGTATCGGCGGCCGACTCGCCTGCGGGCACACACGGAACAGTCAGCGAGTGACAGGTGACCTCTCGCCTCGACACGATAAAAAAAGAACACCATGGACTTTTTAGAAGCGACAAATAGAAACTAGGTGAAAAGTCAACGACCGCGCGGCGCGATCGTAGTTAGAGCGCGCGGGGCGCGACGCGGGGACGCGACACTGCACTTCCCGACGCTGCCGACTAGATTAGCTGGCCGGTTGCGTCACTATGTGAGCGCCGCCGTTGCCGCCCCGGCCACATACAAAACTAATTTATTATAGATGAAGTTATGGAACACGATTATCAATCATAACTAATGGAGTTTGATTGCACCAAAGATTTAATTAATGCGATCGCTTATAATAAAAGGTCTTCTAAAGTTTTGGTTTAGAATGTTCAGTTATGATTATCCCGAATAGATGTGGAAAATGTAGGAAGCGTGGATGCTGGTCGCGGTGCGAGCACGAGATGCGGCGGTGCGCGCGAGGAGAAAGTGAAAGCAGCGCGAGCGCAGATGCGGCGCCCGGAAGCGTTGCGCCTGCGCCCCGCTCACACACACCACAAAGGGCCCTACGTCACACAACAATAAACCCTATTATATCATTATAATCTAAATGCATAGTTTGTGAATATTCTATATAGGTATTCCTTGCTACCTATGCATTTAATCTAAATTAGTTATTTGGCACTAATAGGTCAGTGTTCAATGGTTAGTAAGACGGCAATTAGAGTTACTTGTACAAATAGATATGATTTAGAAAAGTTTAACTTCCATTAGGTATCTAGGTAGGTACATACATATTTTTGAATATTTGAAACCACATAGCCTGTAAATAATTTCAAGAGCGAATTGACAATGCCAGAGGCCAGCTTGGATAAGTTTCAAGTATTTAATAACTACCAAAGATAACCAACACCAAACAGTAGAAGATATTGCTAGAACGCAAACCTCATGTTTCTAATCAAACAGTTAAAAGCAGAACTTTGTGATAAACTTCCGTAAATTCTAAACACTAAACTTTACCGACTTTTTATTACTAAATCCATAGGCGTAGTCTTTACCCTCTCACGTGCCCTGGCTTACATTGCAAACACGGTCAATAATTGTCCCACGAAAACAGTGAACGCTCTTATTTAATCACATTAGTGTCCAAAAGGGTATCAAAGTGAATTTAGAGGTTATGTTAACTGAAAATTTTAAGGGAAAACTACAGTATTGTGATGAATTAATTCGCTTCATTTGCTCAAATGCGCGGTTGTTCAACCTGGTTACAGGGACGCGCGGGCGCAAAAATTTGCGCAGTTTTGTTTACACGAGGAAAAGTCGCGAAGAAAGTTTTCCACTGTCGGCGGCGCGACGTCGGGCGGCGGGCGCGCGCAGTGAGCCCGACCTACCGCACGAGCGCAGCCGCGCCCCGCTCCCCGCGGCGCTTCCCGGTCCCTCCCTCCAGCCGCTATTAGGTCACTCAGACGGCCGTGCGTGCGAAGTGCAACCGCACAATGACTAGTGCAACGCGTGCACCGCTCTCGCTTCGAGGACGATCTCTATTTCACTCCGCGTCCTTTGCCACATCATTGGTGGGGACCGATCTTTCTAGCCGCGTGGTGCAATAGCGCTAGAGGTTCTAGGTAGACTCACACAAGCACCTAGATAAACGTCCCGTTCTGATTGCTTCTTGTTCATGGTAGTGGTAATGTTGCACATAGCTAGTTTTCCTGTATCTGGTTGCCTTTGGTGAGCGTTAGAGTTCAATATTCATATAATACATAGCTAATATATAACACTAAGCGTTGGAGGTGGTATTTGTATGGTAAAGGAGTTGTGGTAGACAGACAACAATAAAGACGGTTACGCAACGTGCAAGTCTTTTATTTCGGGGCGGATGAACGATCGTTTATTCAGTCGGTGCAGGCTCGAAGGTCGACCGCGGTCACCGACACATAGAAAGTGGGTCACACCCCTACCACGGAGCCCCTCCCCGACACCCCGAGGCTCGGAGCGCCGCGCCACGTCAGCCGTCGGCCCGCCTGTGCCCCGACTTGAACGTATTAATAACTTATTTCGCGAATACGCTTGTTTACGACACCTCTAGTGATTAATTACAGTATCGGATCTTATAGCGACGAGAAAGATATACGAATCCTCACCGCTGTCATAGAGCTAACTAAGCCTTTTGCTAGACTTTGGATCGAAAATGTAGATATAAATAGGCACCAAAATCGTTTGGAATTCAGATTAAAATAGCATAATGATTGGATTATTGTATTTTTTTTGATTTTCAATAAATCTAATTAGCACGCAATAAAATCGCGGCGCAGTTATTTTTTATAACAAAAAAAACCTTTTTAATCCGAAGCTAAAACAGTCATTTAGCAGCTATCCTGGTTTAGCAATCAAAGTAACATACCCCATCCTCATCTCTCTTATCCTATTTTCTTAGCTCCGTGACGCTTTTGGCCAAAGAACACAAATTACTAAAATATTTCCCACTTCTTTGGGTATAATTATTGGCCTACCTCAAGCTTATGCACTAAATAAACTTATCACAATCCGATTGCCCTCCAACCTTCGCTATCAACTCCTTCTGGTTCCTGAAGTGCATTTGGCCTTGCATGCGAAATTGCGCGGCGATATAAATAAACAGTGAGTTGAATCTGGTAGTAATTTATTTACGCACGGTGTGTTATCAGGAGACCTTCGGTGGCCGATACAACGACTTGTTATTAGGAGTTACTGCAATTTATTTTGCAACTAAAATGTTCATGCATTTGTTTGGTTATATATTATACTAAATTTGGTTTATACCGTGGGAGAGCTAAGCCTCGTCCCCGCTAGGAAATATGCTTCGGCGTGAATGGGCTGGCTCAACCGGAGTGATACAGCCTCATAGAAAACCAGCGTGAAACTACGCTAACGTTGTGTTTCGCCGAGTGAGTGATGATACCGGAGACATAAACCCTTTTAAAAGGCGGGCAACCCATTTGTTGTGACTCCTCTGGTGTTTCGGGTGTCCATGGGCGGCGGTAATCGCTTACCATCAGGTGATCTGATCGTTTGCCCCTCTATCCCATAAAATCCTTAGAAATCGGTCATGTTTACAGTGTGTTTAAATTTATTTAATTGTACAGTATATTTGTATAACATTCTAGTTATCTTTAAATTTGGTATTTTGGGTTCAAAAAAGCTGTAACTACGTAACTATTTATTAACTACCTTAACATAGGTGACCACTGAAAATCAGCGTAGTGCGAAGGCCCCCGGCATTGCACAGCATCATGAATTGACAACATACTGACATTGACAATCAATTAATTAACAACGTTCAGATTAAATGCGGTTTGTTTATCAGGTATAACACATATAGTCTACAAATAGACTGCGTTCGGTTCTGGCGTTGGGGGTTGATTGATGATTAATGAAGCTTAATACCTAAGCATGAAGACTACTGTTTTAGTATGTTAAAATCGTTATTCTCCTTTTGACTTCATAATTGTTGATTTTTGACAGTTTTGTCAGTTTTAATGACATCATTGAACCATTCTGATACGATTGAAATAGTGATTTCGGCCTCAGCTATAATAATGTAATGGTATCCTTGTGGCAAATATATGATTTTTCTTTCTTTTTCTAACTACGAAACTGTCCTAGCATACGGAATATACTGCTTTGAATGCTAAATTCGCCTTCGTTCTTTCACTGGTGTTCTCAATCTGTGACTGAATATGGAGTACGGATTTGACACTATCATTAATATAAAAATGCCTTTAGTGATTACTTAACTGAAAAGAGTAGCATAATCTACTTGTTTTAAAAAATATATTGAAAGTTTTGTGATGCATTATGGCCGATTATTATTTAAAAGAAGCTATTCTTAGCTCCAGATAACTGTCCGCGGCAATGTTATTGCAGTTATTTATATGATATAAGTACATAATTTAATAAGAAAATTTATCCTGTTGATTTGTTTATTGCGATGTGCGTTTTTGTAGCAGAATTATATTTCGATAAAAGCTATTTACTTGAAAGCTCCAATTAATATATGTATACCTACCTATTAACTCAATAATTATGGAAGCCAAGAACATATTTTACATAACCGAAAGGAAGCAATCAATCAACTTGAAACTTTACTAATCCTTAATGTAAAATTCGAATTGAATCTAAAACATATTAAAATTTACATCAAATTATTTTGAATATTTTGTCAAAAATTAATGACAGCCAGATCAGTGACGCTTGGCGACGCGCGATGGTAAATTAATGACACGAGAACTCATTTACGCAGAATAAATGGATGTGAAAATCGATTGTTCGGGACGATATCTCGTTAGTAGGTACCTACGTGTACAAAGTGGTGTGTCACAAATCTGCGTGTGAGGGGCGCGTCACTATGACGCTTTCCTGCGTCACAGCATTGCCGTGACGCCGCGTCACACCCCACGTGAAGCGCTGCCCCGCTCCGACGCTCCCAACATAGCTCACAGATTTATATGTAAACTAGCCCTTCCCCGCAGTTTCATCCGCTTTACCTTGCTCTTATGTATCGTAGCGTGATGTTAAATAGCTTAAAACTTTCCTCATTAATCACTCCATCCATTATTGAAAACTATATCAAAATCCGTTCGGTATTTTTTGAGTTTATCGCGTTCAGACAAACGCGGCGAGAGGACTTTGTTTTATTATATCTAAGGAATATCTTGCTGATAACCGTTCGAAAATAGAATGCGCCTATTTCTAGATACATTGGTGATTTAAATTTTAAAATCGTTTACGTTCATACGATTTTGATCAGTCAGGTCAAATAACTCATGAGTTTGTGCTGGTTACTTGAAAATTTTCTAGAAACTTCTATTAAACCATCACGCCTGTATTCCGCGAAGGGTTAGGCAGAAGCGTACAAATGTACAGACACACAGTTCGCCGGTATGTTTAGGTTCCATATACTTAATAGGGGGCGAGTCTATTGGCATTCCAAACTCCGACCTGCTACTGAGAATTTAATTGAAAAACCCAATAACACTTCGCTCGACCTGGGAATCGAACCCCTCGGAATCGGACCTCTGGCGTAGCATTCGCACTTCGGACCAATAGAATAACGACCCAGTTATTATAAATTTCAATTTAAGAACAACAACAATCCGTGAAATATTTAGTGATGTGCAAAATATAAAAGATAGTCTACATCTCGGCATTAGCCTCAGGCGTCATGTTACGTTGTATGACAGTGAATACATCTTTCTCTCATGAATTATTCACGAGGCCACAATAGCAATAATTACAGCACCGGTATTTATTGCTTTCACCTTTCGTCGGTTTACGTAAACTTTCTTTATCATCGTGACTTCACGTGCTACGTCATTCTTACGTAATAATTATGGACTCTTAATTTATGCTAAAAATATTAAAAATAATATAAGAATTAGTATTTTTAAAGTTGAATATGGAACGTGTGATTAGCAAATTTAAGGCGAATTCGAAATTCAAAACGTGGTACATCTGCTTTGTTAATTTTTACATTAGTAGTTTAGTGCATATCTATCGGGATAGATAAATTTTATCATTGAATTTATGTGGTTGTAAATGAAGGCCAAGTGAAATTTAATCAAGATTGAAATGTCCAAAGGCTAAGCTTAAATTTGAAAATAAAATATAACATACCATCACGCCTATATTTCCCGAAGGGTTAAGCAGAGGCGTTCTAATGTACACCCATAGTTCGCCGGTATGTTTAGGTCCCACAATTATAATAGAGGGCGAGCCTATATAGCCATTAACCGAGCACAAATTCCAAACTCCGAGCTGCTACTAGGAATTTCATAGTAACCCCCAATAACACTTTGTTCGACCTGGGAATCGACCCTAGGACTTCTAGCGAAGCAGTCGCGCTCAGGACCACTAGGCTAATGAGGCAATTGAAATTAAAAAGTTGAATAAACTTATATTTGAATTTTTATTCCTTAATTTTGACTGTTTCTCTTTCTATTGCTCTTGAATAATACTATCTAAATCTTAGTCCTCTCGTTTGTTGACGTATCAATACTTACAATAATATATAAAGCATTTGTGGAAATAATCGTTCCAGTTCGTCTGTCATACATATTAACGATAAAATAAAAGATTATAACAGCTATTCATAATCTGCACGACTCTAGATGTTAACTTGTTGAACCGGATCTTGTTTTTGGAAGATTTTTTTATGTAAGTGAAAGTAACAGTTCTCGGAACCAGTCGCGACTCTCTCACGGCGTATTATGTTCAACTGTTATTTAACTTTCAGTGACGATCGTTATCAAACACTAATAATAATGTGTTTTTGTATATCTTGTTGTTTATTTATTCAATAATTATGATAATATCGACTCTATTGATTTCCTGATTCGATAAATTTATTTACAGAAATATCAGTGTTGTATTTGTCGAATTTCTTAATAATTTTTTGTATCAGAAAGAAACATGTTTTGCTGAGTCGATACTTAATTACTATTTTTTTTATATAAACACGAATAGGTATTGATTGGATATATTTATTGTCACTATAGAAATTTGAGCATCAAGAAACTGAGTTATAGTTTAAGTTCGAAAGTGTATTTTGCTACAAGGTAGAGAAAATTTCACAGAAACGTGTTAGTTTCATGATTTACCTCCTTGAAGTTCTCCGTTAACTTTCTGCACAATATCAATATTTACTAAGAGTTACCATTTAGTAGAAAGGATTATGTCATAAATAATTTAAGTATCATTTAATTTTACATAAATATAAATATAATAGTCTTGAATTATAAAATATCAATTAAGTTAGTTTATTTTAAAATCTAGTACCTACCACTGAGCACAAAGTTAAAGAATTATACATATGGCAATACTTTTCTTGCACTAGTCACGTTCTTTTAACTTGGTACAAAATCTACATCACCTAAAATTTAATGACGTTTACGAACAAAAAGCCGCGCATCTACCATTAGTGGGAACGTGAGGGGCACGTTTAAATGAAAATGAAATTACTAGTAACAAAGGACTTCACAGCGACAGAAAGTGATAGCGGTCCGTGATCCGCGTCACAACTATGGAAGACATCTCGACCCGAATAACAAGTACCTACTTTTATATTGTAGTGCTGCGACCTTACTTCTCGCACTTTATCTATTTATTTACAATAACAATCCGTTACGTCTGCTACCGGCCGGTCTGTGTGTCCCAGCCCTTTGTGTTCCAATGACGCGGGAAACGAGTTTTAAAGTTTGAATTATCTGTCTATGGTGTTCTTTTTTTACGCTTTGACGCCGTTTAAAATATGATGAACCAAAAAGGAATTATAGAAATAAGTATTCATTAAAACTTATGAAACTAGATTTGATGCACAAAATAATAAATAAACAAAGCAAATCTCTTTTCATTTAAATGTCATAATGAATCGGAATAAGCACATGTTCGCTTAATTTGTATTCATTACTTACCATCGCTACTACATCGGGAGTCAACTTTCCGCCTCTTGAGTTTGAGGTCTTGGAACAGACTCATGTTGTCGAGGTCACACGGGCCGCGGCTGAGTGTCATTATTCCTGGGGACAAAAAAAAACAATATTAAAATCAATAACTGTAATTACAGATATTACTTATTATATGACAACCTTTTTCATTTGTATTAAATAAAGTCATTAGAGACAATTTACGATCGCTCTTTTGTTTGTTAGGTGTCGCATGCGAGTACAGCGGCCATTGAGATAAAAGAAACTACTTAATTAACGACGCAACGCCGCCACGACAATTCTTTGTACAGTAAAAAGGTTTAGTGACTTAATATTTACGAAAAAACACCTAAAAATGAAACGTAAGTTTCGATCCATCGAATTGATATTCATTTGCATTTTATGTCATATTAAAGTTATGTCTTCTAACATAATTTTATTCCGACAAAAATCAAATTGATATCGTTTTCAATTAGCAATTAATTTATGCAAAGATGACTTACTGCAATCCGGCGACATATCAGGTCTAGATACGTAGTACGGTCCGGATATTATTGGATAGCGGTCGTACATAATTTATGATATTAATTTATATTTGGCGATTAAACATATTTTCAATGTCACCTCGGTTCACGGCTAGTATCGACTACGGGCGGATAGCCCGTAACCCTAGGTTTTATTTCGAAGTCGCGCGATTTCCATTCATCTGCGCACAGCACATTTTATAGCATTGTTATCGCAGGTAATGGAATCTGTAGTAGATATCGTATGCGCGTACGTCGTGAGGTCATACACGAAAGTGCATTACAACAAGTTAATATGTAATGCGATTCATACGTCATAGATAATGTTTTTCTGTTTTGTTTATGTATTAATTATTACACATACCATTACGCCTGTATTCCCCGAAGGGTTAAGCAGAGGCATACTAATGTCAAATCACAGATCGCCGGTATGTTTAGGTCCCATGTAATAGGGAGCGAGCCTAACCGGGAAAAATTTTCAAACTCCGAACTCCTGGGAATTTCACAGAAAAACCTAATAACACTTAGCTCGACCTGCGAATCGAACCCAAAACGTTTAGTCTAGGAGTCAGTTATTAATTAGGTAGTTAGGTAGGTAGGTATACTTACGTAATACATTTAAACACGGGACTTTACTATTAGGCATTATACATCAACCCGTTTACTGTCCCGGCACGAGACAGTTCACCACACCTAGCCTAATGTGGTTGGGGTATGAATTCTGTTTGTCTGTTTGGAAATTTCCAAAATTTTTTCACGATATTTTCGATATATTTTATGAATATACACATGATTTAGAAACTCAGAGGTGCGTGCTTTAGATTCGAAGAGATTCGAGACCTTTTCCAGTTCTATGGTCATACCGTTAGGCACAATTGCAGTGCAATGAAATATATTTAATTCGTCACTTTATTACCATAAAGAACTCAGCGATAAAAAAAAATACATATGTATTCCTGCTACAGGACCTCTTTTCGTAATGAAACTCCATGGACTATCAATAACATATAAGTTCAATACAGATATGCATAGTAGTAGGCAGAAAAAATATGGCTAAATTGGACAAAAATCTAGTCACACTTGACCGAAGCGGCGTATATAACACTACTATTTCTACATAATACCATACATAACACATTTAAATATACTAATTATTCACAGTGACGATATTATCGTCACGAAATCATGACCGGTTAATGGGTATAATTTAATAGACAATTGATGGCAATTGGTACAGAAATTCACGAAGTTCTTATGTAAAATTTAAGTAATACATATAGGTATATAAGTACCATGTACTTATGTAGACACGTGACGGGTCAATGGACAAAACACATCGTGTCTCAGGCCCAGTAAAATTCAACATTAATTTTATCAAAATAGGTTCTTTAACCTTAGATGTGAAACACATGAGTTCATGTATCTCAGCGCCGTTGATAAATTTGTTCATGAATACAATGGTGTGGGTTGTAATGTCTGTCTCCGTCATCATCATCGTAAAAACAAATTTGATACCACTTTATTTTTGACATTTTGATTATACCACAGATAATAGAATACTATAGTATATACTAACTGCCTCATTAGCCTCATTAGAGGACCTGGATTCGATTCCTAGGTCGAGCAAAGTGTTATTGGGTTTTTTTTCTGTGAAATTCTCAGTAGCAGCTCAGAGATTGGAATTTGTGCCCGGTTGATGGCAATAGGCTCGCCACCTATTACATGGGACCTAAAACCTACCGGCGAACTGTGGGTGTACACTAGTACGCCTCTGCCTAACCCTTCGGGGAAAACAGGCGTGATGGTATGTATATACTAAGTATTTTGGAAAGGACTCGTGGCTACCTAGCAATTACTTGCGTTAAGCTGCGGTTGTCGTAGTCATTATATGAATGAGCGAGCTCCATTGCTCCATTCTTTTAAATTCCACCTACATTCCTAACACATCGAGAACCCTACCCCGAAGAGCATGTCAAGTTGTCGGTCAAGATTGTTATGGATTTCGTATGACATTGACGATTGTCATAGGACAATCGTTAGTGATAGTCAGAAGCCCAAAAAGCTTGAAAATTTTCAGTTTCAGATTTCAGTATTGCTTGAAAATGGTGTTGCGCAGGTTTGATGGAAGGCTCTTCGTATAAAACACTAATATTGAACCAGAAATTGGGATAAAGCTAGGATAGTAATAATAATAATATATCTTTATTCCTCCCCAAATACAAGACTTTATACGATAAATAAATTACTAACATAGTTATGTAAAAACAAATTTCAGTCAGTGTATGTGCGGAGCTGGTGTCTATTATAGGTATAAACCTGTGTTACAGATCACCATGTGGTATTGGAAACTATATATTCTAAACACACCGTAAAGGCGTTACTATATGGAGTTATAAACATACGTTTTTTATCATAAATGATACGAAGTGTGATTTCAATCAATGTATTTATATTGAAATATAAAGTATTAAAGTATCAGAAATCATTGTATCAAGGGTTTGTCTATTAATTAAGATAAACAATATTAATGTAATTCACACTACGTAACTTACAAAGGTAATATGACTCTTTTCTATTGAACTTTAATACGTTTTTCGCCACAATATCATTGCGTGACCACATTGAGTATAAAACGTCTACTTATTTGTATATACTCACTAGTGCTGTAACATTGACGTATATACGAGAAAAAAACTCGTAAAAGTATTTATAGCGTACACCGCCGTGTGATAAGAGATTGAGTCATTCAAACGTCACTTCACAGTGTATTGATAGTGATTGGAACAATGTACCGTGACATAGCAACTGTAATCTAGTTTTTTTTAACATCTCATCAAATGCATCAAAGCCAATAAAATTCATAAGTACCGAATGATATAGGTATTATAATATGGAGATCGATTTTATACAATATGACACTGTTATGCATACTTTGTAATGTTGCTTGTATCTCTGTAAAAATACAATGAAGTGTCCGGCAAAGCTTGAACTATCCTCAAACGTAATACCAAAATAAAATCGTATTCCAAACAATACTATATCAAATTGTGCTATTATTCGGATAGATTATCGTTAATCTAAGTTCTTAGCGTACCATTTCGTCAACTACTACTTCACTGGAAATAAACGAACGGAAAACTGTTTTCAAACTTAGTAAGGTTAACAAGAATTGCATTGGACGAAATGGTAGAGCAAGAACCTAGATTAACGATAAAAAAATCCGAATAAATAACACATTTTGAATAAATTGTGTTTGAATTACGATTTATTTTGGTGTTACGTTTGTATTGAATTCCATCTGACTCTTAAGTTGTAAAAAAACCTTAACTTAATTTGACAAGCATTAAGTCAAGAACACAACCCCGTTACGTACCTACTTACTGCTTATCTGTTTAGCGAACCGAATCTAGCCGATTAATTTAGAGTTACGTTCCGAGTGCAATGTTCTGTGAAACTATTTTGTCAACAATACGAACTCTGTCGTCTCTAAATAAACTGGAATGAGTCAAAGACCTTGAAAGTGACGTGTAAAATGGAGTCAATAAATTTCGCTAGCCGATTCGGCGCAGGCGTCGCGTCACTCGCAAGCTTTTTTGCGAGGCCACGAGCTTTGACTTCCGCGGACATACAGGATATACGCAATATTATAGTAAATTACTTTATTATTTATTTACAAATATGTATTTATATAAAATTATTATAATTGGGATTTTACCATTCTTCTTGTTATAAAAAATCGATAAAAAGCGTTATGGTTTTCTATTATATTACGATTTCGAAACTAATAAATCAAATAATTTGAATACTGATTATAGCCTGGCTCATATATATTCATGCATGCATATAGATAAAGGGATAATAGAATTAGTTGATCTTGAATGTTCTCGCCTAAAGCAAGATCACACGGAAGCGTGCGCGTGCGTCCCCAACCAGGGTCGGTCACTTGACCGCTCCGTTCGGCTTTGTTTAATTGCATTCATTATTGTTGCTTATTACATACGGTCTGAGTTGTGTCCTCGGGACGCGGTATTTTGTGCGCATTCGAAGAGTATCACGTTTATTCAATTGTTTATTTTTGAATTATAAAATAACTAAAACCATGATACGGTTTACTTTGCTTTTTGCATTATTAATAAAAAAGTAAGACAATGTATGTGTGCAGTGGATGTATAATAATATTGCAAGGTGAAATATATTAAAAAAATATTTTCCGTTGCAGTAATTGATCAATTCGAAATCCAAAACTTACTGCGCATAATCATGATATCGGTGTCAACGGTAAATCATATTTATGGACAGCATTTCCTACAATCCAAGGTCAATTCAAATGAAGGGCTTGCCGTTGGACGTCAAGACACGTGTTGTTGGCCAAAAGCAATGTAGGCTACTAATCGGCCGGAAGTAGTGGTGTGACCTCTGCCGCGGCCGCCCGCTTATCGCCTACAGTTCCTCCGTCTGCTAGGGTTCCGTCTTCCATGGCACCTACATACAAAAACTTGACGAGTCCCTTTATTGAATAAATAAGGTAATAATAAAATGTATAATAAAACCGATCTTATGTGTATAACATAATCATAATAACATATGTTATCATTAAATTCAGTTTTGCTTTAAAAACTTACGCAAAATTTCACTGAAAAGCTAGTGCTTGCTTAGGAAAATTCTTACAGATAATGAAGCCAAAGCTGGTGGCTGTTCTACAGTCGTAGCCATAACGACTATGATATCGGCGCACACACGCACACAATTAAAATTTGTGCAAACAGGTTTCAGTTTTCCATGACTGACATAGCGATAGGGTAAAATTTACATATATATTGACAATCACTATAATCGATTCGATTCGATTCTGAACAAACTACTTTCAGGTGTTGCGCTTTTTCTGTTACTGGTTGTAGGTATATATTAATTAAAAAGAACTCGTACAGGAATTTCCTACTTACCTATTTCGAGAAATCATTGAACATAAACATTTAAAGACAAAATGGAAACCTAAAATAATGAATATTGCTTTTCCCTTTTTTAAGCTTTACCAATTATGTAAAATCCTGTATTTAATATGTTCAAAATTCATGTATCGGGCATGGAACATCAGGCAGAGCGTTAGGCAAGAATGCCTAATGCTCTCCCTCTATCATTTCTGGGCTACTGCCCTGTACGTTACTACGTACTAGTACCTTATAGATGTAAACCTCAATGAACGCTTTGGCAACACGCCACATGATCCGATCAAAGTGTTTACGAAATTATTGTTTCCTAGTTTACAATATTTTGTTGATTTGTTTTCTTTCGGTAAAGTAAGAAAAGGAAAGGCCTATGTGTCCAGCTGTGGACGAACATAGGTTTATGATGATGATGAAGGTAAGAAAAGCAGGAAACCTTCAACGTTTTAATCCATGTTAACTAAGAAGGGTCATAATGAGTTTTTTTTTTATTTGAAACGCTATATTACGCAATTTTGAGTCGTGGTTAATGGTAATTATTATGAAAAAATCTTAGCACATAATTAGGTATACAAGCACCCATGAAATTATGCAAAACAAACAAAATAAACTGCGTATCCGATTAAATTACTCATGTTATATTGCGGAAATGCATGTGGAGGTTTTTCCATTGACAGAGAGTAGATCCTGTAATCGTTTTTGGCTGGTTTTGTACGAAGATACAGTATGACATATGAGTTATATTTTTTTTCATAATTGGCTGAGAAAATAACACATAGGTGCTCGGTAAGTCGAATAAAATCTTAACTTTTTAACATTCGCCTCTACGTCGTCTATTCCCGCCGAAATATTTGTGTGTTCTACAGATATTTTTTCTGAGTCTGTGTGTGCTTTGTGTTCGACACTTGGCTTGCATTCAGTACAGAAGAAGTCTTAAAAAAAAATCTAATTTCTTTCGAAGAATTATATAAGTTCCTCTAGCGACGTTCCGAAGATTGTTTAGCCAAACGGTCGTAGAATGTATCAAGCCAGTCTCTTGTGTATGTTGTAAGGTGTCAAGGTTGCTTGTACTAACTGGTAGTTCTTCTTGCATCATACCAAGCTAAGTGAATTGGAGTATTTGGAAAATGTAAGCCACAATTCTAAGGATTTATTAGCCGCTGTGATATTTTAATATCAGTTACCGCTAATCAATTATTAATGTTTGAAACTAGTTTCAACAATATTATGTACTTGCATACAATAACTGCCTCGTTAGTCTAGTGGTTTCAAGTGCGACCGCTACGCTAGAGGTCTTGGGTTCGATTCCCAGGTCGAGCAAAGTGTTATTGGGTTTTTCTATGAAATTCTCAGTAGCAGCTCGGAGTTTGGAATTTGTGCCCGGTTAATGGCAATAGGCTCGCCCCCTATTACATGGGACCTAAACATACCGGCGAACTGTGAGTGTACCTTAGTACACCTCTGCCTAACCCTTCGGGGAATACAGGCGTGATGGTATGTTATGTACTTGCATACAATAAGGTTTTCCTCTACAAAATATCTTATTACATTTTAAAAATGACTGGTATATTTACTATTCTGAATTTAAAAAGTAAATGGACTGTCGGATAAGCGTATGATACAGGAAGAACCGTGTTAGGTCAAGTTAAATTTAGCAATATAAAAATTATAATATAAACGAGTACTCCTGCGCAAATGAATAAAGTTATCGTTTCCGAAATATTATTCGGCCGATTTGTGGAGGTTATCTGGGTCTAATAATAAAAGAGTAAAGAGTGAGCATCTTGAAGTGTCCGTGATATGATCAGGAAGTAGTCGAGTCGGTTCCGGGCGCAATGTCAGTGTCGCCGCGAGGTCGGCTGCCTGATTCGGCGACAACGACCGCCTGAATGTCTGTGTACCGGTGTGAACGGGCCGCTTGTGCCCACGATGCTTAGGGTCACTTCAGGGCTGTGTTGTTACGACACAGCTTTTATAAGCTACCGGTGTTCCGGCAGCTTATGGAAGCTCAAACTTGTCTTGTAGGTGATGGTCATAGGTACTTTGTTTTCAAAGATGTCGACACTTTCCTACAGTGTCAATGTGTTTAATTATTTACATATTTTTTTCGAGGATATGGGTTTCAATCATTTAAATTTTTCAGCCTTGCTATACAGAGTATAAATATTATTACGTTTTATATATTTTAGGTATATTAATTTAAGGCTGTATACCTTAAACATTATTCCTGTAAGAATAGTTATAACCAGTGATTGGAATACGTCGTAGGTAGAAACAGAAACGAAAAATGGAGACTTCATTACGACAATTTTTTTCTGGGAAGAAAATTGTCATTGACACTTTTTTGATTGATTGACATGATTGACATCACTTAAGAATTAATGCTATTAATACAATAAAATAATGTAATATAATCTATTATTTTCCAGTATTGTCAAAAATAAGTAAATATTCTTTTTCTAAAATAAAAGTAATTCAACGTACTCTATTGAATATTTGTTGATTCTGAATAATAAAACTCCAATTTAATTCAATCATTTTACTATATTAATAACATTAAAACAATAATGTAATTAATACAGTTAAATAATTCAATTCAATTGGAGTTGAGATGATTGAACATAACTAAATGTATATTTGAAATCAAATGCGATGATAAAAAGTTTCATTGCTCATTCGAAATATAAAATAGACCAATTCAAAAATGAAAATATTGGCACTTGGTAGTTATAATGTTTAAATTATAGTATTTATTTTGACTACATCACAACAAAACAAAATACTAATATTTGATCCCCAATGTTGGGCCTCTCTCATGGCCTCTGGCGCAGGCGCCTTGACATTCAGGTTGCGCTGCGCGTGCGCTCACAGCTAAAACGTTCCATTTTTAAACACCGGCACTTCCGATCCGCGACTTCCTATTTTATAAGCAACGATAATCCTGTTTTGATAATAATAGTTTCAATATTATTTTATAAATACCTTGAGAATGCAGGAAAATAGTAATTTAAAATCTTATATTTATAAAAATCTTCAAGAGACCTTAATTTGAATTTAATATTTTTCAAAAATATACCTGCCAATTCGGAATATATCGAATATTTCGTAAGTATACATCCGCACACAAAAATTGCATCAACAGGATTGAATATTTGAGCTGCGATCGTTTAAATTGAAGGCCACATAACATAAAATATACGACGATATTTGTGGAATTTAAGTGTAATTATGGCCACAGGATCTACAAATTACAATTATGGGCTTGTTAATTTTGATGTATTTTTTGTTATTTTCTGCATGTTAACATCGATATAGTTTACAATGACACGTGCTTTTGACACAATATATGTAGACATGTACAGCTTAACTTTAGAAACACACATTTACGTGGGTCTTTTAACAAACGCACGCACGCAAACAATATTTATACTGGAACGTAACGGATTTATATACTATGTATTCAAACTAGTGAACAATAGCATTTTTTGACAGGCGAACTAACGCACCTATTATTATCGAAACTCGACAACGTCCTCCCACTACAATGCTTTGAAAGGAAGCAGTGACATTCTGTACCTTTTCGCTTTCACCGCATTGGAAAGTGAGCGTAAAAAACGTATTTCGGCAACGGCAAAATGGCGGGAGATCAACAACCTCACCGACTCATAGAACATAGACAAAGGGCGGCCATATTGTAACGAAAGTAAAAGTAGCCGGTCATAGACTATGAAGTCACGATTGTGATCCACGAGATGATTTGGGAATGTCATGGTTACCACTCAATGGTAAACGGTACCTCCTTTGTTTTGCAACGCTACGCTGCACTGATATATTTTTTTAACTTGGTTCAGAATCCGGTGTTTGCTCAATAAGACATTGAGCTAATAACACAATTGGACCAGTATTTGTGTGCGCAGTTATAGATGCTATTAATTTCTAAATAAAGTTCTGATTTGCATACAAAACCGACCATAGAGGAAGTGATTTAGAAAAATATTGTAAACATTTATGTGAGCATTTATGTAAATGAGCGTTTGTTATTGTTATTCCGTAAATTCGGTTTGATTAATATTGATTTACTTTAAAACACTGTTTGAATTTATTCTTACAAATAAAGTGTCAAAAATATTTGTGCTAAACAAAAATAAACATGTAAATAAAATCAAGCTAAAAATTAGCAATATTATCGCCAGTATTGAACAAAAAACTTTAAAAATAAACATTAAATAAAATTTTACTTCCGTCTCTAAATGCAAAATAGATTTTTTATACATTTTAATGCCTCATTTAAATGTTAATTTCACAGAATTATATTTACAAAACGAAATATTCGAAATTAACATTTTTTATTTAAAAAACTACTATTCAAGTTGCAAGGAATTGCCCGGTATCGACTCCATTGTGGGAGATAAATATTTCGTAGCACAGCGCGTAGCAACGGCTACGAAAATTCCCTGCATTGCATATTGTGTGTACATTATAAAGGTAATTAAAATAATAAAAAAATGAAGTTGTAATTTTAATGCGTCTTTTATGTGAATTAATTGTAACTCTATTATTATTAATCGTAAATATAGTTTAGTATATATACGAAAAAAAAACAAATATGGAATAGGTATATTATTGTCATACTTTTTCATATGAAAATCAAGATTTTGTTAAATTAAAAGGTGTTAAAGTGGATAGTTTTTAAGTATTATTCGAGATATTTTTCATAGATATTTGTAGTTCGTAGCGCGTAGCACGCTGCTACGGGCTGCTCGTTAGTTTACAAACATTTAATAATCCTAAAGTTAGTTGGTTTATTAATGGTAATATTAGAACAAAGTATAATGACGTAAATAGATTAAATAAGGTTAGTGTTTTATTGATGATTATTATGTAATTAGTATATCTTTTATAATATTTTTTTTATTAAATTTTTCTGTAGGTGCTTGTTATTTTAACGATTGTGATATGGAGTCAGGGTGATATTTTGTTGAATAATCACAATATTTACCCATGGTGGAGGTCATCGTCTGCAGTTGGTGCGCGTGAGTGGAGGCGTCCAGCGCCTCGTTGGGCCCCAGCTTGTCGCCTGCCGACAGCTTGCTTAGCGCTTCACTACGCACATCACACGAAGAACCACCTTGTTCCAGATTCACCGATCACCTTTTTAATTTACGTCTCCGAAAATTTTTGGCCACACCAACTCTCAGCATAGTTTTTCAACGCAAGCACTAGACACGTTCAGCATGCAGAGTCCGGAGCACTTCCTGCGGAGCAAACACACAAGGGTAGCGCGGGCGCGGATCGCAGTCGCGTCGCGGTTGCCTGCGCACTCTCCGAACCTCTCGATTCGGCAAAATCACGATAACGACTGCGCGCGAATGTCGTCATGTCGAAATTCGAAACACTTTCACCTAAATATTCCGCCTCCGTTTCGGCGGACGCGGGCGTCGCTCTCGGCGCTCACGCACACACCGCTGACTCCGTCAGTGCTCAATTACGTACGCTGTAAAAATTGCGTCAGTGTTTTTCGTTGCCGACCTTACACTCGACGAGTACACTGCCGAAATATAGTTATCTCTGTCTGGTACTCATTCACCGTTACGCGAGAAGTTTTTGTTTCATTTTTTTTATCTGGCTGTTTCGTCCATGGACGCGCGTGTGAGTGTGCGGATTTCGATAGCGGGGTCGATGAACTGCCGAAAAGGGATTCGGTATGGTTAGTTGTGATGTTTCAGTACCGACTAGGATGGGCCGCAGTAATGTCGATGGGTGTGTGGCGCAGCGTGGAAGTATAGCGTGTGTGGTCTAATGGCAAGTACTGATGGTCGCCAGCGTATAAGTAGGTCAGGCGCACGCGCACGCGCGGTTCTTCATGACCGCGCAACGACCGCTCTACACTGTCAGCGCTGTCTTCACAATTAACAAATGCTGTCGTGTAACGGATTTATTTACTTTAGAATATTTTACACAGCAAGCGACACCCATTATTATAGCTATTAAAACTTTAGCGTACGAAAATTGAATTTTTCAGATTTTGCAACAGTGACCTTGTATCCACCTTCTTAATACACAAAGCTGCAAAATTTCTACTGTTAAAAAGACAATTGGTATTTACTGTAGTGAATATTTGAAAGAAACATGTTTAGGGGACGCAGATATTGTATCGTGCTGCTTATTTGGTTATCAAGAAAGCTTTAATTTATTAAATATATGACGATGCATAGCCCAGTTAGCCTTATTTTTTTGTCTGAAAGGTTATCCGGGCCGTCGACACACTTATGTGTCGGATTACATTAAAAGCAAGTTCATTCGCATCGGCCGCTATTCAACAGTATCTAGATTACACTTTTGGCTCATTGTTCGAATAAAATGCTGAGTGCCCCTCATAAAACTTTCACAGTTTATTTTGTGAATATAATAAATGTATGTGAAAATTGAAAGTGTGAATACTACTTATTACTGGCAATGACGTAACTTGAAAATCTTATAACAATATATTTAGATCAAAATTGCTGCAGTTCGAAAGTAAACAAAATCTTAGGTGATATTATCAGCACACGTCTGCCGCAAGTTGCAAAAACATGTTATTCAGATATTGCAATATTAAATTACTTAATAGTGATGGGTAGCCCGTTACCCTCAGGTGGTCTTGCGATGTGCAACAGACATAGATACAAAATTCTGAAATATGACGAAAGACCCTGCTAAGACCTTCTCACCTAAGTACAGCAAATGTTATAATGTCCAGCATGCGGGGAAGCAGAAGATACAAGCTTCCATCTAATAGCAAAATGCACAATGTATAATGAGATAAATGAAGAACAGCTAGCAGAACTCTCCATCGGACAACTGGTGGTCTTCTGCAAGGCTACGGGAAGATTTGCGACACCGAGCGCCAGTAACCCATGACAGGATCCACCGAAAATGGGGAACTGGGCGAAATAATCCCAACATGAGGACTGATCGCCCGTCTGGTGCCTGCCGGCGTCCCCAAATATAAATAGAATAGAATAGAAAAGTACAGCAAAAGAAACTCTATTCAAAATTCAAATTACAGTGTCTTAAAAATATTACCTGCTCTTAAATATTGCCTTAGAAAAGTTTTTTCATGGCATCCATAAAAGTTATGAAGTTTATGTAAAAGCTAAAAACTGCTAAATAGCTTGCTGTGTTGAATGTTTTCCAAACTACGCAAGCAACGACTTGCTACTGCTTCCGCAACTTCAACATATAACAAATGCTATTACGCCAAATATAACTTGCATATCTATACTAATTTATAAAGCTGAAGAGTTTGTTTGTTTGCTTGAACGCGCTAATCTCAGGAACTACTGGTCCGATTTGAAAAAATCTTTCAGTGTTAGATAGCCCATTTATTGAGGAAGGCTATAGGCTATATATCATCACGCTACGCGGACGAATTCGCGGGCAGAAGCTAGTTATAAATAAAAATGCTCCACGTGTTTGTTAGTGAACGAAATCTGTTCCATATCCGATGGGATTCTTCGTACAGATGAATCATTCGAGCAATCAATCAGTCAGCTATATGAACCTGCCAACTGCTCGCTACATGAAAATAAGATTTAAATAAGATTGACAACATGTCATGACGTTTGCTGTGCGATGCTGGTATGCGTTCGAAGTCAGGTAGCCGTGGTATATTTAGCCAGGACCGACCGAAACTGGGTTAACTATTCTCCCGAAGAAAACACGGCCACTCGAAATATTGACGCAACGGTCTATGTATGGTTGGCCTATCTGAAGAATGGGTGAAAGCAAGCTGGACCGAGTGACCCCATTCTTGGTACTGCGAAAACAGGAAGTCCTGTTACATCTGATACACCCTATTTTACTCGTCTTCTCAATGTTTATACTTCATTTAGTGACACTGAATTTTTCATGGGCGTCTATATAGTTTTATGAGTCGGTGCGTCAGAGGTAGATATCATTATAATTTGACACGAGTTTAAAGTACGACACGTTTGGCGTAAAGGCTGAGCGATCGGCTTTTGCGACCCGTGTTGTGGGTTCTATCCCCATACGGAGCAAATATTTGTATGATCTACAGGTAGTGGTTCCGGGTCTGAGCGTTTGTGTTTGTTAAACGCACCCACGATACAGGAGAAAATACTAGTGTGGGGCTTTGTAGGTTTTTTAAATATTTGACAGAACTCTAGGTTAATAGAAATTATTAACGATAATAATAACAATATAGTCTCGACAAAATATTTTCATTGAGTAGGTACGGAAGTTTTATAAAATAATTTTATTAAGATGTCTTTTCAGTCGTCTTAGACATAAAAGGTAGAATGGCTAGATAAGATTTTTTTTATTTATGTTGACGCGAGCTGTATCGATGACAAACAAGTCCAAAGATAACATTTTAAGAGAACGTGACCAACTTTCAATGAATGTTATCGATATCGACACTATAGGTGTATCAGCCATACCTAAATTTTTCTGTTGAACAAATATTTGCCTTTGATATTAAAGTAAAGATTCTGCCATAGCTATCTTTGACAAAGTGACATTCTTTATTATTTATGTGTATCAGAGCTAACAAAAAGATTTCGCAACTGTATCAAAAAATTTAGAATTTCATTCCCATCGCTCGAAATGTTTATCAGTTGCTTAGTGAGGCGTATCGACGTATTGTATCGATACTTTGGATGTACTATGGCGTGGATGTTTTTCACACGGTTTGTCGAGACTAGGTGATCTAGTTGAAGTTGAATGACCTACCTTTAGCCGCACCCAATCTTGCATAATTTGTCAAACTACTTACATATTGTGACAGGTAAAATCACCGAAGTCATTGTTTGATAAAGCCGGTTGTTGATAAACATTGTTTTTATAGTTATGGCGACAGTTCACGAACTCAACTTACGCGGTATTATCCTAGATGACCGCATGTTTATTTCTGGAATACCAGTTCATTCATATTTTTTACTTAGAAATAAATAAATGTCTACTGTGAGGAATGTTGTGTACTTACATAGTATCAAATTATTATTGTAACTTGAATCCGAAGTCAACAGATACTTTTAAATATAATATGAAATTAGTTGAACAATGCATAATTATTTTATGAGCTTAGATTTCAGCAAGGTATAGGCTACATTACAAACATATTTTGTCTACACCTGACTGATTACATTAAAGTGACGTGTTGTTGTGATCTCTTTGTATATCGGTAGACAAAATTTGCCTGGTGACAATCCAAATTTTGTCGAGTAGCGCGATAAAGGTGTGAATGACCTCACCCATTCGTAAACATCGCGACAAAGCGAACCTAAATATAATGCATCACTGAATATGCTGCACTGTTTCTCTATTTTTAATTTAACTTTGTTAATCGTTGAAGACTAGCCATGACGAAACATTTTGAAACTGTACTATTTGTATTAAAACTATATAAAAAACATATCATAACGTACTATCACGCCTGTAAGTATTCCCCGAAGGGTTAGGCAGAGGCGTACTAATGTACACCCACAGTTCGCCGGTATGTTTTGGTCCCATGTAATAGGGGGCGAGCCTATTGCCATTAACCGGGAACAAATTCCTAACTCCGAGCTGCTACTGGGAATTTCATAGAAAAACCCAATAACACTTTGCGCGACCTGGGAATCGAACCCAGGACCACTTGGCTAATTAGGCAGTTAAAACTATATATTGAAACAATTTTCGATTTGTATTATCAGAAACTGAAACAAATGCTGTAAATCCCTAAATCAAACCCTAACAAAGCCCTCAATCAAGGTTAAACAACCCCGTGGTTGCGATGACTATGCGAACGAATTATAAATGGTGCACAAGAACATTTCATCTAATTTTTCTAAAACGTCTAAGTGCCCGTTTTTTGATCAATAGTTAGCTTAACCAACCTTACCAACTTAGATTACAAATGTAGTCAACATTGAAAAACATAATAGCTCTGGACGAGATAACCTGATTGCTAAGTTATTAAGACCGCCTTTATACACTTATGTGCATAAAGTATAAAATAAATAAATAATTTGACGACCTCTGTGGTTTAGTGGTTCGAGTACCGGACTGGTGACCATGAGGTCGTGGGTTCGATTCCCACAGGACACAAATATTTATGTGATTAATATAAGTGTTTGTGTTTCTTCTAGGTGTTTCTTATGTATTATAAGTATGTATTTACAAAAAAAAAGTATATAAGAATTATATCCATTGTCCATACCCATAGTACAAGATCTGCTTAGTTTGGGACTAGATGGTGCTGTGTAAAATGTGTCAGAATATTTATTATTTATTTATTAAATAAACCATGTTGAATCTAACAAATGTTTATGCAGTTTGACTAAGGATCAAAAAACTGGGCTTTAAACTTAAATTTTTTAATGAAAATGTTACAAAAATATTGATAATTATGTACAGTTCAGTCAGTCGTTTTATTTTTCCTAAAATGAATGTAACATTATGACAATTTGTCGAATCACCTATGTTAAATAAAAAATAGGTTCGTTTTGCAATTTGTAGAATTAGATACACGACACAATTGGCGTAGCGACTGAGCGATCGGCGTCTGCGCTACGTGTTGTGGGTTCGATCCCCACACGGAATTAATTTTGTATGACTTACAAGTAGTTGTTCCGAGTCTGGGCTTTGTGTATGTGAGAGTTTGTGTTTGTAAACACACCCACGATACAGAAGAAAATCCTAGTGTTGTGCAATGTTTTTATTAATTTAATTCTTTAGAATGTAAAGGATTACTTAGGTTCGTAAATTGATGTCACAAGTTAATGCTTTAAAAACTTTGAGAACAGTAGCTTGGAAGAGGCAATGTAAAAGTAAAACTGCGTCAATTTAACAATGAACAATAGTTATGTCAATGACACAAATCATTACCATTGTTATAAATTTTGGCTTGTGGTACAAACCGCAAACACATTGCCAAAATTATATGCTCATGTATGCATTCATACTGATGCTATCAGATTCAAAAGAAAGTCTTTTAAAGTACCGCGGGCATAACTATGTTTTAATTATAAAATCGAAATATACATATATATTACGTATTTCGAAATATTCGATTTCACACGAAATAATTAAGACAAATGAGACTCATATTTCACAAAATTATTGAGAGTTGAATGTCAATGGCATGAAATTTGCGTATGATAATAGACGCGAAATTGTTTAAGTGACCTTAACCTAACAATTAACGTAGACATTTCTGAACGGAGTATAATGACTGACTTTGTGATTTTTGTCACGTTTTATAGAATAGTAGACACACACAAGTGACTTTATGATACAGGTTATGTTAGTATGAATCCTCAGAGCGGCACGCTTCCTATTACATAAGCGTGTTTCGGCCGGCGTCCGCGCACCATGGTCGCGGGGCCTCGCGCGGAGCCTAGTTTCACAATCGTACCACTCAGCCACCGCAGCCGTTTTCACTTTTTCGCTGTCAAGAACGAACGCTAACGATAAACAAACTAACATTTTGGCCGTCACTGCCAACCAATAAATTAAATGCAACATGTCAAAACAACCCGCCTATGCCAGTTGATTTAGATATCTAATGCTTTGTGTTTGAGTTCAATTTGCATTAAAAAAAATCGCTACCTACGACCGAGTTCGCTGTGCATATCGTGGCTTGAATACCGCAACGTAAGGTCTTCTTTGACGAATATTCAAATGTAGTTTCAACCTTATTACAACGGTATAATATTCATGTTACAGTATCTCGAAATACGACTAATGCCGATACGTTATAGCGAAGCGGGTTGTAGAAATACCGAGGCTGTTCATTGACCTTTTTAGGCACATAACACTAGCGAAACAAAAGACGAATTTTATTAGATATAAAGAGGAACCTTGATCTGCAATACACTGTCTTCTTGCGAAACAAGAATAAAATATTAGGCATTATTTATTAATATACACGAT
This sequence comes from Acronicta leporina, assembly GCA_947256265.1. Classification (NCBI taxonomy): domain Eukaryota; kingdom Metazoa; phylum Arthropoda; class Insecta; order Lepidoptera; family Noctuidae; genus Acronicta; species Acronicta leporina. The sequence continues at coordinate 5,308,716 of OX366514.1, forward strand.
GTTTTCATTAGTGCTAGTAATTATCTTTTAATAAATTAAAATGTCTTTAGTTTGTTTATACTGAAGAGCATTAAAGTTAGTAAAGATTTGACTGAATGTATGAATGACTTTACAGGCAAATACTAAGATATGAAACATTGCGTAGCACTTAGTTTGTAGCGGCGTAGCTCGTAGCACATTTTCGTAGACTCTTTAGTTTACGTAGTACATGACATTGGTAAATACTAACTTTGATTGTGATATTGTGAAATCGAGTTGACTTCGAGAAAACATCTTGGTTTTGTTACGTTTACGTTTTGAAACATACTACGAAATAAATTTTCACACCTCATGACCTCCACCTTTCATTTTTATTACATATGTAATGCAGAAAAAGCACTCTCAATAACGCAAAGGCCTACAAAAATTGGTAAACAAGAGCGTGCAGTCGAGTTGATCGCAACACGGCATTGTGTGGGGATGTAACACTGCTTATACTTGCCTGTCATAACAATCGTAAAGGCTGACATTGCCTCTCACCAAGCCACGTAACACTCAGTTACGTAAAAGGTCTTTACCCTTGTTTATTTGGGACAGCTATATTATAGAGATGTCTTAATTTACTAGTGTTAGCACTTGTCCTAGCCATTGAGTAACTTCGAACATTGACAACGCTTGCAATTGATCACATCTCTTTTAAATTTTGTGTTTATGCAACATCACGGAGCTTTTAGCAGTTTGTCGACGATTTGTAGTTTGCTTTGTGCTTGCGAAAGATGACTTTCGAAGATGTCGCTGGGTGTGGCTTCTAATAATAACACGAAAAAATGCTAAATTTATAGTCCCGTTATTAAATCGATGGCAATAATTCAAATCGATTGATTCGTTTAAAAATTGTATTCGAGTTGTTTAAGTGATTTGATTTATTTATTAAAATTAAAATATTAATCATTCTGTTTAGTAATTCGTAGGTGTATGATTAACAAGTTTTTTAATAGCGAACCACTTTGACTGTTCAAGTTTAGTTCGTTTGATTTAGTATTTATATTTATTTGTAACGTAATTATATTAAGCAATGTTTTTTTTATAGAGATTACATAACATACCATCACGCCTGTATTCCCCGAAGGGTTACGCAGAGGCGTACTAATGTACACCCACAGATCGCCGGTATGTTTAGGTCCCATGTAATAGGGGGCGAGCCTATTGCCATTAACCGGGCACAAATTCCTAACTCCGAGCTGCTACTGGAAATTTCATAGAAAAACCCGATAACACTTTGCTCGACATGGGAATCGAACCCAGGACCTCTAGCGTAGCAGTCGCGCTCAGGACCACTTGACTAATGAGGCAGTTTAGATAGGTATAGAGATTAACTTAAACTTTGGATAATAATTTATAGAAAGCTTGAGTGTCACCAAATTTGTAATAGATTGTGCTTAATGAGGATTTAATACTCACAAAAGAAGAAAAATATATTGAATGTTCTGTTCAATTAGCCGCTGCGCTTGCGGCTACAAAACTCGCTTTCGTAACATATAGTCTAGACTGCAAATCCAAGATTATAGTTTAAACGAACGTATTGTATAACGCTAGTTAAAGCGAAGGCAGTTTCTAATACAAAATTATGTTTTTTAAGAATTAAGTAGGTATGTATTTTAATTTTAATTTTGGCTTTTTACGCTAAACTGATCTAAAATTTAGATCAAGCTCATCACTTGTTTATTGTTTATGTACTTTATTATTTTGATCATAGTTACTACTTAATTAAGTAGTCTAGAAAATAAGGTAATACTTATAACGACTATCAACTTTTTAGCTCCACAATGCAGCCATACCAAATACAAAATGATTTATGAAGGACTCTCTAAACATTCTTGCTTAGCTAATTTAAATAGTGTAAGTGTTGCCCTTAACAATGCATGTGTGCTTCCACTTTCGCTAGTGATGGTCAGTGCATCCTTGCGTAATGCTGCGCAGGCGGCGGCAATGTCACACGTTATGTAAAATCGGACTTTGACAATAGAGAGGACCACTTTTCCTTGTTCAATTTCAAATGAATTTTGTATATTTTCATTAATACTTAAATCTTACCAAATATCTTTTTCTATATCTACCACTAAAACCTAGTTTCAGCCACGATTAGTTGAAACACAACTTGTTAAGCAAACAGTTTTTTTTATCTCTATAATAAATTAAGAGAAAAATTCGAGATGCAATCTCAAAACAGTCAATTTATTAATCTTCCCATAGAGCAACTTCAATTTAAAACTTGTGTGAAACTATTTCGAAAATAATAAGGTTCTTATTGTTTATAAATTTACACTTGAGTCACCGCGGGCCAGTTGCATGCAGTTACGAAATTTTCACGAGACCAAAAACACTAAAACGAATTTCCTCATATAAACTGGCGTTAACCCAGCTACGAGAAATGCTTGTGGCGGCGTCATCCGCTATGTTTCATGGTATTTTAGTTTCCCTATTTACTGCTCGCATCTATTTTGCTGCTCTGTAACATGATACGTGTTGCGACATCCATATGCATCTGAAATTCAGTCGGAAAGCAAAGCTTCCAACGAATAAATTTGTCATCAAATGATTTGCTACTAAAACATTATAAATGGGGGCAATGAAAATACATATCTGCCCGGAAAAAATCAAGATAAACAGGCGCTCGGTCATATGTTTTATGTCTCTCCAAATGGAAGGATAAATGAATCCGCTGACAAGCTTCACTGCTTTCGAAATAACAAAACGACGCGTTAATGTGTTAAAGCATAATTTCGAAAAATGTGCATTTTAAATTATTTTGCTCAGTTAACATTGAGACCATTTTTGTTCGAACAATCTCAAGCAGCAAAACGTTTAAAATAATAGTAACATGCTACTTATTTATAGATGCAGCAGGTAGGTGCATCCTGATACTAATCCCGTTAATAGCTGAAAGCAGACGTAAGTGCAACTGTTACATATTTGTCTCATGCGATAAGATAATTAGGTCTGCAGTTCTGAGTGGTTCGGATGTGGGAGGAGGGTTAGTGGGGGTGATTGAGCACGCGACAGAGTCACGCGAGCGCGCCACAGTAACACACTGCTAAAGAAACTGCGAGGAAAACGTCTTCCGGGGTGAACGGCCGCGTTGCGTAAAGCGCCCGCGCTGTGGCGCAACGCAACCGACACCCCCTCCGCGGCACAGCCGTGACGCGGCGTACGCGCAGCGCCATCTTACGGCTTTCATTGTCATTGGACAATATATGTATGTCTAATGTTATGTACTGTATATTTATGAATACTAATAAATATGTTGTTTATTTTAGTCATTTTAGTTCCTTTTTACATTTGGCTATACAAAAATGTAAATAGAAAATGTGTAGTAGGTAAATAATATCTGAATATTTTGAATAGATTTCATATTATGTAGGTATTATTTATATTTTATTCACAAAAATATAAAACATATTATATATGCGATATAAATACGAAAATCTGTCATATTGTTGAGTGATAAATATGTTGCTGCCAATTTTCTTTTTCCTGTAAACATTAGGTAGTCAGATTTGCAACGTCGTACCTAATTATCAGCATATTATTCGCAATTTGAACAATGTTAAGAACAAAAACTCATAAATTGCAATACGTAGCGAGTAAAGCGAGAGTGACGAAATGAAATTTTATTCCTAGGTCAAGGTTTTGCTTCTCTTCGAAATGGGAAAATTGCCACACATCGGCGACCTTAACTCGGCGCGAGTCCGCCAGTTTCGTAAGACTATACAGCATAAAGACTTGAATACACTGGCAAAATAAGAATAACACGTGGCGAATAACCTAATGGTACAGGTTTGATGATATTCATACTTAAGGGTTTTGAAATTATAGATGACAGTTATTATGATTTCGTGAGTCATATAAGTGATTGGCAATTTTTCAATCAAAACAAAAGTTGTACGCATCTATGTGGCATCAATCCGCGGAGCTCCGTAAACATGGTGTGTTACGTCAGAGAAAACCTATAAAATATTACAGTTGGCGCAAAATAACTTGAACCAAAATGGTGGATGCGCAGTAGTCGATTTTTAGTACATTTTACTCGAAAATGTACTGCGCAAACTTTCCCCCTCTCCGTTAGTTTTGGGTCAAGTTATTTTGCGCGAACTATACTCATTTTAATTTTTAAACGAATTCTAATAATATAATATTTTATGAATACGGCCAGTACAACTGGAACCTTCATGCAGATGAGGCTTTAAACTCTGCCAAAGAAATGGAAAGTGTGTTATACAACGTCCACCTGAGTGTGCCGTGAAAGGCGCGTGAGTTTTTAATGTCAGCCACCCGTGGTCAAGGCTCAGGTTTTTTGAATGCTTGCCTCATGCGATTTTATCTTCTGTTTTAGTATAAGCTTACAGACGGTGATTGACGTCGCCCGTACCTCGCTTTTTTAGGCCCTAATTAGTACCTAAGTACCTATTGAAATCAAATGAGTAATCTGACCCCTAATATATTTTAATGAAAGCCTGCAATTATATTCCATGATATTTTAATTTAACATGATAATGTAATTTTCATTTGATTTCATCTAATAACAATATCAAACGTTACTCAAGTATATAAAATATAACTATCCAGTGTCTATAGTTTTTCAAACAATTTACATCGAAATTACATAAACCGTAAGCGCATTAGGCATAGATAAACTGAAGAAAGTTCATTGTCTTCGGAAATGGGATTTAAATCGAAAGCGAGAGTAATTGCCGGTCTAGGCGGCGCGGGCGCAGCGCACGTAGCGAGCGGGTACGGCACAACGGTACCGGGTGTAAACTTTACGGTACTTCCCGTAGGAACGGGTCCGCGGCTTCCCGCACACCGCTAGTGATGCTACAATACGGACTGCAGGTTATATCGATGTAAAAGTAATATTTACAGTTTTTATAGCTATTGTTTACGTTAATACAGTTTTTTAAAAAGAATGTATTGATACTTCGAAATTGTCTAATTAGACACAGACCATTTTAAAAAGAAATGTTTTTTTAAGGTCAATAAATATCCTATCTTGTGTTAATATTCCTTTGAGCAAGCGTAGTAATCGTGAGACGTGCTGTTTGTCCAGGTGATCTAGGGCCGAAACAAGTCTACTAAAAACATGACGAATATAAACTCTTTGAAATTAATAAAATAAGACTTAGGCGACATAGTCAATTGTTATATAAAAGATGACTATTGTTTTAAAGGGTATGGACTTTTTAAGACATGCCCTTATATTTTGTGTATAATATGTCGTACAACGTTACAAGGACAAAGTCGAGACGTATGCCTGAGGTCAATAGCACCGTACTGGGTTACTGATGAAATTTGTCGATAACACTAGCGTTAACGTAACAACACTACTCGAGCACCGGTCAGCCACTATTGAGACCTTAACCACTTTCTCTTTCGATGGCCGCTGATCGTGCTTACATGAACACACGCATACATATGAACAATCTACGTGTTATAAGTTTGTGTGCGTGTGTATTGTCGGTTACATCACGTTACTTTGGCTGACGCATCAGTGAAGCGAAAGGTCAGTATCTATTTATAGTTACGCTCACTTTCCATAAGAATGTCCACGAGATACATTCGATTTCAAGATCGTTCACCTTTGTTGATTAATTGATCCACGTGTACTTAGTTATGAATGTCATTTAATTTGTAGTCTGACCTGCGTCACGCCCTTGTCACGGGATATGAGAAGGTTGAGATCATGCTTTATCACATTATGATTTGGTGATATCATACCTTGAATTTTTGAAATTCGGTTTTTTGTCTTAGGAATTTGGTTACCAAATGTAGCCCAAGATGTTACATAAAAGTTTTCAATTCAAATGCAAAATGAAATATCTGAAACAATGAAAAGATCTCTGAAGATGCATAATTTAAAAAAAGACATAGTTCTACAATGGATTTGAAATCACTGAATAATGTTCAAATGTATGACAATATCCAACACAAAATATATTTCGAACAGAATAATTTGCATGAATGCGATTACCACAATAGTTGCAGGCGCGAGTCCATGACTCCTCGATAACATTGTGAGTAGGAGCACAAAGGTTTAGCGACAAGGCCACCGCAGGGCTGGCTGCCTGCGTGGGAAACCCTATTGCACTCACCGACTAGATTGTCAGTTGTTTGAACTTAGATGTTATTGGCACGCTTGCGCAACTTAACGTTGTTATGTTAGCAGTGTTTTTAATTAGATAATAATTATGGACGAACAGTTTCCGTGTTTTATAGCAAAGCTCGCCGTGTTTTATAGAATTATATTTTAGTAGGTTTTTTTTTAGTCAACGTTAGATTTTTTTTCAAAGCGTTTGTCAGCTCTTCTCAACCTTTTCTCCAATAGCTTTGATGATTGAAGTGATAGGATAGTGTAATTTATTTTCATTATATTTTTTTTTATATTGATCTTTGATATTTTATGGTCGACGCAGGTGCGGTATATGAGCTAAAATAATGGTTAGTTAAAAGACTAAGGGCCACTTGCACCAACTTCTTAAATGTGTTTAAATTATATTTAAACACAATTTTTCATACAAATTTCGTGTTTAAGTACAATTTAAACACATTTAAGAAGTTGGTGCAAGTGGGCCTAAGTTTAGGATTGTGTTTTATAGGCTAGTTTGCTGTTAGGTTACGTTTCATTTAACTTAGGTTACAAGACGATTCGTGGGCGGATGGGCGGCGATCGCCTACCATATCCGCTGACAGTAGTGATTGATGCAAATCAAATGGTCGTACCTACAATGTTACAATATTATTCGTGGATGTCTCTTGAAGATTATAATATATACTTCCATTTATAGAATGATAATCAAAATTAGATTTTTTTGTTAGCTAGAAGATAATTATTTTTAATTGTTTTCGTTTATCACAAATATCGCCCGGATGAGATTTATTAATTACTTTTTCAGATCAGATTTCAATTTAGTTTAGAGCGAATTTGAATTTTAGGTTACCTATTGAAATATGGATATAGCATTTAATTTAAACATTGTTTAAGTAGTAGAATGTTAAACATTATGTTAATCAATTAAATTCCATTTCCCTAAATTTAAAATAATTGTATTTTAAAATTAAATTAGTAAATTAAATTATTTAATCATGCATTTCTAGGTAGATGTGTGATGTGGTACTGTCGTGATCAAATTGTTAGTAACGGTGTACAGTCACAGATGACGATTTAACTGTCTTATCATCATTGACCCTAATTTTAGCCAGCAGATACCTCCCGCTCGCGACTGTGAACCATCTGTGAATAAGTTTAATAGTTTTTATTCTTTTTTTTGGATGATTCACGTGATTTTGGTCATCTGCAATGAGTGTTTAATTTTATATGAATCAAGCCACACTTATGCTTTAGAAACATCTTCATGCAGTTCAAAATTTCAATAACAATACGTATTCAGATCATGTGATGACACTTTCGGGATTCTCCCAAGAATCTATTTAACAAAAAAATACATTGCAGTGCCATCAAAATATTCAGATAATGCTCTAGAATGATAATTGCACAAAAATAGTTAATTCTTTACTTTGTTTGTTGTATATTAACATACATTTTAAATTGTACATTAATTTCAGTGGTAAATGTTGTATATTATGGGAATGCATCATAATATTTGAAAGCACCTTAGTGAAATCGCCTTGATAGCTTGTGAGCTGTCAATGTCACGTCAAGATTGACAACAAACAATAAAAGAAAAAGGGCGGCAGTCCTATTTGACCAACAAGATAAACGAGTTGTTTTATTTGCCCATTACTGCCTGGTCACAACTGCACAACACTAAAGCTTACTTAATTCACTAAAATGGCCAATCTATGTGTACATTATATTAGACTTTATAGGTTATAATATAGCGACTGGCGTTAGTAAACGCATTGGCGACGCCTGCGCACCGTGCCTACGAGTGGAAACTAGGACACATGGACCGACATCCCGACTGACTGACGTATCTGGCGTTATGATCTGTATGTTATTGTTATAATGTATGTGAATTTTAAAATAGTTGAAAGTAACACATATAGGATTCATTCAATCTACTTTTATTCGTTTTGTTGCCTAAATAAATATTAAAAATTATAGTCAGATCGGAAATTACAATTTATTATAATATTGTAAGTTCACAAAACAAAAAATGTGAAAGATATCCGAGTTATAAACGACTAAATGTAGCAGAAGTGAAATAATTGTACCAATCCCATCTTATAGATGGTATTTGGTCACTTATTTAACCACGTCTAAAAACAAGTAGCGCCATCTATTGATACTAAACTTAAATCCGATATGCAAGTGATATAACGCTGTATGAATAATACAAGTGTGACGATGAAGTTGTTGTACCTACTTTGATTTACATAGCATTATTAGCGAGTGGCTGCATACTAATACTTGTTTATAGTACAAACGGATGTTACTCATTCAAGCTTCCAAGAAAAGCTTTATCTCCGATGTTGCAGTCGCTCTTGTTACACGAATAAACGAGCAGATTTGTCCCCGGTACTCCAGTAGCCATCAGGGTACGCATCTCTCAAAATGAGAGGGATCAGGGACTAGCCACTGTCCAGGGCTCGATACCTGATGCCATCCCATGGCGTCTACAAGAAGTTTGTCGAGTTGTCCCACACGAACCTACCGTAATTGACCGTTAATTGAGTATTCATTAAATAGTAACAACTATATACCCGCAGCTTCTGTTGACCTTCGAATTATGATATAAGGTTTTATCACCTAGTGTGCTAGAAAAATTTTATGACGTAAAAGTTTCTATAGGCTGATACATAATGTTAGTGAATATTCATTTATAGAAAAAAATCTATTACAGTAACGTTTTTGGTTCTAATTTCACGCTAAAATGGGGATTTATTTTAGTGATAATTTATAATTTTTGGCATAATAAAGTAATTTATGGCCGTTACCCTTTACTAGATCTGGTGATTATTTAATCATAAGCCTTATTTAATTTAGTATTAGAGAATACTTTAATCAGAGCAAGAGCTTTGAATTAGGATACCATAAGATTTATTTATATAGGAAATTTGGATAGAGGAAGGATCTGTGTGCTGATTATGACAATTTACTGTTTCAATTGGGCGTTAAACAAATGACAGTAATATATCATTCGTAATATGTAGTGTGAACTGTTATTATTTCATACTCACTGTGTAACAAATACCCGTTACTTATATAGCGGTTATGTATTTTTCAAAGTGCAACTCTATTACGCACGTCACATCACTATGTAGTATTACAATTCTAATACATTCCTAGTGACAATACGTCACCTTGCCAGCGTTCGTTGACGCATCTACGTTTTGTCCAAGCGACCTTAAGCCTAAGCGTGTTAGACTAACTACTACTAATAACAACAACCAATTTGTAGCATCCCGCTCGCTCTAATAGCTATTATCATGATCTAGAATGAGACGTAACTATGTGAATGATGATTTGAGTTGGTACAACACCAGCGTTCACCTTCATAAAGGTAAAGTATGGACGGCGCTAACGAAAATGAAGGGCGAAAGTGGTTTCAAGCGTTTGAAGGTAACGGGCTTAGGTAGAGTGATAATTGCTAAGAATTTATGCTTGACGATGCTGCGATACGAGTCGTCATTATTCGACACATGGCACTTGGCAGCCATTAAGACATCTGTGGCCACATTATTTTAACATTAATGTCATGTTTTTTTCTTTTAATAAATCTCTATAACGATCTAAATAATGCGACCCAGACTGTTGCAAACGTTGAAATTTAAAGCAAAATTTATTTGTGGAAGATTTTTGTGACAATAATTTTAGTTTTAAGGAGATTTTATCTGTAAATCGAATGAAAATTACTGGGGAGACTTTCCTGAAATTACATCCAAGATCGTAGAAGTTTATAATAAAAGTACTTTCGGAGATAAAAAGGTTTCAAACACGTTTTTTAATTATATAATCAGTAAGTAAATTTAAAATTATGACGACAGTATTGCACATCCTTTCTCTCCACTTTCACCGTCCTTGGAGAGCAAACGGTAATAGGTGCTTAAGTTGTATAATTCAAAATGAGAAACACAATGAGGTTCTTAAGCTTGAAGATAAAAGGTTTAGACTTGACTGCACTGTGTTTGTAGAGATGCAATTGTAAGTTTGTAATATGCCAAGTCGCAGCACTTCATTGGTATTGCACACGCTTGTCGGCAAGATCTTATCAACAGAACAATTTTGAGGTTAAGAAATTAAAAATAAAGTTAAAAATGATGTTGAAATAATAATAGAGAAAGCAAGTCATAGCCAAATAAGTGATTCTAAGGATTTATAGCGAATTTCTCCAAGTGGGCGAACGACATTCACAAAGTTTAATTGCCGCAGATTAAGATAATAATTATTTGTAAAGTTACAAATATGTTATTTTTGGCAAATGTATATAACATTATTTCCAATTTACGATTTCTTGAAAACGAATGGAAGATGGATATTGTGTCCAAGGTTATTGCTTATTAGCTAGTACAAGCATTGTTTAATTCGTTATTTCTAGGTCTAGGTAACATTAAAAACTTAATAATATTGCGGTATACATGACCAATTAAGTCGTTTTATGATTCAGAGGAGGAATTCCATTTTTAAACAAGGAAAATGCGTGAATCATTAGCGTTATTTTTAAATGGCTGTTCAAGAAAGATAATATGGCTAACAGGATCCATAAAACAATATAATTATTTTAAGATTTTTTAAAATTGGAACAAGAATGGAATGGAATAATAATAGGCTACATATAACTGAGAACTTTTTTGAAGCTACCTATTGGATTTTTTGCTCCTTAAATATTACATAAGTACCTCAATTTAAAGCAATATAAGTGTTAATACTGTAAAGCTCTGTGTCGTATAACGCGATTATTAATCAGTATAGTGCAGGAGACAGGTTGCCCGACAGATAACCTAAACGAAAACGCGAACGCATTGATAATGATAACACCGCGAGGCATTACGCGCCTTTCGCGCCCGACGCCGCACAATCGTTAGATAAACATATGGGTCACTGAACCGACCCAGTTTCGTTCGAGAGCCCACACGATGGGCCCGTGTGTGCGTTTTACTCAAAAAACCACACACACGAACGAAACAATCCAATGGACGCACACATCGACGTATTCGCGTACGACACGCATATTCGTGAACACTCCACGAATTAGCCAGTAGCTACCACGCAATGAACTCACATAATTCTCGCTCTAAATATTATTGACCATTAGTAAACACGCGTCATTGCTCGTTGAATAAATTCATGTTTACTGTTTAAAAACTTCGAGCAATTTTAAGGTATTTCGAAACTAAGTTGCAGCAGTATGTAACACTTCATTATGTAATGATTATACGAAATTTATGTAATTGATAGTTCAATAAAGGTAAAGAATTCTATTCATATTATAAAACTGCTCTACAAAATTATTATTTTACAAAAAAAATCAAAATCTATTATTAAATACCTTAATAATTCTGATTGACACTGTTACACTATTGGATTATTTAATTACAGTATAATTAGGACCGAAAAATTAACAAAATTAACTGATAATTATATTTTTCATTTAATCCCCGTGATGAACAAAAAATTAAACAACAAGATTAGTATAAATATATAGTTTTAATATTAGGCTCATCATCTTATCTTCCTACTAATATAAATGTCAAAGTTTGGATGGGTGGATGTTTGTAACGCAATCACGACAGAACGACTGAACGGATCATGATGGAATTTGGCACATAGATAGATTATAGTCTAGGATAGCACATGGATTTTTTATCCAGGTAACCGAATTCTGAAATCCATGCAGAAGAAGTCGCGGGCAGAATCTTCTAATGTATATTTTTAACCGAATTCAAAACAAGAGCTTTTCAATTCGACTGTACTACTTTTTGTGTGTATGGTACGCGCTATCTTCGTTGGTGTTAAGCCGATTTCTATATTTCTTTTTAGTATGATAGAACATACTTTCTAGTTGGTTCCATAGAAATTTGATTGGTTCTGACCATCGTTTCTAAATATGGTTCTTTTTCCTTAAAAGTTACTTATTTTTCATTTCATTTAAAACCTTTGCCCCACATTAGGATTGTCTCTTGTATCGTGGGTAACAAAAACAAATGATATACATACAATGACATACACAAATACCTAGACCCAGAACCTGTAGGTCGTACATATTTGTACAAGACGTAGCATAGAAGCCGGTCGATCAGCCACAACGCCATACGTACCGTCAACTTTTAATATTTAGACTAACAGTCTCATCATTTGCAGGTTAATACTTTAACCTCAAAATAATGTATAATGTGGTTTTATAATAAATGGTACAAATTTCGAAAGTTACATGGTCAATGGTCAGCGGTAGACCTTGGCCATGACGACTGCTGTATTGTCGCAATACCAACGGAATTTAACGTTAACTTGATAAATTTAACCCTTTCACAAACGCTGCAGAATAAAAATTACAACTTGATATGAATCCGTGGGAATTTCCCAAAATCCCATCTTAGTACTGATTTCTGACACTATACACGCGAATATTAGACATTGAAATGAAACTATTTCTGACACTTACGCGAATATTAGACACTGAAATGAAACTACTTTTTACGGATTTTATCGGTCTGCCCGTGACCATGGATGCTGTAAAGGATCCGAAACGTCGGGAACTAAATAATATCAATATACCGCGATAAAATCCGTAAAAAGTAGTTTCATTTCAATCCCATCTTAGTGTTCCTGCTTTATACATAATTGGCTTGATGCCTGATTATTTTTAGGGCGTTATGAAAAACTTGACTATGAATAGATTCGCTCGAGAAAAACAAAACTTAAATTGGTTAAAAAATAAGGAACTTTACTGAAAGATGACGTCAACTATGTACTTTAATGGAAAAAATTGTATGGGGTACCTAACTACAAGACATAATAATTCTATACTAACGCTCGTTTTGCGGGAAATAGCCAGAGCATACACTCACAATCCTCACCAAAAGTTTAAGCGTTTGTATCTTAGAACTTTATTAGTCTTAACTTCAATAACATTTTAAGCAGTTAAATTTGAGTTCATTTGATTTAGTATAGATACGAATTTTATTTCACAGTCAGCCTGTTATTATAAATGTGCAGGGACTAGAGGGTTAGAGGGAGACCGAAGAAAAGATGGATGGATTGTGTTAAGGCCCATATGACGGGACAGCAGGGAGTGAATGGTGAGGTGACAGGGATGAATGGAAGAAATGACATGCCTTACCGACCCCAAATAAAATTGGACAACGGTAAGTAGAAGAAGAAGTTAGCCTGTTAGTTTAGTAAATCCAACACCAATCATATTTAGAAAATTGCCAATTTTTTTGGTTCTAGACCGGGGTCTAGTCTTCAACTACAGTTAGTTGAAGCTGTAAACGCGACTGCTACGCTAGAGGTCCTAGATTCGATTCCAGGATCGGGCAAAGTAGCATCAGTGTCATCTCAGAGTTATTTTTGTACCCGGAGATGGCATGGCAAAAAGTTCGCCCCCTTTTACGTGGGACCTAAAAACCGGCGAACTGAGGGCTATACATTATTTTGCTTTTATTTATAGCTCCATAACATGTCAATTTCGTAATTAAAGTATTAATTATAAATAGTATCAATTATAAGCTATTAAACGATTCCTACTATCATAACAACAGCAGGATCATTAATGTTTAATTCCCAACCTGAGACTATCGCAAAGCTTTCTTAGTTTAGTTAAAGTTGAAGCGGCGGTAGCCTAATGGCTAAGGAGTCGGACTTGCGATCATGTGGTTGCCGGTTCGAAACCCACCCATTACACTACCGACGTGAACTCACTCGTAACACAAGCATTTTAGCTTAGCACTAGGGGTTAACAAGAATACTAGTGATGTGCGAACCACATTGCTAGTAACCTTTTTTTTTTAAAAAAAAGTTAAGAAACCGATAAAATTTAAGCAGGAAAGTAGCGAGTTTAGTTAACAGTAACTGCAGCTTGGTTATATTTATATGATGTTCATGTATCGATACAGACGAATTCTGAAATTACTACGATTAATGATATTACATACCATTAGGCCTATATTCCCCGAAGGGTTAGGCAGAGGCGTATTAATGTAGGTACACACAGTTCGCCGGTATGTTTAGGTTCCATTTACTTAACATTACCCTATTATACCTATTGCCATTCCAAACTCCGAGCTGCTACTGAGAATTTAATGGAAAAACACAATAACACTACTCGCATGGGAATCGAACCAAGGACCTCCAACGTAGCAGTTCAGGACCACTAGGCTAATGAGAAGAGTACTACGATTAATATTAGGTATATTATTATATGTGGTTTAGTGTAACAAACGCCCGCTCGACTGTAATAATTGAACTATGAGATCATTACACTGGGATGAATAAATAATATATAAGAATATTCGACCATTCTTTGATTTTAGAACTTAATTAAAAGATGGATTTGGAAGGAGAGTTCTAATAGCATTGGGTATTGTTTATTTTGTATAAACTGCAGTTCTGATCTGAGCGGGTATCTATAATAAGTTAATCAAAAAATAATAATCTGTACATTCTGTACTGTTTAACTTAAAGTTATATTTTGGTATTTACAATTGAATTATTAGCAGCTAAGCATTTTTATTGAAAAATAATTAATAATCTATGTTTGTAGTATCAGTACAATTTCATATCGGTATTTTATTCCTTTTTTTTCAAAATGATTTAATAAAGCAAAATATGAATAAATAAAATTCAAATAATTATTATTATGTGAATACCGACTTATGATTTCATTAATACACTATATGGATACCGTATTATGTAAGATAAAGACATCAAAACACGAAGATAATAACAAGATAACCTAGATATTAAATTATATTATTTATAAACTTGAAATAATGATTCGCAATTGGGTATAAAAATGTATACAGACAAAAAATGGCGTCCTATTATCATATAATATCTACGCCATTAGTCGCTAGAGGGCAGCATTAGCGTAACATAGACAAATCCAATATGGCCGCCCATCAAATGGAAATTACCCTTTTGATTTTGGTAGCTATTTATTAATAAATTTATAATATTATTGTAACCCTTATGTATAAGGTATCTCGCTAAAAGAATGACAGTCACAAAAGCACAACATACAATTTGAAACAACAAATTTATTTATGCTGCAACTAAATGAAAAGCTAGTGTTTTTAATTAATCTAAAAAAAATAGAATATAGGTTTTTAGGTGTGTGGTCGCCGATTTATTTCAGACGATAAAACATACGATAACAACAAGTTGTCTTTTAATGTCTAACGGTAGCGAAGATAACGTACAGGTAATTGGAATACAGATAAATAAATTAATGCAATGAAGTCCAACACAGACTGATTATAAAGAGTAGTGTTCAATAGTAACTATTATTTAAGATCTAAAGAAGTAAATCATGTGTAGAAGGCTGGATATCGAGTGGAAATTAAATAAAAAATAGTCACCGGTTTCATAGAAATACACGTGTATTACGTGCAGTGTGTGCGTGACCGTCTACTGATAAAAAATAATGAATGAAACGACGAGACTGCAAGTGCATGCCAACGTGAAAAAAAAAACAAAAGCTGTACAAGACGTACACAACGTCATCTCACCATAAAACATTTTGTTCAATTGCCCTTGTCGTCCGGTCAGCTTTATCGTGTTTGTGTCCATATATCAAAATAACGGCCAAGCCGGTTTACAGAGTCCTATTGGGTTTCATAGAATAGTTCATCACTACAACGTGTCATAGGTATGGTACGCAACGGCAGCGTCCGCCAGTGGTGCGCACACGGGGCGAGCGTGCAACAGAGCGGGAGTCGCGCTCGCGGTTGGCGCCCGCACGGAAGTAGGTTAGTAACTAAAGTTTTGTTTGCGTGAGGCTGCGACTCGGTGCACTCGGCTCGCTAGCTAGGGCGCGCGGCTCTGCCCGCGGTGCCGCGCGCCCCGCCTCGCGCGCCCTCACCGCACCCCCGCGCCCGCGCATCTTTCACTTTCGGTCCGACTCTGCCCAGCTCGGCCCGCCCGCCCTACGCGCCCTGTATTGCGCCCCTATGGAGCAAAGAGCCACTCTCCATAATAAACTTGTCCCATTCATACACCAACCAACTTTGTGTGATATTTGACCTAATGACAGTTTGAAGCGACATTAGTTTCCTTCCAAATGTATTTATTAGATAACTTTTATTCTTATTGTACAAGTTCATTGACATGTAAAATTTTATTATAGTTACAACAGTTGAATTACAAGAATTTCAAGTAATACCTACCTAGGTAATTGTTGCTTAGATTGCTCAGGAAATACCAAACATTTTTATCAGGTAGGTATTTTAAAAGAGTATTGAACCTAGTTAGATTTGGAACTAGGATTTGAATGTGGAAGTGTTTATCTCGCTTTATGTACTATCAATAAATTATGTAGCTTCTCAATTTGTTCTCTTACGCCAAAGTTTAAGAACCATACTAACGGTTCCTCCGTTAGTATCGTCTTCTTACTTGACAGTGTACGTTTCTAGAATATTCTGGAGATGCATGGACTATTCTCTACCCCCCATAATAATACTATGTATGTGATATGGGATCGTATCAAGTCAAGAGGCACCGGTGGCGTTGTATAGAAGCAACAGTGGGGCCGGGTGGTAGGTACATCACACGCATTCGCCGAGCGCTCATTGTCGCTGGTTATGTAAGGCGGAGGCCGCGTCGATGCCGCTGCGCTGCTGCGAGTCAACGAACGGCATTGACACGCGCCCGCCTCCCGCCGCGGCCGCTGCCCCGCGCGCCGCACCCCCCCGCGGGCTCCCCTCGTCGCTGCTGAAACCAGCAGCTGCGAAATTGGGTCACGAGCTCCGAGCCACCTCACGTACACATCGACCAGTTAACCAAGACCTCTGACGTGCGCACGATTCCCTATAATATGTCGTATCGTAAAGCTAGCGAGCGACAGGCGGCTGGGGTCTTGTGCAATTGGTGCTGTACTTGCAAGACGACAAATGAAATAAACCTTCTGCCGTTTAAAATAACTACGTATTTCAACATGATAGATCGGACGCGGAATCGTCTCACATCCACCAGTGGACCTTGAAATCTACGATCGTTACAGCTTACATGAGGAATGTCGAATTTAAAATTATTTTTTATTTCATTTTCACGGAACAAAACTGACATAGCTAAAATACCTACATAGTATTTTTTTTTGGAAACAATTTTCTGCTGCATTTTATTATTTTTCACTATCAGTAACCTACCTAGGTATATAGCAGAATCAATATTTTATTAATTTCAGCAAAACAGTGTCTAGTCGAGTTGTTATAACAGTTTCATTTCAAAATATGCATTGCATATTCAAGGTTAATTATATTTTAAATGCAAAATCGTGTTCTATTCCGCAAGATTTCTAAGGTCAAACCTACCTGCAGAAAATAATACTGTTTGTAGCAAACTGTGCTTAGCAATCAATATCGTCAAATGTTTACATTGAGTCCGATGAGAAATAAAGTTAGCATTGTAACAGAAACAGCTTCAATAGTTTCTAATATCAATACATGAAAACGGAGAAGGAAAACAGCACTGCGCCGGCATCAAACGCTCGAGTCAACGAACGTCATTGACAGCAACCAACTAGCAATTTTCTATTTTCCCACTATAGCTATAAAGTTTAAAATCCAATGGGGCAATCGCCCAACCTAGCCTTGGCTCCTACTGGCCTGGCTGACTTAGACATTCTATCTACTTTTACGAGTACATGGGCGAAGGCTCCAGTACTGTTTGGTACTTATAGTGCAGTCAGTACTTGGATGCAATACGATTATCGCTACAGTCAGCTTGTGCTTATGTAATGTTCTAATTCTTATTAAACTCTCATTGGATTAGAAGTTGACGTTTACCTGTTCTACTTGACAGTACTAGGTTACTTACCTATGTTACAGTAAGCGCATGCACATACATAGATACCTATATGATATTTATTCAGTTTACTACAAGCAAAGTAGGTGGGTACCTACTTATTTATATATCAAAAACCAACACATATATGTATTACTTTTAAAGTAACGTTAGTCATTTGTTTTGGCACGGAATGCGTAATAATAAATAGTTTTAAAATTTGACACATAAACTGCAAATCTATTCATGATTACAAAATTAAAAATAAATTATAATTACAAATGTAATCTTTACTATTTACATTGAAAAGCTGATCATTGAATGTCAAGTTAATATTAATAATTAATCAGTAACCTATAGCTGTAATTATCTATTGTGCGACTGGTTATTTAAACTCAATGGCAACGCAGGCAATGGAGCTCATGGTACTTAGGTACAATATTTGAATTACCCGCAATTTGATATTTTTTTATGGGATGGGGGCAAACGAGTAGGCTGATCGCCCAATGGCAAGCGATTACCGCTGCCCATGGACACTTGCAACACCAGAGGATTCGCAAACACAACGTAAGCGTTGTTTCACGTCGGTTTTCTGTGAGGCCGTGGTATCACTGCCGAAGTATGGCTCTCCCACGGTCAAAACATTTCTTACATCAAAGCGTACATGGACGGCGGAAGGTTTCCTAAATGGAATGGAAATGGGATCATCAGTCTCTTCTACGGTTTTAATTGCATTGCTATACTTATAATTATGAGTTATCATACTAGTACTAAACTATTTTGTCATACAAAACAAAAAAATAAACGTTGTCTTATGAAAACAAAAGATGTTATTATAATAAACAAACAAAAATATTACGTAAACATCGCCCCAAATCTGACCTCGGATCGACCCTTCGTTATTTTTAAACCTACTGACATAATACGCCTCCATAAATAGGGATATTTTCATCGTTTTCCTTGCGATTAAAAATAAAAAGTACTGTTTCTTAGATATATTTGACATAATTGTAGTATTGATTGATCCATCCAAGTGCGAAGTGCGGCTCAGTCTAGTCGACTTAACATATATATCCCCCTTATATAAGAGTATCGGGGTACGACATAGCAGGGGTGGTAGGTAGCCGCCCTACTTCCAAGGTGCGCAGGCTGCACCGGGTGAAGGAACGTCATTGACCCACCTAATACCTGCGCGCTATCAGCCCGCCCGCCCGCGTCCCGCACGCACACTAGACTGATAAATATAGCGATCTTCGGGAATATGGCAATGAAACTGTTGAGTATATACATAAAATATGTAGAGAGGTAGGTTAGTGCGTCTAAATGCACACGTCAATGGTTCAATCAATACGAACTATTGGGAGGAGTGGCCATTTGACCTATGACTGAACGAATCTGTCCGTACAGTATTGAGGATTGAGATTGGAAATGAGATATTAATTGAAAAATTAAAACATGTTAATTTTTTTAGTCTTTATTATGCGTAATAAAATTAAACTTGTATATTTTTTCATGATTTTAAATATTTAATTACCATTTATATTAAACTAATTATTTTTGATAATTTTAAAGTCGATATTGTAATTTATCATGATTTATTGTGAATATTTGCACGCTACAGAGGCCATAACATGACTGATCTATTGTTTGAAAAAACAACAGTTTATTATTTATCATGGTTTCGCAAATAAAATACATTATAATATTGAATTTTGAACGAATTATTATTTACGTATAAAAATGGGATGATTTTGCCGTGACTAAAGTTTATATAAAGCTTATTTGCAAACAAAAATATTATCTTTTTGTGTTAATTGCAATTATAGTGCACTAATGTTTTATTTTTAACTATAATTGTGTCATACTACAAACACATGTACGCAGATATGTAACAACAAGGACAGAGGATCGATTTCAGCACATTATCTATAACTGGCTTTAAAAATATGAACCAAATTTTGATAAAAAGTGCAGGAATGATAAAAATATATACTCCTACTGATATTTTCGCTGCTGGCTCAAACTATGAGATGGATTGAGTACTTATTTTAAAAATAATATCATATTTTTATTTTATGTATATTTTTACTTCAAAATCATCAACAAAACCATTCAAAATAATAACATGAAGGGACTTTAGTCACCTAATTACCTAGAAGGGGAAATTCCCACGTGATTGAGAAAAAGAAAGCTACACCACACATCGGGCACAGCTTGTTCGATAATACATAATAATTCAATGTGCATGCAAATATTGGTAGTACAAGTAAACACGATGCATTGCCACGTGATTAATGCACTTAGGCATTTGGAAAGGTTAGTAACAATCATCATAAATTTCAGGGGGGCGGGTCGAGGGGTTGTTAGGTGCGGAGGGGGGCGGGGGGAATGCGAGGCCAGCACGTGCGGGTTGCAGCGGGTGAACGAACGTCATTGACCCACCTCCGGGGCCTACTTACACCGAGCCGATAACACCCCCGCCCGATACGACGGCTGATTCGTCTGTGTGCTGTGTTTATGCTTATGACACACTGCATTGACGGCTTACTTTGAACAATTACTTATGTGTGCGCACATGTCCTCGTCAGTGTGTATGATAATGTAAATAATTGTGGCAAGCAAGGTCGCCCCGAGATTTGACGTTGAAAACCTCAATGTTAAGACGAAAATTTTTAATATTTAACTTATAGTACTTGTAGTATTCATTGTATTTTCAAATTTTAATATAAATCACCTGCATTTCTGAAAGAGTAAATGAAATGTGAAAATGTGCATCTATAGTATATCATATCTATATCTATTATATATTATAGTATCTATAGTATAGTAAAATCTAATATAAACACTTTGATCAGTATGATTTTAATTACTGGGTAATAAGTACCACAATTTTCCTTCTAACCTAATGATTTTGTGCCAATGTCAAGTGTAACTGTGCAAGTGACACGCAACATATTAATAATTACTATAGTAGGTACAATTTATTTATCAAACTCATTACGACGCGACCGCAGAACCTTTTTATAGAAATGTTGTATGTAGGTAGTTAAATATTTTATTTATTTGTACTCATACTCAGCACCTACGTGCCTGTTCTCTTTTTTTTTGTACTAGCGACCCTTGCGTGGCTTTGCCTCCGTGATTTGATTTTTTGCCAAATTTTCGACGTTTCCGGTAGATTTTTCAAATAATTTTATTTCATACAACTCTCATCCTAACACAGAAAACAAAAAGTCAAATCAATCAATATTTTTATTTGTATACACCAGTTGCGTTAATTAGATTAAAAATGTCTCCGTTTTGGATAACGTAGAAAATTACATGAAGTTATTTAAGATGGTTTAACTAGAGAAAAATAATTGTAGGTACTAAAGTAGAGCTAAAACGTTTGACGGTGGAACTAAAGTGGTATACGAAAGAATCATTCTAAGATAGTCATTAACTGTCTCATTAGTCTAATAGTCGTAAGTGTGACTGGTCCTGGTTCGACTGCCAGTACGGGCCAAGAGTTGCTATGTTTCTAGGTTTTTCTATCAAAATCTCAGCTCTGAGATAATATTTTTGCGACTAAGTGGCTCACTCTTTATAACATAGAACCTAAACATACCCGATAAATGGTCATGTGGATATAAATTAGTATACCTCTGCTTAAACCTTTCGGGAAATCAGGCGTGATGGTTAATATGATGTAAGAAAAACATTAGTTTCGGTTCAAACAGATCGTAAACGTTCGTATGTGAATGTTTTTTTCAAAATTGTATCTTAGATCCCTTTAGCTCCACCATATATCTGGATATAACTTACCAACAAGTATAGAAGACTCTTTTTGAAATCGAATAATATACCTATATACATCTGCTAAAAATACAAACAGAAAAATTATGTGTTGATCAGTGGGTATATTATCATTATCAACATCTAGAAATTTCTTTAGCAGCCCGAAGCCGGTGTTTACAGCACGGTCGTAGTCCGCTGCACCGGTGGCCACTTCCGGCCTCGACAGGGCGATCAATACGTATCGGGGAACGAACTCCTGACCTCGAGGAGGAACTAGGGCGCCGCGCAAGCGCTGCCTCGACGACGCCGCGACCGACGGTGCATCCTCCTTTAACACTCCATTTTGAATTGCAAATTTTTCTCTCAAAAACTTTATTAAAATCCCAAAAAAAACATCAAGCCTGCAATGTATTTTCTCAGCCTGAACGCCTTCTACATATTTATTTTGTTACCCTAATATGCAATATTCTAGAAACAGTTGCCAACGTCGTCCGCCATGATGGTTGAACTCTTGACATTCGAAATGTATAGATCAATAGTACTATGGCAAGCGCATCTGTTTTATTATTTAAAATTGCAGCCTCTGTTGCTACTTGCTATTCAGGGTTTTCGGTAACTTCTGTGTTTTTTTACTAATTTCATCTTAAAAGTTGAGCATATTATCACCAATATTTGTGTTTATTTGTATAAATAAATAATGAAATTAATGAAAATAGGTAGTTACCTATTTTCATTAATTTTATTATTTGTATCTGCTTATAGTAAGCGACTTTAATTAGCTAATCGCGTTAATTAGTTGTGGAAGATTCCGTTGTATTGTAATAATAATATAGTAGTTACCTACTGTTAAGTACTTCTTAAGAAGTAAGGAGAGCCTTGCTTCGGCCCAAATAGATCAGCTCGACCGGAGTGATACCACGGCCTCACAGAAAAGCGGCGTGAAACAACGCTTACATTGTGTTTTGCAGAGTGAGGATACCGGAGGCCAAAACCCTTCTAAAAAGCGGGCTACGCACTTGCCATTCCTCAGGTGTTGCAGGTGTCCATGGGTGCCACCTACCGGGCTACTATCAGATGAACCACGTGCTCGTTTGCCCCCTATGCCATAAAAAAACGCTTACCCTCATAAGGGCATTTGAAACATTGATTGTATTTTTAATAAACGGTGATAAGGGTAAGGCGAAGGGTGAAATGGCGCACATTGGGGGAGGCCTACGTCCAGCAGTGGACTATTATAGGCTGATGATGATGATGGTGATGATGAAACGGTGATGGATTTTGCATAACAATTTGAAGTCCATTATTATCAAACAACTGCTACCAATTAAGAGAATGTAGATAAACATTTGTTTTTGTTTTATCTTCAAGGAGTTATTGCTAAATTGCATCAAGGCATATTAATGGCGTAATGCGTTTTCTTTCTTTTTTAAATCTAATGACGCAATATCGCGTTCAACAAGATTCGATCCAACAAGATAGTGCCCGATATTAACTCCGTTGACCTTTACAATAATACGAAGTACATGCACTGAACAAAGCGAACACTCCGAGCCAAGTTCTATAATTACCAATTGAATGAATTTAAAGGTACAAAAATAATATAGTCGAAAAGGGTAGCCGCAGAGGCATTACATTACAACCGAAGGTAAAGGACAGTCCATATTGTTGGTCGGTACTTGGTTTAAATTTTTAGGCGCGGGATTTTGAATGCGGCCCTGCTGCAATGCCAAGGCGACTGCCAAAAGGCGGAGTGAGGTCATAGCCCAATGTCAGGGGCCCTAAGAATTTTGTCTTCGTTGCATTTTAATGCGATACATTCAATTAATTAACGAGCCAGCAGTCGTTATGTTCGAAGAGATATTAGTGTTTATACAGTTTTACGGAAAGTAAAAGTGAGTTACAGCTGCTGTCTTGGTAGTAGGTTATTTACCTCTGCGTCGAATATTGTATTGAGTTAATGTTTTTGGGTTCAAATCACTACAAACATTTAGGTATAAAAGGAGTTGCCAACAAATGCGTATAGAATGAATGGAGAAATAACAATCAGTATATGAAATAAGCTCTTTACAACCAGAGACCCATTTTATGCGTCTGAATAGCGGGGAAGATTTCTAGGAGAACTTTAGGGGTGTCATATTATTCATATTCATATTTTTATTTGCAATCCATAATGTAATACAGGTGTTAAGTATAGTAGTAAGAAACAATTATGGACCCTGTCGGGCACAGCAACATTAATAACTAAGTAGGAGAGAGGAGGAGCTCTTTAATTCTTATTTCCTTAAGTTTTCATTTATTAATCTATAGTAATTAGTGTATATAAATGTAAAATATTTAAAATATCTATATGTTATTACTTTCCCTTATCCTTCTATAATAATATTTATTATATTCTTTTACTTTATTTATTTATTCACTAGAATTTTTTGTGTTGTAAGTAATTATTATTATTTATTTCTATTTAATAATTTTATTATTTAAATTATGTATTAGTTTTATTTTATTATTAATTTTATTTAGATTTAGGTTATTATTATTTTTTGCTTAAATATTTTATATTGCAATTATTGTGTTTATACTAATAATGATTGCCACTGTGTATTTAAAGTATTGCACTCTTTTTTTTTTATAAATGATAGAATTTATCAGTTAGATATTCGTTTAACGTGTTAGTCTTCTAGAGAATAAATTGTCATTCTTTGTTTACTTCTTTACCCTACTCAAATATTTAGTTTTTACACCGGCTGATGCTCGCTGGATAAGTCCTATGTATGTCCCGTGATGCCTTATATAAGTAGAGTTAGAAAAACCGTACTAATAATCAATTCCCGTTCACAATAATGATTTCTTTGTTTCATTTTCTTGTTTTATCATATTTAGTACCTGTGAGTGTATTTTTTGAATTTTATTTCTTGATTCTGTTATAATGTTTGACCCGTGCTAGTCTAGTACCGAAATACTTAAAAAGGAAATTTGCTTCAACGGTTATTGTTCATATTCTAAGTTTTCAATCGTTAAAATGTTAATAACTTTTGATAGAGTGAACCGATTTTAATGAAATATAGCCTAAATGTTAATCCAAGAAACAGGCTATAAATTCCTGTCCACTTCCTCCAAATCTCTTCGGTAGTTTTCATTTGATGCGCGGTCAAACATACAGACAAACCGACAGACAAACCGACAGACAAACAGACAGACAAAAGTTCCAAAAATAATAGAATTGGATTGTGTTACCGATTCTGAGTCCCCCAAATTAGTTTTTTTGTAAATATAAGCAATGTACAGACACGGCTCATTTACATTCTTATTATATGTAAGAAGATTGTGGTTAAATTGACATAGTACAATGAAACAGTCGCATCTGGTATTGTCCCCATGAGACTAGGACTCCCAATGACTTCCAGTCTACATCTATACTAATATATAAAGCTGAAGAGTTTGTTTGTTTGTTAGTTTGAATGCGCTAATCTCAGGAACTACTGGTCCGATTTGAAAAAATCTTTCACTGTTAGATAGCCCATTTATTGAGGAAGGCTATAGGCTATATATCATCACGCTACGCGGACGAAGTCGCGGTCAGAAGCTAGTACAGTATAAATGTGTGGTAGGTATATATATATATATATACCTATAACATAACCTACAAATATTAAAAAACGTGCAATTTTGTGAGAATGGTCGTTACTCTTTCACGCTAAATCTAATGTATTTCGGATCTGATTTTTTAATTTTAATGATACTACGATAATATAGTTCATACATCAAAATAACAAATAGGCTATAATTCGAATATCTACGCATCGAAGTCGCGGCCAAAAGCTAGTCTTCTCTACTATTATAAAATTGTAAAAAAGCTGTGTCTGTACATTGACGATATTTGAAAAACCAGTGGGATAGGGTATATAAACGTCTCCGAATCCAAAAATGTGATTTTTAAAATTCTTGTCTGTTTGTCTGTTTGTTACGGGTTGGAGCAAAAACCACTGAATAGATTTTAATTTTGTTATCACTGTTAGAAAGTATATGCTCCAACTTCAACAAACAAACACCAACAAAACTGACTGTGAACTTCTTATTTCAATTAATTAAAAGGATCCTGAGATACAGCTTGACTCTCCGATGTATAGAGATCCATATAAAGAAGAGATCATCACTGCTGTCATCACATTAACATAATTATTTTTTTTGGAATTCATATCTAATCCTTAGCTTCAGGTGAGCGAAGTCGCGGGCAAAAGCTAGTAAAGAATAAAATACTGATTTTGATTTCATATTATGATTTTTAAGCTATTTGCTTGAATGGGTTAGTTAATCAGTTTTGAAATCTTTGTTGGAACGACGTGAATAGACGCGGGCAGGCGAAAATAAACATATTTTGTTGAGCCATTTTATAATATTAATCTGCTATTCTTAATTGTGTATATAAATTATTAGGTTACATATTTTCCGCATTCTTTTTATATTTTCCAGAAAATATATATGTGCATAATTATGTTGTCTGGTTACACGAGTGATTTATTTTATCAATGTTATTCAAACTGTCGCAATACCTCGCCCAGAGGATTAGGATTAATAATAGACTCTTCACAATTAAATTATTGTTTAAAATCTAAAATTATAAATTGGGGATGTGTATTCGAAATACGAAAAAATTATACTACTTAGTGTCCGACTTTTTATTTTGTGCACTGATATTTTCGTATTCAGCCTGTCACTTGTCAAAATAATTTAAAACACAATACACTTGCGAGAATTATTGAGTGAATAGTAATTAAGGTTAACAGTGCACAGCTCTAAATAGATCATACAATAATTCCGTAATTTCAGTAAATTGTTTGTTATTAGTGTGCAGCAAAAAACCGCGTTCTGAAATTAAAACTTTTTGCGTGTGGTTATGAAAACAAACTGAAACTGTCATTTTTAAAGGCGATCTACTTGACATTCCTTTTTGGTGTGCAATATTGAAAGTTCTATTGTATTCTATTCTAAATTTAAATATATTTTTTCATTACGATATTCTCCACATGTTGCATTGATTCCGCCAATATCTGAGGTTCTAGACAACATTGTTTAAAAAAAAAAACTTGTTTGTCAGAACACCCATGCATTATTCCCAATATCTTAAAAATGTCTTAATAATGGAACCTCAAATGGAACGCCCTATATATAAGTTTATAGGGACTGTTCGAAAAAAAATATATCTTAGTACCCCTAATAATAAATGTAAGTCCATCTGAAAAGGTCCCATTTCTTTTATCCTTAACCATTGACTCAACAAGATTTTCCTGTAACCGAATTTCTTGTGGACAAATCACGATATTTGCTGAATAAATCCTGTTATGTAACGTACATGAAACGTTACCATGGAAACCGTACTTTAAGTCCCAGGCTGCCCCGTAGCTAAGTACCGGTAAGATGACCCCTTAAAATTTCGAAGGTCGTGCCAATTTACACGTGCCACCATTGATTTTAGTAGATTTGTGGGTGTGTATTCATGTGTCTACGGCTGTGTGCTGTGGCAGTGACAGTGGTTCGGCCCCCTTTTGACCTATTTTCAAGTCCCTTGTACCAACGGGATAGTGACGCAAGCAGGCTCCGTACAGAGCCATCACGAAAGCTGTGAATTTCAGACAATGTAATTCTTATTGATTTTTGTTTTAGTGAGGAGGCTATAGTATTCTACTGCGGGCGGGATTCGAACCTGCGTCTTCTAGTTAGATAAACCAGACGCTATGACTGAAGACGCAGGTTCAAATCCTGCCCGCAGTCAAATTTTTCCTTCACTAAAATTACTTTAATATCTTAGCACGGAAAACGCAAAAAAAGAGGAGGCTAGGTATAGTTTAATGTAAAAAAAAGGACACTAACGTAATCTGTACGTAACCATGTTTTTTTTTTTTTTATGGGATAGGGGGGCAAACGAGCAAACGGATCACCTGATGGTAAGTGATAACCGCCGCCCATGGACACCCGCAACACCAGAGGAGTCGCAAGTGCGCTGCCCGGCTTTAAAAGGGTTTGGGCCTCCGGTAACCTCAACTCACTCGGCGAAACACAACGCAAGCGTTGTTTCACGCCGGTTTTCTGTGAGGCCGTGGTATCACTCCGGTCGAGCCGGCCCATTCGTGCCGAAGCATGGCTCTCCCACGTGAAAAAATGTCCCTGAAATAGTTTAATTTAATATTGCGTTTATAACCGATCTGTGTACATATAGGTTCGTAAGCAAAGAAACCAAGGGTAGATTCCTCTAGTTTCCAAATTTCCTCGAAATCAACACACTTCACGGGTACATACCAGAATCACATTGGAAGCCGGTTTTCAATTCAAGATTAAAATCTTGCTAATTTTGTATTGCTAATATCTACAGCATTGTATTCTATTTTACTGAAAATAATTTATTTATAATACAATTGTGACAAGTCCATTCTTTATAAGGTAGTCAACATGCGTCCGGCCTTTGCTTCGCAGTATCATCGTTGCGCTCGTATGGGTCTCTCGGAGACAAAAATCAATTATACGTGTAATAATACAACTCTTCATCACGCTTTTCAGCACATTAAATAAAAAAAAACTGATTTCAGAGTTAATTAAAGCAATATAATTGTAGCCATTGGAATGGTATTACAGTTAAGAGAAAATTATATGAAATAATGTTATTTGATCCTGGGTTTGTTTCAACAAAGCGGCAATGTTTGGAGGCATTACATTGGGCCTCGTCTAGGGCGGCGGAGGCGGTGCGGCGCGTTGCTATGGCAACGCTGCAGCCCGACGACGCACCGACCCAGTTCCCGCCCGCCCAAATGTTAATGACCTCCAAACCCAGGTCGAAGTTCACGCGCTACACGGGTAAGGGATCTTCCACATCCCTCTGAACTTTTAACGGGTCACACCATGTATTGATCCAAATGATTTTAAATTTAAATCTAGGTTAGCTACGGTGTCAATTGCTTTGAGATTTTTAGCCTTGAACATGGTATTTTTGGACGGTGAACGAAATTAAATTAATTACTTTCGTCGTGTGTTTATTGGACAGGAGGATGCATTTGGTGCGATTGTTGTTGTTAAGTAATAAATATATCTTGAAGCTTATTGTTTAAAATGTTGTTGACCCGAAGAGTGGATCGTTAGTGTGTTTGCGTGTGTATACAAGTGCCCTTTGTCAGCGTGTACATAGAGTGGACGTAGGCTGTGGTGGCGCGACGCCGACCGACGCCGCCTTTAAACGAGTCTGTTCTTAGGTTACTTATTGTTAGATCTTCAGGTCAGGTCGACAGCCTAGCCGCGGGGCTAATAACCTGGACAGTTTTATTGTGTTAAACTTTATTTTGGGCAACCAAATTTTGTTTGTTGTAAATCTTTTATATTATTTCGGCGAGTACTTACTGTGTTTTCGTCGTATAATTTATTGACATGACATTAAGGTGGTTTCACAAGTTTTCGGCTTATACCACATTGCGGGTTCATGGCAATAGTTATGCTGTAGTAACTATACCCTATTCTTACTTTACTCATACTAAAACTATGATAATAAATAAATTACAATAACTCCAAATACTGTGTATTTGGGCAAATTAGTCAATTTTGGGTTGAATTTGTTGGGGTAAGCACATTAGCCTTAACAGCTAATATAGAATATCTCGACCGCACGTTTGGCGTACGAGCGATCTGCTTCTACGTTAAGTGTTTTGGGTTCGATCCTCTTCGATCCTTCGATCGTACGGAAAAAATATTTGTAAAATACCTATATAGGTAGTTGTTCCAGGTCTGAGTGGCTTTGTATTTGACAATTTGTGTTTGTATACGCACCCACGACACAGAAGAAAAAGTGATGGCCAATTATTTTTTAGATTTTCGTATGTTACATTATTTTCAGCACCTTACGTGCTTGTGCAATCCAAAAGTAAGTTAAGTCATCAAAACAAAACATTCTTTAGGAAAAATATTTATATTATCTAGGGAAAAAAATACATCAAATCTTTTAATCCTATCAACATAATTGTTTAATCTGTATTCGTACCAACACGATAACCGATCGAAATAGCCATAAAGCGATCCGATATCTCCTGCAAATAAAAACCTCTCTAAATTAAAACTTAACACGTACAAAATACATGTGTCGCACACATGTTCATAAATTCCTAGTGCTGTTGGTTATAGATGGAACCGAAAGGAAATTGCAAATAATTTTAGCTCATTACAACGAACTGCGCCTAGGCAGTGTTGTGGTAGTGTGCGTGCGTGTATGTACACGCGATCTACGCAACTACATGCAAAGAATAGTGACAACACACACAGAGGCGAGTGTAATCGAAGGACTGTCTGCGTCGCATGCATTTGCGGAGCTAGCTAGGGTTAGATGCAACTGCTTTACTTCATTACTTAAATGTGAAATATCGACGGCACACTGATACTGGTATTTGCATTTATTCGGTATATTTTAAATAATATAATAAGAAAAAAATTCAAAATCGACATATTTCATGAACCAAAATTATAAGCAACCATCCCATATTAGCCTTTAGTATCATCATCATCAGTACAGTATCTCTACCTATTAAATCAAATACAAATTAAAAAAAAAAAAGTTCAGCTAAGCAAAATGTAAAATACAGTCAAATTGGGTTTATCTTGTTTCTACTTATATTAATAAATATTTTATAAAACATGGTACTCTGTACACGTATATACCTCAATACCACTAACTATAGGAGCATTCTCGCCATTGACCAACCTCACAAATGTCTCCCATATCATAAGAAGCGTTTGTGGCTTGACGTACACAACAATATTGAACTCTATTATAGATTTTATTAAATCTAAATCCAAACTACAAGACTGAAGATTACGGTGCTAATAATGAACAAAAATGTCTGAAATGAGCATCTCACTCTGGCCGTGACAATAGACGTTGTAAAGGGTCCAAAACTTTGATATTTAAAATATCAATATAACGCAATAAAACCCGTTACGGGTTTTATTTCAATGAAAAAGACAAGACAAATTTAACTTAAACGTGGGAAAAACCGAAACTTCTGTGAATATGTCAACCCTGCGATGCGCCGGAGTCGCACAGCCGTAACTCATACACGCACATTAGCCGGGTACTTGCTGGTACTTCCATCCACTTCGTGATGCAATGCACTCTGCACAGTTTACGACAACCGACGTTATTTACTACTTAATAGGTTTAATCGATTTTAGGCTCGGGCATCCTAGAGTTATTCGAAACAAGTTCTCAGCTTCACTAGTAAATTGGCTCCTATTTTAATTGTTGTTAAAATAACGTACCATCACGCTTGTATTCCCCGAAGGGTTAGGCAGAGGTGTACTAATATACACCCACAGGTCGCCAGTATGTTTAGGTCCCATGTAGGTAATAATGGGCGAGCCTCCAAATTTTTAACTCTGAGCTGCTAGTGAGAATTTAATAGAAAAACTCAATCACACTTTCCTCGACCTGGGAATTCAACCCAGGATTACTAGCGAAGCAGCCACGCTCAGGACCACAAGTCTAATGAGGTACTTAGTTAGTAGTTGTCACAGTCACATATCGTGGTTGCAATTCCCATTAAAAGAAATTTGAATCACTTCCAGTTTGAAGCACATTTCCTTTATTGATTTTTAAATAATTAATTAATGCTATGTAAAGTGTTGTATTGATTGTATATAAACTTTATTTTTTGGCATTACTAAAATCTATAGTCTATATATTTATCTTATCGATACAAATAATCAATCCTAGATTTTGAAATTTATAATTCTAAACAAACTGTTTAGGAGTAGGAGTAAAAAGGTCAATATTTTAAACCCCAATACACATTTTCGGTTTCATTGATCCGCTAAGACTTCAATACAGCGAGTGCTTTCGCATGAGAAGTGCGTTCTCTTTGTGTGCCATGCCATGCTAGGGTGTCCAATGGCCCAAACTCTTTTAAAAGGCGGGCAACGCACTTGTGACTCCTCCTCCTCCTGATTGGCAAAGATGCAAATCAGGATTTTATATCTATGAAACATAATACCAGGTCAATGCAATAGGGGACTTCCTGTTCGCGCGGTTAAAGTAAAACAAAACTGTTCAGCCAGATGAAATAACAAGGTGTTGAGTAATCGCATAGACTAATAAATCTATTCTAGAGAATCAGTGCATAGATCAAAACAGTTTCATAAACAGATGCTGTACTTTTCTGACCTAAAAGCTTTACATTACTTACATCAAAAGCGATTTTCATTTAGCAGGTATAAAAGGTGTCTGAAAGCGGGTGCGGCATGTAGCATGAAAGCTTATGTGTGTCCTTTAACAAGCCAGTACTTGGCTGGTGTAGGGCGCGAAGCGGGGGCGGCGCCTATTCCTAGCACGAAACTAGGCCGGCCGCCGACCGCTGGCGTTTGGTTCAAGGAAGGGGTGTGGAGCGGGAATTATCCCAAGGTTATATGCTAATTTGAAGTAAATAATGCAGTGTTAAAGGATTGACTATCTGATATATGAGTCGGAAAACACTGCTTTATTTTATTTACATCGTCACAAAACCATAACGAAACGTTGTGTCTAAAAACATGCCAATTTTCAGAAACCGTGTTTCTTTGCGTAAAAATCCTTATAATTTTTGAAAAACTGTGTTTATTCCCTTTGGTTTTCTCGTGAAAATATTTAAATAGGACAAATTAAGTGCGTAAAGTAAAGTAAGAAGAAAAGCGTGATAGCACAAAACACTTCATCTGAATTCTTCTAATTTATTCAGAGTATTTTTCTATATATAAATGCTTGCTTATCACAATACTTCGAGAGACGTCACCTTCACTCGAAGAACTCATTCATTAATGCAATTCCTGTATAGATTATGAATGACTTATTGATGTCATATTTGAGAACAACAAACTGGATATATTTTCAATAAACATTATTTACAAGTAATTATTATTAAGACAACAAAACAAACAATATTCACAGCTTTATTGCTTATTATGTTTGTAATTCGAACAGGATTCTGATAGATAAGATTGAGTTCTATGAATATATTTTGGAGCAATGTGCGATAAAAGAAAGTGATTATAATCTTTCAGTTACATTATTAGGAAAAGTTGATAATCAATTGGCCGTACGAGCAAGTAATTTAAGAAACGGTTTGACAAAACAAAATTCAAAGCAACAATAAGTTTGATAAAGAAATTAGATTGCTATATTATTGTGTAGTTTTTCGTTACAATGAACTTAATTAGGTTGTCTGGTAGAAATTTATTGGATATTGATAAGGAAACAATACTGTAGGTAACTATTTTTTTTTTTTTTGTAAATTACCGATTTTGCTTCAGCTTTCGTGTTTGAACGGTGACTTGATCGACTGTGTGTGATGGCTAACTATCACTTAAGAAAATCTGGCCAACCGTTTAAAGATTATCCGCTTTTTTCTAATTGATGAAGGAATGAGGTTCCACAGGTCTGAGCGATTTGAAACTTAATATTCTGTAACCTAAATGATATTGCGAGAATATGGTAACCATGATTTGATGCTAAGGGGGTTTATAATTTTTTATTTAATGTTACAATAACTGCCTCATTAGCCAAGTGGACCTAAGCGCGACTGCTACGCTAGAGGTCCTGGGTTCGATTCCCAGGTTGAGCAAAGTGTTATTGGGTTTTTCTATGAAATTCCCAGTAGCAGCTCGGAGTTAGGAAATTGTGCCCGGTTAATGGCAATAGGCTCGCCCCCTATTACATGGGACCTAAATATACCGGCGAACTGTGGGTGTACATTAGTACGCCTCTGCCTAACCCTTCGGGGAATACAGGCGTGATGGTATGTTATGTTAATGTTACAATATAATTAGTCGACCTTAAAGAAGTACCTTCATCTTGAACTAAGCGCCGCCTGTAACTTGGGCCACACGACGTTTTAAACTCCGGACGCATACAGTGCCAACACAAAAATTACTTCTCAGAACAGAGGTTCAAGAATCAAGATCTATGTCGTTTGAGAAGACTTGAATATCAGATCCTCTTCCTAATGTATTTGTGTCAGCGAAAATAAAACACCGCAGCACACTGAGAATATTTGTTTGTGTTTTTAAGGTTACCAGGAATCATCGAACTGATTGTTTCTTTTTAATTTGTGCCATTTTTGTGGGCCATGTGGCTTGTGTTTCTTATCGTGGGTGTGGGATATTGTATCAGATAGTTAAGTGGGCAGGAATACACTTGTTTATAGGGCAATGTATCTAAAACATGTTTACTGTTCGTAAGACTAGAGTTTGAGTTTAGATGATGTTAGTTGTGCATATTATATTGTAATTATGTTGTTGTTTTTTTTAAAGCGTATTTATGGAGTTTCTTGCTGGCTCTTCTCCATAAGCACTGCTTTGTAGAACGTAGCAACTAGTCTTGACAATTCAAAAGCACCTATTTCAGTGGTTTAATTGGAACAAAATATTTTGGTCTTGACTTTGATATAAAATATGTAAATTGAAATAGGTAAAAGATACTGTATAAATAAATAAGTTACTGACAGTAAGGCAGTCAAAAATATGACAGTTCGAAGCCATGAGGATTCGAAAATACAACGAAATTCTTAAGGCGGGTCTACGCTAGACGAACCGAGCACGAGCGAAGTACAAGCGGAGCCGTTCTCAGCTTCGTCGTTCGCGGTGTCAAGTGTCGAAATCCCTTTGTGTTCGTCAAAAAACCGACAACAGGCGGAACGCAGCCGAGCACGCACGAAATGCTCCTAGCGCGCTCGTTCGAGGCTTGTAAGTCGGTCCACACTAGACGAATTGTGTTCGGCTCGTGCTCGGTTCGCCCAGCGTAGACCCACCTTTAGGTAAACTCTGCTGCATTCAGTTCGTCTTGGCAGAGGCAAGGCAGTAAATTCGTGATTTTTTCCAGTATATACACCTCTATTATGAAATAAAACTTAACCAAGCTTACACACTAAAATTGTAGACAAACCTGCGAACGATGAGTAGTCCTAGAAAAACAGATACACAACACAAAAATACCCGTAAAATTATGTAAGTAGCTATATAACTAGCTATGTAGTCATGTTTTCTTCAAAACAACATTTCTGTTCGTCTCTGTAAGCTGGATGTATATTTATGTACCTACCAGTGTCTTGAATTACAGCTATATTATGTATAATATATGGCTTCATGCACTTGCTTCGTATTAAAATCAACTATTTTTTATTGAGCTTCTGTCGTCTTCTTCTTATAGAGAGTGAAGGTTGATTTTTAGTTGAAAAGGTTTTATGTTTAACTAGCTTCTGCCCGCGACTTCGTCCGCGTAGCGTGATGATATATAGGCTATAGCCTACCTCAATAAATGGGCTATCTAACACCGAAAGAATTTTTCAAATCGGACCAGTAGTTCCTGAGATTAGCGCGTTCAAGTAAACAAACAAACAAACTCTTCAGCTTTATATATTAGTATAGATATACTGATGATGTGTTTTATTTAACTGATAGAGTTTACTATCATTAACTGCACAGGATCGGTTGCACGAGTTTCTTCTCAGAATGAGATCCGAGTTTAATTCTACGATGGTTTTGATTTAGTTGGTGTTCGTTTGTAGATTTAAGAGATGTACCTAAAATGCGTGAAGACACAGTTTGGAGAGGGTGCATCAGATCTCCACGATCTTATTCCTCCTTGCCGGTTTTATTATCGGCCGACCAAGCAATAGAGGTATGCCAGAATCGTAGCAAATGGCGTTCTGTATTTATCTGCGTGCATATATGGAAAAAGTGTAAGTTATATATTTGTTAGTTAGTTATATATTTGAACTGCCTCATTAGCCAAGTGGTCCTGAGCGCGACTGCTAAGCTAGAGGTCCTGGGTTCGATTCCCAGGTCGAGCAAAGTGTTATTGGGTTTTTCTATTAAATTCCCAGTAGCAGCTCGGAGTTAGGAATTTGTGCCCGGTTAATGGCAATAGGCTCGCCCCCTATTACATGGGACCTAAACATACCGGCGAAATGTGGGTGTACATTAGTACGCCTCTGCCTAACCCTTCGGGGAATACAGGCGTGATGGTATGTTATGTTATGTTATATATTTGTAACAATCAATGTGGCTTAAGTCAGTAAAATAACATTGCTACTGAAAAACTTACAACAGGACATGTTACATCGTATCAGATACAGGTCCATTTTTTTCTTTTAAGACACCGATAAATGGAATAATTATACCGATTTACTTCAAGCAAAAGTCGCTAATAAAAGCAAGTGAAACATAAACATTCCATCACGCCTGTATTCCCCGAAGGGTTAGGCAGAGGCGTACTAAATATACACCCACAGTTCGCCGGTATGTTTAGGTCCCATGTAATAGGGGGCGAGCCTATTGCCATTAACCGGGCACAAATTCCTAACTCCGAGCTACTACTGGGAATTTCATAGAAAAACCCAATAACACTTTGCTCGACCTGGGAATCGAACCCAGGACCTCTAGCGTAGCAGTCGCGCTCAGGACCAGTTGGCTAATGAGGCAGTTAAAGCAAATGAAACAAGTTTCGTAATACTTTTAATGCAAGGTCATGTATCCTGACCCAATGCTTATCCATTATCGATCTAGTCTTAACTTGACCTTGTACTGTACAATATTCTATTTGTTGGAAATAAACCGTATCACGTATCACAAAACATTGCTGTACTACAATAAATTGCACTGAATGTATTTTTTTGCTTACGGTAATAACCACA
The DNA here is from genome assembly GCA_947256265.1 of Acronicta leporina. Taxonomy (NCBI): domain Eukaryota; kingdom Metazoa; phylum Arthropoda; class Insecta; order Lepidoptera; family Noctuidae; genus Acronicta; species Acronicta leporina. The sequence goes on from OX366514.1 coordinate 5,345,121, forward strand.
TTTAAATTACTCAGCAAGTGCATTATGCATTAAGGTCTGTGACCTGACCTCATCCGCGTAACGCGGCCTTACAACGTAATGAAAACTACCAACGCAAGCGCAGCCAACCAATTATATTACCGCGAGTTAATTTGAAATAGCCAATGGGAGGTCTCTATGAAGCTATGAACCAATGGGAACCATTAACAAAACAATATTCTCGTAATTGCAGTTTTTGTATCTTATTAAAGTACTTAAAAAAATATAAAACGTCTTAAGAGCCTTCCATTGCTTTATTATGTTTTGTCTTCTGTACCTGTCACAGAATATCACGTGTTTAAACCAAACAAAACACATTTTAGCTATGGAAGGTTTATACCTACGACGTTATATTTTTGTGAATAAGGGGTTAATGTTTCCAATCTGTTTATAAGATACAAATTTTATTAAAATCGCATTTGCATTATTAAGAAATCAATGTATGGCCTTTAAATTACTGTGAAATAAATCACATTGTCTAGATAAGTATCTTGACTACAGTTTTAGATAAAATCAGCGAATTTAAAAGGAAGCAGGCTTGCAATGAGCTGTACAAAAGTATTGTGATTTAAATTCTAGGTAAAATAATAAGTGAATTGAAATTCGATGTATTTACGGTCTCGGTTTACCTAAAATGACCTAAAGTGTTGTAAAACTTTCATCCTCTCCCCCTTAAAATGTAAAAATTGCTAAATCGTGAAACACATAATTATTTATTTAATCCAAGTGACTGTACCTAATTCAAACTTTCAAAAACAAAGAATTTCGTACAAATATCTCCCTCTCATTTGACCGCCTAAAAATTTTAATTTACAAAAATCCTTTTTTAAATAAACCCTTAATAGGTATAAAATTCAGCTTTCTAAACGTTGATAGAGCAGTCAGCTAGGACAAACGATTTCATAAGAACATATCAACTTGTAATCTATACTAATATATAAAGCTGAAGAGTTTGTTTGTTTGTTTGCTTGAACGCGCTAATCTCAGGAACTACTGGTCCGATTTGAAAAATTCTTTCAGTGTTAGATAGCCCATTTATTGAGGAAGGCTATAGGCTATATATCATCACGCTACGCGGACGACGTCGCGGGCAGAAGCTAGTGGCTTATAAAAAGACAGCTGCAATATTTGCCAATAACTAAACGTAATTTTCCACCCGCTGCTAAAAATAAATATTTGGGACTTAGTACCACTTATATGCCTATTACACTGATGGTAAGAAGATCTAGGTATTATTTATCTCATCCTCCTAGCCTTTTCCCAACAACATTGGAGTAGACTTCTAGTCTAACCAGATTCGTCTGATTATCAGTATTTTATTTACAAGAAGCCACTGTCATCAGACCTCCGCAACCCAATTTCTGGGCAATATCAATATTCGGAGGACAGAGTCGTTGTCAGGCTTTTTTGGGCTTCTGACTACTACCACAGATAACAGAATAGCTACTACTAACAATTGTCACATCTATACTAATATATAGAGCTGAAGAGTTTGTACTGAACTACTGGTCCGATTTGAAAAATTCTTTCAGTGTTAGATATGCCATTTATTGAGGAAGGCTATAGGCTATATATCATCACGCTACGCGGACGAAGTCGCGGGCAGAAGCTAGTATTATATATTTGTATGACAACCGGGACCGATGACTTTACGTGCTTTCCGATGCACGGAGGGATCTGGATGTGTTCAGAATGATTACCCATCCATACGCTGACCGCAGCGAGTACAGCTTAACCTTGCAGTTAAGTGGATCAGCTTAATAGAATTATTACTTATACTTAAGACAAAAGGGTGTAAAAAGATAATAGACGGAGACAGCTAACAGACAGATCAACAGACATCGATTTTCGCATCTAGAATATTAGTATGGATATGGATGAATTGAGAAAAGAAACGATATCAAAACACGCAACATGTAATGCATTTCTAATTTTATTGTTAATCTCTAGAACCATTCTAAATGGAAATTGAATCCATTAGTGTAACGCCTTCTTCAGGTTAGAAAGTCATAACTGCCCTTTTATATTATGTGGAATTTATATACTATATACGGGAATCAATCCCAAGACTTCTAGCGTAGCAGTGGCACTCAGGCCCACCAGGCTAATGAGGCATTTATCATATTTTTGAATAATTTCAAAATTATATTTATATAAATGACATAATTAATCTCTATCTAAGGTCAAACGCATCTAACTTAATTTAAAAAATCCTTAAATTTATTCCGTCGTTATATTTGGCTATCATATAATATATTTATATAAAATATATTTGTATTTAAAATATACTTTTAATATTTTCACCTATGCATGTTTAGTTTTATTTAATAACTATTTTGGATATAAATATTAAAATTTACTATTAATATTCTCGCCTATGAATTTGTTTATTCTTTACTGAATGACTTTCAAAAGATTCAGTCATCTCATATAATATAGTTTAATCCGTCCGTTTCCATGTGAAAAAAGAAGTAAATACAATTAATTAATTAATAAATTACCACTGTTTGTAAAGTAGCACCATTTCACGCGTTAACATAACCGTTTTACAACAAAAAGTCTTCATAAATCTGCAAAAATTGGTCTCGTTTAAATTTAAAAAAATGTAACAGGTGAGATTTATACAGTGTTTGCACTCATGCATACGTCGAGTTTTTTGATTAACGGCGTATTATATCTAGTAGCATAGAACTAGTTGCTATCTGGAGCTATGATTTCCGTTGTATTCATCAACTTTACACCTTATAAAGCTATATATTTATTTACCACTCATGATAATTTTAAATCGATTCAACACATTCCTACTAGATACCATACCAATACAGGCGTGGCCGAATCGGGTTCAATTCGAATCGAATATCGAGTGTGTCGAGTATCGGCTAGCGCACTCACTAGATCGCCAGCACCATTACGAAACATCCGCATTCGTTAATGTTCTTTTCAGATGATCTATGGAGCGCGAACAAGATACGCAACTGAACTAAATTTCGCTTGCACTTTCGAAAGTAACTCTTTGTTTTCACTTGGTAGCAGTAATTTATAGTAATGAGGAGAGATCATTGTACGCAATTTTGTAAATTGTTTGAGTGAAGTCTCGCCGAATTTGGCGGATCGCCAGATGTCGCACATTACTTTTTGATTTAATGGTTTATGGTGAAGTTTTGATTTTAATTATCCGACGTTTAATGTACTTGAAGCTTGAGAAGTGTCAGAAATGTGGCCGATTTGACTTCATGCCGGCTAATATTCATTCAACAGCTAGATGTTTATAATTAAAGCGGCATTCGTTTGTTTTTATTAATTAATAGCTTTATTTAAAGGAACCTTATAGCAGCCGTGTGAATCTGAATTATATCCTACTCTTTATAATGTTAATGAGATTGTAGAGCCTTACGTGCCTATGCTTCCTTTAAACAGCTTGTAATAAGAATGTATGAGTTGTAACGATTCAATGCAGGTGTTAAAACCTTGGCAGTTGTTGTAAACTCACTTTCACTTAAAAACGTTCAACTGCGGGAACAAATGGACATACAGAATATAGGGCAGAGCATATCTCGCTCGCATACAAACGATACAGCAGATAGAACTGTTTTGTACTCTGCAATCACACAAACAATAGCCTTGACTGCTTCGAAAATGTATGTCATAAAAGGTTATTTTTCATAAATATAGGTAAACAACATTACGGTGTTACCGTATTATAAAATCTAAAGAGTGTGCGTGAATTTTGTGTCATCTTATCGCAAAAATCCTTCGGCTTTTTAGACTGGAAGCCAGTTGTAAATAGAGTCACGGCCGGTTGTCGATCTCCTAATTTGATGGTCACTCGTTTATCATTGCTTTATCCGCGTTGCCTTGAGACGATAAAACGGTTACAATTTAGACTAAATATATCATAATAATACATTTGAATAACTTTAACAAAGATTTTGAAACGTATCTCTTGATTTAATATCTAACGATGCACAGCATTGGCAATGGATTTATTCAAGGTTTCTAAACAATTACTATCGAGGACAATTATTATATGGGAATGCTAATGTTGTGAATTTTATCTTTTAATTTCACGATCAATAATTAAATTGGCAAAATGTGGAGTGTTACATAGGCCACGGTCTCGGGCTCGAACTTGTCCGATTTTTATTGCGAGTTTAAAGAAGCGAGCGAACTTGCCCCAGTGACCACGGGTAGCGGTTGATATAAATATAATACATAGGTGGGCCCACGTCCAATAATAGAATTGGTCGATGGCATATTGCCGCCGCTCCACGATCCAAAGCCCAAATTCCTGACTATAGTTACTAACTCCTCAGTTGCTAGTCAATCTGCATCTCCAAATGCACTTTGACATTTCAATAATGGTTTTTCCAAGTAATTTGTCGATCGTAAAGTATCGATTACGCGCGAAACACTTTCATTTACCTACACCTATTCACTCTTTGTGTTGTGCAATCGATTTGTTTGCGAGATTCACAAAAAGATGGAGCATAGATAAGTACGGACAGCACAAAGGCTTTCCTGTTAACCTATTTCTGTCTGTACCTGCGCACTATGCATTAGTACTTCCCTTGGAATATGCATTTGACATTTTCTTGTTGAAAAGTGCACGGATCATAGAAGTAGTTGCGTGGTACGCGGGGAGGTGCGGGGCGCGAGGGGCGCTCGCCTGTTCGCGCGGTGTAACCTAGATACCGGTCAACACTCCGGCTCAGTCAACACTCGCTACAGGGACATTTGGTGCGTTTGATGAGCTAGTGCACTTGTGCAAGTAACTTAGGTAAGTGTAGACAGCTACTAAACTGAGCGAAGATTTAAACGACAGGATGGAAAATAATGTTGCCCTACATAATATTCTTGAAAACTAGTCAAAAATGTAAACTATTCCCTTTAAAAGATATATTTATTTATGGGATTATTTTGTAATAATCAATTCACTATATACATTTTAGCCCCGTGTAATTCATGTCATAAATTTTACTAGAATTACATACTCAATTTTTCTTCAGTCAGATCGGCGAACATAAATTGGACTTACCTGAAACAAAATGAAAAATATTATGAAATTAAATGCTTAATACTTGAAAGTATCTGTTTCCGTGTTAACTTTATAACCATGCCAATGACCGTAAAATTTGTTTAAGCTCGTCATCTGATTACACATAATTTTTTGACACAAATACACTACGTAACCCACTTAATTTGTATTAATTGGAGTGTTTCAGTGTAAATAATACGCTAATATAACGCAGTGAATAATGTATTTGCAAAAATTTTAAATGTTTAAAGCCAGTTACTGGAACAAGTAGTAGCGCAGCGTAAACAGACTAATGCCAGCATTAGATGCGACTAGACAAGGCCATAGCTATCAGTGAAATGTCGAGAAGGAAAGAGATGGATACATAAAATATTTATTGCACACATAACAACACTACAAGTGCAATTCACGCACACACCTACAACTTTTCTATTTCTATTACATGGTCTAGGGTTGACTACTGGTGTTAATAAAAACAGTTAAACTGACTACGCCAATTTAAATTGTTTGTATTAATAATTTAAAATCTTGGAGATAGCAAATACATGTTAAAGTGTGTCACGGACGTAAATACGCTTAACGAGATTACAGCCATGCACTTTGAAATCAGTAGCTAGTTTTTTAAGTAAAAATATAATTGTTCTGACGTCTAAAATTATATGAATGACATTTAGACTTAAAATTTAGAATTATTATTATTATACTATAGCATAATACAACGAGTCTTCTTTAAAATAGGTTTCAGCAATAGGTACTATCCTCCATAGAGTACCTACTAATTATGGAGATGGATTAGGAGGAAACTTGAATAGGCAGCGCCTCTAGCGGTCGCCGGAGGAAGTAAAATTCCTTACAAAATATTTCACTAAATTCTAGTTCTTTATTATTACATTTGACAGCATGCATTCTAAACATCTTTAAAGATATAATAATAAATTTTGAATTGATATATAAATTGAATCCGTCATTTCTATCATTTTTTGCCATTGCACGACCATTCTGGTACAATTGAAATAGTAGACTCATTCACCTGGTAAAGGATTTCTATCTACTCTTAACACAAGTATCTAACCGAAACATAATTTTTCGAAAACCATTTGTGTCAATATTCAACTTGTACAAAGTCAGAGAAAGCGCCAAAATACTGCTAATAATAGTAATTAAAGCAGGAAAAAGGTGTTTCACCATCTAGGTCGGTGAAGGAGGTTACCGACTATCTTCAGGAATTGGGTGAGCAAGCGTATAATGCGCACTTGATATACAAAATACCTATCTTGATAACGATAAGCGCTCCGAACTTGCCAGTTGCGACAGACTGTCCTAGAACCCGGTGTGAACTCGAGTACCCTCAATAGCTCAGCCCAATTTTTATAATAATTCATCGTATAAACACATTGCGCATGTCGGAACGTACTAGTTGATGATCGCGGATGCGAGCTGTCGACTGGGCCAGTGTTGCTCAATCATTCAAGTGCTGGCCCATCTTATATTACAAAGTTAATAAGTCTCAACTAAACTTTAAAATTTTATCATTAAGACGTCCAACACCTCAGTCTACCCTTGACCATGGATGCTGTAAAGGATCCGAAACGTCGGGAATTTAATAATATTATTACGAAGCAATAAAATCCGTAAAAAAAATCATATCAATGTCTAATATTCGCGTAAGTGTCAGAAATCAGTAAGATTTAACTAAGCTTAACTAACTTAATGATATCTGTTATCTATTTTCGAAAAATATGCGAAACAAAATGAAATTGTAATCGAACGCAAGCTTGTTTCTAAATTGAAAATAGAATTGCCTTTAATAAAAAAACAATACCAAACAATCCGGTGTTTCCTTAATTCAGATAAATTATGGATTTAGATTTTATCCTAACGTTATTCAAAATTGTTGTTTTTTTTATTAGTTGTTTATTAGTTTTGATTAGTTGATCAGCTTAGTTATTACTTAGCCATGAGTCCCTCAAAGTTAGTTAGTTACTACTACAGTATTATAGCCTCATTAGCCAAGTGGTCCTGAGCGCGACTGCTACGCTAGAGGTCCTGGGTTAGATTCCCAGGTCGAGCAAAGTGTTATTGGGTTTTTCTATGAAATTCCCAGTAGCAGCTCGGAGTTAGGAATTTGTGCCCGGTTAATGGCAAAAGGCTCGCCCCCTATTACATGGGACCTAAACACACCGGCGAACTGTGGGTGTATATTAGTAATCCTTTGTCTTACCCTTCGTCCCTACAGGCGTGATGGTATGTTATATATATTTATTTTTTAAACATATACATGTATTGTATGTATTTCAAAAGTTCGCCATAAGGAAATTATCTTTCAGTGTTGTGAAAGATGCATTGTGGTCTGCCTTTCAACACACAATAGCCACATCAAGAAGAATGTTTTAAATATGCAATCTTATCTCAAGAATGATCATTAATCTTGACATTCGATATATCAAAACCGGAATATTTAGGACCAAATTAAGTCTAAGTATGGCGCCACCGCTTCATTTCATTTTATATTAATGTTCCCGCTTCTGATATTCAAATCTGGTCTTTGAAGGAGACATTCGGTTGAAAACCACAATGGTTGACGTTGACCATGACGCTGAGAACTTGTTTTACATACACATTTTCAGGTTCTCTCCTGATTGAGTAGGCAGAGATTTTAAATTTCTACTTGCTACGATCCTGGTACACCACTTTCGCTTCATCTACGTTCATTAGCCTCCTCATGCATGATCGTCCGCTTAGGGTGGTTATAACCTGATCTTTGAGAAAGTCTGCAGTTTGCTTGTGGTATATTCGCCATGGTGTGCCTCTACAAACTCTGCTAATCCCCGTTCATCCTTCCTTTTTAAATCCTTGTAATTACATCTTCTTTCAAATAATACAAACTCAAAGCTCTCATGTATAGGTACGGTACTTGTTTTCATTAGACAGTTGTCACACATTACGTTTTGGTTTACTATAAATGTAAAACATAATTTAAAAAAATCCCTTCGTAGGCAGACATACAGCAGATAAGCCTGAAAGTCAACATGTAGGCATTTATTACTCCTATCAAAGAGTGATTTGTCAAATCGTTTGATTTTTAGATTCGAACCTTTTTAGTTCTCATCGTAATTGCATTAAAGTCACCATTACATTGCTTAACTGTTTATAGTTCAACAGAGATGCTCATAATCACTTTGTTTACTAATTACGTCTTAATACCGCCTAAAAAACATGAAGGTCGGTTGCACCGCACACTAAGCGGAACATACCCGAGTGTTCGTTCTCATGGCACGCTTCTTTGGCATGACCAAACTTTATGCAATGTTTTATCATTTATTACAATTTTCATCTATGTGTTCCTCGTACACAGTTCCCATAGAAATTGGGTTATCTTGATAGATCGGTCTCTCGATCCCGAACGCGATAGAGCTCGCTGAAGAAAGTATCAGGTGCTGAAATCTCAGGCTTGATATATCGTGTGTGTCTTACGGGTTTGTTTCGAAACTAGGCTTTGGTATGTTACCAAAAACAAGAACGTTGTGATACAAACACTTTCCGCAAATGTCCACCTATCTGAATTTTAACTAATGTATATTATAATAATTTTTGTATTTTAATTGTCAAAGAAAAGCATGATTCAAACAACATATTAAGTTGTAATAATAATAAATAGTACATATTTTGCCTCAATCAGTTCATTCTGATTAGTTCGTGTCACAATACGCCCATTTCGTAATCAAGACCATAAAAATATTGTTAGTTTCGTCTGCGACTTTGGAGTGTCAACATCGTTTAATTTTATGACACTTGGACTCATCTGAAAGCGATCCACGCTAACCTTTGGAAAGTGTTGTGTATGGAGCAACAACGCCGGATGCCCTATATTCACATTTCGGTCTGCCGCCGGCTGGCAAATTGCCCAAAAATAATTAGTCATCACCGCTCAACTCCTTAGTCGTGATCCTAGGATAGGACGATTCTCAGAATATGTTACAGTTTCAGCGACCACAAAGCATCTATTGCATTTCAAACGAAATATGAAAATGGGACATTTAAGTGGGTTATTAAATTCTCAGTAATGCATTTTTCAAAAGATACTGTTCATTTAAAATCTGTCCGTAAAAAAATATATATTAACTGCGGTAGTGAATTATTGTAACCGATTATTAACAAGTAAATACATGTTACAGATTATAAGTATCTACGTTTTACTATGAATTTTATTGTAAATGTAATCAAGGTTGAGTAAGAAGTAATAAATTACAATCGTAAATCGATGGAATCTTGGTAATAGTAAAATATCACTGCAAGTATGTTCAAATTATTATATACCCGAGCCATCTAGTGCCAAAGTGCTGAACTTTCGTTCTTGCCGCTCGCTACTAGATGGCGCTTATAAATGAAACGGTTTATTATTGAGTTAAAATGATTTAAATCAAAACATTACATTATTCAGGGGATTATTTAAATCTGACAGAAATAAAAAGCCTGAATTTATCCTAAACTGAAGATACATCTGCCTTTATAATATTAACATTCAATTTTTGTTATTTATAAAATCTACTTTAGGTAATGAACGTCTCGTCAAATGAAAACTTAAAATCTCCTAAGTTTTCTACACGATTACGGCGTATGTAGTCGTAGGTTCCATTCCCGGGTCGGGCAATGTATTAATGGGATTTCGTTGGATAATTTTAAGTAGCACTCCGTGATGTCTTGTGATGATTTATTATGTGATTTATATACTTACACAATTGTGATGGTGTATTATATTTTTACAAGTGTGAAATAAAAACAGGAAAACGGATTATTTCCAAACCTAGCAACGGTAAACTGAGGTCATTGAATAAAACAAATAAATAATTCATAGAAAAACTAAAACATTTAAATAATCAGTTGAAGTTCACTCTAAGCTCTGCACTGTGCAAACAGAAAACGTGAAAATCGTTCGAACGTAGACTTCGTAGCGAGTGCTACGGCGTAGGCATTCGAGAGTAGATCACTTGAACTTTCCTCTAGCGCTACGTTCGCTCGTAGCGCTTACTCATAAAATACAAGTAATTTCGCAAATATTTTTGAAGTATTAAGTTACTTGTTTAGAATTATGGCTTTATTTATCGTTCATACGCGTGTTTGGGCAGTCTCATACATAAACGTTTACAAACATTTTAATGTTTCCGGCTCGCAATCCATTCGTTCTCATTCAAGGTTATTGTTATTTCATTCGATATTTTGTTTATATAAATAATAGATTAAATAACATAAGGCAAATAGATGGCTATTTTTGTTTTGAATCAAGATTAATGTAAAGTTCATTCTGAACGTCATATTCAATGAAGGCTGAAATGATTGATTGTATGAAAGGCTCTATTACATTTGGGAGCAAATAATATACATATTTCAAAGATAAAGGTAAAAATATCTTCCGTGTGTCATAGGTCCAGTGCCCGTGAACTTGTGCCCGGTTAATGGCTATAGGCTTCCGCCTTATTATATGGGAAATATATCTACTGGCAAACTCTGTGTACATTAGTAGTACTTCGGGGAATACAGGCGTGATAACTATGTGGAATAAATAATTATCTTAATAGTAGTATTTGAGATTTCTTCTGATAACGGGTATGTCATATTCGAAACGATTACAAATTCAAACAACATAATTATACAGTGTTTTGTCCTTGACGCAGCGGTCAACATAAGCTGAAAAGTTCAGATTCAAATAAAAACATGTAGAGGTTTAGATAGCATGTATATGCTGCCTCCCTCTCCAATAGCATAATTGAACTTCACGTAAATACAGTGTGTGTGTGTGTGTGTGTTGTGCATACAATGCAGGCACACAGACGTAGGTCTCAGTGCGATTGCACTCCGCTGTGTTGGGGTAGGTCCAGCTTCGTACCTATCTAAAGTACTAGAGTCGTTCGAGATTTGAAATGCGAGGAATTTGTTATCATGTTTTGATTGCACGAAAATTGCATTTCAAGGAACGGCGTGTTTTGTACTGCGTAGAAATATAAGTCATACTTGATAGTTCATATTGAAATAGCTGTGTACGTAATAGTTTATGGGATCGAAGGACTAGTGAAATGGCCCCCAATTTATATTATGGTCGAATAAATATGTTTGTTTTTTAAACCCTTCTCTTGCTAAACTACGATATTTTGCCTCTACTAAATTAAGATATGTTTCCATTACATTTATCATGATCATCACCATCCCATAACAATTATATTATAGATTTTTACGCAACTTACGAATACCTCAAAATTGAGAATAACATACTGGTGTATTTCAGCCCAAATTTAGCAAGTATATCTAAAATTAGATCATCAAGAGTCCTTGAGTAGGTTTGCATAGAACATTATTATATTTATTTAACAATTGACTGCTGCATCGAATTATCTGCAAATTCCTCAGGGCTACCACTCACTACGTCATAATCTATACAGAAACAAAAGAGCGCTAATATACTTAGTTTTGCCCTGAAATTTAACAAATGGTATTGGCGGTAAACAAAGTGCGGCACATAGGACGTACAGGCGTTGTCACCAATGCATAATACAGACAGCGCGTCTGTGTGCGCGCGACTGTCCAGACATCTATCTAGATATTTAGATATCTAGATGTGGGTGCATCGGTGCAGTGTTGGCGTAGGTCGTGGGGGGTAGGTCGGGGCTGCTCCACACCCACTCACCCCCTGCACTGGCAATAACTACCATCACGTAATCAAACGCTCCGAGAGATGCGCCTGCTATGGGACTCCAGTTTTTTTTTCTCTATAATGAGTTTTTGTTGTTCATTCCTCGTGCATTTAATTTATTATGACAATTTGTTCGTTGAAATACGTTCAATATAAAACTGTTTAGCTTCTTATGATGGAAATAAATGTTCGTTTTCTAGTTACTAATGCAGCCATAAAATTGCTTGTTCATTTGGAAGAAAGTTATTTGTAATTTGAATTAGAAAAGCCGTCTGAATTAGTGAATTTCTCTACTTTCGAAATGCGTACGTACCTATTCTATCCTTCGTAAGTACATATTCCTATTCTTGATAGGCCTGCTGGCCTTTTCGCCTGATGTTAAGCGACACTGGATCAACGATGGAGCGCGCAATCACTACATATTATAAAACAAAGTCGCTTCCCGCTGTCTGTCCCTATGTATGCTTAGATCTTTAAAACTACGCAACGGATTTTGATGCGGTTGTTTTTAATAGATAGATTGATTCAAGAGGAAGGTTTTAAACTATTTAACATCACGCTACGACGAAACGCGGGTGGGTTGCTAGTACTATTTATAACAAACAGTTAAAGAATTTAAGTCTTCATGAATGTTTTATTTATACACGCTTACAAACTATACTGTGAAAGGAAAGGATGTACTTACATACAATTTTCCTATCTCAGTTTTCCTTGATATATTTATTTTAGCGTCTATACCTCCTACCTGAGCTACCTACGCAAGATTTATGAGAAATATCGTTAGTAAAGTATTTCTTTGAAGGTGAACAACCCTTCTTCTATTAAAGCAGTATAGATAGTTTTACTTTGACGCTTGAACATATTGTTATCTTTACATAGATTTCTAAATCCCGCGAGATTATAGCCTTGAATAAATTATTTGGAAGGTTCTTTAAAGGTGAGCGCTGTTTTCAGTGAATGGGATTTGTGATAACCATTTATTTATTAATTTTATATTTTATGTGTACATTTTCCAAATTAAATTCGACAACACGCTTTTAGCAGTAACGTAATAATTTTTCTCATTATATTGGAAATAAAGCCTGTTAAAACATTAACAATAGCAAAAATAATAGTAAGCGATTTAACAGATAATTAATTAATTTAATAAATTATAATTATTACTCTGAGATTATAATGATTATCCGCTACAGTGTCATAAAAGGGAACGAATGGGAATTGCTATAAATACAGTCAACTAAATTCTTTTTTTTTCTGTATGTAGATCTTTAGACACTTTGACAAGTCAAATGTTTTTTTTTTAAAGATTACTAGCAATATGGGTCGCACATTACTAGTATTCCTTTAACCCCTCGTGCTAAGCTAAATGCTTGTGTTACGAGTGAGTTCACGTCGGTAGTGCAAAGGGTGAGTTTCGAACCGGCAACCACATGATCGCAAGTCCGACGCCCTAGCCATTAGGCTACCGCCGCTTGATTTCGATTTGTGCATTATTTCGATAATTTATTTAGGAATAATTTCTCGGCAGAAGTTAGGAAGGATAAAGCTTAATAAAAATATGCCTTTTAAAAGAATTTATCTTTTTTATTTTACATATCTAGTGCTACATTTATTTTTATATTCGTCTTTTGTACTTAGATTTTACCGTAAAATTAATGAAAAGTTTAATTGATTCTCTACACAAAACTCAAATATTATACCTACGTCACTTTACGTAGTCCAAACAAATGTTACATCAACCAAAATATTAAATACTTGTACCCTCTAGGCTGACACTCAATTAAAACGTGGATCAGTACATAATATACATTATTATATTTGTTATGTAACCCAGCATCAATGTTTATTTACCAATACGTATGTCTTTACAGGTCGTCGACCCCGGCTGATGGTCGTGAAATTTCGGCGATGTCCGTGCTCTAGAGAGGGATAGACTTATACAGAGTACCGAGGGTGCGAGTGCACATCCTGTGAGGGTAGAGACCTTGAGCTGGCAAAATCAAGGGTAAGGTGGTGAGTTAGTGTGCGTGAGTCCTCTGAACCGGCTCTGTGTTTGTGCATCGATAACTATACACAGATACATATAGCTAATGATATATTCAGCACACAGAAAGAAGTCGGTCGTTATGTCTGTATATATATTTGCAAGTCGTCTCCTGTCCAGTGAACCTTGAGAATAAGAAAATGTTAAGCAGTTTTGTCTGGGTATAAAGTGCTGACTCCGACTACTTTTTAAATGTTATTAGTTCCAGCTAGAATATGAGTGCCTTGACACTCCTTTAGTAGAGTTAGCGCGAACATATTTTACTTAAAAATAGCTTCGAATTAGGGACAAAAATTTCAAGTAGTTAAAACTTAGTACAACATACAATCTCACCTGTGGGATACAGGTGGGACAAGTTATATTTATGCATAATAATAAATAATAATAATAATAATAAGCCTTTTATTTCATGCATAAAAAGGTTGTATAAATACATAGTTTAAAGAATGATGTTTTTAACACTTATTTAACTTATATTATAAAAAAATGTATAAATCTAGATAATAATATAGAAGTTTGTTTGCATGAACCCCTCCTCAGGTGAAGGTGAAGGCCTCCTCTCAAGAATTCCATGTGCCTCTATCTTGGGCTGTTTGCGCCCAGCAGTTTCCATATTTATGCATACCCACAGTTAAGTTGTATGGTTTTAATGGGATATATATTGAATTACTGTCGAATTTAATTGCACGTAATGTCTGCAATCTCAAAATAATCGGGAGCTGTCAGCTAGCTAATGTTCGAAAGGGTTACTTATACATAATTATCTGTGTTAATTTCTATAATTTCCTAGCTCGTAATAGTGCCCAAGGGAGAAAAATGGCTTCATTAAATAATGCTTCAACAATTAATTATATTTGGAAACTATTTTAGACCCTTGCAAATTTTCTAATGAAAATCATAATTCGTTCATCAGAAACACAATTTTTAGCCTAGAAAAATAATATCATGAAAATATTGCAGATACAATTGTATAATGTAAAAGTTATATTTCCAATATAACAAGTTGTATAAATCACAAGTATTTAAATTACAAACAATGATGCAATTCAATTAGCCGATCAAACCGTAAAGCCGCTATAAAAATAAAAACGCATGTCAACAAGCAACAACTACGACCACGTGCTCAACCCAAAATAGACGCGCACGCACACTCGCGTGCCCGCTATCACGCACACACCGCACGCACACACGCGCGTGCCACGCGGCCCACAGAGGCCCGCGGAAAAATCAATATTTTGAGCAAAACTACTTCCCTTAACGCAGCTGTGTGCGTCGGTTACCTCCCCGTTTCCAAACTTGAAAAGCTCTATCGTCAATTTAGTGGACAAACTGAATCATACCTTATCTGTTACGAAACAAAGTGCTATTTCTCCTATTAAGAGCGGGGGTAGTTAGATCGGGAGGGTACGATGAGGTAGCGTCGTCCCGCTCCAATCAATCGGATGGCCCGGTCGCGCGGCCGCGTGGCGCCGGCCGACGACCCCGGCCCGGTCGTTACCCTGCGACAGTTGCACCCTGCTACCCTGTACCGGCAAGTACGCACCCTTGTTCTTGCCGAATCTGTGACCCACGCCTCGCCGACGACGCTGACATTGACTCGTGGCGCGGTTCAACGACCTCCGTTAACGCTTCCGCCTTCCGGTGTGCTCTATCGAAATTCTATATAATGTTCTTAAAGTGGATTTTTATTTTTATTGCACCATAAATAAATATCTTGAGCATAATTAACGACTAAGTAATACTAAGACTTGATAGTTATATCTAGATACAAATAAGACAGTAAAATATGATATTCGAGTTTGGAATTTTTTTTCCTTATGCAGCTAAAATTTGGAAATGCCAATAATCCAATAAAGAGAAATAATCTTCACGCATAATTTCGTTCCGAGTCCGAGTCCATGTAGTGAGTTAATTATAACATGTCCCAAAGTACATGATGCTTTTATTAACCCGTGTCGAGTACATGATAGTAATATAAATGTTATCTGTCAGAAATCCTAATGTTCATAATGCTTTGAATGACTCACGTCCAATTAAGTTCAATAAAAATAAAGCACAATCCGTTACTCAATGAATGAAAATGAATGACCGTGCCCATGCGTGTGGGCACAAGAGCAAACAGACACTAATGCAATGAAGCCACGACACAAATCATTCCATATTCAAAATGAATTAGGCGCAAACACATGCTGGAATCCGACACTAAGTAAAAAAAGGAAAATAAAAATAATAAACAAATGTGCAATCTCCGCTCAAAAGTCAGAAAAGGATTCCAGTACACCTTCTCGAAATTAACGAAGTGACTAAGTGAGGATTTCGGATGCGCTTACGCATCGTTTAAGTTCGAATTATTTTTGACGAGGACAAAACTTTAGCCGCTAATACAGTCTTTCGTCGAACGCATTAAAAGTGAAGTTAATGTGTTTACGCTGAGTTAGTGAAAAATACTATATATACCTACCTAGTTAGTTTCTTTTTTTAATTAATATTTTTCACACAATAGAATTTTAGTTTGTTAAATCACACTTACACAAATATTAAACATTTTTTATAATTCTGATAAACTTCTATTAACTTACAAATAGATTTACAGAACCTTAAAATTCATGAGCATCAGTCAAAGGTGGAATTCCATTTTGTAACCTTAGTTTTAGAACAGACGGACAGATGTAGTTGGCTTTGTAGTATCATTACAATAAAGATTGCATTTATAAATAAAGCATTATTAAGGCTAGTTCCAGTAGGTATCGTATGTATCAATATCCCTGTTTTAACCATTGTTTGTTATATTAAAGGAGTAATACACTTCTCATAGTCCCAAGAAGCGATTATAAAAGATGCCTAGAGTTCATCACAAAAGTAAAGTGCAGTTTTGGGCATGGAAGGTTCCGTAAATCTTATCTATATATATAAAAGAAAGTCGTGTTAGTTACTCCATTTATAACTCAAGAACGGCTGAACCGATTTCGCTGAAAATTGGTGGAGAGGTAGCTTAGAACCAGGAGACGGACATAGGATACTTTCTATCCGATTCCCGTGGAATTCGGTCTAATAACTAGTACTTAATAAATAAAGCTGAAGAGTTTGTTTGTTTGTTTGCTTGAACGCGCTAATCTCAGGAACTACTGATCCGATTTGAAAAATTCTTTCAGTGTTAGATAGCCCATTTATTGAGGAAGGCTATAGGCTATATATCATCACGCTACGCGGGCGAAGTCGCGGCCAGAAGCTCGTTAAATATAATATAAGTATGCATTTGGAACCATTGCACCAACTTCCTAAATATGTTTAAATTACAACGAAAAATGTGTTTTTCATTTTAAACATATTAAAGAAGTAGGTGCAAGTGGCCCCTTAATATAATAATTCTTAATCAACAATTACATATTCTGTTATTTTTATTAAGTTTAAGGATTTCATGTTACCAGGTACATGGCAACACGTTAAATTATAATATGTATGGCGTAGTTAGCGGTCTGTATCGTCTATGAATATAATTAACGGTACCTATTTTCGACCCTCTACTGATTTAATTCAATAAAATGTGATAATATTATTCCAAATTTGAGAAGGATAATACAGAAGATAATACCTACAGAAAAATACAAGAGGGAAGCACGTTTCCTTTAATATTTGTTGACGAATCTTTTCGCGGTATTGAAAGATAAACGTTAACGGCGAGTCTTTCTAAATATATATGTCAAAAGTCTTGGCGCCTGCGCAGCGCGTTAAACCCACGTCAGCTTTAATTGGCTTTAAAATTATCCAATAAATCTCTTCCCGGACACGGTTAGAATGTCCCGGGTTTGGAATTGTCGCATTTTCCGGGTCATTTCATTTATAGTTTCCCTAGTCTTGTTGATTGGTTGTGCAAGTTGACAGAATGAATCGATAATATGTCTGTAACTAACGTTTAGGGTAATACTTTTCCTTGTATTGAGTAATCGTACGTTATAAAATTGTGATGGATTTCAACGATCTAATTAATTAAAGAAAGTTGTTTTTCTCTCAAGAATACATTCAGTTTTCTTTTTGACGTTAATTTGGAAAACTTAATACAGTTATGCGCAATTGGATTCTTCTTCTTCTTCTTCACAACTATATTGGCGTCGGATTCTAGTCTACCCAGATGCGGCTGAATATCAGCATTTTACACGAAGCGACTGCCGTCAGACCTCCCGCAGCCCAATTTCTGGGCAATACCGATATTCGGAGGATAGATGGTTGTCATGCCTTTTTGGGTTCTGACTACCATTAACAATTGTCAAAGATGTTCGTATGATAACCGAGGCCGACAGCTTTACGTGCTCTCTGAGGCACGGATGGGTCTCGATGTGTTAAGAATGGTCACCCATCCACACACTGACCGCGGCGAGCGCAGCTTAACCTTACAGATCAGTTGATCAGCTTAGTTTTTACTTAAACACGAGCCCCTCTCGCAATGAATACTTAATTTATTTGGTTAATTTAAGGTCTTTCCTTTTTTATGATTAAGTCTATAACTTAAATCGGGCCCATACAAAATACACCGATAAAATCCAAGGTAACATCACATACTAGCAATATAATGCTCAAGTAAAACAGGTCGACATCGTATTATTATCTTGTTAGTACAAAATTCGCCATTAACACCTATACGGCTAGAGCAAGTGTGCAAGCCATTGCATAATTCCCTTCCGTGATCTAGATCAGAGTCGGCACTCGCGGTTAAAGAGGTAGTTGAACGTGTGTGCTGTAATAATCCGTAATGTATGTACTGTTTACTGCGAACATTCGTAAAGCTTGGTACAGACTTGAAGTATCGTGCCTGAATCGTATCGCAAGTACGTAGTTAGCGCACCGTAAATACCTGAGCGATTCGCTAGCGATACCGGGCGACCGCGATACTTAACCTAATAGAATTTCTACACAAAAAAAAAATACAGAACTTTATACATTTTCTATGTCTAAATAAGAAATATTATTAATAAATTCATAATACTCGGTATATGAACGCTATGCAATCGAACGATCAGACGTTGTGAGTCAAGACCTAGCCTTATAACAGATTTGCAGGGAAATATAAAAAAGTGGAAGGTTTGGACACAATATTATATGAGTATCCTGTATTAATATGACTGGATATTGGAAATAATTACGCTTGTGTAGACCGACTTGAAAAATGCTCGTAATGAAATAGTTTTGCTTTTAAATTTGGAAATAGGTTATGAAGATTACAATTTCTTTTGAATATGCAAATCTTGTGTATGTAACCAAGTAACCTTACTTGGTGAGATTGCCAATGGAATGTGCACATTTCGAAAATGTGTTTAACCGATCAGAGAAATAAAATCTTATAATTGATAATTATTTATTTTGTACCTATTAAAAGTACAATAGATTAAATGCACAAAAATGTAAGATAATATAGGTGTTCGATATTTTTAATGTTTTTAATATTACATCAACTAAAATTCTATGATTTACGAAGCAAACAACTGTCCCTACTGATTTGAAAGCTCCTGCATTATTAACTATTTATGGCAATAAAAAAATATAATATAATTCCAATTTAGTCTGAATGTCATAAATTTCACAAACACTTTTGTTAAATTTATCGTATTACATTATAGCTTATTCACGTTGAATGTGGGTTGTTCATTTAGGAAAATTACGTTTGATATTTAAACCTAGTCTTTATGTAAATGTCAAATGGAACAATATTTTGAAAGTTGTTAACTCATTAATATAAAAATTGGCCTCCTAAACCTGAGACTATGTATCTGAAACACATCACCGTGGGAGAGCCATGCTTCGGTACGAATGGGCTGACTCGACTGGAGTGTTACCACCGCCTCAAAGAAAACCGAGAAAGTTTAAAAGGCAGGCAACGCACTTGAGACTTATCTGGTGTTAGGGGTGTCCATGGGCGGTGGCTTACCATCAGGCGATCCGTCTGTTTGTTTGTCCCCCTATCCCATATAAAAAGAAACACACTGAAAAATATACTTTATAATTATGGTGCAATAAAGTTTGTTTACTGATTAAAGTTGGACCAGGAGTCCTTCTTCCATTGCCAAGGAGTCACTTAGTGTCTCCTCCTACGAACAATCATTTTCCTCTTAAGCGCTCAGCAAGGGGTGGCTCGTGGCTACACCAGACGAACGGAGCGTTACATCTATATTGCAATTTCATTAATCTTTGTTACATACATCACTGATTTAATTTAGCACTAAGTATAGCAATGGGAATCTTAAATGTTTGTTGTTAATTCATCAGACTGTTAACTAATTGAAGGTATTTGAGTGTTTTTTTTTATTTATGTTAATATTCATATTTCTTTAAATTCTTTGTAGGCAAGTTCGCCTGATGTTAAGTGATACTAGGATCTACGATGGAGCGCGCTTGCCTAGAAGAAACCGATTCACTCGCGATTTAAAGGCACCTACATTATATCTAATGGGTAAGATCCACTCGGGAAGTGTATTCCACATTTCAGCAGAACGCACGATAATATTAGTGGACTTCAAGCATTTCGTTCGGGGTTTTGGAATGTCCACCATAAATCGATGTCGCTTTTTCGAGCTTCTGGCTGTCCGATAATAGAGACAAGGAAGAATAAGATCGTGGAGATCTGATGTACACTTTCCGAAATGTATCTGATAAGTGGGTGTTTCCTATCATAGTAAATTATCAATTGGAAAATTCTGATGAATGTTAGTTATAGCCTCTGATTGCGGCTTCAACGTCTGTATACGCTATGAAAATGCTTGTCTTGAACTCATACTTACAGACTATGGAATCGATAATTCACAGAAGGTTGCACAGTACGGTACAGTAGAGCTCGTACCTGGGTATCGATAATCCGTCCAAGCGAACTGTGCGCTGTGCAGACAATATTCTCAAGCCGAAGCCTAGTCTACCAGTGCTTATCTATCTACACATCTATCTATCGCAGTATAGATACGGTGATTCATCGGAAACCTCAGGAATTGCAAGTTAAAGGATTAAGGCAACAAGTTATGTGTTTACGTAATAAATTACATGCCGGTAACATTATTGATGTGTCATGAATACCTATCGAGGATACTTGAGATTTATAAGAATACTTTTTTCTCTTTGAGCTATAATTTTGTCAAATTCCGCCATACATTATGTTCAAAAAATCCGGTCGGATTTGAAAGAGACATATACAATTATACATATGTAGATATCCCTCACATACTCAAATAAAATAAGAAACATTAAATATTCATGAAATATGTTCTTATTAAGTTTCAAAATTGTCGTACGGAAATTGGCGTAATGACTTACACCAAAACCTTGCAAACTTAATTAAACTTTTTTTTATTAAGGCATTGTTAAGTATTTATTCAATCGTATATAAATACGTTTCTTTATAAAAAAATACTGTTAATGTCTCTGGTAGTTATTTTAGAGGACGTAATACGTAGTTCATAATATATCAATATCAAACTTCTAGTGTGGCATTTGTCTAAGATCCATGTGATGTATGTAGTAGGTGGCGGTGAACATAAATAAACGCATCACGAGATGCACCGCGCTAGATTCTGTAACAGCTGTGTGTTCAGGCAAGCCCGGTCGGGGTCAATGCCCACCCGTATTTTCAACATGTGCCGACGTTTTCCGCGTTCCACGGAAAGCGCTCGCTTGTCATTCTTTCGGGAACCTCCGCTACGCTTCGGGAGTCTTCGGCTTTCAGTACTTCTTGGTTTTTAAACGACAGAATAATGGCCGTTCGAAAAATAGTTTCTTTTTAAGTCTCCTACTATTTTGTGTGCTCATCAAATTGCTTTTAGCCGTGCATAACTGTGCTGCTTCGGGGTAATGACTTGTTTATGCAATGCAGTATGGTAGAAATGGTTGTTGCAGCATCGTGCATTTTGTATACTTTTGAAAAGAATAGAAACTGCAGACGGTAACCTTTAAACATTTTTTGAAATATTAACTTGAAAATTTCGTCAGTTATTTTGTTTTTAAACGTTAAATGGTATATTATTTTGCTACAGAGAGCAACGAAACTATTCATAGTTCTCTCAAGAAAAATCAATACTTACACTAATATTATTATTGGTAATAGTCCTTATTGTAAATAGACTCACGTGAATAAGGACGATGTTATTCAAGCTACTTGTACTTTTCAGGGACAGATAACAATTTCAGCAAGTAACCATAACGCATCAAATGACCGTTGATACTACCTTTAATAGCAATAATGTTTAACACTAGCATATTGCACAGTGAGCACGTAAGCCACTGCAGACACAGGAGTGGTCAAAAAACAAAAATATTATCGGTTGTGTCCGCGTGTTTATACAACTGTGTCTGGGACCACCGTGCGCTGACATTGGACACGGCGTGACATCATTACCACCTTGTATTATGCCAAGGTCTTGTTTTAAGTGCCTATGAAGAATAGCATGAACGTTAAGTGAGATTAGTTCATATTAAGTTGATGGTATCAAAAGTACTCCAAGTTTGTGTTCCATGAAACAATTCTACGTAAATTGTCAAACACGATTTAAATTTAGAATGCGGTATGTTGGGGTCTTCAGGAGTACGATGACGGATATCTACCTCTTTACTACTTCGTTATTACTCGGAACAAAAGTACAAGTTTTTAACCCTCTTTCACCATCACAATAGAAAATAGCATTGGTGTAGATTAGCTTATTTCTAATTCGCACAAGTCATATTGACAGAAGTTATCTAAACTGTCAGATAAATGACAGTTCTATCGTAACAAGTATCAAATCCCTGGATTTGACATATTAGTTTACTATTAACTGCCTCATTAGCCTAGCGGTCCTGAGCGCGACTGCTACGCTTGAGGTCCTGGGTTCGATTCCCAGGTCGAGCAAAGTGTTATTGGGCTTTTCTATGAAATTCCCAGTAAAAGCTCGGAGTTTGGAATTTGTGCCCGGTTAATGGCAATAGGCGAAATGGCGCACAATGGGGGAGGCCTACGTCCAGCAGTGGACTATTATAGGCTGATGATGATGATGAATGGCAATAGGCTCGCCCCGTATTACATGGGACCTAAACAGACCGGCGAACTGTGGGTGTACATTAGGACGCCTCTGCCTAACCATTCGGGGAAAAACAGGCGTGACGGTATGTTATATGTTAATATAGGTACTATTGAAGTGTTACGAATCACAAAATTTTTTGATAACAATTCGGGACTAATTTGCGGTACGAGTCCGTGACGAACCGTTCTTTTTTGCATGACCTCAGAAGCAAATCTTTAATCGTAAGTATATGCAATTCAAAAACAGAACTCCCCGTGCTGCAAGACCGTTAAGCCATGAATATTGTCGACCTCAAGTCAAACATCGCTATTTTGAAATACGAATGTCGCTCTGCCAAGGTTACACAAACTTACTATAACATGTTGGACAGATATATTTGCTACGTTTACTACGTTTAGTACAGTGCCCTTGAATCTTTGCACTCATTACGTTTGAAGGATCGCACGAACATGAACAGTATAAATTGGAAACATTTGACAGTTAAAGAATTTATTTTTCCAGGCATGTCAATCTGACTGAATATTTAGTAATAATTAGATAATATTACTTTAAATTACAACTTATCTCGCATAAACACATTATGGGATTTTGGTTTAAGGTTCTTTATTCGGGATGATAAAGATATTTTGTAGATATGAGTTGTAAATAAGTAAGTACTTATTAAAAATACCCTTTCTTTAAAAAATCCTTAAAAAATATTGTTCTCTGAAGCCTTGACTGCCACACGTTTGGATAATGCTGACATCAATATGTTTAACTGTTTCACTTTACGTTATTTATTTGTAACGTTATCTTTCTATCTTTTTGTGATTATTTGCATTTTTCATGCTAAGATTATAAAGTTATTTCAGTGAAGGAAAAATTCGACTCGCAGGCAGGATTCGAACCTGCGTCTTCTGGTTTGATACACCAGACGCTATGACCACTAAGCCACCGCGAGTCCTACCTGCCATGTCGAAATTTGCCTTCACACTCTGAACTTACGTCTTAAAGGTGACGTCAGTTCAGTTCGTTATCTTTCGTCAGATTAATATTAGATATTCCTTAAATTTTTAGACTGTGTTATTTTACGTTTTAAAATAAAAATATTCTACTAAATATTTGAATAGATACTTCTAATATAAATGAAACTGCTACTTATAACAAACTCAAGTATAAAATGTTGGCAATATTAGTCCCTCCGTACATCCCTTGCTGACGCTAACAAAATGTATTGTAGACTTCGCCTTAAAAACAATGTGTCTGCAATCACAATAGGCACACACGTAAAATACCGACAAATTGTTTGTGACATATTTCGCATACATTCACTCACAAAAAATACAATAAACAATGAAAGCCTTTGAATAAAAATGAGTATGAAAATTTTATCAGACCCTATAATAATCGTAACAACTACCCGAAAATTCTGGGAAATTAAAAACGAAAATATGCTATCAGCGGTCATTAGCGACCCTCGAAATTGAGACCGGTATTAATTTGCGCTTGCTTAGATTGTCCGATACAGCGAGGTAATAAGAGCCAATCAATCTCAATCACCAAGGGCATGCGTGGACAATGGCCGTCTCAATTGCATTCAGTTGCATTCGCACAGATGCTCAGTGTTTATGGTTTCGTAACTCCGATGGTTGGCATGCGTGAGTCATGGCCGGCCAAGTTCATTGTCGTCCGCCCGAACTTGAACCCGCTGACGGCATGACAATTACTACACTACAAGATATATAATATACAGTAATATAGCTCCGAGGAACTTCTATTTATAGACGAGTGTGAATACGATTTTATGTGAAAAGGCATGAATGAGAATTGTGAGATTAAGGAATATTACTTGGTTTTGTTAATACGAAATAGAGTGATGAACTAATGATTCTTATCGAAAAAGCCTTACAAACAAATATTGTTCTGAAACTCAGGTTTATGACAAAAGAATCATGGGCATTCCCCTAACTAGGATTTTTTGGAATTCCTCTTACAATTCGCTAAAGCAATGACAACATTGGTGATTAACACATGACTTACCGTACTAAGACATTACAGTTTCAAATTTATGCTTTGAAAATATAAGAAATACGGCGATATACTCTTTCAAAGATAATCTATGTCTCAAAGAGCGCCCCTAGACAGCAAAAGGACATTATACAAGGACAGAAATATTTTACGAAAAAATATTGACGCTGTTTGGTATTGGTTGGTATCTAAATTGACTTTTGAGAAATCAAGTCTCGCTTTGATAGCGTCGCTTAAAACATGGCTGGCAGTGTAGCACAGGGCTAAGCATGTTATTGATAAGGTTGGTAAACACCGAGTCCACAATGGTCGCTGTATACACAGTCTACGTGACAATGACTCCACAGGGCTCGTCTCCAGATATCAGACGTTACACATGTTCAGATAAACGTCCAATCACACCGTTGTTTACAAGCCAATGTGAAAATATTACTACTACCTATACATAATGTTACGTGTCACTTTATAAGGAGAACGAGCAAAGTGAGAAAACCAATAGTTTTGAATACATCCCCTACATTTACTACATACATTATACCATCAGGATGGTATTCTTCGAGGGGTTAGGCAGAGACGTATTAATGTGCATCTACAGTTTGCCGGTATGTTTAGGCCCCATGTAATAGGGGGGCCTCAGGAACAAATCCCTAACTCCGAGCTCCTACTGAGAATTTCATGGAGTAATCAGTTACTCCATGAAATTCTCAGTAGGAGCTCGGAATTCCCAGGTCGAGCAATGTAAGTCGAGCAATTCAGATTGCTCGACTTACATTGCTCGACCTGGGAATTAAACTCAGGACCTAAATCGTTCTTGAGGCCTTGGCCTTGAAAGACATAAGACACAGGTTATTGTAGTAGTTATTTAATAATTATTGTAATTATATAATACTTAGCTACGTTTTTAACTTTATAGGCTACTTAGGTATTTGGTGTGTTTGGTGATTAAATTCGTTTCCTTTGACGAATAAATTTTGTGCAATGGCGTGGGAAACTATTTTCAAATTTTAATATACTCATCTTTTCCACAGTAAATCATAGGTATTTTCTTTTGCCCGGTGGATTTGATGAGTTTGATCTCGACAGGAAGTATATACATGTAGTATTCCTGTGTCTGGGTGTTTTTGTTTGTTTTGTAAAGGCGACCAAGACTCAGCAGAGATCTCTGTTTTACAAAAAACGTAAATGGTATTTGTAATTTATGCTTCTCATAAATGCAAATATACAGTTTTTAGAGTTGTATAAAAGTATGCACGTGTGACTTCAATATCCTTGTTTGTACCTTGAGTGCACAATATCATTATGTATGTATTGTACATAATATCTCAATGTCATCACAGCAGGGAAGTGACGCGATGTCCGTGAACCTGATGACTCTTTTTCAAGATCATTGTTATGTTTACTTATTACAATCGATATAATTATTTATTCCAAGTTCAAATGCCTCAATGGATATATTATATTCCGAGCTGCTACTAAGAATTTACCAGGAAACCCAAAAACACTAGACAAACTGGGAGCCGAACCCAGGACCTCTAGTGTAGCAGTCGGGTGTAGCAGAACAATGTATTAGCAAATACAAACAAATATTCTGAAATAAATTTTCATTGTATTAAGATAATAATGATCAGATATTCTACGATTAATAGCTAAAACCCTTAATACTAAAATGTCCTACTATTCGTTCTAAAATGGGGCAGAAGATATTATGTATTGCCTATTTACCCTCGTCAACATGTCAGGTAGAAGAAACTTTATATACATTCTCGCTTAAATTGGGTTTACATAGAATAGTCTTAATTACTTGGAGGTTCTATGACTGTAAACCTATTTAGATATATAGTTTTATTATAATTTTGTCAGTCTATAAGATCATTTTGTGATTTTTTTTTGCATTTTTCATGCTAAGATTATATAGTTATTTTAGTGAAGGAAAAATTCGACTCGCAGGCAGGATTCGAACCTGCGTCTTCTGGCTAGGTACGCCAGACGCTATGACCTCTAAGCCACCGCGAGTCCGAAAATAAGCGAATAAGCGACTATATCGTAGTCCTTATGGGTACGACTGAATACAGCATTACAGCCACGAGTTTTGCGTTCAGAAAATATAATACCTATAATTAGAAAATATGTTTACGTGTCTCAAAATTACTTTAGGGTTTCAAAGTCAAAATGTTTTATTTCAATTTGTATTGTATAACAACTAGTTGCTTGTTTTTCGTTATTCTAATTAAGACTTGATATTATAAGGGCCACTTGCACCAACTTCTGAAATATGTTTAAATTGAATTTAAACATAAAATGACAATAGAAAATTGTATTTAAATAAATTTTTAATCACATTTAAGAAGTTGGTGCAAGTGGCCCAAATTGACGTGTTTGAAGTCTTGCGCTGATTCACTTACACGTTGTATGCATGGTTGATATACATAGGATACTCTACATTGTACAATCCACGTGGATGGGGTCGGGGGCGGAAGCTATA
This sequence comes from Acronicta leporina, assembly GCA_947256265.1. Taxonomy (NCBI): domain Eukaryota; kingdom Metazoa; phylum Arthropoda; class Insecta; order Lepidoptera; family Noctuidae; genus Acronicta; species Acronicta leporina. Next base: position 5,372,424 of record OX366514.1, read on the forward strand.
GTTATCTATGAATTTTAAAATAGGTACTTAAATAAGACCTGTTTTTTTTTATTATGAATATCAAAGCAATTGCGTTCGCTTGCAAAATTAATATGTATTCTCCATATTATGGTTAAGTGTAAATAGTCAATTTTGGATTTACATAATTATGATGATGATTTTTAAACATAATATACCATTACGCCTTATTCCCCAGAGTGTTAGGCAGAGGTGTACTAATGCACACCAGTAGTTCACTGGTATTTTAGGTCCCATGTAATAGGGGGAGAGCTTATTGACATTAACCGGGCACAAATTCCAAACTCCTTCCAAATTCCAAAGTCCTGGAAATCGAACCCAGGGCCTTTAGCTCTAGTCACGTCCAGGACCACTTGTAGACTAATGAGGCATTGATTGATGATAAAATTGTGACAAAGTGATGATGATTTTTAAGCACAAGTTTTAGTGTAAAGTAACAAATATGGTTGTTGTTGTAACGATTACGTACTAATATAATAAACCCACAATTTTTAGAAAAACTATTAAATTTGGCAGGCTTAATGAACTTATCATCCTTAATCAAATCTGTCAGGTCGAAGATCCGCCCGATAAATTGTATTACCAGAAGTGATTAATCATTGTCTTTGTTGCTATTGTTCTAATTAATATTTATTTAATGAGTAACCCGGCTGTGAGTATACCGGCGCAGGAGTCGTCACCGAGCCAATGACCTCGCGGTAAACTATAGGAAAAGAATTTAGGATATGTACCGACGTTGACGTCACTTTCAATGTCAACGCCAACTGCCAGTGTTAATGTCACTGGTGTATTTGAATAAGGAATGTAATTTTTTATTAAGTGTTTATTGAGATTTTCGACATTATAAATGTTTTAGACTTTATTCTCTTCTGGCGAAATGTAATACATATCATGTGTAATACTAATTACATAATGATAATCATAAAAACAATAAAAATTAACTAACGATAAAAAGACACACCTATTAAAATATACAGGTATTATTAATATAAATGTTGTAATTTGACCGCATTAAATCTAAAAATAACTATGTTATTAATAACATTAAGAGCTTTACTGCACACTTCGAAATACGTTCTAAAGTTACATACCTACATGCGACAAAACATACGATATTGCAACACTAAGAAGCTATTATAAATAATTACCTGAAGTCTTGTAACACCACGTCAATCGGCAGTAGTGCAACAGCGATCGAATTAATGAGCGGGATCTCTGAGAGTGGACCACCACAATAAATAAACGCACACACACGATTATATTCGGAGTTCACTTGGGGCCGTCCGCGGGGCCAACGACCGTCCTTAGCACAGCTGCGCGGTCCTCACAGACGTATGTCTGTCTCTTTCCCGCGGATACTGCGCGCTACCGTACCGATTTCCATATTATTCAAATCAATTAAACACTTCGGTTGTGAACGAATTTTTATATGGCATCTATTATGTGTTGACTGACTGATTTATTTATAAAACAACCGATTAATGTAACGGCTGTATACACACTGATACCACACTGGTTGGGCTTAGAACCAATATGACAAATTCGCGGTGTTCAGTGTTATAGTTGTTGGTACGCAAATTGTGTAGGATGTCACAAAATAACTTTCTGCATATATTTTTATGCTTAATCGAATATAAATAACCATAATTAATTAATCACTTTTTAGATCAGACACTAACCAATGACGGGACCATCTCGGAAGAAAAAAGTCGAAATGGGTTCGGTATTATCAGCGAAGATGTCAGTCACGAAACATTCAGTCGAATTGAGAATCTCCTCCTTTTTTAAAGTTGGTTAAAAAGTCAGACATAATACGAGGTAATTAGTGTACTCTAGAAAGTTTTAATTTTCTATCTTATGAAAAGTAAAGTTTTTTTGCACGGTTTCAAATTAGTCGTTTCATGACGATAACAATCAAAGAAGCCAAAACAAGCATAATTTATACAATGCGCGAACGAAGCATCATTGTTTAGAAATAGACACGACGGAACTCCGAGAACTATCATTAGCTTACGCACCGGCTTCAGGCATTTCAGATGTAATAAAATCGATCATAAAAACCGTTCACCTATTTCATAGATGAATCAGTGCACTAACATATTTTGGCTGAATCAAATAATGATTTTGTGATAAATAGTGCGGAAAAAGGGAAATAATGGAAGTGTCGTGTGAACGCACCTGGCGGCGAGCCGATGAACTCGAGGCCGGGCGGCGCTCCCGTGACGTCACCGTCTCGCAGTCGTCTACGCTGACGTGTCATCGCTCCTACGCAACTATTATATGACCATTCGGAGGCATTGGTTCTTGTTCCGGGTACCGATTGAAGCTTTAATAGTTTCCTTCATACTCTTGCCTTCAAACAATTTATTGTCACCTCCCTGAATACTAACTTTGCCAACATTTCCGCGAATATTTGGCTGTTACATAAACAAAAGTCTATTTATTATGGTAAAATCATTTTTATTAGGTAAATTTATTAATGTTTCAGATAGACATATGAACTTTTAACTCTATCGTGAGGTTTTTGTTTTTGCAATAAAACATAACATACCATCACGCCTGTATTCCCCGAAGGGTTAGGCAGAGGCGTAAGTACTAATGTACACCCACAGTTCGCCGGTATGTTTAGGTCCCATGTAATAGGGGGCGAGCCTATTGCTAACTTATTTTATTTGCAAAAAACCTCTTTCATATTTTTTTTTATCATACACTTCTACATTTATTAAGGGCGATTAGGCAGCTATAGAGTTCCCGGACGAGTCTCCCTTCATTTTATTTCTCATTTTAATTCTCTAAAGGGACTTTTGCTTTTTGACTTCTCAATTCTCTCTATCCCCAAGGAAACCTTTCCAAAGAATGAGACATGCCCTAGCTTTTGAAGATTATATGCCAAAAAGGGGAAATAACGGTACCTTAAACTCGACCAAAAATGGCTAAATAATGAGCAATACCTTTTTGCATTACTCATTATTCAGCCGTTTCTGGTATGACCAAGGAAATTATGTAGTAAATAGAGAGGTTTGACCGAAAATTGATACAAACATACAATACTGGGTGACGACTAGAACTCTTCAAGGAACAATCCAACAATTGCTGAACTACAGCCTGATATGGCCGTCCGTAGCGAATGCCATTAGTCCTGTCACAACGGAAGAAATGTGTGTTTTTTTTTATCGGTAGGTACAGGTTCGAAAGGCCCTATTACCCTGTATAGATGGCAGATATCCCACGAGGACTTTTGCGCACCAACAAAAAAGTTGAAGTTTACTTAGACTAAATTATTATTAGATTTTTATAGCTGGGTGATATTATTCTTATAGTATTATAACGAGTAACAGATGTTTAGTCTATGAGGCTATTATGAATGCTTTGTGCTTTACATATTTATAGGTTAAACTGCCTCATTAGCCAAGTGGTCCTGAGCGCGACTGCTACGCTAGAGGTCCTGGGTTCGATTCCCAGGTCGAGCAAAGTGTTATTGGGTTTTTCTATGAAATTCCCAGTAGCAGCTCGGAGTTTGGAATTTGTGCCCGGTTAATGGCAATAGGCTCGTCCTCTATTACATGGGACCTAAACATACCGGCGAACTGTGGGTGTACAATAGTACGCCTCTGCCTAACCCTTCGGGGAATACAGGCGTGATGGTATGATATGTTATTTATAGGTTATAATGAGAATTTCGTAAGAAAGCTGATAAATATGGACAAAATTTGCGTATGACGCCTACTTTAATGCATCCGTTGATCTAAGCGTCGATGATAAGGAGGTATTAAATAAATACATCATTGAAAACTACTTTGCTTCATAAATAATCATCATCCTAGCCATTTTCTATCTATCTTGGAGACTTTCAGTCAGCTTCACAGACAGACGGTTGTATATTTTTACTTTACATGAAGTTGTCAGGTTTTTCAGGCTTGTAACTATCATTAACGATTGTTATTGGTGTTTCTATGACAACCTTGACGGGCGGCGGTTTAACGTGTCCTTTGGGGCACGAAGGAAGAGTGGCCCATACATAGTCAGGCATACCTATATTATTTGCAGATCAATTGATCAGCGTAGTTATTCTTAGTCAAGATCTCCTTCTTTAAGTTTTGAATGTATAGATATATACCTAAAGAATAGTAAAGTATACTCGTGTGGCGGAGAAAGCGGTCTCTTACGATAAATGGTGTGTCTCTTTGTCGTGATATAAATTATATTAAACTTAAGCGAAACACTGCTTACTTTACATTAATTACCGCTGATACCCTAAATCGGTTTCCTGGGCAATAACAGGATAAACTCGTATTTTCCGGGTTCAAAATTCATGCGCATTTCAAACAAACATCTAAACAAAATACTTAAAATCTTAACTGCCTCACTAGTCAAATGGTCCCAAGCGCGATTACTACGTTAGAGGTCCGGGTTCGATTCCCATGTCGAGCAAAGTGTTATTGCATTTTCTATGAAGCAGCTTCTCAACAGCAGCTTGGAGTTAAAGATTTTTGCCCGGATAATGGCAATAGGCTCGCTCCCTATTACATGGCACCTAAACATACCAGCGACCTGTGGGTTTACATTAGTAGTACACCTCTGCTTAACCCTTCGGGGAATAAAGGCGTGATGGTATGTTGATAATATTAAAAAGCATAATTATTTTACAAAACAAGCTTATTTGCTTCCCAGTAAACTATAAGTTCGTAAATCGTAGCAGAATTATCAAGTCAGCACTCTTTGAGAAGGACAAACTTTCTTTATAATGTTATTTGTCAGCAATGCATGCCGGTGGTTGACTCGAAGCTTACAGCCGGACAGCCCTAGGGTCGCTCCTTACGTGTTAAGGACGGATACGGAATCGGATCAGTTAGGAAAAAGAACGTGAACTGTTTATATTCATGCAAGTACGTACTTATATTTTTCGTAGTGTTTTTTGTCCGAAGCATACAAACAAACAGCCCTTACTTGTTCGGGACGGATACGGAATAGGACCAGTTAGGAAAAACAACGTGAACCGTTAATATTTCTGCAGCTAGGTACCTATATTTTTCGTAGTCATGATTAAATGAAGATGCTGTCGTTACTGCATGCATATTTTACATAAAAAGACATTGAATCGTCTTCCTGAGCCGAAAATCGAATTGGCCTGGTGAAAAACATATACCCTGTATATGAATTGATAGAAAGGACATACAAATACATATATCTTAATTATATTATTTCTTCTCATTTGCTATTTTTAAAAAAGCTATCCTAATGATTGCGATCGGTGTCATAATCGTCTTTTTTACGATTCGATAATGATATGTAAGAAAAATCCTATTTTGTATATTTATATTACTATAATCTCTGTTACATTACAATACACCTTGTATACTTTCTAACGTGACAACCGAGTTTCATTTAGTTGACTTTAACATCTAGTAAATCGAGACTGTCTAATCTGTAAATCCACCGATCCATATCTGTGCTGAGTTGGAAGCCTAATATATTACCTTTAAGTTGGCGATATTTATGAGCGTCCGCGCCGCTAGAGTCGCCGTTAAATGCGTGTACTAGATACGGTACGAGGAAATCTATTAGATGTAACGTCCACGAAATGTGTCTTTTATTTATAGAAAGACTAGCTTTTACCTGAAACTGCGACAATCGCCAACGTTTTTGAGAATGAGCTGGATATTTGGTAGATCTAAAAAAACTAGGAAGTTCTTAATATTTTTCTTTATAGGCTTACGCTTGACCGCCTGTTCGCCTGATGTAAGCGACACTGCAATCTATGATAGGGTGTGCTTGCCTAGAAGAAACCAATTTACTCGTGATTTAAAGATACCCAGATCGTATCTATTGGGGAAGACCCATTCGGGAAGTCAGCGGTACACGTGATAAAAGTGGACTTAAAGCTTTCATTTGGGTTTTAATTTGACCACTTTGTTATTTTTCGGTGTACCTGATTGAGTATAGGTACATATCTCCAAGATAGTCCAATATTACAATTTAGTTAGTGTTTGCCTATCAGTTTTTAAGATATGCAATGAAATGCTTGCGGTCAGTTTCCTTTTCCTGAAAGTTTAATTTTAAAATGGTGAAATTTCAATTTATGACACACTACTTTTTTGTTTTTATAGTCCCCAATTCAAGCTTCTGCTGAAAGCTATAATGTAATTAACTATTTCAGACACGTGATATCTGAACTTTAAAAGGAACCATGATCTTTGAGTTTGTTTCGTCGTTTCTTTTCAGAGATCGAATAGGATGTGCGGCTCCAGCTATTTATAAGAAACTGTCTTGTAAAAGTGTCTTCAAAAGATTTATTTACAGAAATAAATATTATTTATCGTGTATTAATGTTCCTTGAGAATTTCAACATGTCATGTAGGATTAGAACTTCATGCTTTTTTACATTTTTTTTTATAAAAATATAAAGAATAGTTAGTTCGTTTTTATTTTATTTGGGAATAACGCACGCTAACATTTTCAAAGAGAATTAAATATATCTTTTTTTGCAATATCACGTTAACATGACCGACGTTGAAGAGAAATTAGACATCACAGACAATTATCTGTGTAACTTAGTTGGCTAAAGCATATGGTGTACCAAATCTGAAACGCTGGTTTGAATCCGCCTGTGGTGCTTACATTTTTTCATTCATAAAAATGTATATCTAAATGTCGAAAATATTTTTTGTCTTAAATAAAAACATAACATATCACGTATGTACCTATAATCTTTATAATCTTAGGAAAATGCAAAAAAATCACAAAATGTTAGTTAATAGGCATAGTAGCATCTTTAAGACGTAAATTCAGAATGTGAAGGCAAATTTTGACCTAGCGGGTGGGACTCGCGGTGGCTTAGTGGTCATAGCAACTGGTGTACATCTAACCAGAAGACGCTCGAATCCTACCCGTAATCTAATTTTTCCTTCAATAAATTAACTTTATAATCTTAGCATGGAAAACGCAAAAAAAAAACACAAAAAAAATATACCACGTATTCCCAGAAGAATTGGCCAAGGTGTAGGTACTAATATACACCAGTTATATTTGACTAGTATATAATTTCTCATTAATCACAACTAATTGTTCCTAGTTAGTTGTTAGTTATATAATTCACTAGCGACCCGCCCGCGTTTCACCCGCGCTGCCCCGGTCCTAAGAGTCATAGCGTGATGTTAAATAGCTTAAAACCTTCCTCTTAAACCACTCTATCTATTAAAAAAAACCGCATCAAAATCCGTTGCGTAGTTTAAAAGATCTAAGCATACATAGGGACAGACAGCGGGAAACGACTTTGTTTTATAATAAGTAGTGATGATTAATTCACCCACATCCACTTAGTTCCTATTTAAATGTCTACGCGGCTTGTATAAAGAACACTAGAAATTTCCCAGTGAAAGTGCAATAGGCGATACTTCTGACTGCAAGAGAATAGGGAAGTAATAAATTGGTAAGGCGTTGGATACACAAGAAATAGAGCGAACTAAATTATTAATTGTTATTAAGTAAATCTTTTTCCGTAACGCAAGTGCGTCTCTGATAGCGTTTTTTGTATGCAGATTTTAGTTCCTCAAGCAACGTAGAAGTTTTGTGATATAAAAAATTACCAATCATGCAATTTTTTTGATATTTATCTGTGTTACATTGTCTTTAATCTATAATCTATACTAATATATAAAGCTGAAGAGTTTGTTTCTTTGTTTGTTTGCTTGAACGCGCTAATCTTAGGAACTAGTGGTCCGATTTGAAAAATTCTTTCAGTGTTAAATAGCCCATTTATTGAGGAAGGCTATAGGCTATATATCATCATGCTACGCGGACGAAGTCGCGGGCAGAAGCTAGTAATATATAAAGTACTAATATATAAAGCGGAAGAGTTTGTTTGTTTACTTGAACGCGCTAATCTCAGGAACTACTGGTCCGATTTGAAAAATTCTTTCAGTGTTAGATAGCCCATTTATTGAGAAAGGCTATAGGCTATATATCATCACGCTACGCGGACGAAGTTGCGGGCAGAAGCTAGTATAATTACAAACAAAAATAATATAATGCCTTGAAAAAATATTAAATATACAGATCTCATGTATATGTATTTCATCGAAATTTTTCTTGATGATACGAATATTATGGAAAATTTTATGATATTTTTTACAATACGGACCACCCAGAAACCTTCTAGGTGGTGATTGGCATTTAAATCATCAACTCCAATTCTCTACATGGTCTACAAATACGCCTCACGTCTTAACCTAATGAAAACAGATAAGCATATTAAGACTAAAAATAATAAAAGATGCAATCAAGAACATAATGCAGGCATTCGATTTCTCGTTTTCCTTCAGTGAAATAATTCTGCAGTAAACATTCAAAGCGCACTAGAGCCGGAGAAAGTGCAAGGCAAATGCGGAAGAGTCGGGTTGCACGGCTGGCCGCAGTTCACACCGACGCTTTGTTGTGCCACGGTAATGAATACAGGCGATAAACGATCTGCCGTGCGTGTTTGTTGTCGGTGTAACGGAATAATTAACTTATTTATTAATGAAACTGTGTTATCTGTCAATGTGACTGCTTTGTTGCTGCTGATTTGTTTAAGCTTGAGTGAAAGTCATTATTCATCATTGATTCCTTGGCAATACTTTCCTTATTTACAAAATTATTTTTTTCATCAAATTAAAACTGATGATGATTATGATAACTATATTAATTATTGAAATAATAATATTAATTTACATCTAAGGAAGCTCTGATTAGGTGGTTGGATCAAGGGCTTGATACAGAAAGCAGTACTTCTGGACACGGCCCGCATTGTCAGGAGGTTCCTCTTTCTGGGGCCCTGACCAGCCCTAACTTGGACCCTGCTCCCGATACACCGGTGAACTACTATTTGTTATATTTTAAATATATTTTTTATAAAAATATTAAAAATGCATTTAATGATAAGATATAATAAATGTGAATATAACATAGGAATTCATAACTATTTTTGATACAAACAATTATATTGCTTTTCTGAATAAATACGAAAATTGAGAAATTACAACTAAATTTTCTCTTTAGATTACATGATAGTAAAATAATAGTGATTTTCCTAAACAATAAATTATAATATCGTGCTGAGTGTACACGATGATCACTTGTTTCCGCCTCGGGGAGAGTGCGTGACGCGACGCGACTACTCGACGAAAGTAAAACCGTTGATGATGAGCGCCTCGAGACGAGGCTAGCGCTGACAGTCGGTAATTACCCTAATTCATAAGATTTATTGGTTTGAATATAGTAGCAGCAACGATTCATGGTGAGTTTGGAGCATTTGATTGAATCATGTCGGCGAATGTAATAGGCGCCTTATGGTTTTCTTAAAGTGGATGCTACCGGACCGGACATTCGTTAAACTTTTGCCGTAATTTATAGTACCCGATTTTCGAGACTTACAGATCCCAGATGAGTAATGAAAAATGAAACTTCAGATACTAGTGAATCTACTTTGATATTATAAGTTATGCATTTACTGTTTCAATTCTTAAGTACTGTTCTTTCAATACTCGTAAATCACAGTTAAATTAGCTTTTTGATGTCCAGACTGATAAATGAGGGCCTTTGTTAAACTGCTAGTGTACCATTCACACTAGACTCATCGGTGGATGTTGCAACACTAGTCGGCGCAGCGACGTGAAATGCAGTTACGTATAGTAAACTAAACGCTTCCGCGTGCAAGCAGGAAGCTCCGAGCACTTTCCCTTTTGCCCGCGCGCAGCAGCCGACCACTCTATGCATCACTATAATCCCACCAAACCGAGTCACATACAACTTCCCACCACTAGTCTCAACCACAAAAGCCCTCTTCAACTCGGTCGTATTATAATGCAGTTTAGCAACAAATGAGGTTAAGTGTTCGCTGCTTCATGATGCGTGGCTTGTAAGTATTTGAATTAAAGTATCTCATCGAACCTAAGCTTGTGATCAGACATGTGGAAAATTAACAATTAAACCAGCTCTACTTCCTATGGGTTCATCGACCATTGTCAACCAAGCCATTGTCAGGCCGCAAAATATCAAATGTTGCTTTTTTAAATAACAATAGGGGCCAACGGCCTAACTTTCTAATCCAGGGTTATTAGGATATGTTTTACATAAAATGTTCTATAATCCAGTTATAATTTTACCCCTTTCGTACAACTGCGGCGACTTTATAAATAATTCATGATAAAATAACCGGTTACGAATTTAATGTATGAATGTCGTGTTCATCGCAGAAGTCGCAAAAGAATAAGGAGTAAAATTGACGATACCCGCTTTAGGAACGGGTTCTGAAAGAGTTTTCTAAAACTTGTTAAAGCAAAATTGCGTACCATTAGCGTGGCAAAGCCAGGCTGACATAACACAGACGACGAGGCGCCTTCAGTTGACCTATATACCATTCGCGGACATTGACCCCATCGCACAGACTCGTGCGGTTGGGCCGAATCGCAATGGGGTGGCGGACGAAATCTTTCACTTCGTTCGGGAACATTGAGCTACTATAATGAACTTTATATGTTCACAAGTATGAATGGCTGTTACGATATCTAAAAATAATACTATGACACGGAGTTCATTCGAATTCCATTAGCGTAATTTTTTTTCAGAACTAAAATTATAGCAAGTCTACATCATTAGGTACAACGATTATATTATAACAAAGTACACTTTCAGTTCCTTAAAGGTTTTAATCATATTTAAATATGTTTTTAAAGAGTTCATGAAAATGTTCGGAAAAATTGTGAAAATTACTAAAACATGCCCGCCCGGTAGCGATCGAACGGAGTGTAGAGTTCTCGATCGGACGGCGACCTCCTGAAAGTGGGACGGGCCTAGTCTGAAGGCTTGCGGAGCGCAATCATTTTCATACTAAATCCATTCTGTCTCCAACCACCGAGAAATTCTTGAACACTCGCTTTAATTTCGGGACTACTGATATACAGTGTGTTCGGTCATGGACTAGCGATATTCTAAATACTTAAATAAAACCTACTTTAATACACAAATAAACTATACACTTGAGCCAGAGACACAGTTGTAAAGGGAAATGCCCACCGGCCATAGAGACTTCGGCCCTGGGTGCACACATATAAAAGCATATGGCAATGATTCTATACAATTTAATGAATGAAATGGTAAAGGATTTGGTTTAGAAAAGAGTCCGGATTTTTAAGATATAAAATGTTTATTATTTAAAAAATACAGTTTTTTAACAATCATCTTACTGTAATATATACATACAATATTAAGTCTTAATAAAATCTGTTATGTATTTTATGATCTTATACATAATTTGTATCATATACAATCAGTACATCATCCAGAAATTGAGCAGGAGGGAAAATATTAGTCTGATTCCGTGCCCAACCCAGTTAATATTAAGTCTCAGGATGTTAAAACAGGAAAATCTCTAACATTTTCAGTGTCTACATTTATATTTTTAGTCTGCCCTAGATCTATTTAGATTGCATTCCCTAACATACTCAGACAAATCATTATTTGTTTCTATATTTTGATGAACAATTTCTAGTATTTGAGCCACATCATCCCTGTCTCTTATTTTTGTGTGGAATTTATTAATTAGTGCAGCAGCCAAGTGAAGTCTATCATCAATTGTGTAGAATCCCTGTTAAATATTGTGAATGTTAATGGTTCCCGTTCTGCAGTCCAATGTCATGCTTCTCTATCAGTCCTTACCCAGTAATTATGGCACACATAATGGTAGCTGAAACAATAATAAAAACAAAAATGTAGACCTATAGATCAAAATAAAATAAAAAAGGTGTTTGCAAATGTGAAAACCTAAAATTACTTTTTGGGTTGATATGCAAACAGAGTGAAAATAAGTTTCAATAACACCACCAGCACACAACACTGCACCACACTTACATAAATCAAAAACTGTTGAACACTAACCTCACATGGTGTAATCTGATGGGCAATCATATTCCTTATGAGTTCCTCACATGGAGAATTAGTCCTGAGTGTGTGTGATCTTATTCTCAAAAGTGACTTGCCACAGCTGATGCACACATGTCCATGACCAACAATCGGTGTATTTTGATGTTCACGAGTTGAATGTCGTATTTGATTCCAGGCTGCAGTCTAATACAAGTGGCACACTTCACTGTCACTCGAAACATGTACCTAATAAAGAAGCCATAATAATTAGTTATTGATATTTGTAAAGTAAACTCAGAAAAATCTTTTCACAGAGGAAGACATGACAGGGATGATAACATGGATCAATTATTTACCTGCTGTTGTCGAACCCATCGTTGTAGATTATGAACTTCTGCAATTTCCAACAAATGTCTTCGTATTCTCGTTACATTTAACACAATGGACACAGCGTAAATATCTTGAATCAGTTACCGAGGGCGGGAAGAACTCTGGCCGGTGTGAAAGCTGGGGGCATCATTATCAGTGGATATCGAGTCCCAAGTTCGAGCAGTAGTTATCGTGAGAACGCGGGAACAGGATCCATGATTTGGTATAAGAAGAATTGTTGGAGTCCATTAAAAAGTTTATTCGTTGGTGAAATAACAAATCCACAAGAAAACAAATAAAATAATACAAAATGCAAACGAAGTTGACTTGTGAAGTTGTGATTATTTACTTTCTGTTGTCAGATTCGATATTTCGATGTTGCCACTTAAGAGACATAAGAATCAATAAATCGATTTCGATTTTTGATCGAATTTTGTATTATTGAACTAATCTTTTTAATTGAATTAATCTCATACATTATTATTTTCTTTCTTTTAGTTTTTTAATTATATTTTTAATGTTCATTAAAATACTATTTAAAAACTAAAAGAACGTTAGACATTTAAATTGTGTAGTAGCGATTATTCGAATTTATGGTAAATCAAACAGCGATTCGCTTGTTTATTATTGGCATTTTAATAATTACATGCGTAATAACTGCCTCATTAGCCTATTGGTCTTCAATGCGACTGCTACGCTACAGGTCCTGGGTTCATTTCTTAGGTCGAGCAGTGTTAATAGGTTTTTTTATGAAATTCCTAGTAGGTAGCAGCAGGCCATTAACCTGGAATAAAAAGTGTGGGCTTCTACCTTACCCTCCGGGGAATACAGGTGTGATGGTATGATATGTTATGTTATTAGTTATTTAAATGTAAAACGAAGACGAATTCGACCAGGCAGGTAGAGCTCGCGGACTCGCTTTAATAAAAAATCGATTAAAAATAGAATCGATTTTATTTTGTCCGAAATTAATAATTGGCAACATTTTTTTTATCCACAAACCAACGACGTTTTTACTAATTTCATTTTATCTTTTCGGCTCTTTTATTTTTGTAAAAAATGTTCCTACCTTTTTTAGATAATTGAATACCGCGATAAATAATCATAAAACAATATATATTTTTTTAACAAAAGCAAACTGTTGGGCCTTTCAGGGCCAAAAATGGGCATTTCCCTTTAATGTTGTAGAGTAGCTTAGCTCAACATCTTTCGATCTAGTAAAAAAGATAATGTAGACGGTAGACAGTATTGTTGCCCTCTGAATAAGCCTATTTTTAACTCAATAAGACCAAAACTTTGAGAGATATGATATTTTTGTACATACAGAAAAATAGCTGCCACATAGCGGGGAAGTGAATTAGGCCCAAGTGTACAGTGTATTTGTGTATTAAAATGGTTGTTATATAAGTATTTAGAATATCGCTAGTCCATGTCCGGACACACTGTATATATAATAAATATCGATATTACTATTATCGGTTTTAAGGATCTATTTATCTAGGTACATACCTATAATAACTTTTACTAAATAACTACACTTTAACATCACTATTATCAGTCTAAATAGTTCACTGCTGGACATAGGCATAATTATAGTAAATCGTTTTTTTTTAATGTTCATTGTTCATATTTTGACTGTTTAGCTTTCGGGGTGGTGGTTTGATGGATACGAACATTCTAGAATTATCTGAAACTTAAAATAATTAAATAACAGCTCCACAAGGAACATTTTCAAGCGAAGCTTTGTGATATCAGGAGATTTTCTTGGACCGAATGAATGAAAAAGTAAGACTTCATAAAGTTTTGCATGCTTATCAGTGCGCTAACATTGATTGCATAGATGTGGGACGTGGAAACAGTAAATTAATGGTCTTATATATGTGCTGCAATAATAACTTGATAAGGAATAGGAACAATGCTGGTCGTATCGAGGGCGCGTTAGACCTTAGGAGCTGAGCGTCGTAGGAAATCGTTAACCTAGTATTTCTGCGACGACTTCTTAGGTATATGTAAATAATAGTTTTCTTCTGAGAATAAGGAATAACCCGGTGACATTTTAAACTAATTTAATGTGTTAAGTGATCACATTGCTTCAGTTATTTTGGTGTCTGCGAGTATTTTAATTATAAAACGCATTTACTAAGTAATGCATTCTTTCCGATATTTATAACTCAACTAGCGGCCCGCCCCGGCTTCGCACGGTTGGAGAAGCCTAACTTTTTCAAAATATTCTATAGCTTATATGTTAGGGGTGGACAACCATTATCACTTAAAAAAATAAAGAAAATAATAGATAATAGCCGATTCTCAGACCTAGGTACTGCATATGCATATAAAATTTCATAATAATCGGTCAATCCGTTTTGGAGGAGTATGGTAACTAACATATAATGACAAATAATGACAAAACATTTTGTTTGTTCTATTGTAAGGATAATAAGTAAAAGACCGATTTAACACCGAAGTTTACATTGTAGGTATACATTTTTTCTGTTCATAAATTAATTTTCTTTACAAATTATTGAAGGCTTTGTTTATTGCTCAAATAAATGGCTTCAAAGGGAAGTAGAAGAAGAAGAAGAAAATGGAAAATCTTAAAAACAAACGAGCTGAAAGAAATATTTTTTTTTGGAACACAAAGGATTGAATAACTACGTAGTTAAGTTTAAACTTCCGCTAATATTAATAAGAACCATAGAGGTTTTATTTAATTTCACTTAAGAAAACTGGGTCTGAAAATATATGATAACTTTTTCAAACAAATTAGCTGTTACAGATTATTATTGGAAACTATAACGTAAAGGAAACCTTTAAGAGTATAATATAACCTGTATAGATCAATTTAATTTTCAATAATAAACTTTAATTTATTTGTAATCTTTACGTTATGTTAGATATCAAAGAATAATAGCGATAAAGAATCTAACATACGATTATAAGTAAAACTTAAAGCTTTTAAATATATTTAAATTTATTACAGAAATTACAGAAATTATCATTTATTACAGAAATAAACACATCACTTTTTCTTTTCTGTGAGCATATAGCTTGCCTCCTGTCACCTACAATCCCCCTAATTGAAGTACATAGCAGTAACCCTCTTCTTAACCCTTCACCATAGGTGTGCCATTTATATAAATCATTCTAATATTATAAGTGCGTAAGTAGCTACAGAGCTACTTTTGCAGTTTACCCACGAAAATGTAACAAAGTGACAGCAATTTGTTACGTTTTAATGGCTAAACCACTGAACTTAATTTGATAAATTTTGCTAAAGAGGCGGACTGGTCCTCGAAGAAGGATATAGGCCGCCTTTTGTTTCATAAAGCTCGCTGGAATGCGAGTGAAACCGAAAGCAACAGCTAGTGTACTGTAAAAGCGTTAAGATGAGCGCAACAAAAGTTGGATCTTTTTAAAATTTGAAATTTAGAATGCGTGATTTATTTTCTGAGCGTACTCAGATGTACAATGATTATTTTGATATAATATTTTTTCAAAGTGTTGCCCAAGTTTAGGTATGCATGTAGGTAAATTTCTAATCAAGCACAGAAAAACACATAATTTCATAGCAATCGGTTCAAGTACTAGTTGCGAGCTGGGAGCGTTGCTAATCTAACTGACCTATATAATGTGGTCGGTGAAAGACCTCGTAAACTACTGCCGTCAGTGCATTATTCCTGCAACAATGCACAGAGCCCCGCCACGCAACTCCAAGTCCTACAACTGTCGCTAATAGATCTATTATCGCATAGAACGCACAAAATGCGTTGTGCGTGTAGGTATATGTCGGTAATAGTTTCGCAGAATAATTTGTTTAAAACACATTTATAGATTCAGCTAATATGTGAAATTGAGAGCGCCGAACGTAGTATGGTTTAAAATACTTGATCTGTTAAAAGAAAGTGAAACTAGTTCGTAAGTTTTGATGACACGTTTGGCATAGCAGCTGAGCGATCGGCTTCTGCGGCACGTGTTGTGAGTTCAATCCCCACACGGAGCAAATATAATTTTACCTACAAGTAGTTGTTTCGGATCTGGGCGTTTGTGTATGTAAGAATTTGTGTTTCTAAACGCACCCACGATACTGGAGAAAATCTTAGAGTGGCGCAACGTTTTTTTTTAAATCAAAAAGAGAAAGTCTCCTTTATTCCTGTTATGTTCGTGACGAGTGTCATGAATCCCGTGGCAATGCTTAGGGCAAACGAAGGTAAATACTGTGAGTCCGACATACCCTCCTCTCCCGAAGACTTACCTTCTATAAAAAATACTTGATTCTCAAATACTTGTTTCTTGATAATTAAGCAATAGGTCAGAAAGCTTTTCCAATTTATTAATTAAACTACCATTAGGTGCAGTGTGTAAGAGCTTACATAGTTATACTTTTACTGATAAGTATAGTGCCCTGTTGGTCTCATTTATGCTATAGGTACTTCCAAACGATTGAACTTGAAAACAATTCAGAGCAAGGACTGACTAGAAATAAACGTGGTAATGTTGCATTGTCAGAAATATGGCCGATACTTAAGAAGTAGCAAAGCCTTAACGTTTGTGTTCTATTTTTTTTCAAATGAAATGAAAACGTATGAACCTCAATGAACCTCATATCTTTAAAAAATGTTTTTGGTGTAAGGCCCTCAGGGCGGCCTATATTAATTTACTAATTTAAGGATTTCATTTAAATTTTAGTTCAAGTCTATTATTTGGTTTGTATATCAATCAAAAGATTGTAAAATCTTTTGATTGTATTTTACATTTTTATATTGTATTGTATATATTTATTTTAAGTTCTTCCGAGTAAAATCCGTTGCGCGTTGTTTAAGTTTTTGAGTATCGGTGATACTCACCAAGTATCGGTGGTATATTGGCGACGGTTACCTAAAATAAGAATTTACTAAATGTTTCTTGTGTATTCTCATGGAAGTGGCGTTTTGTCTTTTATGAGAATAAATGATTTAAACCTGTATCGTTAATTACAATATTGATTTTTATTATTAAATCTCAACTTATCTGATCCTTTATACACTTATCTTGTACCAATAGTAGATTTTATAATTGATCCCGGTAGAATCCGTGAAAAGTGCCTAACGTTAAAATAATGTAATATTCGAATACGGTATTCGATTAAGTTCACGAATCCTACAAGTGAAATCGGTCTAGATCCAAATTATGTATTTACATTTTGGTAACAAAACTATCAAATGCATAGACGTGAAGTGACATGAAAATATACAGTACCATTGAGTGACACTGACGGACAATTTTGGGTTATTTAGACTTGTTACTCAAAACTCAAATGATAGACGGCTTGATATTTGTGCTGGCGCGGTACTATTAATTTATTCGCTAATTTACATTCCTTGTAGCTGATATCTACAGGTTGTTCGGCGACAACCTACTACGTCGTAGATTAAGTTGATATAGAAACGCAATTTGTTTTTGTATATAATTATTAGAATAACAAACATTATATATTTGCAATAATAACATAACATACCATCACGCCTGTATTCCCCGAAGGGTTAGGCAGAGGCGTACTAATGTACACCCACAGTTTGCCGGTATGTTTAGGTCCCATGTAATAGGGGGCGAGCCTATTGCCATTAACCGGGCACAAATTCCTAACTCCGAGCTCCTACTGGGAATTTCATAGAAAAACCCAATAACACTTTGCTCGATCTGGGAATCGAACCCAGGACCTCTAGCGTAGCAGTCGCGCTCAGGACCACTTGGCTAATGAGGCCAAAATATATTAGCATATATTTTAGCTACATATATCAAGCTTTATATTATCCAACGACCTAAGTCATGGGACTGAATAACATTATGCTTTCTCTGAAATGCATTACAATCAACGATCTTGGCGAATCTTAGAACTCCGCTTATTGACTGTAATGTCAACATAGGGATGTGCATATAAGCAGCATCACTAAATATATTTATGCAGTTCAAACATTATCTGTTATTACTCGCGTTTCTTCCCCAGAAAAAAATATAAAATTATAATTAAAAAAATACTGGGCATAGGTAGGCAAAGAAATCTCCGTAAAATGGGAATATATCCGGAAGATATCCAGATTTTTTTTTCACGCTGTGCATGTTGAAGATTTTTGTAGTACATTCAAGTTACTCCTTCTTTTGCGTTCACCGTTAGAGATAGTAGAACAGACGTAGATAGTTTTATCTAGCATAGTACCTATAGTTCAATAGTACTTACAGGAAGAAGGTATGACGTATACGCTCAGGTGCGGAGAGCAGTCTCCAAATATGCGTGCTTGCAGAAAGGTCAACATTTTATCTCATGTCACGCCGGGTGAATGACCGCGGTAGAATGTCCAAGTACTTACTACATTTTATTTATTAAATACTAATCACTATTATAATAACATACGGTGATACCTTCTGTAACCGCAGGTGCATTTTATTTTAGATTGAACAATGTTAGTTTAATAAACACGATAAAAACGTGTTACATCGTTTGCTTGATTTTAATTAAATTTAGATTACAACCACAAATTAAATATCCCTTTTTCTACGTAATTTTCATCTAAAATCATGGCATTTAAATGCCAATTCATTCTTTGATGCGCAATATATATGTATGTGATGTTTTTTTCGTTCATAAATTACATTATGGAAATGGTGCGAATGACTTAACATAAGCAAAAAGCTACTTAACCGCCGCTAACTAATGCATATTTAAATAAGTAAGTAATTATTTCTTTATATTATCTAATAAAAACGGTTCCTGTCAGTGAATTTCACGTTAGGGCACGAAAATAGTAAGAAAGTGAATTGAAAGTCGAAACTTCGGATAAAGATCCAACGATGTACATACGGAGTAAAACCCAATATGTGACGATTTGAATTTTAATAAAAAGTAAATAATAATAATAATTAGCTTCTGCCCACGACTTCGTCTGCGTGGACTTCAGATAAAAAGTAGCACATGTGTTATTCCAGACTATAATCTATCTCTGTGCCAAATTTTATCCAGATCCGTTCAGCCGTTTTGGCGTGAAAGAGTAACAAACATCCATCCATCCTCACAAACTTTCGCATTTATAATATTAGAAGGATTATTAATCAGAAAAAAAGATATTTAAAGTTAAATTGTAATAAATACTTTTCATTTTGTTTAATAATAATTATATGTGCATATAATTTAGTATTCGGAAGTAATGTCATTGAACGATGTAAACCTAACCATGACATCAATCGTCCGATCCGAAACACTTTCATAGTAAGAAAAATGGTGTTCCGTTATTCAAAACTTCGTAATTCGATTTTCATCTATACTATTAAATAAATCTGAAGAGTTTGTTCGTTTGTTTGCTTGAACGCGCTAATCTCAGGAATTACTAGTCCGATTTGAAAAATTCTTTCAGTGTTATAAAGCCTATTTATTGAGGAAGGCTAGAGGCTATATCATCACGCTAAGACTAAGTAACTATTCCACGCGGACGAAGTCGCAGGCGGAAGCAAGTGGTATAATAAGTACATAGTATAAAGAACAGTACCTCATTAGCCTAGTGGTCCTAAGCGCGACGCTACGCTACGCTATAGGTTCGATTCCCAGGATGAGCAAAGTGTTATAGGGTTTTTCTGTGAAATTCTCAGTAGGAGCTCGGAGTTTGGAATTTGTGCCCGGTTAATGGCAATATGCTCGCCCCCTATTACATGAACTTTGGGTGTACATTAGTACGCCTCTGCCTAACCCTTCGGGGAATACAGGTGTGATAATGAAAAGAAGTACGTTTACAGTTCTAAGTCATAAACCTTTCAAGCTTTCCTTTTCTTAGTGCTTTGATTTTGAAGCTTGTTCAGAAGTACATACTAGATTTTTTTACTACTATGATTACTTAAGAAAAATGACAGAGGTTAAATTTCACGTACATCCATCGAATCTCTAAAACCCAAAACGTTAATACCGACTTTCAGGAAATTTAAAGGAAATCAGATAGGAAATATAGTATCATTTTTATTCAAACTAGTTGTTGCCTGCAATTTCACTCGCGATCCGTCCAATCTATCTTTATATTAAAATTGATCCAGTAGTTTACGTGTGTTTACAAACGACTGGATTGACTATCCGTAGAAGTCAACTGCTGGTTATTTTTAAATGCAGAGTATCAAAAAACCTATCACTTGATTCACTAGTTTACGCGTGATAAGGTAACAAACAGACAGATGTTTCATTTATAATATAAGTCTGGATTGACTATCTGTAGAAGTCCATTGCTGGACATAATTTAAGGGTTATTTTTAAATGCACATCAAAAAACTTATCACCCATCAATATAGTTAGCTCACATGTATTTTTTTTTACAATCAGTATTTTTTATTAGGATTGGGAGGCTTCCGGCGACTGGGACCGCAATTAACTCGGACCGCGGTCCCAGTCGCCGGATCCATTTAATTTAAATATTTTTCTTCCGGCGACTGGGACCACCAATAAATCCATACTAATATCTATTGTTCAAATTAACAAAAGTACAGTCAAACGAAAAATGTTCAAAGTACTTAGGTAATATTTATAGAAAAAAACTCTTCGTTACAAAACTAATATTTATTTATAGTTTGCTGACGGTGAGAATTTGAAGGGCTTCCTTTATCCATTTTGATAGTTCTAAAATCGATTTTTTTTTTGAGAGACGAATAAATAACACTCTTTAGTGGAAAACATTATAATAAAAAAGTGAAATCTAAAAAACATAACCATAATTTTATTTATGTTTGTTTGAGTAATAAAGTAGTCAGTAAGTAAACTGCCTCGTTGGTCTAGACCACTAGACCACTAGACTAGTCGCACTTGGGACCACCCAAGTGCGACTGCTACACTAGAGCTCCTGGGTTCGATTCCCAGGTCGAGCAAAGTATTGGGTTTTTCTATGAAATTCTCAGTAGCAGCTCGGAGTTTAGAATTTGTGCCCGATTAATGGCAATAGGGGTTACATGGGACCTAAACATACCGGCGAACTGTGGGTGTACATTAAGTACGCCTCTGCCTAACCCTTCGGGGAATACAGGCGTGATGGTATGTTATGTTTTAGTAATCGAAAATCGCAATAGTAAGCCTCATCCAAGATAGAATCTTGAATTTCTAGTGGTCAAATTTAAATGTAAATACCTATGTATGTATTAGCAACTCATCGCTTGAGCAAGGAGCCCCTTATTAACTTGGTTTGTTTATAAATAAGACAAAAACTTACATACCTAAAGACTAATAATTTCAAGGTACTGCACTATTTAATTCTCACGTCACATCACATTTCGCAATAAACATTCATCACAGCTTCTAATAACCATTTATCCATATACACTGTCCAGTCTTCCTAAAGAGATAAGTTTCTTGACAGTCACGTGATTGGTCGAGCGAGTCATCAAGCGATGCAAAATCCCGTTTACAACAATAGGGCTGCATTTATATTCTTGGGATCGACAGGTGAAACGGATTTGAGTTAGAGAGGGATAGCAATATATACATTAGAATTACGTGAAAACGGGTTGCCTTAATCTATTACTAAACGCAGGAATAACTTCATATCTAGTATAAGTAAGTAATATTTTTTACTCAAAGGATTTTACTTAGAACATTTTTTCGTTTGACTGTACTGTTTTTAACTTGAACAATAAATTTTAGTATTGATTTATTGGTGGTCCCAGTCGCCGGAAGAAAAATATTTAAATTAATTGGATCCGGCGACTGGGACCGCGGTCCGAGTTAATTGCGGTCCCAGTCGCCGGAAGCCTCAGGATTGGGATAAAATGGAATGATTTTTTGATTTGCAGTTAAACAGTACCCATAATTTATGCCTCTACAATTAAGTCACGAGGCTTGATGAAATTGAATCACAATTCAATTTTGTATCAAATGGTGCACGTGTGTATGTGTGGGTTTATTAATATATTCGCATCAGTATGTCTGGCCCCGTATCGTGTGACGTATACCGTAGGTGTTCCAACACGTATCAAGACGTCATGATGACTTCATAGATATGTATATCTAGTGGAACGTCAGCGGTGTAATGCACTCCATACAATGATTGATTAAATAATAAATATTGTTACATTTATACCAATACTAGCTGCTACCTGCGGTATCACTCGCCTCCCAAAAAACTTTTCGAGATACGAAGTAGCCTATGTCCTTACCTTAGATCCTATCTGTCTATACAAAAATACAACATTATTGGCTCAGCGGTTTACACGTAAAAATGTAACAAACAAACAGAATTACTTTTGCATTCGGTTGATCCATATGTTTATCATCACTGAGAGATTATTAACTAAGCACTTAATCAACGTCCAGTGCGTTATTTTCTCTTCTCTCTTAAGTCTTATTCAAAATACAATCGAAGAATACTTACTGCCTTAAAAAGCCTGATAACCAGTCTATCCTCCGAGTATCGGTATTGCCCATAAATTGGGTTGCGGAGGTCTGATGGCAGTCGCTTCGTGTAAAATGCTGATAATCAGCCGCATCTGGTTAGATTGGAAGCAGGCAAGCAACATAGTTGGGAAAATGCTCGGAGGTAGATGATAATAGGGTATATAATTTTAATCGGATACTGCTATTAATCGGGTAAAAATCTAGTTGTTGGAGTTGCTACCCAGATGAACCCATGTAGTAGGCGAGCCTGTTGCTATTAACCGGGCACAAATCTCAACTAGGAACTCAGTTCCTACTTAGAATTTAATAGAAAAATATAATAACACTTTGATCGAACTGTGAATCGAATCCAGAAGCGTGGACTAGCGCCATCTAGCTTAGCAGTAAACTCATGGTTATGGTAATAAAAAAATACAGCTAGTACTTACATTTTTATTCTTAGGCCGCCAAGGTATTCCTTCAGCCTTTCTCCCTCATCTCTGCAGGTGCCGAGCGAGTGGATGGTGATTTGATAGCTGTGGGGAAATGTACATGCAAGTTAAGTATTCGTAAAGGGTAACATACAATACATAATACAATGTACATACAGGGAGTCATAATAACCATTATAATAAACAAAATTATATAACTTGTAAAATAATTCGCCGGTATGTTGTTTATGTCCCATGTAATAGGGGACGAGTCTATTTCCATTAACCGGGCACAATTCTAAATTCCGAGCTGCTACTGAGAATTTTATAGAAAAACCCAATAACACTGCTCGACCTGGAAATTGAACCCAGGACCTTTAATGTAGCAGTCGCGCTCAGGACCACTATGCTAATGATGCAGTTATAATATTTTAATTAGAGAGGAATGATAATATTTATCCCCAAAATACTCTTTAGTGTGTTTAGTGCAACTGCCCTTGCGACCAATAATTAATGATCAAATCACTTTTAATCCAGATTTAATCTTCGAATATCAGACCCAGTCCCCATCGAATCCCAGATTTGAACACGGTACCCTGCACAGCAGGCACCTAAACAATTCTTTAAACACGAGGCTTACCACTTCTCTCGACCTATTTTATCCTAGTCATCTTAGTTATATCAATTACCATACGTAATAATTTACAAAACGTCCACAGTTTTGCAGAAACTTTTCAGGAAACTAACAATTTAATATTTAAAATATTGAAAACTGGTTTTAAACTTTGGTAAATAATAGCTATTTACTATATATTTATTCCTAAACTACATTACCTAGCTGTAAACCCGATGGGATTGTCTAATATGAAAGCACATTTAGGTCTGAAAATCTGAGCTTCTATGTCGTATAACGGTAACATGTTATTCTTGATTGTTATCAAAAGGAAAATAATACTATAATCTTCTTCAAATTTGTCAAAGATAATTACAATTTATTTTCATGCTAGAATTTTTCCCTAATAATTTAGTGTAACGATTCGAGACGCTCAGGTTAACTGAGACCTAATGAGTCGATAATTAGCTAATAGTTATGTTGTTTTGTCAAAAAGTTTCCTTAAAACAAAACAAACTGCAAATTAATCTGTTTAGGTACTTGTCTGCGGAAGTACCATGTTCAATTCTCAATGTACTGTGACGACTGAATAACTGTTTCTATCTAGTTACTTGCGTAAATACCAAAATAACTACCCATTTTAACTACAGAAAAACAGTTGAGCAAGAAAATCGACGGCAAACTTTCTTTTTAAAATAAAAACTTTGGAGTTTTTACGTCTTCTCTAACCAATGAGGCTTCAGACTGTGAATGTAGTATTTATTTTAGTATTTAAAATTACACCTAGGCTACCAGATTTTAGTACCTATTTAGTTTATCTTAGATTAAATAAATATTTTGATAAACGCTTTTGTTGCACATTGTGTAATAAAAAGTGTGTGTAATTAATTAAAAGTATTGCTTTAAATTAAATTATATTAATTGCTAAAACGTTCGCAAAATTATTTTAAAATAACGACCTGGTATTATCACTGCAGAAGTGTTCTTTGCAGCATTCCCAAAAAAATCCTTAGTAACAAAATTCCTCGGTAGTAAGTCACTTTCCACTATCTTACACATAAACGGTCACAATCCACTGAAAGATAGGGGCACTATAGTCTGAAAAACAGAAAGATCACGTCACAAGTTCATACTAGACGTGCCATGCGTACCAGGGTAGCAGATAAACATAGGAGGTATCGGCTACTCGGAACAATAGCAGCGCGACGTAGAGCGGCGCAAGACGACGCAGCAGCGAGCGCGCGGCACGCCGGCAGAGCGGTGACTGACCGGCACACTGCCGCACCACCCCGCCTGGAGCGTTCCTCCGGGACCCTTCCGCCGGGAATCAGACCCGTAACACACGAGCCAGCGCTTTCCTCACGCGACCACTACACATGTGTACGCACAACTCTTTGTGCTTCGTTGTCTCACACGTTGATGCAATATCGTCTGGACCACGCTTCAATTCCGACCTCTCTGGATTTTGGCATTGTCATTAAAATTCTCAACATGCAAAGTGCATCTGCAACTGTATGAAAGTACGCGGATGGCTTCATCTGTCCAAATCTTACGTGCAGCGCGCGGTCATTGACATCAGTGTTTATTTGTTTTTCTTACATTGTCGAGAAAATCATTGCGTTTGCCGTTTACTTTGTGTACTGTAGTTACATAAACATAGTTATCTGTCGGACCTCCCCGATCCGGTAATCGGATACTAATGAAAAAATTGCAGTAGTCGACGAAGACAGGGTTGTATGAAGTGCATCGAGTATGGCGTGTCAGGTTTCGCTCGTCATTCTAATCAGCGATGCGACTGTTGTAGCAAGTGTAAGCGGTTCTATAATGGTCTCCAATGGTCTCGGTGGAGAGTGAAAGTGGTCGCGGTCTAGGCGAGCGCACCTCGCGGGGGCGATACAACGGCGCGCCCTGCGAGACCTTGAGCGAACTGTTTGCTAGTGAACCAAAACAGTTGCACATTCTATGTAGAAAGTTGACAATATTGCAATATTACTTAAGTAAGTGTTTCAATGAGAGTTATATGATATTTGCAATACATGGACGCTGTAATGAGCAAACATTTGTTTGACGTATTGTGATGTCGCAAATTATTAGAACAGTAGTTGCTCTTTAGATTTTCTATCAATCAGCGATTGGACATGACCCCTTCTGGATTTAATTGTTCCGGATCAACACTAATGGTGTCCGCTTAGTAAACATGGCTTGAATCAATTTTCTTATAACGATGAATGATTGAGTAAGTTTATTTGAATTATAGTTGGTCAATGCAATCCAGATCCATAATATGACGTGACGGGAAGAACCGAACAGCTCCTCCGACATTCCTGCATGAGGGCAGGGGCATGGGCCAGGGCATGAGAATTTCTGCATTATGTGTAGGTATAGAAAGTAGTACCCTTTCCCACACAAAAATATTCCATCTCTGGATTAAACTACGTATGATAAACATTAGGAGACTGAAACAGCTCTCTGTTGTAGTATCTGTGGAGTGCGCGGTGTTTTCAAAAACATTTCATCACTGTTAAAAAAAGATTCCATATATTTATTATTTATTCGATAAAACACTATATTAATCACGCTACGTTCGTCGGCAAGTCAGATACTTACACTTTTTATTTTACTACCATCAATAATATTTTGTTTCCCTTTCCCTCATTAGCCTATTGATCCTGAGCGCTAGAGGTCCTGTGTTTAGTTCCCAGGTCGGTGTTGAGATTTTCTATGAAATTTTCAGTAGTAGCTCGGAGTTTAAGGTTCTGTGCCCGATTAATGGCAATAGGCTTGCCCCATAGAACCTAAAAACATACCGGCGAACTGTGTGCCTTCATTAGTACTGACTAGCCCGTAAGGGAATAGAAGCGTATAAGTTTTTTTTCATGGGATAAGGGAACAAATGAGCAGACGGAGCACCTGATGGTAAGCGATAACCGCCGCCCATGGACACCTGCAACACCAGAGGAGTCACAAGTGCGTTGCCCGCCTTTTGAAAGGGTCTCCGGTAACCTCACTCACTCAAGTCAAGATATATCAAAACTCCCATGAATTTCATGCATCCTTGCTGAATCTCATAAAACCGGGAGCATACAGTGTCGGTATCTATTGGAGTATTAAATAGCATCGAATAAAAGTAATTACTTTTGTTGAATGGTACCGTTATCATGGCGAGCAGTTTGGTGTAACTTGTAATGTCAATTTCCGGAGCCAACGGGTCATTAGCCGAGTTTTCATCATACGCTACACGTGAACAAAAAAATTACGTAGAAATACAACATTAAAATCTTACACTCGATTGAAAGTAAAAGGAACTCGTGTAAACTCTTATATCAATGTAAATAAAACAATTATTTTAACTGGATGTACTTACACTGGCTGGACGTTTCAAAAGTCTTTGATATAGGTACTCACATTGCTTGCGTTATTGGACATCTTTGAAGATGTATTGTTTTTTTTTATTTTACATAATTCTAGCGTGGTGGATTGTAACCTCTTTCGTTTTGAGTACACAGCAATTGGATTGTCCAATTTGCTTAACTCGTCAAGTAACAAATTACAGCAAAATCTATTTTTCTTGAACGCTGGCACCAACTTTTAAAGACGATATATTATATGACGTTTGTTTGTTTCATATAATTGATATTCGTTGTATCGTTGATGTTAAAGAAAAAACTGACTGACATCCCACGAAATTTCAAGTTTCAAGACCTAGCGTGTTGATCACATGCTAGGTCTTGAAACTTGAAATTTTACAGAGAATGATGTTGATATCCGTTGGTTTTACGATTGAAAGAGAGAGATGGCGCTATACTCATTGAATATTGCCATGCCTTTCCTAAAGTCATATGCCTCCACCACACTACTCGCGGAGTTGCTTCGACGAAGTAATGTACCAAAGTTCGAAGTAGGTACTCGTGCAACCTCGTCAGAAGCCTTCGAGTCCTTTGAGTCGGGCGCAAAAACTGACAACAGATGGAAGTCGCCCGAGGGCGAGGCGAGCTGAGGTTGGACGAAGTAAGACGTAGTGCCTCTCCACACTATCGTATTCGACTAACCTTGTTCAATTTCATGAGGCCACAATAGAGCTTAGATAATGAAAAGGAGACTAAAAAAATCGTGTAGGATTGGCAATATAGCGATCTCAACGTGAATTATATCGCGGGATACAGCAAGTTCTAAATAAATAAGTAAACTGTTCATTGTTTAATTATTGTCTGTATCAACATTTAGTGTAATTAGTGTTATCAGGTCGTCGTTAGGAAGTGCAGATATTTGTTGGCAGTTATTGACCTTGTCTGAATTGGAACAACAACTTTGTTTTAAAAGAAAGTTCATCGACCAAAAAGGTTCAGTATTCTGATTATAGTTCCCTCAATTTCCTTGCAGCGTTAAAAGTGAAATAAATTCCACAAGCCTTTTTAGTTCCGATACAATAAAACATACCATCACGCCTATATACCCAAAGGGTTAAGCAGATGCACACAGACAACGCCGGTATGTTTACTTGTTTTAGATCCTATGTACCTATTATCGGATACCGTGTTGCCATTAACAGCTGCTACTAAGAATTCATTCCATCACGCCTCTATTCCCCGAAGGGGAGGCAGAGGCTAGGACTAATGTACACCCACAGTTCGCCGGTATGTTTAGGTCCCATGTAATAGGGCGCGAACCTATTGCCATTAAACGGGCACAAATTCCTAACTCCGAGCTGCTACTGGGAATTTCAAAGAAAATCCCAATAACACTGCCCGACCTGGGAATCGAACCCAGGACGTCTAGCGTAGCAGTCGTGCTCAGGACCACTTGGCTAATGAGGCGGTAGAATAGCCTCAATAACACCGCTCGACCTGGGAATCAAACCACGGAACTATCACTCAACATTTAGAGCAACGAAGCAATCCGATTATAGCACGATAATAATATTTGGTTGGGAACGTACCCGAGACATCTCTCCACACCCGACCTCAAGTCCAATAAGATATTTCTGCTACAACATATTTTGTTATTATTTCTAAGCAAAGCATGGAATATAAGCAGGTGAAGTTAGTCTAGTATTAAGACCACACTTCTTTGCACTATGTTCAGATTCGATGCACGAACTCCCTAACTTTTTTAATTAAAGTGTCGATTGGAAATCCAATATCCACTGTTTAGATCATGAAGGAAAACCTTAGTTAGAAGACCGCGCATGGTGGCGTTCGTAGTTCTTATATATTATAAAACATTCCCCTGCCGTGTCTGTCTGTCTGTTCACGTGAAACACAAAAACTACTGAACAAAACTGGCAAACTGGCAGGATTTTTAAATTTAGTTATTGAAATATAATCTTAAATTTTGTCCAGCGGATAAGAGTGTTGTGTAATTTATATAAAAAGAAGGAAATTTTGGCAGTCAGTTTATATTATACTACTTAATAACACTTTCTTTTTTTATAGACTCGTATTGAATAGTTTTATTTATTCATCAAATTCTTGTTAATCAAGGAATTGCATTTCAAGGCCATTAGATCTAGTGCAACAGTAAAGCAAAACGCGTTCTTACGGTGAGTCACAAAAGATCTGAAGAATGTCAAATTACCAGATATAAGTAGCTGATTGGAACTTTGAAAGAAACCATAGCCATGGGATTCATGACATTGCCACGCCTACGAAAGAATGAGATTTATCATACTAATGTTATAAATGTGAATTTCGAATGTTAACCAATGACGTCAAAACGGATTTCTGTGATGACCCAATACTTGAACTAACACCTAAGATACTTTTAATCGAATTTGAAACCAATTCTGAACCCTACACTAACAAATTTGCGGGCAGAAGATAGTCAATATAAAAATGTCAGTTTCAAAATTTTTTGCCTGATAATATAGTAATTAGTTCAATATATCCTTTCAAATACCTACTTGTGCAATGCGATAGTAAAGGCTTTTGTTACGCCACGTGATATTTTGGTTAGAATTTAGCGGTAATCGGCTAAATATTTTTCTTATAAAAACACATCGACAGCGGAAAAAGCCAAAGCGCTACTTTGGCAACTTTGGCAACTTTTCAGGCGAGAAGTTTAATTTTTTTTAACATTGTACTTATGTATTTTTCACGTGTTTCAATGAATAGAAATCTTGCTTCTCATAGGAAATTCTGTTATGTTGCCAAAGTGGCGTTGTAACATTTTTACTTTTCCACTGTCGACATACTTTTTTTCGCTTGGCATGTACTTATATACAAAATTTATTTTGATTTCTAATCGCATCCCCTCCATAGATTATTGAAAGTGTCTTATGTATACCCAACTGTGATATCCCTTGAAAACGTATCGTTTAGCTACAAAATAGCCTATGAACATCAAAGAGGAAGGATAATTTATTGCAAACCGTGACCTTTCGATGTAAAGTAAAAATCATGTACCAAAAAACGTTATACTGAATCATATGTCTAAGAGCAAAGCAAGATTTTAAATATAAAATCTTGCTTTGCTCTTAGACATATGATTATATTATAAATTCCCTTGCGAAAATTGGTTATCTGTATTTATTTTCTTGTTAAATAAATTAAAATTCACACACACAAATATAAAGTAAATAACATAACATACCGATACCATCGATAATCCATACCATCACGCATGTATTCCTCGAAGGATTAGGCAGATGTAAGGTATATGTCCACCTGTATGTTTAAGTCCCATGTACTCGTAATTGCCAGACGCATATAAGAATAACCTAAAAATTTTCAATATAATAGTCGAAAATTGCGGCAACACTGACCTGGCGAACAGGTCATTATTTACTTTATTAAATATTTTTCATCGAAGCACCTACAATATTTCGTCAGTATAAAAAAAAAACAGAACAATTTAATTTAAACTTTTATTTTTCCCTTCTCTTGCCCACAAAGTGACATAATTGTATAATTTAAACATAACATTTTTATAGCTATCAGTTATCAATTCCGAGTTCATGACGCGTAGTGAGTGTGTGTGCGTGTACTGTCTGTGTGCGTGTTTGTTATGTCGGGGTCTGCGTACAGTACGCAGGAGCGATTACGCAAACCGCGCTTCCCCGAGGAGTGAGGTCGTTGGCAATGGACTCAGTTCAATGTCACCAAATATATCACCGAGTAGTATAGCGCGTGCGCTGTGACACGATACTTGTAGGGAAATACGGTACTTTGTGGAGGCTTGTTTTAGGTATAGAGTTATCGTTTTTTTAGTTTCGTTGTACATTATGTCAACTTAGTTAAATAAAGATTGTCATAGAAGTATGTATGTAGTAGAAACTGTAGGTAATAATATTTATTACCCACAGTTCGCACCTATATTTTAAGTCTTATTTTAATAGAAGGAAAACCTCATAGAATTAGACTTAAAAATATTATTATTATGGGTAGATATCTCAACTCCGAGCTGATAGTGAATTTTTCATAAAAATCCTGAAATAGGTACCCTATCATATAATAAACATGATGATAAAGATATTCAATAATGAAAAGACACGTCTTTTTTACTATTATATTTATATTTGTTATTACCAACATTTGTTTCACACAAATTTGATTTCGAGTGAAGGTGATGAAATATAAAATTAAGTTTTAAATACGTCGCCCACGTTACAGATACGTTAGACAAAGTATCAAAGTGGGTTGCGCGCGCTGTACGGCCGGGTTCCTGACCGGGTCGACGACCGCACTTTTCGGCAGGCGCCCCAAGTTTCAGCTGTAACGCGATCCTGACGCACACATGCGCAACTGCGATATGCAACAGCGTGAACACGCACACACGCAAAAGCGCCTCGTTACTACCACCGGAAAACCACTGTCGAAATATAATAATTTTTTTATATTATATTTATAACAATCAGGCCAAATATACATTTGATAATAATAATGCTATGAAAATGCATATAAAACACAGTAATTAAAACAAAAAGGCCCTTTTGTAGTTGCAGTTACGGTAACTTTACTGTAGTCGAAGTGCACCTTCTTTTAAGTATATACTTCCGGGAACAGGAACGGTTAACATAAAAATGTCGGCAGACAAAAGAAAGTTCAATACTTGGACAGAATAGAATTTGTTTGCGAAGTTTGTGGCGAATTTGGTTCAGCCCTGACCTCCATGACCTTTGAACTTGGAGGAGTTAACGTACCCTTGACTCGAGCGGAGTTCCCTCTATAATTAGATGTTGATAACTCCGATATTTTCGTTCATACGTTCAGCCAGCGAGCTATAATAGACGCGTGTGTCACTCGACAGCCCCACAATGACGCACTTCCGAGAAAACGACGTATGTAGGTAAATGCACCGGGAAACCTCGACGCGTGACTTTGAAAATTTGTGGGTGTCCTTTACATAGGCTGCTCTATCAAAAACTACGAATAGAAACTTTTATAAATGTCCAATTGTATCGTGCCCAGTCGTAGATACGCGGTGTATGGTAAAAATAAAATGTCTCCTCAAAGCATTAAGAGGTTGTTCACCCAATATTTGGGCATCGCCCTCTTCCCTTCAGGACTATTTGTCAAAGGATACAGTCTTGTCGTCGTACTTTTACTTTCTCATTTCACGTGTTAGACACTCGTAAGAACGATTGAGAGATGCCACCTGTCTCAAGACACGATATTTCAACTGTCTATAATGATAGTTGTTTTTTAAACCATAGTTCTTTAATGTGAATAAATAATTGTTGCATACTTTTTTGAATTGTCTATCAAGTCGTCTGCGTAGATATTATTTGTCATCGTATCCTTCTATCTATATGTTTAACCACTGATTTCCTAAGGAGGTAATAAATAGTTATCGTAGTACATTTTAGGTCGTATTAAAGAAAAATCAGTTTCCTATCTTTTTGTGTTTTTTTTAACGACTGCTACGCTAGAGGTCCTGGGTTCTATTCCCAGGTCGAGCAAAGTGTTATTGGGTTTTTCTATGAAATTCCCAGTAGCAGCTCGGAGTTAGGAATTTGTGCCCGGTTAATGGCAATAGGCTCGCCCCCTATTACATGGGACCTAAACATACCGGCGAACTGTGGGTGTACATTAGTACGCCTCTGCCTAACCCTTCGAGGAATATAGGCGTGATGGTATGTTATGTTGTGTTTTTTTTTTGCATTTTTCATGCTCCATCATCAGTTTCCTGTTTATGTATTTCATTTATGCCAATTTTCCAAGCGTTCGTGCTTTAACAAAATAACGCGGCTTTGCTGTAGACCTATAATTAAAGGTGACACGTGTTCGCAAACTTGTATCATAATAAACAACATTAACGCTAAATATAGAATTCGATGAGCTTTCCGATAATGCGGTTTAACTGCTTCATAAGCGTTGCATAATAATGCGCAGCTTACAATACGAGTACACGGCACAAACGCAGGCGCAGCCGGCGCATACAGCCACACAACACGCGGATGCACACATGCGTACGAGATAAGAGCTCGGCCAATGAACCTGCAAAGAAATAGTGCCTGAAATTAGTACAGATCTCACAAGGTATCTTTAAGTTTTATAAATAAAGAATACTTCCTCTCCTTGACGGTCATGGTTGTAAGTGAAAGACGCTTAGCTTAACTGAAATGGAAATCGTGCAATCTCAACCAATAAGCAGTCAAAGTAAAATTGTAAAATGTGATGTAGGTAGACAATAGCTGGTTATTGTTGAGAATAACCGGCGAGCTAGGCGACGTGACGTGGAACGACGATGATCTTGAATGGAGTGAAAGTGGCTTCGGATACTTCCTGACACGTGGAAAGTGAATGCGCATGAGCACCTACCTAGACACGGCATGCTGCAACCCTGCCGACGCAGCTCAGATACACATCTACCGCACTCTCGAGCTGCTATAGTTTTCATACTAACATAACTACATTTCGTCGCTAGGAAAACCCGCCATCTTGTTGACTTTTCTTCGTGTACCTACTTATGATTTTGCAAGCATAAAGCTACGCAAATAGAAGGGAAGGGAGTGAATGATGAGGTGGCGGCTGACAGGGATGAATGCAAGAAAAGGACATGCCGTGCTGAGCCCAAATAAATTGGCACAAGGGCAAGAAAAAGAAGAAAGGTACTCGAGTAACATTTTGTATTGCTCTTACAATACTTACAAATACTTAATAAGCCAGTAACGATGTGAAAACATTTAATGTCTGTACAGTTTGGAGAGAAAGGGAAGGTGTGGAAAACCCTAGAGCTGGCGACAAGCGTTGCCATGCGTACGAGTTACCACGTGGTTCTAATTAGATATTAATACTGTCAAGTCAGGCCCGGAATGTTTCGCAACTGGAAAATACAGTGATTTTCTATCGATATACCTCGAGCAATGTAATAAATAATTTCTATTTAGGTAATTGATAAGTGATTATCAATACTTATTCGTGAAACTTAATGTTGAATGAATAAAAATGTATGTATTCTAGAATATGATCTTCTGAAAACTTTTGTCTAGATCTAGAGTTAAGTATAACATTTCATAATTTATCATTAGTTCACGTGTTTGTGTGGCGATTTTCGTCGCAATTTTCGTATGGTTTCCGGTACCGGGGAGGCACCAGACAGGCAGTCAGGCTTGCAATAGCATATATTATTCGCGCTGGGCCCCACTTTGTTATCGGCTGATGAAAAGTCTGTAGTCTATGTAAGCTCAGCTCAGCTCAGCTCTTATTAACTCAGTATCGGTGAAGATCTTAGTACGTTTCGGACATTCGGTAAGCGGGTCACTCGCACTTGTACGTACAAATCTTAAAATTATTATTTATCCATAACATTTTATATTTTTTTTGTCCAGAGGTCGATTGAAGTGAAAAAATATTTAAAGCGTTGTCGCCTTGTCTCCGGAGTCAATGAACACTGACTATAATTTAATCAGTGAATCACATTAAATTAAAGAATGTGAATTCTTTCAAAGCTCGTGTCATCGTCACGAGTCGCCGTATGTGATTCATATCATACACGCGTTGAATATGGAGCATTTTCAGAAATAATACGAAAATAAGACGTCATGGCTGTCCGTGACGTCTTCTTGTTCTTAACACTCGCACAAACTTTTTCTGATTATAACAGTAAGAACTAACATTGTTTAAAAATAAATTGGTAGTAACATAAACATACATACCATCACGCCTGTATTCCCCGAAGGGTTAGGTAGAGGCGTACTTATGTACACCCACAGTTCGCCGGTATGTTTAGGTCCCATGTAATAGGGGGCGAGCCTATTGCCATTAACCGGGCACAACTTCCTAACTCTGAGCTGCTACTGGGAATTTCATAGAAAAACCCAATAACACTTTGTTCGACCTGGGAATCCAACCCAGGACCTCTAGCGTAGCAGTCGCACTCAGGACTACTTGGCTAATGAGGCAGTTGAAAATTGGCAGTTAAATTGGTAGTAAATTTAATTTATTTTGTTGGAAGGTAATAGGTATAAAAATCGCCAGTCGCACAACGCACCGGTAATACTTGCAAGTCCTTTTATTTTAAAAATATATTAAATATTTATTTTTTTAAATTTGGACTAAAAAATGATAATTTTATTAAAAATGTTGATAAAATTTTAGGTATTTTTTGTAAACACAGTCCTGTGTCTATACTACACAATGATATTATAAATTGAGATTACACATTCTTTAAAGGTTTATTATACCCTAAAACTACCTATTTATTTCTGCAAAATGTATTAATATACTTACGTCTAAAAAGTATAATGTATAAAGTATACATATAATGCAGAATGATGCAGGAAGAATTTGTGCACTATTATATATCTATAAATCTATAAAAATAATGCGGGATCTCTATAGAAATACATTTTTGCAGCACACAATCTGTATAAATATTACTTAAATGTCCTTATTTTTAACCAGAGGTACCAGAAATCACGAACACTTTTGTTACTCGAGCCTGTTATCGATCCCATAGTTACACACAATTCAGTGACGTTGACCACAAATGGAACTTCATTCACTACCGGTGTTTACGCCACTGTCTCGAGCGGTCAACCGATTTTACATGTTCAGGCGACCGCTCCAAAGTCTCACTTGATTGATGGCTTCCGGAACAATGTATGAAACTTAAATATTGAGATGGATTCGCCAGTGCGTATGAATGAGATGAGGAATTATTCAGGTGATGTATGGACGTGGGACGTTCACCCCAGGGTAGGGGTCTTCGACCGGCCGAGTTTCACACAGCTGATCGGGCCCGCTCCTACCGGCATCGACACTCGTTCTCCACTCTCGACGCTTAACGTGTATAAATACATATTTTTACATCGCTGTTGTTAGGACACCGTTATATATCATTTTGTATGGATTTGGACGATGATTTATAAGAGTTTTGGTTGAACTCTTAGAATAAAACCAAATTTTATTCAGAGTCATTCGAATTTATATAGTAAGGTTGTAAACTACTCGACGACAGATGGCGTTACGTTTAACAATCACTGCATGAATCTCAAAATTTAAAAACTGTTATTCTGTTATTATACATACCATCACACCGTTATTACCCTGAAGATTTGGCAGAAGTATACTTTTGTACACCTACAGTTTAGACGATTAATTTAATAAGAGGAATCTAAACTCTATGTTACTTGAGAACCTTACAGAAAAGCCCACAGAACCCTAGAACCCAGCATTCGCGCCAGTAGACTAACGGGGCAGTTGACAAATTAAACGTAAAGTTCCCTAAAAATAGATTTAAACGGAATAAAAAATAATATAGGTACTTACTTTTTAATCAAACCTCCTTCGTTCGATTGCCAAAATGAACTTTAATAGAAAGAATACTGGTTGATGTAAATTCTAACAACGTAACAAAACCTTTGTCATTTTATTTACTGTCACTCGAAATATCTAGAGATTATACTATTTTTTTCCAAATTGCAGTATTCTTCAAATACACGTGTAAATCTTACTTTATATTTATCTAAATCTAAGGATTCATTGCTTCATTGTTTCTGTGTAAACATGGTTGAGCGAAAACATGGCATGGAGAAGAGCTACGAGGAAGGCGTCAGACAACACTTGCAGGTGTTGTACGCGCGCAAGACTCGCGAAAAACAAATATTCATGGAAGAACTTAAGGAGTACCGCAGACGCAGAGATAAACAGATGCTGAAAAGCATTATAGATGCAGTGGGACCTAAATGGTATCAAGCCCTAAGCGTACCGCAAAGAAATGCATTGGACACCTTAGAAGCCTCTATTTATCAAGATTTATTAGAAGGGCGCCCCTTTAGGACGGCAGGCATCATGAGAACACTTGGCCTGTACCCCCGCCCATCCTACTCCGACCTGATGAGTTGTCTCTATCTAGGTCGTAATGATCCAAAAGAAATGCTCGCACAACTGTATCTTTCAACGTACGGCTACCCTATAGAAGGAAAACGAACTTCTTACTGTCTTAATGCCAGACTTATGCTGTCAGCCATCCTCTACTTAGGACTTGACAACTTGATATACTTACTTCAAAAAACGTTTGCTCCTGATGCGTCAACTGCAGAACCTGAACCTAAGCCTAAACCGAAACCGGAGCCTCCACTGCCATCGCCGTATCTTGAGAAAATGGTTGCAGCTTTATACGAGCCGCGGAGGATACGACGTGTTCCACCTCCCCCTATGCCTGATCTGTCGGATCTAAATGAACCTTACGAAGAAGAGCCTGTTATACAGAAACCTCCACCACCCCCACCTCCTCCGCCTCCACCGAAAAAGAGATTACCGCAGTCATACTGTGACAACATAGCCGGAGTTATGAGAATAATACCGCATTCATCTGTATCCAACATTCCCGTGAAAAAGACAATCCGAAGTAATCTACGTAAATCACGAGGAGGATCAAAGTCAAGTCTTGAAAGTGGTCCCAAAAAGAAGACCTACGGCATGGGTTTCCAAACACGAAAAAAACCGTTACGTCGAAGAAAACCCGTGGCTCCTACGACTGGCTTGTGGAATGCGCAGTATACTATAAATGGAGTGTATCAAATTCATGGCAAGACGTTATATGTTTTGGGCAGTATTAGTATACTTCCAGCGCAGGGTGAACTGATACACGGAGGATATTCTTATGTGGGAGGTGAAAACATCAACATACATTGCGGTTTTCGTGGATGGCCGCCTGCACCGAAACCTGATCCCTGCGATTGCGTAAAGAAGTGGCATGACACAGTTTTTACATATGTAAAAGAACATAAATGTTACTGTGGTCACTACTTCGACTATGGTAATGAAGGCAACTTCCCACCAGATGAATTGCCTTATTTTCTGAAACCAACCCGCCATTCTCCATTAAATTTTAATTACCACACAATATTTGACTTGGATGAAAAGAAGCTTCACATAGAGAAAGAGTTCAAAAAGATTTGGGAGGCAGACAGCACGTTGCATGTGGACGTCGTCGACGATGGGACGAATAAAGTGAAAAATGATAAAAAGAAAAAGAAGAGGAGGTCATCGAAAACTTGCTTAGGAGAAAACCCTAAACCCGAAGACTACTTGAAATGCGCACTTCGCTTGATGCGACGCATAAACATCGCAGCGCGCCTGCCTGACCTGCATTTGGTACCGGAGCTTAAAGAATGGATGAGACGCCGACTTTATGGGTCGCTCACAGTCATCGAGAAAAAAGAATACTTACGCAAGAGCACAACGTATTGGCGCATGTTCACAACACTCGCTGATAAAGGGTTTGGCCACGTGGCACCTCCGAAAGAACCAATGTATATGAGACAAACCACTTGGACCCACAAACAGACTTTGAATGATACATTCAGACATTATACTCGCAGGTATCGTTTGTCGATGTACAGATCACATGCTTACGTCACTAACTTGCTGTGGAGATCTATGTACCAAGCAGAGTTCCCGGACAAAAAGTTTCGTGAAATATACTTCTCTTATTTGTTTGGTAGATTAGAAGACTTGCACTTAATACATCCTTATAATATGAAGGAGACGGAAGAAAGAAAGTTAATTTTGGCGAAAAGGCGGTACATATGCCTTCCTGCCGGATTTGAGCCAAAAACATAAAAATATTGTCTTTGTTTTGTTGTGTAATGTCCATGTTACGTTTAAAGAATTATATTAGTTTGATGGTACATTCATTTTGTTTTTATCCAGATAGACGATTAGTAGGATTATGAAAATGAAAGTCGAGTGTACGTAATTCATAATTTAATGTGATAATTTATATACCTCTTCAGGTATATTAACTTGAAGTTATGGCTTAAATTACATTTTCGCTGTAACTATGTTGCACAATACGTCATAAGTTGTGGTTTAAACTTATTTATAAAAAATCTTGATACAGGTTTACAATTTTAAGAATTGGGTTGTTTAACATTTTATATATCCCATAGTTATAATACTCCAAAGGTATTAAAAATAAATTTTGATTTCATACCACATTTAACTTATCGTATTCTTAAGATTATTATGATACAAGTCTTATATTATTATTATAAAATCTATAACTTTTTATTTTAAAATACAACACTAGGACTGGTGTTGCAGCGGGTTCGATTGCTCCACTACAACCGTAGTCTAAGGGATATTCAATCGTCTTTGGTATCATTGTTACAGAAAACAAACATGTCGACACATGGAGCGAACGTTCAATCGAATTTACGAAAAATACTGATATTTTATAGAAAATTAATGTCATTTAAAGCATATCTCAATAAAACTAAAGAAACAATGTAACAAAAATGTTAAATGGCAAAACAATTATTGCGGTACACGAGTTAAACAATACTATCGATACGTAATTGCAAATACCTATTCATTTTCGCAACGAGTTTCTATTAATATTGCAGGTATTGATGAAGATATACGTTGAAGAAATAATTTGTAGAATAGGGATGAACTGCGTGCAAAAGTAGTTAATTGTGCATTAAGGCACACTTGCACCAACTTTTTAAATATGTTTAAATTTTATTTAAACACAATTTTTCATATAAAATTTGCGTTTAAATACAATTTAAGTGTATTTAAGAAGTTGGTGCAAGTGGCCCTAAGTGTAGAAACTTTAAACTAGCAAAAGTATATATTTTATTACACGAACACCATTAAACGAACCATTGTGCGTTAAATATAGAATATAATTTATCTGAAGACAAGTACTTAACACAGTGTATCTACAATCATAATGAATTCACAATTTACTTAATTACAACTGAACGCAGTGTTCGTAAAACTCAGAGCAAATTGAAACACACATCATTATCACTGAGAATTATTTTCTTCATTTCATTCAGTAAAACCAAATGCATCAAACAGTATAATTACATATTAGTCATCCAATGAAAACAGAGATCAAAATAACAGATTGTACATAAATATGAAGTTAGTTTATAGTATTGTTTTGAGACTGGTAATATTAAATATTTATAGATTACATAGACAAAGGTAGATAACTGGCAGGTCTCAATATTCACAATCGAATCGATCGATTAAACTCGTGTTGTCCCTCTAATGTAACGCGGTCTCACTCATTTCCGTGGAGGAGTCAACTACCGCATATAATATCGTTGGCTTCAGAAAATATTTACGGTAATATTTAGCACCTATTGAAATTTCCATTTTTAATCACAAAAAATCGTATCTATAATACATTTCCTTGCTCTTTAAGAGCTTAAAGAAATCTTTTGAGAGTTAAAAAGAAATTGTGCCGTTATCTGAAATTAGTAGAAGTATTATAATTGAACAGATTCGCAGTATGTACCTTTGTCTACATGTTCTGATTAGTGTGTTATATTTGCAGTTCCTGGTGCGAGTGTTGCGCGTGGGGCGCGGGGTGTTGCGCATGCGCGGGGTGTTGCGCATGCGCGGGGTGTTGCGCATGTGCGCTGTGTTGCGCATGCGCGGGGTGCTGCGCATGCGCGGCATGCGGCGGCGCGGGCGCGCGCTGCTGCAGGTGCACGAGCGCCGACAGCAGGCGCGTGTTGGCCTCGTCCAGCGCGGCGATGCGGTGCTCCTGCGCCTCGATCACGCGCTGCTTGTGCGACAGGGCCGCGGCCATCTTGCGTTGCTCCCGTCTCAGCTCTTCTTCTACGCATATCAACCTGTAAGATTAAAATGCTTTTGTTATATATTACGGAGAGCCATGCTTCGGCACGAATGGGCCGCTCACACAGCCTCACAGAAAACCGGCGTGAAACAACGCTCACGTTGTGTTTCGCCGAGTGAGTGAGGATACAGGAGGCTCAAACTCTTTTAAAAGGCGAGCACTTGTGACTCCTCTGGTTTTGCAGGTGTCCATGGCGGCAGTAATCGCTTACCACCAGGTGATCCACCTACTTGTTTGCTCCCCTATTTCCTGCTTAAGCTGGAATCGGCATTTTTTCGCAGTTTTTAACAAGAACACAGAACAGACAGGGTAGGAAAAACAACTCAACATTAGGTATTCGAGAAATGGAGCAATTTCGATATTATAAAAATTTACCTAGAAATGATGGCCTTCATTTTGGCATCGGTGTGATCTTGCCCCGGTTCGGCTGGCCCCAATCGCCCTCGCAGCAGTTCTACAGAACATTTTAACCTTTCAATTTCACGTTCATACTGAAAACAGAAAATGAACAATCAGTATAATAATGTAAGTTCATATAAATTTATTGGTTGACTCGATATTACATGCATGCTAATAGGTCACAGAAAAATAATGACTATTGAGGAAATTACAAGTTTAAGAAATTCCCTGCTAACCTGTTCAATGGTCCTCTGGTGTTTGGAGGCGCGTCTTCTCCCCGTAGTGCTGTAGAGCGTGTCCTCGAGCTCGTCCGAGCTGTCGGTGAGGTCCCGCGCTGACTCCAGGCTCAGGCGCCGCTGCAGCTTGTCCCGGCCGCCCGCGCCCCCCGCGCTACTCGTCACCTCACTACGGACCGGAGCACGCTCGCTCGCTTCACTCGACTGCGACTCCCGGCCAAACATCACCCGAGAAGGCGACTCCCGTCTCTCCCGAACCCCATAGTACTCCTGATGCCTCTCCAAATCTTCGTTCAGTCTACTACTCGACATCTTTGCACCAGAATACGTTCGATCCAAAGGATAATTCGTTTCCGGGATCGCACTCTCTGTCATCGAGTATTTCTCCGGTGAGTTCTTGGAGTTCTCCATGTTGTAAAGTGCCTTCTGACTTCGTGAAATCTGTAACCTGTACATTTCTTTGTTCACTTCCTCTACGTTAGAGTCAGACCTACTCATGGGGTAGCCGGAATCGGTTGAAATGTGGTGCGGCTTGCTTTCGTATAGTGTTTCTCCTCTTTGTCCAAAGTGTTTGAAGTTCAGTTGATTTTGGTTTGTAGAATAAGAGAGCATTGGGTTTGTTCTGGGCATTCGCGTCTTACTACTCTTTCGTAGGCTAGGCGAATTACTAGAAGATTCGTCATCCCGTATTCTAGGGGAGTGACTATGGTTGCTCCTCTGATACATATCATCATAATTGCTATTATCTCTGGTGAGTTTTCGGTGGGTATTGTTGCGATTCTGTTGGTCATAGTTTCTACTATCCTCGTTGAAGTTAGTAGAACCTTCTTCAGAGTTTGTCTCGACGTTGTCTGTGCTCAAACCCTCCTCATCTATCGATGAACTGGATGAGCCGCATGGACAACGTTTTGAGTTTCTGTTTTCATTGTTCTTTTTCTCTTGCGCCTGGCGATTGTCATCCATGTTGTAAACTGGATTTGTGAACACTAGCGGAGCTACCTTTGGATTTATGTTTACATTTGACGGTGTATCCGCAGTTGTGAAATTTTGAATTCCATACTTTTGGATGTCGTAGTCAATTTTCTGTTGCACTGGGCTCTTTGGATAGAACTTTTCATTTTTGCTGTCGTAATACTGTTTGTCTCTTTGCTTCTGGTAATTGATTTGCGAGTATCGACTCATGGGCTGTCCACCGTTTTCGTACGGCTGATGATGGTGCGTCGTATTCTCAATGGGACTAGAACTTTGGCTGTATGTGGCGATACTTTGATATCCCGAACTCGCCACATTCGATAATCCACTAATAGAAACGTTTGAGCCATTATTTGTGTAATTAGTTTTATTTCCATTGACGATATTATTGTTGTTCGAAATTGACTGTGACAAATTCTTTTTGTTCATGATAAGTTTGTCTTCTACTATTTCTGAGTCGTCAGCATACTTCAACAAGTCGGACAATTCTTCCAGCGTAGCGGTTTCCTTCATGATGCTCTGCATATCAGTGGAACAATAATTGTGATTGATACTATCGCTGCTTGGTGACCTCTCCGCGCTGTTGTAATTGGAGTTGTGGAAGTGCGTTTGCTGGTTGTTATAGTTGTTGTTAGGTTTATACCTCTCCTGGAATCTGCGTTCAAGGCTTTCACTGATGCCATTGCTGATACCTTTAGGGTACTGATCTGAGCCAAAACCAATTTGCACAACTTTGAGATTGACGCAATGCTCTTGATTGTTATACTGTGAGCTGTATCTATCTGGGTTCACGGCTTGACTGACGGGGCTTGAGCCATAACCATTCCTGGGCAGCGTGGCTGACCGAAGGTTGAAACTGGGTGACTTCGTGACGACCGCGTATCCGGGCTTGTACTTAGACTCTTCGGCATTGGATTTGGATGGACTGATGTTGAACTGCACGCCGTTCTTGTTCATGATGGGTGAGCTGTGAGCGAAGTTGTTGTTGATCTGACCATTGGTGGCCGGCTCCGCCGGCTGTTTCGTTGGAGTATTGCAAGTGGGGTCGTTGAACCTAGAAATTAGATTCTTTTTAGTTTAAATCCTGCACTTTGTTAAGTAAACGTACCTATTTGATTTCTATATAATGATTTGTACCTAAAGATATTATCAGCGGCTGGGGGTGTAGGAGAGCTGATGTCGTTGCTCACTAGTTTTTTGCTCAATTCGTCCAAAATGTCCGAAAGTGGGTCCAACTCCTGAAAACAAGTATTTATTTATAAACGTTACAGGAACCACTGTGTGCTGTCAAAAAGAGTTAGCTGATTAAAAAAATAGGTTTTATTACAGTAAATTTCATAAATTAAATACAAAATTGGATTTACTAGCAATATCTGAAATTATTATTGCAATATCTGACTTATGTTTAAATTTTTTTTGCAAAATTTATGGTCAGTGATGTGAATGATAATGATCATATCATTGTTTCTGACCTTTTCCGGTATGTTTTTCTAATCGCACTATTTAGAAAAATGACATCACAACTCCAACTTCTAACATACCTGTATCTTATTAGCGGGCAACTTGGGCAGGCTATCGACGAGCAGCGCATGTAACGTGGCAAGTTGTTTTCCAAGGTCCACGTGCGGGGCCCATTCGGGGTCGGGCTCCACACAGTCCCTCTGCCCTTCAGACCCCGTATTGGACCCCTGTGACGCAGCAGAGTTGCGCTTGCTGCCGTCCTGTTGTTGTTGTTGCTGGCCTTGTTGTTGCTGGACTTGTTGCTGTTCTTGAGGACGCGTCTGTGAATAGGAACGAGGGATATTCAGCAATTCATTTGACTTGGGTCGGTTTATTACATTATAAACTTACTTTTGTCCATTTAATCAAAACGTAGAAGAAATTAATTGATTTTGAAGCACGTTTATCTATTTATACCAACGTCGATAATATTTATCGCGGGACGTGCCTAAGGCGAAAGTCTAACTATACAATAATAATGGCGATAGCTACGGAATGCCGCGTTCAGAGCGTTCATTCACTGTTATTATTAAGAAATTTGCAATCATTGTAATGCAACATTCAGTTATATATATAACTAGCTGTTGCCTGCGGTTTTATTGGCATTCCAAACGACTTGAGAGAACATAGAGAGAGATAGGATGGGTAATATCGTTCTGCAAGCAAGCAAGTTCTGCAATCCATCTCTATATCAAATTTCATTTTAATCTATTTAGCGGTTTACGCGCGAAAAGGTTTCTAAACAGTCAGACAGAGTTTCTTTTGCTAATAGAACATAATTATTTTGTATTTTAAGTCTATAATTGACACAATTAAATTACTCATTTATTTCATACTGCCTTTCTACGTATTAAATGCAATGTAAATCTCTTTGACAGATAAAAAGTACTGACCGAAATAGCTCTAAGGAAGGCCTTCATATTGGGCGCTTCTTGCTCCAGAAAGTCGTTGAGGAATTCCATAAAGGCCTCCTTGCCTTG
The DNA here is from genome assembly GCA_947256265.1 of Acronicta leporina. Classification (NCBI taxonomy): domain Eukaryota; kingdom Metazoa; phylum Arthropoda; class Insecta; order Lepidoptera; family Noctuidae; genus Acronicta; species Acronicta leporina. The sequence goes on from OX366514.1 coordinate 5,417,255, forward strand.
GAAGCGCGTGAAGTTGGCTAGGGTCTGCAGAGTCTTCGCCACCAGCGTGAGGTTACGGGCCGCGCGCTCATTGGGGTACTCTGTAAGACAAAAATTCCAAATATAGCTTCATGATGCAACTAAAACCAATCCACTCGTACAAACAGTTCGAAAATGGGGATTTCGACATCTTAAGCTTGCTTTTTGAGACTTTGAGGATCCAAAGCAATCAATGTCTCCCTGGCGCGGTTCTCTGAACACCTGCATCAGGAACAATTTCTACGCGATGACGTAAGGTCACCCATGACGCCATTGAGGTAATGGCATGGCATCAGGGGTACTAACTTTACTCGAAAATAGTTTAATCATGATTTACAGGACAAAAAGCAAGGATGCAAGTACAGCGGAACAACCTAATTAGTTTACATCAACACATGGATAACTGCCGTTGTTATTGTGTGCGTAAACTAATAAGACGATGTAAATCAGTACGCATACTAACGTCCAACCGAGCGAGTTCTACTACACACACACCTACATCAATACTTAGGCATGGCTAACACGCTATAATAGTCCTTATTACTAATTGGTGTGGTTGAATGCGTTGCACTATTTCGAACAACATTACTAGAGCAGCTTTAGCACCGTTGCTAATGTCTCTGACTGGTAAATCGAATGCCGTATGATCAAACCACACTTGCGAATTATATTCTTTTTATAATATTATTTAAATCTTTTACAAGTTACTATTAATTCAGTTCATAAGACAATCGAAGTTTTGCAACGTTTGAGATATGCCATCGAAACTAACTAAGCATTTTATTTTGTGTCCTTAGTAGACAAAGCTACCCACAATTTTTCAATTATTTTATTTTATAAAAATTGAACGTCGTCATTTGTCCAGTCTATTTGCATTAAACATTAAGACCTTCATTTAAGCATAGATTGCTTCTTACAACTCCTGTAATAATTTGTGTGCGGTGTTATCCTATTTTTTATTGCTTCATAATGCAACATTTAACGATGTTTAAGAAGACTGAAATTGTTGTATTACACGAGCAAAACATTTCTATCAGTGAAATAGCGAGGCGATTAATGATATCGGTGAGTAACATTTATGGACATTTTCATTATGAACCTATGCTCTTCTTCCCTGTAAATGTTAAATTATATACCTATATTAAATATTATTAATCTATAATATAGAAAGTCGTGTTAGTTACACTATTTATAACTAAAGAACGGCTGAACCGATTTGACTGAAGATTGGTGGAGAGGTAGCTTAGAACCAGGAGACGGACATAGGATACTTTTTATCCCGTTCCCGTGGGATGTGATGACAGACCGAATTCCACGGGGGCGAAGCCGCGGGCAGAAGCTAGTTAATAATATAATTAATTAATATAGTATATTAAAACACATAATAATTAATTCATTTAGGAATGTGTCATATATAAGTAATACCTACTGACTTAACACAATATATAAATAAATTAAATTTATGGCATAGGATTTGAGCCAAGATTCAATTATTCGAATTAAGTAACTAATATTAATTATGTTTACTAATGATGATATAAATAATAGGTATATCATTAGAATCAATGTTTTGAGTATTGTAATTATATTAATATGACATGTTAAATTATGATTAATATTTATTTACTCATATCAGCATTTATATACTTACTGGTTTCTGAGCATTTCTTTTTTATTACAGAGAAGAACCGTGCAGTTATGGGTTCGACGATTTGCAGATTCCGGTGACGTAGACCATCGCCGACCCGGCCGACCGTGGGCCAAAACCATCGGCGATTTTTTCAAATCGACACCGGGATATCATATCTAGGCACAAAGCGGACCCATTCCTCCCCACCCGAATAACCGCAACAGCTCATAATGTGTGCTTACAAACCGTGCGAAACCACTTGCGTGCAGCTGGTTTACGATGCAGCAAACCAGCACAGAAGATTTGACATCCAAGAAAACATGACTATTATTGACTGGCCTGCTAAAAGTCCAGATTTAAACCCCATAGAAAACCTATGGGGTCACATGGTGCTAAACTGGGATTCATCGAATACAAGATCAAAATATAATTTAGATGACCTAGTTACGTCCACTTGGGAGTCGCTACGGGGTAGCAATATATGCGCTAGTATGGTAGCCAGCATGCCTAGAAGGTTACAAGAGGTAATTGATAACGATGGTTTGCCGACACATTAATAATTGCCATGACGTGTTATATTTTTCACACTATATTTTAAAAGTGATCACACTGTTTTAAACGACCTGTGTATCATAAATAATGAAAGTCTTTAGTTAATATGTAGCCATTTTGTAATGTGAGTGATGTTATTGTTCCTGAGGTTAGAAATTGCCATAATTTCTTCCTCTAACATGTTGATTCACTTCACATTTTATTTTACTATGATTAAATTGATATACGTATACTCAATACTTTGACAAAATAAATTACGTCCATCCTTGTCCAACAAAAATAACTTTGTCTTATTATGATGTGAAGTAAATTTTTATTTACTTACTTGACGTCTTTATTTTTGATTAAATTGATCACCTCTAACAAAATATTACGCTCATCCTTACCCATCAAACAAAACTTTGTAAGTATTCATAACTGATAAAATAGTAACCGTTTCATTAAAGAAACGATTAACTGTAAATTGATTTTTCAACCATTATTGTAGTGGAGGTTAACGTGTAACGAAACGAGTAGCGTGCGTAATAATAAATAAATAAATAATAACTGCCTCGAGGCTCGATAAAATTGTTTTTCTATTGTCTATATTAATCGATCCGTTATTTAGTTAATTAAATGTTTTAATATACCATTTTTGTTGTTTTATTTCAATAACAAACAAATCAATACAACACAAATAAAAACAAGTCAATTAAACCAAAAGAGTTTACACAATTTATTTTTTTGAAATATAAAAAGTATGACATCGATACAAAAATAATTTCCTCTACCGTGATTTGAACTCACGACATGCCGCTTGTGCTTCGATTCCAGTCACCTCACCGTAACGCCACGGAAGCTATTATTCTGCTAGCTAAAATACTGCATCATATTCCTTTTATGTATGAGATTAATTTCTGGTTTGGTTATAGTTGTGTGCAAGTCGTTTTATCAATCCTCGCTTGAGCGTGTGCATTATATACATACGCACACATTGAATTAGTACACCGGTTGCCTGTATCATCCGCTAGGGTCGCTAGTAGTATGTATACCAAATAATTTTGTTTCGTGTACTACTGAGGTGAGTTTCTTTTTACTAAAATAAGTAAGTTGGTACTTTAATAAATAAAATGTATATTCTGAAGCAATCCAATTGATAATGATGGCGCGACTGCATCTGGTTGGACTTCAGAATTCGGTAGTACGTACACCCGTTTTTGAGTAACAAACATACAATCTTTCACATTTTAACATTAGTAGGATACGCACCATGTGTGATTCCAAATAGACTAGGAGACAGTATAGCTGGGCAAAGGAAGCGAAGGAAGATTGACGCACTGATCAAGTTGTCCGAAATGTCCTCTCGACCCATTGCCGTCAGTCTGGAATAAAAATAAACAAGAAACATTTAGTATAAAACAACAGTAATTGTATCATTGATTTTAGGTATTCTACTAAAGCACGGCAATTTATTTTTATAGATATGTCAATAGGGCACTATTATTTGGTCTCTTTTATTGATAATTAGAGCTTAGAGCAATGGCTATGAGCTTACATTTTCTATGAAATAACATTGAAAATTTAACCTCATACCCTGTTCTAAGGCCTGATTATCAATTAAATAGGTAACATTAAAAATGAACCTTACAGCCAAGTGTTGGTTACGCGGTATTGCACTATCCCTGACTTGTATTATAAGTCTTAGGCCCACTTGCACCAACTTCTTAAAGGTGTTTACATTTTATTTAAACACGAAATTTCTATGAAAAATTGTGTTTAAATGCAATTTAACCACATTTAAGAAGTTGGTGCATGTCCCATGGCTTTTACAGTAAAATTAAGGGAAGTTCTTTATAAGCGTGTAGGTGTGTAGGCGTGTAGATGTGTAGGTGTGTAGATGGTTGTGTAGGCGTGTAGGTGTGTAGATCACTGTGTAGGCGTGTAGGTGTGTACACGCCGTAGGTGTGTAGGTATGTAGGTGTGTGGGTGTGTAGATGACTGTGTAGGCGTGTAGGTGTGTAGGCGTGTAGGTGTGTAGATGACTGTGTAGGCGTGTAGGTGTGTAGATGACTGTGTAGGTGTGTAGGTATGTAGGTGTGTAGGTATATAGGTGTGTGGGTGTGTAGATGACTGTGTAGGTGTGTAGATGACTATGTAGGCCTGTAGGTGTGTATCACTGTGTAGGTATGTAGGTGTGTATGTGTTACCTCTCGCGGAAGGTAGCGAAGCAGTCTCTGAGCGGAGGCGGGAAGCGGGGCGCGGAGTGCGCGATGGATGTCCAGGCAAGGCCCACAGCGTCGCGCAGCGCGGCCTGCTGGCGCCGCAGCGCCGCCGCGCCGCCCGCGCGCAGCGGGTCCACCTCGCACTCGGCCGCGCCCGCGCCCGCCGCCGCCGCCACCGCCGCGCACAGCGTGTCCTGCACAACACACATACTATTAGCGATTGCTCTCGACTCCTTATCAAAAGATTAAGACTTTAGGTACCATTAGCCCAAGCACGAACACTTTCGAAAACGTATTCCTATCGAAATCGAGAATAATTTGTATGAGAAGGAGGGTAATGGACGTAGATGAAGCCAGGAGTGTGCGCGTGTGCCAGGATCGTAGATTCGTAGCAAGTGTAGTCTCTGTCTACTCCAATGGGAAACAGATGTGAAAATATGTATGTATGTATGAGATGTATGTATGTATATTTATAAGATTTGTAGTAGAAAAAAACTCAATCTAAACGATTGAGTAAAAAATTTCGATACGTTTACGATACGAATTCGATAGTAGCCTAAGCACGAAGAACTATCGAATTCGAATCGTAAACGTATCGAAATTTTTTCTGCTACAAATTTCATAAATACATACATATTTTCACGCCTGTCTCCCATTGGGGTAAGCAAAGACTACTTTTTAAATTTTCCACTTGCTACGATCCTAGCACATCACTTTCGCTTCATTTACGTTCATTAATCAATCGGATCCTGATTGACCTCTCTGATGTATAGAGGCCCATACAAAGAAGAGATAATCACTATTGGTTTTTATTAAATTACCTATCCATTTCTAATGGATAATTTAATTTCCATTCTTTGGAATCCATTTCTAAACCTTCAGGTGAGCGAAGCCGCGGGATAAGGCTAGTGTATATATATAAAAATTCATCCCTACTTCCCTTAGTCACGGTATCACGCGTGAACGGCTAGACCAATTTTTGCAAATTCTTCTTTTTTGTCGTGTTTGTAATTGTAATGAAAAGGTTCTTATGAAAAAAACTAAGAAAGTTGCGCAAAGCATTAGAAAATTTCTGAAAATGTTTTTCCTTTTTATTATCAATGATAGCAATTCCAATTCAATATTACTTAATAGTTAAGATAGGACAACGTCTGTCGGGTCATATTTAGTTACCATAAATATTTGCATTTTTTTTTTAGGAAGTATAATCATAAGTATCAAAAATAGAAATTAGGTATAAAATGAAATGGAAGTTAAATAAAAGATTTTTAACTGAATTTGTCATTTTTGGTGACTCGTTCTTACTTCACGTAAAGTCATGATGGCGCTAGTAGTAAGAAATTCCATCAAAAACATATATGTGAAAATGGGAGCCAAGTTCAATTTAAGAACAGACGTGTTTGAAAAGAATTGAAATCTAAATGGGTGCCAAGTTCTGTAGATAATCCTGTTCAGATTTGACTTTGCTAGGTTTTATGGATTACATTTAATTTGTTTCAACACATTGTGAGTACTTTTTGTACTAATTGTGGTACACCTCTGCCTAACCCTTCAAAGAATGTTGGCTTGATGGTATGTATGTTGAAAAGCTATGTATGTTGATAGCTATTCGTTAATATTAGTAAAATTTTATGAGCATCACATAACTGACCTGCAAGTACTGATCGCCGACGAGCTTGAGGTAGGCCTCCATGCTCTTGGTGGCGAGCGAGTTGCCGCGGAAGGTGAGCGAGTGGTCGCCGGTGCGGCGCACGTCCAGCGCGACCACGTCGGCCAGGTAGCGCGGCGCCAGCCCCGCGCCCGCCATGCACAGCACCAGCGCACAACCTATGTCCTCTTTAGCTTTCACACCTGTCAACAAATACTTTCATTATAATACTGCCTCATCACTCAGTCGTTCTATGCGCCACTGCTACGCTAGATCCTGGCCACAATTCTACTATTTTATTGTGTGAAAATCATCATCCCATCGACTTCAGAATTGTTGATTTTGAACCATTTCTTTCAAAATCTGTCAGTTCTGATGTCATAAATAAAACCATTGAACAGGCATTCCGACACAATTGAAATAGTAGCCTTCGGCCCCTGGGGTCAGTTCACAGATCGAGCACAATTATTGGGATTTGTTGAGTTTGTAATTATGATCTGTTAATGGCAGTACATATGCAAAAAACGCGACTTGGTTGATCATCATTTTCCATCTTTTTTGGTAATCGGATTCTTTAGTGAACTTTTTTCATTTTACACTTTTTATTTTTTGATATGCCCAGTGTCACTCTCACAATTGAGACGAATGTAATCAATGACATTATATTATTATATCATTGAATATAATCAGGACTTTTAAGCTAAAATCCTAAAGCTACAGAGCATAGCAAAGAAATATACAATGTAGAAATATATAAAAATACTGGCGCAGTCGGCTAAAGATTAAATTTTGCTCACAACTTTCGATATTTTGCACAAGAACATTAATGTGAGTAAAGCTTCGCGTTTATCCGAAAAAGGCTAACTTCAGAGAGGTATATATAGTTCATGACTCGAACAGGAATACTTTTATTTTTTGTAAGGACCACTAGTATTTTTTTAAATAAATCCTTATTTATGACAAATTTACATGGCACCATGGCATGTTCTGTCACGCCTATATTTGCTTGAAATCAGAAAATAAAAAACCCTGCTCATACAATCAGACTAAACACTAAGGGCCACTTGCCTGAACTTCTTAAATATGTTTAAATTGTTTAAGAAGTTGGTGCAAGTGGGCCTAAATCATCAATCACTAAACTTACCGATAACAGGCTCCAGGTATTCGCACAACCGTCTGTAATTCCTCTTGAGGTAGTCCAGGAACCTCGCGTAGTGGTCGATGGGTAGAACGTCAACACATTGGTAGCGGCACTTGATGCGCAGCGCGGGCGCAGGCGCGGCCGGCGACTGCGGCTTGTCGATTTCGGTCAGTGGATACCACCGCTCGTTGAGGTATCTGGAGGATACGTCGTCGACCGGGATGCGTACTGTACCTGCAGATAGAGTGGAAATAAATATAAGTAAATGCTTGTAAGATATTGATTTCGGACACTTACGCGAATATTAGACGTTGAAAATATCAAACTACTTTTACGGATTTTATCGCGTTGTATTCAAACGTCGGGAATAAAATAATATCAATACAACGCGATAAAATCCGTAAAAAGTAATTTCATTTCAATGCTTGTAAGATTCTTATTGGATATTAAGGGTTCGGAGCTTGACTTGAATTGCCCACAAAAACGTAATACCAAAATAAGTCGTAATTTAAACAATATTTTATCAAACTGTGTTATTATTCGGATTGAGATATGTACCGTTAATATGGGTTCCTAACGTACCATTTCGTCTACTCTTACTTCAGACAGCACACCATTCCTTCCTACGACAGAATACGATTCCCCTATTATCAATATTTCGACGACACATTTGGCGTAGCGGCTGAGCAATTGGCTTCTGCGACGTGTTGCGGGTTCGATCAAATATTTTTATGCAAATATTTGTATGATCTACAGGTAGTTGTTCCGGGTCTGGGTGTTTGTGTATGTGAGAAAATCCTAGTGTGGGGCAACGTTTAAAAAAGAAAAAAAAACGCTAGACTAAGCTATGTTGAATGACTGGTGGAAATTGACATGAACCTGTTAAATTATGTTGTCTTACTTTACGTAATTTCTCTGAGAGGAATCACAGAATGAAAGGGATTAGACTATAACCAGGAAAGCTGTATGCCTGAAAATGCCTGAAATATTTTCTCGATGGCGTGTGAAGTCTGCCAACCCACAGCGCGGTGGACTATAGCCTTATTCCTCTCATTCTGAGAGGAGACCCGTGCCCAGCAGTGGGATAGTATAATGGGTCGATTATGTATGTAATGTATACCTATTATTATTATTATTATTATTATTCAGCCATTGTCGTCCCACTGCAGGGCTAAGGCCTCCCTTCCCTCTTTCCATTCGTCACGGCGCAACGCTATTTTGGGCCAATCCTTCCAGAAGAAGTCAAGCTCATCCCGCCATCTCCGTCTAGGTCTGCCGCGTTGTCGCCTACCGTTTTGGGGAACCCACTCGGTAACTTGTTTGGCCCACAACTCGTTTGACATGCGGCAGACGTGACCAGCCCAGTTCCATTTTAAGCTAGCAGCTTTTTGGCCTATGTCGGCAATCTGGGTTTTGGAGCGCAGTACGCTATTTTTGATGCGGTCTGTTAATTTGACTCCCATCATACTGCGCTCCATGGCTCGCTGGCATACCCCAATGTATACCTAGTCAGAGTAATATTAAATGGACAAAGGATACTCACCAACAAGAGCGTGTTTGTCTCTTTTCCTTGATCTCCGCTCTGGCTCCCGGTACACGTTGACGTGTATCGCCCGAACAGCCGGGAGGCTCGCAAACTCGTACACCTCTCCCCAGAAGCATAGCTCCGTCTTTAGCTTTGATGATGACCTGCAATGCCGAATGAACCAGTTACTGTGAGTAGACCACATGTTGAGGATGCAAAACATATCAGAAATATCCAATTAGTCTTAATTAGTATAAACAACATACAATCACGCCCGAAGGGTTGGGCAGAGAAGTAGGTAACCACCACCCACGGTTCCCCGGTATATTTAGGTCCCATATAACAGGGGGCGAGCCATTAACCTGGAAATCGAACCCAGGAGCTCTAGCGTAGCAGTCACTAGGACCACGAGACTAATGAGGCTGTATGAGTATGTACGTGCTTTCTAAATAATTCTAAACGTAAAGTTCTACTTTTAAGATTATCTGTAACAAAACAACACTAGGATCTACAGACGACACGTATTTTATTTGGTGGTTTGCCCTGGTCAGCGTTCTCAGCAGCCATTGTCATAGTTTCATTTGTCATTTTTTCTTATATACTCTTATGCGGTGTTTTATTTTTTTCTTTATTTCAGCCTTAGATCAATCCTGTAGATATTTTGAGCAATGGTGGAGTCAATCCACCTCTTAGTAGATAAAACTAAATTACAAAGTTGTAGCGTGGCAATTTGCTTCCTACGAAACCTTCCTAAAAAGGTACATACCTAGCATATAATGTATCGTCGAGTAATATCTCGCAGTAGTATCTCTTTTTGGGCGGTATCGCTTTGGCCTCCAACAGCCACAGCTTGACGGTCCGTTCACACCGGCGCGTGCGCAACTCGTCGGGCCGGGCCGCCTGCCGCAAGCTGAAAAAAAAGCAAATCATAAAGAATGGAATCAAAACAGTCAATAGCTGACACTACATAAAATACTGGCAAGGTCACAAATTAAAAGAAATACCATTTTAATTACAACCTATTGTCATAAAAGTTCGAGGTTTAAAATAGATGCTTTCTAAACTCTACCTGTCTTGAACAACCAGCAATCAATAGAGACCATTAGGTTATGAAATATGTAATTATAAAACGTTTATGAATAAGACGGTACTATTAAAAACAAAAGATAGTGATTAATAAATCATCAAATATTTTTAATGATAATGATTTTTTTCCTTAGTAGGAAGGTATCATAACAACTAAGGGCAGGTTAGGTATTATCTCACATAAGTGTGCGATAACGCCTAACCTCATAGATCAACAAACGAGTTTAAAAGTAATTTTATCACACTATTTATATTCTATGAAGTAATGTTCTAATGTATATTCTATGAAATCTTTTCGTTTTAGTATATCACCGGTCATTGCATTAATGCTGTTATTAATAATTACTCAAAGCAATTATACTGTACCATGAGCGAAATAACATTAAGAGGTCATTATCACTGCATTGTCCAGTAACTAGTAAACTATTAAATTATTATTAGAACTAAACAAAATATTTTGTACCACCGAATACCAAAATCATGATGGCTTAAGCCTGTTTTGGCGACTTACCTGTATATCCAACGGTCCCGCTCTTTTCGTGAGGCACAGGCGAAGTAGCGAGGGGCTCTGCTCTCAGCACTGAGCGCGAAGCAATGTGGCCTGCCCAGTACTGACGAGTGGAGTGATCGGATTTCTACCTATAAACGAGATTTAGAAAGATTAATTAATGTTTATATCAAAGTCTCACTACAGATTACAAGGCTGCATATTAGAGCGAATTCACCAAGCATGAAGGATGTGCCTTTGCATTCAAGTATCTTAAATATTCACATAGTTAACTAAAACAATGTCAAAATATTTAGTTAATAACCCTACTATTGTTTTAATTATTCTGAAATTTAAATACTTATTATTTTAGTCTCTGCAGGCTAACCAATAAGAAAAGCATTCTAGATGTTCATATCTGTTTCTGCCTAATATAATGAAAGCATTTAATTCAATCCCACTGGATTTATATTGAACTTTGTTTCGTATGTACGCTAAACATTCAAAGTAAATACGCACTTGATTAGGTGGTCCCAAATCCATGGTGGAAACGGCGGGTGAATGCGCAGACAGGAGGCTTTCGTGAGATCTGAAACAAACAGATTTGATTACTGTTACAAGCTCGTCGAAGGGACCATTCTAAAAGCTAATTATGGGGCGGGTTTCGACTCCCTTATATAATCAATTTTGAGAAGGAGAAGGCCCATATACATAACATTTACATATAGCATCACACATGTCTCTCATCATTACGGTAGTCATATATTTTGTTTCGTACGTAATCCTTTTGCTTATCTTTTCACATGTACTCAGATTAGGATTATTTTTACGTAACCCTTCTCTAGAATTATCATTTCATTTCAATCAGTAGCAACCCATGAGCGGCTTCAGCTGCGTAGTTCTTCCCAACCAAAATGACTCATCAGTGAAAAACATCTTCTCTTTCATCATCTTCTTCTTTCATCATCATCTTCAACTCAATCTCTTTCATACAAATACAAAATAAAAGAACTTCGAAATCGGGTGAACCAATCTTTCATATTTTTTTCAATTTTATTTATTATTAATTTTGTGGCTTTATTTTTACTCTATTAAATTAAAGATCAAATCGATTTTGTTATGATGTTATTACGAAAACATCAAAGTAAGGTGTCCTATAATCCTTTTTACACCCGTCTATAGACAAAACTAATGCAGGAAGTGTTATTCCTATAAGATATTTGTGAGCCATCATTGTGTTTACGTGTAATCGTTTACGTTAAGTGAACCTGTACATCTGTTAGACGAACGCTCCAATAACCATTGGTCCAAATGTAGCACATATTCGTAGCAGGCGTTAATTGGCCGCCAAAAGTTTCACTATTTCATTAGGTCTCGATGTAGTTGTCGTGTTTACGTTGGGAGGGAAGTAATTAAGAACATTTGGTAAATAGCTTCAGGGCAGACGGGGCGGGGCGACACTCCTACACATTGAAATACGACACCATATAACCTGGATAACGTTACAGTCACGACATATCGCTAAATACATTTAACACTTTGTTTTACGGTCTAATTTTCGTGAGGTATATGACGGTTATACGACAAGTCTTATTTGGTTTTATGCGCGTCGTTTGCTATTCAATTCCTTGTCTACAACATGTCAGTCTTAGCCCTGTATGTGCTCCATTTCAAAACTTTTACATTGCATATTTTACACTATTAGCCTGTACTCTGTAGCCCACGATGTATTTGTAAGATATAGTTAGAGAAGAAAGAAGAAAATCCTAGGAAAATTAAAATTCTAAATGAAAATTCTTCATCGTCATCAACTCATTTACATCTGCTCGCAGAGGGATTTAGGTTCAACCAAGCCGCAACTGTGCGGGTTGACAGACTTCACACACCTGCATCGTCGAGTTTTTAGGCATACCTACAGGTTCTTTCAACATATTTCAGAAAATGATAATGTTATTCCAAAATTGATTGCGTAAAGTTAGGTGTGTGCTCTGAATTCCTATCCAAAACCTACGATTTGGCAGTCTTAATGGTCATATTTCGAGATAAATGAAAATAATATGGCTTTTTTTTTCAATAAATGAAAATATCTTATAAAACATCGACAGAGAAACTCTTAAGAAATTAAGGATTGAGGGTTGTTTTTACGATCACTATTTCGATACCCGACGGTACTACAATTGATATTACTATCGTAACTAAACAAATTTACGAGGTGAGAGGGATGTTTCACATTACACAGATTATTTTATTCACGTCATAAAATCAGTTATTGTTTGCAGCAATACCTTTTCTATTTCCAATAGCGACATTTTATAGATGATCATAAACAGTTTATATAGAAAGATCAATAAAATGAGTCTGCTGTTCCGTGAGAAAAGAACATGAAAATTCACGAGAAATAACGTCTTCAAATAAAAACAAACCTTTTGATCAAGTTTTTTGTCCTGGTACTGTTCACGGCCCTATCTGTATCTCTTACTTTATTTTTCATATAAAATGCTAGTTTTGTGTATTAAAATATAACCTATTTTCGTCTCCAATTCCACACCACGTAAGTGCATTCTAAGCCGGCCGCCTTTGCTTTGCCTATTTAAAAAAAATAAAGAAGGTATTATAGCCTATTGCCGTCCTCGGGGTACAATTTCTTTGACATAACTTATTGAACATCAACTAAGTAATCAACAGATAAATAGAATTCACTTCTCATTTATAATATAAGTTAAGTACGAATAGTGTTGGACCACTCTTAATATTAAATTAAAATAGTTACTAACCTCGACGTCCGTAAGGCATGTGTTGGTGGATGTGTAGGGACGGCGGCCAGAGCACGTTCCCTCTCGAGTTTGGTCGCCGACTTGGTCCTCTTGAGGGGATTGCTCCTGAAGGAGCGTTTGGAGAAAAAGAAGGAGGCGAGGCGGGACGGGCTGTGCTGCGCCTGCGCGCCTGGCACCGGCGTGCTCGGCGCAGAACCGCGGCGACATGCCTTCTCGTATGACGTGTCTGTGACGAGAGAAAAGATAGAATTTAATACATATATTGTATGAAATTTAATTAATATTAAAATTAAATAGCATGGGGATGATGATGAATGGCATGGCTTAAATACATTCAATTCATGCAATTACTTTGTATTACAATAATTATACCCGAACAATAAATTTTATAAAATTCAAACATTACCAACACAGCCCAACAAATTATTTAAAAAATACTGCTTCATAACCGTTTGATCGGCAAACACAATTGACACTGATTTAGCGTCAGCGTCAACCTTGCAAGAAAATTATTGGAACTACGTTCGCAATAATACCCAAATAATGTTCACGAGGTTTCATATTACCGCGACACAACAGATAGATATGTAATATGATATCAAATACATAGCAGTAGCCATGTTCGGCGTGGTTTCCGGCGGAAGTTACGCACACGCCGCCCGTGACCGCTGCGCATGCGTCGGCGAATGTATGACAAAAAGTTTTGAGCAACAAAATATTATGGTCCCCGCGTCCAATATCTGTTTTTATCAACTGCCTTCTAACATTAATTACATATTCGTTTTCTTTGTTAAAGAATTAATTATACTAGCATAATATAGACAAATCCACAAATTTATTTGATTTGAGTATAAAAATGAAATGTTTTCTTGGAAATATGATAGCTACTTCATCCCATAAATAATAAAATGTAGACAAATATATGTGGTCACTATTAAACGTGATCGGTACTTATGTATTGAGTTTCATCATTTTGTCACAATATTGTTGTTTACAGCGCTCATTTTGTACATGTACTACATAATAAATGTGGGAATGTTAAGTTAGCAACGGGCTGCGATGTCAACGACACGGCGACATGTGAAGCAACAGATGTTCCTTCGAACCCATTATCGTTATTACTTCGGTTTACGTGTTGTACTCCGCGTTATGAGTTATGGCCGCTGTTTACTGACCGGTAGCAACAACACGGTATCGATATTACACTGTTACAATTACTGGTCGAATTTGCAAACCATACAAGCGAAACAGTCTGGCTAGCAGAGCAATTGGCTCCTAACGGCCGGTATTAAATACCTATCTTCCGATTGATTTCTCTAGTTGAGGTCAAATTTCGACATGACCTCCGTAAATGTCAAATTTCTAGCTAGGTTATTATTGCCAGCCGTAAGTCAGTGTTTTCATAGCTACAGGCTAAAATTATTGTCGTCTGGAGGTCTTTGTAGTAAAACAACAAAGGCATGCTTCCTCCCACTGTCAGACAAAACTGCAGTAAAGCATTAGAAGTCACCGATATTGTAAAACCAACCTAGAAGTTCATTTCTCGAAGCCACAGGGGAGACAAAAAATTCTCGAGAACAATGTTTGTTAGTCTAGTAGTCGTAAGCGCAACTATTACCTACGCTAGAGGTCCTCTGTTTGATTACCAGGTTGAGCAAGATGCATTACCTAATTATAATGTAATGATTTTATCTGGTAAAATATTCTAGCACACTAGTGTATGTCAATTTTTCGTTACAAAAACAAATTCCTATATTCAAATACTTGCCTTTTATAGTACGCATTTGACACCACTTAATCTCTATCACCATTCTTTGCTTATTCTTTTAAAAGCAATTGCTTTAAAAGGCCGAGTAAGTCGATACTGCGCGGAATCACTATGTATATAATGTATACACAGTACGATAAGGCGACGATAACCGACCACGGGGAAGTGCATCGCGACGCTATGATAGTGACGGTACATTAGCAACATTTTTATGTTTACGTTACGAAACATTTATACATTGTTTTGAACGAGGCAGTTTGATTAAAAATAATATCAGGTAGAACTTTTTGTTCGACATTAAAGAAGTCAAACACTGTTAACAGCTGTATTTGGTTGACAAAAAAAAATAAAAACAATACTATCGATCTGAATGGAGTCAGAAAAGATATTTAAATACTCTCTTAGAAATGTGGTGATGTGATTAGGAAATCTGTGTGATAGTTTTAAGATCGCATTACATCATTTGCATTTAATAAAGTTTTAATATTTTGGACATAAAATATTTTCTCACGGTAAATGTCACGTTCCGTGGTCCGTGAGGAAGGGTTTAAACCGTGAGGAGTGGAAGAAGGTGAGGAAGGCCTTAGCCCTGCAGTGAGACGATAACGGCTGAATAATAAAAACTAAAAATGTCACGTTGGTACCTCCTACAAACAAAAACAGTTACAGTATACCTGGAATTACTATTAATAGGATGATGACACTGTGGGAATAACGCTACAGTGTTATGGGATTCCAATCTTTTTACACCTCTAAGCGGTACACAGAATTGATAAGGAAAAAAATTCAAAATACATTTATTATTTACGTGTTACTGAGCATTGTTCTCTGTTATCACTGATAGACTATTAAATTATTAGAAATTTTAACACAAATAAGATTGCTTTTAGTTAAAATTTAATATTTATATTACAGGAAACACGATATTCAATAGTAGATATCATAGTAAGCTAATAATAATTTTAATTACCTTTTTGTTTGCAATAATTAGGTACTTACAACTCAATCGATTTTTGGTTGTATTTATTATGTCCTAGCAAATCCTCATAAATCATTTCGAAACAAACGTTAAGTATACTAAACCACTATTTAAATAAACCATTGTTTATAACGACAGTCACTTAGGAATAATGGGTTTTGAATAACAAGATGACTTCCACTTTCCGTAATGCCAAGTTTAAGACATGATGTATCGTCGGCTGAAGGCCTCCGCTTTAGATCCTTGCTATGTAATTAGAGGGCATTGTTTGACCTTATGAACAACCCAGTACTCGTAGTATAGTTCGAAACTGCCAAGTCATCCATATTAGGTAGACGCTTAGTAAGGGCTTTCAAGCGCTTTCTCCTTTCAAGTGTTTGGTATTGTCTGCTAAGTGCTCTAGTACGCTGTATCTTACAGCTCGGTCAATCTAAGTAGATATATACTATAAAACGCGCAAAGAGGTAAGAAAGTTTTAAGAAAACAAAACAATGTTCTACTGTTCAAGTGAATTTTCTATATTCAAAACCTACTCATATAAAAATACCTAAGTGTGGATAGCTCTCAGAGTAACAATATTATGACAGGATAGCTATTGAGTGACTCACAATGTTGTAGCTAATGTTTTAGAAAGGATTTTTGTTGTCCATTCAATTTTAGAATCATTTGACAATCAATGTCAAACATTTGTACTCGATCCCACATATTTCACTTTATTCAAAGTTTAATAACTGCTTATTATTTACGTGTTACTGAGCATTGTTCTCTATTGTCAATGATAGACTATGAACGAATGATGTTGAACATAATTTATAGGTACCATTAAAGGAACTGCTTCCTCTAATGGTACCTATAAATTATGGCCAACAAATATTGCTTGAATGGAAATAAATAACAATATTTTCTAGGGTCAAAATGCCTTGAAATATCTTACCAGAATGAACAGCAACATCGTCATCCGCATCGAGGTACGCCCGACGTAAACTCAAAGGGCTGTCGGCCATTTGAGCTTCGTTTTTCTTAATCAAAGCACATATCACTTCTGATTCCCCTCCATTACTATCTACAAAGTTATCATAGTTCTCAGTCAGGTCCGTCACTATGGCAATATGTTCGTCGAGGCCCTCTTCGATATGCCGCGCAGTAATACTGCGCAATAACGAGTTGCTCCGCGACAACTTTGTACTTCGGGATCGTCGGATGAAATTCAATCCGGACATCTTACCGGGACTTTTATTAGGACTATCAGGCGTGACAGTTATTCTAGGTGTTCTAAATATAGATGTAGAACTACTGCTGCCTCTAATCGGCGATGGCACATTCAAATTTTGTGGAAGTGTTTTTGATTTCTCTTTCGCAGGAGACACAAGCTTTGGTGAGTCTGGTATTAGTGATAAATTAGAGTTCATAATAGAAATATTAGAAGGCATTTTATTTCCTATGTTGGTAGTCGAACTATTCAGTTTATTTGATGAAATTGATCCACCAATCGGAGAAAATATTCGATCGTAACGAGGTTCACACGAGGTCGTGCTTCGTAATCTCGGCTTGGTATTCTTCATGAGTGTGCTTTGTGCGACGAGTCTTGGACTCGTCAGATCACGATGACCCAGTCTTGTCAGAGCCTCATTAGAGCTGACCGTCGATGACAAAGGCCGACGAAATCGTCTTTCTGGACTAAACGCGCTCATATCACTTTCACTTTCTGTAAAGGATGAATCACCTCGTGATGGGATTCGCAATCTGCCGTTGTCTGACATATTCCTCCTTTTAGTTTTTGTAGAGACGCTCTCTATATTTTGGCCAGATATGAGGGCTTCTTTTTCTTCTGGCGTCAATGGCAAATAATTGTCAAAGCTTTCAAACAATGGCACATAAAAGACGGAGCGACGTCGCGCCGGCTCGTCGCCGACGTCCGAGCCGGTCGGAGATAGCGCACTCGACATCGCGGCGCAGGCGCAACGGCGGATGCACGCTGCGTTAACGCCTGCTGGCCTCCAAGAAGTTGTCTCGCCGCATCGCCGCCGCCATTCGTTTCACTGTTTCTCTCGTAGTAATCCTTTTTCAGTTTTCATTTCACACTTTGCAACTGTTAATTGAAATACCGAGTGCACGTTGATTACTCACTGTTTAGGATCACTTGAAATGACTCGTTCTACAAAAGAAAAATGTGAATGTTGGAGTATTACATGGCCGCACAAGTAACTCATATTGGTTGGTTATAATTTTCATGTCAATCGTGGAACTAATGAACAACCGAAAATGACTTACGACGTGGTGTGATAAGGCAAGAGAACTGATTCATAAGTGGGAAATGTACATGTGTACAAGTATTGATCGAAGTAAAACTGTTTTGTTTTATCAACCAGCGATAAGATTATGCACTAACAGTAACCAATGGAATTATCGCACCGAATCAATGGCAAGAGGGCAAGCAAATGTACTCGCTTGAATAAAATTACAGCTGTCTTTTTGTTAAAAGAAAAAAATACAGCTGGTTCAATTAGGTTTTAAAAGTAGTGAAAAATTCAATGATTAAACATAGCCTACATATTCTATTCCACCGAGGTTGCAACTTGAATAAAATTAATTAACATTAATGTACAAGTAATGTTTTACAAATAAACCACAAAGCCCCATAACGTGACATAACTTTATGCATGGCCGTTTGTGTGTCAGCAAAAATAGGAATAATATTAGGGCAACATGTGCGTTCGTTAGTGTTTGTGCTGAGGAGTGGTGGGTATCGTGTGAATATATTTAGAGCCGCCCTGTGCCATACACATTCGCAATTAGCTCACGACATACGAATCAGATTAATTTAATTAACGCACGCGTGTGTACTTATAGCATATTTGATACAGCACGCTAATCTCTAAAGGGCGCAAAGACCATGATTTATGAACTCGCTAAGCTCGTAAATAATTTTCAAGTAGTTCCTTTCATTAGGATTTTCCAGGTCAAACGCATTTCCGCATAGATTGAGCACGTAATGATGTCACAAATGCTGCTTGCCTTAACATTAAATCGACAAAACTCGACTTTTCCTAACACGAAGTTAAGTAGGTCTCAGCCATCATCGCGCTAAGCAATTTGTGCAATCGTAGTCACGAGCGACGTGTTAATGATCGCAAGCTTAAACGCCGCTGAACTAAGCACACTTTAATAAACCCGGAAAGGTATGCAACCCGTCACACAAGTCTGTAGGCGACTGGCACTCAGAACAGTAAACAAAAAGTTTACGATGTAGGTACTACGACTGCGAGTAAAGACATGATTTTAAAATATTCCAACAAGTCTAAATAACATGCTCATAATTATTGTTCTCCATACAGGTCCACTCAAAGTTCGTTGTATGGTGTTCAAAGAAACGCAAAATAAAATACCGGATGTCGTGAATACAGAGGCGAGGAGCGAACGAGATCTGAACTTGTGATCGCACGACGAAAGCGAAGCTTGCGGAACGAATGCACATAGTCAAGCACCACGATGTGGTAGCTTACTGAATAAAACAAGTTTACTACTAACCATAATATTATCTACGCTGATGTAACAATTAAAAAACAAAAGTAGCGTTCCAATAAGCGATGCTACATTGAGATGTAAATTAACAGATGTAAATTAATGTCTTTGGAGTTTGTAATAATTTATTGACGAAATCTAAAATTTCTGCCATACTATCTAGAGTAGTATTACAATTTCATTACATTGTATAATCGGTTTACCTCACAGAACAGAAACCGTTCTTCTGGCGCAGTCGGGTAAAAAGGCGGCACATTATTGTGTCAAATACCTTGCGTAGTTACTACTAACATCTCAAAGGGATTTTCTAAAGCTTTGCGGAGATCTGGACCTAAACAAACATGCGCTCCCAACAGTCCCAACACAGGTTGAAGGATTCCAAGTATTTCATAAGAACGAGAAGCGTGAGATTAAATGGGGGACAAATGTGAGAATTAGCTAATATAAACTAAATTTCATAATTATAAGTTTGTTCATCAGTAGGTACATTGAGAAGATTAGATAACGTGTTCTACCAACAAGATAAAGCAAGAATTAGCATCTCGACAATCTAAACTCGCCAACTAGCCAATAATATTTTATGATAAATAAAGCTTTCTTTCTTAAACCAATCAATAAAGCATCCCTAAGGCACATGCACCAACTTCTTAAATGTGTTTAAATTGCATGTAAACTCGAAATTTCTATGAAAAATTGTGTTTAAATACGATTTAAACATATTTAAGAAGTTGGTGCAAGTGGCCCTAAATATCATAATTATTCTGAAATGTATATACCGCAACCATGTGAACTATTCGTAAATCACTACCAGGGCGGCATAAAACTATAGAAAATAAAAATAAACGCTGAGGAATGGAAATATGAGCCTTCACTGAAAGTGGTGGTCGACCGGTGCCGGTGGCGTGACTAACGCGCGCGGACAATCATGATTCAAGGCAGCGCGGGCGCAGGACTGTGCAACTTTGTAGCTATGTGTCCCTCGGTCTTTCAACTTGTAGGAAAGTTGAATACCTGCTCATGTAACAATAATTATGATTTATTATGATTGAGTTCGATTCCTGTCATTTATTGTTATTATTGAAAGTAAGTAGTAATAATCCAATAAAACTTATGTTTTCTTTGCCATTAACTACACCTTTGAACTTATATTACATTTCTTATTACAATAACAAAACTAAGTTAAAAATAAATACTTTTTTATCATCACGTTTCTAACGCGGCGATCTCGGTATTAAATATAGATGCGAAAATAAAACGCGGACTACAACACTCTACTAATATGAGGAATTTTCTTATCAGTTTTGGGACGTAATAATAAACAGATATTCGCTTTTATGAGAAATAATTACAGGACTAACCGTTACAAATACAAAAGAATCATAAAAGGATTATAAAGGTCATGTAACTACTTATTGTAAGGAAGGGAAAGGAGTCGATGCCAATTGGCTGTTAGATAAGACTAACGTTCAAAAAATAGATACTGATCTGAACAAATTTAAATTATTTGATGAATCAAATAGTTCATAAAATAATTAATTGACGACAACTATAAATATACCTAATATTACGGCTCAAGTAACTTCGATATTTTCTAGAAAACTTCGAAAATTATTAGGAATACCTGCGCTTATTGTAATTGTACGAATTTACAAAATTATTTGTTATGGATTATCTACCTGCCTATAATAATTCACTACATACAGTTATTCCTGGAAACGAAACGTTCCAATTAATAATTTTCCTTAATTGGCAAACACATGTTATTTTAACAATAATAATTAATTCCCTAATTAATTATTATTGTTAAATTGTTTGTTCCCTAACAAATTGAACCGTCAGAGCAAGTTTCATCATTCAGATCATTAACTAATCTAAAATCAGGTAAATACTGAATGAACTGTAAATTAAAAGATCAGAGTCCGACACTGCTCATAAATATAATTAAAATAATGTCATAAACTGTCGTTATGTACGTGGTTGAGACATTATCTGACAATGATTAGTGCCGGCGCAGGCGCCAGACGCATGAAACTAAAGCAATTGCATAAGTTTCCTCTGGGCTTTCGCAAGCTATTCCAACCGCATGCTCACAGAATGCAACGAATACCATAAAACCACAGAACCGTTACTCTTGCGCAATCAAAATTATATTATACTCTTTGAGAGCATGTACACAAAACTACACTGAAGAGAAACGTTGGTAAGAAAGTTTGGTTCCCCAACCGAAGTTTCCAAAATCAAATGTATTTTATGCTTATTCATTGGTATTTAAAAAAAATTAATACTTCGTTATTCAGACAGCCATGGTCTCGATTATATAATAATGCTATTATCATCACAAACATACGAGTATATATTAATATTCAAATTTATCCGTCTCGAATGTTTACCTGTTTCACAAAATATTCATATATTCATTATGTACTGTATAAATAAAACAAAATAATTTGTATCAAACATTAGTTAAAACATATTATGTAGAAATAAACTACTATAAATATAACTGCATAGATTAAGTAATTAATGCGAACACCTAAAATTTAATTATTCATGCAAATTATACTGCTCAGAATCTTATTTCTACGATAATTATCGTAAAAAAAATATTTTTTTTATAAATTGTATTACAAATGTTTTTGGCTTGCAAACATTTTATAAAGAATTATATTTATGAGATCTCGTCATGTTTATATCGAAAATACTGGAGCTAGATTCTTTTTATACCTATACTGAATTAACTTTAAGAAGATTTTACTGACTGATTTTGTAGATGGGGAAAAAATAACGTTCCTTAATAACAAAATGCATTGAAGTTTTAAACTGTAATAAGCTGTCGAATCGTCGATATAATGATCTGTGTATAAAATAAACTATTATATTTGAAGGCTAAGAATAACTAACACTTACAGGAAAACCCCAACACGGAAAGCAAGCCGGATTTAATTACTGCGTCTAAGTGCATAGTCCCGGAAGGCGAATGGTGTCAAAACTACAAATGGTGGATACAGTTTCTAGTTACCGGATGGTGACAATGCTTTAGTATCGTGTAATAGTTCCAATGAACATAACTTAGATGGAAAGGGCGATTAAACTAAAAACAGAAACCTGCACGACAATTAGATATTACAGTGTGACGATATAAACGCCTTGTACTTACAACATATTCAATTATTTATGATAATTTATATGAAAAACCGAAAAAAATATTTATAGAGTTACGTATAAGTTAACGTTTTATGTTATCCATTAACTATTAGTAAAGCTAATCCATTACTTTTTACAACCGTGAAACTCACCTTTCCTTTTACAAAAATGACATTTCAAGCGTATGAAAGAAAATCCGGCTTTATATACGGAAATTATCGTCGCAATTATCAATAATATCTAAGGGACTGGTAGTGAAAGGCACTGGTAGTTAAATACGAATTAAATTCTTCTTGTATACGTTACTAAGAGACATAGGATAGTACGGATGCATTCCGGCATTTCCTTGGCCCGCCCGACAAGATTACTAGCAATAGATACAGGTTTGTCGACCGGACATCGGCGTCTGATTTTATAGATAGTTTTAATATATTGTGCGACCCATGAAACTTCAATTAAATTTAACTTAAAGTAACGTATTTTAAAAAAAAAAATACTGTAATTTCCAATTTCATTGTCCCAAATTCCGTAGACACGTAATGAATACAAATAGAGAACTTTTGAAGTTATAATCATCATAAAGTTTGAAAGCTCGATAGAAGGGTTAATGTCGTCGCTGATCAAAGCAAATCACCCAATTCAATGGATGCCTACAATTAAACGCTAATCAGAAGCAAAAGGAGCTTAAGGCTATCAATCATGTGTTCGCATAGAAAAGGGTCTCGGTACAAATTTACAAAAGCCCAATTCATCGGAGGCCAGAGATGTACCTGTCGATATCGAATCGATTCGATGAAGAAATTACCACAAATTTCATGTAGGTAACAGTATAATAACATGATTAGGTTCTTGACTATCATGATCATTATATATTTAATGGCATAGTGTTTACTCAAGCATAAAAAGTCAAAGTCAACTTCGGGATATACTAACTTATAAAAATAGAAAAAGGAATTTCAATAACAAAAGTCGAGTACTATTTAGGTTACATCACTACATTAGTTGAATTCCGTCAACCTTTTCGACTTTTGAACTTCACAATGTAGTCAAAGGCTTTGGATCCAATTGATTGTAAACAAACAGTTGCAACTTCTGTCAGTCGACGTTTCGTTTGAATAATAATATCTTTACGTAAACTGTACCAACAAAATTGGAATAAATACTTGAATTCAAGATCCTAATAAAATATTACATTTCATTTCTTCCAATAACTGTCTTCTCTAGAGAAATGACTGCGTAAATCATAATAAGTAAGATACAGTAGAAGCCTGATATATTAATAACTGATACAAAGTACCGTTTTGAACTGGGAACGGTTACCCTGCTCGTAACTCAACCAGACACGAGTTAACTCGAACAAGTTATATGTGCAGTGGCAATACATCAAGTCAACTTTGAACGAGTTTATTGAAACCAACATGTTGCAACATTTTCAGAGACAGTAATTGGAAGAGAACGAACATCCGAAGTCCCTTTTAAATACTCTTTATAAGAGAAAAAAACATTTCCTAACATTCATTAATCCAAGACACAAAAAATCAACATGCGTCTAAGAAATACACAGAATTAAAAAGAACCATCTAACATGCATTAAGAAACTAAAAATATTCCGCTTGATCACAGACATATAAGTGCAGCAGAAAACGATGGCAAAAGACAGCGATGTACCGTTATTTAAAATTTAAAGACTGTTTCACCATTGAACAGAAGAGTTGAGCCCGTATTGTATACACGTGTTTGCATTAACTTGTCCAACAGTACAGTTTTATGCGCCAACCAATATTTTGGACTAGAGCTGTTCAAATATCGTTCGTAAGTATTGTTGTAATAAATGGGAACCGGTTCCACCACTTTCTGTTTACTACGTTTAGCAGCACAAGTGCTTGTTGTACATAGACAAGTTTTAATAGGTCTTGGATTCTTGTTTATAAATGATACTCGATGATAATTCAGTCAATATATCTGTTCATTCAGTAAGTTGGATTACGAACTGCTTCTCAATTTAGGAAATTCAATAAAATATTCACGCTCGACAACACTTTCAGTCAAAAGGAAAGCTCTGCTCTCGTCAAACACAATTTACTTTATTAAATTTTCGTGGAGCACAAATGCCTAAGTAAATATATTCGAAATATGTCCCCGTTTGTCAAATATCGAGGAACTCGTGATGTGACATCACAGCCGCGGGATATAGGGCAGGCGGCGGGTCACGTTAAAAGCTCTTAGTTAAAGCGCACCTCGACAAGACTACGAAACGAGGGCAAGAGCGTGACTACCAAGTACAAAATGTAATTTGTACTTACAACACTACTGTTTATGTTCACCAAATACGTTTTACTACGTACATGGCAAGAAGCCTCGTTTTGTACAACCGCTAGTAAACAAACGCTTACATTTCCAACTTTGACTTCAAGCGTAATCTTCGTGCGTCTCTTTAAAGGTAGCACAATATTGACCCAGTACATCACTAAGATCTATTTGCTATGTAATCACTACCAACATGCAATCTAAATATAGAGAAACATGTAGGTGGTAGGTTCCGTATAAAATAATAGAGGGAATAATGTTCAGACTGAGTTCAAAGGTGACACGAGCGGGAATGATTGGGAGCGATACAAACAAAGGTGGCCAGGCAACGGAACGTGTTCCGATGGTAATCACGGTTGCGTTGTGCAACAACGATTTTCCACGCCACGCTGCCCCAGAAGTTGTTTAAACAAAGAAATACGTGATACCAAATATTGACATATTACACAATGTCAAAGATTAAAAGTAGGATCATCTAAATAAGTAACTAAAAATACTGAAATAAAAGTAATTTTAGATTGAATGTGACATGTTTTTGCTAGTTTTTCTTAGAGATATAAGTACACAAAAGGAAACTAAATCAAGTTGTAGATGAAATCGTGCCGGCTCGGTTGCACAGTAGATAGCCCAACATTCACCGACACAAGGTCACGATCAGGCAGTATGACGGCACTTAATGTTGCTACTTATTTAAATGCAACAGCCCAAGTGCGATTGCAAGCGGGTCGGAATCCACAGACTACAACTACAAGAGAACATGCACATTTAAGTAAATACGTAACACACGTTGTACTTTCCGATGCATCTTGGTATTTAATTTATTTTATTGTATCCGACAAGATTGAGATTGGATATTTCGATTTCCCATCCTTATTTGACGGGAAAGAGTACTAAACAAGGTGCAGGAACTTCATACTTCTTAAGATATTCTTTTGTTTTTATTAGAAAAATTCTTCCCGCTCTCATTTGAGTCTAAGAACAAATTAGAATGTCAGTTTAAAGGTCAATATCGTAGTAACTACACTACAATAATTGTACGGCCATACTCATATTTTAATAAGTTAAATAGGCGTTTTGCGGTTCCATATCAAAACAAAGGAAATATGAAATTACCAGCTCCACAAAAATATTGTGAACTCGTACACTGTAGTAATACATCTTTCTTAATACGTTATTTACTCGTGTTATCTTTCTTTATAATAATGGAAAATATTGTCATGAATCCGTCATGCTCATTAGCTTATTACGAATGTATTAACATTAGTAAACAATTTACGTTCAGTAAAATAATAAAGACATTTGCTAATGATAAAATAATTAGTCGAATTTTCTGACTAGCTCTTTTCTTGTGTCGGTGGATTATTCTTCAAACCAGCTGCCGTCTACAGAATATCGACAAAAAATACAATTAAGAAGCCAAATTCTGGCAAAACACTTATCATTTGTAATGGAATGAACAGAACTGTTTCAGCAAATTAATACCCTAATCGACAATTTGTCCCGCATTAATTTTCAGAGCGGATGCTAGAAATTTAATCTATATGTAGTAACTTTTCTCTTTCATGTTTGATATCTGCTCAGATAATGTTTAAAAACTGCAACAATTACTGTCCCACAGCTGGAAACGGGTCTCTTCAGGGCAAATTTTATACAGTTATAATTTTCATAATGTCATGTCATGTAAGTTTCGCCCAGTACTTGGTAGTTTTTATTGGTAATATTTCAATTAGTGGCAAGAATATTAATGAAAAGAATAATTGCAATTAGCTTAGCGGTTTTCTTTGCGTTCATCGAGATGATTCAGCACACAAAATGGTCGATTACCAAAGTATTTCGCACGGGGTCGAGTGAGTCAGACGTCTATGGCCCACTGTTAGAACACAAACCAATCGAGAGGATAATGAACTGAACTTAGATGAACAAAACATAGAATCGATAATATTTATCGATAGTTATATGGGTGGCCTGTAAACAACGAGTCATGTCATGATCATAATTAAATTAAGTTATAAACATCTGGGGGAAGCGTAAAGCATTTAAGTTGTCATTGAGATAACCCGGTTTCCTGTCAAACGTTTTCATGGTTTGTTATTGGTCAGTCGAAGGGTCCCCCTGTAATATCATTGTTCGACAATATTTTATCCGTAGCCTTGAATATTTTAATGATATTATTAATTGTGGTAATTTAATTGTTGAATATGAAAACTTTGTCAATAAAAATATACATTTACATTAAATATACAATTTATAAACTTAAAGCTTACCTATTCTTTTGCGTTCGAAACCGTTTCACCTGTTTAAAGATAATGTTATGCATATGTCAAATGTGTTCACACAGGTGATTATACACATACTTCTTCTATTAATTATGAGGTAAGTAAGACTAAATATTATTTGTTTATTACCTATTTGGTGAACAAAATACTTACGTTCTTTTTTTATGGATTAAGTCGCAAATGAGCTGACGAGCCTCCTGGTGGTAAGTAGTCATCGTCGCCCATAGACAAATGGAACACCAGAGGAGTTGTTGATGCGTTGACGACCCTTAAGAGTACGGACAACAGACTGCCAGAGCCGCAGCAACCGCAGGAGAAATAGCTCTAACGCGCAAAAGTCGAAACACACGAAAGTCCTTTACGACAGACTCCGACGTAAGGGTGGTCGCCAGCCAAACGGACCCCAAGAGGTAGGACCTCTACCACCGAGCAGTTAATTTTGATGAATTTTTCAACTATCAAAGATTAACTTAGCTTGAAAAAGTTATTCCCTGAGTATTATGTAATATTTACACAATATCTTGATGTAAACATAGTGATGTCAATACGGCCTAAGTGATTCAATGCAATCGCATCAAATGAACCGTACCACAGAAACAATAGGCAATAATTTACACATTAAATGCACTGTTACACACTGACTTCAGTGAAGTGCGTATGTAATAGTCAACATTTAATTATTTTCATTTATAAAATTCTACAATGTTGTAAGTAAAACTAAGTGTTGGTGTGCAATGAAGAAGATTATATCTTTATATCTATGCGCCCAACGTTTGAAATAAATAGTAATTTTTGTTCTACAAAATATACCTATAGACACAATCTCTAAATTTTATCATCATTATATGAATAAGGCCCCGTTTTTTCACACCTGGCTTTAATTAAAAACAAGATTTTTCATCAAACTATTAGTTGAAAAGGCCATAGATTATTATTTTACTACTTACATGCTTTTCTACTTGAATATTAAGATAAAAAAATATTTGTTGGACATTTTCTAATCTGTCTTATCTTTCTAATCTGTTGTCGTTAGTATAGGAATCCATTTACAAACATTAGCGAATTATCTTATACAGATATAAAAATCAACAAATTTTCTAAGCAAACACAGTGATACCGGTTTTGATGTATGATGATTCATATTCCGGATGAGTATATTAAGAAGTAAACGTTATTAAAACAAAAAATATTATATCAACAGTATAATAAAATTTTAATCTAAGTGTAATTAGATCGTAAAATCTAACCGGTTATACAGCTTCTGGCTAGATATTAAAACATCTTATTTACAAGTGATCGCGTGAACGCAGTAAAGTAATACTTTTCATATTATAAAATGCAAATATATAATTACTCATTTATCAAGATAATTCTGTCATTTCTTTTTATAAGCATTGCTATATAGAAGATAATACCGATTTCGTGTATATTTGCTGCCATATCTGATATGGAACGGAAACGGCAGGCCGTATTAATTCAATTCAATCGTATAACACTTTAAACGTAGTAAAAACCGAAGAAAGGAAAGCGAATTCAAATCACCTGCTTAGTATGTAAGGGAACACCTGCCATGGCAGATGGTTAACGAAATCCGCCCTTTTTATGATGGGGGTATCAAGCTTATGGTGAACTTATGCGTAGGTAGATACCGCATAAGTTGAAACCATACTAATATTTTAAATGCTAAAATAACTCTGTCTATCTGTTTGTTTTCTTTTCACGCTGAAACCGGTGAACTTATTCGAGTGAAATTTGGTACAGAGATTGATTAGACCTTAGAGAAGGATTGGGGTACCTTTGGTCTCTAAAAGTCCTTGGAATGGAAATAGAACCATAGGCAAAAGCTCATAATATAAAAACAACTACAACGACATATCTCGAACATCAGGCCGGTTGCTGTAGTACTACATAATTCCTTTATTTTTGTAAAAGGATCATTTAATTTGAATATAACTGTGTTTGGATTGGAATTGGATAGCCGGTTCAGTAAATTTGGTGTTTCGAAGAGAGTATTACGTAAACAGAAAGGGCAAAAGAGAAAAAGGTACGATGTAGTCGCGGAGGTCCGGTTTGGTGCGCCGGCAGCCCTGGAATGTAACCCAGACCTCGATGCGACTCGATGTGACTCATATGCACGCATTTTTTTAAACTACAGTTCGTCGAGACAACTTCCCGCCTGTTTAGAAAGTCCACAAAGATTCGTGGGTGCATAGGTGAACAGGATTATACACGCCTACACGCTTTTTTTTAGTCATACGACATCCCACACTGAGAATTTATTCACGCTTATAATATCTTTATCCGTCAATCATACGCCTGTTATTCAAAACCTATAATCAAATGCCAGCTGAAACGGAAATGCTGTGTCCTTCAATGCAATTTGTTAGGCAACAAAACTCTTAAATATAAACGAGGTCAAGGGATTATTGCAAAGATGCAAAATAACAATAAATCTGTTTTTCCTAGACCTATGCATTCATTGTCGAAAAAAAACAACACATTTAGGAAACCTGATTCAATTTCATTAAATACAGTACCTACCGTGTCTTAAACTGTTATCTCAAAGCTCTGAAGGATAAGCCGGGCGGTGAGCTGAGAACTCGCTAAGGAGATTAACGCGAGACTGTGAGTTGGCTCCGACACGGATTTATCAAGTGGTGAAGCAGCTACTGAATTTATGCACAACGCCTAGAGACGGATTAACTGTCTATATATAAACCATTTATCTAATCAGAGAATTGCAGTAAAGCTGGAAGGATAAACAGAATAAGGGATATCCAAGATTTATAAAATAAAAGCGACGCCTATGCAGCTACATTGCAACTTTTCCGGGACGGTTGATTTCAAAAATAGATTTTTTTGACAAACCTTGTCCCGGCAATAACGAACACAAACAAATTAAGAATTATCCAATTTAGTGTTGTCGTTCAGAATTTATACGTGTACTGATATTTCGGGGATTCATTATTATTTATGTATATAGATTAACTTTCTATATTTCTGAACAAAATAACGTGTGAATTTAAAACCTGAAGAGACCTACCTATTAGGATAAAAATGAATCATCGAGCTACCTATATTTCGACCCGCCGAATCACTCGGTTTATTATATTTCCATCGAAAAGGTTATATCAAACGAATTGCCTCGGTATCCTATTACAAAGCTATAAGTGTTGCGAAAGTCAATTCCGAACGTGACTTTGATATAAGTGTCACGTTTCGAGCTTTTTTCCCTAAACGACGGTCTATGTAATAGCTGTCTAAACACGCACATTTGTCCCTGAGGGTGAAGTATACGCCCTCGCAAACTTCGCCTGTCCATAACTCAAACCGATGTCCTTCCGTGGAACTTGGGAATTCATGGAGCATCGCTTGTCCAGACATAAACACTTGGAATGTTTACCGTCCGGAGAGCTGAAACGATCTTTATGTGATGACGATGAGACATAGCCCGTCTTTATTTATTGACGCGTCTAGGGATCGATAAAATGAATGTTTCTTTTATTTAGTCATATTGCTCAGACATATTGCTCATACTTGACATAATTATGTGACAGGAATCGATTTATTTGATTGGTTCATTTTGATCTTACGAATGCCTCCTTCTTATCGATAAAATTTATTTTAGCTTCCACTTAGGAAATTAAGAAAAGAAACTAAGTTCTCTTTGTGTGTTGACAATATTAATGGCTCATTGATTTCAGTGTATATGAATAAATTCCGCCAATTTTATTTTCGATAAACAGTATTTGTTTAAAACATACTAAGTAGAGCTGTTCAAAGAATAAATAACATTATATTAAGATGTACGTTCTATTGTATTTGCTGACAATGCGCGGGGTAACGTGAGTGCCCGTTTTTTATGCAACAAGTGAGCACGTGCGGGGTCCCATTTTGGGGAAGAATAAAATATTACCTACAGGACATTTGTGTTCCGTCCAGAAAATAGTGTGTGCGAGCCATTAATAAGGGGGAATATATTACACTACCGGTACCAGTATGCTAATAAGTTATCGTCTACGAGCGATATCGTCTACGGCTTATGTTTGGGTGAAAGTTTCTTTAGTAACTAGGTATGTTGTTATTCCGATAATATATTAAATAATCGATTAGCTCATTTTACACGATTATTTATCTAAGAATTGTCTTTTTTCTTTTGGTATAGTTACTTGATATTAAAGAAATGCTACCCAATACTTATTACCTGCATTTGATGAACTGTAAAATTATTTTATTATTGTATCTAATCGTAAATTAATAATAAACTTTGCTTTCAAACTATACGGCGCTCTACGACCCTCAATACTCCAACATTCCTTAAATCACGTTTACATACCAGTTTTTCTTAAAACGAAATAACATAAAACCAAACAAACACAATTTCTAAACAAATTCAACTTTTTTAATTCACTTTCACACTTTTGAACACTAAATGCACTTGTAACATTCGCGGCTATAGAACAGAACACGAAAGCGCGCGACCGGTCAGGCAGTCGAAGTCGAGTAACTTTGTTGACAAGCGCTAAGCGCGCCTCCGCCGCCATGTTTGAAGCCTTCGGCAATCTCCGGCGAAGTTCGGCCTTCTTCGGGAGTGTACTCTACCATCGTTACTCACTGATTCAACGGAGTGGTGGCTAGAATGGATTACTCCTCCTCTATTCAAACATCGTTTTGAACGTGTTGAATACACGACTTTTATATTTATTTGAAAAACGATTGACGTAGGGCATTTCCAATTGTAATATTATAACAATAATCGTATTGATGATTTCGCATAATACTGCTGTTTAAAAACAATCTTAACTAATCTACATGATGTATGAGATAAACAAAACCACGAACAATTGAAACAGTTCCGGGAAATTATCAAAACGTGTTATCAATTAGATAACTTTGGATTACACGAAAACAAAATCAGTTTATACCCGAACGTAGCTCGTAACGCTACGCTACGTTCCGACTACGCGGCGTAGTATACTTGAAACTTGAAAAAAAATTGGATGTTTTTGATCGTAATAACGTAGTTAAGTATATTAATATTAGATTATATAAATGTACTTAAAAATGTACATATTACCAAGATTTTTTTTACAGATTCCTAAATAACTAGATATGAAAGAACTCTGTAAGATACATAAAGTATTATTATATTCTATTATTGATGTTTTAGTTAGGGATAGTAGATATATAGTAGAACCTACAAACTTTTAAAACAATGAATTGTCTATGCACGAATGCTTTGGAGATCGAGAGTAGCTGCCTTACAATGCCAACACTCGTTGCAATAAAACGGGCGAACAAGTTTTATTCATCAAATTGTCATCAAAATATTTACGAAATGCTACGAAATCTCGTAGTAGGTACTATGACAATGTCGTGTGACCTAAACTTGCTAAACAATAGTTAATCAAATAGCTATCCTTTAATGAGAATTTAAAATCATACTCAAGGCAAATCATTTAAATAATTTAATAAATTTCCGCACTCAAATAACGATGCCGGCTACACGCATTATGACATGCCTACTTTTGTTTTGGACCAGCAAAGTCTGACCTCTAGTTCCGCTTTGAAATATGCGTAATGAGCTTTCCATAAAAGAGCATATAGGTCTAATGAAAATGGTAACAGATCGCGGTTCCTTTCGCGGCCAGTTTTTATTCGCCGCAGGGCACAGTAAGTACATGAATAAATCACGACAAGGCTCGGCATTATGCGGGAGGCGATCGCGTCGGTCATGAACCTACTAAACTGGTTCTTGTGGTATTGTTCTTAGTACACACCAAGGTAAAGACGTTACGAACCTACAATTTTATATTTGATTGAGAAATTGGAAAAATATCCATTACGTTTTAATAAAAATGTAAACTACCCTATGCTGTAACTTTACTAAATGTTAGTTTAAACTTGTTACGAACTTCATTTAAGGTATTCCGATAAAATTTATCGTTAAAATAAAATCATTTTAAAATCAATCTAATTATTATTATGCTGTTTGATAAAAAAGCGGAGAATACGTTAAAAATTTAGAGCTATTGTTGAGTAGAGTTGCTACAGCCATCTGGCGTTGAGTAGCAGAACTACTGTTTCTTTACCTTGAAGTAGAGGGCGCTACGAGTATCTCAAGAGCGCATGTCGCTCTACTTACCTGAAACAAACATAATAAACATTAGTAAGGCTACAATTAAATAAAACACCATGGGTAATAGTAATTTTATCTTTGTATGTGCAATTTTACGTCAAGATTGCGGGCGCCACAAAAATGATTTATTACTTTCCCGCTCAACACTGTAATTATGTAGACATTTGTAGTGAGCTAAAGGAAAATGAATATATAGGTAGATTAAAATGAGTATTGGTACATATCGGTTGACTGGTGTTGCAAAATATGTACTTATTTACATACAAACTATCATTTCCTGCGTACGGCATACTTTTCACATGCGATAACATAGTACACTGCCATAATTATTGTAGCTAGTATTCCGCACTAGTTTTTTCACAATTCAATAACAAATGAAAATAACGAACTGACCGTTTTACGCTCCGCACAAACAGGTCAATTATGATCGTTATTTCACAGCCTAATTATTATCCTTGAAGCAAACGGTATTTACAACACTCATAATTTGAACTTGATAATTATAGGTAAGTTTATATTTTTGTGTTATAATTTGTACTTGTTCTTTTTTAAAGCTTACTAGTAATGTGGGTCGCACAATAAACTTATCATATTTTCTTGGCCAAGAAAATTTATATTTTTTATGGCATAGGGGGGCAAACGAGTAGACGGATCCCCTGATGGTAAGCAATTACCGCCGCGTATGAACACCCACAATACCAGAGGAGTCGCAAGTGCGTTGCTGGCTCTTTAAAAGGGTCTGGGCCTCCGGTATCCTCGCTCACTGGTCGAAACACTACTTAAGCTTTGTTTCATGCCAGTTTTCTGTGAGCCGAAGAAGGCCCTCTCCCATGGTAAATAATGTCATAATTTATTCAGGCGTTTTATTACTTTTATAGGGACTTTTCTATTATAAACTTTTAGGCATTTATAAATTTCGTACCTAACGTTATTTTTCATAACCGTGTTTAAGTCATCTAAGTAGGTAGTGAGGCAGTATTTGTATTGGCCACACGCACGAAAACTCACGCAACACACAAAATCGTTCTTTTGTGAATGACGCTATGAGACTATGACTGACATTTGACAAACGCTGTTCATATCAAAAACCAGCAGGTTGCCAAGAAAGCGATATAAATAGAAGACTAGAGTGCAATGCACGGAACAAATCAAAACATTCTGACCAACGGGAAACTTATGTATAATATTCACACAAAGATTTACATCATTCCATCATTTTCTTGCCACGACATACTACTGCTATACCTACATGATCATGAAAAAGAGCTAAAAGTATGCCAATATTGATTATCAAGTTAAAATTACTCTCTTTAAAGCGTACTGTCAGAGCTTCTACACTGCCAATCTATGGGTCAACCACACCAAAAGATCGCTAGATGTCCTACGTATACAGTACAACAATGTTTTCAGGATGCTGTTGAGACTGCCCCGGTTTTGTAGTGCCTCGGAGATGTTTGCGACGGCTCGCACGGACGATTTCCACGCCATAATCCGCAAAAAAACCGCATCCATCTTAAGAAGAGTGAGGGACAGTGACAACAGCATCTTGAGAACAGTTGCTGATAACTACGGCTCACCAATTGTAGGCAAGTTTGTGCAGAGGGTAATAAATTAAGGGTGCTTTATTGCGTTCTGTACAAACAGATTGCCTACATTATAGTACCAACTCACCTATTTTTCTTACTAACATTAGTTCATAAGTCACTTTACTAACAAAATATGGATCTGTATTGTTGTCCGAAATAAAAATCATTCATTCATTATTTTACTAGATCAACTGCAATTGTATTGAGAGAAGCAGGTTACTACTGAGCATGGGAATAATGAAATAGCATACTAATAACAATGCAGATAATATACTCACTGTTAATTCACATTATAGAAATGTAAGTCAATATGTATAAAGCATCGGCAAGTGTCTACAAATTTCATATTTGTATCGATATCCATGTGCACAAAACCTTACATTCGCAATGTTAAAAGCAATGAAATGATAATTACATTATAGATGAACGTCGATAAGTATGATAATTGTGATTATTTTGATGAGCTCACGAGTGATCTCATGCGCGTCTGAACTAAACGTACGTGGTAGAGCGGAACGAACGTTTTAATTGTCACAATTTACTTTATAATTGAATATGGCACGCTGAGGCAAGACGCCTATGATGGTCTCATCGTCGAACCTTAACGTGATGCGCCGTAATAAGAAGTGGAATGTTAGGAACACGCTGGGAAAGTAAACTCGAGGTATTCGTGTTACAGCTGTTTATGTTGACAATTAACACGTGCACCTATTTCTTGGCTTCTAAATCTTATTCCGAACGCGTATGTGCTACGTAGTCCTACACAACAAAGGGCCATGGCAGTGGTATGTTGGCTTTCAATCCACTCGGCTACCGTCAGTAATGGACGTGGCTCACAAAAACCAGCCCTGAGACGAGATGTCGGAGATAATACAGGATTGACAATATCGATGTCGACGCACTCGGCGGATGCTAATAATTAACGAAATATCTTGATACTACGTGACTTCATTCAGGCAAGTAGTGGAGCCGCTTTTTCCGTTTTGAAATATTACTCAGGGGGAGTTGAACACGATTTTGCCTACGGTACAAGAGTTGTGTTTGTAATACTACACACATCAAAAAATGTTTGCGATCCCTTTGAAAAATCTAAATCATTTATGTTACGGTAGATTATATTATGATTTCTTCTTCTTTAGTAGTTTTATTTTTTAATTTCAAACAGGGTATTTCTATTAAAAAAAACACAACAAAGAATTTTTCTTGATAAAGTTCAATTTAAAAAATTATATCAGCTTAAGCTAGTGATCGCAAACTTTTTTTGATGTGTGTATGTGCTGTAGATTATTTTCTCTTCTTGCGAGAAATACTAGCAATGTTTTATTTATTTTATGTAGATATTATTTCATTAAGCTTCGTTCTACCTTATAACCTCTAAGTTCTCTTTTCTTTAATCATTTCTATCTGACAAGAAAAATACATACATTTATACACTCACGCCTTTCTCCCACCAGGGTAGGCATAAACTATAAATCGGCACTTGCTACGATTTTTGCATACTACTTTTGCTTCTGCCACATTCATACATACCCGCTGGTTATGTGTACTACGCTCCTGACCTTTTTGAAGGACCTCGCCAAGAAGATCGGCGGTAATATTTTTAAACTCAATCTTTAAAAAAAGCATTACAGAAACCCTACAAATCTCTTTTCCAAAACGTATTGTTTATTTATCCTGATATTATTATAATTCGGGGCGGAAGTCGTGCCTGGCACCGAGAAGGGTTGTAAAGGCAGGCAGGAACACGGGAAACGGATGTGCGGCGTTTGCGCGCGGGCCGGCACAGCACAGCACAGGTGCGGCGCCCGCGCACGAAACAATTTATTTTTTAACTTATAACGTGAGCTGAACGTAAGCACGCGATTTTTGCTGTAATGAAGCATGCTTAGAATAAATTAGCATGTAAGATATGTCCTACCTAATAAAGGTTAGGAATTAAGTAACTATTCAAAATTTAGAACAGATCCGGTTATAATGTCTGTAGTATACCAGAGTAAGTACATGGGCGTGATTGCACATAATGTAGAGATGAATGATGTTCTTTAGAAGTAGTAGATGTGCATATTCATCAGTATGTAATATCTAAATGAATCGATGATTTCAACCATCATATTATTATCTTATCTGTAGGTATAAAAATATAAATATAGAGCTGCAATCTACACCTCATATGAATTCAACAAGAAAGAAATTATAAGATAAGATAATATAAGGAAAACAACGCGCACATGGGCCTATCAAGACTTCCTTAAACCAAATGAAGTCTACCATATCTCGCAGTAGTACGTGGGACTTCGACCCTAATAGTCACAGTTTTATATTGAAAATCTTGTCAGATGGTATGATTCGACTTCGAATGTAAGTAAGTACATAATACGTCATCCAACCCACTATCATGTAAGAAGCGGAGGCAGACGTAATATACCTATCCGTTGTAACAGTAATGAGTCATAGTTTGCGAACACACGCGAATATCGCGTAGAATCAATGTCAAGATCGAATGAATGATTTTATCACCTTGAAACTTTTTGCAAATGTGTTTGTAATTATCAGTAGGAATTGTTTATGCGTTTTATTTACTTTTTTTAGGATACATAAACCCCGATAAAACGGCTGAACCGATTTTCTGCTGAAATAAGGTTCTTATACCGATATGTGGTATTTTTTACAACACTGTAAATTGTTTATAGAATCACTATTACAAATTCAAGAAAAGAACGATTATTATTGTGATTTAATCCCATAATAATCTCTTTTCAATTACCTCATATACTCGGCAATATGGTAAGTAGAGCAAGTAACTAAATACAGGTTTAAACATATAGGGAATTTTTGTGTTGCGGAAAAACGTAAAGAATTTCTGCAAATCCAAGATTAAATAATTGAGTACACGTGGACGAGATGCGAGATTTAACTACATTTAACTATGAGTATTTTATGTCACTTTAGTTTGAGTTTGAGTTTTCCTGTTACCAGAAAATGTTATGGCTTTGATCTTTATGCTAAATATCATAATAATTAGATTTAAAAAATATATAGGTACCTACGTATAGTAGGCGCAAAATAACTTGAACCAAAATGGTGGATGCGCAGTAGTCGTTTTTTAGTACATTTTGCACGCAAATGCACTTTTCCCCTCTCCGTTAGTTTTGGGTCAAGTTATTTTGGGCGAACTATACCTTCATGTCACATAACCTTTTAAATTATTAAGATTTACACATTTCGTTTCCAGTCAAATTTGGTCCTAAGCGCAACTGCTATATATACTGGTTTTGATTCCCAGGTCGAGAGTGTACTTGGATTTTTCCTTGTAATTGTCACTAGCAGCTTGGAGTTCAGATTTGAGCCCCGTTAGTGGCAATAGGCTAATCACTATGTGACTTAATACTGACATATCGGCTGGGTGAATATTAGTACACATGTGTTTTACTCTTAGCCCATATTACATGTTACCTAAACAGACCAGCGAACTACCTAACCCTTTGAGGAAAAGGCGTAATGATGTTTCTCGTCAAGGGAGTCTATGGAATTACACCTCCTTTGATTGCTTCCCCTGTTAACACCGTGGATAAACACAAGAAATTACGGTGTGTTTAGTTAAGATTACTTACACAACACACATTATGTGTATAATGTTATTTTAGTAGCTTCCAGATTTTTTCAGTAGCACCACACATCGCATTATTTATCATACTTTTCTCAACTAGGATGGTAAATATCAAGCCATTTAGAAGTGACTTAGGAGGTCAGGATTTGGCTATGAACTACTACTACTACGTCGTGAGTGTCGTAATATATCAACACCAAAACCTAGCCTATAGTTTAATTGCGTGATCTCCTACGAAAAAAATATATGTAAAGAATGGTTGCTGACAATTGGCTACGTCTTTATGGCCTTATGAAAACGTTTACAATAAATAGAGTCCATCAACAAAAGCAGAATTGAAGTTGGTTAAAAAATAAGGAAATTATACGCATTAAAATTTTATCCTAGAGGGAGAACGTACTATAGAGCCCGTCTATACTGAACTATCACAACATACTGCGCCATACAAATCCTATACTACACAA
Source organism: Acronicta leporina (assembly GCA_947256265.1). NCBI lineage: Eukaryota > Metazoa > Arthropoda > Insecta > Lepidoptera > Noctuidae > Acronicta > Acronicta leporina. The sequence goes on from OX366514.1 coordinate 5,456,109, forward strand.
GACTCGTTTTGTGGGAAAGCCAAAGTGGACAATGCTTTCAATCCCCACGATTGAAAGCTTTGTCCCTAAAAACTTGAAATTCTTGGAACGTTATTAACCGATAAAATTATTTTTTCAGAATACATAAGAATTGTATTTAAATATATTCTACACTTTTAACACTTTTTAACACTTCGAGGGATACAGGCGTGACGATAAGTACGTTAGAATCAGAGTTAAATCACACGCGTATAAAGTTAGATATAGTTTTACATAGAAATTCACAAACTGCGGTTACGCGGTTAGTCTGACAGTTAGATCACCGGCCGGAGATATGCCGTAAACGTCTGTAAATACCTTCCTTATATGCTGGCCTTATATACCATAGCTTTATGTATAATGCACTAACAGCCTAGTGATATGACCATTGGACTGCCAAGTCAAAGGTGTCGAGTTCGAATCCAAGGCACGCACCTTTGACTTTTCGAGGTCATGTGCGTATTAATAGTTAATTATTACGAGCATAAACGGTGAAGGAAACCTTTATGCCTGAGAGATTTTATCGTCGGCATGTGAAGTCTGTCAACCTGCATTAGGCCAGCGTGGTGGACTATAGCATAGAAAGAAAGAAAGAAAGAATAATCTTATTCATAATTCCTCTTATTCTGAGAGGAGACCCGTGCCCAGCAGTGAGACAGAATAATAGGTTGATTATGTACAGGATCATGTTATCCCTTGATTGTTATCCAACGACTCCCAGATCCAGCAAAGTGTTATTAAGTTTTTCTATAAAATGTTCAGTGACATCTAGTAGTATTCGATTTGTGCCCGGATAATAGGAATAGTCTCTCCACCTATTAAATGGGACTTAAACATACCGGTGAATTGTGGCGAACTAGCCTAACCCTTCAGGGAATGCATGTACAGAAATAGTTGTACTTATATTATCATGGGCAATATAACCCCAGTTTCGGATTCAGATAGGGTCAACGCCATCTGAGTAACTCTGTGTTTCAATTAGGTAACGTCTCGTTGTTAAAAAAAAACATTACATGTGACACGTTTGAGTGAGTGTCGCATGGTAGTGTGTGTAATGTTTTTTTAAATTATGGTTAACGTATAAAGGTTGGTAGTATGGAGTGTATTATAGCACTGGGTGACTGCTAGTATAATTAATTATGTTGACTTAATCTCTTCTTCTTCCATAAATAACAGCCATATATAGGACACACATAATACCATAACACTTATAAACCACTAGCTTCGGCCCGCAACTTCGTCCCCGTAGCGTGATGATATATAGCCTTTAGCCTTCCTCAATAAATGGGCTATCTAACACTGAAAGAATTTTTCAAATCGGACCAGTAGTTCCTGAGATTAGGGCGTTCAAGCAAACAAAGAAACTTTTCAGCTTTATATATTAGTATAGATAAACCACTAAAAAGAGGTATGATTTACATAATAACAGAGGGAAGTATGCTTATGTAATTTTACTCCATACTTGAAAAGGACCGGTTTACATAAAAGAGAGCTAGTTACAAAATGAATGCGTGTTTCTTACAATATCTGGTTAGTTTCCTGTGTGACGAGATTTTTTATTAGTTTTAATTCTCGTGTTGATGTAGTGATAGGAGACCACCCTGTCTTCTCCTGAGGACATCATAATCCTTCAAACGCCTCGGGCATTGCGTCGGGACATCAAGTATTACAAGTTGTTAATCGGATACACCTTGCTTTGATTACAGATTGATTATACATGCTCTTCATAAGCTTAACAGCGACAGGATTCGGGACCGACGCGAGTATTAGTACAATATTTATTATAATACGTTTTTCGCCCGCGGTTTCACTCGCACAGCTAATGACTTTTTGAAACAAAACGTAGCCTTCTTTCACCGATCTTCTGTCTACATATATATAAACTATATATATAGATAGAAGCCCGCCAATAAAAGTAACTCTGTCTAGATTTAAGGTAACTATTGTGAAGAGAAAATAAATAAATATTTTATTTATTTATTTAATTTTATTTATATTCATCAAGATTGGTTCAACGATCAGACAGGCAAAATTATTTTCGCATTTATAATAATAAAGAATGGAGTTTGTTGTCATATAGAGAGCTCGGTCGGCATTATTGAGTAAAGCGTCTGGTACGCCGAACCGTAGGGCGCAGTTTCGACTCCTGTCTGCGATTGATTTTTTAAATTTGATTGTCCTTAAAGTTATTTATAAGTGCTATTCAAATTCGCACATCTATATTTGTTATAAGCTATAATAATTAGATATGTTCAACAAGACAGAACAGAGCTTGCGTACTTAAATAAAGATATACCTATATAGGTAAGCTGTATAGTAAAACTAAAATAACACATCCGGAAAACAGAACGCAAGCTAGCGTTAACTAAAATAAAAGAAACAAACCAAGATGATTTGTTTATGAAACTAAATAGAACTGGTGAACAGATTTAGCTAACATATCTTCTGAGGAAAACTAAACATCATCCCATTTATTACAACGACGAGAAACATAAACACCGATAATTATGAATCTGACGGCAGTTTATATTCTTATCTACCTTATAATACATGTCACCGGAATAAAATGTGGAATCACGATAGAATATTGAGAGAACTCATTAGTATAGTATAGTGGTCGTTAGCACGACTGCTGAGTAAGAAATAGTGAGTTCGACTTCCGAGCAAATCAAAGAACGTATTATTGTGTTTTTCTTAGATGAAATTCTCAGTAGAAGCTCGGAGTTGGATTTGTGTTCGGTTAATGGCAATAGGCTCGTTCATGGAATCTATACTAATATATAAAGCTGAAGAGTTTGTTTGTTTGCTTGAACGCGCTAATCTCAGGAACTACTGGTCCGATTTGAAAAATTCTTTCAGTGTTAGATAGCCCATTTATTGAGGAAGGCTATAGGCTATATCATCACGCTTAGACCAAGTAACTATTCCACGCTGACAAAGTTGCGGGCGGAAACTATCTAAATATATAGGCAGACTATGGGTGTACAGCGTTAGGTACTCTGTATTACCCTTAAGGGAATACAAGCGTGATAATCTTTAAAATTTGAGAGGATCGTTAAAGGAGGGATGATATGAAAATTGAGATAAAATAGATTCTTATAATAAGCACCATCATTTATAAATTGTTCAATCTCCACATTATGTCGGTAAATATGGGTCATTGAGCACATTAGGTATGTCCCAATTAGCATGCCAAAAACTATTGGCTGCATATTGCTATAACTGTGACAAAAGATTTTTTCTTAAAGAATAATTAGGTACTTTAACATAACGCCTGTATTCCCCGAAGGGTTAGGCAGAGGCGTAATAATGTACACCCACAGTTCGCCGATATGTTTAGGTGCCATGAAATAGGGAGCGAGCCTATTGCCATTAACCGGGCACAAATTCCTAACTCCGAGCTGCTACTAAGAATTTCATAGAAAAACCCAATAACACTTTGGCTCGCCCCCTATTACATGGGACCTAAACATACCGTCGAACTGTGGGTGTACATTAGTACGCCTCTGCCTGACGCTTCGGGGAATACAGGCGTGATGGTATGTTATTCACGATTGCTAATAAGTAAAATATTAACATCGGAATGTTAACAACACCTCATTAACATTCAAAATATACTGAACCAAAAAGTTACCCCAAAATGTCAAACACGTCTTACTAAAATGTTAATTGGTTTGAGTAATTTTAAATAGCGAGCAGTTGTACAAATGTACAGGGTTATGATAATTGATTAGTTATTAACAAATGAGGCAACTATTATAGTAATAAGTGTCGACGTAAATTGGAGAATATATTCATTATCATTGGAATATGACCGTACTCATAAAGGGAACTGACAAACACACTCGACTTATTATGTCTTACTGTCAGTTTTATGAGAGTTCTAGCTTCTGCCCGCGAATTCGTCCGCGTAGCGTGATGATATATAGCCTATAAGCCTTCCTCAATAAATGGGCTATCTAACACTGAAATAATTTTTCAAATCGGCCCAGTAGTTCCTGAGATAATCCAATAGTTTAAGCAAACAAACAAACTCTTCAGATTTATAATATTAATTTAGATTAGTATAGATAGGTACATTTCACACGGTAGAACGTATTGCGTAGTCATCCATGATAAATAACTGGTACATACCATTGTTTTCTTCCTGTGTTGTTTCAAAATCTGCCAACGAGATGTTAGACAGATCCTCTACATAGACTTGTGGCTGAGTCCTATTCAGTGAGTGCCTCCCTCCGAGGGAGTGATAGCAGCTTTCTTCTTCATCCGCGGCCTCCTCCGTGGAGGAACCCTTCAAACACGAGTGGAAACTCCGGGAGAGACGCCTCTCTGTACTCATCGTCACTCATGTCCTGAATACCTCACTTGTTTTAAACTTCACCACGTAAAAACACAACTTGTCGTTGTTGCACTGTATTTTTGCACTTTTCTTAATGTAAGCTTTCCATGTAATTATTTGATTTCATAAACTATTGCGTCACTTTTCTATATCCTCAGAGTTTTAACAACTGGTCGATTCCATCCAATGTTCCGTGTAAACTGTACACCTTTTTAGATAACACTGTTTATTTCACATGGCCGTTTCCTTATCATTCTTTATCGCGAAGGACTCTGTAATCGTAAAGATTCATTATGGATCGACTGCCCGAATGCTCTACATGCAAATAAACAGCATTTTAAATATTTTTTAACATTTATTTTAACCTACTTAAAATATATTATTTTCATTTCGTTTTTAATTCATCGGTATTTAAGTAGTTGTATATTTGCGAACGTTCTCAATCATTCAAATCTTGTCAAAAATTTTACGTGAAGTGATGCAGGCATATTTATCAAGTAAATAAGTATGTTTATAACGGAAAGTAATAATGAGTAGTGATTTCACCGGTTGTCAATTTACCTACCTAGTTAACAAACACTTATAAACCGGTAAAATTACCTTTTTCCGTCATAATACATATTATTTCAAGTGCGCATAAACACTGAGCTGCCTGAAGAGTCTAGTCTAGTGTAACGGGAAAGAAGGCGCAAATGTATCCACTTGTACCACTATCGTATTTGAATCCAAAGTATTCGGTATTTTTCCCAATATAGGAATCCGTATTTTGGGTCGCAAGATCCAAAATTAATCTCCAACTTTATTGTAAAACTCCGACTAAATAAAAAATCAAACCGTCTAGTCTTCAGCGTAATCAGAAGCACAAAATCGCACCTTGCTTGCTAAGAGGGGTATGATTTGTAAAATAACCAAGAAATACTATATAAAGAACCATTTGTTTCGAGTAAAAAGGAGTCCTCGCCTTATCATAGTTTGTTGAATCACTGTAAAGAGCGATTGCAACATCGAAACGTACCAAAACGCGCGTCAACCCGTAAAACACGTTACATGCGGACACGCAGGAAACATGACAGTTCAACGCACTCCTCAAGAATGGGGACCATGCCACATTCGGCTAATGAATGGCAGACGAACAAAGGAGCACATCTTTGTGGCGCCGTGGACCTATTCACGTATTCCTGTGACTGACGACTCGTGTGTGATATTTCAGATTTTAGTGTCGTAACTTTTAAGTGCGACCGCCTCACACATAGCCATCAACTAAAAATACAATAAACATAAGCCGTAAAACCAACCGACGTTTGCAAAACGTTGCAATCCGATATTTCCTAATTACTCGTGGCCCTGACCATAACTTAATAAGGACGGAACTAATTAAGGAATTAACCATAAAATTTTACAAACTTAAGATTTCTTGATAACTAATTATATTGCATGAGCTTCATCATTTATGAAATGTGTTTTAACACAACTGATTATATTATATTACGTTATGTTCCACTGAAGTTTTAATTTATTGAAATCGAAGATGACCTAGTTATTGATTCATTAAGAAACCACGAAATATTACATGCTGCTGAACGAAATGAATAAACATAAATATCACAATAAAATACCCCGGAATCGTTGCTAATGTAATTAGCATTGAAAATACAATAGCAGAATGTAGGCTCAATCATGCAACTTGCAGTTACATAAAGGAACTAAATATTGAACAATATTCATTTCACATCAGGATTATGTTTACGCAAGAATCCGGACGTGATTGTGAAAAAGTGAAATAAATTTAAATAAAATGACATAGCTTGTATGAGCGCATTGCAGAAGCCGTGTGGGAGTTGGAGGTCTTTACATAACAATTAGTGAAACAAATGTAAAACCTGAATCAAGGAAGAGGCTGTTACGTCGTTTTAATTAACACCGGATTGTGCTAAGTTGATGCATTGACAAAAACAGTGAAATCTTCAACGACCTATTGTCTCAGTGGAAAGTTCTGCGTGGGAGCTATCGCTGACTTGAAACAGGTTGGCGACGAGAAAATTGCGGAATCAAGCGGTGAACTTTCATACCTCAGTATTTAGTTTAATGTTTTAGTAACAATTGGTGCTCATCCGCTTTCACACTTGTACGTAAATTACATAAAGACGCTTCTTGTAAACAAGAGCACGTGGCTATTTTCGTCAATCGGTAAGGGGCTCCTTATAAACAATGCTACCAATTTCCCATTGTTCCGAAGGTCGTCTCAAGGTGCCAGACCACCCGGAACGGCTCAATACACCATTTAATACGTACTATTATTGTAATGTTTTTATTCAAATTACTTTAAACAATTTTAAACGCTCCGAGCAGCCAGCAAAAATGTCTTTTAGTAAATTTTGTAGTAAAACGAGTTTTTTTATTAGTCGCTAATGATCTGAGTGTATTTAAATTTAAATCAGAGCATAAAACTGGTTAAATACAAGTCTATTTAAAACACAGTGTAGGTAATGAAGCCCAACGTTACGGTAACAAAGATTCGGTACAATAGTGGAAACGTGTGAGGACAAGGTCTGGCACGAAGCCAATATTTTCCGTACGAGACTGAGATTTTCCCGAGATAAAGAACAGGGCACCAACTAACGGCCACAGCGTCGCGTGTGCCAACTAAATCATTTTCAGATTATCAACACGAAACGCCGACCGGGTTAAATCATAATGCTGTACGCGTACACTGAAATTCCATATTTAAGTATGTCAACACAAAAACGACAGCCTTGTCGTACTCATAATTCCAGATAAAGAATCCTTTGATTTGATATCTCGAGTGTTTTCGACGTTGACCTTTCTCTGAGATTTCCGCTCGAAGTATACATGATAAGAATTAATGATATTCTATTTTCAGAAGTTAAATGAAGACAATTGTATATCGCGTCAAATGAATAATACGAACGAGTGTAATATACATAGTTAATCTTTCTAGTGAGACATCAAGCCTCCATTCTTATAGAGCTGTTTATAAATAGGTTGACGGAGCAAATAAAATGCATCCGCTAGCGACAATTGTTGACATGTTAACTAATGATGGGTCAGGTATAAATCATGTTCATAATAGCAAGTCAACGCGAAGATGGTCGGAGGAAACGGTCGATTTGCGACGGATATGGCGATTGGAACAAGTAGAGCGGCGTACGCGCGGTGAACCCGTGAACTGAGTTATTAATCTCGCTCATTATGTCGAGTACACTACAATGCCGGCATTGTCCCTATACATTCTGCTAATCATTGAATAGTTAACATTTTATGCTGATTTATTTTGGTAGACACGGTACGTATGTGTTGGTTGTGAGACATGACATGTGTTGGCCTTAAGCTGGGTTTGTGCAAAAACATGTCCACATTGTATGTTTATTGTTTTTAGTTCGTCGTGTATGGCAAGCGAGTGCAAAGGTTTGTTTTTTTTATAAAGCAATAACTTTAGTGTTACTTGACTAAGTCCAGCATTAAAGAGTTTGTTCAATATTATTTCTTTTGTTGCTGTCTGCAAATGATCATAGAACCAAAACGTCTTATATTTCATACAAAACTATCGACGCTGCTACTTATGAGTTATAACAAAGTCGTGAACAACCTTCAATTTCAGTAGTAACGCTATATTTTTATCACCTTTACTAGCTATTAGCTTACACCTGTAAGCGACTCTTCGACTTTCTGTGTGACTACGTGAAGCGAATACTAATATAAATGCTAATTAAATAGTTGAAGCTATGCAATAAATAACGATGCTGCTTAATCACATGAGGAACATCACATAAAAATAGAATTTACCCAGAAATAAATGTAAGTACACGTCACAAATCACAGTCGTGCTGAAAAACTGAACACAACACCGGGATCTCTACGTGAACTGGTTAGCTTATGAGCATACTCCACATACACACGGAATCGCACGACTTTCGTACTACAACGCAATTTATAAAGTAAAACAGAACACCGCGTGACTGTCTCCATTGACAGATAGCAACACACTGAACTAAGCGGCAACTCGACGAGGCGCGAAGACAAGCAAGAGCGGCGCGCGCGCATGCCTGTGCCCTCCACAGCCGACCGTTTATTTACTATTCACAGTTTAAAATTCGAACGTGCCCTAGTAATCATCATGGCGGAGATTAACCGAGGATGCCCCAAGGTACTCATTAAGGGCCAGTACTAAAGAATATACATGTTTAATGTTTGTCTGATTATTATTGAAAAATGGAATGGTTTCTGAAAGCAAGAAGTAAAGTTTATGAAAACCGGATCACTATTAGGTTCCTATATGGATAAAATCGAAAGTGAAAGTAAAGTTGTTGCTACGCACAAAATCAACATTAAAAACCTGTTAAAAGGATGGATTACTTTTGCTCTTAAGAGAAAACGTCAGGTAATAAGGTAGAAGGTGGTCACGAGTGCAAGGAACTCTAAAGGGTGGGTTGCGGCAATGCACTTGTGTAATTATTTTAAGCCCGCTAGACGAGGACGAGTAAACAGAGACTGACTGGAATGTCGGCCGCATATTTAAGGGGGCTCCACACTATCATAGAACACAGGAGAAAGACAATACATACTGTATAAACACATTCACGTAAGTATAACACATACAAACAAGAATGTAAGTTGTGCGTTGAACGTTACTGCAACTAGCATGAATTAAATGTAATATTATAGGTACGAAGCTTATCAACGTTTTGTAAGCGTAAACATAATATTATTGCATCATGTAAACTAGTTTCTTATTTCAGCTACATTAGCTAGCATTCTTCTGACAGTGGTGTGATTAAATAGTGTCAAAGATATGTCACTCATAAAAGTTTATATTTTTGCTATTGGGTACCTACTTGATGTGTCTGATAAATTAAAAAAAAATCCGCATTCTAATAAAATAATTTAAATCGGCTAGTAAAGTTCCATTTTGGTATTGAGATACTTTGTCCCTTTACCGTAAAACGAGTGTTGTACAGGATTTGTATGGGGCAATGAGTTGTGACGTCACAATTCTCTGTAGTATCTATGTTCTCTAAGATAAACTTAAAATGCGTATAACTTCCTTATTTTTCAAATCAACTTAAATTTTATTTTTCTGGATGGGCTCTATTTATGGTTACACAGTAACGTAGCCAATTGGTTATTTCCACTTTGTTTGGACTTGGTCACTAGAAATACAACATTCGAAATCCAACTCACTGTGCTCCAATGTGAAGATCGAAATTATCCTTAATATTGCTCACGACAACAGCTACTCTAGCTAACAGTAACGTCCTTACAGCAGGTGCTACGCCCACCTTCCCACCGGTTGACCTTTAGCCTACATATTGGCAGAAATAATGTCTACAAACAATTAAAACTTTACGAGAGCCTGGAGAATTTGTCCTTAACATACAACCCGACTTAAATCGGTTGATTTCTCCCAGAATATAAAAAGGAAGATACAAAGTTGGAGCCAATTGGACAGCACGTGGCGTTTTGTAGATTTTACCTATCGTGAGCAAAGATACACCTGTCTTCTTTGTCCGTATGAGGTGGTCGTAAAAAGATTAGACAACAGCAGGTGATTGTGAGTCTAAATACCAAGGAAACAACGATCATTTTGTAAACGAACTTGTTCTCTATGAGAATAAACATCTTCAAATGAATACTTATAGACCATTGGACGATTATTTTTGTCTTCGTAAAGCTTCAATGGACACTGCGCAGCCATCAGACTACTGATATTTACCATGTTTGATCTGACGCGATCATCATTATTCAACTATATTGTAAGGCAGAAATTATAATCTACCTTTTACACCAAATCTTTTATAGTCTTCTCGTCTATTTATCCGAGTGATTCCATCAATATCAGGTATTCCTATGCTTCTTTCCCTCTACATAAGGCTCATTCTGTAGCTTTAATATGTCCCGAAAGCTATAAAATATACTTAATAGACACTGCATCACTTAATCCAATGGTTCATTTTCGTCACGGGTTAACGCTCCATAATGTCCTTGTCCCGATGGATCGGTGCATCTTTCCATTTCTCAAAAATGGTAATAGTTATGCAGTCAGTAAAATTTCATGCGCTTAGATTCGTGGTAATTTTTCTGCTAACTGCTAGTAGGTGTGTGTGCTAGGAAAAACCATTATAAAATTCCATTTAACAATTCCTAATTTTTAAATGATCAAAATATAACACAGAAAATTTACATGAACCATTTTGAACATTGACGGTATCTTTTTCCCCATGAGGCACTATTTTAAACATTGACGGTAATATTGTCCTCATATAATCTACTCGTTTTATACAATTAATACTACAGTTCATATTCTCGAGTCTCCATTTTTTTTCATTTGACGGTCGACCGATTCCGGCATTCAGCAGGGCTATCATAAATGTCTTCATCTAAATATCAACACCCCGCCTGTGTGTTCCGCCATTTGAACAAGAGAGTTAGTTCCACTCTTCAAGGTAATAAACGCTTCAGCGAACACTCCAATGTTTCTAACGAATTTAGCCATACCAGAAATCACGTGCAACTCGAACTTGAACGTTCAATTAGAAGTCGTGACAGGACGCAAATCCAGTAACTCTTTTCCCCAGTCGTTTACAACACGCATGGGATAATAAGCGGTTATTTCACTGCATTTATTTTAATTCCCTGATCATTATGCGCATAAAAAGAAAAAATAAGAAATATTTTTCCCATGGCAACACTTGAAGCCGAAGGTATGTCAGTGGCTCAGGATGGCGGCCTTGAGTACAGAACAATGTTATGCTTACGTCGGTATATACCTTGTATCGCTGGTTCACGGACACACGATATCTAGTTGTGCGAGATGCACTCGATAAGAATAAACGTAAACATTAATCATTGAACGCAGACGCAAGAAGCTTTGAGTATGGCGGCCTAAGTTTTGACTACCTCTTAAGCGTGTTAGGTAAATGTCGATGATGCCAGCTTAAAGATGCCTTGTTTTTGAATAGTAACCTCATAGTTATTTTAAAGAATAGAAATCTAAGGTGCAATAATCTAAAAATCTCTGCAACACACATTACCACAAAATTAAATTGTCTTACAACACTGAATTGTTTTTGTTTTTAGTCAGTAAATATCGTCGTTAAACATGGTAGTACATGTTTAACAACGTTATTTACCGACTAAATCTTGCTCTGTTACCTCTGCTGTCGGTTCCATATTCGATACAGGCGTACAATTGTCGACCATTAACAGTATCTGTTGTTGATCGCTACAATCACAAATCCTAATGGATGGTAAGACCAGATTACCGATGCTGCGTAGGCGCATGCTTGGGCGGAAGTGGGCGGATGAACTTGGCACACCAGTAACTCTTGCGCAACCAATACAAGCCCTTCTATATTCAATGACAACTCCAAAAGGATCACAATTTGTTCACAAACGTAAACATCAACTTGTGAAATATAAAGCTATTGATGGATGAATACACCAAATAAATGAGTAGATCCCTACTTACAAAAGGCTATTTTGCAATAAAATACATAAGCCTGGCTATGAATATTTTTTATAAATGTCCTCATGACAATCACCTGCGCAATATAAACAAAATAAAAAGATTCATTTATTTTCCTTATCGCGCGCGGCGGTTACAATAATAAAGCGATTATTAGCTTCAAATCGAAGTGAGATCAATCTTCAAGACATTGATAAGTGGCTAACACGGAGCAAAATCTATGGCGCGTGGCAATGATCAATTATTATATCAAATTGTTTAAAAGAATACACAGGATCAATGAAGTAGTCAGCGGCAAGGAAAGCGCAAAAAGTAGAATAAATAACAAACTTTCGTTAGAGAGAAGTGTGCCAATAGAATGCGAGGCAGTGTGCGTGTGCGCAGACAAACCGCCGACGCAGCCGTGCAAATGTAGTGAATAACTGCATGCGTAAATACTTCAGCAAACGTAAGTGAAACTGATACGTTCCAGACACAAATACAGAGATCTAAATAATTAGACAAGTGTGGAAACGAACGGATTGCACCGGAATTAGAATAAATATAAGAATAGGACCAAAAAAACACGCAATATCAGAAAACTTATACAAAACGGTAATGATAAATATGCATTCGTTGTAATGAATTGAATTGCATTACATCGAAATATAACACTATGCTCGAACGTTCAAGAATAGTACGGTAGACGAGTCAATCAGGGTAGTAGGGTAAGAAGAATGCAGCCGCCTTACAAATGCTCAATGGAAGAGATTAAGCACGCACACTGAACGCCGACGACGCGCTACCGTTGCATTACATACCTACCTAACTACTGAATCTATGTGTTTACACTGACATACATATAATAATGAGATCATCCTCATTGCTAAGGGGAAATTTCAACATAAACATTATACCTTTGATGTTTGAAAATGTTGGAACTTTTAGTATAAAAACGAAACTGGTTATGATGATGTTCCAAAATATTTGTTGCCTGTTAATTGTGGGCAGTAGACTAGGCATCAGCATCATTTTCCAAAGGAATAATAATGACAAATTAAAACAACATTCAAAACTAACACTAATGCATATAGAGAATCGTATATGAATGGCACCTTGCTATTCAATGAATGTCACAAGCCAAACATGCCTACGTAACATAACATTTACAGAGCAAAAAGAAAACAAAAATCAACGATGACACACTATTCCGATTAGAATTTTATCGCGCACCATTTCTACGCTGATTGCAGTTAGCATTTCCGCATCCGGCGCGGGTCGAACACCGCGTTTCGGTTCAGATAAAAGCTTGTAAAGCTGGGAACATATTTAGGTGACGGCTCGGCTCGGTAAACAGCGTCAGCTATAAACTTTTGTTTGGATGAATGCCAGCGTTGATCCCAATCGGCTGCTCCCTGTATCGATGAAACTGTATCTGCTCCAACAGTGATATTGGAACATTTGTATAAGAGCGCACCTCTCAATTTAGACGACCTTACGTTAGATAAATAGGCCAGTAAATTTACTCGACTCTAGTCATGAGACTCGTACGGAATGCTGAATGATATCTACCAGTGTTATCCACGTCCATTAACAAAGTAGACTACGATAATTAAGAAAGTGTGACAAACATAAACGGCGGATGTAACTAATATGAAAACATAACTGATGATATAAATTGAAGAAATTAGGAAGTGTTACTTAGTCCTTTATTTTCCGTTATTCATACTCGTAATAGTTGACCGCATTAAGGGAATCGTACAAAGTATAAACGCAGGTGAAGACAATAAAATGCAGTGCCATCTAACCAGATTAACGCTATAATTATTTACAACAGCTTCAGAAAACTCGAATAAAATCTAGTCATAAACCAGCATTATTATCGATTCACATAATGTTTTATCAGACTGGTTTCGTGGAATATAAACGACGACTTGCAGAGTGATGGACTAATAAGCGAAGTACTATGTGTTTGCAATTATATAATAAACAAGCAATTTTATTTCACAAAACGTGGACTAAACATTTATCAAGATTTACTCTGACAAGACGAGCTACGCAATTATGGTAGAATTACGGTTAGGCGTCAAACAAATACGATACTTTAATATCTAGATTAGTTTATTTCGAATAAGCATTTAAGATATCATAATTACTTTAGACATACAATTTCAACAATGCAAGCATATCCTTTAAATGATAGAGAACCTATATTAAACCAAGTATTAGAATGTCCTATTAATATGGTTTTAGAAATAGTGAATTTATATTATAATGAGTAGGTTTTTAGTAGTCCACAAACGAAACTACCAAAGACCCAACAGCAAGTAAAATAATGCAAATTACAATTTGAATATAACAGGTATATAATAGAAGAACATAAATACAGTAATGAATAGGTAACTAACTAGCATGCAATTACAGTATATTATAATGCTTAAACAAAAGACATTTTTTCGCTCACAAACTTTGTGAGAAAATTATAAACATAATACAAACATATTAATCAACCCACTATACCTACTGTCCCACTGCTGGGCACAGACCTTCCTCAGAATGAGAGGAATTCGCTATAGTCGTGTTGGCAGACTTCAATAATGATATTCAATGATAATTTTCATCTTCGAATGAGTGCAGTTTCTGAAATGTATAACTGCCATTTCAAATATAATCCTATATAACTCAAGATTGCGCCAGAGCAACATATTTGTATTTTCGTTCTAAACATAACTCGGATAAAACTGATCTGCTGGCAGTGTGATGATTACACCAGTTTGTATCTAGTAATATTGCTTTAACGGAATGCCCGTAGGACATCAACAGCATGTTATTACCTATAGTTGCTTTTAACACTGCATGAAGAACTCAATTCACGTTAAGTTTATTACCTGTCTATTTAAAAAAATACATTTACTGTAGACTTTAGTAAAGGTCTGAAGAATATTGCAAGTTGTGAATATTCACAGATTTCGGTAAGTCAAAGAATTTCTCCTAAAGTGGCACACGCATAAGTAGTATGACAAGTTCTACATGCAGTCATAAAGTGCGACCCGGCTCCAGTAATTGACAAACCATAGTGAGGTACAAGAACTACAATGTAAAATTTCTCCACACTCACAATTCACATGCTTACCTATCAAGATTAAAGTGACTTTTTATAAGTAAAATATACCTAAACGTAATAGGTCTTCAAGTACATTTGAAATTACCATAAAAAGTGAAAGGTCTTGTATAACTGTTACAAGATCTAAATATGCCGTAAAAACTCTGAAATAATGCAGTGCATTATAATTTTATGTAGATTATTTCCATGTTTCCCACGTAATTACTAGAATTACTCTCATTATAAAGCGTTCCCAAACAAGATTGAATTCGTGACTATCACTAAACGTGTACCTACGAAATGTGTATAAACCATTGCACGTTTTGTGCTGTTTCTTACTTGCACAATCGTTGTAAAATAGGGCCTATGTAGTAAACAACCAAATATCGACTCGGAAATGGTTAAACGTGCAAGACTTAACAATGGTGTACCGAGAATTGGCAATAAAGAATAATTACATGTCGGTGTAGAGGCGAGTAGAAAACTTGATAGTCTAACAGGTACCTACACAGTTGCAGTTCAGTAGCAACTCACATTGGAAAGTGAATATAAAGTACGCGACGCTTTCCCGCGACCAAGAGTAAATGTCAATACACATTAACGTTAAGGGTACTATCAATATTTATCAACGGACTCCAATCTATTCGATATGTTCCCGATTCACATCATTTTATTGCTCATAAATCAAACGCTTACGAAGATAAAAGTCGACTTTCTAGTTGTAAAATCTTTGATTGTAAAGTGTGAAGTAATCTTCTTTGCTGAGAAAACAACAATGGTATTCAATATTGACTTGAGAAATTTAATTGTTTTGAAGGGGGTCGATAGGACAGTTAAAACTGCATTTCTACTGAAATATTGCAGTTAAGATGTTGAAAGAAAAAAATCTCTTATCATTTTTATCGCGTTATATTGAGATAGAATATTGATGTTGTAAAGGATTGGAAACGTCGTGGTTTAATAATACCAGTATACTTAACGTGATAGCATCCCTAAAAAGTTGCCGTATTTCCATGTCTAAAATTTGCACAAGTATCCCAAAATCCTTAATCAATATCTAGGTAATATTTTCAAAACTCCTGGAAAATCACCATCGTGAAACTATATTTTTATTCAGAATCCAAACTGTGTATAAATCAAAAATAATACTTTGATGATATTCGTGAATAGTGACATGAGTGACACCATGAGTGTGCGTCAATATCCGGCGAACATCGCAGGTGCCGGAACTCCTCAGGGGAATGACCGCGATCGTATCTGACAACTGACCACTTAAGTCCACTGCACGCTGCAAAAATTTACAATAAGAACCGTTTGCTGCCACACTTTTAAGGCAAAGACTGAACACTATCTGTCAAGCAATCGCAATTATGTAATGAGGACTTTTTACAAAACAAGCTTGCCACTCTTTTTATTCAGATTTCGGGATCTTGGACAAATGATTGATTGTATATAAAGCAAAATTGAGAAGAAGTGAGAAGAAACAAACTAGTTTCCTATTGTATTGTTCGTAATTAAGTTTCGCGTTAGAATTATCCGTAACTGAAGAGGTCTACGCAGGTAATCAATGGTAACTTTCATTGACCATAATTAAACCCACCTCATGTTACTAATATACTTCGTTAACCATTCAGCACATACTTATGTGCTGAATGTTTAACTTTTGTTTTAAAGGTGCGAGTTACGTCATTTTTTTGAATTTTATGTGCAAATTTTGATAACGAGAAATTTGAGGTCACTCCGTATATAAGGTACCTACAAAAGAATGCGTAGCAATTTATTTTGGAACTTTTTGATAACAGCTTGTATGAGATTGTGATAAGGTAACCAAAATAACGATAAAACATTCAGACCTCAATAAAAGCTTGACATTGTAACACAAGCCCTTAAGTCTATAGAAAGCTTTTACAGTAATCAAGTTGACTTATGTTTATTGAGCTTAAATGTTCCCCAAAAATCCCGGATTATCCCCTGAATGCGTGTTCTCACGGCATGTTATCGGCTTCTCGGGGAATTCGGTTCAGTGGCGATAAGCGCATACTTATCTGTCACCGGAGACCATGGCTGCGATTTATAAGTTGATGATCCCCACTCGTAGTTCCAAAATTATGTAGGGGTACAAGATTTTTTAAATTATTGCTCTTACCCTAAAATAATGTAGATGTGTACCGTTGCTTTTGTCTTCTGTACCTTTAAAATAATTGTGGATGTTGGCCTTGAAATACGAGCGATTTTTTTGTGAGCGGACCTTTTTGTAACATATCTTCTTTATAGAAAGAGTGCTCCTCAAAATAAATTCCTTTTATGAAAACAGCGATTAAAATTCCATCGCACATAAAACCCGAATCGGAATCTCTTTGCATTCAACATGAATGCACGGTGAGGGTAAACGACGTGGCGCGATTGACAAATAACAGAGCCCGTTGGCCTATTATGAATCGTTTACCTGTATCGCGAAGGCACATAATTTTATTATTCTATCAATGTTTGCAACCTCCTGCAACCGCATGACAACACACGCATTTGATTTGCAGTATGTAATTGCGATGATTACACACAAGGAGCTGTGCTTTATTAAGCAAGCGAGAAGTCAGAAACTATAAATAGCAAGGCGGTGTAAGTTGAACTTAACATTCTACTAATCAAGTGCAGCAACGAGAATGTACTTGAGAACAAAACGACGAGTTATTGTTGTTCATAGAACAAAACAGAGTAAGCAGGTCTCTTGTTACCACGAGTAGGGTATAGATGCAGAGAACAATGCATTGCGGGGCAGGTAGCGGGATACGGGCCCCCAAGACGTTACGCCAAGGCGACATGTGCAACCGTGATTCTCAAACACCCGGCATGGCAGATGCTTCCTATTTTAATCACCATCTAAATATTCGCAGGGACTCCTAGTACACTTAGAGCGTCGTCGTTCAATAGAGAAACCGAAAGCTATACCACGAGATTTTTTATCAAATGTCAGTAGTTATTACGTGAAGATCAAAACACGAATGCTATTGTTAACAATATTGGATACCAAATCGTTCGTGTGTATCTAAACTTTTCTTCATTGATAGCTATCGAACCGCGAAGTGCCGGCCGCTCAGTCACGCTACTAGAACAGAAGATTTAACCAAATACCTTCGATGTTTTAAAGACGATAAGTTAAAACGTTACCGTAGACTAGAACTAATTCATTTCCAAACGAAGAAGTAGTTATAAATTTGTTAACGACTGTAACTAGCAATCAGAGTTTAATAAATGTAATGTAAAGATGAGGCGTGAAACGTAAATACAAACTGAAGTAAGTTGATGAGACCCGACGACGCAGGTCGAACAAGATAATAAAATGCTTTAGGTTAATACACTTGACAAGGATATAAGTATCAAAGCAGGTAAGTTAACGGCACCTTTCCTTACTGTCGTATGATCCAACGCGACCGCGTCCTTCTATTGTTTTGGTCTTTAGAGAACAGGTGACAAGGTTTGTCCCCTACTTTTTTTTTGGATTAAGTCTGCAAACGAGCTTAAGAGCCACCTGGTTGTAAGTTGTAATGGTCGCACGTATGGACACCTGCAACACTAGAGGAGTTGCGGTTGCGTTAGTTACCCAAAAGGGGTCCTACGGACTAAAAGAGCCACAGCAATCGAGGGAGTACTGACTGGAACGCGCAAAAGTCGAAACACACACGAAGGATCTTTACGACCGACTCCGACTTAAGGGATGGTCGCCGCCAGCCAAACCCCAAGAGGTCATACCACTGAGCAACTCAGATATTTTCTCGCCTCTTAAATGCCTAAATCTGAAAGGCAGCGAGAAGTAGTACTCTAACCTTCAATTCAAAAATTTCAAAATCTTAACACGTTATTTAAACGTGGTGCATCTATGCATGTATATGACACTGCAAAGGGTGACGTGGTGCCCACCGCACTCTAGGGCAGCTATATTTAGGCTCCTCATACACACCGACCCACCGAAGTGTGATACGATGCCTGGGCCACTGGAGGCAATCAATATACTGAGTGATTAATTAATTTATTACAGAACACTGCTCCACAGGGCCATTGTCAACTTATCAACTGACCTTAAAATTTATGCAACCTGACATTTGTATGAAGAATTATATGCAAGACGATTCGTCAGACGCTTTCGAAAACGTAAGCTTCGTGAGTTATCGTAGTTATGTAAGTTGTCTTAACTTGTTTACTGTTTATCTTGAAAGTCAGAATGTAGGCATTCGGTGGATCAAAAAGTTAAATTAAGTTAAAGATCATACGGTAGCTATAAACTACATACAAACTGTTGGGAATTGTCACTGAACAAAGCCACGACGTGTAACACTTGACAAAAGCACGTAATGATTCCACAAAACAAGCACAATAGCACGGTGGTTCATTGGGAGCAAACCGCAGAGTTCCTGCGCATTGTGGTCGCGCGGCTGCTGGCACACCGGACACAAGTGTGGACGCACCTCACACAATACCCGGAGAAGCGAGGCGCGACGTGCGCGCGACACGGACTGATGCCAACTGTTTACCAACGAACGCGCCGTAGCTCGGTGTGCACCCACCACTACCAGGGTTGCCACGTCATAATTCACATGAGGATATTATTGTTTGTTTACTCAAATCATACAATTTAAATCATCATTTAATATGGAAGCGGAAACTATAAATAAATTTTGATTGAATCTATTACCTATATACTTACCACTAAATATATAATACCTCTCCAAAGAATTAAGGAAATTAAAATTAAGTTTACAAAGGGTTCCATTTCCAAAACCCTTTTACGCGATCTCGTCTAATATGCGCTTGAAAACCGCGTTAGTTATTATAGTTCAGTTACCTATAAAAATATTACGAGCGATGTAGTAAGCAGCCCTATTCGAATCATGAAGCTTAGTTCTACAAAAAATCTTGGTCACGATAAGCATTATCATATCGCGTCGGAACTTCGAAGTTAGTGTTTACTTATCACGTCTAGTCGGTCATGTAGATATTTTCTATATTAGATACATTACATCACGATGTAGGTAATGTTTACTGCACTGCGGTTAAGAGATATATGACATTAAGCCGCTGTAAGGTCATGCATATAAGCTAATAAAACTCCTTACTGTTCGCTGTATGAAACTACATGCATGACATCTGTGAAGGCATAATAACTGTTCCAATATTAAATTTTAATCCACGCCTCTAGCGGATTATAAGAGTACTAAGCTTCTGCTACGTTTCAGCAACCTTAATACGAAGTTCCGGCGCATAATAACCAAGTGTATATAGGATTATATTATGTACTTGTAATGAAGGTCGACACACTTTATGGTACAATTAAAGTACTTTTATATACATAAAAAACGTTTCAGTGGAAGAGTAGTAAAACAATAAATACACGTTAAACAATGATACACGTGTGTTGGGAGCCGCACACTGCAAACAAACACGAAAGCGTCCATGTATATTTAGACGTTTACTTGTACATAATTGTAACTTCACTTACACAAATTGACACTGATAGAACCGTAACGAGGTCGCACGTAACTGCGATAATTTGACAGTAGTTTTCTTTTTGGTCGCATTGGGACCATACCGTCGGTTTGAAGCCGATCGTAGGACTTGTACACAAAACTATGATGCAACGTCGCATCGTAAAAATGTGCCTCTTAATTTAATAATTAATCTCGTAGATATCTATCTCGTAACTTAATAATTAATCTCGCATCTATCTCGTAAATTAATAATTAATCTGGTATATTCGTATCTATCTCGTAATTTAATAATTTATCTCGTAGATTTTTATGATACGTCGTCGTCGCATCGCAGTTATGTGGGTCACACATTACTAGTATTCTTGTTAACCCCTCGTGCTAAGCTAAATGCTTGTGTTACGAGTGGGTTCACGTCGGTAGTGCAATGGGTGGGGTTCGAACCGGCAACCACATGATCGCAAGTCCGACGCCCTAGCCATTAGGCTACCGCCACTTCAGTTCTGTATACAAGCATGTATATAAATAAAGATACGACATGTGTTCAATACAGTGAACCCTTATCTGCATGCAATAATAATTGAGCAATACATTACAGATAGCACTAAGTAGAGCCGTTTCGAAATCGATACAATTTATTTTCATAATATGTGTTTAATAGCTATCTTCATTAACGGACACTGTAAATTATAATGCGTTCCACGGGTAATTTATGAAGATGTTTGAACTACGAATATTTACAGCTATAGCCGGAAGAAACAAGTTAACGTAAATCTTGGAGAGCTAAAATTAGCGTCGTAAGAGTGTGAGAACTATGCTTTGTGCCGCGTGTGTACACAAAAATAGAAAATGATTACATGGGCAGCGGTTGGTAGGTAAAATTACAAGGGCCAAGCCCATTGAGTCACGTTTCAAAGACCGTCTTACAAGATTTCACGCACGTGCTTAAACACGTCTTCAGATAAGATTATGAGATTAAATAACTACATAATATGATACAACACGATTTAATATAATTTTATTTACAATCATCCACATAAATACGCACTTAGCGAGCAAATTCTTTTGTCAAATCTTCCAATTCATTAAATTAAGTGCTAAACGTGTAATGTTAACACGCAACTTGGGTTTTCAAGCTAATGCATTTTGCGTTTTTACTAAATTGTTTTACATGCATGATTACCCCTATAATCACACAACACATATTTACGTGGAAAAAGAAACGTAAATGATACAGTCCACCACAAAAGTGAACGCTGTGAAATGCGAAGCTCAGGGACTGTCCCAATTTGTATGCGTAAAATGGCACATCTGCATTGCCGTTGAAAATGGGAATAATATTTCTGGCACGGAAATTTTAAAATCGGGCCAAATCACCTCGGCACTGCACTATTGGTTCTGTTGCATTGAAAATGGTGAGTGCTAATTCCATAAAAGTGACGTCAAGGAACGAGTTAATGAACTAGCAATTAATTTCCAGAGAATGTTTCTTAATGAATTCTTTAAATTAAAATGATTCATTACATTAAATTCAATATATTTTTTTTAATACGCAACGGATATGAACTGTACTTGTTTTCCTAAGAATAATTTTACGGTCCGTTGAAAATGCCTATTTGTATCTAAATTCTCCATATAAGTGGTAGTTTTACTACAAACTGTTCCAAGACTCCCACACTCCTTATGCGTACAGAATCGTTAATGTGCGTACACTATGGGTTATAGTGAAAATTTTAAATATCGACTGTGTAACGATTCTCGGAAAAAATGTACGGAGCCGGCGAGAGCTTTATGTGCATTGCATAATCAATACGTTTAATTTAAAAGAAATTCTGTGTTTAATTGACGACCTCTGTGGTTTAGTGGTTCGAGTACCGGACTGCCGACCATGGGGTCGTGGGTTCGATTCCCACAGAACACAAAAATTTATGTGATGAATATAAGTGTTTGTGTTCGTCTGGGTGTTTCTTATGTATTATAAGTATGTATTTACAAAAAAAAAAAGTATATAAGTATTATATCCATTGTCTAGTACCCATAGTACAAGCTTTGCTTAGTTTGGGACTAGATGATGCTGTGTAAAAATGTCCCAGAATATTTATTATTTATTATTTATTTATTTAATTAAGGAGAAGGTGAAGACTCGTATCACTGAATAACTTAAGAAATTACGCAAGAAATTAAACAGGTTCCTTGCCTTCTTAAAACTGTTATTATACAAACAGGTATAAAAACTGATCACTTCTAGAAAGTAAGGCAAAAAGTCTAGTGTTGACCTATATAGGTCGTTTATTATGATAGAACATAATACCGTTCTCAACGGTAGTAACAGATTGACACTGACGATCATGACATAATCACAACAGGTTTTTAAATCAATATAAACTAACAGTGGTTTTGATGAACGCTGTTTCAATAACGGTCCGGTGACGCGACACTAGCCCCACGCTCCTGAGCTATAAACATGTGGATGAAAATAACATTGTAAACATCCACCTTAGTCTGGTGACTCCTGAGCGGATGCAATAGGGATGCTAACTATAAAATTAAACAATACTAGCTTCCGCCCGTGACTTCGTCTGCGTGGAATAGTTACTTAGTCGTAGCGTGATGATATATAGCCTATAGCCTTCCTCAATAAAGGGGCTATCTAACACTGAAAGAATTTTTCAAATCGGACCAGTAGTTCCTGGGATTAGCGCGTTCAAGCAAACAAACAAACAAACTCTTCAGTTTTATATATTAAGTCTAGATATAGATAATAATGCGTTTTACAAGGAAAAATAACCCTTATGTATTTATAAAACTCTGCCTATTGTTCTGAAGTAATGGAGAAATGTAGGTAGTTCTGAATTGTATGTTCCTATATCTATTAAAAACTGATTTCCTGGTGGTCTGCAAGTAATTCAGGGGGATTAAATTTAATCTGCAAACACGATTTTCACAGACCCAATTACGAAAGTTAACCAGATATCTTGTTTGCGGTCAAAACATGGGACGTCAGCTTGAAGGCGGACAATCTGACCGCGTAACCCTAAGCTGCTGTTGTTTTACAGGCCGGGTTAACGTGGGCTTCCGGTGGGCCGGCCCTGCCGACCGACACGATACACGATACAAAAGAGCTTTAATTACATCATTAAATTATTGCACTAAGCATCCTTTAGATATGTTTAATTTTTACTTTGAGGCATCAATTATTTCGATTTTAAAACGAAGTTAATAACATTTTAAATAATGTTTATATCGTGTTTTTGAAAATCAGTGACATATTAAGACGCAAAAGAACGATTTGCTTGTATATTCAATACATAAGTTTAAAAAAGTTGTAACAATTTGGATCAAAAAGCGTGAAACAGTAAAATTTAAAGATACGCATCTTCATAAAAGCAGAGTAATTAGTGGTTGGTCAACGAATCAAAACATAACTGAATTTACACCAAATGGGTGCGAGATGAGATTGTTAAGACCTTTGTTTAGAGAGCGTGAATATAAGATAATCTAATTTAAGGCACGCATTTGCTTACCATATTTTTTCACATATTAACTTGAAGTAGGTAACGCTAGCGACACTTACCTGTAACAAAATAATTACATAATTTGTGAAAAGTTGTTACATATTTAAACAATATGAGAAAGTGTTAGAATATATTATTTATTAACAGTAAACCCTATCCCATTATAATAATAATTGTTTATAAACAAACCAACGTATCCAGCAATGTGCCTAATTAAAAGTTCATAGAACGGAGTTACGGAAAAAGTATGTCAATTAAAAACGACTCTCTCGCATTTACAATTAGTTGCCCACATGTAGGTACTACTAATGTAAAGTAATTATGTTAAAAACAGAGACGGAATACAAGATTGTCTTGGCTGAGGAAAAAGGCAAGGATAAGTGCGATACGCCGTCCACAATGAGGTGAGGTGAGTCACTAACGAGCACTCCGCTGATTCATTGTTTTCATCGCTATAATGAAGTTATATAATTTGCTTCGGGACCCCACGCCCCATACGCGTAGGTAGCTATAGCACAAAGATACATCAACTCCTCATGTTATCTTACTCAGACACCTAGCTATCTTAATTTTTATCATTATAATTACCAGTTCATACACATGACATCACTAGTGTTCACCTACGTAGTTACGTAAGTGACATTGTTCTTCAAAACCTACGTCAATATGTCTGTAGGTTAAGTATCTATTATCAGACAGACACGGAGTTATCATTATGTGATAATAAATTAATTTATTTAATGGAAATATTTAAATAAAACCTTGTTAACAACTGGAAGCTGTGGTTTTTATTTTATCATAGTACGGTACCAAAGTAGGAGGAGTAGTTTGTGAGGATGGATGGATGGATGGATGTTTGTTACTCTTTCACGCCAGAACGGCTGAACGGATCTGAATGAAATTTGGCACAGAGATAGATTATAGTCTGGAATAACACATGGGCTACTTTTTATCTGAAGTCCACGCAGAAGAAGTCGCGGGCAGAAGCTAGTAATGTATAAAGAAAGAGAAGATATCGCTAATCGTTTATTCGCATCCTGTTACCCCCAGCTGCGGCGAAGGTACTTACATGCCGCCTCCCATATGTCGCGGGTCGCGAACCGAACAATACGTAAATAAAACAAAACATGGCCGACATTGATACAACAGCTGATTACAGAAAACCGTTCAAAATTTTAAGCAGCAAGTCTATTATTTTATTGTGTAAAAATCGTCTATTGATGACTTCAGAATGGTTTTGAAAGTTTTGTGTATGAAATCTGTCAGTCCTTATGTCATTTCATTGGACGACCATTCTGATACAATTAAAATAGCAGACTTTGGCTCCTACTCACCTTAAATTAAGGCTTAATCTTGGACTGTCTGTCAATCGTGCAACCTTTTGAACACTTAACAGATAGTCGTCCCTTTAATCGAAACCATAAAATCATACGCCGTGTTAACATTATGTACCTTTAGGAAGTCGAACATCGCCATATAAACAACGGATATAAAATGCACGAATGGGCATGAAACCGTCCTAACTTTTTCGTCCGATGTGGGTATAGTAGAGATCGGCTTTCCGTATTCATCGAAAGAACGCAATTGGAATTGCTTCTAAGAGCTTAGTCGAATAAAAACTATGGAGAATTTTGTAATGACGGCCTTCAGAGCGTAACAAGTTTTTTTGTAGGATCAGCTCTCGTTTCCACATCCACAGTAGGATGTTGTTTCTTAAGCAAGTTTTACTTATATGGAAAATTAACTTGGACTTGGAAAATGGACATTGAAAGATCAAGAGCGCTTTAGAAAAGAATTTTTGTATTTACCGTGCGTTAGCGTGTTATGTACATTTACGTTTCGGTTTGTTAATGGGACACAGACGCTTATCTGTCTCGTGCTTTTCACCTAATTTAAATAAGTACTTGAAACAATGTGTTACAATAAGGTGTAATAGAAAGGCGACCTATTCAAAGAAAGCTTCATTGTGCGTAAGCTTGTTACCACAAAAAGATAAAACATGGAGTTTGTAGCACTAAAGTTAATTCGTCATGAGTCAGTTCTTAGAAAACGGACGCGTTAATTTGACACAATTTGAACACAATGGCAGGAGTTGCTCATAACCCGTGTCGCCTTCGTGGACATGGCCATTGGATTTTTGCGAATCTCTTATTGGATGAAGATGGAAACTCAAGAGTTACTCACCCGTGAATTAAGGTTAACTACCAGTTTGTTACAAGTAAACTGCAATTATTACCGATTATAATGACAGACAGAGATTTGATCAACAATTCAATAGCTGTATAGTTAGAATGGTTTGAACTCGTTTAAATGCCAAGCCTATATCTAATTTTTCTTCATACATAAAATTAAAGCTCCCCAATTACAAATGATTAACTATCCATTACTTCCGAATGTCCTAAAAATATAATTATCAATTACAAGCAGCATGTGTCTAACAAGACCGGATGCGCCAGAAATTGTTGACCTCATAAACTAATATATGCAAACCATTGAAGGGATCCATTATACTGGTTGTTACTGATATGCATAAATACATTGGAAAATATGTATGCTACTATGTGATACTGTTTGATGTCCCGAAGGAAAGGATCGTCGGGCCAGAGACGGTGGCCTGACTAAGTATGTAGGTCACACCTGTACAGTAACGCCAACTATTGACGCTTGTGTGAACGACATTTATATGAAACATGCTACACGAACAAGAACATACTTTTATTTACTAGCTTCTTACGTATTAACGTTATTGAATGACATAGACACAAGAAAACATTACCATCAATAGAAAATATTACCATGATTATTCAAAACCTTAAAAGACTTTGATGATTGATATTTCAGGATATTTGCATCTTTTACATTTTCAAAATACATAGATAGGTAAATATGACAAGACTAAATCCTATTTGACTAAATCCTCATGAGCAAGCTATAGCTATACGGATATTACCGTACATTACAAAAATATTTTCTATTATGGACAATTTATGTATATCAAAATGAGGAAATATATCATTGTTATGTCTTATGCGCTGTAATTAGCGGATTTACGTAAAGTCATGGAAACCATGTCGTGGGAGCCATATTGTTTGCGCGTGGGCAACGTTTTGCGCTATGAGTGTCAGTTTCTTTATAGTCGGCGCATTGTTAAGTGTACCCAAAGATTACCTCTTCGCATTGCCAACTGATGTCCTTACATGATTTTTACTCAGAACAATGACAATTGTGTTCGAATAAGGATGGGGAATGAGCCGCGTCAGCTCTGGGTGTTATTTACGAACGTTGGCATGAAGACAACTGCCTTGAAACGAAATTTTGAATAAAAATATGTAAAGTAGTTACCGACCTACTTATATTTTTTTAAACTTGGAATACGATCAGTACTTGCCGAAGTTACAAAAGCATCAAAAAGCATTTAAATTTTATGGCAATAATGTTCGAAGTATTTAGAGTGTTGTCGCAAGGGATTTCTTGTTGTAAAACTGTAGGTCACGAGCGTAGAATAGCCAGAATTGTAACAAAGTTTGACCTCATTGAGAGCTTGAGAGCGGCAACGTTTGACGTGGTTGGTATAGTCAATACAATGGTACCTATGAATCATATTTTTCCACAATTGCAGTCCGAGTGTCGACCGTCACTACAAAAAACGTGCATTGATTTAAAGTACTCTCACAGAATAACTATCAGTATTGTCCTATTGTACACAGTGGTATGCTTTATATAAATATAAACAGAATAGGTGGATACCTAGTTTCGTAATAAATTTCAAAGGACAAATAGGTGCCTACCCACTTTTTTTTTCAGATAAACAACAAAGGACCTTGGTAGGTAGGTAGGTACTAATAAGTTAGAGTTACTAAATAACTAAACTTTAAATACTGGAACTCGCATTATATTACATTTTATCCATTGATGTACGTTTTATTGTAATTTAATTAGCATTCAGAGCAATTAGTTAAATAATTTTAGCTCGAGAAATTTAACACCTTCATCAACACGTAGTGCCCTCTAGCGTCGAGTAGCGAGAATACTTACATGCTCTCAATGCGTCGAGAGATGGCGGTAGCGTTGCTGAGCTACCTCCCTGCATTGCCGCTAGAGCGGAGTATGAATCTTGATCGCACGGTAAAACTTCACTGTATTTTCTCTTCCTGTGTATAATCGCCTTCCACATATTAAATTTTGTACGTTTCTCCCTTTGTAAACTCATAGCATTATTTTATTCACTTTTTATCTCTTAGCAACGCTCTCAAAACGGTAAAACGTATTTAAAACTTTCATAATCAGCAGTTCATTGCTTTAAGATAAGAACATTATTTTAATATTTATCAGTCGTAAAGTTTCTGTTGTGAATTGTGAGCGAGTTCAAGGGTCGAGTGAATAGATGCCGACAATTGGCGTGTAAATCACAAGCATTACGACACGACGATGTAACAAGATAACGATAGTGAATGAAGATAGGGGCGCTGCCCTCAAGTGTCCCTCTTCGCATTGTGATCATCTAACTTTAAATAACGATTTATCAGCATCAAAGCCTGGCTGGTTGGCGAAATTTGCTTACAAATTTAATATAATTCCGTATGCCATAGTTGCTCTTATTTTAAATAGGTACAACGTATATACAGTATGTTTAGTTTTCCGTAACAGGAATGGTCCAAAAACGATTCTATTAATATTATCAATAAATATATCATATTAAAAAACCGACAGACCCGGTTAGACTACATAAGTGATCAATTTTATATCAGAAATATTACCTAATACATATTTTATAAAACGTTCTCTCCACACATCCGAGTCTGCTGGCCTTTTTAATTGATAAATCGAGTCGTATCTAACGAGTAAATAAGCCGACTTATTAATTAATTACAGTTCACGTAATTACACAATCATCTACTATATGTGGACAAATAAAGCTTGTAACTGTATTGGTACCATTATGGTCAAGTTTTGCAAGTAACGCATGATAAATTTATACCTCCTACTTAGTCAATATATACCTACCTACTTACATATATCGAGTATTTTTCTCCCAAGTTTAAAATTAGTGTGTAAAGAATGTGAAAATAATACCTATTGTTATTATAATACCACATAGTTTTCAAATGACATCACACACTAAGTTCCCTACTTGAAACTCTTGACAAACTTATCAGGACGAATAACGGGCTCCTGGAATTCCGTAGCGACCGACGACAGTAGTACCTAAGGTGCCTTTGGGATTATCGGGCAGTTATTCTTATTTGTTTCCATGATAATTTAATACGCAGAATAATGTAGAAAATTAAGTGATAGTCTTACAATTATGTCACTGGAAAATATATTTGTAATACCTATTCATAATTTCCTAAATGTCCGATGCAACTCATTATCACGTTGTAAGTAGGTAAATGATATTTACACAAAGAGTTAATAAATAATGAATAACTATAATACTAATACTAATCGGTCTTACATTGGTAGCTAATACGTAAGTTCGGGCGATTTGAGGCCCGCATTGAACTGGATCGAATAACTGTCCGTGACACTTAGAACAATAAAATCACAGGTGCACACTTTGCATCACAATTGGGTACCAATAATTAACAATAAAACTGTCGCTTAAAAGAAAAGGCACGTCCCACCGATTGTGGCTTTTAAAAAGTGCTACAAATAGCAATATTTGTTTTACAATTAAGTAAATGAGGACACGTGTTGAAACACTCCGTAGACTCTGGAGTCGAGCCAACGACAAACCTTAATTAAAATCTGATGAGATGTAATCACTCCTTTTTTCACAGAGTTATTATTGTACACGCTTTTCAAATCTCTCACAAACAATAGACTTCGCGAATACCATTTACAGAAAATATACTTAATTAGTGATGTTCTAAGATTAGTCAAACAATAAAGAGAATAATATGTTTACTAACGATTGTTAATGAATCAACAATGGTGAGAATACGAGTTGAATAGATGTGGCATTCAGTCAAATTTTATTCAAATATAGGCCATTGTCACATAAACTAATATCACTTAAACTACTCAAAAAAGGCTCTATGTCGTTACGAGATCAATTTTATGGAATATTTCTTAACCGAATTAGAACGGAACCTTGTAAAATGGCCTAATAACTTACTTAAGTAGAGTGTCATAACTTCCTTGGTGAGGCATGACCAGCTCGATGCAATACCATACTAAATCTTCAACTCTTTGTCTAAATTCGCCATTGTACCGAAACTAGGGACGTCACTACTGCCGTTTGCATACAATGCCACAAATTTTATTGAAGATGAGTCAACTGTTGGACATCATCAAAATTTTAATTTTCTGAGCAATCATTGTGGTGGACAAATTGATCATGACATTTGGGAAAATCTTAGAACATATTTAGGTAATATATAAAGCAAATGTAAGTTTGCTCATTTGCCTCCTTAAATTATTTTTTAGGTTGTTATGTTCCCTGTCTACATTTTAATAAGTCTTATTTTAATGTGTTTGAAAAAGTTTCCGTGCAATAATAAGCTAGACATATAGCTAGCTAGCTATACATACGTATAAAAGTAGCTGAAAGAAAACGGCTCCTGAATTTCTCATAGACGATTCTCATTTATATTATATCTACAGGTATAATGAGTATATCTACAGGTATAATGAGTGAGGTATATCGAATACTTAGTACACTGAAACAATTAAGTCTTTGAAACATTTCTAACAATTTAACATCAAGTTTCACTTAGTTTTATTTTATAAAGGCAGAGAATGCGAGTTTTCTCGAAATTATCACACGGTAATGTGAAGCTAATTTCGTTTTATAATCTCAACAGAGAAGTAATTCATAGAAGCGTACCATAATTTATCAACGTGTTTGAAAACACATTATAAGTTATAACAAGTCCGTGATCGACATAACTGAACCCGCGACACCTAATATCGCGTTTGTATCCGATAACCTACCACGAAGCCGCCATTGGTTTGCTTCTAATCTATAAATAATGCATCGATGTATGTATAAAATAGTTTCAAAACAATACTTGGACGTGAACGTTCAATTTTATCGGTTCGCGTATCAAATTTATGAATAGCCCATAAAAGTACGCTAGTAAAGAGATTTATCGAGTATTTATAATGTTGATTATTAGGTGTGTATTACAAATCTTCGTGCCTGCGCTCAAGGAGGCGGCGCTGCCTGCCCATCCGACCCACACCATACTCCATCACTCACAAAACAACGATTTACTAATAATAGCCTCATATTGAAACGTTTCATCATCACGTACTGACGTTCAACGCACCTACTCAATCCTAAGAACTGCATACAACGTTGAAAATAAATGCGAACCTATTTTAGGTTTTACGAATATAGATCCTATGAATTTTATGTCAAGCGTTACATCTCAGAATACGTTTTGAATGTTCTAGTATGGGAAACGCATGTGATGATCTGGGACCTATGAATTTGTTACAGTACTTGCACATGGTAGATAAATTTATAGCTATTAGTCCTTAGACTTGTAATCCTATAGAATAATTTGCAAAAGAAAGGTCACTACATAACTACAGCTGATGCCATTACACACCTATAAAATTATCCCCGAATTTTCCGATAGATTTGAAAATCCTTTTTTTTCTGACAATTACAAAGAAAAGAAAGAAAAAGTTTTATTTAATAAGTAATATTTTTATATTATTATTAAATAAAGTAATATAGTAGTAATATTATTTAATAAAGTAATATTTTTTGTAATGGATAAACTTAAACACAACTCAACCAATTTTAAAAATACTTTCACCTATGGAAAGATATATTATTAAGTTTTTAAGTAAGTAAGTTTAATTAGGGTTAACACTTTAGGTCGCGAGGGAAACCGCGGGAAACCGCTAGTATTACTGCGGCAATAGATTTTTATATAGGTATGTAGTACATATTTTTTTTTATTTATATATATATAGCTAATTTATTAAATACTATCTGCTTTTAATGAAGAACCAATGGAAAACCAGCGTCTTAGACTCATGATGTAAGAAAAATTGACAATGCAGAGAGCTTGTCTTGGATTTCGTTCATTGTCCTTTTCAAAACAAATCGTGATGATATACCAGCATCGCGATTGGACTTGTTGATTGAATAACAAGTGACTTCTATTGTTAGTAAATAACTCCTAAACTATGATTACAGCATTGTCTCTTATATTATTTGTACTCTACAACAGACAATGTAATGTGTTTTGAGTTTTAACACTAGTTCCCAGGAATATTAAAACTAGAGCTAGTTTTAATATCCCACGTAAGAGCGTGATCTTATATTTTGTCGATGGTGTTCCCCGTTTCTTGTTAGTAAGTTAATCTAAATTACTTACGTCTTAGCGGTCGCTTATATCGCAAAAGAGAGTACGCTGTGTAAATACAGGTTTTTAGTCCCGGTGATTTAAGCTATACGTAGACTGCACGTGTTTTTATTTATTAAATAATTAAATATACCTCCAAACTTTTAGATTCTATTAATGTAACAATTTGCATAGACGGATCCACAAGCAAAGTTAGTGCTAAAAGTCCTCCACGTAATTAGTTACATGCCCTTTTATCGTAAAGGTGTGGTTGTTATTAGCCAGATAATTATGACAGGAAATAGATGTAATCAAATGCATTACAAAATATTAGGATAATATTACCTGTGCTATCATCGCTAATACTAGTAATTACTGCTATCAGCGTCACTTCCCTTTTTTTTTTTTTTGTGCGTGTGGAAATCCTCATGGACATCCGCCGCCCGGGGAAGGCGGCGGGGTGTGTCGGACTCCACCCAAAGTGGGTGACCTACCGACTAAAACCACACGGGTGTTTCGCCTCACCACTTTTTGCTGGGGTTACGGGAGCGAGGTTTCATTCCTCCGCGAAGCGTCACTTCCCTGCATTAACCTTGAATTAGTCATCAGATGTGCACGCAAATCGCCAGCAGATGGCGCTGTGCCAACACCATTGTTTACTCTAGCCATAGCCGTAAACTAGTTATAAGGCTGCGCAATGAAAAGAATACGGTTACTTGAAACATTCTGATGGTTTCAATGAATAAAATTAGATACAGGAACGGTTTATTTTACTACTTCTTGCCTAATTTCGTTTCTATGTTGCTATTTGTAAATCCACGTGATCGTTACCCTTATTTCCTAAATACCTCTTCAAACGTGTTCATACGGAAAAACCTTTTCAAAATAACTTATAAAATTGATATATTTTTTAATATAATTATGTAGGTATCTATAATTATATTTTAAATAATTATACTGATTCTTAGGAAGAAGGTCTTAGTTATAATTATTTATGTATGTCACGTCAGGAATAATTCAACTACAGTTAGGTACCTATTATTAAAAAGAAGAGTTTAGAAGTTGAAAGAAAATATCTAAAATTATATTATCATCTTTAGTTTTACGTGGTGGAAATTTTCTTGACACCCCCAGTGTAATCATACCTCAATGTAACGAGTTATTGTTATAAAAATTAACACATTTGACATTGAAACTTCAGGGTTGTGTACCTACTTGGAGAGCGCAGTATCACATGATTCGAGTCTACTCTGTGGCAGTATGCTGATTAAAACTGGCGAATATTACTAGATTACCAAAGATGTAAGTGTAAATGCAAAAGCGTTACTTTAGGAACTCGGGAACGGAACGGAAAATTTGACTGGTTTTTTTGCAAAATAAACAGACTAATTTTCTATGAGAAATTCATTAAAACTGAATAATATTATATAAAAAAATAATATATTATAAGTACTAGCTTCTGCCCGCGACTTCGTCCGCGTAGCGTGATGATATATAGCCTATAAGCCTTCCTCAATAAATGGGCTATCTAACACTGAAAGAATTTTTCAAATTGGACCAGTAGTTCCTGAGATAAGCGCGTTCAAGCAAACAAACTCTTCAGCTTTATATATTAGTATAGATGAAAGAGCATGTGCCTATATACATATTTATATTATAAATAATATGTATGTAGGTACATGCTCTCGACATAAGCACACATGCTGTCAAATTCTATTGTTTTCGGGATTATCTGAATTAACCGTGCACAAATCCAAAATTTGATCTTTTCTAGCGAGAATTTTATAGGAAAACTAAAAATCACTTTGCTTGGCCTAGAAATCGAACCCATAACCTTTACAGTTTAACGCTTATGACCACTAGACTGATAAGTCAGTTTCCTCCTTGTATTTTCCTTGACCATTAAATTTTGTAACCAGACATTTGAATCATTTTCCTGGGACACAGTCTAGGCAATTGTGATAGATGTCTGTTGTATTTGTCCTGGTTTACCTACCAGTTTCGATGATAGGGAATTCTGTAGGAGAATTCTCCCAAATTACAAAAGTTTTTTTCATACAAAGTACTTTAAGAATATGTCATGAAACGGACAGTTATAAAATCACTAGTTGTTGCCTGCCGTTTCACTCGAACTAACTTTTGTATGCCATTTATTATTCATTAAGCCTATGTCATTCTCCAAGCGTCAATCTATTTTTAAATCAAAATTCATATAAGTTGGTCCAGCGGTTTACGTAAAAAACAGGTAAACAGACCGAGTTATTTTCCCATCTAGGTATGTAATGTTATAGTAGATACGGATCCCAAAAATTTACAATTAGGTACGTAATAACTTAATCTAGGTTAATAATAAGTAGTTGGATGAAGTCAGTCACCAGAATCGACTGAAACATTAAGGAATTGAATAAAAATAAAGAAACTCTAAATCTACAAAGAACTGTCACTAGTTGATGTCAATCCGTTAATTGAGTTTAATTAATAAAGGATTACGAAGCGTATGTCACAAACTGAAAGTGTAATTCTTTTTTTTCTTTTGCCGTAGTCCAGTAAAAGGGGGGATTCGCACATGACGTCAAGTTACAAGCGTGATGAACATAACATGGCCGACTTGAACATCCTTGTGGAGCGGATGCTGGCACCATGCCAAGCTGACGTTACCAACAGGAGAAATGATTTAACGCTTTATTTTGGACAGTTACGGACTCAGCAATATATCGTTTACATCCATTGTGCCCCGTTAAACCGCTTTGGAGTAATTTTGAACATGTACCTAGCGACGGGTCGCTTGAGCCTTTATATATTTTGTTTCCTGTCTCAATATACTTCGGTCTAGTAGTACTGCAGTGGGTATTATCGCTTAAACTACAAAACCGCACTAGGCCAACGTAGTGGACTATAGCTTAAAGGATAAATGACGTTTATTTCCGTTAATAGGGCTTTTATGGACACTTTTACAATGTTTAAATAAATACAATGTCTCAATAAATCATGGTCTCTTTTAAAGTTACAGTTCGGCACAGTAAGTATAATATACATTATGTGTTGATAATGACTAGCATTGAAGGAAATAGTCTCCCGCCTACAGTAACAAAATTTATATCCATCTTGCTTACACAGTACCTACATCATAAATCCGTTTCTACGGTCGACGTAACAACGAGATTCGAAGGTTTAATACTGCGCATAGATGAGTCACAAGTACTATTTTCCTATAATATTCTCATAACAAATTATTCTACCGTTTTGTTAAACCCATAACGCGTAGATTCTCATGATGACATCATGTGTCACGCCTATGGTGTTACGAATTAACGAATTAACAGTGAAATAGAGACCTCCACTACAAGTTCTGGTTCAATGAAATGAAAAACAAATATAAATTTCAACTGTCGATATTAATTATGCAAATTAAATTAACCGTCATTTTATCTTTAAATGTGATGACCCGGAATACAAGTCTATCTTATCTGGCACGCAACTAAAACAATAGTTTAATTGCATTAAATTTTGTTATTTTAATGTAAGTCTGAATAGGTACGTTCCATTTTCAAATCGCTTCCCGCGAAATACGGTCTCCCATTTCATTTTTAATTTCACAAAAACGTATGTAATCAAAAAGTTGACAAGGACTGAACGACCTTTTGTAATTTACGTTACGTTGCGTAATTGCGTACATGCAATGTAAAATTTTTGTTTATAGCTGTTTAGATACATTATAATTATAAGCCATGTTGTGGTATTGTATAATCCGATGAATTTAATAAAGTGATAATCAATCGACAGATTGTGGGGTTTTTAAAAGATAAGTTCAAGAAAAAATCAGATAAAAGTAAATCTTTGTGTATTTTATGGACCATTTTATGCTTTATAATGGTAATTAAATAATAATAGCTCGGATGTGGTTTACGGGGCCTCCCAGACAGCATAAAGACTAACAGACCTATCAGTTTGCGGAACACGTGCTGCCGAGAACTACTACGTCATCCGTGAGAAATATATATTTATACTTAAGGAAATATTAAACATACATCTTTAATATATTTCATATAGGTATCTATTGAATATACAATCTAATATTGTTTACATAGTTCTAGTAGTTGATTCTATGAAACACAGATTTCTGAGTCCGACTGTTATTACAATACTGATTAAGATGTAAAGGTATTATTTAACCGCTACCACTTATGTGTACTTACCTAAATAACAGAGCATAACCAACATGATAGGTAGGTACCAAATAAATACGAAAGTTTAAAAAAAAAAATTATACTACGACTGCGAAAAAATCGACTATAAAGTATGAATCCAGAAATATTCCTGTCACCTTCATAATAGAAAATTTACTGAATATAAATCAATACATATTGTTGCAATCGTGTCCAGGTTATAGGCCACATAGAGACAAACATACATACATAGACTGTTACTCATTTATTAGCCTTCCATTTACGTAGTCGGGTAAAAATCAACATAACAGTTATTTGAGAAGCAACCCTTTTTAAGGGTTAAGAGAATATTGATTACAAAGATTGAGGGTTATCAAGATCAATTTAATTCATTCATGCAAGCACTATCTACGCTGATATAAAAACAATTTATTTGTATGTTGAATTATTCTAACAATTTCTGCGTATATGTATTATCGTTACTTACATTTTCACAAGATATACTAAGAATATGTCGCCATGGTCACGCTTTGATTTACCCTGTTGAGTTAATGACTCAACACACACTGTCTACAGAGTAGGTACTTATTTCATTAATTAAAATTGGATGTCAATGAAGAAAGTCGCTTTAGCAATTCTTTTAGTATAACAAACCACATTACATAATAGTTACGTATGACATCCTTGTCATTTATATTACATACAAGTTTATGAATTGTCTGAACGATTTAACGATCATTCAAAATAAAACTTAGGACAACGCATAAACGTTGATGTCTACCACTTGTCAATTAACGTCCACGATTTTCAAATTGAATAAGCGATAACACTAAAACTGCTAAGCTGAGATCACTTACATTACAGTGGACCATATATAGACGAGGCTATTGTGCTCTGGTCTCGGAGCTGGCAGAGAAGACATACAAACCATCGACATTGATCCCATGAAACCTTGGCATCATTATCTGCCTTCAGTTAACGTACTTAACATTGACTTAGCACGATTAGAACAACCGTAAAGAGGTCTAGTTTTATTAAATTGATATCAATGTACCGAAGCTATATAGAGATGTCAAGGAATATTTAATTCTCAATCTTTTTTTTGTGTGTCTCATACAAGAACGTGACAATTCAATGATTAAAATGACAGTATCTTCTACCATCTATCGCTTTGAAACATAGGAATTCTTAACAAAAACATTAATCTCACACAGAGAGATAAGCACTTCTGACATAGAAATGCCGTTACTACGAAACACAAAGAATGCAAGCACATAAAAAGTGATGTAGCTACCAATTACAGACTGCACCCATTTGCAGTTGATGCTCATCTAAGCATATCGGCTGCACAAATGGATTCAGAGTGCGTCCCCCTCACAGGATTTGGCTCCGAGAGCTTAGGTCACCCTCCACGAGCACGCAATAATGTGACTGCCTAATGAATTGCATTGGGGTTGGGGACATCAGATCGAAAGGGTTCGTTTCGCTAAGCTAGCGATTTTACCATCCAGACTGACAAATTTAGTAACAAGACAATGGAAATTCACTGTATATATGGCAATGAGTGTTTTTGGACCTGACAAGCGTGTTGATTCTTATTCGTGAACCTCAATGTCAAGAGCCATATTAGGTTTAAAATATTCAGCAAAATAACGAGCTATAACTCTCAAGACTGTATAAGGTTGCTTACGATAAGATAGTATTATCCTTCCAATCAGTTAGCCAATAGAAGTACAAATAAAGTGCGCATTCAATTCAAGGATCAATTGAGATTGTTATCGAGCAGACATCTAAATAGAGGCAATAACATTAATTATGATCTCATTTTAATTGGAAACAATCTTATCCGAGCGTTTGCTTTCACCGACTTCTAGACTTGATAGTCTACGTTATGTCCATTACTAAGTTGACAATTAAGATAATAAATTGTAATGTAATATTTCCTGTATACGTACTTAATTATTTCCTTGTTACATTGCCAAAGAAATTGAGACTGATGACAATACTTTACGGCCATATTTCTGCCAAGATAAACTTCTTACAACCTGTCCAATATCTTTCCAATTTTCTGTTTGTATTATGTATATTTCTTATTCAACTTTCAATATAGTATCTAGTTATGTTCAGAAAAACCAGGTTCATATCAGTTATTGACACTAGTAAGTAATACAAAGAATATAGTGAAGTGTTTCCATTTTTCCACAAATAATCATTTCGCGAGGTCATCTGACAGGAATAAGCACAAGCAGTGCCTTCTGTTATTTAGTAACAACCGACCATCTCCTAAAAAATAACAAACCTTTTAATTGCGTTAACAATAAAGTTCAAGGTTATTATGTAACTACCACCATAGAGAAAACCTTCCTTACAGAGTGTAATCTTATTAAGTTTTAGCACAATGACCTCCAACAGACTTCTCACACGTCATTAATGTTTACACTTTATATAATAGAAGGGAAATGTTTCCACAATCTTCGCTAATAACGTATCAAGTCGACTTTCGCTAAAGACATAAGTTTCACTGCGGTGGGGAAATTGTGGTTTGACAAGTTGCGCTTGAGTGCCACTGATTATGATAAAGCTTTAGATCAAGAGATATCGTTACGTCATAGACCAATAAAGAAATTTCCAATGGGCTCGTTCTTTTCCCTTTTGGAAACTGACATTGCCAAGACATGAATGAGTTAAATTGAAATTCGGCATTCAGCTCAGCTGAGGGTGCAGTGCAAAAACTATCCAAGAAAAAATATTAACAAAGGTTTCGCCTTAAATAAAGTTGTAAACACCAGTAATTACAGAGTTCATTGTAGGTAATATAATTTTTTTTATAATCTTCACATTTAAATAAGGAAATGACATTTTTAATGAGTTCGTTATGCCTCGATGAAGTAGGCATACATTTTACGCAAAGGAGATCGTGTTGCCTAAAATTAATTATTCAGTTGTTTGATGATAAGTGTATGTACTTTACTTGTGATTTATAATTTTAAGAATAGTCTATTTTTATGTTATTTATTCAACATTCACGCCTTACTCCCACAGGGGTAGGCAGAAAGTATAAACCACCACTTGCTAAGATTCTTGCATACTTCTTTTGCTCCTGCCACATTCATACATCTTCTCATACATACACGCCGCTTCTGAGTAGGTCTACGCACCTGACCTTTTTCTAGTTTAGCTACATCTGCGGTCCTGTATTCGAGTACCAGGTTGAATAAAGTGTCTTGTTGTCTAAGAAATTTACAGCAGCAGCTCGGAGTTTCGATGTATGGCAATAGGCTCGCCTTCTATTACATAGAACCTAAATATACTGGCGAACTGTACTGTGTGATTACTATATTTCTGCCTAGCCCTTTAAAGGGTACAACCGTGATAATTATGTATGGTAATGGCACTCAATTATCGTCCACACTCCACGCGATCGACGACGGCAACGTGGAGAACGGTAAACCACTGTTCAAGATTAGTAACTACTTGATTGTATAACATATTATAATATAATTCAATATCTATTAATTATATTATTCATACAAAAGTATACACACAATTTATTATAAATGTTTCTATACATAATGCACAAAATACGAATTAGAGGTGATATAACTCAACACTATCACTATTCGATAACTTGATTTATAATAATATATGTATTTACTTTGCATATTTATATAACTTTTATAAATATTTAAATCATAAATGTTACTTTTATATGGTCACAGACTGCTTAGGTAATCTTATTATTGTATATGTATTAGCGTTTTTAATACAACACCTATTTTATAAACTGCTCACGATTATAACCATTTCTGTTTATAGTATTTCAATATCATATAAATTTTATAAATAAATAATTAAACTTACATAAAGCACATTTAATTATATCTGTAATTGGCTTTATATGAGCCCTCGTAAGAGCTTCAGGAGTTTAATTTAAAAAAAAAAGTTCATTCGAAATCTTCCAGAGAGCTGCCAAACAATAGAATAATTATGTTATCTTCATAATTAGATTTTTTATTGTATAAACTATGAAAAATAACTTGGGTGTTATTGTGAATCTTCTACATGAGGATGTCAGACGTATAATTCAAATCTAAGGTTCTATGAGAGATAAATATTAATGGAATTGAAATACCAGTGTTGAATGAATTAAACAATACACGTTAATATTGTTGTTTAGCTGCTGTTATATTCTTGAATAATTACAAGCCATACTGACTTATCATTAAAAAAAAACAGATTTGTTTTTTTTTGTAAGTCGGCAATAAATATTTTTTAAACTAGGAATGCAGATTCGTGTAGAATCAATTCGTCGATCAATTCATTTGGCTGAAAATTGGTGGAGAGGTAGCTTAGAACCAGGAGACGGACATAGGATAATTTCTATCCCACTCCCGTGGGATGTGATGACCGAATTCCACGGGGCCTAAGCCGCGGGCAGAAGCTAGTTTTAAATAACTAACTTTTTTCGAATTAATTTAAAGTGATCTCTACTATTATAAACTATACATATCCAATGGAAACCTTTATTTCATTCTGATATAAGTTAACCAATCAATTTGCATGCTTTTCACTTTTATCGCCGTTATATTTTCTAGATCGTTCTAATTAAGTAGTCATCCAAACACTAGTCTACGACTTTCTTGCTATTAAGTACCAATCAACTATACAGTTTCTTCCATATTAAAAGGCAATAACTTGGGAAGATACACCATTGGGTGTCCAATCAGTCGTAACTGTGACAACTCATTTAGCATTTATCCATCACATCAGAAAGTGGCCACGTCCATAAAAGTAGTAATTTCCCCTTGCGTGATCATATCTCTGATTACCTGCGTATACGGCACAGTAAGACTTGCGTATCAAACCAATAAATGATTTAAGATTTGTCAAAAATACGCACGGAATAATTAATGTACTTATTATTCCCCCCTAATTTATAATATTGCCTGAAAGATATCGCTTTAAAGGATAAGACCGCCATTATACCAACTAAAAACGAATGACAATTTCTAAAATATGTATATCAATCTTATGGTGTACATTAAAGAATATGCTATCTATATATTCATTTCATATTGTAACCTAAAGTTTACTGCCTTATTAGACTAGTGGTCGTACGCGATCGCTATACTAAAGGTCCTAGGTTCTATTCCCAGGTTGAGCAGTATTATTAGGTACTTCTTTGAGTTTCGATGGGTGGTTAATGACAATAGACTCGCTCCCTATTATATGGGACCTAAATATATCGAATGTAGATGTATTAAAACATCCTTTAGTGCACCTATATATTTAAAAGATGAGAAAACCCTATAGAGTTTTATATTTATTTTAATTAAGGTTATTTATAAATTTAATTATTATAACATACCATCACGCCTGTATTCTCCGAAGGGTTAGGCAGAGGCGTACTAATGTACACCCACAGTTCGCCGGTATGTTTAGGTCCCATGTAATAGGGGGCGAGCCTATTGCCATTAACCGGGCACAAATTCCTAACTCCGAGCTGCTACTGGGAATTTCATAGAAAAACCCAATAACACTGCTCAACCTGGGAATCGAACCCAGGACCTCTAGCGTAGCAGTCGCGGTCAGGACCACTCGGCTATTGAGGCAATTATTATAATTAATTTGCTATGCCAGTGCTTCCGGGGAATACAGGCTTGATGGTATGCTGTTTGTACCCTAGAATGAGTTTGTTTATAGGCTTGAAAAAGTTATTAACATCAACGGACAACAACCGAACATTAACTAACTGAATTCAAATGAACTAAAACTTAGAAGCAACTTAGCTTAGCTTAACTTAACTTAGAAGCAAAATTAACTTTAGAAGCGGCGGTAGCCTAATGGCTAGGGCGTCGGACTTGCGATCATGTGGTTGCCGGTTCGAATCCCACCCATTGCACTACCGACGTGAACCCACTCGTAACACAAGCAATCTAGCTTAACAAGAATACTAGTAATGTGCGAACCGCATTGCTAGTAAGCTTTTTTAAAAAAAAACTACAAATATTTAGACACTAGCAATGCTCGGAAACTTATGGCCTATTGCACCAACTTCTGAAATATGTTTAAATTGAATTTAAACTCAAAATGAAAATAGAAAATTGTGTTTAAATACAATTGAAACACATTTAAGAAGTTGGTGCAAGTGACCCTTAGGGCCACTTGCACCTACTTCTTAAATATATTTAAATTGTATTTAAACACAAATTTACTATGAAATATTGTGTTTAAATAATATTTAAATAGGTTTAAGAAGTTGGTGCAAGTGGCCCTTAATGTAGGTGATGCTGTGATGTTTCTTGATTTGCATTGACAAAACACCATAAATAGTAGTTTCGTAAAGATAATAGACGAATCGGAACGAATCGTCACACAGTTACTGTTAAGCAT
Organism: Acronicta leporina; assembly: GCA_947256265.1. Classification (NCBI taxonomy): domain Eukaryota; kingdom Metazoa; phylum Arthropoda; class Insecta; order Lepidoptera; family Noctuidae; genus Acronicta; species Acronicta leporina. The sequence goes on from OX366514.1 coordinate 5,498,888, forward strand.
TTATTTCATCACACACGATAGGAAGTAGACATTATAACACTTTAACAATAAGGGGCAATATTCAGTTAACAGTTGTTGTGATCGAGTTTGACACGATATTTTTATGCAATACTTACCATCATAGCGGTACGTTACATAAACTATGAAATCGATAATAATTATGCTGTAACAATTACAAGCATAGGTGGAATGTTTAGAATTTAATCATTACACGGATTCGCGTATATGTGCTATCTCGAACAATTAGTAACGCCGTCATTATGATCGTATTTCTATTTGCTTGGATTACGATGTAAAGGGGTCAGTAACACTTAACCATGCAATAGAAAATGTCTTCGTTTAGGTCTTATTCACGAGTTTTACGGATATCCATCTTGTACAGTATTTCAGCCATGAGGTTATGTCAAAGAGATATTATATGTTTAATTGCAAATGTGTAGTACATTGCTTATAAAGTCAAATATGTATTAAACATGGACTTTCCTGTTTCGCGGACCTGCAAATCAAGATCTCAGATCTCTCACATTTGCTCTACATAGGTACAATTGCAATATGCTTTTAAATTATTATAATTTATGGCGGTCATGTCAGTCATTAAGGTAAGCTTCTGCTTTACCTTCACGAGAGCCATATTAGTTTTTGATATCGCGTATTGCAGTACTAATGAAAAGTAATTCACGGATTTATTTATTCGTAATACATTCTTGTGATACATTTCGAAGAATTCGTAAAGAGCTATATTAGGACGAAGTTTCACAACAATTGACTAGAGTTGTTTACTATTTACTTTTACTTGGCATTTCAGTGGCGTACAAAACAGAATAAGAAATGCACGTGGTGCAATCAATAATACAATTCAAACGGATTTCAATAAGTGTAAACAAGAAATTCTGCAGTTGAATATTATGAACTTATTTTGAAATTTATGGACGAAACGTTTCCATTACATTACATCAGCTGTATTCCGTGACGACGAAATGAAAAAATTAAAACCTTTGAAGATCTACAGAATCTAATGAAATCGATTTGAGACGTTTCCGATTTGATTTTCGACGTGGTCTGATCGGCACACGCAGCAAATATTTGTATGACCTTACAGATAGTTTATGTATGTGGGAATTTGTGTTTGTAAAAGCACCCACTATACAGGAGAAAATCCTAGTGTGGGCAACGTTTTAAAAAAAAGATTCTTTCCCAAATTCATATTGAAATCACTGTGCTGTTTTAAGAGTAGCTACGCTACGCAGCGATGTCTCAGCCTACATGCCCCTGAATTTAACATTACCGCGTTAATATTAGCATTATTATATTCAATTAAGACAAGGCGAACTGTGAGAACGTAGTTGACAGACTCCTACGCATGTGTTACCAGCGGATGCTGATGAACGGTCCTTTTTTATCCAACTAACGTGCGAAGGTTACTTACAAAACTTAAAAAATAAAACCTTTATGTATTGTCCCTTTTTAGCTATCAAACTTCAGATAAAATCGGGTCTAATCTCCTGTTTACAAGTATGCATTTATTTATGTATTCTTAAAGACCCTTTTGAGCCTCCAATTGGAATTTAATGACATCCGTCAATATATTATTGTTTTGTAAATGAGATAGTCGTTACTATCAGTCAGACAACAATCTAGAGGTATTCCGGGAATTTTGTTAAAATTTAGAAAAGAGCTGTTTAGTGTTTACTCTTTTAGTCAAAAAAATTACCCAGTCAAAAATGTTGACTAGGTAAGTACTTAAAGCTAAAATTTGGAAATGTGTGCAAACCAAATCGGTAAAAAATGTTTACATCCAACAACAGAAACCTTATGACGAGTTAATTCCAAAACAGCTGATCGAATCACAAAACACAACACAGTCACAGCACTCACTAAGATGTTATAGTTTCAGTCAATTTTCACGCACTGAACTTTACTTTCAATCATAAAAGCAGTGTGTACGTTGAAAATTTGAAAAAAGAATATCGCGCCCAATTCTTTTCGGTATTTGAAAATGTGAATCCAATGGTGATTCGGTACCGAAGTGTGGCGAGTCGGAAGCGGCGCTGCAGACTGGCGCGGACGCCGCATCGCGCCTCGCGGCTGCCGCCATTGACTCAGAGAAAAGTAGGGGCGTCACTTAAAATGAACGTGTATAATTTTCCGCTTGTTAACAATTAAAATCCGAACTGCCAGTACCGCGCACACGATTTTTCAACGAAATGTCTCTATTGTCGTTTGCACGCCCCAGAGAAAGCACACATAATTATAAGCAACTGAGATTTTTTAATTACCTACGTTTATTTGCTTTGCTTAATTTTTATAATCACTGCAAAACATTTCACACAGTCAGTAAAAAAAAATGTTGTTCTAAAAATGTTCTCTCCTAAGATATTTATTCACTATAATTATAAATAGTCACAGTAGCTTAGTGACGTGTCAGCCCTAACGATACATTACGCAGAGACAATAGACGGTAGCTGTATCAGCTCACTGTCGCTGTCGCTGGCTGATATCAACGGACACTGGAAATGCATCGCATCCAATATCGGAAATATTATGATGAATCACTGGCTGCATCAAAAAGTCCGCGAGCTATATTTGGCGGGGTTGAAAACGTTATGGATGGCACTAATTAATGTCGCACCGGACTCCCCGCCTACATGCAATACCACTCCATTTTAAGTGCGTTTGTTATACCTGCCTTACCTTACCTTACCTTTATTGTTTCTTACGATCGATGCAACAATCATTATGTATTTTTTCCAAAGATTTTCAATAGATAGTACTTAGTTAAAATTTATGCCATTTTCTTCATAAATTCATATACCTACGGATAAATATAGTTATTGTGGTTCAAGTAAATAAGAATTATAATAATTAATTGACCTACCGGAGAATCGGAGCTTGTAACCATAATAAACCGCGTAGGCGATTATTACTAATGCATAAAAATGTCTAAGACTGAATACAAATATTTTATTACAATAAATATTTCCTTATCCAAGTAAGTAGGTACCTATAACTACACAAGCAAACTAGTAAATATTGATTTTCTATGGTCTGCGGTATCTTAAACAGTGAGTACCGCACATGAATCACACATTGTTACACACACAACTATATGTTACCTACCATAGACAACAGACCAGAGTTGCAATCCTTTCATGAAAGTTCAATAGCGTTCGTCTGACACTGCGGAGTGAGGACACACCTTTTATGGCGACTTGTACGCTTTCCAGTTTTTAATCAGTGACTTTTTAAGTAATCGGGTGTTGTTTGGATTTTAATATATCTTACTATACATGTCGTTGAGGGAAGTCGGAAGCGCGACTAATGTTCACCCACAGTTCGCCGGTATAACCTATTGCCATATAACAGACACAAGTCGAAACTCCGAGCTGTTACTGAAAATTACATGGAAAAAAACTAATGCCTCGACCTGGGAATCGAACTCATGGCCTCTAGCATACCAATCACGCTAAAGTCCACTTATTCACAAAATTAATGCAATATGGCAGTTGTAATTGAATTAAAGTTTATATTATTGTTTTGAATTTGTTTTCCTGTTTGTCTTACAACTTGCCGTAAACATAGTCAAGGTAGGGAAACAATATACTGTATACCTACAAAAATTTTCATGAAGTAAGTAATTTTACTACACCCTACCTCATTAGTATAGTGTTTTAGGCACGACTACCCTAAAGATTGTAAGTTCGATTCTCAGGCCAAGCACAAATATTGCAGCACTTGCAGCAGCAGTGTTACTAGGTTTTTCTATGAAATTTTCAGTAGCAGCTCGGAGTTTGGAATTATAGGCTTACCCTCTAACCTACTCGGTATGTTTAGGTTCCTACCTAAACAAACTGAGAGGTACAAACTGTACATACAGTAGTACAAAACTAGATAGCAAATTTAATTTCTCAATTATTTATAACAAATAGATGGGCAAAACTATTGTATTCATCACCTATTGTCATATGACAAAAATGAAATTATCAACTTATAAACTTTATAACATTTTTTCTTTATACCATGTCTTGTAATAAAGGTTTTGAGTTTTACAGGTTCAGTTTCGAACGAAAAAAATTAAGATAGAACTATAATAAACTCTTATAAGTTTAAGTACTTAAAATTCCAACGTTTTTACTTATCATACCAACTTTACAACATTTCAGCCGGAGTGATTTACTGGCTCATAAATACAGTCTACGGTAAAACTTGAAATATCTAGTTTAGCACTTTCGTAATACTGATATTAACGACTTGATCGACTGAGCGACGCCAATTCTATTAAGAATTCAGTTTTTGTACGGAAGCCAAGCACCAGTCCTTATACTCAAACAATGTGTTGAGCACGACTTTATATTCTGAGCGCGCACCAGTTCATAGGAACCGATGTGTAAGCCGCGTATTCCCTATTAGTCCTACTGACTCACGCTAAATTTAATGTAGGTAAACAAGAGGCATCGCCCTCGTTACTTTTGAAGCAGAGATAATAACATTTTTCATTTGCAGCTTAGTCACAGGTCAGATCCAAACGGGTTAGTTAATAAACGATCACAAAGCCCTTTGAAAATTCGTTTTTAATGGGATATGGCGGCAAACGAGCAGACAGATCACCTGATGTTAAGCTATTACCGCTGCCTATTGGACACCCGCAACTCTGGAGTCACAAGTGCGTTGCCCGCCTTTTAAAAGGATTTGGGCCTCCGGTATCTTCACTCACTCGGCGAAACACAACGTAAGCGTTGTTTCACGCCAGTCTCCTGTAAAGTTTTCGATAGGATAGCGAGGTCATTAAAAGAAAATAAATATGAGAAATGCAAATATTATAAAGAGAAAACATTGTATATTTTTTGTAATGAATAAACTCAAAAACTTCTGGAATGATTTAAAAAATCTTTCACTAATAAAATGCTACATTATCCCTGAGTAGGTAACTTATGCTATATTGTTAATCGATTTTAATATAACGTCACTTTAGATGGCGAGCGAAACCGCGGCAAAAAGCTACTTGGTTATAAATATCCTGTATCCTCAATATACATATTTGTCACAAAAATAAACAAGGATTTACGGAAATAAGGAAAATCACGATCAGCATTCTTCGCTAATCCTCCTCTTTGTTAATTTAAGTCTTTTTATAAATACAAACATCTCCAATCAGGAAGTCACCAAAATGGGTAACAAATTACAGTAAAAGATCAATGGTTTTTTTCCACATTAAGTGCTGGGGCCGATGCGGTTAGTTTTCCGAGCCACCAAAAATATTACGAAGGGACAAATAAAAAAGTAAGACCGTGGTTCGAAATTAGAATGTCTTTTTAGTAAAAGCTAACGTCCGCTATTTTTGAGTCGTCAATCGACCCCGTGTTCGCTTACTGACAAAGTTCGTGGCGTGCGACAGGTTAAGGAGTAGATATTTTCGTGCAACTCTTTCTTCTTCACAAAATATATAACATCTGACTGATGGTTTGTAGACGCATAGCGGCGCGGTCGCATTCATTCTTGATTTAACTTAAAAAAAAGACAAAGCCACTATAATATAATTTGTTTTACCGATTTAAGTATTTGATTCGATTTTTCTGTAAGATATTTTGCCTTACAGTCCTAAAGATTTAGAAATATAAATCAGTAGTCTTACTTTTACGTTATTATTACATTCGACATAAAAGTGTAGCAAGACCAAACAGTAGATGAACATCAGCACACCGAAAATAATACGGGGATGGTATATTTTTAGGGTTGCGTACATAAGGTTCCGCGAAAAAACGGAATTCTTATAGGATCACTTTGTTATCCCATCTGTCATGACACTTTTTTTCAGGGATGCGTGTAGGTATCATGCTGAATTTAATATCAAATACCTCACCAAATACCTACTTACTCTACATTCTCGTGGAACAGAAAAAAAAAAACAAACTTCTTTAGTAAGAAAGAAAGAAAGAAAAAGTTATTTTTTTTACACTGACCCTATAAAAGTTAAAACAAAAAAAAAGAAAACACGAGTGCTCCTTAAAATTTAACAATGTTACCTATATATACCTCTAGATAGAATCAAAAGATACTGCCGCTTATAAATGCTTCGTTTAAGCTGATAATAATTATTAAATTTATACTATCAAGGGGATATACTATATCTATAGGGTTTGACAAGAAGCAATATCATAGAGCAGGAAAATTCCGAAAACCTGAAATTTGTAGTTACATCGCAAAAAAATGTCTTTTGTGATTACAAACTTAATTACAGTTGGTAAACTAACCACAACCTATGTCGATGTATGGGGAAAACAGTAATTTTCCAACGACAAAGTTGTCTCTCAAGACATTTTATCTTTCCGTTAGAGCAATTTTCGGTACCATACCTACCAGTTTATACGGAGTCCCCAGTACACGTGTCCGATTCGCACTTGACAGGTTTTTTATGTCAACTTCCGCTATTTATGAATTCAACAAATGGGCAAGCTATTATTCTTGGACAAATTAGGACATACGGCATAGGTTAGATAGCCATTTAGGGGTAGCTGAACTATCATCATGATTGCTAACAAGGTCAAAGCAATCAATATTATAAGTCAAACCGTTGCACCTTAAAATATGCAAAGAAATGTTAAAACTTCCACCTACGTGCCTGTCTGGCCAGTGAGACAGTAAATTTTATTTTATTATCTTATCACTGACTCCTACTTAATAAATTTAATACATAACATCTTGTCTACAAGTAAACAAACAATTTGCCAATATCACGCCAATCATATTAGGGTATTTTTTTAAATTCATTATAGTCAACACACTATTAACACATTAGCCAACACCTAAATTAACATTCTGATAATAGGTACATGTATAAAAAAATAACAAATTATTTTGCGAACTTTGCCTACGTATGCTACGTAAATATTTTGCAGACATCGACTACGCAATGCTACGCTTTTAAAATACTACGCCAGACGGAGATTTGGCGTAGCGTAATTATTATTTAATTATAACAGATCTACGTATTTGTGAACTCAAGAAGCAGCTTGCCTTTTTTCATAGTAACCTAGCCAAAAAATACAATATTGTACGTATTGTATGCATATCAAGTCAGAGATTAATTATTGTCACAGGGCCGGGCACCGCTCATGACTCGAGGGACCGACGTCAATTAAAAACGGCCGGGCCCTAATTGTATCCATTTTAGCTCGATTGCGCCAGACGGGGGCGAATGGACCACGGCGCGGGTGTCGCGTGTCGGATTGCAATACATCGCACTCGCACAGCATAAAAACATACGCTTTATAAATGGTACATGAATAATGGTAACTATTTGTCATCTACCCCATTTTTTAATTTGTGAGTAGGTACTCTACTTTATGTTTTTGTTCTAGACACGAACACTTCCTAGACGATATTCTCTAGTGTACACTGGAATCTGGAGTATTGTGTTTTCTACGCTTACAGACTTATACTACAGTCTTATTAGTGTCACTCAACCAATCACAGATTGCACTCAAATTAGTTTATAAAAACTCGTAATAAAGTAAACATGAAAATAACCTACATGATTAAGATTATATATTTTTTTTTAATTCAAGTTCAAGAAACCGTTTGAAAGAGAACTTGTGTATTAATAAGTAGGTCATAATTTCTCGTGAACATTACATTTCCTTGAACACGTCAGGTTCATTTCTGAAAATTAATTAAGTATGGTTTAATTGAAAAAGCTTATTTTTATTTTGGCGTTTTGACAAAAGCCGCTGGTGACTGTTATTCAACCCAACAAAGATAAAGAATTCGATAAAGAAGTTGATATTCCCACTCATTTTACAAGAGATAAAAAGAGTGACAAGTATGTAGCAGGGGCGTGAAACTTCTGTCGGAATCAATTGGTAACGTAGCGTTTACGTCGTCACGGTGTGCGCCCTTCTTGCATTTCGATGCCAGCACTGCAACGAAACCTCACTGACTCGGCCTCAACTAAATGCTTAATAAATATGACAAACGTGTTAAAATGATTAATGCCTCCGTCTCTGTTTGGTAGGTAACCTACCTACTTATTACATTTTATAGAATTTTGTATGTTTTCGTGGAAGTTACTGAGTAAATACCTACGTAGGTAGGTACGTTAATATTAATACATGTGGTTTACTTCATGCATAGTTATAATAATTTCCTGTAACTTCTATCTTGAATACCGAGTGCTAAGATGCTATTTAAATTAAACTTCAGTCCCTCAAACAAAACTATATTTTATTAGTAAATATCAATTCTCCATATTGCAATATCTATCTGCTACCCGTTCATGGTTACACTAAGATTGACGAAGTTGATTTATTTCCTACTATGTAGGTACCGGTGTGAGGTCCATCAAAACGGCTTGTATAAGGTTGTAGCACTTGTAGCGACATCTGTTATGCTGTTACGTGAAATATTTACTTGCGCCATCTAGTGTTGAGTAGCTACACATTCTGAAATAATACCTATGTATCCACTAGAGGGCGCTAGTCGTTACTGTTCGTTCTATTACACAATAGATGGCGCTGAAGCAAAAATAACTAACCTTGAGCGGGCATTGCACGTAGGGATACGGCATCTTCTTCAATTTCTTCTTCTACTTCTTCCTCAGTGATAGATGGTGGTGCAGCCCAACAGCGGAGTCTTACGCCAGCGTTACCAACGTTAGCCCCGTTGTCTAACCGCACACGAGGAAGACTTCGGGAAGAGTATTCTCCGTTATTATTTGTCTGCCAAACAAAAAAACTATATTGAAATGTATGACTGTTTTAAACTTTACAAAACACACTTTACTCAGAACACGTATATACGCTGTTTAAGTAGGTACTTAATTCTACTTAATCGGGTACAGTAGCCACAAAATAACTTGAACCAAAATGGTGGATGCGCAGTAGTCGATTTTTAGTACATTTTGCACGCAAATGTACTGCGCAAACTTCCCCTTCTCCATTAGTTTTGTGTCAAGTTATTTTGCGCGAACTCAATGAAAAATCAAACAATCAAAGAAAGGAAGTTAACATCATTCATTTATTAACACTTGCAACATGTTACATAAGCAAATTCTAAAACTAACCTGAACAAAACAAATCGCAATGAAAATAATGAAATAAAAACGGAAGCGAACAGTAGGTAACTACCTAAATTAAGTACCTACCTACAGTGCATAAATATCAGGTTTATAATAGGTTAAGTTACTACTTAACCTACAGTGGTTTAATCACACTCAGGCGTCGAATGAACAACTCACATTTACTTTAGACTAGCAGACTAGCAGCTGCTTAGATAATGATACGTTTTGTAGTACCGATTATAAGGCATGTTATGGGAAAGGATTTATATCAAGCTTCACTGTTTAAAGAGCTTATCGATGCAAAATATTTGTATTAGAAGAACAGATAAGAATAACCGTTACCTGTAAAGTCGTCAAATGCTATAATATTATTAGGTAGAATACTACCTACTGTGCTTAAAATAGCTGTCTGTAAATTCGGTGCACATTAATTTGAAACCTAATTACTTATTATATTGCTTATATGATACCAATATATTTCAGCAGCAAATCAAATATCAATACCTACAGTGAACGAGTGAAAGAAACCTCAAAATTAAAATACCATTATGAGCAAGTCTTAATTAATTATCTAACACTTCAATTGAAATTCAATTGGAATAACGCGACGGGTTTAAAAAATCTATTTATTGACTCATTAGTGAAATAAATTACAAGCTATTCTAATTCTTCAGGTAATTCCGTTAGCAAAACATGATGATATCTTTTTGTATTGTAATTGTACATTATTTGAACACTATTCTGTCTAGTCTAGACTAGTCTATCAAGAAAACTAAAAGGCAAAAAGCAATAGGTACGTTTTCCTGAGGATGTTTCCCAGTCCGCCAGTGACTCTTAGAACGGACTGACATCCCGTCGCCGTTTAGCATATTAGCTTTTTTATTTGCTAAGCTATTTTAGGAGATCCTGCCGTACGACGGATTTCGCGTAAGTCACGGTGAATGAAACTGTGATATGTACTTTGAAATTATATACAAGCAATGTTTGTACACTCTTTGCTAGGTACTTAAATAAAATAAATTCCATTATGGAATTTTTAGAATTTTTTTGGAGACTTGTCTACACTTCACATGGCCATTTCAAGGATCAAAGAATTAGCATTGCCATTCAATGGGCAATGTTGTCAGTGCTCTGAACTCCACGGTGCAATTTTTGTTAATATCATTTTTCCTTTTTCCTCAAAATTATGAACATTATTAGTACAGTTAGATTAGTTATTAGTACAGTTAATTAGTGCGTGTTGCGTAACCTTACAGCCGAAAATACGGCATTCAGCTGGTTTTGATGCCATTTACCACTTAAAAACTACGCTGGCTTATGTGGCTATGAATGGGCTTGACAACCATTTGCAAATCAATAAAAATCACGGAGATATATATAAACTTTTACGATCGATATAAGAATGCTGTAGCAAAATTAATAATGTTTTGTAAACATAAACGTAACATAGTAGGATTAGACAGATATGTACTAATTTACCCCAACACTTGTTTACGTCCCATGTAATAGGTGGTAACAACCGGACACCGGACCCTATTGCCAATAACCGGACACAATTACACTTTGCTCGACCGGAAAATCGAAACCAGGACCTCTAGCGTAGCAGTCGCGCTCAGGACCACCAGGCTAATGAGGCAGTTACAAAGATATATTTTCGCTTTTACGATTAGTGTAACTACGATTGTATTAACAAAATAATTAATAATACCAACCTACAAATAGATAGCAAAAATTAGCAACCTCTAAGCAGCCTTATTCATAGGTATAACTGCTAACAATTTGAATGTTTTAATTAGACATGTCTATTTGATTACACACGTATGTACTCGATCAAGACAACACAAGTGTTGTTTTGAATAACCACACGGGATAGCGACATTCATTATCTAATTAAGTGGTCGGACATTGATATAATTTGCTCGCTCGTAGCTTATATTACGGGGTAATATAAAAGTAATTAGGGACTATGTAGGTGAGCCAATCGATCAGTATCGTGGGAACGAACCATATAACTAGTACCGGATTATGTCGAGGCCTTATACGGATCCTTTCCACGCTCAAGATCATCTCACCCAGTGAGATACTGAGCGGTATACTTTACCAAGAATTGCTTACAAAACTTCGACTTGATTGGATTGATTACAAACTTGTTGTTACCGTTGAAGATTATACAGTCTTTGTTGTGACGTTATGTCATACTGTGTGAAAATCTTAACGAGCCTACTTAAGTAGTTACTTTGATAAGCATTACAATTCCTAAATATATTATGTGTTGTTGTTACTTAGCGCCATTAGAATTCAAAGTAATTATAAATTATAATAACCAAATGTAAAATTTATTTAATACCTAAAATAGAATATTCTGTGAAAAGTAATCATAGAATGCCAGCGTAGCTATAAGGTCGTATCACAAAAATACCCAAGCATATTAAAAACCTAGGTTGCATTGGGACTTACTTTTTCAGGCCATCGCAACACCCGACAATACCTAGACAAAAGACCTGGCATCGTGTCTTTAATACAGGACTGGATCGATTAAATATAAAAATTAATTAAAGTTTGAACAAAACTTATATTCATAATTCTTCATTATGAATCGCCGGCGTCAATATAATATAAAATACCCTTCAATTTATTAATCACTAATTGGACGTCATTAGTAAAGGCTGCACAACAAATTAAATGGAAAAAATGACACAATATGAACGGTGCTGTAACATAATATTGCACCATTCGCATCGACATAATGTATGTAAGTATTGGATAAATTCCATACAATGGAGTGGGTAACACCCGAGCTCGGAAGAATCTAAGGCACGCGATATTTCCCATTATTTCCCGGGTACCTGCGACATTTATCGCGTCATGTGAACGGCGTGAATACTTGAAGCGTGACGCTTGGATCGTCACTTGATACTGAGTCTAATGTCCTTGCTGTGCCTCTCTAATGATATGACTATATGACATGATTAGATTTAATATAACTTAAATATGTAGAGATCTTAATAAATTTAATAAATATAGGCTCATTGTGTAGTATTTGACTATACCCATTCGGAGAAGGTAGGTGCTAGAGTTTTTGCCATTATTGCCAAATCAATTACGTAAGGTAATAGAATACCAGGCTAGCTGTAAACAAGATACACTAAGGCATTTTAATTAACTTGTATCAGGTATGTGTACCATGGAGACTATCTTACAGGCTGTCACGGTTCAGATGGTTCCGAACCAATCACAGCAATAACAATTGTGAGTTTCGCGATAGCGATCGAGTATAAGTAGACAAGTAGTTGTGGACAAGCCTGAAGTATTAGGCATGACAAGTTTGTTTGTGGTCATAGCTCGCGTGGGCAGACAAGTTCTTCAGTAGCCAGCCTTATTGCGATAATCACTGAGTATCGTTAATAAGCTGTTAAGGAGAATTCTCTCGCTACTCATTATTCTAATCAAGTTGACGAAATTATCAATATTGAATAATAAAAAGTTGTTGCTACGAAATATATTTATATAAAAAATTCAACACAGTTTCAACAGTTTAAAAAAATGAAATGTTGTGGAGTACGTTCATTCGTTATTTGTTTTAAAGTGAAATGTTACGTTGTTAGGACTACGTTGTGTCCGGTATCCTACCGGACCCAAACCCTTAAAAGGCCTTGCGACTCCTCTGGTGCTGCAGGTGTTCATGAGCGGCGGTAATCGCTTACCATCAGGCGATCTGTCTGCTTGTACCAAATCGCATTTAAAGAGCAGTGCGCTTTTAATTGATGAGCATGCATGAGTAATTAAATACTACTGGCAGTATAATGAACGTGGATGAAGCTAATGAATGATGCCGACGAGGACAAACTGAACTAGGTCAGTGGGTAGGTACCTCCAATTAATTTAAGATGGGAAAGATTATCATTTTGAATTAGACGAAATTAGATTGATGTTAGAAGTTAGATTACTTAGGCAAGCAACTATGTCAACAAATGTCTATGCCACGAATCAAATTATCTAAATACAAACGGTGATGATATCACCGAACATAATTGCCATGGCAGTTTTGGATAATAAATATTGAACTTTTATAAAGGCGTCAATTAAAATATCTATTCACTACATATTTAACCCCCGACGCAAAAACGACGGGGTGTTATAATAAGTTTGACGTGTCTGTCTGTGTGTGTGTGTGTGTGTGTGTGTGTCTGTCTGTGGCATCGTAGCTCCCGAATGGATGAACCGATTTTGATTTTGTTTTTTTTGTTTGAAAGGTGAATAAGTGGGGAGTGTTCTTAGCTATGTTTGATGAAAATCGGCCCAAGATGGCCGCCGCCACAAGATGGCGGTTTACATATTTTTTCACAACTCCCACAATATTGGTATCAAATGAAAGGGCCTGACTAGTAGAATACTATACACTATGAAAAATTTCAAATCCAACATGGCGGCCTCCACGAAATGGTGAATTTATTAAATTTTTTCACTACTCCCTCAATAAAGGTATCAAATGAAAGGGCTTGACTAGTAGAATACTATACACTATGATATAAGATATCTAATAGCTATGAAATAATTGTACAAAAGTTGAATAACTAAACGAAGAAAATACCTAATTAAAACGCAAGAAAATAAAAGAAATTAAACAAAATAACTAAGGAGTCCCTACAAAAAGTGTAAAATAACAAATTAAATTAAAAATTTAAAAAAACCCCCGACACAAAAATAAACCTGAATCCCTATAAAAAGAAAAAAATAATCTTGAAATTATAACCCTTCGTAAGTACGTATGAAGTTTTTTGATTAAATTTTGTCGCGTCGGGGGACCGCTCTCTAGCTCTCGCGTGTCTGCCCGCTCGGGTCGCCAAACTTGAATATGTTACGCTCCGCCCACTTTACGCCCTCCCGCGCGTCGCGGCGTTGTACACGCCATCCACATCAATTCTGAATTCGCGCGATTCACGTTCGGGAAGCAAAAGGAAAGGAAAGGTTTCACATAATTAGAGAGCGGTCCCCCGACGCGACAAAATTTAATCAAAAAACTTCATACGTACTTACGAAGGGTTATAATTTCAAGATTATTTTTTTCTTTTTATAGGGATTCAGGTTTATTTTTGTGTCGGGGGTTTTTTTAAATTTTTAATTTAATTTGTTTAATTGATGCCTTTATAAAAGTTCAATATTAATTATGTGTGTATCATGCTTCTATTACAATATGTATTATCTCTTCTTGGACATCGTTATCGGTTATACCGTACTACGTCTTATTCTTTAGAACGATAGATAGATACATCATGATTATCACGTCCTCCACACCGTATCTGGTGACGGTAACTTCTAAATATTCAGTTGGTCATTATAATCAGCTCTGATGTGACTTGCAAAGCCGAACTTCGACATGAGGACACAATCAGAAGGTGCACCTTATTTCCCTTGGTCACGGCATCACGCGTGAACAGCTAGACCAAATTCGCTAATAAGTTTTTGTTGTTTGTTAGATAGTGTAAGGAGAAGGTTCTTATGAAAGAAATACTTATTCTTTTTTTATTAATTAGGTGTACCAATTCGAATTCAATATTATATAGATATAGTTAAGACAGGACAACGTCGCATCTGTCCGTTCAGCTAGTAGCTAATATAATATATTTATTTATTTATTTATGCACACAACATAACAATGAAACTTAAAAAACTAAGGACTAATGGGTACAAAGGTGCTGCTTATTTCTAAAGAAATCTCTTCCAGCAGACCTACGAGAGGAGAATTTAAAATACGAGATGTAGGACAGAAGTGTGAAAAATAAAATAATAATAGATATACCTACGAGTAAAAACGCAATACACAAATAGATAAATATACAGTAATAAACTAAATATACTATAACTACATACACAAATAACTAAAATACATATACTAAAAATACAATAACTACACAAATTACTATAATATATATATACATAATTAATATCGCATAATATACGATACTTAGATACAAATGTACAGATAACTCGCAATAAGTTTCAACGAGTTCTCGGCAGCACCGCAATATTTCCGTTAGTTAGAATCTAGGTTTAAGACAGTCAATAAATAGCTTCACAAGTTAATAATCTGCGTTCACTCACTGATGATATAAAACACAACAAGCAACTCAACGTTCAAAGCGAGTTGGGGCATCAAAAGGATAATAAAAACCAAACGAGCAACATAATTCACGATGTGAAACAGCAAGTTAAACGTGACCCAATTAGAACGGGAGCTTCCTTCTTGTGGAGTCTGACGGGGACCCGTGGCTCCGGGAGTACTGATTCTGATCTTAGCATTTTCTTGTAAAGCCAACGAAAAGTCTTAAGATATTTCAGTACACTTAATTCAGATTTAAAGAAAATGCTTCCTGATCTACCTGCCTGTTGCACTGTATATACTATAACATTACATACCATCACGCCTGTATACCTCTAAGGGTTAAGTAGAGGCATACTAATGTATACTCATATTTCGCCGGTATGTTTTTAGGTCCTTTGTAATAGGGTGCAAGCCTATTGCCAATTTCCGAACAGCTAATATCTCAATATCTCAGCTAAAATTCTAATAACAATATGCTAGACCTGGCAATAAACCCAGGACAGAATCTCTAGCATAACCGTCGCGCTCAGGACTGAGGCAGTTGTCCTGTTTATTTTCAAACTTTATACTTATTGTATAGAGATAACGCTAGGTCTAAGTTTACAATGCAGCCTAGTAAACTGCAAAACATAATAAACTAGACTGTTTCTTTTTTAAACATCTGATCCGTGGTATGTAATGTATGACATGTAACACGAAACTAGCGGACATTGCACCTTGTAATAGACACCTATAAATAGGTCAGAGAAAGCCGAATGAAATTAGAAACGCTGTGCAGGGCAGCCCTTTGAAAAGTGAGTAAATTAATTGTGGAGGCCACCGCTTTGAGCTGGCTCTATTTAGTAGAACACAATAATTATCACGAATGCTTTTGTAAACATGGCGTTAAGAAAGAGCGTGTGAGCCAAAAATTTTAACATTCGTGACCTCGACGCATGATTGGACTTCGTTTGAGGTAAGTAACTTTTACTTAATCTATGGTTGGAACGAATAAGAAACGTGCGTTTAAAATAAAGAACATCTAAGCAAACAATAAAAAGGTCTAAATGTCTCAAGAATATGCATCAGGATTTACGCCTGAGAAATCTAAGCTTAAACATAATATTACCCAACTTTCTTAACCCCTCCTAAACCGAAGTCCTGGATCCTTTATTGGAGGTTCCATATAAATAATAATGATTACATTTTAGTGCCTAAATTAAACAATACTTCCTTAAGTATATGTATTTGGCACATGTTTTGAAAACAAAAAGACTTGCATGAGCTCTGCGATATATCATATTCATGAATTTTAAAGTAAGTAGGTACAGCGGAACAACCTAATTAGTTTACATCAACACATGGATAACTGCCGTTGTTATTGTGTGCGTAAACTAATAAGACGATGTAAATCAGTACGCATACTAACGTCCAACCGAGCGAGTTCTACTACACACACACCTACATCAATACTTAGGCATGGCTAACACGCTATAATAGTCCTTATTACTAATTGGTGTGGTTGAATGCGTTGCACTATTTCGAACAACATTACTAGAGCAGCTTTAGCACCGTTGCTAATGTCTCTGACTGGCAAATCGAATGCCGTATGATCAAACCACACTTGCGAATTATATTCTTTTTATAATATTATTTAAATCTTTTACAAGTTACTATTAATTCAGTTCATAAGACAATCGAAGTTTTGCAACGTTTGAGATATGCCATCGAAACTAACTAAGCATTTTATTTTGTGTCCTTAGTAGACAAAGCTACCCACAATTTTTCAATTATTTTATTTTATAAAAATTGAACGTCGTCATTTGTCCAGTCTATTTGCATTAAACATTAAGACCTTCATTTAAGCATAGATTGCTTCTTACAACTCCTGTAATAATTTGTGTGCGGTGTTATCCTATTTTTTATTGCTTCATAATGCAACATTTAACGATGTTTAAGAAGACTGAAATTGTTGTATTACACGAGCAAAACATTTCTATCAGTGAAATAGCGAGGCGATTAATGATATCGGTGAGTAACATTTATGGACATTTTCATTATGAACCTATGCTCTTCTTCCCTGTAAATGTTAAATTATATACCTATATTAAATATTATTAATCTATAATATAGAAAGTCGTGTTAGTTACACTATTTATAACTAAAGAACGGCTGAACCGATTTGACTGAAGATTGGTGGAGAGGTAGCTTAGAACCAGGAGACGGACATAGGATACTTTTTATCCCGTTCCCGTGGGATGTGATGACAGACCGAATTCCACGGGGGCGAAGCCGCGGGCAGAAGCTAGTTAATAATATAATTAATTAATTATATTAATAATATAATAATATATATATATATAATATAATATAATTAATTAATATAGTATATTAAAACACATAATAATTAATTCATTTAGGAATGTGTCATATATAAGTAATACCTACTGACTTAACACAATATATAAATAAATTAAATTTATGGCATAGGATTTGAGCCAAGATTCAATTATTCGAATTAAGTAACTAATATTAATTATGTTTACTAATGATGATACAAATAATAGGTATATCATTAGAATCAATGTTTTGAGTATTGTAATTATATTAATATGACATGTTAAATTATGATTAATATTTATTTACTCATATCAGCATTTATATACTTACTGGTTTCTGAGCATTTCTTTTTTATTACAGAGAAGAACCGTGCAGTTATGGGTTCGACGATTTGCAGATTCCGGTGACGTAGACCATCGCCGACCCGGCCGACCGTGGGCCAAAACCATCGGCGATTTTTTCAAATCGACACCGGGATATCATATCTAGGCACAAAGCGGACCCATTCCTCCCCACCCGAATAACCGCAACAGCTCATAATGTGTGCTTACAAACCGTGCGAAACCACTTGCGTGCAGCTGGTTTACGATGCAGCAAACCAGCACAGAAGATTTGACATCCAAGAAAACATGACTATTATTGACTGGCCTGCTAAAAGTCCAGATTTAAACCCCATAGAAAACCTATGGGGTCACATGGTGCTAAACTGGGATTCATCGAATACAAGATCAAAATATAATTTAGATGACCTAGTTACGTCCACTTGGGAGTCGCTACGGGGTAGCAATATATGCGCTAGTATGGTAGCCAGCATGCCTAGAAGGTTACAAGAGGTAATTGATAACGATGGTTTGCCGACACATTAATAATTGCCATGACGTGTTATATTTTTCACACTATATTTTAAAAGTGATCACACTGTTTTAAACGACCTGTGTATCATAAATAATGAAAGTCTTTAGTTAATATGTAGCCATTTTGTAATGTGAGTGATGTTATTGTTCCTGAGGTTAGAAATTGCCATAATTTCTTCCTCTAACATGTTGATTCACTTCACATTTTATTTTACTATGATTAAATTGATATACGTATACTCAATACTTTGACAAAATAAATTACGTCCATCCTTGTCCAACAAAAATAACTTTGTCTTATTATGATGTGAAGTAAATTTTTATTTACTTACTTGACGTCTTTATTTTTGATTAAATTGATCACCTCTAACAAAATATTACGCTCATCCTTACCCATCAAACAAAACTTTGTAAGTATTCATAACTGATAAAATAGTAACCGTTTCATTAAAGAAACGATTAACTGTAAATTGTTTTTTCAACCATTATTGTAGTGGAGGTTAACGTGTAACGAAACGAGTAGCGTGCGTAATAATAAATAAATAAATAATAACTGCCTCGAGGCTCGATAAAATTGTTTTTCTATTGTCTATATTAATCGATCCGTTATTTAGTTAATTAAATGTTTTAATATACCATATTTGTTGTTTTATTTCAATAACAAACAAATCAATACAACACAAATAAAAACAAGTCAATTAAACCAAAAGAGTTTACACAATTTATTTTTTTGAAATATAAAAAGTATGACATCGATACAAAAATAATTTCCTCTACCGTGATTTGAACTCACGACATGCCGCTTGTGCTTCGATTCCAGTCACCTCACCGTAACGCCACGGAAGCTATTTTTCTGCTAGCTAAAATACTGCATCATATTCCTTTTATGTATGAGATTAATTTCTGGTTTGGTTATAGTTGTGTGCAAGTCGTTTTATCAATCCTCGCTTGAGCGTGTGCATTATATACATACGCACACATTGAATTAGTACACCGGTTGCCTGTATCATCCGCTAGGGTCGCTAGTAGTATGTATACCAAATAATTTTGTTTCGTGTACTAAGGCCCACTTGCACCAAATTCTTAAATGTGTTTAAGTCATATTTAAAAACAATTTTTCATAGAAATTTCGTGTTTAAATACAATTTAAACACATTTAAGAAGTTGGTGCAAGTGGGCCTAAATAACTGTATATATTTTATAGATAATAATTAAGTAAGTAAATCATGGATTACCTCGGTCAAGGAATTCTACTAACATTCACTTCTTTCAATAACCTTATGAACTTAGGTAATAAATTATTTGACTACATGAATGTCAACTGATGTAATGATAATAATCTTCTGTACCTGGTAATAAATTTATTTAAATTTGGCTTTGCCTATGTATTTCGGATATAAATCAGCTGTTGACCTAAATGGCCGAGTCCCATTATTCCTTGGATAAACCAGCTGAAGAAGAGAACAGGGCATGGACAATAGTAGGATCAGAAGTCGTACCTACTGCTGCAGTGAGTATGTAAGTATATTTAAATCAGCTGTTGACCTAAATGGCCGAGTCCCATTATTCCTTGGATAAACCAGCTGAAGAAGAGAACAGGGCATGGACAATAGTAGGATCAGAAGTCATACCTACTGCTGCAGTGAGTATGTAAGTATATTATGTCTCATTAGGTTGCTGGCTAAATACAAAAGTCACCGTATAGTCGGTCAGCTTGAAAAATATCAAGTTTTTCAACAAACACACATGTAGTAAAGTTTCTCTATGACCCACATGGTGCTGTAGGTAACTGTAAACAGCAAAATATGGTTAATACAACAGTTCGTGTAAATTTTACATACAGTTATTAAAAACGAGTAAGTAAAATTAAATTTATCTTCTTTAATAGCAATAAAATTTCTAAGTAAAGAGTAATAGAATACTTATTTATTATTCATGTTATTGTTATTGTAAAAGAGTTCTTATGATAGGCTATTCATATTTTATAGCGGCAGTTTGTGGCCATTTTGAGATGTACCCGGCTTATATGAGGGGAGAGAGGCTATTTATGAAATGGCACTCATGTAAGCGGCATTGAGGTACGCAGTACGCATCTTATGCGTTGTAATAATAAAAATATTTTGAAGAAAGATTTTCAACAGATTATTATTCTATGCGTGCAAAAAAATTTATCTAGGTAAGAAAGAATTTAAACTTCTCAGAAATAAGTATGATAAATGTTAATCCGGAAAACAGAAGCCGTTTTATTTGAAATTCAAGCACCACCCACCCTGGTTGTTCACAATACGTAAAGCTCACATTCACGCTCAAGGCAACAAAGTCTTTGCGACTCCTTTTATATGTAAGTACATAAATCATGCAAAAACACAGAATTTCTTGGTACAAAGTTCTTCACACATCCACTTCGCGTTCATATGCAAACGAACGGACAGGACGAGACTACAATGTAGGTAGGTACCATCTTTGTACTTGATGCACTCATTGCATAAAGTGCACGTGTGCTCAGCTATGCGATTGATTGAACGCATCGGCCGTAATATTTCAGATGTCTGTCTGTAGAGTAATAAACTCGACTCAATTTATGAAAGTCACATTTTTAAGAAATATGGAAAGAAAGCAATGCTTTAGAAGAAAATAATCGATATTTAAATTCAACATTGGCGTCAAGTCAATTGCGATAATTGAATAACAAATCTATAGAGTAATTACTCACATTATTATATATTATACCTATTATATATATTTATATATAATTATTAACATAACATAAAGTATAATAATATTAACAGAAATAAAGTCATTTCAACCGCTTGTATTCTGTATTGTAAGAGTTTATGAGAGGCGTACTAATGTACATTTTGCCGGTACGATTAGGTCCTACGTAATATGTGTAGAGGTTGAGCCTATTACCGGGAACAAATTCAAACTACCATTACCTACTGAGAATTTTATAGAAAAATACAACGACAGTGCTTGGCCCGGGAGTCGAACCCAAGATCTCTAGAGTAGCAGTCGCGCTTGGAACTGCAAAATATTTTCTTCTTATCTTTTACCGACTTTTCACGATAACTAATTTATAAATAGCCTTTACCAATTTCTAAATTATAAGGTAGGTAGATATAATATAATTTGCTATTCGCAAAACTATTAAATAAAAAAACAACTAAATTACTTACGTTTGCTAAATTCGCTGTGGTCAATCAATCATTGAACCATGGCACTCGAAATAAGGTACTTTATTACAGAGCAATTTAAATAAAATTACTAAGTTCCTGTTTGTAGATTATCAATAAGCAATATAAAATGTTATGTGTGTAGTGATAAAATAGATCAACTTGTTTTTTATATCAATAAATATTATACCTACGTGAACACTGAAGATTAAAAATAATTTTACAACAATATAGTGTAGGTATGTAGATATAGTAAATGTAATTTTATGGAATTTGGAGACAAACGAGCAGACGGATCACCTGATGGTAAGCGATTACCGCCGCCCATAGACACCCGCAACATCACCGGAGTCGCAAGTGCGATGCCCAACTTTTAAAAGGGTTTGGGCCTCCTGTATCCTCACTCACTCGGCGAAACAACGTAATTGTTGTTTCACGCCGGTTTTCTGTGGGGCCGTGGTATCACTCCCACGATAATAATATTTTACAGCCACGGTTTTGGCTTAGGTTCATAATAATCGAAAGCAAACTTCAATTCAAACCAAAGTTAAGTACACTTCTAATTTTAACGGATTTTTTCGTACAGATAAATTTTCAAATTATAATCTTCTCTAAATTAAGCTCTCCAGAAGTCAACGCGAGGAACATGGCAAATGAACTATGTTCATCCGTAAAGGCCTTCAAAAGTTCTTAAAGAACGCATGTCTTCCCCATGGAAGTTTTTCCATATTATCAACGCAATGACAGAACATACAAATAATAATCTGCCCCTTATATGAATGAATACATAAAATTAATGCTAATTTCGTATCTCTGCCAGCTTATGAATCGAAAACAAGTTTTTAGAATAGCAACATCTTTACAGTGCAAGTTTAGCAGTTTATCAAAACACTGTTGTTAATCTCTGTACCGGATGGAATACATAAATAGCTCGGACTGTCGCGTCTCGCGTTGTCGTTGCAGCAGTATTAATTGAGGGCGTTTGTTATTCGATATTCGAGGGACAACTGAGTCTACGCGACTGTACCAGACCGTTGTGCCCACAATTCACACCACTTGTTGTTTTATTAGCAATTAAACTAGTCTCTGTCTAGTTTTACTTATTATCTTGTGCGAACTTTAAACAAAATGCGGTTCGCATAGCAACAAAGAAGAAAAATAATAAAATTGTTGTTTAGTGAAGTAAAATAAGAGATTGCCATAAAAATCTATGGAGTTGGCCCGTTGGCCATTATCAGTATTCGTATTGAGGTTAGTTTGTCTGTTATGTACGGAACATTAACTTTAATAATAAGTTCAATAGCTTTTGTCTAATTAAAATCGATGTGATAAATATTCTACCTTGTGGTACTGTTTGTATTCTACAAAAATGACAAACTTATGGGATCTTCATCATTTAAATATTACGAGGGATATAAAACGTGCCTTCATACATAAAATAGTTAACAAATCGCTCATACGTCAGTCTGACAATGAAAGAAATCTAATCAAATCAGGATCTACATTTTTATATGAAACCGTTCCCGCTCTATAACTCTTGATCTACACTTTATTCTTGGCTCAGATTACCTATTGCAGTTTTTAAACCATAGTTCATCCTTGAAACATTTTTTTATGACCAGTGCGTTGTTATTTTGTTGCGATTATATCTTCGAGTGCGGGCCACATAATGGTAACGGGCGTCGACGGTCAGGTGGAACACCAATTACGCACGATTTTATAAACCACGCGATTATGTACTCGATAGCCCGATTACCTACTTCAATTTTAATGGTTAAGCATTTACCAATTGCTCGAAAGGTCAATTCAATGTGAGAGTTGCTCGGCTGTATGTTTAACTAGTGGCCTGGGAACGATCTGTCCTTGCCTTTACTCCCTTGAAAATAAAATTTCAAATATTACATCAGATTCCGTTGACTCCAGTCTCTTTATGCAAATGTTTTAATGCTTTTAAAATTATACATTCAGGAATTTTGTAATATTTGGCAAAATAACAAGCTTTATTTGTTTAACCGGTCCAGTCACTTGTCTAGACAGCAATTTAGTGCATGGAAGTACTTAAATGCTAAAAAATAACCTATTTGCTTACGTTACGTCATAGATATAAATATCGATTCAAGCTACATCGCCTGATGAATCAATTAGGACAAAGAAGCTTCTAAAAATAAGCTTTATTAAAAATAAACATTTGTTCGTAGCCCGCTATGGTCCAACGCGCACATGGCCTTATAAAAGGTCATGACATCACCCAATGTGGCTCCATTTACACTGGCACCATCATCCTAAAGCTTGTATTTCCAAGAATCATGACAAAGAGTACACGCATTATTGAATAAGGACTCTTTTGAAAAGACATTATAGAGATTATAGTCATCAATTATCGTAAACGTGAGTGTTATTGCATTAACGCTCGCTTGATTAGTCACTACCTACGTGAACAAGAAAGTGTACCTATGAATGTATGTTAGTCGGTTGGTTTGTGTTTACTTGACCACTAAACTTGCTACTTGCTTTTCACTTGACGACTACATTTTGTTTTGGTGACTTTTATAACTTAATTGACATGACATGCTCGGGACAGTTTAATGCTTCGGCCAGAAGAATAAAATCTGGGATATTTTCTTATCAACGTACGTCCCCTTTTCTACGAATAATACATAAGGATTTCATGCTAGAAGTAAATATCATTCAAATTACTGAAAATGATGAAATTTAAATAATTAATGACAAATAAAGAAAAATACTTTTACTAATCGCAAGCCGGGAAACTTGATATGTTTTAAAATAATAGTACTCTACATAATTATGTTAAAAACTCCTGTTCGATCCGAAAAGGGCATGTAATAATGTAGTATAATACCATCAATTAAAAAAGAAAATGTAAAACGACTTGTAAAAGTGTCTTTTTAAGATCTATTTACAGAAATAAATATCATTTATCAGTAATTATATTTTTCTATTCTGTTTTTTTAATGTAAAGTGAAAATTATTATATAAATAGAATCGGATCTCGATACCTTACCATCCCTTTACGAGTCGAACAGGGTTTCAGGTATTAATAACAATTTGTATAAAAAATCAAAATCACTAAACACTGCACGAAAATATTAAACTCATTTTGTTTAATGGAATTAATGAATAGAGTGTTATATGTATATTGTATGTAGAAGCGAAAGGGTCATCGTAAAAGCCACAGCACACATCTTACCTTATCAACATAAAACCCGGGGAATGACTGTCCAGCCGCGTGTAACAATACAAATCACAATTAGTCTTATAATATTAACAATAAGTAAGTATGAACACGTGTAAAAATATCTATGAAAATCGCTTAAATTCGACTTGATTATGTCGAATTTAAGCGGCGGCAACCTAATGGCTAGGGTGTTAGACTTGTGATCATGTGGTTGCACGGCACTACCGATGTGAACCCACTCGTAATACAAGCATTTTACTTAGCATGGGGTCTAAGTGTAGGGGTAAATACTAGTAATGCGTCACCCACATTGCTAGTAAGCTTTATAAAACAAAAAATAAATAAACTTAAGAGTTGCCAAAACCAACCGATGACTACCAATTTATTTGTTACAAGAATCAGTCGATAATAGAGGCAACCTTATCGTAAACTTAGAATACCTAATATTGTTATTGAATCAACGCTATGCTAATGGACAAAGAACGCCCAGTTATTCGAGGTATCCCTTGCCCATGGGTACTCAATCGTCTAAAACAAAGCGATATGACACAACACATATGAAGTACTAATTCAGCTAGAAAGTGATACATCTTCGTGAGAAGCGGAACCCAGTCACTTTGCGTTTCCGTCCTCATTGTTTGAAGACATATATCCTGCCTTTGATTAAAAACACCATGTAGGACGTATATGACTATGTTTTATGGGCGTATTTTTATTTTCTTGTACCATAGTTTAGAAAAATAAAACTGCAATAAAATACTATATGCATTTTTTTTTCTAATCATAAGTATATGTATTAACTGAATATCTATATGTTTTTAAAGTTAATACCATATCTTTTTAAATAAAAAATAGTTTAATGCGCTAGTTCTGATAAAAGGCTCCATTGAGTTACGAAAAATGAATAGAATTTTTATAAATTAAATAGGCCAGTAATTATAAAATAACATTTATTTCGAACATAATCAGTCAGTGCTACAATTATCTATTAAATATTAAACATTTAAACACAACTTGAGCAATAAAAATCTCTAAATGCTCTCCTTTGAGTTACAGTTGGTCATAAACCTACACTTTCTTTTTGCTGCTAACGTATTTATGACAAAATAGACAATAAAATCTAACACAATGAAAAATAAAGGAAAAAAAAGTATTTATTTGGTAACAAAATGGCACGTTAATTAAAGAACTTAATGAAATATCTTTAATTTCTTAACACTAGATTTGGTAGACATCACTCAATGGAATTACGAAATAACTAAATGGAACAAGTAAAGCTTTGCTCACAAGAATCAATTTTTACCTATTAATATTCTGTTTAACAGGAAGCTACTCTAACTAAGAGTCTATAAAAACCATAAAATAAATATCTATTTGGAACAGTAACTGAAGTATTATTAATTATCCAAAACAAATAATTAAAACGGTTCACGCGTGTCGGCATTTCATACAAATTTTTAAGTTCTTATTCTTCGATGTTTATGAACCGATTTTAATGAAACTTTCAGTACCTATACATACGCTTCAGAGCCAGGTCTAAATAGTTCGTATAGAACATTTTCGAAAAAGAGTTTAGATGAAGAGTGAGGACAATTTTATGTTTTGTATAGAAAGTAAAAAATAACTCTATCTTTTCCCCTGTACTCTTTTTCGAAAATGTTCTCTACTAACTATTTAGACCAGGCTTTGAAGCGTATCCATACCAAGTTTCATTAGAATCGGTTCATAAAAATCGAAGAATAAGGACTTGAAAATTTGAAAGAAATAAAAAACATGCGTAAGCCCTCTTAAGAAAAACTAGTCGCCTAAGCATTCGTCACAAATGTAGTCATCGTAACCGTAATGATTTGCTTCCATCAACATTGCCTGCAGTACCAGGCTGAACAGCACATACATTTTCTAGAACATTAACCTTACACTATGTCTATGTAACTAACATATAAATTTTTGTTTCAATTTAAAATTACAACTCCGAATTGCTCCCGTGCGAAGCCGGGGTGGGTCCCTAGTCAATTTACAATTTGAACACGCCTTTACCTTCCACTGAGTTACAAATTCATTCCAATGAGTGAAATGTTTCTCAGCCGACGTAACTCAATCTATGTGAGTGATATTACAAAAATGATTTCACAGGTTATTATTTGTGCCTTTGCATAAACTTTATGATATATTTAGAGTTTAAACCTTGAGCTTTCTAAAATATAACACAAAAACACTTAATTAATTATTCTTACCTTGATTTTGCCTTGAATATTCCCGTTAATCAGTGGAAAATCTCAACTGCACCAAACTAACATCCACACTTATTAGCGTCTCGTCACGGTTTGCAAAATGGCTGACAGTTATGACGCTTTGAGTTCTTGTTGCCAAATTGAAAAATATATTTACAACCGGTAAAAATAAAAAATCTGGTTTTAAATTAACGTAACTCAGTAGGAACTTTCCACTTAGATCCATTTTGAGTTACGAGAAATAAACTCTTATGGTGCATGAATTACGGTTGATATTTCTGTGTAAGGCATTTTGAACATTCAGAAATATACAACTGCCTTTGGAGTCAGTTAAAATTCAAAGTTTTGGCGGCAAACAGTGATGTTATATAAAGATTAAACCACTGTACTTAGTGAGTTACATCACATTTTCATACATACGAGTACTTTCAGAAAATCATAAAAAAATACAATTTAAAGAAAACCTCAAAACAAAAATCATGTTTAAAAACAAAAATAAACACTAAACTTAATTTTTTATTCACATCATGAATATTGATAATGATCACCAAAAGAAAAATAGCACAAGTGAGGTGACAGGTGAAAAAAGGCATGGTACAAAAAAATAAAAATACGCCCTTATCTCTTTGGTCATAAAGTTCACGCATGCCTAAAATAACCTCATCATAAACACGACTCTGAAATTCGGAATGTAAGCTTTTGGGACGATAAACTCATTATGAGTCATGATTCGCGAGTTTGTGCTTATGATATTTTGACTAACGTTTTCAACGGGGCGAATACAATATTGCGGACGATTATATGTTTATAATATGAGGTTAATTGATTAAAGTTACAGTAGTAATGGATTACTTAATTATTGCTATTCGCCTGAATGACTACACATAAAACGGTTTAGTATACTAGTACTAGCTTATACTGTGTGCGTTTTCAAAAGGCTGTTATTCATATGATGCTATAAAAAACTATAACTACTATTAAAATGTTTCTTATTTGAAAGTAAATAAATACAAGCGAGCATACACTGCCTCAGAAAAGAAACATCTTCATTTCAATTCACTACAAAGTGACTAACAGGTATCAAATAGGCCATAAAATTGCGGTTCAAACAAAGCTTTAGCTGCAGAGTTCATTCGTCTTATCCTGTGCCTGCGCGGCAAAAAGCCGCTCTTAGGCGTGCAACGCATAATTTTGATTTATGCAGAGTGCCGGTCGCGCATGCGCCCACGCCTTGCATTTGTCTGTTTGTACTCAATGCGCAGGCAACATACGATGAAAATATTGTGGCCCTAATCAGATGAATAGTTCTGATATTAAAATTAATTTAAAGACATATCCTAAAATATTTTATGATTATCAAATGTAAACATAACATATCATCACGCCTGTATTCCCCGCAGGGTTCAGCAAAGTTCGCCGGTATATTGACGTCCATTGTACTAGAAGGCAATAGATTCGCTATTGCCATCATCTGGACACAAAACCCAAACTCCGAGCTGCTAAAATGCTGCTATAATTATAATATCAACACCCAATACCACTTTGCTCGATCTGGGAATCAAACCCAGGATATCTAGCGTAGCAGTCGTGTCGGCTAATGAAATGTATTTTTTTATATAGACTGATGATATTGAATTTGTTGATATAAAATTTATTGATATTTCACTTTAAATAAAATTTATAGCAAGGCTCATATAACCAGAACGTAACGTAACATTTAACGCCATTCTGGGGGACATAGTTAAATTTAAAAAAGTCCTTTTATAATATTATAAACATGAAAATTTGTAAGGATGTATGCATGTTTCTTAATCTTTCACGCAAAAACTAATGTATGGATTTTAATGAAACTTTACAATATCTATTATAGCTTTTACATCAGAATAACACATTTTAAATATTTACTGAATCAGAAATTCACATCATTCACTGTACGTACGTGTATACCATCATTAAAACGGTTCATATGTATACATTTTCAAACGCGTACAAATCGCGTATTCTGTTACAACATTTAAATCTAATTTTCTACAGTGATGTAACTTCATCCATTGGTCCCATGGTCATCATAATGAGTATAATCAAAATCAAACCGCGAGGCGGGGCAAGAGTCGAACATACCGTAGTATAGATGAGTTCTACACTAAAAACGACTTTCACTTGATTAGGGTCGATAAGTTTGTATTTCCTTTATTCTTAGGGGATGGGAATCTTTTGAATTATGTTATTATTTTTTTCTATCTGCGAAAGATAGTTTTTTTCCTTAATGTAAGTAGTTCATTTTTAACTTAAATATTATAAAAGACTATTGTATATTATCTTTATAAGATTATATTATTATATAGGCGTAGCGGCTGAGCGATCGGCTTCTGCGACACGTGCTGTGGGTTCAATCCCCACATGGAGCAAATATTTGTATTATCTACAGGTAGTTGTGGTCTGGGTGATTGTGTATGTGAGAATTCTTATTCGTTTGTTAATGCACCCACGATACAGGAGAAAATCATAGAGTGCGGACAAGTTTAAAAAAAAATACAAAAGATAAAAATTCATTCCAAAAATTAAATCTCAAAAGTATATTAATGTCAGCCCTATTTTAATGCGTAAGCATAATGATCGGGAATGTTCCCTTAGTTGCGCGGTGATTGTGAGGCACTCTAGCGCACGCGAGCGGACCTGCGCACACGCAACCACAAAGAGATCAAAAGTCAAATTGAACAATTTCAAACTTTTCTAAAAAATATTATCATTTAAGGAGAGATTTACTTTAGTATTACACTTGTTGGCTAGGATATTTTCGCAACTACAAATACCTACATATAAAACCAACTGTTATTTTACATTTTTAATCTGTGATAAAATTAATTGCGCCATCATCATACAAGCATTTAAGAAAATAAATGACTTGCGGAGAATTATTTGATCGCCTTAGAAACCATCAAAAGTGTAAAGAACCATCAATTTTCATGAAATTAGGAAAGCGGAACAAACGAAGCGCCGGATTAGTTGTTACCTCAAAAATAATAAGTAACTGGAATATGTGAGAAAGTTGCCATCATTATTTATTTTACGATAGTTACTAGTTTTTGTTATTATTGGCTATTCAGTAAGAAATTGGCAATGTAAAAGCTATAAAATGCATTATATTTGGGAGATTCACATTTTCAACGATCACATTAATTGTAAACTAAGACCAATTAGTTATTTTATAACTGCCACATTAGTGTAGTCACCAAGCGCGACTGCTACGCTAGAGAATCGAACCCAGGACGGGTTCGATTCCCGGGTCGAGCAAAATGTTATTGAGGTTTTCTATGAAATTGTAAGTAAGTACTCGGAGTTTGGGATTTGTGTCCGGTAATGGCAATAGGCTCACCCCCTATTATATGGGACCTAAACATACCGGCAAACTTGGGTGTATAAAGTACACCCCTGTCTACCCTTCTTCTTTCCCTTCGGGGAATACAGGCGTGATGGTATGTTATGTTTTAAGTTGTTTTAAAAACTTGTTTATAATAACTAATTTACCCATAGATACCTTTTTGTGTTTTTTTTGCATTTTTCATGCTAAGATTTTAAAGTTATTTTAGTGAAGGAAAAATTCGACTGGCAGGCAGGATTCGAACCTGCGTCTCCGTAACGTAATTTCAACGAACGTAAGTTGAACGTAAGTTCAGAATGTGAAGGCAAATTTCGACATGGCAGGCGGGACTCGCGGTGGCTTAGAGGTCATAGCGTCTGGCGTACCTAGCCAGGAGATGCAGGTTCGAATCCTGCCTGCGAGTCGAATGTTTCCTTCACATTCTGAACTTACGTTCAACTTACGTTCGTTGTACAAATAACTTTACCCATACTTAGATACCCATTAATGATAACATTAAAATGTTTAAATCCTACTATCAATGCGAAAGTTTGTGAGGATGAATGGATGTATGGATGGATGGATAGATGATTATTATTCTTTCACTCAAAACGACTGAACAGATCTGGCGTAAATGGTGTAAATGTTAAATTGCAAAGTAACGTTTCATTTCTTTTTTATTATTTTGTTCTGACGAAATGCAGTGGACACACAAAATGACTTATGTGCCAAACAAAACACTAAAAACGTGTTCGACAATAGTCACGCTCTATTGCAGTCAAATTTAGTAACATCAAAGCATCCGGTTTTCTGTGATTATACAGTAATAAGTAAAACCTTCGTGTTACCATTATTAATTGACCCATACGGAATGCTAACTAGTCGATTTGTTGAAAAAATCGACGTTAAAATGGCAAAAACGGAAAAGTAAGCTTCGCGTCCTGATTGCTAGGATTGTTTCAACAGATTTTTTTCTACCAACTACAAATATAGGAATATCCTCAATTATTTTCTATGTTCTTTTAAATGCTTATTCAAATACTAGCTTCTGCCCGGGACTTCGTCCGCGTAGCGTGATGATATATAGTCTATAGGCTTCCTCAATAAATGGGCTATCTAACACTGAAAGAATATTTCAAATCGGACCAGTAGTTCCTAAGATTAGCGCGTTCAAACAAACAAACAAACAAACTCTCCAGCTTTATATATATTAAGTATTAATAATAATAAAATAAAATAAATAAAAATCTTTATTGACATAATTAAAATTTTTACATTTTAATTCACAAACAACAAAGATACCTTTGTTGTTTGTGGATATGGTATATAATTTGGGTATATTAATTTAGAAATTTATATAGAACTGCCTGTTGTATATCGCAAAATGCTTAAAATTAACTTGCTTTTTCAAATTGGGTACAGTGGGAAATACCCATACACACAGAAGAAAAGCAAACTAATACTTGAATAAACTTCCAGTAGATTCTAAATACATAGGCAACTTGTGTCTGGTAGCGCTCTAGTGAACAATATTATGTGTTCGACAGCAGTAGGTATATTAGTAATTAATTACTGTTTAATATGCGGTTTATAGCCTCAATTACTAGTAATCTATTATCTGTGCCTCAATCAACAATTCAACGTGTTTATGCTAAAATCAATCATTGTAAAAATGTGCTATCAAATAATTATACGAACACGCGCCTGTATTCCCCGAAGGGCTAGGCAGAGGTGAACTAAGGTACCTACACCCACAGTTCGCCGGTATGTTTAAGTCACATATAATAAATAGATTGCGGGCCTATTGCCATTAACCAGGCACAAATCCCAAACTCCGAACTGAGGGAACTGAAAATTTCATAGAAAAACTCAATAACACTGCTCGACCTGGGAATCGAACCCAAGACCTCTAGCCTAGCAGTCGCTCTCGTGACCAATAAACTAATCAGGTATATTATGTGCCCAAATAATATAACATTAACGATAAATTAGTAACAGATATGAAGGATTTAGTATTTTGCCGTACCTACCCTAGACAGGAACGTCACGCCTACTATGAATACTATATCTAATAATATCCTGTAGTAGGCTAAAAAGATAGTTAATTAACTGCGGACATTAATGGCTGAAGAATAACGCACAAGATTTGTGTGGCAAAAATTAGAGGAACAAGTACACAACTTTTGTCAGGCTGCGAAAATTGATGATGAAATACTTACAGCGAGCTCTTCACTGGTATAAGCGGTTAGGATGCGGCGGTCCTGCTGCAGCACGCAGTAGAACGGCTCCCAAGACAGCGGCACCCCCACAGCCGCACCCGCCACTGCGCTTGATGCCCCATCTGGCGACAAACAGAAGAATACTCTTAATTTATGGCCTACAAATTGAAAACAGTACAGTTTATCATCAGCCTATACTAGTACACTGATGGACATAGACATTCCCCAGCGGTTTCCAGTTCTTCGACTGATATGGCCAGCCCACTGCCACTTTAGCTTGCTAATTCGGTTGTCTATGTCACAAACTTCTTTTATGGGATATGAGGGCAAACGAGCAGACCGATCACCTGATGGTAAGCGATTACCGCCGCCCATGGACACCCGCAAAACCAAAAGCGTCGCTAGTGCGTTGCCCGCCTTTTAAAAGGGTTTGGGCCTCCGGAATTCTCACTCACTCGGCGAAACACAACGTAGGTGTTGTTTCACGCCGGTTTTCTGTGAGATCGTGGTATCACTCTGGACGAGCCGGCCGATTCGTGGCTCTCCCACGTTAAAACTTAACTTTAGTTTTCTGTCGGTTTATCTCAAACAGCACAATTCTGTAGAGAGTAATTCGCCTATATTATTAGTGGATCGACGAGTGCAATGACCATAGTAACCAAATAAACAAAGGAAGTTCAATATTTCAAGTTAAGTGAAAGTTATTAATCATACAACAATAAATGTTTTGGGAAACACGTTTTCACCAACCTCTTTTATTTTCGTAGTGAAATTCTGCGACGTGTCGTGGATATTGTGTATTTACGAGATAAGTGGTGGCAAGCTGAAAAATGAAATATGTATGTCTGTCCATTGTTAGCTGGCCTCTATGTGTATGTTACTTAACTTACATAGAAACAAACATACCTAATAAATAGATTTCTAGCATCACATTATCACAAATGTTGGCAGTTTGGCACTGGATATTTTTTTATGTTTTTCACGTCCTTTTTTCAGTAAAGAAGTGCAAATCATTAAAAATATTGGCTTAGTGGCCATAGCGCTTAGTGTATCTAACCAGAAGACGCAAGTTCGAATCCTACCGCAATCGATTTTTTCCTTCACAATTTTTTTTATACCTACTATAACACTACGTGAATAGAACCTTGTTCACCATAATACCGTTTACAAAATATAATCATGTACCTACAAGACATAATAATTCAATAAAAATAAACCTACGTTACGTTACAGTAATTTGTATTGTAATATATGCAGTGAAAGGTACCTATTTAATTGTAAACATTACATGCCACAAATGTTCTATTCGATTACGTGACCAACCAAGGTACCAGTGGTATAGGTAAATTGCATACTTCCATCATGAGAAGCGTATACACTATATAATTAACATATACGACGATACTAGAGAAGAAATTAAAAAAAGAAAAGTGGACCGTTCATCGATCAGATACAAGAAAGAAACCTCTAAATTATATGTACGCTGGGGCCGAAGTGTGGTGTGGCGTAACACAAAAATATGCAGGTATGTAAGTTAAATTGAATACATACAAGCCTTTTGTCCTTGTCACCAACTTAATGTAAAGCTCTGTTAACTAAAAAGCTAATGAATATTGGAATTTCATAATTCATAAATTAAAACAAATATACAGCAATTTTAATCTCCCTTTTGTAAAAGACAATTTTACCCAGTTTAAATACGAAATTGAAGCGATGTAATATAATCGCAATAATTAAGTAATTATTCATAGTAAACCCATCAAATATGATACAACGAGACGCGACTAACAAGCTCCCTCGTTAGCTACGAAGTTATAAAAAGATTTAGTTTACAATTTAAATAATCACGATGCTACTCGTCGACAACTAAGTAGTTTATGCAATATATTACGGCATCGATTGCAGCAGACGAAGTAGAAAAACGAGTCAAGCCGACTGATGACAGACCAATATCTTAGCTGCGGCACGACTGAACTATATAGAGGCCGCTTTTCGTCCCAATCACATATATCAGCTATATTTTAATAGTTTTTTGTTCCTATGTGATTCAATGACGTTGCTGGCAAACCAAGGACGAATAATTGTGATAAAGATATCAAATTAATAGGAAGTATAGAGAAAAAGTGCAAGGACTTCAGCTTAGAGTAAAGTTCTACATCGTTCCGATGGATAGGTACGTAACATTAACTTACTCAAAAGTCCCGCAATATTTAATAATAGCAACCACGTATGATCAGTCACACTACTTATTATCAGCATTCAACAACTTTGAAACAAAGGAGGCAGTAATTTAAAACAATCGAAATAAACGTAATTTCAATGGAGCCTGTGTTTCGTTCACACTGTATTTCCTTACGAGGTAAACAAACGGGCCCAAGAAATACATACACGAGGTGTCTGTATCCCTTGTGGCCACATATGGCAATGATGCTCTTCGCTTTAAAGCTATAACGATACTTTTACAGAGATGCAACTGCAGAATCATCACTTGTAAATACAACAGAATCGCTCATCTAATTCTCAGATCAATCGTAGGAATCTAAGATCTTATAGACTCAAAATACGTTCCTAAAGTTATACTATTATTCTGAGCATTATATATAGATAGAGGCGTTGATTGACAAATTGAAACAGTAAAGGTATCATTAAAACAAAATCATCAAAGATTCAGTTAGCCCCACATCATAAATTTACGCGTAGTATTCTGACTATTACTGCTATACTCTCCAAGTCTTATCCAAGATCTGAATATATCTGTAGCTGTAATTCGTCATTACTTTTCCTGCCTAAAAATATACCGTATAAAACATCTTGAATTCAATTTTGAGCAGTACAATGGCAGTAATTGAAGTACTTGTTCAGTTAATGAAAG
The DNA here is from genome assembly GCA_947256265.1 of Acronicta leporina. Taxonomy (NCBI): domain Eukaryota; kingdom Metazoa; phylum Arthropoda; class Insecta; order Lepidoptera; family Noctuidae; genus Acronicta; species Acronicta leporina. The sequence goes on from OX366514.1 coordinate 5,534,268, forward strand.
TCAGCGGTGCGGTAGTGTGCCGTTGCGTCCTCATGGATTAATGCGTTCCATTTAATCTATTAAACAGTGAGTCTGGGGCCGACGATTCACAACAAAGGGGAGAATATGAACTTAATGCAGACAAAGCAGAACTTGTTCGAACATCGTCCACATCATCACTGTTGGAATAGGATCGTTAACTTATTAAACTGATTGCTAACAACAACTATTTTTTAATGTTTTACTTATAAAATACTATAGAGAAATTTATAAACTACGATTTAATAAAAGTATTCACTAAAGTGAATTCATGTAACGGAATACAGTAACAGTGTAGAGAAGTGAAACTGTGAAACAAATAAATTTTACTCTCTTCGGTTTATTGCTCTAACAGTTCGTTCCTGTGACTCATACAGTTGCAATAGCGATACTTAATAATTATGCTCGTAATATCAATTGTTTCACGTCTATTTGCCTCGTGAAGCACGCGAACTGCAAAACGGTATCAACATACTACAGATTTGGACTTGCCGCTTACTACTTGGAATACGTAGTGTAGTTCAAAAAAAACTTTACTAATCCAATGAGAAGTAGGTGGTGGTAGTTCTAATTCTTGTAAAAACCTAGTGTGACATCTATAGTCTCTCATGTCACCAACACGCAACGAGGTGTGTTATGATTACAGATGGTTCCTTCTCCGCGATCACTGCCCAGGCCGAAGTGATACTGTACCATTTCAGTGAGTTATTATTAGGTACCAGTAATTTAATTTTATGCCCTTCCGTACTACTTCATATTACCAATTTAAGCAGGGCTTCAAAGATCAGAGCATTGCGTAAATAGTGTTGTATGCTAGCTATGCCAGAACCGACGAATATGATCGTAAACCGTTTCCTTCTGCAAGCTTACACAACTTGTACGGAATGATAAGCAGATGAACCATGATTTTTCGTGCAATATGAGACTATACAAACGCCTCCTGGCATTCAAAAAGTTACATAGGTAAGCAACCAAGCCAGTACCCACCCACGGCGGTGTAGAAGGATTTTTGTGATAATCTATCGCGCATAGCACACCTACTCGTACCAGCGCTGGAGGCAAGTTGTATTGAATACGCGAGAATCGCATAGAAACATATTTTTGACGTGTAAAACTTAATAGCACTATTATATATTAAAATTAATATTATGACTAAATAAAAAAAAATACCTATACGTCCTCCAGGATAAATAAATTACAGATTTCGTGTCTCTATTTCTTATTTGATGGATACTGGACGGATGACTGGTTTTCAACGGCACTGGTTTACTTTTTAGGATGATATATCTACTACATATGTATTAGTGCTGATATATGTAGGTATATTTTAAGTAAAAAAGCTTTGTCTTTACATTGAAAATATAAAAAACTTAGTAGGTTACGGTATACGTCTCCAAACCCAAAAATGTGATTTTCCAATCTCTTCTCTGTTTTTTTGTTTTGTTATCACTGATAGAAAGTATATATCTCCAATTAAAAAACTGGTGAACTTCTTATCTCAATCAATGAACCGGATCCAGACATACAGCTTGACCTCTCTGATGTATACAGACTCATACAAAGAAGAGATCTGTTGGTTTTTGATTAAATTATTTTTAGGATCCATTTCTAATCCTAATATAGCTTCACTTGAGCAAAGCCGCCGGCAAAATCGAGTGATATTCCATAAATAAAGGATACTTAGTTCTCAGTTTCTGCTGTACGGTGTCATTTGAACTTTTGAAATGAAAAGTATTTTACAATCACACCTGCATTACAAAACGTGTGCATATTAAATGTTCTCGATAATTAACATTAATTTCACCTGTTAGCATTGAACGAAATGTTAATGCATTTAAGTGTTAGGTACGTAATCATGGAACGCAACACACAAATTGGATTAAACAGACTCATATTCAAATTATATTTCCTCAGCTTGCTTTTTAGCATCAAATAAACTAAAGAAGACCACATGCACAATAGATAATAGATATATGACCACTTGCATTTGCACAGCACAACAGAATCTAACTTCAACAGAAATATCTACAAATTTTAGTATTATTTGCTTATTTTATTCTTCTTTGATGGTCTCTGTGGTTTAGTGGTTCGAGTACCGGACTGCTGAACATGAGGTCGTGGGTTCGATTCCCACAGGACACAAATATTTATGTGATGAATATAAGTGTTTGTGTTCGTCTGGGTGTTTCTTATGTATTATAAGTATATGCAAAAAAAAAGTATATAGTATTATATCCATTGTCTAGTACCCATAGTAAAAGCTCTGCTTAGTTTGGGACTAGATGGTGCTGTGTAAAATGTCGCAGAATATTTATTTATTATTTATTTATTATACATATACAACACGCCGCCTCTGAATACTAACAGTTAATGAACATAAACCTAGAATCGCCTTTAAAAGCCCGTCGTGCTTCGAAAATAGCCGGCGGCTATCAAAATCACTATCTCCGACTAAGTCACGCACGCTGCGCTTGCTCCATGATATGGCTACGAGCTATTCGAAAGAATATTAGACTAAATACTTAGAAACAATTGTGAGATTATAAAAGAGTGTAAAAAAGTTTTATAACAAGCGAATACACGTACCTAATTATCATTTTATAATTAGCAAGCTCCACAGAGCGACATGAGTTACGTATTGCATGACATTGCATTTTAAACCAAATTTTGTATCGCCTACTGAATTCTACTAACATACCTACAGCTCATAATTCAGCCGGAGTACTTTTTACGAAGGTAGGCGTATCCGGTGATCGTATCGTAGATCAGAGATAGTTCTGATTACAAATCCAGTGTGGTAATGCTAGTGGCACCTAGTTAGCGCCAGCCGAAGGCAATGATTCAACTTTAAAGCGTGTGCAATTCGCAACTCGTCAACTGAACGAGAAAGACTCGTCTGGGTACAAGTTGCCTTATAATAACATTATACAGCCGAGCAACGGACCCCCGAGTCAATGTTACTGAACCTACATCAAAACTTTTGAAAGTCTCTACATCATTGCACGACCGACCCAGGAAAACAAACTTAACACATTGGAGTGCATTCAACATTTTTTTACAAACTATAAATGATATAAACTTCTGTGAATGAACTGAACATTACAATGTGTACTGAATATAGGAGACTGAAATTGAACATTAGATCAATTCACTTTCCAGATCCTCAATTTGATCTTGCGCGTCCTTGATGTAAACTGATTTTTATTGACTATACAGAGGCATATTAACGGCTCCCTTTCAAATGAGAGGAAGTTTTAAAAGGTGTGTTTAATAATTTCAGTATTTGGGTAGAAGGGGTACGGTTGCGTGGGAGGGCAGGCGCAGGCGCAGCGACGGTGGCGCGCCTTCACGCGAGATGGTGCACAACAATGAACTTGAAATAAACAAGCGAACCTCGAGACCGACGCAACATGTTGCCCACTGTTTATTTATAAACATACCGACTCTACGACAGATAGATAAACAGATAGCTGCAGACGGTGGCACGCTAGATCGATCTAACGTCCATTAACCATAACTTATACGTCACGAAGCCTATTGTGTAGTCAGTATTTTGAAACGAACGCAGGGGCAGGCGTTATGTATGAGCTTATAATTCAGATGAATGAATTCAAGATAAAACAACCCATTTCAGTGATGCTCAGTGATGCGAACATTGAACCGTCTAAATCGATAAAACATTGATTTTTATCGTTTTTAGTTGTCAGATGCTTTTTTGACATCTTGTAATTGTCATCTTAATTTCAAGATAAGTAGTTTAGTCGATTTTTATCGTAAATCGTAGAGATTTTATTTCAACACGTATCTTGCACAATCTTGTATGAAATCTATTTTTGACAGTTGTTTGGACTATATTCACTAATATTTATGATATGTTTAATTGGATTTACCATGCTAACAATTTATCGATCGTTATATTCCGAACTTGCACGCTGCGGCTCACGATACTTAATTAATTTCAAAAATATTTAGTCTAATTACTTATTCTATCACTACATTTTGTTTTGTGTAATCGTGTCAGATCTCGAACATGTGGCACAATCTTGACTAATTTGGGAACTAACTGACTTACCATTCTATTTAATTTTGTCTTCATCATAACAATATAATAATAACTTGTTATGTAAATACCTTGCAATGTAACTAGCGAATTTTACATTAATTGTTTCTCACGGAGGTGTAGTACTTATTTTATTTATAAATAAGTGTCATTAAGATTTGAGGAATAGATTAACAATTGATTAAACAAGTTACCCTTGAGCAGCACTAGTTACATTCGTGTTAGATTATTATGTTTTCTCTAGTAATGCATGAAGCAGAAACAACAAAATATGTTGTGTCCACAAAAAAATAATTACCTATTACAGTTACAAACGTTTTCCGTCATAGTCTGTAAAAAAAGTAAAATGTTCCTTAAATTATCTATGTGTTGCTTGAGATTCTTGAGATCTAGAGAGAAGAGAGAGTTTTACAAAATTATAAGTACCTACACATCTATGTGTAACAGTTTAGTGGGATTTGTACAAGATGGTCCAGATCTCCTCTTCGGTATCATTGAACTCTACTTTTCACTAATTACTGTTTTTAACACATGGCATATAAAATCTCATATGCCATACTTACGTGTAAATAACATATAATTTAGGATGCCCAATCCACTTGGCATCTTGTCTGTCAAGATAAGCTGGTAACGATGATGGGTACTGAATTAACATATTCATTTATATCTTGACATTTCTCGAGCAGTTTCTCACAACTTAAAGTATCTTTTTTTTCAATATTTCTTCTTCTCAGTCGTATACTCTTGGCAGAGGAGTCTTAGTCATGGAGATCGTTTCACGACCTTTCTTATTGTCTCCCGCCATCTCTTCAATCATCTCTTTCAATATTTACATAACCGTTATTCAGTTATTGCTGATCAAATATTTATTCCACCATACAGTTCCAAAGTGATATCACGTGATATTGCGTTATTATAATTTACTGTAACGTTACGTTACTCAATGAAGATTTAAATGTCAGGTCAATGTGACGCTGTTTTTTATTACTGTAGACTTATATTAATATATATATATGCGGTGTAACATTTATACATATCGTTCCGAAAAATGATTTTCATTACAAAATGGGATAGTTTAAGTTTGCCTTTATTAAAATAAAGGAACATCTGGACCTCACATTACCAGAAAAAAACGAGGGTTCTTGCATCTAGGTTTCCTGCCCTCAGTAGACCTAAAGGTCACTTGTCGACCGGCTGTAAAGGTCGTCGCCCTTTTGAAGCTACGCCAAGCGGCCACAATTATAAATAATACGTTTGCGCACACGGATCTACTTTATACACGTAATTATATCACCCCACATGTACAAACGCATATATAGCATAAAAACTAACGTAGACTGGACTAGGAACGTGGGAATCCTAATAGTATGCAATTTTCTTCTTGTAAGTAATACTATAATATGCATGCCGCCCATATGCTAAAAGGGCTGGTTACTGATTTTTAATGCATTACAAGTTACAAAATAACATCGGTTTCGCTGGACAGATGGGATTCTTATTACCGCTAAGGTGAACAGGTTTAGTGAGCATGTAATATCTATAATGGCACAGAAGACTTAATTAACTTGAAATTTACATTACCTACCTACTTTAACAATAATTCCACACAGTCAAATTCAAACACCTCCTTTTCATGACGACGACACCGTATTTACATTCATTTATAATTATTGTAATATCAAATAAAATACCTGCAATTTTATCGATACATACATAATCAACCCATTATTCGTCCCACTGCTGGGCACGGGTCTCCTCTCACAATGAGAGGGATTAGGCTATAGTCTACCACGCTGGCCTAATGCGGGTTGGCAGACTTCACACGCCGCGCCGTCAAGAAAATCTCTCAGGTATGCAGGTTTCCTCACGATGTTTTCCTTCACCGTTTAAGCGCGTGATAATTAACTATTAATACGCTAATAATAATTAACTATTCATATATAAAACTTCGAAAATCAGAGGTGCGTGCCTTGGATTTAAACTCAAGACCTTTGACTTGGCAGTCCAATGGTCATATCACTAGGCTATCGATAAGTATACAAATATTTATTCAGTTTAATTCTTTATCTATGTTTTTTAATCTTATTTGTTATTTTGTTCCTTGTTTAGGTATTAGTTCCAATTTTGAACTTAATTTTGATAAATATTTTAGTTCTAATTTTAATTCGGATTTTTATTTCAACCTTAATAGATAATCTTAACATTGACTAATTTTGATTTGCTTTTTATTTCATGATTTTAATTATTCGATGATTTATGACTTGTTTGGTACTTAACAATAAATGGTACTTATAAGAATTTTAGCATTTTCGTTTCATCCTATTCTAATTATTTTTTATTGAAGTACAAGTTTTTATGGATTTTATCGCGTTGTATTTGAATTGGGTTCTTAAAATGTCTAAAACGTATTCGCATAAGTGTTAGAAAGTTATCGTTACTTATTACTTAAAATAGCTTGATATTCTACTTATACCTATTAACCGATTGCTATACTCCTAAATTGATCGATTGTAATTATAATAACTTACATGTAAGTACCTATTAGTGTAAGCAATTGTTGGCTAACCATAATATAATAGAGTAAGGCGAGATTATTTATATGTATAATATTCATATCACATTCTAAAGAACATCTTGAATCACTAACGCATCAAATTCGCCTTTATATCTCTATCAAGCTTGGATTGAGGACAATATAAGCTTCCCGTCAGGCAGATTGTCGCGTAGGCGTTAATCTTCGAACAGCATAATGCTGGGCGTTAAAAATGTGAACGTTTTGACAGACGATTACGCAGGCATGTGAACGCCACGCCTGCGCATGAGCACCGGTTGTGTCGAACTTCGTGCGTTACATCGTGAGATGAATACATTACAAAAGGTACCGAATCATAAAACTATAATAGTGTGTGTTCATTGAATACGGGAATAATACACATACAATTTCAGACGTTACTGTTTTAAGTTATGACTTTTCATTCCCATCTTCAGCCTATAAACAACCACTGAAAGATATTGACACGTCAGCGTTAAGCAAATGTATAGCGCTGACACTTTCAAATGAATTAATTCATCATATACAGAAAAGCATGAAATGAAATAAGATTAATTTATAATACAATACGTGAGTTCAGAGTGATAATTTAAGTAAGTGCGTAGGCGCAACATGTCGACATCTCGCGCGACAGACTAAGAGCCCTTCACGATCACGATGCAGAGAAAGTAGATCAGATTATAGCTACGGTTATAACTTATAAGTCAACTCGTTCTATTTATTTTAGCGCTATTTCTGAACGTACACATACATAAACCAAACACAGATAACAAAACTCATTTGTCTTATAACTAAGAAAATTTTATTTGTATATTATATGAATTGAATAGTTTTTTTTTAAAGCTTACTAGCTATGTGGGTCGCACATCACTAGTATTCTTGTTAACCCCTCATGCTAAGCTAAAATGCTTGTGTTACGAGTGGATTCACGTCGGTAGTGTAATGGGTGGGTTTCGAACCGGCAACCACATGATCGCAAGTCCGACACCTTAGCCATTAGGCTACCGCCGCTTCAAAATAATAGTGATTATGAATCTTAAATAAACATACAGAAATATAAGAAAAATGGTTATAAGTAGATATATGAAGACAATAACAGTTCAATGTACCTAAAGAACATATAGGTTGCGTATGTGCTCTTATTACCTAGAAAGAAACCATAGTCAACAATACTGTGATAATTACGAACCTATGCAACAGTTCCCACAATTGCACGGTTGATGTAACAGATGTGGCGTTGGATAACTGGCATTATTTGCAGCGGAAACCCTACGACCTCAAAGCTGATTAGTCTCTAACATACACATCACGCGAGAGAGCAATAAACTGATCAGACTGAGCACGAAAATCACAATCACACAAAGGCTTGAATTACCTTTAATTCTATCAAGGATTTCCTCATAGCAGGAATGCTCCCTAGTCGTAGTAGTAATACGATCTAGGTATTATAACGTTCCTTTGTTTCCTTTAGAAATAAAGACGAATTAGATTTCATTGTGGCGAGCATTTTCATAAGTCCTACCATTGTCCACGTGATCAACATTTAGCTGACAACGCTGTTCGTTGATGGTAGCTATTTCACACGCATCGGGTTGGAACATTATCTTGTGTAAAATTTATTCGCTGTTCATATTTCATAGCAGATGCTTTTTCTATATGATATTTGAGTGCTGATATGTGTACACAAGCGCTTTAATAATATTTGAAGATTGCCTCAAACCAATGATTTCGAATATTTATGTCCATTATCAAAGTTTTTAAGGACTACTTAAATTTATCAAAAAATATAAACAATATAATAGCAGGAGATCATACAACAAAAAGAAGCAGTAAATACTTAGGTAAGGTATTTACAGTGAAGTAATACTAGCAAAAGACAGCCTTGATAAGCACTGCATGTCCCTTTCTGCCTTTAAATTCTATCTTGTGAAAAAATCACTCAATGATAGAACATCTATATTATTAGGTCTTTACCTATGAAATTGCTGTTTTGTATGAAAAAAATTAAACGATTTTTTTCATGTATTTTTTATTTGTATTAATCGAAGTAATCACCCATGCAATCAATGCATCTTTGCCAACGCAGTGGCAGTTTATTGATGCCCTTCTTAAAGAAATCAGCTGGACGGGAGGCAACAAATTCTTCAAAGGCATTTTGTACTGCCTCTCGGGTATTTAATTTTTTTCCCGCCTAGAAGTTATCCAAATTCTGGAAAAAGTAGTAGTCTGTAGGCGCAAGGTCTGGTGAGTAGGGCGGATGACGGAGAACTTCCAACCCCAGTTCTTGCAACTTGGAGACCGTCTGCTGTGCAGTATGAGGTCGCGCGTTATCGTTAAGGAGCAGCGGAGACGAGCGATAGACCAATGCTGGTTGTTGATGTGCCAGCTTCTCCATCATTGTGTTCAGTTCTTCACAGTACACATCTGCAATAATGCTCACCCCGTTTGGTAAGAAGCTGTGATGAAACACATCGGCGCTAGACCATCAAACAGTGACCATTACTTTTCTAGGGGTAAGTTTTCGTTTAGGGCATTGTTTAGATGCTGAACCAGGATCCAACCAACTTGCTGAGCGCTTGTGGTTATCAAACAGAATCCATTTTAAATCGCAGGTAACAATGCGGTTCAAAATTCCTTCATTTGTGTGTCTGTTGAGCAGTGCAAGGCACGTTTCGACGCGTATTTCGCGCTGGCGATCATTGAGTTCGTGGGGCACCCATTTGTCAAGCTTTTTTACCTTGCCAATTTGACGCAGATGGACCAATATTGTTTTGACGCTAACGTTGAAAGCTGCTGCTAATTCAGCCGTAGCTTGTGTATCATCAGCTTCCACAATCGCCTTTAATTCGTCATTGTCGACCAAAGTCTTCGGACCACCGCGAGGTTCATTTTTCAGGTCGAAATTCCCAGAACGGAAGCGAGCAAACCAATAACAGGTGGTGCGTTGGTTTGTAGTGTTAGCTCCGTAAGCGTCGTTGATGTTGCGTGCCGCTTGTGCCGCGTTGCTGCCACGATGGTACTCATATTCCATAATTACTCGAAATTTTAACGTATCCATGATGACGAAAAAGATTGAAATGCGATGAAAATGTAACACTAATCAATAAACAAATGACTAATTTCGGAAAAAGAATTCCATGTTTTTAAAATAAAATTAATTTGAAATTAGAATTCTTAGCCAAACAAAAATTATTTTGATATGAAATGGCCATTACTGCAGAACGGCAATTTCATAGGTAAAGACCTATTATTAATAAGATAAACTTCCGTCAAAAGCAATCGCTAGATCGAACGTTAGGGATTGATGTTAACAGCCATCAATCACGTCGGATTCATGTGAAGAACAAAAACACTGATATTACTTTCATAATCTCTTCCTGCATCTACTAATCATCCAAAAAAAGCCGGAGATATGATGTAATGGCAAAATGCTAGAGCATTGTTAACAAAGGCTTGACAACTTTCTCTGTAAGCAAGTGCTCTCTGGCTGCCACAAATGCTCTTCCGAGCATTTGTTTGCGCACGCGTCACTCGTCTGAGCTTCTAAGAACTAATACTCGGACTTCCTTCGTATTATTATAATATAATTGAATATACATCAAATTTCTGTAAAGCCATAGAGTTGCAAGTGTACGCGAAGTATTTATGAGACTTTTATGCAAAATGCACAGGATGTTTGAAGATTCAGTTTATTATAATTATGGTCACACACCCGGTAAGTTATATTATGTGCTAACTGAATGAAATATAAACTTATCAATGAAACACAGAACAAAGATAAAAAGAGGTCACTCCTTCCATGAGACTGGATACATTCATTCTTATGAAAAGAAATCAATTATAATCACATGAATAAACTATTCAAATTGCTATGTGCTGACACGCACACGCGAGCGTTGTGACTTAGTAGAATTGAGACGTACGGTAAACTCGTAGTTGTCACAAGTCACGAACTCAATGCCTTTACTATTCAATGCATGAATAACACTTTTGTCGGCTGTACGAAGCAAGGGCTTGACGAGGGGTTGCACATGTGCACAGAATTATTTCAATGCCCATTTAAAAATCATTGATCATTCGTCTTCGGTGTGGAACTTGACTTTTTAAAGTATTTATTGCTATCTGTTTAGGTTTGGTGCCGTTTTATCTCATGCCATTTTAAACGTTCTTTGAGATTATTTAGTTTCATCGCGTATCTATTTTCATCAGAAAATATATTCCTACCTTCAATTCGAAATGCTTTATTCAATGTAATGTAAGCTTAACAGAAATTTGTAAGTCTAAGCATAGAATTAATAGCATTATTATGTAGATTAAGCTCTGTCGTAGTAGGTACTTCAAATGCCGTGCGTAATGTTAACTTTAGTAAGAATGTAATCCAACATTTGAGCAACGCACCGTAAAAATAATTCAAATGAATGAATTTACAACTCGTCGTTTTGTTTGTATGTATACATTCATAACTTTGTCTAAATATAACAAATGGTTAGATGTAAACGGGTTCTTGAATGGAGACCGCGTACCGAAATGAACTCAAGCCAGCGTATCATAATGTTACGTTACGTTACGAGCGACCGAAAAACTAATGTGATCCATATGTAAATAAGAAAACCTTAGCATTAGAGAGATAAGATCATAATTATTCACAAAACGAATCAATTCTAGAAACTGTGTAGTGTAGGTAGGTACTCAACGTTGCTTGCAGACAAGATTATGTTGTAAAAATAAACAAACATGAGCAAATTAACAACTAAAGATTACTTGGCCTTGACTTTTATTTAGCACTATCACTTTGAAAGTTTTAATCGATAATTATATTCGAAGGTGACGTCAACGGCAAAGTGAACTGGGGAAACTGGACCAGTCGGGCGAGTGGCCGCGCACACCAGTACAGGTGCGCCCGCGCCGGTCGCGGCCGAGGCGCGTGCCCCAAACACCACAGCTGCCTACCGCTCATTGAAACTATTCAGAAAATTGACAATGTTACAAAAAATATTAACAATGCAGGTCCCATAATTTATTTCCCACGGATCTTTTTGTAGATTCATAAATCGTCGGCAATCGTAAGACAGCCAAATCTGGATTTATAGTAATACATCCACTAAATACCAGCAGTGCTGCAACAGTGTTTTAAGTTAACCGTTTCGAGCTACCATATTTAAGCTATGAGAATAAATCAAACGGTATTTATCGCACGCACCAAAACACCATAAATCCGTTGAAAGACGATGGATATCGGGTACTCCTAATTTATTTACTAACCGCATTCCGATTTCAATACTTCGGAAGTGCGGGCTGTAGTTCGTTCCCATGGTTATCGGGGATTATTTGTCACTGTGCGAGTTCTAAATTATCTGCAGATAGATGTTATTTAATGCGCTCTTCCCGCAAACAGGATACGCATAAGACGAAGAGACCTTGTCAATTGTGGAATCGTACACATTTTTCAAACTACCTTTCTAAATAATTTACTTAATATACTTGGAGACCATCGCTAGGAAAACGCACTGACTTGGACAAATATTTGAATGATAACTACTAAAAGTCGAGCCTATATAGGTATCCATAATATTCTAAAATCAAATCCGAAAATTAGATGAGGGTCGTTTTAAAGTCTATATCTTAGGTTTTCCTTTTGTAACATGGAGATGGAACATAAAGCATAGAGCAAATAGAACAGCAAAGCTCCTTGACTTCACATAGAGCAGTTTATAAGGAATCAGTTATAATACAAAGACGCTTAGCGTTCTTAAAAAGCCTCACGAAACATACGAAGCTCTCCGTTGCGATAAGCTGATAACCAATTTTATTAGAAAATCATTAATTCAGCCTCACACACATTTATTACACGTTTCTAATGCTTATTTTGAACACAAACTACTAATATTGCATTAGGTAAACGCAAGTTATGTAAACATCTTTGGAATACATCATTATTTCTTGGAAACTACAACTGGATGTTATTGAAAGGTATCAACGGCAATAATTAAATACATGGACATAGGTATGACATTATTAAGCATTTGATTGTAAAACTGGCTCATTAGCGTAGCGGTTCTGAGTACGTCTGCTACGCTAAAGGCCCTGGGTTCGATTCCCAGATCGAGCAAAGTGTTATTGGATTTAAGTAGCAGTTTGGGATTTGTGCTCGGTTAATGACGATACGCTGGCCCCTTATTAAAAAGGAGCGAAACATACCAGCGAACTAAATAAAAAAGAAAATAAAAGCTTTTTCTTACTTTCTTCTTTAAACTAGGTGTGTAACAATTAGTACGCCTCTGCCTAACCTATCGAGGAATACAGGCGTAATTGTATTGATAGATTGTAATTGATATTTACGTACGCTTGAACACCATGATAGTAAAATTACACAATTTGGACATACCAAGGCTACTTGATTGCGTCGAAATGAAAAATTGTTCAAATTAGCCTCAATCATGCATCAAATTATTTTATTTCACAACCACACGTCACGTCACTCCGACAAACAATAGAGACAATGCCCCTTGGATGTATAAAAAACCAATAGACATATTCATGCAATCGAAGCGAACAATATGCGGTATTCGGAATCGATATTCAAGATCGCTTCATTGTAAGAGCTTTTCCAAAGAAACGTTGTTCATTTTTATTCTTAGTTGTCGAATGCAACGTTAAAACTTCCTTTTAAACAAAAATGCAAGTAGGTAAAATTACTTGAGAATATTATGAACTCTGTTATGAATGTGGATGGATGAACGGAGATTGACGAACGAGTATACATGATGAGTACTGATGGAAGAGTTGGAAGGGACCGACATCGACGAACGCACCGCAACCAAGTTGCGACGGTTCTCAATAAAGGTCCGGTTAAGAGCACCTTAAACCGACGATCACACATGAGGAGGTTAATGAACGTAGATGAAGCGAAAAGTAGTGTGCCAGGATCGTAGCAAGTGAAAATCTATAGTCTCTCTCTGCCTACCCCAATGGGAGACAGGCATGAAAATATGTATGTATGTATATATGTTATGAAAGTAAGTTAGGGTCACTAAATAAGATTGATAAAGATCGGCAAACGTCCCCACCTTGAACGCAATGACAAACCCACTGATTAATCTAGACTAAGTTATCTGAGTCATACACATGACACCGATTGTGTGTAGAACTTTAAATATTTCTGTATTAAGAAAACAGTAGGCTTATAGTCTAAAACAATCTACTTAACTATCACATTTTGTACATCATCCTTGATAAAGTTCTAAGGTAACGGATGCACATTGGCCTGTTGCCAAGATCGGATTTCCTAATAGACTTTCTCCGATGCACACAAGTAAAGAGGACCACGCGATGAAAATAGCCCTCAAGAGTCAAGAGATCGATGTTATTACGATTGGTAATTGTTTCATGACTGCATGTCCACGCATAACGACTATTACCATATATATACTGTGCAAACACCAAGCTACTGCCTATCGAGTATAGTATCGAGTTATTTCTGCTAAAAATCTCATACAAATTATTCTCGATTTCGCTAAGAATACGTTTTCGTAAGTTGTGCGTGCTTGGGCTACTGGTCTCATAACGGTAATTTTCTCCAGAGATAAATCTGACATGGTCATATGAAGTTTTCTTAATATCAACAAGTACTATTGAAGCTTACAAAGATAACCTCAAAAAAAACTCGTACTCATACCACAGTTTAAGTAACTGTACTCACCCAAGTTACTCCAAAATATACAACCGCATATAATCATTATGACATAATTAGATACCGTAAACTCAATTCCGTGTCCGTATTGTCTGTGAGTTTCTCATACAAATTGCTGGTTATTACGCTAAATTGCAACTACGGTAGTAGGTGACCGTCCTGGTATTTTTTCTATTAAGCAAACCAACAGTTCTCTATATTACTAAAATGTACCCTAATTTACTGATTTCTGACACTTACGCGAATATTAGATATTGAAATGAAACTACTTTTTACGGATTTTATCGCGGTATATTGATATTATTTTGTTCCCGACGTTTCGGATCCTTTACAGCATCCATGGTCACGGGCAGACTGACAGTCTGCCCGTGACCGTACCGTAAAAAGTAGTTTCATTTCAATGTACCCTAATTTATTTGATAATGTACAGATTTTAAAAAAATCTGGAATTTATAAGCCACATATAAATTATAAACTCTTTTTCTATGACTTGACAAGTAGATATAATCAAAAAGTTAACCAAAGGTGATATACATTTTACTTTAAATGCAGCTGTTACCTTGATACTCATAGATTTATTCGAAAACTGACCAACATTTTAATTCAAGACTACATTTGAAATAAGACAAAAACTTTCGACATTCTGACTAGACTTGTATTTTTAAACGTCGTGGATGAAATGTGAAATCCTGTGCTTGCTTCACCTCATTGCATGCGAAGTGCTAAGTGCATGCGCAAGTGGTTTCCTTCAAGGAGCGGCTTACAGGAAGGGCAAGCTCATTAGAAAGTATAAACAAACGATTGCATCACATACATAACTGGACAAGGATGCGCACCCAGTCCCTGATCAAGTCTAGCAAGATTATTGACTTGAGATTCCATAAAAGAAACCTGAAAGAACATGTGAGTTTATAACTGCGCTGGATTTAGTGCTACTACTGAGGCTTGTTATTGAATTTAATCGTCCCCATCTTATAGTGGCTCGATTTATGGCTAATGACGATCATAACTTGAACAGACAAACGACTCTTTTAGCTAGTTGCCGGTATGTTGTATTACAGATATAAAATCGTGTACCTAACGGACGTGATGAAATATTTCGTTTAAATGTTAGGATTGTATTTACATATTTGCACATTATAAATGCGAAAGTAACTCTGTTAGTGCGTTACTTTTTCATATCTAAACCGCCAACAAAAAAACCACATTTCGATAAATTTTAGCAAGGATATAGCATTCATCATCCAAATAAGGTAAGCAAGATTCTTTGAAAGACTCTCCAAATTATTGTTCTGGTATCCAAATTTTCAAGTTAAGATAGGAACTCGTTAACGAGTGCTGTCTGTCGAGGCTGGTCAGCTTTTATTTGCTATACCAATCGTTTCTTATATACAAGGGATAAATCTTACACATCAAACTGCACAATTCCAACTATTTAAAACAACATTGTAAAGCTTAATATTCTAATCATTATATTCTTAAAGGAGTATATAGATACTCCGTTTCAAAAAAAGAGCCTTAAAACCCAATTTATGCTATTTGCGTCAGATCAGGCAAGACATTGAAACTAAAACGACTGTAATAAATGCGTGGACGACATAATTCTTCCTTAAAATATTAAGTGTGCTCATATTGAAATAATATTTACCTTCTTTTGACTACTAAAACATCAGACTGCATTTGCCAAATCTTCAGATTTTTAGCGACAAATCCTAAAGTAGAAATTGTTTCCGCAGTAGACGTTTCCAATGAGAGGCATTAAGATAACTTGTCGTATTAAAGCTTGACATAATCTCTGATTGGTTTGTAACAAGTTGTACGGCGGGCCACATTCTTGAGAATCGAGGTCTAGAAGTAACTTGATAAAGTTGATGAGTACCGGAAACTGACATGAAGTAATTATTGCCATTTATTACATTTAAACATCCACAACTGTAACGTTTTAAATACTTTTGGATATTAATGGTCTGTTGTAACTATGACGACGACATTATTATGTATTACTAGTTCCGAATTGTTGATATTACGAAATTGATAAATCTAACATATATATTAGTACATTCATGAAGGTAGATAGATTTTATGATAAATACATAACATTTGCTTTTAACTGCCTCATTAGTCTAATGGTCCTAAGATGCTGCTGACTGCGAGTACGTTCAAGTCCGTCGATTCCCAGGTCGAAAAATACCTTATTTAATTTTTGAAATGAAACTACTTTTTACGGATCCTTTACACTACAGCATCCATGGTCACGGGTAGATATAGTTTTTCTATGAAATTCTCAGTAGCAGCGCGGAGTTTGGGATTTGTCCCCGGTTAATGGCAATAGGCTCGTTCCCTATGGGACCTAAACAGGTATATACAGCCGTGATGTACTTTTATGAATATAAAACTTAAATATTTCTATTTATTTCGAAGCAACAATAACGTTACAGCATCCATCAATATCAAGTAAGCTTGAAAAGCTCTATTTAAAATATCATTGACGAAAATACATGTTTACATGTTAGTCGAAAAAACGTATTTCGCGTAATTAACTTGTACATAAATCATGCTCAACAATTACAGGTACCTACATAAACATGTTGAATCACTTTCCGACTAAGTCACATAATGTTCTTTAAATAATAATAATACTTTGCAGATTTTCGTTGGCACAATGCGGTGTAAATCAACACACAAGTTTCCTTGTTTTGGGTAAGCGAGACGGTGTGACGCAGAGGTGTTCGCTCTCACGGCCAGGTATTTAAACGTCTTACAAACACGGATTTTACATACTTGTGGGGTAGATACCATAGGGAGTTATCATGCAAGGAGAGGAAGTGTTAGTTTTAGCGGCAGCTGCAACTTTAACATTTGATAGAAAAATTGGCAAGAATAAAGGCTTTAACCAACTCTAAGGCCCACTTGCACCAACTTCTTAAATATGTTTAAATTTTATATAAACACAATTTTCCATTGAAAATTTGTGTTTAAATGCAATTTAAACATATTCGAGAAGTTGGTGCAAGTGGGCCTAACCGTAGCTAAAATAAATTACAGTTTTATAATTCAGTACAAGAAATAATGAAGTAATAATCCTAAGAAATTAAGAGATGTTTATTAAGAGGGCTTTCCATTTTCAATTAAATCGTAGAATTTAATTATAAGTCCATCTGTATCGGTTTTCCAGCACTGTGTATTTTTATGGCAATAAATATTTTATTTATTTATTTATTAGGTAAGAATCAGATAATTTTATTGTCCTCCCTCGGAAATGAGAGTACAAAAATACTACCATCAAAACCGTTATTTCGATTTAAACCAAGGATCTTACAACCGCATCAGAACATCATAAAATATTAACAGCAATGACCCCTTAACTTTCTCACGGATTGTAAAATACTTGTTTATATGGTAGGCCACGTACCGCGACTTTTAGCTCTTTTAACAATGAACGCCACGTTTTGTTATGAATGTTTCCATAACAGTGTCACGAAAATACCATTCCATATTCGTACAATTCACAAACTGCGAGTGTTTTTAACTTATCTGATAACCTTGAATTATAACGGTTCCTTTTTAGTAACTACTCATTCTTAAGTTAAGTATTCCGATCTCATGATAGGCTACTTCTATGTTGTTTACATAGATGTTTATTTTAAATTCTGTAGCAAAATAGCTGAGAAACTTAGGTGTTATTCGACTCTATTTCACTGCATAAAACCAACTTATACTTGGTTAACTTACATCCATTATTAATTATACTTTAATACTGTTTGACTGACCAATTGACCATACTACTGTGGATGTATTTATATAAGTCGCTACACTATAAAGGCTGGTAGAAATTAGAAAAGCTTCTAATATTTGGTAAAATCATGGAAAGTACTCGTCAAAATTCATACGCTATCGATAATCATAATATTTTACTTGATACTTATATAAGAGTATAACTACGAACTATACATATGCACTTATATACATCTGAGCAGGTATCACCTTAATTATCTTCATACTTCAGTCAAACGATTAAGGAAAAACGGTAGATAATGTTGTTTTTATCGAGGAAGCAAAACAACGCACGCCGAAAAATCTAGTAAATATAAAACCAGAATGATTTTTGGCTTGCCATAGGTGTCTGATAGTCAAGCACCATTAAAAAGTCATTCAAGCATTTTAATGGTATATGGTGTTTTAAACCGAACGACAACGCTATATATTTGTGGTCACACGGAAATACTGTTTGGTGGTTTGTTTAACGTGTCATAAGTACTGTTTAGGTCTAAATGGTTTTAAATACATCTCATACATACATGCATTCTGTGTGACAGTGTCATTAAATGACATAACAACTGAAAGATTTGGTCAAGAATGTTATCTATACCCTAAGTATATCTGAGTATTTACCAATAACATTCTTGGATTTCGTAGTCAAAACGGTCAAAATCAATAATTCTCAATTAAAGAAAAGCAAGCGGCGGTAGCCTAATGGCTAGGGCGCCGGACTTTCAATCATGTGGTTGCCGGTTCGAAACCCACCCATTGCACTACCGACGTAAACCCACTCGTAACACAAGCATTTTAGCTTAGCACGAGGGGTTAACAAGAATACTAGTAATGTGCGATCCACATAGCGAGTAAGCTTTTTAAAAAAAAAAAAGACAATTTTAGACGCCATAAAATAGCCTTGATTTTTCTTTTTCATCAGTTCAAACTAACAAACGATTCGTGTTCCCTTCCGTTACGTGTTCTCTATGTTGTGTACTCTTAACGGGGAAAATACAGAGCATTGACTTACACATATGTTAGCATACTTGTGTATCTCTTTGTATCTTTGCTTATCTGCTCCGGTATCCATCGGATTTGCATGAGGCAACAATCGCCCTCTATCGCTACCGGTAATTAGAAACTTGCGCCTAACGGTACGCAATTTGTAGTTGGCGTTGGCACAATATAAAAGCTTCGTTGGCTTCCGCATTACAGAATGTTAAGACTTAGTTTTTTTCGAGATGGAGGCTGGGTCGCATCCGTAAGTTTAAATTAACATTTTGATGAAACGTTTGGCGTAGCGTTTGAACGATCGGCTTCTGCGCCACGTTTTGGGAGTTCTCACGGGCGGTTGTCTTTGTGAAAATTTATGTTTGTAAAAGCACCCACGATGCAGGAGAAGATCATACTGTAGGGAACAGTTTATTAAAAAAAATGGTTTCGTTTTTTGAAGGTCGAGAGTAGATGGACACTATAGATATAGGATACCATGAGTAGTCCTACATATATAAATAGGTTTTGAATGACAAGATCACTAACATGACTTACAAGGCATGGTATGTAATGTACCGTTGCGTGTCTTATGATAAGTGAGCCTTTACGGTCTATTATGCTCGCTTGGTGCCGAGCTACGTTTGTTGTCATTGCAACTATGACAAAGCTACGTGTGATTGATGCGATAGCAATTTCCCGCACACCGTTGTTCGTATCGGATACGAGTAAGATTGGCGCAGACCACACGGCGGTACAACGCGGCTGCTCTATTCTCCTTGCTCCTAATCACTATAATTGAGCGTTATTACAACAGCGGTTCCGAGATTCCTGCGCATAAGTGGATAAATTAAGACTAATTTATGTAGACACATGTGACTTACCATTGCTGCTATCAGGTAGTGCGTACAATATCCCACATAACGTAGCTGAAGCGGATACAGTGGTATTATGTGCCGGCTCGTCGCCACAATCTCCAGTATCGGTTTGAGCTGGTTCAAACAGAGTCAGATCTAGGCCATCCATATCACTTCGAGTTGACACACCATCTTCTTCCGCCACTCGATCACAAAAGTGTTCCGGAGAGTCGACATCCTTAGGACTACGACTACAGACACCATCACTCAACGGATCGCAACAACACGTATCCGAAAAGGGTTCAAAGTCTCTACAGTCAAACTCACATCGTTCAAAACTGTCACATGTACATGATGATAACGCATCCGATTCGGACTCTTCCACGAGAAACACATCATTGCTTTGCACTACGTCTTTGCGTGCACTATCAGTTTTTGCGGAGATGTAAAACACGCTTGAAGTGTATGGCACTTTATGGACTTGTAACGATACATTATCGGATAAATTTTCATTGGGATAAGCCTGGTCATCAGTTTCTGACAATATCTCCTCGATTTGCGGGCGACAATCTTCGTAACGAGCAAAACTGGAGGTATCGGTAACATTGGAGGAACGGTCAACAGAGTATACATCTGCGTAGGGATCTATACAATCACTCTGCAGAGCTGGTAATCGGTAGGGAGCGTGATGTGACCGCGCACCTAAGAATATGGTTGTGTAGGGGCACGTGTGATGTGGCCTGCTGCGGTCGGCGCGGCGCGGGTAGCTGGCGGCAAGTGGGTCGCGCATTGACGCACCTTCAGTGTCTATAAAGGCCTCGTTGGTCGAGAGCACGTTGTATCGCCAATCTGGCATTGCTGATCACCACCATTACTTTATAGCGACACAAAATATAATCATTTTCTTCATCCCAAGGTCACGCACTCGTTAGTTAACTAGCCATATAAGCACATTATATCACTCATTGTTCAACCTAAAGAAAAATATCTGAATAATTATACTACTGTCGATGTCTGCACCTGTGTAAATACCTGCATATACGGTAAAACACTTTTTGAAGAGTTTCGCGATACAAATTGGCTCGTGTGTTATTTTTATGCCAAAATTGTCAATTAATATTTTTCTATAATTTGTCATATTATTTAGGTTAGTATAGGCTTTGTAAACTTATGGATATTGCTTGCACCATCGCTAGCAACATCGATGAGTTTCTTTCATACATTGTACCAGATCCTACACTTTAGTGTACCTTACATAATTATTAGTAGATGAATTAATTTGTAGTGAAAGAAAAATTCGACTCGCAGGCAGGATTCGAACCCGCGTCTTCTGGCTAGGTACGCCAGACGCTATGACCTCTAAGCCACTGTGAGTCCCACCTACCATGTCGAAATTTGCCTTCACATTATTAGTAGATGATATAGGAATATGCTTTCATTATAATAACTGTATTGAGTATTTATTGACTGATTAACATGTGAGAACAAATACAAACATTAGGTAATCGAAAACGCGTCTCACCAAGTAATGAGTGAAACACAGCTTTAAATGGCGCGACTGTTATGTGGGTCAGCGTAATAAAACCTAACAATGAACGTACATGCATATAACATGCACACCACATGTCTCACAAATGCTGATAACGTTACAATAACCGTTAAGAAATATTATCGATTTGGAATACTACACCTATTGATTCCATATTTAACCTCACTCAAACATCAATCATGTAGATATATCAGAGGATCTTACTTTAGTTCTATTTTCAATATGAACAAGAGTACATACATTAAAATAAGTAATTTATACAATGGAGTTTGTATTAAAGTTGCCGGATGTATTTAAGACTGGTTGTAGATATGGTAACAGGTCCAATACGTTACGGTATCGTATCGGCAGACCCGTTACGTTCGAATTATTCGGTCTCACGTCCGTTCCAAAACTTTATTTTACTCTTACATTAGCTAAAATATGATGTAAATTATGTTCTCTTAGATATTCATATCGTAATTAGTTTTTTGTGCAGTTTGAACTGTTAACTTGTTTGGTTTCCTTTCCCCTAATCATTGCGTTAGATCTCAAGTTCTCAACAATTTATTCTTCATTCTTTCGTGATTTAAGAATACTGGTAAATGTTAATGAATATTTTATGGGGCTCGCTCTTCATCTTTGTTCTTCGAACAGTATAAGTCCTTAAATCAGTATAAGTTCTTTCGAAAATATATGAAAGTTTAATAAATAACGGCAATTGTTATTAAAATTCTTACATTCGTCGTTCTGCTTTGAGCTTAACAACAATAAGTAGTGAATAACTATCCCCTATAACCAACAATATTAGGATCAATTGAATTCATACAGCCACGGTTCAAATTAATTGTCACTTGTTAAGTATCAAACAAACTTTTTATCTTCATCTGAAAATTATTTGTTAATTTATTATATTAGTCTGAAGCTTTCCTACTCTTTCAACTTGTATTTTGTGAAACTCAGTGATGAAAATGTATTACAAGTAATATGTATAAGTAACGTTGTAAGTTACCAATTCGATGAATATTTCTTTGAATATCATGAATGAATAAATTATATATATTCATTAGACTGTTCTGTTGAAAGATCCTTCCTTTCAAAAAGTATAATTATATATTCTAGGTGGTATTATATGAAATGATGATATTAATATTCAAATATTTTAATTGTTCATTACTATATGATTCATAAGTATTTCTTTTTAATTTAAAGCCATTGCCCATGAAACAAATGCCAGTAACTGAATAAAGGGTCAAAGCCTGCAAATCGTGCTTAGAAAACACAATTATTTTGTACCTACGCAGTACGTTGAAATTGTTGCTTGATAATAAGAGATGCGGTGTCGTGACCACTTGGTACAGTACTGTGAAGAAAAAAGTCCCCAAGCACCCGCAGAGATCACGAAGACAAACCTGAAGATATTTGACGTAATCGCAACCCACGATTTAATGGTTTTGTCTGAACGAGCATGACGAACATAATTTGATCGCCATTACTAGAAGTTATATTCTAATGCGAGTCTTCTATTAAAAGCTGTTGTAGTTAACTAGGTCAATTTATGAGACCTCTCAGCTTTAAATACCTACGCTAATTATATTACACGTATCGTGAACAGCTGAACAACTAGTTTACTTAAGTTTGTTTGTTTTAATTACAGTATTTATCAGAACAAATGGAAACACTTCACGGATTGTTAATTTTTTTATATGCAATTAATTATCATAATTCTTGGAATAATTAATTATAAAAAATTAAAATCCTGATAATTGTAGCTTCGTTTGCGATTATATGTATTATATGTTCGAATGTAGAAAACGTTTTGTAGTAATTTGTCAGCGCTGGCGCGTAGCGGTCGTAGGCACGTGCTACAATTCCTGAGGCTCGATGTGGTGGGCGACAAAAACATCAGTTAACAACGGTCAATGAACGAAAATAACCAACCATTTTACTCGTATACCTGCGCACGCGCCTGATACGAATAGGAAATGCTCCACATCTATCATTAAATAAATCACCCCGCGGAATAGTGGAGAATAAACGCTTTAATATTATTAATGTGCCTTGTGTAGTGTATCTGAAATCATTGATCTTTGTGTTCCGATAGAAAAATAATAATTATTATTTAATAAAAAGATTAGCTTGTAATTAATTACAACATTACAATTAAAATGATATTTTTTGTATACATTTCATCTCTAAGCCAGGAGAGACTCCGACTAAAATATAACAAATTTAAATTGGTCCGCTAGGTTCTCTTTAGGGTGTAGGCTAGAATTTAAAGTAATTCCCACGGGATTTGGGAATATATCAACACGAGTTACACTAGATTACACCTACGATACACAGCTTTATTAAGACCTAATATAAAATGTTAACCTTTGAAATTATTTCGAATATTCTACATTATCATAACAAGGTAACTAACATTACGAAATATTATATTTCTTCAAATGTATTACGTGCACAATCTGCTAACCTTACATAATAATTAGTAAAACTCGGAAAATCTTACACTTTTAAATTTTGTGAGACTTCGTTAAATTTAACGATACTGACGTAACAGTAGTTTTCAAATGCACGTGTTTGCTTGCTTTGATAAATTATTAAGTAATACAATAAAAAATCCAGGAAAAATCGATGTATGATTAACGGTAAGTACCTAAGTATCGTAGATACGGTTTTATTGCATTTATGTTTAATGTTGTTACCTAGCCTATGGTTTTCGTAACTTGGATGTACAAAACTCGCCGTAATAACATTCACTAATGCTTGTAGATAAATAGTAAAGTAATAAAGTTTATAGGTATGACCTCTATGCTTAACTTGCCAAGCGCTAATTTAGCTTAATATTACTACTACTACATTATACTAATAATTTAGTTTTACTTTATTTCTGCAAAACAAATAAATGTCTGTTTTTAAAATATTAGGCATTCCCAAATTCAACAATTTCTGCCAATATGTGTAAATGCGACTAATACTCCATTGGTTATTCTATTATACTACACGTTTTTTTTAAATTTTAAAGTTAATAAATTAAGTATCGATGATAATGCATATCAATATGTTTTAAAATTTATGATTGTTGTTAGAAAATTGCCACAACAGAATAGACTCGAGTTTACCAACACGTTCCACCTGACTATCCATACCCATGCGATATGTTTCATTCACTTTCTTTTTTATGAACGTTCGCGCATCATGTAAACAATTATCATGTAAAATAAAAAAATATCATTTTGTTGTTTGAAATGTCAGTAAGGAAAGTTGGCCTAGACATAGCGCGGCCCCCTTAGGAAAAGCTCCCGAGAGGTTTAACGCGAGGCCACCTCTAGATGTTGCATGGTAAGTAGCGGTGAGAGCCGCGGCAACTATTGGGGATTATAAACCAGGTTTGTTGTTGGCATTGCCTGGCTCCTAGCAACGGAGATCAATATTTTATAGTCTCGCATTATCGCACAATCCTCGTACTTCGCGTAGCAACAGACGTAGAGCTTTTGAACACTTTTAGCTTTCATAAAAAAAAAAAAAAACATTACGTCGATATTTGAATACTAGAATAAAGTGCTCTAAGGGCACTAGAAAATTCAATATTAATAAAATTAAACAATAACCTTTGAAAGACCAATAAGTAGGTAACTTAGAAAAGTGGGGAAAAACTAGATGATAACAGCTATGCTAGCAAGTCAAATTTTTCCTTCACAATTTTTTTTTTTTATAATTATCTACATTATTGCGTTCATTTAATATAATTCGGTACGTAAAACACAGACATGTTCCAATTGTAAATGGGCACAAGAAAAAGTCAATACTGAACCAAAATATGTGAGCAGGTACACAATCCGTTCAAAGCAGCGCATAGACATACAAACAAAACTTTTTCTTCACAAACATAAGGTACATTTCAGGTAAATTCGTAAAATGACACGTGAATATCAGACACCGACAGTAGTAAACATAAACAATCGAATGCTAGGAAACTCCTACCATAGGTACGCAAACACTGAACTTGACACTGGACATATACCGTCACGCGGTCACTTTTGTATTTATTTTGACAATCGACGTTGACCGTTTAATTCGAATGTTTCGATAATATTCGTTTCGTTGATGACGCGCGATACAGAGGTGCGCGTGGCGGATCGCGCTCACAACGACTGTGTGCGGTGCGGCTGCGCTGTGCGGAGGGCGCCTGTTCGTTCAGACCCGCTCATCTGTTCGCAGCTGGTCGCCGGCAATGTACAGACCGTTACCACTCGTGAGGGACACCAATTTCAAGTCACAAACAAATCCCATTTAATATTCATGAATTCATGTCAACTATTAAACACGCAACAAAGGATTTGAATCAAACGCGCCTATCAAAGCGTACGGCTTGTTGTGTCTGTCGTCAGTTTTAAAACTAGTTCGCACTCCTAGAAACCCCATACTGACAAAGGCGCACAATATTGTTACATCACTTTTATATACAGAGATTTTACAATGGTAGGCCAATTCATGGTATTTTTATTCCGTTAAAGTATTATAGGGGTCGATACGATCCCCACAATTTCTATTAGTAGAGATAGTGTCAAAACGTTTTTTATAACGCACCATTGCTACTTCGCACATGAGCCTTCTTATCGTATCGCGGTAGACCGGTTCGGTTCTGATTATTTACATTTACCCGTTTGGGATTCAACGAGAAGAAACAACATAGCCTGCCTGTTAAGCTGAGATAAAAATAGTACAAACAAATTAACATGCAGTGTGCAAGCAATTTCACAGTGAACGTTTGTGCCAATTGTGCAAGGAAATTGTATTGTGTTGCTTAATAGAGCTTAATTGAGAAGCCAAAGGTCTCTTATCTTGGGCCATTATGAGCTCCTACGATTACTGACACGTTATTGTACCATCACCAGGCGTCAAGTTTAAGTACTCTCTAATTACTAATTGTGAACAATATTTTGACATTCGTTCGATGCATCTGCAAGGTTTTATTTAATAAAATGTTTGTATATGGCCCATTTATACTCTCTATACCACATTATCATTTGTGAACAATCTCAAAAATGGCTCACTATTTACATCTCTATGTACCAAATTTAATTAGATTGTGTGCTATGTCTTTCAATTTAGAGAGGTTTAAGTGGCTTAAAAAGAGATTATATGAAATAAAAAATACTATAAAGGTACTTTATACATGTGCCTTACAAAAGCCCATGGGTAAGTATTTTTTTTTTGCAATCGGAACTACTGAAGAGCTTTTAAAATAACTCTATGTTTGACAAATTGAAGCTGCTTACGTACAATTTACTGTTATGTAACAGTATTATCGACATATTTAATCGATCGATACATAAACGGCATCTGTGTATACTATAGTATTATCTATTGACATATCTATAACGCTACTTAGCAAATGATTATAGGTGTATTCATCTTTCACACGGGAAGCGATTGTATACAGAGTGCTCCACGCAGATGGTTACTCATCATTGCTTCGTCAATAGTAAAGTTTACAGTGGGTAACCTAAGTAAATAGTCCTGGTGGACATTTAAAATTCAGCCGTCACCCTCTGTTTAGAATTATAAAGAGATAACGTAGACTTGATACATTTAAATCCATTTTGGTATGTAAATGATAAACGGAAATGTTGCACACCGTAGATATTATACAAAAATAAAATTAAAATATCGAATGAAAGGCAATATTTTCCTCAACGAATTAAGTTGTTTTTACTTTTCAAAATTAGAGAAATTATAGATTACAAGTAATCTAGGTACCTATATTATAATATATTTTTATAAATCTGTAGCATTATTTTAGTACCAGAATTGAGAAATGTTTATTACAGAATACTAATATTACGGATTGCCGTATTCCGTCACTGTCATCTACGTTTTTCCAATACGAGTAGGTAACAATTCTTTGAGTTTCCAGCCAAAAAACATCTCGACCACAATAGGGGTAGTACCTAGAGCACTACCTATATTATAATATATTTTTATAAATCTGTAGCATTATTTTAGTACCAGAATTGAGAAATGTTTATTACAGAATACTAATATTACGGATTGCCGTATTCCGTCACTGTCATCTACGTTTTTCCAATACGAGTAGGTAACAATTCTTTGAGTTTCCAGCCAAAAAACATCTCGACCACAATAGGGGTAGTACCTAGAGCACTTGCCTCAGGCACTTCAAGGCTAATGACATTGTGACATAAATTAGGGCCACAGGATTTAAGACCTAACATATTATTCAATATAGTATGTAGTTAGATAGTTAGGTTGATTAGTAATTAAAAAGTTAGTAGCTACGTTTTCTTCAGTATTTATAGTACCCGCTATAGCGATAAAACGGAAAAAAAGTAAATAAGACGCAGTTAACAACACTTATTTGCTGAAATAAAATATGTTTGTTCGACATTTATTGATTGTTCCCCGCCCCCACAAACAACACAAATATTTTAGGATTACAGCTATCTAAGGATGAAATCAGAGAACATCTCACGTCGGAAATAACAGCTCAAACAAATGAACGTAGGCGTATTGACGCAGTGCGAATAGCATTATCGGAGGTTCTTCAACCCTGCACCAATTAGTATGAACAATACGACCCACGGCCTGGAGACTAAATATGTGCTTTACAAATCAAATTTTAATGTCGTTGAACTAACAAACAAAAGCGCTAACATCTTATGGTCTACTTCGTGTTTGTATACGCACTAAGCTTTTCACATGTGCTAACCATATTGCGTGGCATAGAGCGCTGCCTACTATTTAGTAAATAGTATTTATAGTAGATAGAGTCTAACAATATTGGTATCGTAAGACTATCTTTTTGGGTTGGTCCAATATGCTATAATCTGCCTCCAACCTAAGAATTTTCATAAAACCTAAGTCCTTTATCTGCTCGTACCAATGATTTGAATGGGTTAGCTGATTCAATGCGTAGTGTATATTAATTATATAACACAGCGTCACACCTGAATTCCCTGAAGGGTTAACAGGAGTTTGGTGAACTGCAGTCTGATATAAGGGGCAAGCAAGCCTAATACTGTTCAAATATTTATAATACTATTCGAGAGATCAAGATGTATCTCAGGATACGTTTATTTAATTGAGATAAGAAGTTCACCAGTTTTTAAGTTGGAGCATATACTTGACGTGGGAGAGCCATGCTTCGGCACGAATGGGCCGGCTCGACCGGAGTAATACCACGGCCTCACAGAAAACCGGCGTGAAACAACGCTTGCGTTGTGTTTCGCCGAGTGAATGAGGTTACCGGAGGCCCAAACCCTATTAAAAGGCGGGCAACGCACTTGTGACTCCCCTGGTGTTACGGGTTTTTATGGGCGGCGGTTATCGCTTACCATCAGGTGATCCGTCTGCTCGTTTGCTCCCCTATCCCATGAAAAAAAGATATATATACTGTCATCACAGTGATGTGGAGGAGTACTTTGACGCCTAGGCGTCGTACGTTTGGCCTTGGTACGTCGTCGTAGGGCAACGTACCCAGAAGACTGGCTGCATTGCCACGTTGAATGGCAATGCTAATCCTTTGACCAAAGAATAAACCGGACCTCTGATCCCGCGAAGAGTCGACAAGTCTCTTAGCAATTTCTTTGAAGAGATGGCGCGCACTCGGACCCCACGGCCCGAGCGTTTCCACCCCAAACAGCTCAAAATTATAGTTCCCATTGAGGTTGCTATTTTTGCGCCGTTTAAGGGTCTCTGCACCAGCAGCGTCAGCGCCAGCACAACCCGCCGAGCTTGGAAGATGGGATGGAGCAAAGGAATCGACGCAAGTTGCATCCCACAACAAAGGCCTACCCAATTTCCATGGCAGTAGTGACATACCGTCTGGTCTCTTCCCATCGTCACGTGCCAAGCCATTAGGCTCTAATACAGCTGGCACACCGACGGAGACAAGAGCACGACGAATAATGTCATTAATATTGGCGTGCCGTGCTATGCGCCCCGCACTCCTGCAGCAAGACAAGCTGTGGTGTCCGAGGCTGTCGACAGCTTCACCGCAGTGACACCGATGCGGAGCAACACAAGGAGCGCCCAGACGTAAGCAAATAGCACACCGAAAAGTAATGTCATCCCAAGTCCAGCAAACGAGCACGCTCGGCAGTATTGACTGACGTATTTATCTATATCTATATTTTACTAATATATAAAGCTGAAGAGTTTGTTTGTTTGTTTAATTGAACGCGCTAATCTCAGGAACTACTGGTCCGATTTGAAAAATTCTTTCAGTGTTAGATAGCCCATTTATTGAGGAAGGTTATAGGCTATATATCATTACGCTACGCGGACGAAGTCGCGGGCAGATGCTATCAGATATAATTCCGTGTCAAACTGCAGAGCGGCCAGTCCCACTGTTTTTGGGAAGATGGGATGATGGGCAAGACCGTATTGGTTACAAGCCATTTTCCAAGCGTTCACAGCATCCGTCAAACACGGCACCTCAAAATCAACGAGAGAAGGAGCTATTTTCTTCGTTAAAATTTCAGTGCCGTGAGCTGAGGCCAGAAACGCCGTTAAACTAAGACTGGAAATTTTGCGGACACCGAGACCACCCAGCCGAATGGGGAAAGTGGCTTGAAGCCAAGCTCGGTCGTCCAAAGCCACGTTTAAAACAGTTTTTTTTAAAAAAAAAGCTTACTAGCAATGCTGGTTGCACATTACTAGTATTCTTGTTAACCCCTCGTGCTAAGCTAGATTGCTTGTATTACGAGTGGGTTCACTTCGGTAGTGCAATGCGTGGGGTTCGAACCGGCAACCACATGATCGCAAGTCCGACGCCCTAGTCATTAGGCTACCGCCGCTTATTAATTGTTGTTAAGAAATTACTAATAATTTTGTCAACTTTGTCTAAAAGTTCTGGGTGCTTCCACAAGTGGGAAGAACGCAAGTTATAAATGAATTTAGGGCCAAAACAACAGTAACGGATAATAGTAAGAGCCGAATGAATATTGATTTTGAGGAGTTCTTCCGATGTATCACAAAAAAAAATATTTTTTCATCGATGAAAGATGCAAATGATTCGTCAAAGATCAGAGACCCTAGAAGGTGAAGATTGCTCTTCTCCGTGATTTCAATACCTGGGGCTATTGCATTAAATTTTATTGCATTTAATCTAAATGATTGTGATGAATGATCCATTAGATTTTTTAAATATCCCCAATGTACAGACACAGTTTTTTTTCAATTTTATAATAGGAGAGATAGAAGAAGAGTTGAGGTACCTAACTACATTATATTAGAACCTGTGTCCAATTTTTTCAGCTGCCCAAAGTATTTTTGCGTTTAATTATCAACTAGCGTCATCTATTGTCGAGTAGAAATTAAGTTGTATGAGTTGTAATTGAAACTGTGAATCACGCCATCTAGTAATACGTCAGCGAAACCATCGTTTGTTGAGATTCCAATACTCTTCGCTAGATGGCGCTACACACAACTTACGAAAAAAAAATTATTTAACGATTTCAAATTTATGGAAGCAAAATGATTATATTTTACGTCCTCTAAAAATACTCTTAAAGGATAAAGATTAATTGGGTGTTTGGGCTAGCAATAAAATGAAGATCGGGTGCACTATAATGACACGTTATTAGCCTGCAGTGTTTAGGTAAACGGCTTGTGACTCAGTAAATATGACGTTCAAATCTGTGTCAAGAGCTTCTCATGTTAAAATTAATTCACACCGCCGCTCATGCCAGTTGCGATCAGGTGGCCAAAATCTAACCTTGAATGCAGGCCTACGTGTAACGATCACAAATATTTAAGTATTATAAAAACCACTAAGATAGTAGATTTATTAATTAAATGTTCTACCTATATTTTCATTGGTCTAACGGCGGCAAGCTGAGCAGTGAGCTGGAGAGCGGTCCTGGGTTCCATGGCACAATCAACCAATCGACCAAGAGCTATTGGAATTTTCTGTTTTCTTCTGTTGAAAATTAGATACTGCCAAGAGTATGGATGTGTGAGGCAATAGCAATAGGCCCACTCTATAGGTGCCATTGACCTTATTGTCCTAGAAAACATATTACCAAATTGTGGGTGTGGTGTACACAATACCGAGTATTTAGACCTCAGTCTTACCTATGACGTAATGGTACCTATGTAGGTAGGTATATATTATGTTATGTTAATTGAGTTCCCTAAAAAAACATTTGGATAAAATTAATATTTTTGATAGAACCACGAATTCACGTATGCTTCTTCAAAGCTTTGCACAGTCGAAGTTTAGCTTTTAAATTAATTAACTTTATTTATATGATGCAAGAATCTCCTAAGAAACCTATAGGTACCTATGATATCATATTCATGTGCGTGAAAATGCAATAACGCTTTGTTACACCACATAAATGTGTATAAGTAGGTATATGGGCTGTAATAACAGGTGGCTGAGCTTAAAATTTGCTCATCCTTCCCGCTTAGTATGCACAACCGGTACGGTGAGGTCACTGTTTAAAGCTGTACCATACGACCGACATGCTATCACGGCGACAAGTCATGCCGCGTCCTTCCTCACCCATCCATCGCCAGTTTTGCGTACATCACTAAACCTCACAAAACCGTTAGTAAGTATATTTGCACACCGGGTGGGCCACTTTTGGCAGCACAGCTATTAGGGCATGCGATTTTTAGCAGTGTTTGTTCATTGATCTGTGTACCGTGTACATAAGCTCATTGAATAGTTAGGTCATATTCTCCGAAAATATATAACGTTAGACGCTTAAAATTTTAACTATATTATTACAGACATTGTACGATGTAGGGTAGATCGCAATATCGACTTATTCAACTTCCAACTAAAACGCGTATTAATAATGCGACTCATTCTTTATTTGAGAACTTTTTGACATTGATACTGATACGCGTCCAGCTAGCTATCATATTCTATTGACAGTCGACAAATTGTCCTCCACATAACGGATGAACAATATTATTATAGACTATGCATGCATCCTTTGTGGGCGTCACGCAATAAACTGTTTTGAATACATAAACAGCGTCTCTATTCAAATTTGTGTGGAGCAGCCTTAGATGACCCCGGGCGGACGATTCTACATTAACAGGTTCGTATAAGAAAAGACAGAAGAGTTCATTTATGCATATATTAGGAGGTTAACTCATTGGTATTGAGCAAAAACTGCTGAATTGATGTAAGTGAGTGATCAATTATTTATCTAATTCATTGAATTGTAGTGACGGAATAGTATTTTAGCAATTAAATACCTACAACACATTGGAAGTACCGAGATGATTTTCAGATAATAATGAGAATACTGAGGAATGCAGTGTTAAATGATAATCCAACACCGCTTTTTTATACCGCGTTGGATAGTTTACTCTCATGGATACGCAATGGATAAGTCGGACTCCTACCGACTCGAATCACATGTCTCGCACATTATGAGGAGGGGCTCCGAGATCCCTAAAGCAGCATTTCTTGATAAGCGAATATTGGATGGGCCTTAAAAATGCATTTAAATAGTCCTTCTTTCTTCATGACCTCAATAGGTGTACCTATACCGAATTTGGAAGTTTTTCTGATATGAATCACGGTCGACCACTGTTCTAAAGGGAACACTACCCACCTGAATTCACTACACCACCAGCATTATGTCATATAATAATCATATCCCTTTTTATCTATATAAATAAGTCTGCCGTCAGGAAATTTTCAGTCCCTTTGGCAAAAACTGTAACGTTAGGCAAACAAAAGCCACGAGTGTTATAAAAATAGACACAATTAGAATATGAATTACCTACTTAGTACATTAACACCCATCAGCGTATACGCCTTAAAATTACATAATACTACACATTAAAAACAATTATGCAGGTAGTACATTATATTCGATTTATAGTCTTATATCATGTATTATATTTTAATTTATTGCTCTAAACAAATTCATAACGCTTTACCTCATTAACTTTTATTTTTAGCAATCTACGCGGAAGTTGCCTATATTATGTCTTAGACCGAATTCAACAGATTGCGTTACAGAGCGCTTTTGCTATTTGGAACACACGGCATTTTCCGATAGTTTCACAAAAAGTCGTCGGGTTGGCCTGTTATTAGAGCACTATAATACATAATGACGACACATTTGGCGTAGCGGCTGAGAGATCGGCTTCTGCGCCGCGTGTTGTGGGTTCTTTTGCTATTTGGAACACACGGCATTTTCCGATAGTTTCACAAAAAGTCGTCGGGTTGGCCTGTTATTAGAGCACTATAATACATAATGACGACACATTTGGCGTAGCGGCTGAGAGATCGGCTTCTGCGCCGCGTGTTGTGGGTTCGATCCCCACACGGAGCCAATATTTGTATGATCTACAGCTAGTTATTCCGGGTCTGGGTGTTTGTGTATGTGATCATTTGTGTTTGTAAACGCACCCACGATACAGGATAAAATGCTAGGGTGGGGCAACGTTTTGTTAAAAAAAATTGTAATAAAGTCAAAATGTTCAATTAGACCATTTTAATTTCATATTGATTCAGGAAATAATATAACGCATTAAACCTAGTTTGTTATTTATCTTCCCGCATGTGCCCAAACCATAAATAACGGAGAGAAATCGTTCATTACGGTAGATTACCTATAAAATCTGAAAATAAGTGGAGAAGACTAATTGAGCGATACCGAAGCCGAATTAATGAATTTTAGAACTGTTATCTATCTGTATATACATATACCTATGTATATATGTATGTCCGCTTATAATTTAATATCTACTTAACGGATTTCTATAAAATCTGGTGTACAGTTAGATTATGATCCTGCTAATACGGGGTTGAAGCCGCTGGCACAAGCTAGTATAAAATAACTTTACACTGTAACATTACATACAGTACGTCTCCGAAGCGTTACTTTCTGTCCAGAGGATTACTAATTCTAAAGTAAGAAGCATTATTCTTCTTTGCCAACATTTTCCTGGTAGAGTCGTATCTACTAAGAAAATTGTGGCAAAGAAGTGTACGTACATATTACGAAATTCCCATAACATCCACCTTTCACCCACACCGGTCAGCAGTCCGGTACTCGAACCACTAAACCACAGAGGTCGTCAATATCGTATTCGTCATCGTATAACGTCGTATTGAATCAACATACGCAGGGTCGCGCAAATATTTTTAATGACCGCAAGGATCGACCTTGTGATGATCAATAATATTTGCACAACTTCGCAAAGAGAATACAAACTAACCCAAAATATTACAGCATCTACCTACGTAGATCCAATTCGATAAAAGGGTTTCTTCTATTTTACACACCTACTTGTAACGTTTTTCATGAAAAGCAATCAATTTTCAATGTCCGATGACTCAACTACCGTAGGGAAAGTAGGGAAACGAATCCAAATTTATCTAATGAATCTAACTGGATGTTAAAACACATCCGTAAGCATCCGTTCCCTCTCGACTTATTTGACTAGGTAGGTTACCTACTTAGTTTTGGCATGCAAATGCAGTCGTTTGCCGATTCAGTCCTCGCGTCCATATTGAGTAGTCATCGCTGACGCAGCGGTTTATTTACAATCCAGTCCACTGACTTTGAGTTGCATTTCAATATCCATGTCAAGGGCTCAGTGGGACGATACGACAATATCGTTACATTCAACACTATGATTATAAATTGGACATTACAAGCTTTATTAACATTTTACTGCTCAATCTATTGTATCGTGAAATCAATAACGCAAGGTCGACAACCCCTCGCCGTCAAACAGGTGTATAATTAATTTCATGATGATTAAATATCCTAGATGTCTCTGAAATTCAACAGATTTCTATTGCATTTATTCATTTAATATTGTGGTACATAGGTAATAATACATAACATTGCATACTTCGCTTACTTATACAACGTGTAATTGAATAAGCGCAAGACATCTAAGACGGCAATTAGAATATCGAGTCATCATTTTAATAACGAATCCCTAAAGTAATTTTGAGACACGTAAACATTTTTTTTTTTTCATGAAATTAGTTATACCAGCTAAACGCAATATTCGTAATTCGGCTCCACTACCGTCGTGTCGTGACTCGTGTCTACAACACACACATATTAAAAAACACTGTAATCAATCGATTGCAGATAGTTAAAATTTGTTCAGAATCCTGAACCTTTGATTTGATTGATTTACCTACTATTGTTATATGGATTTACCTATTTGGAAGAGTAATTAAAATTTTGTACAGTAAATCAAAACAAATTACTTATCCTTTTTAAAATACTTTTAGGGGTGTTTTAATAGCCGTAATAAACCCGCTATCATGAATAACACAAGGGCGAAAGTCCTCCTTATCAGTAATAAGCACATCATCATTGCGGGGACGTTAATTCTTGTAAAAATATATCATTGGTGAGGCACACAGTGTAACACAACAGCGCTCGGTGGGTGAGGGTTGTTTTCCTCTGTCTACAGCGGCGTCTGTCAATATTCGCGGGCAGCGGTGCCGGCGTTGTCATGGCGACGAGGGAGAGCTTCCTACATGACGGTCGACGGTCGCTGCCCCCTGTGCACAATGCGTCACAGAGGGTCGGAGGGCGAGAAGCGAAAGAGGCTTGTTGTCTGGGATTTATGCAAGGGTGTCTCCCGTGACGCGATGCAAAGGACCCAAGGAGGGTTTTAATGACATCTAAAATATTCACAACGGATGATGTCAGCGTACGCTCCCAGTGAAATCACATAAATAACAAAGCTGTCCATTGATTTATAAAAAAAGGAACTCCCGATCGTATAATCCTATGGAGTTACTTCATACTATAATAAATGATCAAACGAACTTACCTGTTGTGAAGTTCGATCATTATTATATGAAGTGCCCTGCTCGAAGATATATATTTAAACAAGCAGCTCTCATCATTCACTGGCAACTCTGCGCAATTTTAGAAGTAGCATCCCGATCCTAAAATTTGCTTATTAATCTGTGCTCGGTGAACGCTTTCATTCTTTTTAGAGTCGCGAATTATCTCAAATTTTACCCGGGGTGGGATGGGTAGGGACCATATATCTTCGAGCAGGGCACTTCATATAATAATGATCGAACTTCACAACAGGTAAGTTCGTTTGATCATTTATTATATTGCGTGCCCTGCTCTCGATATATATTTAAACAAGCAGATGTTTAGAGTATTGGTAAATTTGAGATAAGCCGAAAGCATAGCATGTATTCCTGTAAAATAAATCTGTTATAATCACATTGCATTATTTTAAAACATATCAGTCTCTTGACTTTCTGTTAAGGACCAATTAGCTAACACAAAGCCGACCAGCTACAATTGCTGTGACCCTCCAGAGGGTCAGGGTTCATCAATCATTTTATTAAATATGTAAGAAACTGATTCCCTTAGATAGTATTTACGGTAGGTACCTGGAACTTGAAAATAAATGTTAATGATCATTCTTAATTGTTGGAGAATAATGAATTTCGTAGTAGGACTACATATGGCATGAATCAGCAAAATCAGTGCCTGATATTAAGTACTAAGTAATAATTCTGGATTAAGCACAGGATAAACAATAACAAAATGTTATTAAAATATCAGAATTAATATCATATCAAATCAATATAAATCTGCTGAATCGTGAATCGGTCAGTTTCAATCATAACTATTTATAACTAATTAGTTATAAATATTCGTAAGTTAAAAGGCCGACCAGCAGTCTGTGTGATTACAGCTTATGAAATTTCTTATGTCATAGTCCTGAATGTAAATACATGGCGCCTACCAGGTTCCAGTATGGCTCTGGTATCTATAATACTGACTCGAATAAACTTTGAAGAATACTTTATTTGACGATGTAAAACATAGTTATAGTAAGGTAGATAGGTACTTTTAAAAGAATTACATTAAAATTTCAGAGCTGTACTCTACACTACTTTCTAATCACACAATTTTCCCTTCACTGGGCGAATGGGCCATTCATCACATCTAGATTATAGATAAGTGGTAATGATTATATCAGCACACCCTTCATTCCATATCTGTTGTGCTTAATGCAGGGAACTTCATTCCATATCTGAACAACCCCTTGCCACAAAAACACTATTTCTTAAATAATCATTTAAAAATGTAATTTACAGTAAAATATGAATATAGAACTTTGTTTGGCACAGTCCTACATATATATATTGATATTTACCAATATTAGTTTGGACTTATACATTCCCTAGAGACTCCCTTACGAACATTCCCCCCCAATTTTAGAGCAAGGATGAAACTGACTTATGACGGACAGTCTATAGGCAGCCGCAAATCCAATGATTTTTTCATAAAGTACCTACTTAATATCTGGTATGGATAGAGGAGATCTCCCTGAGAATGGGTTCGCCATATACTATAGGTGCTTATCTATGTTAATATTATAAAGAGGAAAGATTTGTATGTACATATGTTTGTAACGAATTGGCTCAAAAAATACTGGGCCTATTCCAAAATTTCTTTCACGGTTTGAATATTACATTATTCTAGATTAACATAGGCTAGTGAATACTTTGAAAAAGTTTAGGATTTCTGGCAATGAGAATTGTTGGTGGATGAGGTTTCTGTAGGAAGACTGTAACCTTTATTTTTGGTGAGATTATCAGTTTGTTCTAAATCTTCTAATCAAAAAGGTGTTTGGAAGGACACCATAACAAAACAAAGAAAAGATAATATATCCAAGTCCAAGTGAAAGTTTCAATATTCATTGGCTTTAAATGTTTCCAGAAAACTAAGGCAATGCATTTATTTATTATGAGTCTAGCCCAGCTTTATCCTAGTAGAGGCACCTAATATTGTAGTTCTAAACAATGTAGGTATGTACCTATTTGTATCTAAATTCTCCTTATAAATGTGAACTTTGATAAGTACAAACTGTTCAAAGAATCAATATTTTTATCAGTCATTTTCTGAATAAATGTAATTATCACTACTATATAAACATTGGTGTAAGGTGTAACAAGCAACAACCAGAATCTTTTCCAGGTCAAATACCATATTTCTGGGTTCATTATGTAGTTCTCTTGTTTAAAAATAAAAGTACTAAATAAACTTTATTTTTAATGATGTCCTGTGACCAAAATGTGCTAGCATTTGTTAACCCTTTGCACTACTGCCATATGAATGTGGCCAAGGCAATTTAAATGAACATAGAAATGTCTATGTATAATAAATGAAATGTTTATTAGAAAATTTACTAGGGTATATGACACATGACACCTATGTCTTGTTATACAATAGGATGATTTATGATGTTGCTTAACATGCACAAAAAAAATAAAAAACTATATAAATATCTTATATATTATGATGTAGGTATTGTTACTACCTACACCTCTTATCTTTTCTAAAATCAATGGTATGCACATAAGGGAATTTATGCACTATACAAATGTTACAACCTAACCTGGATTGGTTAAATTATTTTCGGAAAGCTTGGATTGGATGGATTGGATGGACCATGGATTTTGCAAAAAATGTGGACAAGCAATGTCCACATTTTTTGCAAAATCCATGGGCTTCAAAGTCTAGGTCAAAATGGATTTATTTCAATTAGACCAATATAATAGTTGAAAGGTTGAACTACTTGTCAAACTGGATGCTTGTTGACACAAACAGCACTGGATTAGGTGATATAGACTTTACCAAGTAAATGCTATGTCATAATACATAAGTTATGCAATACTTCTATTTTACATGATAGGTACCTACTCCTATAATAAACAGGAATTTTATTACAACATTTTAGTTTATCTTATCTTGTGTATAATGTACCTATTCACTGTGGCCCAGAATTTGGTGCTGGGCAAGCTGCAATAAATATTGCTAAATATTATTATAATGACATATTTCTGGTAGATATCATACAGGAGCTAAGAAATTATCAAGACAATGATAACTGGAATTTTTAACTGATAAATTCTAAGCATTTCTAGAGCTAAAGTTTCTATAATCCTATCATCTCAATGTATATAATATAAGGAATACTTTATATTAATAACCAGATTCTATACATATTAATGTATTGATTGTCTTGTAATGTCCCCATCTTGTAAAATTATTACGCATCTGAGCAACCCAATGTAGGAATTACTTTATTATAACAATATAGGCAATACTATATTCTGAATAAACATTTACTAATAAATGTTTTTCTTTTTGGTATGTAATGTCATTTCCAAATGGAAATAAAGCTCTATTTGACAGCATTCTTCTGAGATGTTATTTTTCTGATATTAAAGTTTGTTGTATCATAATGGGAAATGAAAACTAAAGTTGGCCAAAGTAGATAGCTCATCTGATTTTCCTGAAGACAGTAATGGCACCAAGGTCTTATGAGACTTGATTACAAAGGTAATTGAGTATCCTTTAACATGGTTAAGTAATACACTTAACATTGCATGCTATCCTGCAGTGAGGTAAAAAATGTGTTAGCCTTCCGGCATGACTTACCACTATGGCTAAGTTGGCCATTTCTTGCACACAATGTTGGTCTTGTGCACAATGCTGGTGTTCCAGCCTGTATTGAAGATTCATGTCCTTCAATAGTAATGGGTAGTTGTGGGTTTCACTTACAATTGGTTGTAAGCTTATTGAAGAACTGGTCGCTTTTAATGGCAGGTTTTCCAAACATCTTGTCACACAGGCATTCTATAGATGCTTACAGTGGTCTTTTACTATTTCACAACATATAAAAACTAATTATCACATATAGGGAGAACTAGAATTCTCCTTATTTTTGTTAGGGCAAAATGTCAGTCAGGATCCATCACAAAATTCACAAAGTATATCTTTTATGTACCCTGAGTGAGATGAATTTACATTGTTATTGTTATACTGCATATGTATTTATTCAAATCAATATCCTTGTCTATACTGACAATATTGTTGCCAAAACAGAAACCTGTGGATATTGTCTAACCGGGATCTGTTCCACAAGATTCTGTGGTGTCTTTACATCATTGGGCATTGGGGCCCTCAAGGGTGGCCTTGCCCTATTTATAGGTGAAAATTGAAACAAACCAAGATGTAGGTTTATCTAGCATGAGATTGTGTCTCCTAGAGCATAAAACTCCAGTGAGTTTTGTGTTTTCTAGAACCATATGTACCTACTCGTTTTAATTATTATATGCACTCCTTCGAATTGTGATCAGCACAAGACTTACATGTTATTGTAATCTGCAGTAAGTAGGTATAGGTAGTTACCTATTATTTAAATCAACATACCCATGAAAAAACATTGTAGGCACTTACATGTGATTGATAAAACTGCTTATTGGAGCCTCACGGGCTCCACATAAGAGTAAGAGATCTCGTGTGTACATCTCGTGTACGCCCCGAGTCCAATGAGCACGTCAGTGTATCACGTACACCACCCGCGTCAACCGGTACCTACGAAGGTTATGGAAACTCTTGCGGCTTTAAACTGCTACGAGAGCCAGTAGCCATACCGGTGTAATCACTTTTATTTCATGAAGAATAATTATTATCTCCGTTCCAACGACGCTAGGTACTCCGTTTTATGACGACACTTTATTCGGCTTATAATTTTAAGACGACATTTCATTTATCGTCTAACTTTTGTAAAACTTCTTTATGTTGCCGTTTAGGCATAGATTTGGTTGAAATTATATTAAAATACACTTTAATTAAAATAAACACAGAGAAACGCAGAATCAGTTGCCGCGCAAACGAAAAGAATGAAAGCGTTCACCGAGCACAGATTAATAAGCAAATTTTAGGATCGGGATGCTACTTCTAAAATTGCGCAGAGTTGCCAGTGAATGATGAGAGCTGCTTGTTTAAATATATATCGAGAGCAGGGCACGCAATATAATAGTTCTAAGGTCAGTACCATTATTATTTACCTCAAAAAATGAACAAACGTCACGAAACATTTTTAGTTTTCTACATCGCACGTCGAAATAACACGGACATTATGTTCAATGGAAATACCATTCACGCCACGACCATTAATTTGTTGTAATCATTACACAAGAACTGTTTAATTGACAGGTAAATGTGAAATTTATATCAATTTAGTGTCAGCCTCCCACGCAGAAGAGACGCATAGTGTAATAATGATGCGTTCTCATAGTAATTCGAGATGTTCTAGTAACAATGGTCTCGCTTGACCGCGCCCCAGGCATTCAGTCGTCGGTAAAAAAAAAGTAAAAATGCCTAAGTTATCAGTCATCGAATTGTATAAATCAGTAAAAAATATGCAATTTCAAAAGTGGCCAGGCCTGACTTGGCCGCATTTTAGCGGGCTAAAGAAATATAAAATGTGCATTTGCAGTTTCTATTAACATCAAAACCTAATAAGTATATTAAAAAAGAGAAGAATGAGAAGTTTAGCAAACTGCCAATAGGTAACCCAGCCCCGAATAATTTAGCTTTAGAAAACGGAAATAGGAAATGTGCGTAATATTTGAATCAGAGTTGTTTTTCAAACTATTGATTTTTACATAACAACAGAAGGTACTAAAATCAGTACCTGTATAAATAAAAGTTCATAACATAGATATATTACAATCAGATTGAATCCAGATCCTCCCAAAGTAAAACAAAACACTTGTAGGCCTTGCTAGTCAGGCCAGGTTAAGGTTAGAGCCTATAGTCATTAGCAAGTTCTAAATATAAGTCAGATCACAACTAAAAATCTGTCTGCCGTAAGTTAAATTAATGACTAAGTACGATTCAATTAGTGTGACTGCCCAAAAAGTAGACAGAGTACTTTACTCTACATACCTATATCACTTTAACAGAGTAACTATCTTTACTCTATATCATTTTAATTTAAGTTTATACGAGCATAGCGGTTACAATCAATATCATCTGACAGATCTGGTACATGTTTGTAATTAAATTATGAAAGAACCAGCGACGTAACAAAATTATATAACCAACCAGCGCATTTTATAAAGTTTTAACAGCTATCGTTTTGTAAACAAATTTAATTATAATATAACATTTTTTTAACGCGTCTGCATGGCTTCGTGGTCTTAATGGCATACTGAAGACGAATTTAGCTGTACCAAAATATGTAGTAAGTATGTAATGAAATAGGTACCAATTTCAGTGCGGATCGATAAATTAGTATTTTTCCAACAGTTCCTAAGTATTTGTACATGTACAGCAAGGTAACCCAGACATCTACGTCTTATTTTGTGTTTTAGTTGGTACTATTGCAAAACGGAACTTATCTTCACGATATGATTTACAGAATAATAACTTTTATATATTATACACATAAACCAAACATTGAAGAAACATGATATCCAAAGCAAGTGTCACAAAGTCACGTTGCATTGATCAACAGGCGAATTCTTCGGTTTCGATTACTGCACATTGAGCTTTGAAATAGATCTGTAGGACTAGAAATTGGAAACAATTGTAATATTATACGTTACTAAGTATAAATACTACGGTTTACTTGCACTATTACTTTTGTAGTTCCAAACCCCATGAAATATTAAGCGCTGAAACAGTTTAAAGCTTTCAGCGGCGGTGTATGAATAGCGTGCTCTTTAATGTTGCATTAAAGTTATGTATAAACAATAAAACTTAGTTTATCATTCGCATAAGTAGGTAGATACTCATTTATTCAGCTGAATTTACCTATCGCAGTTAATTTTTGAACATTTTGCACCAATCTCAACAGAAATTCTGATATGGCACGTTCCCCAAGCGCAACATTCAATATTTACATACAGATCATCAGCATGGAAGGTAAGTTACCTACTCATGGTGAAATAAATTTCTTTTAAAATTGCTGTTTACGAAATCGTTGTCACGGAAAACAGTCCGCTGCGACGTCCAACGAAGAAATAAAACTTGTCGCATGCCTTATCGTGATTGAAAGTGTGAAAGTAAAAATATACCAAGTAGAGAGACCGCACGAGTAGGTACCTACCTACCAGTATACCAGGACACAGGACCATGAGTTCGTTGCTTTTCACGACTACTTCTATAAACATGTTTCGTTTATTTACGATCCACGTGATTATCATCAACAATGCTATATTCTTCAAAAATACACTAAATGTGGCATAAATGAAATTCATCTTTATATATTTATTTTCATACTTTCCTCAATCTGCAGCTGAAAATTTAAACCTGTGCATAGAACCATCAAAATCATCGGACAATGTTTACGTTAACGATTCGGTATTTATTAATTGTATGTACATAGTAAACACAAGAAATACCAAATCTACCGTCTCTACATAGTATTTACAAATATGTAACTTTATTTTCTTTCTGCATTATATTTTCTTTTTCATTTTCATCGTACAGTAGG
This sequence comes from Acronicta leporina, assembly GCA_947256265.1. Classification (NCBI taxonomy): domain Eukaryota; kingdom Metazoa; phylum Arthropoda; class Insecta; order Lepidoptera; family Noctuidae; genus Acronicta; species Acronicta leporina. Next base: position 5,578,020 of record OX366514.1, read on the forward strand.
TGCTTTCAAACGGTTAAATTTTAAACAGAGAATCCGGACATCACTGTAATAGAGAATCCTCTGTCAAATTATAATGATAAGCTACTGACTTGGCCACTAAATTACAGTACTACAAGTTGGCATGATAATCATCAGATTCCGCTAAATGTCCAGTTGACACGTAATGTCACAATTAGAAACGGGTTGTCACATTAACATAGAGCTGGCCAAGCTGGCCGCCGACCCCGGTCCACTTCTGTTGATAAGCTGTGCGACCGTGGGAGGAGATTCCATGACCTGTCTATTCCTTTAATTGAATGATAGGCCAGTATTTCTCAGTTAAACCGAATCATTGTCATTTATGTTAAATGAAATCATAATTTTGTGTAGGTAGGCACCTACTCGTTCTATTTTTTTAATTGTTTAAACTTGACTGGCCTTTCAATGCTTAAAGCTAAGCTCGGCCACTGGACGCATTTCTAGGCCGAGAGTTTCAGATTGAACGTCTTTTGTTTTAGTTAGACAAACTATTACTAAGTAGGTACTTACCTAGGTACATCGAATCTGCGTATTGCATGTAAAAACATAAACGCGCTAGAGTTTACCGCCGTGGCTGTGCAACATGTCTAAGGAAGAGTCATCATATAATGTCCACTTTTATAATTCTAAAATGGCATAAATAGACAACTTATTGTAGAATTATATATTTAGATACAAACACTATACAGTTCTACACCAGATTAATAATATTTTTTTACAATGTTAAAAGCAGGAGTCTGATTACATAAGTATTGCTTATTTAGTTTCGACTGTAAATAATACGTTTGATTCCGATTGTTAATAACAGCGCATATGTTAATATTAAATTAAAATAAATTATTTGCAATGTGCTGTACGACCGAAATATTAGAAAATAGATCAATACCAAATTTCAAGAAAATTACTATTTATTTATTTATTATATATAGTCAGGATCTTGACCTGTTTTGTCATAATATTTTTTTAAGGTTAAGCAATCAGTATCTATCAAGGCGTCCATTATTTTAAAACACTAACATGTCTAACAACTTCTGGTGCCTGCTCTCAGGTACATATTTAAACAAAATGAGAAATCGGAAAGCTAATACGTATGGTCTGTTTATACAGGTTGACGTTGAATTACCAGGGATTGCCGGTTTGCGCAACACTTGACTGTGACGGTGATGCAACGCTGGTGTGGACACAGATGAACTGCCCTTTTGGCGTGCCCAAACATGAAACATAACCAAGCCCCGTATACCTTCGTGTACAGTAACAAACGATATGATAATTTAATCTATCGAATACCTACTTAAATACAACAAAATGCCCAAAGCCTAGAAAATATATCAACTGTAAACAAATCTTATTTTCAACTCAATATATCAGCTCACATACTTTCTTAAAAAGCTCCGAAGAGCTTCTTCGTAATGTATTGGCAGTGTCCTAAAAAATAACTTAATCAGTGACATTAAGTAGAATAAATTTAGTTGGGATTCCGATAGCGTGATCAGCTAAGCAGAGTTAGCAGTGATTTATATACAATTAACTCCAGAGAGCCCCTTCAAGCGCCGCCCAGGGGCGTAATTGCCCTGCGTTTCCAAAAGAGCCGTTCATTAAATTGTTACCACTCACCCTACGACGACCTACGATATTACGAAGTTTCGATAAAACTGTTACAAACTAATTGTATTTTAATTATGGTTCTTAAGACAGTACAACAATAAAAACCATTTAAAATTTGGAATGGCACGCATGAGAATTCGGTAGCTGGCTCAATATTAACAACTTTCTAACGCAAACAAAGCCGGACAATTAGAAAAACGGTATGATCATTAGCTAATTGTGTCGTAAACTGTGTGAGAATACATCAAAGAAGAAAATTCTTCAGTTCGCTTTATTTTTATTTTACTGGAGACTGCTCTAGAAAGTCGATGGTAAAATTTCACGAGATAGACATCGTCGTTTTAAAGAATAAAACAATGGCCGCCGGTTAGTAGAGTCACCGGTAGCATCGAGGACGAGGCAAGGCGATGCGAGAGTTTACTTTCTACCGAATGTCATTCAAAGGCGCGGCACGTGCCCGGGTCTCTATCCAAGTCAGTATTAAAATAACGGAGCTTTTCTCGTCACACTAAGAATGCATTACTCAAGCGCGAACAGGACGGAACTTCCATATTATTGATATCGATGTCAATACGTAAGTATTTACAATCGATTTAGAATAAACTTACAAAAATATCCACCTCATTAGTCTAGTGATCGTAAGCACAAATGTTTCACTAGAGGTCCTGACTTCGAAGCCTAAGACCAGCAAAGTGTTATTGGGATTTTCTATGAATTTCTTAGTAGCAGCTTTGAGTTTGATGGCAATAGGCTCGCCTCCTATGTCATGGGACCGTAACACACCGGCGAACTATTGTAGGTTAGGTGTAAGTATTAGTACACCTCTCTCTAACTCTTCGGGGAATAAGGCATAACGGCATATTACGGTACCAAAAAAAATATCTATTTATTAAAATTTTAATGATTCCATCTGATTGTTATCGATATGACTAATGATCTGATAACGACAAATGGATTAAAATGAGTTGAAAAATAAAAATATACGACGTACTCATCCGGTTATAAAATCTGAGGTGAATAATATACATTTATCAGATAAACTTACGAATTTTTCTCACGGTTTAAAGGTAATGACCGCTAATTCTATTACGAACGGAACGGTTTATTTCATTTGCAGCTTTTTAGTAAGTAATCTTTCAAGAAATTGCCATTTTAATTTATAATACGTATCCGTCTGTACGAACATACATACCCTATCTGTATTCCCACTACGGATAGGCAGCTACACCCACGTTTCGCAGATATGTACATATATTTAAGTGCCATATATTGGGTGGAGGGCGATTGTCTTCATAAACTGGCGTTATGTATAGCGGTAAATAAAGCGGCGGTAGCCTAATGGCTAGGGCGTCGGACTTGCGATCATGTGGTTGCCGGTTCGAATCTCACCCATTGCACTACCGACGTGAACACACTCGAAACACAAGCATTTAGCTTAGCACGAGGCGTTAACAAGAATAGTAGTAATGTGCGACACACATTGCTAGTAATCTTTTATAAAAAAAATCAAACTTCAAGCTGGCATTGAGAATATGATAGAAATACCCAATTATACTTTTCGACCTGGCAGTTGAACCCAGAACCCCTAGAATAGCAGTCGCGCTTACAACTAGGTACTAAACATTTCACACTTACTAGAATACCTATTAGACATTTAAATAAAACAAGATACTTATTACAGATTTTATCGCGTTTCAATGATTAGATAATACCCGCCCCTTCCGATTCTTTACAGTTTTGCACTAACAACAGGTAACACAGTCTACCCGTTAGTTTTATTTCAATGTAAGAATTCTCCAACAAATCTCAACTCCATTTATCACTCGTAAATTATTGGAGAAAGTTAATTAGTTAATTATATTTTCCGCGGTTAGTCGATTATCTACTATTTTATAAGCACCGGAGTGGTTAGACACAAACGTAATAGTTATAAAGGGCACAGTATGACATCACTCCAATCCAACACGAAATTCGTAATTCAGCATTTCTCGGCGTGACCGAATCTGTTGGCAATGGGCATTAATTTGATCAAGCCACAACAATACACCCTAGTTATGTGAGCATAAGTAAAATGAAATGATCAAGGTAGTAAAATAATGTAGACGGTAGTGTAGCTATGAGTAGCTACACTACCGGCTTCATTATTTTACTACCTTGATCATTTTGCTTTGTGTCCGTTAATTCTATGTTTGTGAAGTCCTCCGGCTTTATTAGTGTGGGAGGTATATTTTTGTGATATGAAAGAAAGAAAGAAACAGTTTATTCAGCAACAGTAAAGACTAGGATATAAATAATTTGGAAGACATTCGATTCGTTAATTTCACATGTCTGTGAAAGTTTTCTTTTTAGGAATGGTATTTGAGTTTTATTGTCATCAATTCCTTTAATGACCCACTGCTGGGCAGGGTCTCCTCTCAGAATGAGAGAGGTTAGGCTACATCCCGCTAGCCTACTGTGGATTGGCAGACTTCACAGTTTTTCCACAATGTTTTCTATCACCGTTTTGTTAAATTAATTATGTGGATGGATTGATATACTTAATATCTATTTAATTTTATATATAATTGATTTTATTTTTATATGAAGAATAAGAAGAAAAAGTATGTATTTACTTGCCATAAATATGTACATGTTTATAAAAACAAAAAATGTAGCATAAAAGAAAATATATGACCTTATTGAAAATATTTATGTTTTTAATTTTAATATTATAATTCGGTGACACCTAGGTACCTACTTACCTACATTCATTTATTCAACTTACTTTGGGCATTAAAATCATTTGAATTCTGCATTCCTATAAATTATCTCTTAATACAAATTCGTAGAAATTGTTGGTCCACTTATTTAAGTAATTAATTAAAGATTTTGAAATGAAACCTTGAAATAGACAACAAATCCATGCAGGTATCGGTGATTTGAAATTTGTTGCGGGGAAAGCTTGAATAATTGCACTTTAACAGATTTAGCAGTTACAGAAATAACGAATCCGGACATCCAATAAAATATTTATAGGTACTACCTACAATAAATTAATAAGTTAATTGTATTTTTTTATAAAAATTAGGCTACCCTAGTAATATCGAATAAGCAGTAGGCTTTATTTCTGATCTTATCTTTAACTACTTACATAATTATACTAACTACTTGGCTAATGAGGCAGTTTTTCTAGGGTACCTAGAAAAACTCATTAGCCAAGTAGTCCTGAGCGCGACTGTTGCGCTAGAGGGTTCGATTCCCAGGTGGAGCAGTGTTATTGGGTTTTTCTATGAAATTCCCAGTAGCAGCTCGCAGTTAGGAATTTGTGCCCGGTTAATGGCAATAGGCTCGCTCGTCCTTTTACATGGGACCTAAACATACCGGCGAACTAAGGGTGTACATTAGTACGCCTCTGCCTAACCCCTGGGGGAATACCTACAGGCGGGATGGTATGTGTTACGTACCTAGAAAATTACCAACTTTAAATGGATGCATTTAATTTAAAGTTTATTGTAAACACACATCAGTCAGGAAACAATAATCAGTCAGTACAGGTTTGCCAATAAGGCATTTAAACTAAGGAAAAAGTTGGCAATTAGATCCTCTACGTGACTAATTTAAAAAGACTAGCAATCCTTTCGAAATACCTCATATCCTCTAATGACCATGCGGTCAAATAGATTTAGGATAATTTATGGATTTCGAATAAATTATCTTCAATAAATGTTTTTAGTTTAAAGTGTCATAAAGCGTATAAATAATAAATACTTACATACGTCAATGCGCATACGACCTACAACATAGATATTACATAAATTTTAGTTTACGGGTGCATGTTCGAAAACATTATAATTAAGAATTGTTTATTAACATAATCACTGAACACTGCGCGAATAATTCAGTACTCAGTATTATAATGATGTAAAGAAAGTATGCAGTAATGATCCACTTGGGTGGATAACACAAACACGCTTGTCACTAGATGGCCGCTGGCCCATGTAATGCATTATTTGTTCGAATCAACTGGATTTGACGTGAAATAACTACGTTCAAGTAAAATTTTCTGTCCTAATCCCAATGAACGATTATGTATGGCACCTACGATCAATATCTACGGGTGAAAAGTAGATACTCCACCAGTATGGTATCCTCACAATCTGCCTGGAGTTTTCGGGGATTTCAATTTATCGCATTGTCTGAAACTGCTGCTTCGAAATATAGGCATAAATTAACGCTTGATAGAACAGTCTTCATAGACAAAGTATAGATTTGGATAAATACAAAAGTTATAAGTTTGACCCTAAACTGAGGCGGGAAAGTGAGTCAATTGGCCCCAGCCTGATGGACCGAAACTCGATAGAAACCACAAAGCAGCGGCGTATAGTTTTCACTGTAAGTAGGCCATACGCGAACGACCTGCTACTCTCTTGACGATAAGGTCCGTCATTGCATTAATTAGTCATAGATTATATTATTATAGTAGGTCTAACTAGCATTAGCAAATATGCAATAACTTGATGTATGAATGTGACTAAATCTAAAGAAGTATGCAAGAATCGTAGCAAGTGGCGGTCTGTAGTTTCTGCCTACACCTGTTGGAGAAAGGCGTAAGTATGTAAGTAATAACTTGTCACTTAATACTGATAAGTGTAAATACAATAGATGCTAATTTTGAAAGTTAGATATTTATTAATAAACTAGCTGACCCGAGAGACGTTGTCCTCTCCAAGATTCAACTAACTACCACGAAAAATCTCATAGAAAAAGGATTCTTGTTTTCCATATTTTTAAACTTAGCGCCATTGACTTAATTTACATTACTTAATTTTTAAAAAATGTTCGCAAATATAAACAGACTTACCTGCATAGATAAAAATCTCAAATAACTGTTTCGGCATCAGTAAAGATTAACGATTTTTTTTATTTATCTATATATATAAAAGAAAGTCGTGTTAGTTACTCCATTTATAACTCAAGAACGGCTGAACCGATTTGGCTGAAAATTGGTGGAGAGGTAGCTTAGAACCAGGAGACGGACATAGGATACTTTTTATCCCGTTCCCGTGGGATGTGATGACTGACCGAATTCCACGGGGGCGAAGCCGCGGGCAAAAGCTAGTTACACATAAGTAGAATACGTGGTATATTATTTTATGATTTGATTATATGGTAACTCTTTAGAATCTACATTATGGAGGTTTGACATTATAAAATCAGTTACTTTAAAGCTGGATGCTACTAAGAAGAAAAGAATGATTGTCAAAAATTGTCAACTCAAAATGACACCTGTTATGGAATCAAATTTCATTGAGGTAATAACGATGTCGTGTTGGTCTTCTAGAGAATAAATTGTCATTCTTTGTTTACTTCTTTAACCTACTCAAATATTTAGTTTTTACACCGGCTGATGCTCGCTGGATAAGTCCTATGTATGTCCCGTGATGCCTTGTATTAGTAGAGTTAGAATAACTGTACTAATAATCAATTCCTGTTCACAATAATTGTTTTTGATTTCTTTGTTTTATTTTCTTGTTTTATCTTATTTAGTACCTGTGAGTGTATTTTTTTAATTTTATTTCTTGATTCTGTTATAATGTTTGACACATGCTAGTCTAGTACGGAAATACTTAAAAAGGAAATTTGCTTCAACGGTTATTGTTCAAATTCTACGTTTTCAATCGTTAAAATGTTAATAACTTTTGATAGAGTGAACCGATTTTAATGAAATATAGCCTTAATGTTAATCCAAGAAACAGGCTATGAATTCCTGTCCACTTCCTCCAAATCTCTTCGGTAGTTATCATTTGATGCGCGGTCAAACATACAGACAAACCGACAGACAAACAGACAGACAAAAGTTCCAAAAATAATTGAAATGGATTGTGTTACTGATTCTGAGTCCCCCAAAATATAGTTTTTTTGTAAATATAAGCAATGTACAGACACGGCTCACTTACATTCTTATTATATGTAAGATGTAGATAGTTATTGTTCGCAAATATTTAACATATTTTTTATCTGGTATGATTTTATTTTATTTCCTATAATTACTTCTATATTATTCAGCGGAATCTAGCCATACAAGAACTCACTGAAACAGATATAAGAAAACTCTCTCAGATAGAAAAAACAGGCTAATGAAGTGATGGCACGGTAAACGGCATTTGAAACATATTGATCACTTGGCTGATAATGATAATAGAAATTATTAAGATTAATCAAAGTTAGCATACAGTAGTTCCATTATATTATCTATACTAATATATAAAGCTGAATTTACTTTGTTTGTTTGTTTGTTTACTTGAACGCGCTAATCTCAGGAACTACTGGTCCGATTTGAAAAATTATTTCAGTGTTAGATAGCCCATTTATTGAGGAAGGCTATAGGCTATATATCATCACGCTACGCGGACGAAGTCGCGGGCAGAAGCTAGTATGTATATAAAGCTAACTGCTTGCCTGTCATAATTTTAATACTTACTTAATTTCTTCAGATGATCAGAAAGAATGACTAAGCGAACAGTGCACGTGGTCGGTGCTGCTCAATTTAGGTCTTAAACAATTACTTGTAGTCCGCGTCAAGTCAATATACATAATTGTCGGATGACGAGGCGACATGCGGCTGTGCTGTGGGACGCCCAACGACCACTGTTGTGCAATTCGACAATTAAACACAATCACAACAGCTCGACTACAAATCAAAATCAATTCACGCAACACTCGCTTATATGCGTCATGAATTTGTATTCGTTTCCATTGATAAATTATTGTGTTACAGTGTAAATTAAAATTTGGACCTGATTTTCGGTAAGAAGCCATTAAAGTAAGTTGCTATTTGAAAGGTGCTCATTTCGTCTGTAGGAACTTGCATAAAGGTGCAAACTGCACTTCGTAGTACGTTGTTCATTCTGATTCAACAACTTAGGTAGTACGGAGTATATCTTTAATACCTAATGTAGTGCGCTTTAAATCTTAATGGTGCCTTACGGACCGTGCATACTTTTCGGCCTGAGTGCATTGATGCACTGCTCTGCACTCAGCTTAGATTCAGTAGTCGTACTCTTAGATTTACCATCGTATTTACATGAAGTTAGCTTAGGTCGACATAACTGTGCCGGGTCCGCGGACGAATGCTACAGCGCTCCCGAGGTTGGTTTTAGTCGGTGGATCGCTCTTTTCAGAGCGGAGTCCGACACACCCCACCGCTCTCCCCGGAGTGGTGGATAGTGCATAAAGCTTTTCCAACCCCGTCAAAAAAAAAAGGTCGACATAACTGTGCTTGTCTGAGATTATCCACAAGTGGCAAGTAGCCAATTGGATCTGCAATTTTTTTCCAGTTTGTCACTGATTTCGAAACATACATAACATACCATCACGCCCGTATTCCCTGAGTTAAACAGAGGCGTACTAAGGCATGCAATGCATGTTTAGGTCCCATGTAATAGGGGGCGAGCATACCTCACTGCTTGACCTGGGAAACAAAAGCATAGGATCTTTAGCGTAGCAGTCGCGCTCAGGACCACTAGGCTTATGAAGCAGGGAAGATTTCGATATTTTTGCACAAATTATTCAATTAATTTTCCCTGCGTGAATGTTCGGAACAGCTAACTAATACCTACACTCACAGTTATTTTGGCCGTTATGTAATACCCACGCACCATTTCTTTTTGTGTACGTTGTTAGGGAGGATGGGATTCTTACCCATTAAAACCACCTCGGTGGCCATGATCAGCACATGAAGTGAGGTGCTGCGTCCTTTTAAAAGACCTGTTTGGGCCTTAGAGGTCTAAACTTCGGGCACATCCCTGGGTGGTTCTGGGTACCCTTCCGCTGATAGCGCTGCGGAGGGATCTTATATTGTCCTTTTGTAATTTTTGTAATGGCCCTATATGTATAATAAAATAATCTAGTTTAATTTTACATAGTACACATACACTTAATCCTTTTTAACATAGGGGTAGACAAAAACTACAGAACGCCACTTGCAACGATTCTTGGATAGGCACCTCTTGCTTCAGCTTTATTTTAATTTATCTATTATATTATAGGGTAAACATACCGGTTATCGGCCGTTTAAGCGACTTGTTGACTTCAGAGTTCATTTTTATTATAACGTTATGCCACAAAACTAAAAAAAGTATATATATAGGTATATCTTCCTATAATAGTCTAGTTTCATAAAATTTAACTTTTATAGTCCTATCAGTGACGCATAATTTAAAAAAATATATGATTCGAAAAAATAGCAAAAATACCGGCCTTTTCACTCAGTTATCGTCCACCAGGGCACTAGCTATCGGCCACCTACTTCGTTGTAGAAAAAAGACTCTTATTCTATAGCGTATAGGGTTTATAACAGTATGAAAGTAAAACATTAAATTCACAATAAGCGGTATGTGTTTACTCTCATGCCCAGTTAAACCAAGACTGACGAACTAAAATAGGTACCAATGCCATAAATAAAACTGTGTTTTAATTCATTTGTTTCAACCCCCCTTTGTTTCAAACGGCCGGAAACAGGTCTTATTTTTACTAATTATCGGCTATAAATAACAAATGGCCGGGACGGAGTTTACTTTTGACTAGTTATCGGCCACTAAACGTTCGCTATTTTTAAGGTCATATCTTTGAAAATATGAGGTATAGTGGCGGCCGGAATCTAGTTGTAAATTCACAACATTCTAGCTGTTCACAAATATAATGGAATCTATAAACATACCATCACGCCTGTATTCCCCGAAGGGTTAGGCAGAGGCGTACTAATGTACACCCACAGTTCGCCGGTATGTTTAGGTCCCATGTAATAGGGGGCGAGCCTATTGCCATTAACCGGGCACAAATTCCTAACTCCGAGCTGCCACTGGGAATTTCATAGAAAAACCCAATAACACTTTGCTCGACCTGAGAATCGAACCCAGGACCTCTAGCGTAGCAGTCGCGCTCAGGACCACTTGGCTAATGAGGCACTTGGATAATGGAATCTATATTGATGAGTTTAAGGTTTCCGCAAAAAAGGCAAAGAGATATGACATGAATAAACCACTTTTGCGACCACCTGGTCGGAAAGTAGGTTTTGAAATTAATCGTTAACGTATTGTCCGACCACCAAAAATATCACAAATTACGAAAAGATTTACGAGTTTGAGTAGTTGAATATTGAAATTAAACATGCTAAATACACAACAAACCAAGTCAATCGCCAATAAACGAACAGTAACACTTGAAAACTTACCTTTGAAAATCAAACCACGTACTATTCTTTTCGCTAAATTTGACTCGCATCCACACACCAAATTTTTAAATGGCGACTCAGTTCGTCAATGTCGAGGTCATGCCGTTGGATTACGAAACGTGAAGTTTGTCCGGATCAAATGGCGCGAAATTAAAAAGCGGCTGTCTTTAACACTGCTTATTATTCAAAATAACGTGCGAAGTGGCCGAAAAGGGGTAGTGGCCGGTAAACCGGTATGTTTACCCTAATATACTTATTTAACTAATTAGGTGACTTGTTTTATAATTAATTAATATTAATATACTTAATAGTTTTAATTTAGTATTCATAGAAAACAATAATATTGTAAATACCCAGAATAACAAACATTTTTTTCTGGATAACTAACCTAATTGGAGAAAATAACAAAAACATACCACATAAAATATGAAGTAAGACAACATTTAAATAGGTAGGTACTTTCACTAACCGTAGTACTGAGTAGTAAAATTTACGGTAGGTGCAGTTCAAAAAGAATGTAACCTTTATTACTCACTTGCTCATGATACATGTCACTGATTGAGCACTTACGTAAAGCGCCCCAAATAACTTGCGAATAATTTCACGGTAAAAATAGCAAGCGTAACTAAATGTATGTAAGTAGGTACATTGCATCGTAATATATGGTAGTGCCACGTAGAACTCACCACATCTGTCGAGCCAGCCCTCAGCGCGGCAGGGGTACGGGATCACCACCACCATCTCAGCTCCTCATATCTTGCGCACTCTCACTTGTCAATAACAAACACTCGCAGTCCCGCCGATACAACATACATCGCTTTACATTTCACTGTGCACCGACAATAGCTGATGAAGCGTTCGAAACGCAGGCTCCTTGGCTACACAACTTGCACTTTCACCAACTGCCGATAAAAGAAAACTAGGTACTTATATTTAATCATTTAAAATAGAAGCGGTAAGATAAAAATATCTGAAGTTTTTGCTCAAACGTCTTCAGTTCACATTAGAAATCTATTTCATTAATTCTGCACAAGTCCTGTGTTTTGGTGTTGAAGTGGTCAACCTAGGTATTTATTTTTAATAAGCTTGATTATCTGTTCGATCATAATATTGCATCCAGTTTACGATACATAGTTCCTCGAAATTATCGGAATCATTACAAGTCATGGGCCCACCAAGTTATCATCAACACACAAAATACAAAATCATAGAATGTTGTGCAGAATTTAGGTGCCTAAATACCTATTTAATAATATGCTTTGCAAATTTTTAAACTAATAAGAGAAAAGGTTTGTATGTATGTTTGTAACGAATAAACTCAAAAACTACTGGGCCGATGTCAAAAATTCTTTCACCATTTGAATGCTACGTTACCCTTGCGAAGCTGGGGCGGAAGTCTAGTTAATACAAAGGTACAAATTTAATAAATAAAGACATATAAAGTAAATGCGCTTAAATAGTCATGATATTTTTATATTAGATAAAAATATCATGACTATTTAAGCGCATTTATTTTATATTTATTTACTATTTAAGCGCTTAACTTTATTTACAAAAAATAATAATTTCTATATTATTTTTTACTTTATGTTTATGTACTTCAGATTTTAGAACTATTTAAATGGTCAGTAAGTACAAATTCCTGAATTTGAGGGTATAAAAATATTTATTTTACGACTAGCTTTATTTGTATTTTGATCACTTTCAAATAAAGACAAACACAATTCAAATTTCTACTAATATATATTTATTTACCTTTACCGTTGAATGGTTTAGTTCCGAATCTAATATATGTTTTGGATATTTTAATTCACGCGCACGTGATAATTGCACTAAATCTTTAACCATCAAACACACCCACAATCAACACCGGCACACAAAAAACTAAATTAAATATTGTCGTTGCGTTCGTTCGTTCTATTCCGTTTCCCGTTCGTTCTGTTATACAGTGAGAGAAGGATATAGCAATATATTTTATCTCTATCACTTCTTTATTGACCTGCCTTCTTATCATTCATATCAAAATGCGCGCGCATAAAGCGGCGGCTATCACAGTCTTAGTAAATTTAATTCTGGTATATCTACATATTTTTAATAACTTTCATAAAAACACTTAGAACAGTTTTTAATTAATAAAATTTTACGAAAGTTTTTCTTATGAGTTGAGAATATACCTCGAATTTTCTTTCTGTACAAACAGGTACCCGCATATTATAGCATTTTACCATAGACAAAGTTTAAGAATTCTAAAATATTAGACCGTGAAAACCTCAGAATCAATCAAAATTCAATGGTAAAGACCGTAACAATTCGCCTTGGTGCTACCGGGCCTTTTACCGGGCACATAGTTATGTTCATAAACCGTTATGTTAGCCTTGTCGTCGAAACAAGATGATTTTCTAATATTTTTAATTCTTAAAATTATTTTTAGAAGTAATTCAAGAGTACATATTAATGTTCACTTGCACCAACTTCTTAATTAAGTATGTTACATTGTTTAAAAACACTATTTTTCAAAGTAGCCGCTCAATATTTTGTTCGTGTAATAGAGCACGCGAATAGCTTTTTCACAATGACCGATGCTGCCATCATATAAAATTTTCCAATTTGCCAATTTGCGCGACGCGATGCAGTTTGCAAGGAGAATTAAAAGGAAATCAAAATCAAAAGATTTTCAGGAATAAAGACAAACATTTAATCTACAACAGGCTGAGAGTTGATGTTATACTATTTAAGATAGTATTATGATATGATATGGATATAAACAAAACGGTGGGAGAGCCATGCTTCGGCGCGAATGGGCCGCCGCCACCGCCGCCGGCTCGATCGCAGTGATACCACGGCCTTCCAGAAAACCGCTGTAAAACAACACTTACGTTATTTTTCGCTGAGTGAGTGAGGATACCGGGGGCATAAAATGTTAAAAAACTTGATTTCTATAAAACTCGACACACAAGTTAATATTTTTTGTTATTTTTCTACGTGGCATCGGCACATTTTAAATGACGATCTTTAAATAGAAAGAAACTTAAAGATCATGGTCTCTTTTAGATACAGATCTGTGATACAGATATTTGTGATATGGTAAAACCCGAATGTAACAGTGTTGTAGCAGGATGTTATCTGATACGGGCTTTTGAAGAACTGATGGCACGCATGGGCAGGTTGACATGTTAGTTATCTCATCATGTAGCATATATACATGTATAACATGACACAGAGCAATTTATGATACACCTACTCTGGAGTCCTTGTGCCTGAAATGGCCTGAATACCTGCACGAGGTACAATTTCTACGGTGTATCTGGAAAACGTGTGGTATGACATGAGTTTTCGTTTCTTTTTTCCCAACTATATTGTAATCGGCTTCCATTTCAACCAGATGCTGATAAATATTATTGTTTTACACAAACGAACTGATTACCATCAGACTTCTGCAACCTAATTTCTGGGCAATACCGTTATCATGATTAGGCGAGCAATTACTCTAAGCAAGAAATTAGCTGGGATTCCAGAATTTTCTAATGGCAGCACTCTAAATGACAGACGAAACGTCGCGGCCCGCGGCCGAACAAGCGACATTCCCTTTTCCCCTCCCGCTCCTTCCACTCTTTAGTCTACGGTTCAAGATGGCTCTCAAAGCACTTGTCGGGCAAAGTGAGTTAAAAAAATATTTTATTATTTCAGTTTTTCATTCATTAATAAACATTTAGACAATTTGTTTTTCAAGAATATTTAATAATACATGTTACAGTATTTTTTATACTTCGTGTGAATCATTTGAAATGATTTCTGTTTAGTATGTATCAACAGATAACAAACATATCGATAGATGATGATGACTAATATTGTAAAAACTATTGTGTTTTGGGTGGTTTAAGATGAATTGTTTCTATATCCTTTAACTAAATAGCTCCAAATTGAAATCTATTTTTCATAGCCATTCTTTATCTGCACTCTAATGCTATATGGAGTATAAGGTGGCATGTAAACAATGAAGACCTGCTTTTGCCAAAATTAGTTAAAAATGCTTAACATTGACTAATATAATGCTAATGGTTCTTGGGCTTTTTACTTATATTACTTGTTATAGAATACTATTCAATGGAGGCAGAAATGCTTGACACATTTATTGATTTTCTTGTGTCACTTCAGTTCAGACAGGTCACTTGGGCTAGGGGGTGGGGTGCTAATACGTAGATGTAATGTACGTCACGCAGATACTCTGAATCAATGATATTATTATATTGTCTGATAATTTTTTTCCTATTATGTTCCAATGCAGAGATCATGTTGTCTTACTACATTCATCATGACGTTAAACATATTTAGTACGCATAGTGTAGAAATAGGTCAGAGAGTCGCCATAGGATATAATATGCAGAGGTTGGTATTCTGGGTTCTTTGTTCATAACAAAAATATCCAGTCCCAAGAGGATTACAAAATTATTATGAAAGTAATCAGTATGTTACTACCAGCAGAACATCTAGGACAGTCTCACTCTTATTTCATTACCATACATATAATTTTTTACTGTGCTTAACTTTATCACCCACTATGTAATATTCTATTTACAGAGATTATGAATGAGGTGATCCGCTATCGGTCAAAAGGAAAGGACAAAATAGAATGGAGAGTTTTGGTGGTAGACCAGCTCTCTATGCGCATGGTATCCGCATGCTGCAAAATGCATGACATCTCTGCTGAGGGTATCACTTGTAAGTAATATTATTTTTAGCCATGTATTTATCTCAGTCAGAAATGAATTATTATTTCCCAAAGATTGACAGCTGTTGACTTCTATTTTAATCCATTGATTTCTATTGTGCATTTTTGTTTACTGTGTTTGATTAACCTTCACAAGCTAAAATAAATTAATCAGCTATAATATAATGATCAATATTGTAGAATACTAAATACACAAAACAAATATGTTAATGTTAAATTTTTTATTCAGTGGTGGAAGATATTCATAAGAAGAGGGAACCATTATGCACCATGGATGGTATTTACCTGATCACTCCTTCTGAAAAGTCAGTACATGCTCTCATCAATGACTTCTCTGTTGGAAACCGCATCATGTACCGGGCAGCTCACGTGTTTTTCACTGAAGGTAGGTTTTACTGTTTATTTGCTACTTTTGACTGGTTTCTGTAAGGAAGGTAAGACTTACAGTGTTTCAGTAACATACCAATGCTATCACTAGTAAAGATGGATGGATCAATATGCACCTATGTAACTATGGTTCTGTGATGCTACTATTGTGATATAGTTGTATGCAGAAATCACATGGACGCAATTAATAATAATTGTCAACATAATACAATAGCAATAAAAAAATGTCTATATACCTAATTGGTTTAATGCAACAGTTGTCTGCCTGTGTGTGCTCAAATCATATGCCCTTGGGTAAAAAGGATGAGTCAGGGGTGCCCCTGACTCATCCTTTTTACCCAATGTTCCTGCTATAATCACCATTTGTAGTTATGCTGATATTATGCTCTTGTATCATTGCTGTCGTGGATACATGCCATTAATCTGGCACAAATCAGAATAGAGCTGCTACTAAGAATTTCATAAAAAAATTGAGAAACACTGTTCGACCTGGGAATCGTACCCAGGACCTCTAGCATAGCAGTCACACTTAGGACCCCTAGAGTAATAAGAAAGTTTGGAAATCTTATTTTTTAATATATTCATCCTGCATGATTGTTTCGCTACTTTTTAAGCTTTAATATTTTATTTGCTATTCTTTTTTTATTTTTACAGCTTGTCCTGATGTACTATTTGATGAACTATCGCGTAGTCCTGTAGCTAAATATATCAAAACATTAAAGGAAATCAACATTGCTTTCATTCCATATGAACAGCAGGTTTGTCATATTTGATTGTTCATTCTTATGGGTAAATAAGCCAGTATCTCTGGGGCCAAATTAAAACTAACACATTTGTTCAGTTGTAAGTTACTTAAAATAGAGACTGGGATGTAATAGTGGATATTGAGCACAGACAATTTACTCAGTCATCGACAGTTTTGAACTCTCACCCCAGGGGTCCAATTTAGTTTTTTGAGGATGGAGTTCAATCTTTTCTTTACTAATACCTAATATTGTTCCACGCTGCTCCTAATTAGTATGCCCTGAGGAACTGTTTAATGAACTCTGCAAGTCTTCAGCTGCAAGAAAAATTAAAACTTTAAAGGAAATCAACATTGCTTTCTTGCCTTATGAAAGCCAGGTTAGTTGTAATTATTGGTAGTCTACAATTGCATGCAATTCCATTAATAAAATGTATATCAAAAGAGGTGTGTTCAGACTTTATTGAGGATATGGAATACTTAATTAGGTACTTGCAATATTTGGGAATATAATGGTTGACAACTGCAACTTATCTAATGTTAATAAGTAGAAGCTTAAAATAACCAAACAAATCTATTAACTATAATTCTATTAGGTGTTCTCCCTGGATTCACCCGAGACATTCCAGTGCATGTACAACCCTGCGCTCGCGCAGACTCGCAATGCGAACATGGAGCGTATTGCTGAGCAGATAGCAACTTTATGTGCTACGCTCGGGGAGTACCCCTCAGTACGATACCGCAGGTAATTAATATTATTTTCCGAGCCTTTTCTCAACTATGTTGGGGTCGGCTTCCAGTCTTACCAGATGCGGCTGAATATCAGTATTTTACACGAAGCAGACCTCCTCAACCCAATTTCTGGGCGATATTCTGAAGATAGACTGGTTGTCAGGCTTTTTTGGGCTTCTGACTACCGCAAAGTATTGTCATAGATGTTCGTATGAGTACGGGAACGATGGCTTAACATGCTCTCCGAGGCTCGGAAGGGTCGATGAGTTAAGAATGGTCACCCATCCACACACTGACCGCGGCGAGCGCAGCTTAACCTTGCAGATCACTTGATTAGATCAGCTTAATTATGTATTACTTAACCACAAGCCCCTTATATATTTGGCTGTATAAGTATAATGTATTGCTATGTATAAGTATTATACATATATTTCGCCTTATAAATAAATTATAACATTTTTTATAGTGACTGGGAACGCAATGTGGAGCTTGCCCAACTTATCCAACAAAAGCTTGACGCCTACAAGGTAAATGAAAAAAAAAAATATCAACCCAAACCTATTATTTCATTGTGGGAGTACTTCGAAATTGACAAAACTTACCTGCCAAAATATCAAGGTTGATGACGCAATGTATGTTATTTTTCTGCTGTGTAGGCTGACGAGCCAACGATGGGCGAGGGGCCAGAGAAGGCTCGCTCCCAGTTGCTTGTGCTGGATCGCGGCTTCGACTGTGTATCGCCTTTGCTACACGAACTTACCCTACAAGCCATGGCCTACGATCTTCTGCCCATTGAAAATGATGTCTATAAGTCAGTTGATCTATTGTATTTGTTGTTCACTTTGATTATCTCAGCATCATCCAAACCTGTTGAAAATGCCTAGGACATTAAGCGCGGCTTCGTGCTTAATTTCCATATAATATTTACTCTATCCACAATATGCATTCTGCAATGTGGATAGTGTAGATAGAGAGAGAGAGAGAAATATTTCTATGTCTTAACAATCTATAAAGATGATGGATGAAAAAATATTGCGATGTCTTTTTTTCATAGACTTAAACTAAAACTAAAAACAACTTCATTCATGCTTACCCCATCTTAGATATGACTCGTCGGGAAACATGAAGGAGGTGTTACTGGATGAGAATGATGAGCTGTGGGTAGAACTGCGACATCAGCATATTGCCGTCGTATCTACATCTGTCACAAAGAACCTAAAGAAGTTTACAGAGTCAAAACGAATGGGAGGAGGTATGTAACAATAAGTTTTACTTGGAGTCTATGTAGACGAAATTTTTTAATTCACTTGTAACCAGTATAACAATTTAAACCAGTAAATCATCGTTTTCTTTAAAGATTTTTTCCGCACAAGGGACACAAAGTACTACATAAGTGTGCAATAGAAATAAATGATTTGGTGTAAATCATTTTCTTCATATTTAAGCTAATTATTTGGTTTTCTTATATAAACCTCGTTCATGAACAGGCGACAAGCAATCGATGCGGGACCTGTCCCAGATGATCAAGAAGATGCCCCAGTACCAGAAGGAGTTGTCCAAGTATGCAACACATTTGCGCCTAGCCGAAGACTGCATGAAGTCCTACCAAGGCTATGTCGATAAACTGTGCAAGGTGGAACAGGTGAGCTTTAATGAGCAGGAGGAGCTAACTGAAAATTGCTTTTGTATATAAGACATATGCTATAGGCACAGTCAGGAGACTGGTTCGTTATAAGTCGGAAATTGGTTCTAGGGCCCTTACGATTTCCTAAATCAGAAGAAACAAGTGGTCGGGCTTTATTAGGCCCAAATGAAGGTACAAAATAAAAGTGTAATGTATCGAGAAACAACAAAGCTTTTTGCTTTTTGTCTACTAATAAAATTATTTCAATAACTTATTTATATACTAGACTAACCCAAGCGCGGCTGTTGAGTGTGAGTTCCTGGGTTCCATTTTCAGGTAGAGCTAAGTGATTGGGTTTTCAAATTGGGTTATAAAATTCTCTATAGCAGAAGCAGCGTGGGTCTTAGATTGCACAAAATTGTTTCATAAAAACCTTCTCCTGACAAGTATGAACATAACCAAGAAAACAGTCAAATCATTCAAGCCGTTCTCAATTGAGACAATCTTTTATAATGCTGCAATTGATTTTTATTTATATACATTGTATAATAATCAGGACCTGGCTATGGGGACCGATGCTGAAGGCGAGAAGATTAAAGACCACATGAGGAGCATTGTACCTGTACTGCTTGATCAGGTTATTACACAATACATTTTGAACTTCCTACATTCCACATACCTACTAGCACACAGACAGATGCTAGAGCTGAACTTGCATATTTTTATGTCCATTTTTTTGTCATCTCGTTGATGATAATGATCTGTCATTCAAACAGCAGTTAGTTGAAATTTCCCAAACTACTAGGAATTTGTGTAAATATAATTTATTTCATACATAAATATAATACTTTCGATGTTAATACTTTTTGATTCAGTAAGTGCCCCCAGAGTACAAGACAATATAATTTTGCATTATGTCTGTAATGAAGTACTTGGAGGATTAAGATATGTATGAAATGTTGAAGCATTACTTACTTCAATATCCAATTTGGGATTGAATGCAAGTTCCGTAGGTATTGTTTTTCTAATTAATAACTACTTACTTATAATTCGAATTAAAACAATTTCGACTGATTTCAGGCAGTGATAAACTTTAACAAAATGCGGATCATCGCGCTGTACATTATGTCCAAAAACGGAATTTCAGAGGAGAACTTGAACAAACTGGTGACGCACGCTCAGTTGGAGCCCTCCGACAAGCAGACGCTACTTAATCTGGCTAATCTGGGACTGAACGTCGTTGTTGATGTATGTACATGAATTATTTATAACAACATGTGTTCAAAGAGCACTTTTAAGATTGCTGAGGCTCTCAGCTGCAACAATTACTTTATTACCTTATTATCCTAGCGTAGCGTAGTGCTCCCGGCTATTAAATAAAAAATGTTTTTAATGCATTAACAACTTATACAGGGCAACAGAAAGAAGCAGTATCAAGTAACAAGGAAGGAGAGAATCACTGAACAGACATACCAAATGTCAAGATGGACGCCTGTCGTCAAGGTAATCAGTATACTAAATCATATTATTCATAATATAATA
Organism: Acronicta leporina; assembly: GCA_947256265.1. Classification (NCBI taxonomy): domain Eukaryota; kingdom Metazoa; phylum Arthropoda; class Insecta; order Lepidoptera; family Noctuidae; genus Acronicta; species Acronicta leporina. The sequence continues at coordinate 5,598,610 of OX366514.1, forward strand.
AGTTATTGTAGGCACATACACTGCTATACAGCAACTAGGTACCATTGTTGCCAGAATATCACACGTGAAAAAAACACGACTGTCCCTCCAGCTAATCAAGCTGAAAAATAATAACAGGCAGAGTAACAATAAAACGTAAATTCAAAAACTAAAACGTGACAACGACAAAAAAATACACTGAAAAGTATGAAATGTCAATTTTCCTATGTCCAGGAATAATGGTGTCCAGTTTATAGCCGTAGTCGCATACCACTATGACCTGTTGGTGCCATCCTAACTAAAGTTACTGCGACCGGAAAATTTACATGTTTGGTACTTATCAGTTTATTATTTCATTGTCGGGTTTCAACTTCGTTTCGGAACTGCCTCAATAGCCAAGTGGTCCTGACCGCGACTGCTACGCTAGAGGTCCTGGGTTCGATTCCCAGGTCGAGCAAAGTGTTATTGGGTTTTTCTATGAAACTCCCAGTAGCAGCTCGGAGTTAGGAATTTGTGCCCGGTTAATGGCAATAGGCTCGCCCCCTATTACATGGGACCTAAAACATACCGGCGAACTGTGGGTGTACCTTAGTACACCTCTGCCTAACCCTTTGGGGAATACAGGCGTGATGGTATGTATGTATGTATTTAAAATATAAAATAATGAATATATAATACTAATTATAAATGTAAATAGTACTTCGTAAGAGTTAAAAAAAGTAAGATGACAGTAGTAGTTAGAAATTCACAGACCATACACTTTCCATGCCTCCAATGTATATAAGAAGAAACCAAAGACACTTCAATTATTAATTTTGGATCCCTTTTTTATGTTTCACAGGACATATTAATTTATTATCTTAAAACTCATCTTACTGTAAAGACAAATCAATTGACACTGCATTTGTTAAAATCTACGGGGTAGTTTTTGAGGTAGGAACGATCTGTATGTATGTATGTATCATCCATAATATGATACATACATACATAGACTGTTAAACTTACCCTTCGTTTTTCGTAATCGGGTAAAAATAAAACCAATTTCCGTACTTGTATACCATTTATTAAAAATACAGAGTGGTATTATTTAATATTTGTGTAAATTTTATCAGTATTGAATATTGAATACGGATTCGTTGCGTGATCACACTTATACTCTTTGTAACGTACTGCACACACTTGATCAGTTTCTCGTATCTACAGGATATCATGGAGGACGCCATTGAAGACAAATTAGACCAACGTCACTTCCCGTTCTTGGCTGGTCGCGCGCAAACCTCTGGTTACCAGGCACCAACTAGGTGAGTACATTTAAGAAATATAATTGTTTTGACTGTTATATATATCAAGGAACTTGCATAAAATCTTAAACATCACTTCGTCGCCTTTAAGACGTAAATTCAGAATTTGAAGGCTAATTTCATCATGGCAGGTAGGACTTGCGGTGGCTTGGTGGTCAAAGCGTCTGGTGTATCGTAACTAGAAAACGCAGGATCGAATGCCGCCCGCAAGTCGAATTTTCTTTCACTAAAATAACTTTATAGTCTTAGCAATAAAATAGAATAATTATAATAAAATAAATAAAGGCAATCGTCGAAAGATTCATTACAATATATACTGTATAAACTACTATTATAAAATCGTAAAAAAGCAGTGTCTGTACATTGAAGACATGAAAAAACAATTGGGTTAAGGTATATAAACGTCTATGAACCCCAATACTGTGATTTTAAAATGTCTGTTTGTTACGGGTTGGCGCAAAACTACTGCATCGATTTTAATTTTGTTATCACTGTTACAAAGTATATGCTATAACCTGAAAACTGGTGAACTCCTTATCTCAATTAATTAAACAGATCATGAGATACAGCTTTACCACTCTGATGTATACAGACCCATACAAAGAGATCTTCACTGTTGGTTTTTTATATTATTTTTGGGATCGATTTCTAATCCTAATATAGATTCACGTGAGCGGAGCCGCGGGAAAAAGTTAGTTTTCACATAAAATCTGAGTTATAAAATTAAGTGATATCACATCACAGAGCGCACAGAAGGTATACATAAGTATAACCAATCACATCTCGGACGAATTATTATTGAAAAATCACCAGGTGTTGACATATGCATAGAGATTAGATTGAAATTGTAATTATTTAGAACATTCTGTGACAGAATTATCTCCTTTTGTCACATCAATTTCAGACAACACATACGAATAAAATATCTTATTAAAAAAATATGAAATGAATAACAATTACATATTTAACTGCCTCATAGCTTAGTTAGGTTCTGGGCTTGACTGCTTCGCTAGAAGTCCAGGGTTCCATTCCTAGGTCGAGCAGTGTTATTGGGTTTTCCTTTTATACGAAATTCTCAGTTTGGGATTTGTGCCCTGTTAATGGCTATAGGCTCGCACGCTAATATGGGACCTTGACACGGGTGAATTCTGGGTGTACTTTATTCCGGTTCCCTTATTTTAGTTTTATTTCTAAATAAAGGTACACCAACAGCATATACATCATGCATTAGAAATGAATCGTCTTATAGGTATCAAATCTGATGTATATGCCAATTATAGGTATACACAACCCTTTGGGGAGTAGAGGCGTCTTAGGATACTTTTCAGATAAAATAATTCACTAAAAATCAAGTGTATATTTATAAAAGTTATTTTATTTTAGTAACAAATTGCACACACATTGTTCCCCGGGGTTCATATTGCTGACATGCTTTCCATTTCAGTGTGCGCTATGGGCACTGGCACAAGGACAAGGCACAGCAGACCATCAAGAATGTACCGCGTTTGATCGTCTTTATCGTTGGAGGTAAGATAAAATGTTACTTTAATGGCTAACTTCTTAGTTGAATTGAGTTTTATTAAGGATGCCCGCGACTTCGTCTGCGTAGCGTGATGATATATAGCCTATAGCCTTCCTCAATAAATGGGCTATCTAACACTGAAAGAATTTTTCAAATCAGTCCAGTAGTTCCTGAGATTAGCGCGTTCAAGCAAACAAACTCTTCAGCTTTATATATTAAGTATAGATTTTTTTAATGTAGTTGTTACTTTTTTTCTAATGTTGTCTGGTGTTCCACACTAGAACTTTCTTTTGTATCGTGGGTGCGTTTATAAATACAAGTTTTCATGTACACCAACATCCAAAGTTGGCACAACTATGTAAGGTCCGACTGAGATCTCCGAGATCGCTTTCTGCTTATAATTCAGTCTCGATCACGACTTGAGTTCCATAATGATATTAATATTTTTTAATATGCCTCATGCGTTCGCTCAATCGCCGAGCGCGATACGTAACTTTCAGAATGATTATAGAACTGCCAAATCAAAGCAACAAACAAGTGCCACTCATTTCATTCGTAACTGTGTGTTTCGTTCGTAAATGTTATTGTATCACAGTTAAACAAGTAACTCCATTTTGCGATTCTCAGCCTCGTTCTTGACCAAGATATATGTATTTTTATTCTCGGTCTCGGTGTGCGCCATCGTCAATAAACTAGTCGCAGCAACATTTAATAATTCCTTATTTTTTGACATTTCAGGCGTATGTTTTTCTGAAATCCGCTGCGCGTACGAGGTAACAGCTGCTCTTAAGAACTGGGAGGTGATCATCGGATCCTCCCACATACTGACTCCTGATAATTTCCTGTCAGATCTCAGCTCTCTGACCGCCTAAACATCCTTTGAGTTGAATGAGCGAATTTGCTTAGATCCCTTCGATTTAGATTCATTTTATATTAATTCTGTGGTACATACAAAAATAGCAAGGCATTTCTTTACTTCGATTATTTTAAGTAAGTTTATTATAACTATATGAGTGTGCAATTACTAACATCTGAATTTAAATAATTGTGAAAACTATTTTAATATTATTTACCACTTTTACTTAATCAGTTTGAGTCAAAAATAAAGGTACGCCATTCGTCGATATAATACGCGATTTAATTAGGAAGCGATTGATTACTACCAGGGCTCCCAGTCTTATCGAGGCAGCTTGATATTGTGCATCGAATTAACTTATATGACAACCTATTCGCCTCACATAGTCATCAAGCTGTTTGCCCAAATATGACGATCCCAGAGCCACGCTAACGCACAATCACATTCTGGACTTCTGGATATTAGTATGAATTAGATCCAAATAATCCTGAGACAGCTTATACTTATATAGAAAACCTGTGCTAGAGGTCCTTTCGACGACTGTCTCACTCCTGGTATTCCATCGAAGTAGCTAGTTACACATAAATGCTACAGCGAGTCCAGAATATGCTAAACGGCCTGAAAGCACAGCTTTAAAACCGATGCGTTAAGACTATTAAGTCTCAAAATCTAATATCGATTGGTACTTAGATAAAATGAAAGTCATATATATGTCAATGACCACCTGATCTGGGTTGTCACCTCAGAATGATCGATCACTATTTCTAATCCAGCCTAAAACAATTGTGATTCGGCAATAAAGCCGATTAACAAATGGGTAGAATGCCGGAAGCTTCGCCAATTAAACGAGTCGTCGCCTGTACCTTGAATATGTAAAGGGCTAGCCACACAGTAATCTATCTAACAGTTACGTAGGCTATTAAGGATTAAATCGCCACCTGACCAGTGCCTGCCGGTCATGACTTACTGAGCTGAAAAACCGAATTTGACACTACGACTATTCTTACGCTCTTAACTCTTAAGCTTGAAGTCGCTCGTGTTTTTTTTATAGTTACAATCCGAAACTAATATAGTTGGGACTTGCAAGAGAACTTAGGTTGCCTACATGAGTATCTCCGAACATCCCTCGTAGCACTAATATCCACTGGAATAAGCGTTATTTTACGGGAAACTACGTCTATGTAAACGTAGCGTGGTGTTGACTCCAACCAGGTGACTAGGTGAGAGTGCAAGACGGGGCTAAACGGCGCAAATGCCTATTTTAATTGTTTATCTAGTTTATGTTTTATTATAGGTAATCATTAATGATGAAAATGTTTATATTGTTGACAAATAGGTGTATATTCGATATACAAATCAGTATCAAAATTATTAGTTTGTTATGTTTGTAATTGTACTATGTTTGTTGTCGATAAAGGAATGTTAGAGATAACGGGTTTGCGAACTATTTTTATGGACTGATTCAAACAACCTGCTATTTTTAATTAAATTATTATTAGAAAAATGTATGCATAGTTCGAAAATAAAATTATAGTAATTAGGTACAATATCTTTTATCGTGTCACTAGATATCGCTTCCGAAAACCTTTGTGCAGTTAATTTAACGCCAAATTCTAGAATCTTAACAAGTATTGAACTTAGATTTATTTTATTGACAGGATTGTTCTTGAATATGCACATTTGATAAGCCCTCTTATATTCATTAGTCGTCTAATCGACGCACATCAGGTAGTTCTTGAATCGCTAGAGGTTCGCTCGTCATATCATATAAAATCTTATTTTTAAATGATATTATTCTGCGTGTTATAACTATTTAATAATTACCGGTGTATTTACATTCCATACTATCTATAATATGTAGTTGTGAAGTCAGTTTACCCTCTTAATCTTTCTACTTTCTGAAAACTAAAGTAATCTACGTGTCACATATTGTAATGTAGGTACGTTATATTAAAAACAGTATCCACAAATGTCGAATAAAATTATGTAAGTAAGTATATTATATTTAAACATATTATACTTAGCCTCGCTAAAAACGAGCTAGATAATAATTCAGCCATAGTACGAACTTTTCTTATATAGCTAACGTCGACACGATAGAAGAACTACAATCTACTCATATTAAAACGTAGGAATGTTAATGGTCTGTGTATTTCAGAGACTCAATATAAATGGCATACAATATCTATTGAATCATTTATTTAGCCCAGTCTACAACTCGTAAACAATGTAATCTATCAATACTTTCCTAACATAAAATTGTATTATAAAGACAGTTATGTAGCCAGCGAAAACATAATTTAAAATATCAGTATTTCATTGTTAAATATTTAATTAATTAAATTATTTAATCATCAATAATATGTTTTATTTGATTTTAACCGAACTCAAAAAGGAGGAGGTTTATGTCCATTACCTGATAACTCCGTCACTTATAATTTCTTTTTTATTTCAAAGAGTTTACTCCTGAAGTTGTCCCATTCAAATTTGGTGAAGATCTGATCACAAAATGTAGGCTAACATCTGACTCCCTGCTGTAATGATAGCCAAACAGTTCCTATGGCAGATGCTTCTGAAAAAAAATACGCTGTATTCTTGCAAATGAAGATTGCATGTCTGAAGTACCATGAATTTCTTATCTTTGGTTTTGTTTGTAAGGCATCTCATAATCGAGTAATGATACAGCAATAATAGTTTCATTGATAGAATTCCTGGTTAATTTCTCGGTACTTTGAAGGGAGCATAGGAATGGCTGGTAAAATAGGTAGGTACTTATACAGTTAAGTCAAAATATCTGCGCGTAATTGAAGTCACCGTTCTGTAAAATTGAGGCAGTCAGCGCAAAAGCGGCCTAACCCCCATTTTTAAGTTTATATCGTTTGCGATAGATATGTTACAAATCCAAAAAATGTGGTATCGCAAAGGTGGCCCAGTTCACTATTGTGATAACTGAACATAAATACTATGTAATTAGTTTCGTCAAAAAGAAGAAACCATAATCTAACTAACTATTGAAAAACAATGTGGGTGAGGCCGCTTTTGCGCTGACTGCCTCAATTACTAAAATACCTATCTAGGACGATATCTGTGGTTTAGTGGTTCGAGTATCGGACTGCTGACCATGAGGTCGTGGGTTCAATTCCCACAGGACACAAATATTTATGTGATGAATATAGGTGTTGTGTTCGTCTGGGTGTTTCTTATGTAAGTGTATATTTACAAAAAAAAGGATATAAGTATTATATCCATTGTCTAGTACACATAGTACAAGCTCTGCTTAGTTTGGGACTAGATGGTGCTGTGTAAAATGACCCAGAATATTTATTTATTTATTATTAAGTAAGTGGTTATTGCAAACATAGGTAGGTACCTACCGAAATTAGTAAGGAACCATTATCTACATAAGTACCTACCTACATCATACTTATTTTTGTTTTGTTAGTTAGCGTTGAACAATATAGGTATCATGTGACTAATATAAAATGTTATAGGTCGAGAGCATTGACAGTAGGTTATCGATTACTGCTATTGTAATTTTTAGTAGGTATATGTATACTTTAACTGAAAATCTATCGCAAGTCAGACGATCAATGGGCCAAACTGACAACCCAATGGATCCCAGCAGACCTAGAGTAGAAAATTTACTAAATTCAAATCAACACATTGTTACAGTGATGTCCCGGGTTACATCTCTACATAGACAGTTTATTATAAATGTATTGTCCCGCGATTTTCAGGAAAATTCTGTTTACCTACCCTAAGTATATACCTACTAATCACAATCAATAAGTCCACTGAATTTCATAAAAATGACAGTCGTTGAGTATTTATAATAAAATAACTTGACCACTTACTTTAAATAGTTTCGGAAGTCGGTGGCGAAAACAAAAGATCCGACCAAATCAATGGCACCGACTTCCTAAACTATAGCACATAACATTACTTTTTGTTAAAAAGTAAAACAGCGATAGCGAGTAAAATTTGACGTAGGTAGGTCTAGACGACCTCGACGTTGTGATTTATTCGACACTCAACTCTATATCCTATCCTACTAATATTATAAATGCGAAAGTTTGTGAGGATGGATGGATGTTTGTTACTCTTTCACGCCAGAACGGCTGAACGGATCTGGACAAAATTTGGCACAGAGATAGATTATAGTCTGGAATAACACATGGGCTACTTTTTATCTGAAGTCCACGCAGACGAAGTCGCGGGCAGAAGCTAGTTGAATATAAACTAACGAAAACGAGTAAGTCGGTTGAACACCTTAAATGACTGAAAAATTGGCTGGCTTGTCATCAACAATTTGAATAATTGAGTCCAGCTGAGTCGTCATCATTTGTTATTAGACTGTAAGCCTTCCTAATAATCTTACATATAATAAGAATGTAAGTGAGCCGTGTCTGTACATTGCTTATATTTACAAAAAAACTAATTTGGGGGACTCAGAATCGGTAACACAATCCATTTCTATTATTTTTGGAACTTTTGTCTGTCTGTTTGTCTGTCGGTTTGTCTGTATGTTTGACCGCGCATCAAATGATAACTACTGAAGAGATTTGTAGGAAGTGGGCAGGAATTCATAGCCTGTTTCTTGGATTAACATTTAGGCTATTTTTAATTCAAATCGGTTCTCTCTATCAAAAGTTATTAACATTTTAACCATTGAAAACGCTGAATTTTAAAAATAACCATTGCAGTCAATTTATTTTTCAAGTAATTCTGTATTAGACTAGCACGGATCAAACATTATAACAGAATCAAGTAATAAAATTAAAAAATACACATACAGGGACTAAATAAGATAAAACAAGAAAATAAAGCAGATCAATCAGAAACCATTATTGTGACCAGGAATTGATTATTAGTACAGTTATTCTAACTCTACTTACACAGGGAATCACGGGGCATACATAGGATTTCTCCAGCGAGCACAAGCCGGTGTAAAAACTAAATATTTGAGTAGGTTATAGAAGTAAACAAAGAATGACAACTTATTTTCTAGCGGACTAACACGACATCGTTATTACCTCAATGAAATTTGATTCGATAACAGGTGTAATTTTGAGTTGACAATTTTGACAATTATTGTTTTCTTCTCTAAAGCATCCAGCCATATAGTAACTTATTTTATAATTAGAAACCTCCATAGTGTAGATACAGTGCGCACACTATATTTGAGAAAGAAACTAAAGAGTTTCCATTTATTCAAATAATTAAATAATATACCCTAAGAATATACCACATAAGTATGTATAATAATAAAAAAAATGCAACGTGCGTTAATCTTAATTTACTGACGCCGAAACAGTTATTTCAGATTTTTGTCTATGTAGGTATGTCTGTTTATATTTCCATGCTTCACGTCAATACCACGTGAACAAATTTTTTAAATTAAGTAATTTATAGGTCAGAAATACGGTATTCAGAGGTCCATGGCGCTAAGTGTATTAGAAATATGGAAAATCTAATTTTCGAGGTGGTTAGTTGAAACCTGGAGAGGACAACGTCTCTCAGGTCAGCTAGTAAATAAATAAATAAATAAAATAAGTTGGGTACCTAGGTCGTCTACCTAACTTATTTTTTCAATCGACTTAAAAAATGAGGCGGTTCTCAATTCAATGGTAGATATGTTTTTTTTAGATATATATACTTACCCTATCTACAGATTTGAAAAAATCTGTTACTAATTTGAAAGAGTAGGTATTCTCCTGAAGACCTTCCATTCAAAGGTGAAGATCAACTTACAAAAAAATGACAATACCTACTACCGACTGAGTAAATTAGAATATCATCGAGGTAGTTAGGTAAGTAAAATTAGAATGTTACTTTATAAGGTTTTTCCCTTTATAATGAAACCACTCGTAACCCAATGATCTTATTTATTGAATTAACGAACTCAACACTTTAACATTACACATACAAACTAATAGGAGACCGCTCGATATCGGATCCGAGTTGGATGCCGACCGTGCTAGCCGCTAGAGGAGCGATTCAGCAGACCGAAACTGTTCCGATAAAGGAAGCGTGTCCGGGCTTGCCGAACGACAAAATGACGGCGCGCGAGGCCTTATATACTATCCGGCCGGCGGGCGATGGCGGTGAGCGCGATGGTGGGGCACGGGCGCTCACATGTGCGTGCATGACGCGGCGCTGTGTGCTACAGTCTCCCCCTCTGTCTCCGAAGACGTCCCGGTGAGGTAGACAGGACTTAGGTGAGCTGCTGCGTGTTGGGTGGCCTCCCACGTGGACGCGGCTTAGCTGTGGTGGCCTGAACCTCAGGCGGAGTTGGCTTGTTCTTCCGCGGGCGACCTCGCCGGCGTAAGGGCAAGAGCGGCTCGGGCAGGGCGACTGATGGCAACCCATGGTAGGGACGCAGGGCTGAGGAATGATACAACCCTGCAATCTGGTTTGGGTTTGTGGGATCAGCAATCTGGAAAGAAGAAGGTCCATGAATGTTTTTGATAAGGTACGGGCCATCTCTGCGTGGTGCTAATTTAGCACTGAAACCTTGTGACGATTTGCTGAGGGCATGAACATCAACCATAACTTGGTCGCCAGGCTGATAGTTTGGACAGGGTTGGCGTCTCTTATCAGCGTATTCTTTTCGCTTTTCCTCTTTCATCTCCTGTATTTCATGGGCTCTTTTCAGGGTAGAGGCCATCATCAATAACTTTGGTGTTATCTCGGGAATAAAATTTTCATTTTGTACTATCTGTCGTAGATCATGTTTAGTGTCATCGATAGTGCGGAGATCTCGCCCAAAAGTTAAGTAAGCTGGGGTGTACCCAGTAGATGAACAAACAACTGTGTTCATTGCAAAACGTATACTTGACAAATGATCTGACCATTTAGTATGATTTTCTCCCACTAGTATAGCCAGCTGTGTTTTCAAATCTCTGTTGCGTCTTTCAACGGGGTTTGTTTCTGGGTGATAAACAGGGGTAAAACCATGATCAATGTTTAAACAATACCATGTCAGTTGCTGCATAACGTTACTGACAAATTGTGATCCATTATCGCTAATAAACCGTCGCGGTGTACCATACCGTAGAATGATCTCATCCAATAGCACTCAGGCGCATTCTTCGGCGGTTGCTTGCTTCAAAGCAAATAATTCTATCCATCTACTAGCCAAATCTTCCACAATGAAGATCCATGTCTCACCGTTGGCCGTTTTAGGTAAAGGTCCAAACAAATCGAAGGAAATTACTTCAAATCTTTGGTTAAGAGCCGTAGTTTGAAGCAGACCCGCTGGTTTGAGATTACTCGGTTTGTAACGCTGACATTGTATACAGTTCCGGATATAATTTTCGATTTGGGATCTCATCCCTTTCCAAAAGTATCGCTTATTAATGCGTTCCATAGTTTTCTCTACTCCATAATGACCAGCCGAAGCTTCGTCATGATACACAGCTATAACTCTTGCTTGCTCATGCTTAGGAACAACGAGTTGCGCATCTTCATTATCATTTTCCGATTTGTATCTGTAGAGTAGTCCTTGATTCATAAGGTAGCCTTTTGTACTCCAATATTTTCCGTTTTCATATTGATTTCCTTCTAACTCGTTAATAATTTTCTCTAAATCTTTGTCTTTTAATTGTTCTTCTCTTATCTCTTTTGATGACCTTCTTGGCATATCAATTACAATACTGCATACTCCACAGTCTTGTTTTGTTGTAGGGTCGCAACTAGGTCGTGACAAAGTGTCAGCAACAACGTTCGTTCTCCCTTTGATGTATTTAATAGTCAAATTATATGGTTGTAGTTGTAGGGCCCATCGCGCTAGGCGACCTGTTGGGGACTTCAGTGACATCAACCACTTCAGGGCTTGATGATCGGTCAACACAGTGACATCCGCACCCTCTATAAAACCACGAAATTTGTTTACAGCCCAGATAACAGCTAATGCTTCCCGCTCTGTAGTTGAATAATTTCTTTCAGCTGGAGTCAGGAGGCGACTAGCGTACTCAACCGGATGCTCACTGTCCCCCTCCCCCTGCACTAGAACTGCACCAATTGCGTAGCTGCTTGCGTCTGATTTTATCGTAAAAGGCTTGGTATGGTCCGCTTGGACTAATACTGGGGTCGTTACTAAAAGTTTTCGAAGCTCTTCGAAAGCTCTCCTCTGTTCATCTTTCCAGGACCAAACAGCATTTTTCTTCAGCAAACGAGAAAGTGGTTCGGTAATCTTTGCAAAATTAGGAATAAATCGCCTATACCAAGAACACATCTGCAGGAACGACATCAAATGTTTTACGTTTGCTGGTGCGGCCATGTCCACTACAGAAGCAACTTTGGCTGGGTCAACTTGAAGACCATCAGGGGTAATATAATGTCCTAGGTATTTGACCTTAGAACAGAAGAAAACACATTTGTCTTTGTTTGCTGTGAGATTGTACTCCTTTAGACGATCAAAAACATCTTGCAGGTCTCTAAAATGCCCATCTAGGGTCCCGGACATGACTATCAAGTTATCCAAGTAGACAAGGAGCTTAATGTGACTAAGGGATATGCTAAACCTATCCATGAGACGCTGAAAGGTTGCTGGAGCAATTCTGAGACCAAATGGCATTCTTAAAAATTTATACATACCGAAAGGTGTGATGAAGGCTGTTTTCACTTGATCTTCATCCTTAACTTTTATCTGCCAATAGCCAGCGCGGAGATCGATGGTGCTCATATAACGAGAAGGTTTAGCACTGTGAAGAAGATCATCGATACGTGGTAATGGATACACATCAGCAGTCGTGATTGCGTTTAACTGCCGGTAATCAATACATACTCGTGTACTACCATCTTTTTTAGGTACAAGTACGACAGGAGCTGACCAGGGTGAAGAGCATGGCACTATGATTCCCTGCTCACGCATCTTCTCTATTTCTACCTTCAGGGTTTGAATTTTTACCGGTGACAATCTATATGGCGCAACAGAAATAGGCTTGTGTGATCCCGTATCAATGACGTGTTCAGTTTCCGTCGTTGGCTTACCATTAGACACAAATACCGCTTCATTTATGTCCAGAAAGTGCTGTAAGCGTTTATTCTCCTCTCCCGTTAGCAGACATTCGTGGTTGCATATGGCAACCGAAGAGATCTCAGTTCCTGGGAATAAACTGGCAGAATCTGGTGACAACTCCACGTTGGCGTCATCTAGTTGCCTACGGGCATCTGCGTATAGGGCATCAATAATCGGTGAGTATCCATCGAATAATACTGTTCGTGCCCTCTTTGGTGGGGTCGAAAATTCGATGGGCATCAGAGGTCCATAAGGACGTTCCAAGGCTTGTTCCGTTGCGTCAGGAACAATAGCACCACTTCTGTGAGGGGAATGTGGAGGTGTTATCATTAAGATAGGTTCCTGTTGCTGTTGCAGACAGTCTTTTATCATATTTATAGGCGTTAGCACAGGAGTAGGCGTGTTCATCATCGGGGATTCCATTTCTGGCAAGCACACACTGGACAAAATCCCTGCAATGTCCGTTGCTTGTCCTGCACCTTCTGGATTTAAATCATACATCTTGTGAGGCTCATCAACGAAATGACAAGATCGCTGGGGTAAGTTAAGGGCTAACATAGCATCTTCAATGAAACCTACCCCAAGTAGTGTTCTATTCTCTCTGCACTCAGGGAATATCACGAACGAAGTTCTTACGTTTCGGCCATAGAGAGTGACAGTCGTCTTCACTGTAAGAACATCCTGTTTCTTTGGCACTCCATCAGCAAGTGTCACGTACATAATCTCCTTTTCAAAGTTTACACCATTCTGTTCGAGGCGCTTATACAGCTGGTAGGAGGCGACACTTGATTTTGCACATGTATCGATGTACGCTATCCCATTCATGCCTTCTATAATAACGGGTACTGTGGGACGTGGTCGTACATCAGTAGTCATGTTGGCTGAGCAGAAACAAAAATCAACTGCCGTTAGTGACTGCCTGTCTTTACACTTTGGACAACGACTACGTATCACTCCTGGCTCACCACATCCGTAACAGGCAAACTTCGGCTTGTCATCATTTGGAGTGGTTGTCGTGGTTTCAGCCTTTACGATAACATTTTGTTTCTCCGTGTCCTCTCTCGCCTTCTTTCTGCATATGTCGGCAGTGTGCCCGAACAGACGACAGTAACCGCAGCGTATTTTATTAAGTTTTCTACTATTTTTAACTTGTGTTGTATCTTTTGTATGTATTTGTATAGCATTTGATTCTTCTTTTTGTTTATCTTTTTCTGTTAGGGTTCTTTCGATATCCCTAGCCTTTCTAAGTAAATCGTCAAACGTCTTTATAGTGTCCCTAGATATTTTCTCCCTCACGGCGAATCTTATTTGGCCAAAAATGAGACTGATTTCTTGCTGCTCCGTATGTGGCTCAGACATCTCGGCAAGAAGCGCCCGCTTCTTGGCAATGAAAAGTTCTGTAGGGGTTTGATCATCCTGCTTCATACCTACTACTTCCTGATACAGCACATAATCAAGTTTTTTCGGGGCAAAGGTGTGGCGCAAGCGTTCTTTGAAAAGTTCCCATGACTTCACGTGGTTTTTAACGCCTTGCCACCAAATCGCTGCGTCCCCAACCAGAACCAACGGCAGGCCTTCAAGGGCGTTTGCGTCGGATATCTTTTCCACTTCCTTGAACACTGTCACTGCTGCTAAGAAAGCTTCTACTTCCGCCTTTGAACCACCAAATTTAGCTGGGCACTGGGCGAAGGTATTTCGTTCTCTTGAGGTGCTGGTAATTGCGAGGATGAGCTCTTTGAACTGACTGTCCGACATGTTGATGGCCATATTTTCAGATAAATCGCTTCCAAAACGATCTGGTTTACGAGTGGGCCGGGGCCTTAAAAAAATTGTTTTCTCAGGCCCCACGTTGGGCGCCACTTATAAGGTTTTTCCCTTTATAATGAAACCACTCGTAACCCAATGATCTTATTTATTGAATTAACGAACTCAACACTTTAACATTACACATACAAACTAATAGGAGACCGCTCGATATCGGATCCGAGTTGGATGCCGACCGTGCTAGCCGCTAGAGGAGCGATTCAGCAGACCGAAACTGTTCCGATAAAGGAAGCGTGTCCGGGCTTGCCGAACGACAAAATGACGGCGCGCGAGGCCTTATATACTATCCGGCCGGCGGGCGATGGCGGTGAGCGCGATGGTGGGGCACGGGCGCTCACATGTGCGTGCATGACGCGGCGCTGTGTGCTACAACTTTATATAATTAACAATTAATTTATTTCAACATTTTGAGTGGGGAGTTACTGTTCCTGTCATCAATACCACCTTCAAAAACAAAAAATAATGTTAAGTCGGTAGGTTATTAACTACTTACACAACATTTTCGGAAGTCGGTGGCGAAAACAAAAGATCCGATGAAATCAACGGCACCGACTTTCGAAACTGCATACCTAGGTAGGTTATGGAAAACATCGTAATGAAACCTTTTTTCTGCACTAGGATTTTCTCCTGTATCGTGGCCTCGTGGGTGTTCTCGGTGTTCTGACATACACAAACGCCCAGACCCGGAACAACGTATCTTGGGTATCTTGTAATAAATTTAGCGAAAAAAATAGTACTTGGTTTGCTTTTCAAAGGTAAGTTTTCAAGTATTACTGTTCGTTCGTTTATCGCCGATTGACTTGGTTTGTTGTGTATTTAGCATGTATAATTTCAATATTCAACTACTCAAATTCATGAAACTTTTCATAATTTTTGATATTATTTTTATCTCCTTTTGGGTATCACGGCATGCCTCCCGTGAGGAAGACATCCGGTACTTTGGAAGGCTTGCGGGGGGACACAGGTCCAACGCGCAGAGGCCCCTTGGAGAGCTTTAATCTAATATGGAATGGGGCATACCTACACCCGGGACACTCCACAACTGTACTATGGGAGTACATTCATGAAGTATTCCGGGCGGGTGCAGGACTATTGTAAAGTATGGAAATAATAAAAAAAAAAGGGATTATGGATGGGGTGTTTGGTGGACCGATAACTTCTATTGCCGGAAGAAAACGGCGTCTGCCTTTGACCCTCGAAAAATTATCCTTAGGGATGGCAGACGGTGACTCGCCGACTCACTAGCTGGGCCCCCCGAAAAGCTGCCAGTACAGGCAAAAGGCGGCAACAGCGGCGTGAGCGGCTAAGGGTGTCGAGAGGTGCGGCCCCGGTTTCACCGTCGCGAGTCTCCAAGAGACCCGGATTGGGTTTCCCCGCTATTACGCCATTAGACACTTCCACCCCAGCTCTGGCAGCCCCCCTCTGGCCAGCCGTTTAAAGCAAGACTGAGTTGAAAGTCCTGCGGGCGCTCTTGGGTTTCCACTCCAGCTACCCAATATGGGCAAACTGGAGACGAGGCCCTGACCGACTCTCTGGGGCAATAAGGACCGCAGTGTCGCCACTCACCATCAGCTCGCCACAAGCTGCCCTGCGGTTTGTACGCTTTTCTT
Organism: Acronicta leporina; assembly: GCA_947256265.1. Classification (NCBI taxonomy): domain Eukaryota; kingdom Metazoa; phylum Arthropoda; class Insecta; order Lepidoptera; family Noctuidae; genus Acronicta; species Acronicta leporina. The sequence continues at coordinate 5,614,724 of OX366514.1, forward strand.
TAAACCTTATGACACATTTTTTGTTTTATCTAAGGTTTGTAAAAAGCGATTCTAATCTACCCTCCAGTTTGACGTTAGTCTCATGAGAGGTAACGCTTGTCCCAGAGGGGGTTTATTTTTATTATTATTATTATATTGGTGGTCGGACAATACGTTAACGATTAATTTCAAAATCTACTTTCCGACCAGGTGGTCGCAAAACTGGTTTATTCATGTCATATCTCATTGCCTTTTTTGCGGGATTCCATTATATTTGTGAAGAGCTAGAATGTTGTGAATTTACAACGAGATATTTTCAAAGATATGACCTTAAAAATACCGAACGTTTAGCGGCCGATAACTAGTCAAAAATAAACTCTGTCCCGGCCATTTGTTATTTACACCCGATAATTAGTAAAAATAAGACCTGTTTCCGGCCGTTTGAAACAAATGGGGTTGAAACAAATGAATTAAAACAAAGTTTTATTTATGGCATTGGTACCTATTTTAATTCGTCAGTCTTGATTTAACTGGGCATGAGAGTAAAAATATACCGCTTATTGTGAATTTAATGTTTTACTTTCATACTGTTATAAACCCTATAAGCTATAGAATAAGAGTCGTTTTTCTACCACGAAGTAGGTGGCCGATAACTGAGTGAAAAGGCCGATAGCGGGTATATTTGCTATTTTTTCGAATCATATATTTTTTAAAATTATGTATCACTGATAGTACTATAAAAGTTAGATTTTATGAAACTAGACTACTATAGGAAGAGATAAATATATTTTTTAGTTTTGTGGTATAGCATTATGATAAAAATGAACTCTGAGGTCAACAAGTCGCTTAAACGGCCGATAACCGGTATGTTTACCCTACCGAGATGCCTACAATAATGTTAACCCTTGGGTTATCATCATTCCTACGGGTAGCAGTTCATCAGCGCTTAGTTTATCGGAGACTGTCGGTGAGCAATCATCCAGTAAGCGTGATGGCGAGAGACCTTGTTGTCCTTGCTTATTCTGGAGGTCTAGATACCAGCTGTATTTTAAAATGGTACGTAATGGTCCTCCATTATATCACTCACATATTTTTATACTAGGTAAGTACCTATTTTGTCAGGACTTATAAGAGACCATAACTCTCTGAGTTTGTTTCGGTGTTTTTTTTCTCAGATGTCGGCAGCTAGGAAATTCCGACACTATCTAGTTACTACTTCAATAATTAAAACATTCACATTTAAAAGTAACTATATCTTTAAAAGATCTATTTACAGAAATAAACATCATTTCATTTCGATGTTTATCCTCACTTCTTTCAACTTAGTAACTAATCATAAAGTTGTCTCGGAAAAATGTAGGTAGGTACCTACCTACCTAATGGTCACAACATTCAAAGTTCAAGTTCAAATGTTTTTATTTCAAATAAGCTTTTACAAGCGTTTATGAAACGTTAAGAGCGCTCGCGCACTTGTGAAATTTAGTCGGGCGATAGTTTGATCGTTCTGGGATTCACTATAGAGTTACACGCCTGTATTCCCCGAAGGGTTAGGCAGAGGCGTACTAATGTACACCCACAGTTCGCCGGTATGTTTAGGTCCCATGTAATAGGGGGCGAGCCTGTTGCCATTTACCGGGCGCAAATTCCTAACTCCGAGCTATGGCAGTGCGCGCATTTGACGATTAGAATTCGACATGAAATTATACACGACTACTACAGCGACTAAACTATCGGTAGACTAAAAATCACAACTTGTGCGCGTTAGCCCTAATTGGACGTAGTTACACAAAAAGGATCCAATCCACACTTTTTCCAAAATTGAGTTATATATAGGTACCAAACGCATCCTCAAGGTGATATCTTTAATATCAGGAAAGACCCATGTGACAAAATACAATTTTAAACGTATCTACAACTATGAGATACCAAGCCACATCTATGGGCTTATCTTATCTTATCTTGTGTGGGGTCGAGGCAGCAAGGCCTCAGAGCACTTCGACCCAATGGGATCTTTTGTGCTTCCCCTAGATACCTAATCCTCATCCTCCCCCAGTTCTTCAAACAGCTCTTCCATAAGCTTTATAATGAGGCCTGGGGGTATGAGTCTATAGTCCTCTGGTCCTGGATAACCCTGCCCCAAGAGGCACATTCGCTTTCTAGCCAGTGCATCGCATGTACACAGAAGGTGTTCCATGCTCTCAATTTCCCTTTTACAGGCCCTGCAGGCTGATGTCTCCGTCAGACCCATCTTTTGAGGAGAGCGTTAGTCCCGAAATGTCCGGTCAGCGCCCCCATCAAGTGACGGGCCTGTCGCCTGCTTGAGTTCCAAATGGCATTTTGCCATCTTGATAAGGAACCTATGAATTTCTTGGAGTGAGCAAGTCCCGTGAGGCTCAACCACTCATCCATGTGCCTCGCCCTTGCGCACTCCCGAAATGCCGTTTTGACTGTGCTCGGGGCCAGTCCTACAAATGGTTCCGGTCCAATTAGTGAGGTTCCAGAACCTTCCCTAGCCAGCTCGTCAGCATGCTCGTTACCCACAATACCCCTGTGACCAGGGACCCAGACAAGCCTGACCTTGTTTCGCTTTCCCAGCTCATTAAGAGTTCGGGCAGCGTCCATGATCAGCCTTGAATCGATCCTGTAGGAGGTCAGGGCCATGAGTGCCGCTTGGCTGTCACTAAGAATGTAGATGGACCTACCTGTGGTACCGCTACTTTCCATCTGTTGTGCACAGGCAAGAATAGCATATGTTTCCGCTTGGAAAACTGTAGCTAATTTGCCCATGCTTTGACTGACCTTATGGTCCCTTGCATATATGCCCGCCCCATCTATGGGCTACATCAGATATTTTTCATCAATACAAATCCAAAACCCTTGGATCATTCTTGAGAAATTTTAAATCTATGGAAAAAGTGTTTCAGAAAAATCACAAAAACGCCCCAAGCTGTTTGGATATTTTTTGAAAAATACTGTTTATATACCAATTCAATACCAGAAAGGGTCCAGATTAGTTGAATCCTTTTTGCTAAAAATAAATGTCCCGTTAACCAGTATACTATATATAACAAAAAGGATCCAAACGGCTTAGATCCTATTTTATAAGTATTTGGTTACATTCAGCAATGTACCAAAAGAAATTCTAGTTGCACGGTTCCAAATGGTCGATCCTATGGAGAAGAATCCGGCAAGAAACTCCATGGATACTCTTTTAAAATAAATAATACTCCGCGATAACAAGATGTGGGACGTTGAAGAATGTTCAAGTTTTCAAACACAAACATTCTCCTTTTTATTATAATAATATCAGCATTTATCATCCATAATTGGGACTTTGGGATTAGTATTAGTGATTTTTTCCATTAGGTAACCACTACTTACTTAAAATTAGTGTTAGAATAGAATAGAAAAAGTGTATTGCCACAAAACCAAAAATAACACAGAGTAAAACTATTACCTACAATTTTGTATATATAATACCAAGCTAGTGCTATGATTAGTGTGACAAAAGGAACGATCTCAGCAAATGTTGATAAAGTGCCACACAGCAGCACACTGTCAACGCTGATTTTCAGACCGCCCTTTTAAACACTGTTAATAGGTCTACGTATTGAACCTTGCGGACTTATCGATTTCGTTTGATTCAAAGGTTGATCCAAAAAAACTATGATGTGGTATGCTATATGGCCGATGTTGGTCAAAATGAAGATTTCAAAAAAGCAAAGGAAAAGGCAATGGCAATTGGAGCTAAAGATGTGAGTGCTTTATTTAATAACATTAATCAGTTTTTCAATAGGTAACATTCTTTTAAATTGAAAACATTTTTGTAATTTTTAGGTAATTGTGGAAGATTTACGTAAAGCATTTGTAATGAAATATATGCTGCCCGCTGTACAGATGGGTCTAGTCTACGAAAGTCGTTATTATCTGGGAACCTCGCTTGCACGACCGTGTATCTCAGTGGGACTTGTGAATACTGCTAAAAGCCTTAATGCCAAATATATTTCACATGGTGCTACTGGAAAAGGAAATGACCAAGTCAGATTCGAACTCAGTGTTTATTCATTGTGGCCAGAAGGAAAGGTAAGTGTACCAAGGTATAATTAATAAATTATTACTATTATTTTACTTGTAGTAGGTACCCTACGTGTTTCTTAATTATAAACTTGTTCTTACCTAATTATTATATAACCACCTACTTAGGTGATAGCACCCTGGCGTCTCCCAGAATTCTTTGAAAGATTCCAAGGTCGAAGTGATCTTATTGCATACGCCAAGAAGGAAAGCATCCCTGTATCAGCAACTACCAAAGAACCTTGGTCAACCGACGAAAATATTATGCACATCAGGTACTAACAATCTGTATAAGTATACTAATCCTTCAATAAATTATAATGTAAGTAGGTTGCGCATGATTAAGTAATTAAAATACTTATTTTATTAAAATGTAGCTATGAATCTGGCGTGTTAGAGGACCCTAGTGCAATTCCTCCAAGTGGTATTTTCAAAATTACTCGGGACTTAAAGCAGGCCGAAGACTATCCCAGTGTAATTGATATCAACTTTGAAAAAGGTTAGTAGTTAAAAGTTAGTTAAGTTAGCAGTTACTATTTAATTAATTTAATTTACTTACATACCTGTTTACATAATCGACGCATTATTCTGTTCCACTGCTGCCAACAAAAAAATATTACTTAAAGAAGTTAGAGTAGGTAGCTATTTTGGTTTAGTTTAGTGTGAAGTCCACCATTTTTTGTTGCTGTTAGGGGCAGCCACAAAGATACCATGCGCAAGAAGGCGGGTGCAACAACTTCAGCCCGGCCAAAAAGATTGGGGAGTACTTGATTTTGACTGAAATGTAGCATATAAGTTAATGACACAGACTGTTAATGATATTAACTTTTTTTTATACCACTGAGGTGGCTTAGGTAGGTAGGCCCGCCTGATGATAAGCATTAGTAGGTACCTACCTAAGCAGTTTCAATTCAATATCCAACTTATCGTACCTACCTATTGCATAATACTTGGAAACATGACGCTTTACTAGATTTTATCCCCTAATATTTCTCGTTGGTAGGTACACTGAATGTTGTTGGTATTAGACCGGATGTGTAACGTCACCGTGGTTATTCAACTTATTCATGGGCACTTGTGTTGTGAAATATTTGAAAGACAATGAAAATAAAAATATTTGAAATGTCAATCGAAATAATCACGTTATCCTTACATCGTCAACAATGATGGATGGCGCTTTTAGGAGTAGGTAAGGGAATGAAAGTACCTACGTAAATGTAAGACGGAAAAAGGGAAAAAATTATGACAGTCTACAATATTTTAATAGGTGGCGTATCTAAGGGCGGAACAAATTAGTGAAAGAGTGAAAATATCTGGATTCTATGTTTACTAGAGATGGTAAGTATGACAGGGATATTAGGTAAAGGAAAGTGTGTGCCGGTAATCAGGTGAATGAGCGCTACAAATGTTAATGAATAACCGAAAAGGTGCGGCATATTGGCACATGAGTAGATAAGTAATATTGGCGCCAAGCACTAATGTATGACAGGTTATCTACATAGTGAAAGTTGGATGTGGCAGTAGAAACATATAAGTAGGATAAATGCCGTAGAGATGAGGGCGTTGAGAAGTATTAGCGGGGTACCTAACCATGAAAAATGGAAGGGAGTTATGGTGGTAAAGAAGATGTAGTAAATTATTAATAAATTATGTTAAGGTGGCTTGGGCATGTAGAAAGGATGGGTGAACGGAGATTGACGAAACGAGTAGGTACCTAGGTGTACATGGCGAGTAGGTACGGTTGGGGAATGTACCTAACCCACCGAATGTACCAAAACCAAATTGCGGCGGATCTCCAAAAGGTCAGGATCCTAAACCGACGGGCATGAATTTGGAGGATAATAGCAAGTGGAAATCTATAGTAGGTAATACTAATAGGTACCTATCCCAATGGGAGACATGCGTGAAAATATATATGTAGGCAAACCTATGTACTTATCAATTTTTGAAGTTCTTAGAATAGCCTTAATCACATTATTCTAAAAAACGAGGTAGGGACATAAGAAATATAATAATAATAATCTTAGGTAAGTACCTACATATAATAAGAATGTAAGTGAGCCGTGTCTGTACATTGCTTATATTTACAAAAACACTAATTGGGGGGACTCAGAATCAGTAACACAATCCATTTCTATTATTTTTGGAACTTTTGTCTGTCTGTTTGTCTGTGTGTTTGACCACGCATCAAATGATAACTACTGAAGAGATTTGGAGGAAGTGGACAGGAATTCATAGCCTATTTTTTGGATTAACATTTAGGCTATTTTAAATTCAAATCGGTTCTCTCTAGATATCAAAGTTTTTAACATTTTAACACATTGGTAACTATCGTGTAGATAGTCACTAAGGAGTTTCAGCGATTTACCTCTGATACCTATAGCCTCTAATTTGTTCAAAAGTATAGAAACACACTGTGTCAAAACATTTGGCTAAATCAAGGAAGATTCCCAAAGTCTGGTTCCCTTTACCAAGTTCTTGTGTGACATAATCGGTCAAACTTAATACAGCATCTGCTGTTAATAATTTGGCTTTAAAACCAAATTGCACAGGTGATAGGAGATGGTTCTTTTCAAGGTAGCTAACTAGTCTAATGTTTATAATTTTATAAAATATAAAATATGCTTGAAAAGTTTCAGAACCTTATTGCTTATGCAATCCCATCCAACTGCGCAATCATCCCTTTAATCCGGAGATTATTCGGTCTATTTCGTACTCGTCAGTGTCCAGCATACCGAAAGGTTTCAGACTACTGCTATTAATCGACTTTTGGGATGCTGTCAGTCGGGTAGGAGATTGTTTAAAAAACTGTTGGGCAAGGTGTTTTCCTACGTTCACAAAAAAGTTATTTACATTGTTAGCTGACCAAAGCGGTGACGGATTAGTAAGTAGATGATTCGAATTTGATTCACGCTGTTTTGTGTTATATGTGACGTTTTTAATAATTTTCCTGTTTTTATTCACTGTAGTAATAGTGGTATTACGTAATATAGCTTGTTGGACATGTTTTAATAAGTGCGATAAAGATGAATTAGCGTCAGCGGAATTTTAAACTGGGCCAAAATCGATGTTGCGTAAATCATATTCGAGTTTGTTTATGTTTAGTTTGGGCTTTGTTTAGGGACGATTTAGTTTAGGCAGCGTCATATTTACGGTTAGTAGGACAGCGTGATGGTCAGTAATAGTTGTGTTAGTTACTAGGGTACAAAATGGTAAGCTAGATTTGATCATCATGTGATCAAGGCAGGAACCGCTCTGATGTGTAGGCAAAGTATGTGCTGGTAAAAGCCCATGGTATGAACACAGATTAAGGTAATCTTCAGTTCCTGCCTCGACGTTTTCCAAATACTTTCCCATACCTATTGCGACTATGACTAAATACTAAATTCTAAGTAGAAACCTATAGAGGCTTAACATATTATTAATACGGAATACCCCACCCCCTAACCCTGAGTCCTCACCACGTTGCTAATTTTCTAAAGGTATGTTTCTTCTATTACCACGTCTATCTATGGTGTGACCATCTTTGTGGATAAGGCTTAGTGTTTCTATCCTATCCGTGTTACCAGTGATTAGGTACGGCGAATATTTACGGTGGTTGCGAATGTTGAAGTTAGATGTTACGGTGGAGTTGTGCCTACCCACTTACCTAAAGATAAAAATGGAATTTACAGGATTACCCGTCTCCGTTCGTATTCCTAGTGGACATGAAAAATCTCTACTTTTAACCGATCCTCTGGTGATAGTAGAAACTTTGAATAAGCTCGGTGGTCAGCATGGCGTTGGACGTATAGATATCGTGGAAAATCGTTTTTTAGGATTAAAGGTAAGGCACTAGTGCAATAGACAATTTTTCAAAATTACGTAGATTTGAATACACTGGCTTGACAAAAATGTCAGCTGATAATATGTACCTAAGTAGGTAGGTACATATAGGTACCTAAGTAGTATATTATCAGCTGACATTTCTGGTACTATATTACACTGGTAGGTACCTGAACAGAAATGTCACTGTAGCTATTTATTCTTTGTAAAAGTATGGTAATGTGTTACCTATTTTACATTGTGTTCCTACCTACCTACTTAGGTACTTAATATTTTCGCAGTCACGTGGACTTTACGAGACACCGGCAGGGACAATTCTACACATCGCGCATGTCGATCTGGAAGCCTACGCACTGGATAAAGAAGTTCTAAGGTAGGTTACCTACCTAAATTAATTTTCAGGACTAAAATAGAGAAACAATGCCGGATAAATGCCTATAATTAATGAATATCTATACTAAGGTATACTTATGTTATTTTACAGAGTTAAGAAATACTTGCAAGAGAAAATGGCTGATTTTGTTTATAATGGGTTTTGGTTCTCACCCGAAGCTGCGTTTACACGACAATGCTTGTACTTATCTCAGGAAACTGTGAACGGGATGGTAACAGCACAAATATTCAAAGGAAATGGTAAGATGCAACCTTCGATGCAACGAAATATAGGTATTCAGTTAAGCCTAATTCTGCCGAGCCAATGTAAAGAGTCAGTTCTGAATTACTTTTTAAGAACAGATGTTTTACACGAGTTAATCTTTCTCATGAGTCCTTCTTCTCAGTACATACGTAGCCTCCTCGGACCCCTTCAAAATTTTAAAATCCAAAATTCCAAAAACCTTATGCGTGTTGGCAGATTTCACGCGCCGTCAAGAAAATCTCTCAGGCATGCAGGTTACCTCACGATGTTTTCCTGGCATGACACACATGACTTCGAAAAGTCAGAGGTTTAGATTAGATTCGAACTCGAGACCTTTGACTTGGCAGTCCAATGGTCATATCAGTAGGCTATCACTGCTATTTTACGGGGCCGCAGCAGCGGCCAGCGAGTGCCAGAACCGAAATGTAGCCATTGTACACAATTATTTAGAAGAATATGAGGGTTAACCTGACGAGCTTATGCCATTGTTATGCCACACAACACCCCTAGCACCGAATTTTGGAACTAAAATTTACAATCCAACATTTCATTTCACGCTGAAATACACTGTTTTACAAGACAGCTAAACATCAATCCGCTGTAATTATGAACGCAAAATGTTCATTCCATTCCGCGTTGTTCAGATGTTTACCAAAGCAAAATGTTCAAGGAAACATTTTCTCAAATGTCCGCTCTGTAATGTAACCGTTTTAAATATCTTTGCTCCTATGTAATTTTCAATCTGTCTGAAGGAGCTTGGTATGTAGGTATAAGTAGTTATCTCCTTAATTACAGTACTTAACCATGTATTGTTTTCATGGCATAGGGGGGCAAACGAGCAGACGGATCGCCTGATAGTAAGCGATACCACCGCCCATGGACACCCACAACACCAGATGCGTCGCAAGTGAGTTTCCGGCCTTTTAAAAGAGTTTGGGCCTCCAGTATCCTCACTCACTCGGCGAAACACAACGTACCTAAGCGTTGTTTCACGCCGGTTTTCTGTGAGGCTATGATTTCACCACTCATTAGCGAGAAAGAGTTCAGCGAGCTTGCATAACAAAGTTCAGTTCAAAGTTCAAATGTTTTTCTTTCAAATAAGCTTTTACAAGCATTTATGAACCGTTATGATTCTAGTTGCACGGTTCCAACAGGTTGATCCTATGGAGAAGAATCCGGCAAGAAACTCCATGGACACTCTTTTTAAATAAATTATGTTACAATCTTCACTGATACAATATTGCGATAACAAAGATGTGTGGACGTTGAATGAATGAATGTTTATTGCATAACCAAGAGACAACCATACAAGATTTACTTAAATTTATACATTTATCGGTTCGCTAATACAAAAGAATCGGTTACAGTTACTTTTACATTGGTAATTAGCCTGATGACAGTTAAATAGGCTGTAGGCAATGGCTGTCTTTAGAGCGATTCGCCCTATCGCTATCCCCCCGTACTAGTAAGTACTGTATCACGGGCGGATAGTCTTACATACATATAAGTTAGGATCAAACTTAGTACCGTGATATAACATGCGTAAGATAAATTAGGTAAAACATAGTTGGTTGTTAATAATAATAATTAATTAATAATTCGTAATATTTTTATGAGACGAGTACGCGTGTGTGTGGGTGTGTGTGCCTGTTTGTAGGTATGTGTGGGGGGGTAAATTTATTGTGTTATGGTAATTGTGAGCCTATCATTAATTAATATCAAGTTTTCCAAGAGATTTTCAATTTTATTGTAGTCTAATGATTTTAAAAATGTAGGTACCTATCTATAGTCTTTTTACATGCTTGTTTATTCAGATTTTTTGTGAAACCTTTTTGCTTATTTTGTTATATAGGCTAGGAGCAAGATAATTGTGAAACTTTTGTGCAAATGTCTTATATTTGGGCAAGTTATAAACTTTATATGTTCTACGTCTCTTTGTAAAGTTTGGTTTGATTATGTGTTGAGTAACGATTTCTAGATTTATAAATAATTTTCGTAGAGACCAGTGGCGGCTCGCTCTAAGGAGCGCTGGAGCGGTGAACTCCCAAAAAAATTACTCGACGAAATGTGTTAAAGTATATTTATTTTACGTAAGAAATTACTCATCGATTTACTAATACCACCTAATACACATTACTAATTATTATAACATTTACTAATATTTATATTACCTACCGCTCTGACGCAGCAAGCGTCAAGTTTAGCGACTATTACCGAGCGGAGCGCGTGGAACGCCAGTAGCTGGCGCGCATATAAGACGAAGTTCAGTACAACGACTAAGTACGAAATTCAATGAGTGCGAAAGAGAGAGCGAGCGCGGCGCGTGAAACGGAAGATTTGTATGAGAAATTAGGCTAATTTGGAGCGGCGCTCCTGCGCGTCGTTGCCAAATCTCTCGACGCGCCACGCGCGTTATCGTGCGGTGTTGCCGCTCTGATGTAAACTAATTTATATATTTACTTAAAAACAAATAAACGTTAGTTGGAGTTTAGGTGCGAGCGAATATTGCCATACGCCTATACAATTTTTTGTTGATTGATTATAAGTAGGTACCTATTTATCTTTTTGTGATTTTTTTTGCATTTTTCATGCTAAGATTTTAAGGTAGGTAATTTAATGAAGAAAATATATTTTTAAGAATTGTTCAGTTTAAAATCGTTAAATTAAAGTGAATTATCTTCATGTCCCGAGTTCGATGCCTAACGAAATAATATGCTCGATTATTAATTGATATACTTACCTTCCTACCTAATCACGTTCAACGAACGCTAGTCCATCGAGGCAGTGTTATATCTACAGATCTACTTAGATACCTAAATGGTAACTACGTAATACAGCATTGCTTCTTTTTTAACATAAAATAGGCACATCACGCCTGTATTCGTCGAAGGGTTAGGCAGAGGCGTACTGATGTACCTACACCCACAGTTCGCCGGTATGTTTAGGTCCCATGTAATAAGGGGCGAGCCTATTGCCATTAACCGGGCACAAATCCCATACCCCGAGCTGCTACTGAGAATTTCAAAGGAAAACTCAATAGGTACCACTCCTCGACCTGAGAATCGAACCTCTAGCGCAGCAGTCGCGCTCAGGGTTCACAATTCAGTTGTATTGTTTTGTGAACACCCATGAAAAATGTTCACGAGCCGCCACTGGTAGAGACAAGACTCCCAGTTCTGAATACAATAGAGTTGACGGTTAAATGTATTTTTTACGGGCCATAACTTTAAGAATCATACGCTGAGCTCTTTCAACTATTAGCATAGTGGTTTTTGAGGTTCCACCCCAGGCTTTCAGTCCTTATGCTAATATACTGACACAGTGCGAAGTAAATTCAGAAGTAGGTACTTAGCTTAATATCACATGTATTCCTAATTGTCTTAAAGATATAGGTACCTAAGTTAATTTTCTTGCGCGATTACTTAGGCTAACGATGTGTTCTTTCCAGTTTAAGTTTTGGTCCACTATCACCCCAAGATACTTTATAAGTAGAATTAGTTCTAGTTATTGAGTTACAGTGATAGGAGCTAGTATTATCACAAATTGCTTGAACAATGATGGAATTTGGGGGAGGTTGAGTTTTTGCGTTTATCGTAAATGTAATAAATTTTGTTTTATCGAGATTAAGTGTCAGCAGGTGATTATCTAGCCATGAGGTAACAGATTCATTTGCTGCTTTATTTACATCTTGCCAGGTGTTAGAGCTAAATAATAAAACTGTATCATCAGCAAATTAATGTTATAAGTAATTTGGCCTTTGCGTAAGTGCATATACTGCATATTGCAAAGATCATAACATACATACATAACATACCATCACGCCTGTATTCCCCGAAGGGTTAGGCAGAGGCGTACTAATGTACACCCACAGTTGGCCGGGCGGTATGTTTAGGTCCCATGTAATAGGGGGCGTGCCTATTGCTATTAACCGGGCACAAATTCCTAACTCCGAGCTGCTACTGGGAATTTCATAGAATAACCCAATAACACTTTGCTCGACCTGGGAATCGAACCCAGGACCTCTAGCGTAGCAGTCACACTGAGGACCACTAGGCTAATGAGAGCTCTTCACGTGGGAGAGCCATGCTTCGGCACGAATGGGCCGGCTCGACCGGAATTATACCACGGTCTCACAGAAAACCGGCGTGAAACAACGCTTGCGTTGTGTTTCGCCGAGTGAATGAGGTTACCGGAGGCCCAAACCGTTTTAAAAGGCGGGCAACGCACTTGTGACTCCTCCGGTGTTGCGGGTGTCCATCGGCGGCGGTTATCGCTTACCATCAGGAGATCCTTCTGCACGATTGCTTCCCCATCCCTTAAAAAAAACAATAATGCAGTTGCAAAGATCATTAATGGAAATTAAGAACAGCGTCGGACCCATCACACTGCCTTGCGGTACTGTTTTCGATTGGACAAATAATCCCGAAAGAGTTGAAGTGGTATTCCTCGGATGCCCAAGCTCTCGAGTTTACGGAGGAGGATTGGAACAGAGACGGTGTCGAAGGCCTTTCCTAAGTCCAGGAACATACCTAAAGTTTTCTGTCCTTTATCCAGGGATAAGAAGGCTGTCCAAGTTTGACAAATGTCGATAGCATTAACAAATAAACTATGTGGTAAAAACACACTCCATCGAAGCGACAAATGAAACAAGTGCAACAATCTACACCCATTTACAGGTTCTGTCGTGGTAACCAATAACCATATATTATGAAGACATCTCGATATATAAAAGAAAAAAATATTATAGTTACTTGGCTAGCTGTATAGGTACTGTTTGTAGCTATGGTACGTACCTACCATAGCCACAAACTTGGACCGGCATGAAAATTAATAAACATTTAGGTCTCTAATAATCAATAGCTTCAGGTTGCCAGGGAGGCCACAAGTGCATCTGTATTTGACGACCACACATTCTTATCGTCAACGTAGTCCTTGATCTACTAGGTACCTTTATAAGTAGGTAATGTTATCCTTATTTACAGTTACCATATTAGCGAGAAAGAGTTCAGCGAGCTTGTATAATAAAGATTTAGTATCAATGGACATTGCCGGAGGCTTTTCACCTGAAGACAGCACTGGATTCATCAATATAAATGCTCTTCGTCTTAAAGAATATGCCAGATTTTCGAAACAAATGAATTAGGTACCAAAATACAATTTATTAACTAACGACATGGCTTTTCATTTTAATCTATACCTAACTACTTTAATGTATAAAGCTGAAGAGTTTGTTTGTTTGTTTGCTTGAACGCGCTAATCTCAGGAACTACTGGTCCGATTTGAAAAATTCTTTCAGTGTTAGATAGCCCATTTATTGAAGAAGGCTATAGGCTATATAATATCATCACGCTACGCGGACGAAGTCGCAGGCAGTAGCTAGTTAATAAATAAAATCTTCTACAATAGGTCCTTTGTTGGTTGTACCTTTTGCCACTACAAACTATAGGCAAAATTCCTTCATCCTGCGCAGTGCAAGAAGCTTTAACAATCTTTCGCAGCTCGATCAGAAGACGACTAAACAATGAATTGTTTAAATAAATCCACTAATGGTGCTCAGACTGCATTCTCCATTTAAATTTAGTTTAATTTATAATCATTGCCATTAACTTTGCTCTTTTTGTTTATCTCTAATAGAGACATTAACTAAGTTAAAATCGGGAACACGTTTACTTTTTTCTCTAAAACCTGTGTTGTGGTAATTTATTTGTGAAAGCTTGTAATTAGCAAAATGATTACTCATGTGTATAATCTACGATTGTAATATGTCTGTGAGCTTTCCTAAAATAAATAAATTAAAACATAAAAAAATAGGCAATTAGAAAAAGTATTTTTTTGCTTTTATAATTTTTTATGGTGTGGAGTTGGGGGATAAGAGCCCGCTATGCCATAGGGCGGCCACATTATTCTTATCCGCAAAGTCCCTGACCATTCAATTTTCATTACTCTGAGAGGCAGCTATAGAAAGAAGGAGTTATTCCCAGTAGTCCCCACCGTCTCCGTCTCCACTGGCGTCCCCAGTAGGGACAGATGGGAATGGCCACTCTTCTTGTTTCCAGTTGCCACCAGTGATGACAGATGGGAAAAATAAATAGATACGTCTCCAGTAAGGCTGAATATATAGTGATGTGAATTCAATTTTTATCACGAATTATTTTAATTACTTAGATGATATATTCTATTATAAAATGTACATTAAAACGAGAGAAATAAAACTTTTACACGTCACTTGGATGACATATATTTTTATAAATCACAACATTTATAATAATCGAAATTACAATTGCACTGGGGACGCCACCACTGGTGACAAATGGGATTTTTTTCCCATTTGTCACCAGTGGAGATGAAGACGGTGGGGAGAACGGGGAATACCTCGAAAGAAGGGTCAAAGAACTTGAAACTGAAATGGTACGGTGAGTCTCCTTCAGAGCTCGCTCGCCATCCCGCTCATACAATGCAGTTCAGTCGTTATCCTAAATTATACTTAGGGCACAGGGTAGGCACGCATTACATATTTATACGTGTATTAAAATTGTAATTAAAAATTAAATTAAAACCAGTCATTTATTTGGTGTTCTTATTTATTTATTCCTTCTGAAATTTTCTTTAGAGACATAACCAGTTAATCTCTCTGCAGCACCCAAAAATATATAAACTAACACGGTGTCCAGTACAGTACTTTCCAATCTTTTTGGCCGGGCTGAACATAGGCGCAAGCCGCTACGCAGAATGCATTTTTGGGTATCATAGGGGAAGATGGGAGAGCGCGGGTGCACGGGGTGTCCACCGCGGTCACCCGCTCGCGTCCTTTCCACTGTGTGTGAGTGCTGAGTGTTACGTCCGTATGTGAACCACACGCTCATTGCGTTCGGAGAATACCGTCGCGTTCAGAATCATTCATTTCCTTTTTGTTTTTGGTAGGTACATTACTCTCCAATCTTTTTGGCCGGGCTGAACATAGGCGCGAGTAGCTGCGCAGAATACATTTTAAGGTATCATAGGGGAAGATGGAAGAGCGCTGGTGCACGGGGCACCCACCGCAGTCACCCGCGCGCTGCTTCCTTCCCGCTCACGTCCTTGTAACTATGTGAGTATTACATCCGTACGTGAAACACATGCGCATTGCGTTCTGAGAATACAGTCGAGTTCAGAATCGTTAATTTCGTTTTTGTTATTGGTAGTTAGTGTTTTTGCTATTATCGTTATTATTGTTCGTAGTGTTTTGTTATTATTGTTTGTCGGTATCGTGTAATCATATTGGAAGACATTATGCAATAAAGTAGATAAAAAATATCGAGCAGGAATATAAGTAAAGCGACAGAATTATTGGTAAATTTTACTGATGAATTGTGTCTTCGTGGAAGCGAAATTAATCGGATGAATCGGAAACGAGTTCTGAAGACGAAGACGATTATTCTTCCTATGAAACGGACCTCTTCATAAGGGTGTTACGTTCATGGAAGGTAACCCTGCTTTAAATAAATAAATATTTTTGATACATATATATTATGTTATGAATATGTATAAAATAATAATCTATCTAGGTACTTACTGATCTAATACGAAATAGGATATTTGCATTAGTATTGTTCTACTCGACTGTACCTACCATGCGCAAGGGGGCGGGTGCAACAACTTCAGCCCGGCCAAAAAGATTGGCGAGTACCTACTGTAGTTAGAGTTTTTGCTATTATTGTTCGTTAGTGTTTTGTTATTATTATTTGTCGGTATCCTGTTATCGGATTGGAAGGCATTATGCAACAAAGTAGATAAAAAATATCGAGCAAGAATATAAGGAAAGCGACAGAAGTATTGATAAATTTGACTGGTGAATTGTGCATTCGTGGAAGCGAAATGAATCGGATGAATTGGAAACTGATTTTGAAGACGAAGACGATAATTCTTCCGATGGAATGGACCTCTTCATAAATAAGAGTGTGACTTTTATGGAAGGTGTAACACTGCTTTAAATATACTTTACTTACCTACTACTTTAATTACCTTGATACTTTTATGTTTGCGAAAAATAATAGTTCGCGCAACGTAACGACTCAAAACTAACGGAGAGGAGGAAAGTTTGTGCACTGCATTTGCGTGCAAAATGAACTAAAAATCGACTCATCCCTTCTTTTGGTTCAAGTTATTTTGCGGCAACTGTAACGATAAATATTAAATAGCGCTGATCACCCGACCACCTAAAAAAATGAAAATCGTGACATTTTTTTTTCTCTCCTAACTCCATTGAAGTTTTAGTAAAGGTTCCACCATTATACTGGGATAAGGGGCAACTGATGTATTGTGTTCTATTATGTTACAAAAAACACTGGACCAAATACAACAAAAAACGGAAAAAAAATTGATTCAAGTTCATGCTAGATAATGCCTCAAACTCAAACTAGGTACTCGCGATCGCGAAGTTGTTTCGACGAAGTAAGTAACTAATGATCGATATTGACCGAAGTTCGAAATATGTGAGTATACCCTTTTTTTTTTTGACATCCGCCGCCCAGGGAAGGCGGCGGTGTGTGTCGGACTCCTAAAACTACACGGGTGTTTCGCCTCACCACTTTTTGCTGGGGTTACGGGGGCGAGGTTTCATTCCTCCGCGACCCCAGCAGTGGCAGACCGCCATTGCGGTCTCCGGCTCTGTTGAAGGGGACTGTTTTGATCCCCCATCTGCCAATCCACTTGAGTGGGGCACGGCAACACCTACCGCGCCGCCATCTCGGGCCTTGCGTGATGGGCGGACGGACTTCCCCAAGTCCGCCGCCTGTGGCCTTTTTAAGGTGGATGAAACAGGGCATTGTCTGCCCTGTTCCTGCGCCCTGTTCGTCGGGCGCGGATTGGCAGTATGGAGGCAGCCTCCCTCTCCCTCTCCGCGGCCTCTTTTGTGGCGATGACCTCCTCGCAGAAGGAGGCCACCGCTTGCCACGCGCTCTCGCTCCCGACCATACTTGAGACGACGACCGGAAGCGAGAGGTCCTCTCCTACCTCAGCGTTAAGGACGCGGCGCTGCTCTGCCCAATTAGTGCACTCAGCCAGCGTGTGCTGCGCCGTGTCCTCGAGGCTCCCACAGTGGTGGCAGCGGGCGTCCGGCTCTCTCCCGGCGATTTGGCACAGGTACTTGCCGAAGCAGCCATGCCCCGACAGCACCTGTGTCAGCCGGAAGGTCAGCAGGCCGTGACGCCTGTCCACCCACTCTTCCAGAACGGGGCGAAGTGCCTCGACCGTACGGATACCGGCCCCCGGCCGTTCGAGCCGCGCCGCCCATTCTGCGATCGCCGCCCGCCGCAGATGTGCCCTGCATTGGTCCGCCTCCCTTGGGTCCACCATCTCCCCATGATCCCGCATTTCCTTGCGCCATGTAAAGAGTGACGCAAGGACCCAGGTGTCCAGGTCCCAAGGGACGTCCAGTCCATCCAGTGTGAGCCCAAGGTACCTCATGCATTGTTTGATTTCAATGCGGACCCCACCGATGATAATGTGGGATCCTGGAGCCATCCATGATCCCACATTATCATATCATATCAGATCCATGCCAAGATTTTAAAGTTATTTTAGATTTTTGAGAGGCAAAGTAACTTGCCTTTCAATAGATGTTACTGACGTCACCTTTAAGACGTAAGTTCAGAATGTGAAGGCAAATTTCGACATGGCAGGTGGGACTCGCGGTGGCTTAGAGGTCATAGCGTCTGGCTTACCTAGCCAGAAGACGCAGGTTTGAATCCTACCTGCGAGTCGAATTTTTCCTTCACTAAAATAACTTTAAAATCTTGGCATGAAAAATGCAAAAAAAACACAAAAAGTAAAAATTAAGTACCTACTTTTGTCATTTTTTACAATAAATAGATTACCTTACCACTGAGAATCAAATTCTACAATTTTTAATAGTATATGTTGTGTTTTGAACTTTGACTAGATAGTCAAAGGTTTTGAAGGTAAGTTAATAATTAAATTAAAATTGTAAGAAGTTTGTACATGTAAGTACATTATTTAAGTTCATTAAATTTCGTTCATTCTTACCTTTGACTATCTATCCCTGGACAAGTGACGCGCTTAATTCTATGAACAAAAAGTCTGTCACTTTTGGTGCGGGGGGAGGAAACACTACATAGACATTGCTGCACACATACTCAAAATCATTTTGTATCGCCACGAACTCACACATATTAAATTCTTCACCACTAACACAATTTACGCACACATAGAGGTCAAATACGTCAACATACAAGAATTGACGACAATACAAACGTTTAATACAATAAAAATAATTAGGAAGCTACTATGTCGATATTTTATATCGATAGATTATTTTAGGAAGAATGGATAAAAACGTAACAACGATTACAAAATATTTTTATATGTAATTATTTATTTGCAAAATTAAAATCATCCATACACACCATTTTAATATCTTGTGTCATAATTATTTTCAATGCAATGCTCTCATTGCATGCTAATGAAATACAAAACAATGAAACTATTTAGGTATAGATAGATAAATAGGTACATACTATGTAATTGGAAAATAAACGCACGGGTGAGAGAAATCGCTAACTTTTCGAAATACATATTCTATAGCCTATGTTAATCTTGAATAATTTAGCATTCAAATGGTGAAAGAATTTTCGAAATCGGTCTAGTAGTTTTTGAGTTTATTTGTTACATACATTGATACATACAAATCTTTGCTCTTTATAATATTAGTATAGATAGAGCGGAGATTGGGGACGTTTTGTTACAAATACTTTGATACCAATTAGTTTGATTCTTTGATTTTGATTTTTTCTTTCCTTCAAATCAAATCAAATCAAATCATCTTTATTTGCAGTAAAATGTGGTAGGTACATATCAGGTGTTACAAGTGGTAGTATAGACACACACATCTTTGTCATATTATTGACATGCAAATAGTACACGAGTCATATTAGGTATATCGTTCTTAATAATTATAATTGTCATTCATTACATAATCCATTACTACAACACACAATTATCATTTATAATTAGGAATTAATTAATTCATTCACTGTATAAAAGCGTTTATTTATAAGCCAGACCTTCAATTTTTTTAGGAATATTGTGGTTGGGTGTTCCTTTAGGTTGCTTGGAATCGCATTATAAATACGGCCACACACAACAAAGCAGTTATTTTGGTAAAGGGTCGTTTTTGGTACACGTGGTAGGACAATTCTATCCGGATTTCTGGTATTTCTCGGATATACCTCGTTGGCTCTAGTAAAGAAATCAGGGTGTCGTCTTACAAATTTCGCGACTTCATAAATATACATGCAGGGGAGAGTTAATAATTTTAATTTTTCAAAAAGGGGCTTACACGAGTGCCATGGTGCAGCACCACAAATGGCTCTGAGAGCCTTTTTTTGGGCAATAAACGCTGCATGTACGTTTGTGGAGTTTCCCCAAAGTAAAAGACCATAGTTTAAGACTGATGCCACATAGCCGTGATATGCCATAATAACTGTTTCAGGATTACAAGTCTTTCTAAGTTTTGCCAAAACGTATACAAATGTATTTATTTTATTACATACTTTTTCAACGTGTGCTTTCCAATTTAGGTTTTGGTCAATCATTAGACCCAAAAATGACGTTATGTTTACCTTAGCTATATTTTTAGTCAAATATTTAATGTCCAGATCTTGAAGTCTTTGCCAGGCTGATATATTAGGAATGACACTACACAGAGCGTTTTGTTTCCCACGAGATATAAGTAGGAGTAAATACGATTTTGTTCATTATGTCGCGCGTTAATATGATAAGAAGCGACTGCTACGCTGGAGGTCCTGGGTTCGATTCCCCGGTCGAGCAATGTGTTATTGGAGTTTTTCTATAAAATTAAGGGTTTATGCCCGATTAATGGCAATAGGCTCGCCCCCTAAGTACGCATCTGTCTAACCCTTCGGGAAATAAAGACGTGATGGTATGTCATGTTCCGTACTCTCGTTATTTCTTTGACCCGGATATCGAAAAAAGAAAATAATGTGTTTGAAGAAACACCCCGAGAGGCAGGGCATAGTGGAATTGTATAACTCCACTTGAAATTGGAGCTGCCCAACTGGGGAAATACCTACACTTTGCAGAAAATAGTAGCCAAATAACATAGCACTGTACTATGTTGTGTTCCTAACGGTGAGCAAGATCGCCAAAGGTCCGCGAGGAAGCGTTATCTTGGCAGTGGGGGTACCAGTGTTGTGGGTTGTCTACCGGGTGTGAAAAGATTTTTACAGGGTCGGCAACGGGCGAGTGATACCCCAGGTGTTGCAAGCGTTCATATAATAGGATACAGTAACCACTTACCATCAGGCGGGCCATGTGCTGGTTTTCCACCTAAGTGGTAAAAGAAACCCCAGACCTTCTAACCATACCGTATCTTAGAAATCATTTTCAATGATTTTTGAAATACGATATAAATATGTTAATTTATTTTTCTTTTGTCAACACATTTATCCGCAACGGCTTAAGCTATTATTTATCAATCACACCTACTTCATTTTAAATGAAGGTTTTGTAGATCTGAAAAAGTGACAAATAAAATATCTAATAGCTCTGGATATCAAAAATAATTAATAATCTTAGTTACGTCATTTCCAAAAATGATATTTTATTAAATTTTATATCATATCATAAATTCATGATATTCATCTTTAGTGATCTTTAGCAATTATTATAATTTGGTCTTACATTGAACACGAAAATAATATCGATATCGATTCGAAATCGTAAACAATCACTATCACATCATTAATTAAAATGACAAAACAAAAGAGGGACATAGTCTCGCTACACTTTTAAAAATCGAGTTTTATGCATTATGTCTTAATATATATAAGGCCTATAATTGCCAAAAAAGGGTAATTCTGCATTAAGACCTATAATTGGAAATCATAAATGGTGACATTTTGATGCATATTTCAAATTTAAATCTTACGTTTATTAGAAGAAGGCTGATATTGTTAGTAAAAAAAATTTGCTAGTCTCGTGGGGAGTGCGGATACTCTCGTGGGGAGTGCGGGTAGTCTCATGGGGAGTGCATGCTTGAACTAAACGATTATTGAATCGGTAACGTCCTCGCTCATTATTAATAAATTGTATTATGTTATTTAAATAGAAATAAATGAACTTTAATACTTACATACGGAAAATAACTCCATCTTTATCTAAATAAGATATTAGATATTTTTTTGCATACATTAACTGCACGTATATCGGTATTTACACGGAGCATTTATGATGACCTTACTGAGCGGAAACGATTCTGTTAATGAAAAATCGATTTCAGAAACAGTTTGATAAACGCGTTAGATTTTTTAATCTACTACCTTGACAGAGGGGAATGATCATGAGAGGCGGTTCCTTATAGATAGATAGTCAAAGATTCTTACACCACCTCACTACCTTTTTGTTCAAAAACTAAACGTGGTAACATTTAAACTCAATCTGAGAGGTGGTTACCCTTCAACTAGTCTTGGGTTATAACAGGTCGAACGAGATATCTGTTATTCCTGTTACTGTTACGCAATAATAACAGATGCCATTATCTGTTATTGAATAACAGCCTGTTATTTTTCTATGCACGGGCATGTAATGTACAATTATGGGTTGACGTGTTACCAATTACCATGCGTATTGTTTTTTAATTAATAACAACACTTTCCTTCATGCTTTAAAACAGGCTTAGGACTGTCAGTTCTAGTCTTGGGTTACAACAGGTGGCTCATCTGATGGTCCCAAACAACACTCATTGTCTTATTTACACTTGCCATTTTATACACACTAATATTATGAAACTTTTATCAACCTAACTAAATTAATTGCACTTACTATAAACCTAAATTACATACACTAATTATAATACAAAAAGGAAAATGAACAAAGTATTTTAAAGCGAGTATCTTATTTTTAAATGCACTTCTTAGATTTTTGTTTACCAAACAATTTTCTTTCTTGTTTTCGCGCTAATAAATTCGAAAGTTAACCAAAAAAAAAAATACAATAACAAAATAATCGATGCGAACTGGTGTCAATTCAATATCACCTTTATCAGTATGTGTAAAAGTCGTACTTTACATTGAACATCTTGTAACGTCAATCCTAAGACACGTTCGGATACGCGCTACTATTTTTAATGTATCGTTTAAGGCGGATCGTCCACCTCAGCCCGCCAAATTCAAATTTCAATTGGTTTTTCGCAATTTGTAGGTCTATAACACATTCTAGATTCCTAGCTGTAGTAATTGCGGCATTAGCTATACAATATTCACAACTGAGCATTAAAAACTTTGCTTAATAAACGTTAACGAAGCTAAAATTAGGTACAATCGTCAATTTTGGCCAAAAATGACGATTGTACCTAAATTTAGCTACAATATCGATTTGCGAGCAAATTTTTTAATGCTCAGTTGTGAATATTGTATAGCTAATGCCTAAAGGATCTAGAATGTGTTATAGACCTACAAATTGCGAAAAACCAATTGAAATTTGAATTTGGCGGGCTCAGGTGAACGATCCGCCTTAAGTAATTTCTGTTGTAATTTTATTATGAAGCAAAAACGATTTTACCTATTAATTGGTACTTATATATTGATTATTTTATGCATGTAATAGATATTTGACCTTTTTATATTACATACATACTAAAGGAAGTAATACATCAAAATTATAAAATATACGTGCCATTATTCTTGCAGTGTTTCCGAATTGGAAGTTGGGAACAGTTATTTGCAGCAGTGTTTCCACTTTTAGGGATTTCGCCCTTTTATAGGGTAAAACTATGTCTTTCATGTACGACCTTTTTTATTGCAATAAAGATTTAGGGAACTTTAGGGAGAAAATAACTTCACGTAGTAGCTCTGTTTATTTTATGCTCTACGGCTCTTTCTATTAGGGGATTCCCCAAATCAGTGTCGTATATATATAATCCGACAAAAAAATTTGTTTACCTTTTGGATAGTACTAATATCAAGGACTTTATTTTATTACAAGGGACATTAGAAATTAGTCACACTATCATACGGATATTTATTTTTGTTTGTTATATTTTTTAGCGACCGCGAAACCCTAAGAAGTAGTTTTATAACGCATGTTTAATTTTTATAATAATTAATAATGGAAGAAAAGGGTGACGAACGTGAATAAGTAAGTACCTTCTTCAAGTTCTTCATGCAAATTTTGACACTGGATCTTGGCTAAATAAATCTGACAAAATTGGGGACAAAAGCTGTAAATATTTCAAACTAAGTTAAAAAATAATGCTAGCTGACAGTTCTGCAAATTTTTTAAGCGTACTAGTATGTTCAGTGCCGCGAAAATATGCAAAAGTATTGCTTTGGCTCTGGATTTTTCCAATGAATACAGATAATTTAGATTTTTGGTATTAAACTTCAATGAAAGCTTTTTTAAATAAATTATGTGCGCTAAGCTAGGGAATTTTCAAAAAAAAATAGGGATTTTTGGGGATAATTTCTAAGGAGTTTAGGGCAACACCAAAATCTTAAGTGGGAACACTGATTTGCAGATAACAGATAATACGACCAAAAATAATTGTCACATTTCAAGGATGATGTCTTCTTGTCAGACTACAATTTGTATAATCGGATAATAATACTAGGTGCTTCTCGTTTTAGCAAGTTTAAATCAAACAGGTGTGAGCGAGACAGAGTAATGCATGCATTACTCTGTCTCGCCCACACCCGTTTGATTTAATCTTGTTAGAACGAGAAGCACCTAGTATCTTGCATACGAAGAACAGACCCGAGTCACCCGACAGATAACAACATTGGTTGTTCTTGATATTGAATTGAGTATTGTGAATTAGGAATGATCATTTTTAACAGGTAGTTGATAACACGGGAACAATTGTTATCTAGTATTCTGTGAAAACCTGTGATTTCTATCTGTTACGATAAATACGCCTCACTCCTACCTTCAACTGTCATGAAGTGAAGTTGGCGTTGCTACTTGCTCTGAGGATGCATCTCGTAATAGTTTGTGCTCCATGTCTATTGTGGAGGCGTTGCTGAACTTGGCAACTTGCTGATGTACCACTTACCACGCCAATTTCTAAATCATAAAAAAGTTGAAGTTTAATTTATAATTACAACAAAATGCAGAGAAATTTACCTCAAAATAAAGAAGCTTTGTTGAAGTCATACACAACACGATTAAAAGAAGATGTGAAGAGTATGTTAGAAAATTTTGAAGGTAAGATTATGCATTGCACTGTTTTGAAATGTACAAATTACAGGCACAATAGTAGATTGTATAATATGGGAGCAAAGTAATATTTTTACGGCGAGGGCGCATTTTTTAATCCAGAGCGAGCTGAACGTAGCGAGGGATTCAAAGTACGTCGCCAGAGCCAAAAATATATTTGCAACCGAGTGATACACTCTACTTTTCATCATCCACTATGAGAAAAAGTCGCCTCATCAACCGGCGGCGGCGCCGACGGCGAGACCTTATGCCGTCGTACCAGCCAGTCTTTATTCAAACAATCAATGTTCCAAATTTAAAAAGTGCGCGGAAAAGCTCGTTACTGCCCGCTAAAACTTTCTTAAAGAAAACACCACCTTTGCGTGCACTTAAAGGCGAACCAATTCGTCCTTTTCGAATAGATGGAATGAAAAACATATTGCACTGTTCTCAGGCTCCAGGTCCAAGAAAGTAGTTATATTTCAATATAGTAATAATTGTGTGAGGTATAACAGTAAGAGACCAGAGTATCAAATTCATGGAATCTGTAGGTACCTAGTATAGGGTT
This sequence comes from Acronicta leporina, assembly GCA_947256265.1. Lineage (NCBI taxonomy): Eukaryota > Metazoa > Arthropoda > Insecta > Lepidoptera > Noctuidae > Acronicta > Acronicta leporina. The sequence continues at coordinate 5,640,016 of OX366514.1, forward strand.
AAAACATGTACTAGTGCCCCATAAACTACCTAAACCTTTAACATCGGGCAATGGTTAGGTGAGGATCAGAGAGGAGAGGAGGAGGTCAGTGAAAAAAAGAACGCAGTTATGATTTATTTATTTATTACTGATGCATATTATTGTTGCAGAAATTATAAAACTTGCTAAACTGGAAAATGAAACCCAACTCAATAGAATGACACAGATTGAACAAGATACCTTTGAAATGCAAGTTCGAGCTGCTAATATTGGTAAGAACCTATACAACTAATGTCAAATTATAACTAACTAGCTTCTGCCCGCGACTTCATCGGCGTGGACTTCAGATAAAAAGTAGCCCATGTGTTATTCCAGACTATAATCTATATCTGTGCCAAATTTTATCCAGATTCGTTCAGCCGTTCTGGCATGAAAGAGTAACAAGCTCCATCCATCCTCACAAACGCTCGCATTTATAATATTAGTAGGATTAGAACCTATAAGTTCAAAAATGTCAGCTCATTGAAAGCAAATGAACATGTTTTACTAACATTACTGGATTAACATTTTATCATCAAGGATAGTGCAATACTCCTAAACTAACACTTGACTCTAAGGTCTAATTTTGAATGTGCAAAGTGATAGTAATGCAGTATTGCACTATTCCCGATGATATCTCATGCATCATGTAATGAACTAACATCATATACTGAACTATTTAAATACATATAAATTTTATTCAAGTGACTAACTTCTTCCTGTCATATCAACTCTCACAATGATCTTTATCTTTTGGCTACAATGCCATAATTTTTTAAGTTTTGATGGGTTATTTTAATGTCTGTTTCAGTGAGAGCTGGAGAATCCCTGATGAAGCTGGTATCAGATATAAAACAGTATTTAATATTGAATGATTTTCCATCAGTTAATGAAGCTATAACACAGAACTCAAAACTGTTCCGCACAAAACAACAAGAATGTGATCAGAAACTGATGTCCCTTCGTGATGACATAGCAGCTGATCTCTATGATTTAGAAGATGAATATTTTACTAGTATATACAAATAATTGTAATTATGTATTAAAACAAATATTTTATTTGTTTTAATTTGGAGAATTTTGATAGTAAGTATTAATTTTATTTTAAGGTTTATTAGTTCTTTGCCAGCAGAGTTAGAATTCGCTATGTGACACTAGCTGTAACTGTTGCCTGCACTTTCACTCACATTAATCCATTCTTACTCAACACAAAATGTATGATAAAATAAATTTTCTTAATTTTATTGTTATGATATTTTCTGATTATATTATAGTTATTTTGCTAATTCAGGATGAAGACAAAAGCAGCAAATAAATTATCATAAAAAAGGCTCCAGCCATTCTTGAGTGATAAATGGTGTTAGGTACACCACAATTTAGTTTTTAATATATTGCAGTTAAAATTTATAATTCACAGTTTTACACAACGACTAGCTGCTTTACAAAACAGCAGCATTATGTAAAATTTCTAAATTTCCTTCAGCAGTTTTGCATAACTGGTGACCTTCAACACGCGGATATGGAAGAACGTTTTGCGTTCATCAATATAGTGGATTAATGATTAGCATTCTTCTATAACAGCGTGAAATTAAACTTCGGATTATACATTTTTATTCCAAATTTCGGCGCTAGTGGAGATGTATGGCAAAAGTCATAACTATGACAAAAGCTCGTAAAAATAACTCTAATTTCTTCTATGTAAATAAGCACAATGGCTACAAATTGGTTCTGGCACTCGCCGGCCGCTGCCGTGACCCCGCTCGCTTCGCTCGGCTCATGCATCGTTTGGTCATCAAGATACCAAGACATTTAAAACCGGCTAGCGCCAAGTGGTGGAGCTGCGTAGCGATGTGACCTTGCTATGCATCTTCTATCGCCAATACCTACCTAACTCCGAAGAGCTCCTCCGTTCCTCCTCCGAGGAGGAGAGGCTGCTGCCTCTTCCACTAACGTTCTACGCGAAAACAGTTCCATCCCCATCATCTAGATGGTAGGCAGTCCACAACTGTTAGTTTCCCTCGCACAACAGAATCAACACAATCCTAATGGGTTGTCATGGTCATAATATGTTGGACTCATACATACTAAAAACGCATTGCTTTTCCTAGCCCTATAATGATGTAGCTCAACCATTATTTAGGGAGTTCAACGACCTGTCGCACGACAATACCAGATCAGCAAGACATGCGTAGGTCATGTAAAAACTGTCAGAAAACGTAAATATAGATTTAAAAACTAGCCTACACAGTACTCACATTTACTTATATAACAAATTCAGGAATTTAAATTAAAACAAATAATAAATGAATTGAAAGTCAAATGTCAGATACCTACATATAAATAATGTCAACTGAGTACTAATAAATATAACTAACTGTAATCTAACTGTACCTATAGTCACAGTAAGATTCGTGACATTCGCCACGTCCATAATGGGATGTGGTTCAGCGTTTGCTGGAACCCTGTAAATTGTTACGACTTGCTTCGCATCCTACTTGAAGAAGCGCGTGTGGCAAACACGCGTTCCGCCTGCTAGGGCCATTGTCTGCGAGGGCAGCGGATTCCTCAAGTCAGCCGCCCGCAGGCCACAGCTAATAGTGTCTGGAGTGAGTTATTCCCAGTTGTCCCCACTGTCTTCGTCTCCAGTGGTGACAAATGGGAAAAAAAATCCCAGTTGTCACCAGTGATGGCGCCTCAGTGGGGACAAATGGGAATGGCCACTCTTCTTGTTCCCAGTTGCCACCAGTAGTGACAGATGGGAAAAATAAATAGATACGTCCCCAGTAAAGGTACGTCTACGTCCTCCGGCACCCGGAGGGTGTATCCGTCTAATGCGGCAATTCTCTCTCCTTTGCGGCCTCTTATTGAACATCATTCTAAGTAGTAGCTATGTATATGTATTTCAAATCCATAAGCCAAATTCAAAACAATGTAATTTTTTTATTTAGGTGCTTTACTATTTACGCACGGGTATGTACTCAGAACCACAATATTTTAAGTTATCAAGCAAAGTTTGAAGCGGCGGTAGCCTAAGGGCGTCGGACTTACGATCATGTGGTCGCCGGTTCGAACCCCACCCATTGCACTACCGACGTGAACCCACTCGTAACACAAGCAATCTAGCTTAGCACGAGGGGAATACTAGTAATGTAGTAGTAGTAAGAATACTAGTAATGTGCGACCCACATTGCTAGTAAGCTCTTTAAAAAAAAAAGTTTTACCCCCATAAATATTTAATGTTTCTTATTTTTTTCTTAGGCTTCAGTGCACTCCTGGTGACTATACCAGCCTCATTGGGTCATTCATATCATGGAGCAATTAAATGCCTGCAAGCTATACAGCCCACATGCAATCAATTACACCTCCCAAGGACTTTATTTGGTAAATGTGATTGTGACACCTATATGCCTCTTTTGGACCAGACATGACTTTTTTAACATAGTGTATGAAACTTGATGGGTTAAGAATTAAACCAATGATGAAAAGTTAAATTGTTTTATTGAAGCTATTAAATAATAATTCTAAAGCATGTTCCCAATATTCAGGATTAGGGCTTAATTTTTTTTCTACTTTGCATCAAATAAATAATAGGGTCCACCTGTTGGGTATTGCTTGGCTGTAACAGGCCTACCAACTTTGTAGTCTTCCAGATAAAAGAAAAGTGCTAAAGACCCTCCAACTACACCTAAAAACCAGACCCACTGGTGCAACAATGAGAACCTTCGCTTCATTGCAGGGTCATAACGGTCACCACCAAATATTTCCATCCTTGCATTCATCTGAAAAATGTAATATTAGAATTGAAGAAGTGAATTTCCGATTGGTTCCACATTTGCCTCACGAAGTTAAGCCAAAAAAAATGAAAAATCCTCATTTGCCCTACATTTTATTCCTTTTTAGGCCTAAATGTAATGTTTATTCTGAATTTAATATTTTAATCATATTTTGCCCCATTTTTTGTTCCTTATTTGCCACAAAATATATTTTCTGTGCGAATTAATACTATTTTAGTACAGACAGTCGTAAGTGTTTAAAAACAAAATTCAATAATATTTTGTTGAAGTTGTATATTTATAATTTGCAGGTATGGCAAAAACTTATGAGCAGGTAAAATCTTAGACAATAGATCGGATAGCAACCCTTTTTTCAAGGCCAACGAAATGTGACCGACCTTTCAGGATCAGAGCATTATCTTATCAGTAAGGGAGATGGCCCGACAACAAGACATTATATAATTTAAGTAAGATGAATATTACTCATTCGTTATTTTCTGTGTTGTGTTTTTGTGATCTAATAAATAGTTACAAGTGCAGAAGAGTGTTCTTAACGAAGTTTTCTTCATCGTCAGGCCCGTATTTCCCCTTAGGCCCACAAGGCCCTGGCCTAGAGGCCCAGCCATCCTAGGGGCCCCAGTTCGAGAGGCGGAACCTGCGTACAAGCTCAAAGGCCTAGGGGCCCAGCCAGCCTAGGGGCCCCAGTTCCAGTGGCGGAACCTGCGTACAAGCTCAAAAGCCTGGCTTGCCCTATAAATAAACTTTATTGTAAATATTCTTTAAAGTCTTGAAAGGACGCATTCGAGCTATTTAAAAGTTAGTGGTCTTATTGTGGACACACTTTTGCCAGGACTCGTCTACCAAATTATCAAATAAACAGACGTCACCTTAGAAAGAGTTGAGTTATGGTCGTTTATCTTACTCGCACGCGCGTGCACTTTAACATATATCTTTACAATGCACATATTCAGAAAGTACTCATTTACTAGGCTATACACAGCTACAGAGAGAGTATCTTAAAACCTTTGACTATCTTAGAAGCATAAAACTGAAAGTAACTTTTTAATTTGCCGGTTCGCATAATATGTACAGGCAGATTTTTTTCCTCGCATAATTAATTGTAAAATGTTGTATGATCTTCTTGCTAAAAGGTAGGAGATTCCTGAAATGTTAACTTGACATATTGGCCTTGTATGAATACGCATTTAAAAACAATCAAATTTGCATTTAAAAACAATCAAAACTAATTCGGTTTCGTGTAGTCAATTTAGCATCATGAAACGTGAAATATACAGTGCCGGTTTTAGCACCACCTGGGCGAGATTTTGATCGGCGCCAAACCCATACGAAAAAAGGCAAAAAATATAAATTATATATAATCATAGATGCTATTTATAAGCACATCAACAAAATCTAGGGATATTTTAACTAAGACTTTTAGTGTAAAAACTTTCTACAAAAGTTAGCTCTTTTATTCTTGCTAATTTTACTAAATTAAACTGAAATATTTAAAAACAAATGATGGTGCCAAAATTCTGGAAAGGCTTCAAAAATCACATTGTTTGTTATTGATTTTCTGTTGTTTATTAGAAGGAAAAGGTTGTAACCGTTAACTTTATTTAAAATTAATTACTGATTACGTAACACGCGTACCATGTCGGTATTTATACCGGTAAGAAATGCTTCTAGCTGTAGGCATGTGGTTAAACATGGTCTAACGCGTAGTTCCTGAGGCTCTGAGTGTAAATTAAAACATGATATCCAGGTTGTGATCACGTTATCGAGCTTCAGGAGATGTAATAGAACTGCATACGTACAGGCAGAAACCATGATACTTCTCCAAGACCTATCACGATTTCTGCCTGTATGGTAGAAGTTGAAGCACATCGGTAGAATTGGTGAGAGGCTTGAGCGCCTTCCTTCGTGAACTCGTGCGTTCTGGTCTCTTGCCAAAGTTCTCGAAGGAAAGTAAGCCATCATATTTTCTGTAAGCCATCTTTTTCACCTCTACACATGGGAAATGGTCGTCGCTCAAATCCCTCAAACTATAGACCTATAGCCATAAGAGAAGAGAGAAGAAAAGGGAGGCCTTTTCTCGAAGATAATGGAGTCCATTGTCAACTGCCAGCTCCTTCGGTTCTTAGAGGATCTGCTTCGTGACCAGCAGTACGATTTTCGTAAGGGTCGATCGGCTGTTGATCTTCTATATGGTATACCTGACACATCGTTGGTCTTAGGCGATCGAAACTAAGGGGGAAGCCTTGGCGTTCAGTTTAGACATAGCGAAGGCCTTTTATCGGGTATGGCACAAAACGCTTCTTTCGAAGCTTTCTTCCTATGGGCTTCCCGAGAAACTATGCGAATAAGTCACAGTTTTCTTGCAGACCGAAGCATGAAGGTCGTAGTCGACGGTGAATGCTCGGATTTCACACTTATAAATGCTGGTGTCCCTCAAGACTGTGTGCTATCGCCTACTTTGTTCCTCCTCTATATCGTCGACTCCCAAGATATTTCAAACCGACGAATTGAGAACCTCCTCTTTTTTGAAGCCGGATGAAAATAGAATCATTTCGAGATGGGGGAAGGGGCCCCCAAATGCCAAGTGCCTAGGGGCCCTAGCCCCCTAAATACGGGCCTGTTCATCGTAGAAGTCAATTTAATTTTCAGTACCATTATATCACTAATAAACTTAGGGCCACTTGCACCAACTTCTTAAATGTGTTTAACTTTTATTTAAACACATTTTTTTTTAAAATCGTACTAGCAATGTGGGTCACACATTACTAGTATTCTTGTTAACCCCTCGTGCTAAGCTAAATATGCTTGTGTTACGAGTGGGTTCACGTCGGTAGTGCAATGGGTGGGGTTCGAACCGGCAACCACATGATCGCAAGTCCGACGCCCTAGCCATTAGGCTACCGCCGCTTCTATGAAAAAATGTGTTTTTATAATTCTTGTTTGTCTGTTTGTTACGGGTTGGAGCAAAAACTAATGAATGACAAACAAGAATTATAAAATCACATTTTATGGTTTGGGGACGTTTATATACCCTAACTCACTTGTTTTTTTTTAAATATCTTCAATGTACAGACACAGCGTTTTTACAATTTCATAATAGTAGAGATTTAGTTAATTACTTAATAAATGTTCTGTTATTCTGATTGATTTATAACTTAGTGATGTACTTGACAATAAACTTTTTTTAATTAGTTTCTGTTATGTTTAGCTTGGTTAAATGTAATTGGAGACTACTCGCAAACTTGGACATCCTCCAACGTTCATACATCTTGTTATCACAATATTGTACCAGTGAAGATTGTAACTAATTTATTTTAAAAGAGGGTCCATGGAGTTTCTTGCCGGATTCTTCTCCATAGGATCAACCTTTTGGAACCGTGCAACTAGAATCATAATCAATGTTTCATAAACGCTTGTAAAAGCTTATTTGAAATAAAAAATTTTTGATTATTGATTGATTGATTTGACTCACTCACTAACGGCTGTCTTATCAAAAACCTAGTAGAGTACTATGGTAATTAGACAATTACTAAGGATACTTTTACATTTACTTCTAAATTCCTGTTTTTAAAGGCAAATTGCACCCATACACATCAAATAATCACTATACCTTGGTTCATACTTTAAAGTGGGGCAAAACAGGATTTTTAAGGAATGTGGAGCAAAAAAGTGGGGCAATCTTGGAACAAACTGAATTTCCACACAAAAAAGGATTGTAAGGAGGTGGTCAAAAAAGGATAGTACAGTAGCCATGGTAAATTTTGAGTTTAGGTCGGACTCGCCTGACCGATAATGCCGCCGGACTGATGTCAAGGCGACTCTCTGACCGTAAATGTTTCGCATTTGGGAATAATGTCCATTCTAATTCCGACATTTTTGCATTAGAACAATTAGTTGCGACCTACATGGCTGTTCACAATGGCTAACTTCAGACGCGTATTATTTCAGAGGTACTGTTGTAGTAAAAAGTTTCACAAAAACTTACGGGTTCATTGAAGTTTCTTTTTAATTCTGGGTTGTCATATGGGTAGTGTGGATCCTTAGAATCCTCGCCAATATCGGGTAGTTTAGGGTAATCGCCATAGCCCATATGCTCGGGATACGGTTGATACTCTTCAATGGTCATACCATATTTCTTAGCTGCTGCCTCACGCGCCTCCGGAGTCTTGGGATATGGACCGGGCATATATTGGTAGTTCCAATCTAAAATGAAATGACGTAACCATCATGCACGCGAATATATTAAACGAGCCCAAACTTCGATGTTTTCTAGTCTTACGGTTTCGGGTAGCATTGCAAATTATTCCAAAGGTCTTTCTGATTGATAGTGGGTTAGAAAAGACAGCTTTTTTCAGTAAACTTGATGCCATTTTTGTTAAACTATGACAAAAACACCTTTGAAAACATCTGACAATGACATTGATCAGAATCACAGAATGTCAAACGTCAGTTTTGAACACAAGATTGTTAATAATATATTGAAATAAAACAACCTCAAAAACAACCTTATAAAGAACTCAACTGGCAACTCTGGGTGGTAATGACACCCCTATGAACACTGTGCTAATAATTAGAGGTGTTATATTAGGGTGATATTTAAGTAATACTATTATTGAATATATTCACTAAGTCATATTAGGATACCATACCTATTACTGGGTAATAGTCAAATATTAGTCAGCCATATTGAGATTCATATTCTCTCCGTATTCGTTAATCTAACATAATATTGATATCGTGCCTATTCTGAGAATAGTTACGATATTTTTTTTATTTTTTAATAAAACTTAGCCCCACAGTAGGATTTTCTCCTGTATCGTGGGTGCGTTTACAAACACAAATTGTCACATACACAAACACACAGACCCGGAACAACTACCTGTAGATCATACAAATATTTGCTCCGTGTGGGGTTCGAACCCACAACACGTGTTGCAGAAGCCAATGGCTCAGCCGCTACGCCAAACGTGTCGTCAAAAAAATATCAATATTATGTTAGAGTTGACGAAAACGGATAGAATATGAATCTCAAAATGGCTGACTAATATTTGACTATTACCCAGTAATAGCCTATTACTGGGTAATAGTCAACTCTAACATAATATTGATATCGTATCTATTCTGAGAATAGTTACGATATCAATATTATGTTAGAGTAAACGAATACGGAGAGAATATGAATCTCAAAATGGCTGACTAATATTTGACTATTACCCAGTAATAGCCTATTACTGGGTAATAGCATAATATTGATATCGTACCTATTCTGAGAATAGTTACGATATCAATATTATGTTGAGTTAACAAATACGGAGAGAATATGAATCTCAAAATGGCTGACTAATATTTGACTATTACCCAGTAATAAATATGGTATCCTAATATGGCTCATTATTATTCGTTACGAATACAGAATTATTCTCTTTCTCTTTAATATAGGTAGGTACACAAGATATTCTTGAATATTCATAATTCTGGTTTGCCTATTATATTATTACCAAAACGAAACGGTGATTAAATTTTCCTTCATACTTTAACAGGCTTAGGACTTTCAACATAAATACGTTGGCGTATTTAAGAACATAGCATTTTTTTTAAAGGACGTAGCACTACCAAACTACAGTTTGTTCGGAAATTTATTCAGCGCTAAATGTAGTGATTTTGTTTTCATTGAGTGTTTACTTTGTAACCATCACATTCAGCTTGCATATAAAGCCCGACGTGTATAATTTTGTCTTTAGAAATCTCACTCACACACGCACACGTCAAAGAGAAGTAAGCAGTAGAGTTTTATTCTATTCGACATTTCGAATCATAAATGCATCTCGCTCACTCCCCCGAATCGTGTCGCTATGACGTGGTCGCAGCGGAGTAACTATGTGTATGCGTGCGGCAACCTCCCGTAGCGCGCTCGTCGACGCACACAGCCGCGCAAGTCACCGCGTATATCAGAACACTGATCTCTCGTTGTGCCTATTATTTGACTAATATCTGGTAATAGTCTACGCTAAACTAATATAGACTAATATGAATATACAGCTCGTATCATAATATCTATACCTATTACGAATATATTAGTTTCATCTCTACTAATAATTTCATTTATTTGGTCTTTCGCATAAAATCGCAAGTTTTAAGTTGTGCTCCGACCAGTGGTCTGTTACACGCTCACCTATTAATCTCAGTGTGGGGCATGCGCATTTTAAACAAATTTGATGATTTTGAGACCGCCGTTGACATCTATCTATGCCCATTTTCATCCTGACGTTTGATATCTAAACCTGTAGCGGCATGACGCAGTTCGTCGATTGGTGGCCTCTATTTTTGCGAAGTTTTTGATTAATTTGACATTAAACTGACTTCATTGTTGTTTAAATTCAAACGACCCGACGTTGATCTTGTAACCGGCATTTTCTACGTATTTTTCTATAATCTTGAGGTCTTGATATTTCTTGAAAGACGAGGCTTGAATCCGGCTCGAAGGACCATATAATGTGCACGACTGCACATCACCCGCTGGGATTGGCGACGTCTGAACGCAGGAAGAAATAAGAAGGCTTTATTTGTATTTTCGTACTTGTTTCCCCCACGCCGGTTACTTGATGACTGAATTTACGCGGCTAGCGCGCGCTCATAATTATATTAGGTGAGCGGGGGGTCGCAAGTAGTGCTTTATTTAATCCACTATTATACATTTATTTAAACAGACTATTATTTCTTAACTACCTATGTTACTATTTCCTATTTACCATATTATTTTGTACCTATTCTTATTTACTATTATCTAGTTGGAATCTTATAAGAAAACAACAAACTAAATAATCTTTTATTTTCGTCATTATAATATTCATGGAAGGGGAGGTTTTTATTATGGAACAAAAAATTCTTAAAGCTATTCGACTTAACTGCTATTTTTACATACTCATTATTTATGTAATGATAAACACATTAGGTTATTTGTTTTATTTACTTATTAGACATGTATCGTTCTACACAAGTATGTATCGTTCTACACATTTAGAAATTTAGGTAGTTATTTTAAGTTATTTAAGTTTTAGATAGTAATTATTGGCATTTTTCATTTTTATTTCGTGTTTAAATACTAATAAAGTATTTTATACTATTTACAGAAATAAAATACCTTACGGATTATATCGCTTTATATTAGTATTATATACAATACAATACAAATCCCGACGTTTCGGACCCTTTACAGCGGCCATGGCCACGGGCAGACTAATATAACGCGATATAATCCGTAAGGTTGTTTTATTTCAATATGTTTAATATTCGCGTAAACTTCAGAAATCAACAGAATAATAATAAGTTTGATAGACACAGAATCTGCATTGCGCTCTATATAATAAAGTGTAGTATACCTATAATACACATGGTGCTAACAAGAAATAATCCCATCAAAAACATTCTGTAAAAAACTAGCCAAGTCTCGATGGAGCTGCTTGTTTATCTCTAAAAAGTAACGAAATCTAGACATAGTCGTGAGAAGCAGCCAATTCTAAGGTTCCCTACTGCGATTTCTTTATTGATGTGCCTCCGGAAAAAATACAGCATTGTTTATGAAGAAGCAGTGTATACTAAAGCCAAACATGCGCGGTCTGTGATACATAATTGTAGTTCAACTTAAAAATACTAGATGGCGCTACTGTCGTTACCAGCTAGGTGGGGTAACCGCTAGTCATTTCAAATCTTCATAGCGTTGTGTACTTTCGTCGCGTGCGGTCGCTACAAAGCGATAATACTCGGTTATCCGTTACAAATTTAAAATATTATCATAAATTTAGTTTAGAAGTGCATTAATTTCTAAATTTGGTTTTAATTTCATTTCGAATTTAAATAAATTAAAACGGTTGTTTTACGTGATGAATCCCGCACTGAACCACGATGTTGATGAGACCATCGAGCTAACTTATCGATCGGTTGTTCATCACCACCGTCCGAGAAGGATCCAAGAAGTGAATAGGACAACTCCTCGTGCGTCAGCAGTTCCAGTGAACCGCTGTCCAGTGACAGCGGAGGAGAACCACCAAGCAAGAAACAGAAGCGAGATTTACAGGTAACGGTCGATCCTAGGATCGACGCGTTATATAACCAGGTCAGTTTTCTTACAAACTTTATTGTGCACCAACAATATAATACCTAACCACTATTTTAACACAAGTGTTGTAATTGAATAACCAATTAACGCCAACTGTGATTTTTCTTACCAATCCAGCTTTTGACTCGGCTAAGTCGGCAGATTTAGGTTTTTGTACGACATGAAAAAACGGGTATAACAGTTAATTAACCTCCACCATTTTAATACGTGACAACATAATATGCGTTATAAGGCGTTGGTTGTAATGCTCGTCTACCCGGTTTTTTTTTGCAATCTAAAAGTAACGATGAAATGTCTTGTCTGAGTAAAGGAAAAGATTTCTTCGTCTCTATAGCTAACGCCTTGTTATATCAAAGCGAATTTTTTACAGTCCATAATTGATTGGCCTCCTAATAACCCAACAGAGTCTCAATCCTATAACGTACTTAATAAAATCACTTGGCAATACAATTCCGTCTAACAAATTAAGAGTATCCAGGCGCCATACAATACACCTCCAAGTGAGGAATTTTTATCCGATAAGACTAAACTTGTGTCGCTTGTCCAGTCCCACGGAGGACCTCATTTTTGGATATCACCTCCACATGTTCCCAAAATACAAAACAATAGGAAAATACAAAAAACGCTCACAAATCGGCACAAAAAAAAACTTTATTTCGAAATAGAACGGGAAAAAGTGACTATCCAATCAGGGGAGGTTGGCTTAGTTTGTTCAAAAACCGTTGGCAGGTGCTTGATGCCAACAAATTCATAACTTCAGCAATCATGGGGTTTCGAATACCCCTATGCAAGAAACCTCCTCTGATAATACCAATTAATCTGAGCATGAAGTAATATGCAACCAAGTCGTCCCCGTACTATGTATTATTTATCTACTACAATATTCGACCTTGGGGAATTGAACAAATTTGGAAACAAATATTTTCGTCTGATTTCTCACGTTTCGGTGCCGGGTCTCTTCAACCAGGGTCTAAGAGAACTGGGGCTGAAGCGTAAAAGAATAGCTTTAACATCCAGTATTCTTAAACTGCATGAGGTGGCTGGATATTCGCAAGCAAAATCCCCAATTCTAAGAATCAATTTCGGCCTAGCTTCAGCGCCACGCTTAATTTTTTTTCTGAATGTCGAGTGCTAGTTTACCTAGATGACTTCCTCCTTGCCAACAAATGTAAGACACGTCTTCAAGCTACGGAAGCTGCGCCACACTCCTTTTCTTCTGTAACATGCTGGGTTCCGCGACCCAGATGGTTGCCAGATAATCAACCAATATTTAGTTGATATTTTATCACAGGGTAATTGGAAATCATCCAATACCTGTCGCAAAATTGAGCTTCCCAAAGATAAGGGTAAATCATTCTTCAATATATTTACCACAACTTTATTGCAATTCAGATTTCTTATTGAATAGTGAATCAATCAGAGCTTACATAAACACTCTAGGAATACTATTACTCTAGAAACTGATTTATACAGTATAATTATTAAAACATTATTAATTCAATCTAAAATTCATATCATCATTATCTTTCTATGTATAACATGTGTGTTCAACAATTTATATTACTGTTTATTTTAATTAAAAAAAAAAAAACTATCCCACTCGCATTTCTATACCCACATTTTGAGTATTGTGTCTTATCCTATTATTTCACAAGCAGATAAGAAACACATTTTCATAAACAATGCTGTATGTTTTCCGGAGGCACATCAATATAACGGTTTTACATAAAAATAAAACCGATGTTATGTGCCGAGAAGGAAAACATACAGCATTGCAGGAAGTTCTTCCTGGTGAAGACTATGAAGCCCCGCCTAGCTGGTAACGACAGTAGCGCCATCTAGTATTCTTAAGTTGAACTACAATTATGTATCACAGACCGCGCATGTTTGGCTTTAGTATCCACTGCTTCTTCATAAACAATGCTGTATGTTTTCCTTCTCGGCACATAATATCGGTTTTTTTTTAATGTAAAACCGTTATATTATTTATAGGAATTGGCCGTTGACTTGCATAAAAAATAATGTTCCTAACATTCGCAGCAAAAATGTAACATTTCAAGGAACATAACGTAACTTACGAGTCAAAGGCCCTGGCCTCAGAATAAAATTGATTGACGACACGTTTGGCGTAGCGGCTGAGCAATTGGCTTCTGCGACACGTGTTGTGGGTTCGATCCTCACACGGAGCAAATATTTGTATGATCTACAGGTAGTTGTTCCAGGTCTGGGTGTTTGTGTATATGAGAATTTGTTTGTAAACGCACCCACGATACAGGAGAAAATAATGATGTGAGGCAACGTTTAAGAAAAAGACGAAGTAGGTACTTGTATATTAAGTAACTTGACAGTTGGGCTATCAATTTTTAACAAAATAAAAAAGATAGTGGTGTAAGAATGAACGAAATTGAATAAACTTATATAATGTAAGTACAAGAGCAAACTTTTTATTAATAGGTTTTACCTATGAAATTTCCGTTCTGCAGTACTGGCCATTTCAAATCAAAATAATTTTTGTTTGGCTAAGAATTCTAATTTAAAATTAATTTTATTTTAAAAACATGGAATTCTTTTTCCAAAAGTAGTCATTTGTTTTGATTAGTGTTACATTTTCATCGCATTTCAATCTTTTTCGTCATCATGGATACGTTAAAATTTCGAGTAATTATGGAATACTAGCTTCTGCCCGCGGCTTCGCCCCCGTGGAATTCAGTTTGTCATCACATCCCACGGAAACGGGATAAAAAGTATCCTATGTCCGTCTCCTGGTTCTAAGCTACCTCTCCACCAATTTTCAGCCAAATTGGTTCAGCCGTTCTTAAGTTATAAATGGAGTAACTAACACGACTTTCTTTTATATATATAGATGAGTACCGTCGTGGCAGCAACGCGGCACAAGCGGCACGCAACATCAACGACGTTTACGGAGCTAACACTACAAACCAACACACCACCTGTTATTGGTTTGCTCGCTTCCGTTCTGGGAATTTCGACCTGAAAAATGAACCACGCGGTCGTCCGAAGACTTTGGTCGACAATGACGAATTAAAGGCGATTGTGGAAGCTGATGATACACAATTCCATTTGCGTCAAATTGGCAAGGTAAAAAAGCTTGACAAATGGGTGCCCCACGAACTCAATGATCGCCAGCGCGCAGTACGCGTCGAAACGTGCCTTGCACCGTTCAACAGACACACAAATGTAGGAATTTTGAACCGCATTGTTACCTGCGATGAAAAATGGATTATGTTTGATAACCGCAAGCGCTCAGCAAGTTGGTTGGATCCTGGTTCAGCACCTAAACAATGCCCTAAACGAAAACTTACCCCTAGAAAAGTAATGGTCACTGTTTGGTGGTCTAGCGCCGGTGTGATTCATCACAGCTTCTTACCAAACGGGGTGAGCATTACTGCAGATGTGTACTGTGAAGAACTGAACACAATGATGGAGAAGCTGGCACATCTCCAACCAGCATTGGTCAATCGCTCGTCTCCGTTGCTCCTGCACGATAACGCGCGACCTCATACTGCGCAGCAGACGGTCTCCAAGTTGCAAGAACTGGAGTTGGAAGTTCTCCGTCATCCGCCCTACTCACCAGACCTTGCGCCTACAGACTACTACTTTTTCCAGAATTTGGATAACTTCTTGGCGGGAAAAAAATTCAATACCCGAGAGGCAGTACAAAATGCCTTTGAAGAATTTGTTGCCTCCCGTCCAGCTGATTTCTTTAAGAAGGGCATCAATATAGTGCCACTGCGTTGGCAAAGATGCATTGATTGCATGGGTGATTACTTCGATTAATACAAATAAAAATTCATGAAAAAAATTCGTTTAAATTTTTTCATACAAAACGGCAATTTCATAGGCAAAGACCTTATATTATATTAATATAATATTGCTTTCAAAACACAATATTAGCTACATATTATAAATTATAGAATAGGTTTTACAGTAAAATTAATGTAAAATTCCATGATTTTTATTTTTGGTTTGTTTTTATTAGAAGAAAATAAAAAAGGAAATAACTTATATTCATTTTTATTAATTATTCTTATATTTCACATGTTATTTACGAATTTTTAGTTTGATTTTATATTAAACCATTTTTATCATTCATTCTTTACTCAAAATCATTCACAGCCCCAACACTATTAATTGTAGTGTCATTTAAAGTGTCATTGTCATCAAAGTGTTATTTCTCTTCAACTCTCTGTCAGTGTCAATTTAGTAAGTTTTTAGTAGTAATCAAATTACAAATTTATTTGATTGCGCTTTTACAGTTTGTTCTATTATACTGTGAGATTTTAACATTACGAGAATTACATTAAAATGTAAAAATTGAAATTATAAGCAGAGTATAATATAAAGAAAAATTCTCAATGATGGGTAACGAGAGCTCACAGTTGAGTGGACTTGAAATTGAAGAAAAGGCAATAGAGATAACAGATTTTTGGTGCCAATATCAGGCCACAATTAACGATAGCTGCAGGTATTTCAGCCTGAAGGGTGATGGCTCAGTATCTGTTTTTAAGGGAGAAGCCGCTGTTGGTCCACTTTGGGCAATATCAACACCACTGGAAAAGTTTTCAAATGTATGTTTTCAAAACTTTATTGGGCAATGTTTGTTTCATAATTATCTATCTTATTTTTTTTTTATAGAATCTTCTGAAATACCGTCATCCGTGCATAGTTCGATATATTTCTGCTTGGCAGCAGCGTTCTACTTTGCACTTGGCCACAGAATATGTGCAGCCACTTTCACAAATTTTATGTTCGCAAACACCACTCCAGATATGCATTGGTCTCAACAACATCTTATGTGCTTTAGTATTTATTCATGAACAGGTTCGTATTGGTATGTGGTATTTATTTATTGATAATTATAGTGCGTGTGTGCACTTAAACTTTTTGAACAACCTTAGCAGTGAGTGGGACATGAATTCATAGGAAATCCCAACAGAGTAAATCTCCACCTTCTTACTTTATAAATCCCTTTTGTCTTTGATCCATTCTTTCAACATGCCTACCCTCTAGTATAAAGGTGTGTTTATGTACTTAATAATTAATTAAATAAAGCCATTGGAAATTTATATCATGATATACTATAACTATAACTACTAATTTCTTTTACTATAATACAGTGAACCTTGGTTAAGTGGGACCTGGATAAGTGAGAAACCTCCATAACTGGAACTCATGCTGAGGTCCCAAACTTTGGTACTGAATTACCCCTGTTAGTGGGACAAAGTGAACCTCTATATCTGGGATTCATTCTTTTGATTTATCATCATAGTTACCTCTATAACTGAGACAGCAAGTGAATTTTATATGCATAAACCTCTGTAACTGAGATAACATCATGTTGTTTGTTGATGATGTTGATTAAACTCATTTATAATGCTTACCTAACACATTATTTTATTTAATAATTGCACCTCCATAACTGAACCTGTATTCTGACCTCTATTAATGGAACCCTCTGTAAATGAGACAGATATTTATTTATACCTGGATATCTGAGACACTGGGTAAATGGAATACCTCTATAAGTGAAAAAACATTACAGGTCCCTCGATGTCTCACTTAACCAGGTTTCACTGTATATCTAATAGCAAAGAAAAGCTCAAAATTTCCTTTAGAAATCTTTCACACACTTGCAACAGTGGTGTGCTGGGCACATTTTGATTTGTCATCTGTACAAGACTAGTGGTATATTTTTTTTTGTATATCCCATTTTGTTACTGTTAAAAGTATCCAGAAGTATACAATTTCAAATGAATTACATTTGCAGGCTGGTATGTCTCATAATAATGTTAGCATGTCTGCAATATATGTAACTGGTGATGGGCAGTGGAAGCTTGGAGGATTGCAATACCTGTGCCCTTTTAGTGAAGTGACTTCTGCTTATTTGAAACATGCTAGGATTCACAGGTAACATGAAAATACCTAATACAATGCAACAGCTTAAAATGCTATCCCTTAGAAATGATGTGTATATGCAAAATTGGAGTATTTCGTTGATCAACATTAGGTCTTATAGCAAAATGTTTGATATGCAATATTAGACTATCATCAACAATATTGTTCTTTTTAACCTATTTCCCTAGGGGTGTGAAAATAAAAATATTTAAATTAAATAATGAAAATTATCCATTTTTAGATATGATAAAGCAGTTGATCCAAATGAAGATTCATATGAGGTTACAACAAAAGTTGATCAATATGCATTTGCAGTATTAGTGGATGATGTTTTCAAAGACTGTAAAGATGGTACAGTACTTTCCATATTAAATCATATTGTTGGTTTTCTTCATTTTCAATATTATCTTTTAAATTTTCAGCTGAAGTACCTCATTTAAAAGAATTCAAGAAATATTGCAGTGATTCTTTACAAGATCAAAATCCTGCCCAAAGACCTAACCTTTCTGAAGTACTACGTCATAATTTCTTCAACCATGAATTTATTTCAATTTATAAATTCCTTAATTTCCTCCCTTTGAAATCAGAAGAAGAGAAGTGTGCATTTTTTTCTAACATTTTAGACAATCTTAAATGTTATGATGAAGAAACTGTTGCAAAGCAATTAGGTGGTCTTTTACTCTCGAGGCTAACAATGTTAGACCAAACAGCACGAAAAGATGTCCTTCCTTTTATACTCAAACCAAAAAATGGTAAAAGTTCTGTTTCTTTATACTATTTAAACCGTTAAGAAACATTAAAAATGTATTTTATCATTTCAGTATTAAAATATTTTTTTTTATTATTTCAGACCGCATATGTAATGGAGAGATACCAGGATTTTTCAGTCTTAGTGTGTTTAAAGAACACATCAAACCGAGACTAATGCAGTTGTTTGGAGTTAGAGACAGTCAGATAAGGATGCTACTTTTGAGACACTTTTCAAAATTCATTCACGTGTTTTCTCATGAAGAGCTCTCTCAACACATTCTTCCTGAGGTATCTAATGTTAAACATACATTCACTCAGGCCTTTCTCCCACAGGGGTAGGCAGAAAGTATAGACCGCTACTTGCTACGACTCTTGCATACTTCTTCCGCTTCTGCCACATTCATACATACTTTTTAAAGGGCCTCGCCAAGATATACGCCGTAAGTCCTTCTAGGACTACCTCTAACCTCCTGTACCTCTGTATTCCCCGAAAGGTTAGGCAGAGGCGTACTAATGTACACCCACAGTTCGCCGGTATGTTTAGGTCCCATGTAATAGGGGGCGAGCCTATTGCAATTAACCGGGCACAAATTCCTAACATGGTGCTGCTACTGGCAATTTCATAGAAAATCCCGATAACACTGCTCGACCTGGGAATCGAAACCAGGACCTCTGGCGTTGCAGTCGCGCTCAGGACCACTTGGCTAATGATGCAGTTCTACCTCTTAGTCACCAGTGATAAAAACAGTTATAGTCTTGCTATGAAGGCTGCTTCTTTCAATACATTTTATTTGCTAAAAGAGGTTTCACAGAAAGGGTATGCTTTGATTCACATAATGACAGAAGACTGTCACTGTACATAGAGACACACTAATACACTATATCTTTTCTAAATAAAAGAAAAGATAAATATCATCAATGGGCTCTACTGATTTCTCTCTTTCTTTAACTTTTTTAATATATCTGAGTCACTTACTGGCTCAGAACCCTAAGATAGGATGCATTCATAATTTGTACCAATCGTATTTGTTTCGATTCAATTTCATTATTATGTGGTTTGTCGCAGCAACGTTAACGGCATTGACTTCATCGAAATTCTGCCTTGAACCTACTTAGTACAATTTCGAGATTTATAGGTCTAAATAACTTAAACTCTTTTCTTGATACTTACAGCTACTATTAGGAATTAAAGACACGGATGATAACTTAGTATCAGCTACTCTAATATGCTTGAGTGAATTGGTACCAATATTAGGAGCTGATACTGTCATAGGAGGAAAGAGATCGAAATTCTTCACAGATGGCAGACCAAATTCAAAGACAAAACCTTTATTACCTTCAACCAGTAAATTAACTGATACAAGTGTTTATGTTACAACGAAGTCCCTACGAGATTTGCCATGTTCTGAAGACATATATGCAAATGATAGAAATGTATTAATTTCTTTTGAAAAGTCATTAACATTGCATGAAAGACCACCTCCAGTTGGCGGGGAATCGTTGGACGATGAGATAATAGCAACCGAATTACATAAAAAGCAAACAGACAGTGAAGAGGACTGGAGCGACTGGGACCACAATCGCCAAGTACATGCAAAAAGTACTTCCCCTCCTATTCTGCATGAAAATGCTACTCATGAAGTTTCAATCGGGACTGTAGATGAAAACAATACGTATGGTACAAATACGAAAGTCATTCCTGAATCAAAAACGTTACTATTGCAAAAAGCTGCCATTGAGGCGAAAAAGAATATTTTAGACATTTCTGAACTAGACATAAAAAATCAAAAATACGATTATTCTAAAAAAAATTCGGATGACTTTGACTTTTTTGCCGACATGACGCCTGTGATAGAGAAACCAACCATAGTCAATATTACTCAAGACAGTGGCACGCTAAACATAAGCAGCAAATTAAACTTTGTTCCAGACGAAAATATCGATGAGAATGAAGGCTGGGAAGAGGGTTGGAATGACTAATAGAAAATCTGAACATTGCAGATTGTATGGCGTATATGTTATAGGAGAAATCTACAAGCGAAAACTTGTTTCAATACTTTTAAATAAAATGATGTATATGTATAATTGTAAATTAAAGTATGTAAAAAATTATAGTAGGTAGGTGCGTTAGGTACCTACTATAATTTTTTATACAACTTACTAGATCAGCTCATTGAAAAGCAGACCTACACCAAAATCGCCGAATAAAAAAATGCACCTCTTGCAGGGGTATACGCAGAGACGGCTCCGGAATTTTGTTCATGGGAGTTCTAAAAAAATACAACCGAATTGAGAACCTCCCTCCTTTTTTTGATGTTGGTTAAAGAAGAAGCGATACCGTATACGTACTTACCTGATCTATAATCTGCCTCGGTGGTTTAGTGTTCGTTGAACGTGACAGCTGAACATGAGGTCCCGGGTTCGATACGTTTAATTTATTTAAAGTTTAATTATGTAGTTAGGAATTGAACCCGGGACCATAAACCGCGCGCAATCGCACGTGGCTAACGGAGAGATTTGGCAACATCGCGTAGGAGCGCCGCTTCAGATTTGCCTAATTTCTCATACAAATCTTCCGTTTCACGTGCCGAGCGGTACTCGAACTCTCTTTCGCACTCGTTGAATTTCGTACTTGTCGTTGCACTGAACTTTATTTCATAGCCAGCTACTGGCGCTCCACTCGCTCGGAACATATTGATGCGAAATTTTGTAGGTACTTAAATATTGCTTTCTGTTTAAAGCAGTACCTAATAGTCCATTGATGAAATATACATTTAAAAATATAAATAATAATAAATATATATTATATACATAAAAACACATTTTGTTGAGTATATTTTTTGGGTGTGCACCTTTGACTATCTATCTATAAGGCCTCTGCCTCGAATTTTGCGGGCAGCGGAGCGGCGGCGCGGGAGCGGCAGGATCTTATGCGTAAAATCAAATGGAACGGTTCTCGAAAACAGCGGCGTGGCAGCGGCGCGGGCGCGGGCAACGAGCGGTGCACTCTAGTCAAGCGGTGACCGCCCGCGTTTTGCGTCTGCATTGTAGTATAGTGTTGTACATTTTTTTTGTGACGTATCAAAATGTCCTCAGACGTGCAAGAGCAAATTATTTCGGCAATCTTTGAGAGGACACCCCTAGGGAACTGCAAAGATGTGAACCATAAAAATAGAAGAATAATTCGAATTTGTCGGGATTTTGTCTCTGTTCTTCATAATTTTGATAAAACTCGCCATGTTTTCCTTGCCCTATAGTAGGATGATCCACTTCTTTTGCCCACAATAAATCGAGCGTTAGGAATAAATTTGAATCAAAAAGATGTAGTCGCCATTTTTCAGACATTTCGTTCGCGAATAAAAACAAATATCTCGACAACACAATCGCGAACACAACACTACACCGCTATAGTGCCGTGCGATCTGCCCGCTGGTTTGGAGAACAGGTATGCCTTGCCCGCCCCGCTCCCGCGCCGCCGCCGCCGCCGCCCCGCTGCCCGCAAAATTCGAGGCAGAGGCCTTAGGACCCGCCTCTCATGATCAATCCCCTCTGTCAAGGTAGTGGATTAAAAAATCTAACGCGTTTATAAAAACTGTTTCCGTAATCGATTTTTCATAAACATAATCGTTTCCGCTCAGTAAGGTCATCATAAATGCTCCGTGTAAATACCGATATATAAATCACTTAATACAATTTATTAATAAATATCGAGGACGTTACCGATTAAATAATCGAGGATAAAATAATCGTTTAGTTCAAACATGCTCTCCCCACGAGACTACCCGCACTCCCCACGAGACTAGCAATTTTTTTTACTAACAATATCAGCCTTCATAAAATAAACGTAAGATTTATATTTGAAATATCCATCAAAATGTCATTTTTTGATTTTCAATTATATATCATCTGCAAAGTGTAGGTATTTCCCCAGTTGGGCAGCTCCAATTGTAAGTGGAGTTATACAATTCCACTATGCCCTGCCTCTCGGGGTGTTTCTTCAAATACATTATTTTCTTTTTTCGATATCCGGCTCAAAGAAATAACGAGAGTACGGAACACGACATACCATCACGTCTTTATTTCCCGAAGGGTTAGACAGATGCGTACTTAGGGGGCGAGCCTATTGCCATTAATCGGGCATCAGCCCTTAATTTTATAGAAAAACTCCAATAACACATTGCTCGACCGGGGAATCGAACGCAGGACCTCTAGCGTAGCATTCGCGCTTCTTATCATATTAACGCGCGACATAATGAACAAAATCGTATTTACTCCTACTTATATCTCGTGGGAAACAAATCGCTCTGTCTAGTGTCATTCCTAATATATCAGCCTGGCAAAGAAAATAATCAAACTAATTGGTATCAAAGTATTTGTAGCAAAACGTCCCCAATATCCGCTCTATCTATACTAATATTATAAAGAGGAAAGATTTGTATGTATGTAACAAATAAACTCAAAAACTATTAGGCCGATTTCGAAAATTCTTTCACCATTTGAATGCTACATTATTCAAGATTAACATAGGCCATAGGATATGTATTTCGAAAAAGTTAGCGATTTCTCTTACCCGTGCGTTTATTTTCCGATTACAAATTATGTATTTATCTATACCTAAATAGTTTCTTTATGTATAAGTAGTAGTTTCTGTGTAGTAATGTAATGTATAACAATGAGAGACATTGCATTGAAAATATGACGCAAGATATTTAGAGGTGTGTATGGATTTTAATTTTGCAAATAAATGATAACATATAAAAATAATTTGTAATCGTTGTTTCGTTTTTATCCATGCTTCCTAAAATAATCTATCGATATAAAATATCGACATAGTAGCTTCCTAATATTTTTTAATGTTTTTTACGTTCGTATTGTCGTCGATTCTTGTATGTTGACGTATTTGACCTCTATGTGTGCGTAAATTGTGTTAGTGGTAAAGATTTAGATATGTGTGAGTTCGTAGCGATACAAAATGATTTTGAGTATGTGTGCAGCAATGTCTATGTAGTGTTTCCTCCCCCCGCACCAAAAGTGACAGACTTTTTTGTTCATAGAATTAAGCGCGTTACTTGTCCAGTG